>JAKIJQ010000020.1:0-2400000 GCA_023373905.1 Rhizoglyphus robini
TGTCGATGTTTGCTAAGCAATGAATCTCGGTGCTTTGATAACGAGCCATTTGTCGATGTTTGCTAAGCAAACTCTCTCGGTGCTTTGATAACGAGCCATTTGTCGATGTTTGCTAAGCAAAGTCTCTCGGTGCTTTGATAACGAGCCATTTGTCGATGTTTGTTAAGCAAAGTCTCTCGGTGCTTTGATAACGAACCATTTGTCGATGTTTGCTAAGCAAAGTCTCTCGGTGCTTTTCTAACGAGCCATTTGTCGATGTTTGCTAAGCAAAGTCTCTCGGTGCTTTCATAACGAGCCATTTGTCGATGTTTGCTAAGCAAAGTCTCTCGGTGCTTTCATAACGAGCCATTTGTCGATGTTTGCTAAGCAAAGTCTCTCGGTGCTTTCATAACGAGCCATTTGTCGATGTTTGCTAAGCAAAGTCGCTCGGTGCTTTCATAACGAGCCATTTGTCGATGTTTGCTAAGCAAAGTCGCTCGGTGCTTTCATAACGAGCCATTTGTCGATGTTTGCTAAGCAATGTCTCTCGGTGCTTTGATAACGAGCCATTTGTCGATGTTTGCTAAGCAAAGTTTCTCGGTGATAGGATAACGAACCATTTGTCGATGTTTGCTAAGCAAAGTCGCTCGGTGCTTTCATAACGAGCCATTTGTCGATGTTTGCTAAGCAAAATCTCTCGGTGCTTTGATAACGAGCCATTTGTCGATGTTTGCTAAGCAAAGTGGCTCGGTGCTTTGATAACGAGCCATTTGTCGATGTTTGCTAAGCAAACTCTCTCGGTGCTTTGATAACGAACCATTTGTCGATGTTTGCTAAGCAATGAATCTCGGTGCTTTGATAACGAGCCATTTGTCGATGTTTGCTAAGCAAAGTCGCTCGGTGCTTTGATAACGAGCCATTTGTCGATGTTTGCTAAGCAAACTCTCTCGGTGCTTTGATAACGAACCATTTGTCGATGTTTGCTAAGCAATGTATCTCGGTGCTTTGATAACGAACCATTTGTCGATGTTTGCTAAGCAATGAATCTCGGTGCTTTGATAACGAGCCATTTGTCGATATTTGCTAAGCAATGTATCTCGGTGCTTTGATAACGAGCCATTTGTCGATGTTTGCTAAGCAAAGTCTCTCGGTGATTGGATAACGAACCATTTGTCGATGTTTGCTAAGCAAAGTCTCTCGGTGCTTTCATAACGAGCCATTTGTCGATGTTTGCTAAGCAAAGTCGCTCGGTGCTTTGATAACGAGCCATTTGTCGATGTTTGCTAAGCAATGTATCTCGGTGCTTTGATAACGAACCATTTGTCGATGTTTGCTAAGCAATGAATCTCGGTGCTTTGATAACGAGCCATTTGTCGATGTTTGCTAAGCAAACTCTCTCGGTGCTTTGATAACGAGCCATTTGTCGATGTTTGCTAAGCAAAGTCTCTCGGTGCTTTGATAACGAGCCATTTGTCGATGTTTGTTAAGCAAAGTCTCTCGGTGCTTTGATAACGAACCATTTGTCGATGTTTGCTAAGCAAAGTCTCTCGGTGCTTTTCTAACGAGCCATTTGTCGATGTTTGCTAAGCAAAGTCTCTCGGTGCTTTCATAACGAGCCATTTGTCGATGTTTGCTAAGCAAAGTCTCTCGGTGCTTTCATAACGAGCCATTTGTCGATGTTTGCTAAGCAAAGTCTCTCGGTGCTTTCATAACGAGCCATTTGTCGATGTTTGCTAAGCAAAGTCGCTCGGTGCTTTCATAACGAGCCATTTGTCGATGTTTGCTAAGCAAAGTCGCTCGGTGCTTTCATAACGAGCCATTTGTCGATGTTTGCTAAGCAATGTCTCTCGGTGCTTTGATAACGAGCCATTTGTCGATGTTTGCTAAGCAAAGTTTCTCGGTGATAGGATAACGAACCATTTGTCGATGTTTGCTAAGCAAAGTCGCTCGGTGCTTTCATAACGAGCCATTTGTCGATGTTTGCTAAGCAAAATCTCTCGGTGCTTTGATAACGAGCCATTTGTCGATGTTTGCTAAGCAAAGTGGCTCGGTGCTTTGATAACGAGCCATTTGTCGATGTTTGCTAAGCAAACTCTCTCGGTGCTTTGATAACGAACCATTTGTCGATGTTTGCTAAGCAATGAATCTCGGTGCTTTGATAACGAGCCATTTGTCGATGTTTGCTAAGCAAAGTCGCTCGGTGCTTTCATAACGAGCCATTTGTCGATGTTTGCTAAGCAAAGTCGCTCGGTGCTTTGATAACGAACCATTTGTCGATGTTTGCTAAGCAATGAATCTCGGTGCTTTGATAACGAGCCATTTGTCGATGTTTGCTAAGCAAAGTCTCTCGGTGCTTTCATAACGAGCCATTTGTCGATGTTTGCTAAGCAAAGTCGCTCGGTGCTTTGATAACGAGCCATTTGTCGATGTTTGCTAAGCAAACTCTCTCGGTGCTTTGATAACGAGCCATTTGTCGATGTTTGCTAAGCAAAGTCTCTCGGTGCTTTGATAACGAGCCATTTGTCGATGTTTGTTAAGCAAAGTCTCTCGGTGCTTTGATAACGAACCATTTGTCGATGTTTGCTAAGCAAAGTCTCTCGGTGCTTTTCTAACGAGCCATTTGTCGATGTTTGCTAAGCAAAGTCTCTCGGTGCTTTCATAACGAGCCATTTGTCGATGTTTGCTAAGCAAAGTCGCTCGGTGCTTTGATAACGAGCCATTTGTCGATGTTTGCTAAGCAAACTCTCTCGGTGCTTTGATAACGAGCCATTTGTCGATGTTTGCTAAGCAAAGTCTCTCGGTGCTTTGATAACGAGCCATTTGTCGATGTTTGTTAAGCAAAGTCTCTCGGTGCTTTGATAACGAACCATTTGTCGATGTTTGCTAAGCAAAGTCTCTCGGTGCTTTTCTAACGAGCCATTTGTCGATGTTTGCTAAGCAAACTCTCTCGGTGCTTTGATAACGAGCCATTTGTCGATGTTTGCTAAGCAAAGTCTCTCGGTGCTTTCATAACGAGCCATTTGTCGATGTTTGCTAAGCAAAGTCTCTCGGTGCTTTTCTAACGAGCCATTTGTCGATGTTTGCTAAGCAAAGTCTCTCGGTGCTTTCATAACGAGCCATTTGTCGATGTTTGCTAAGCAAACTCTCTCGGTGCTTTGATAACGAGCCATTTGTCGATGTTTGCTAAGCAAAGTCTCTCGGTGCTTTCATAACGAGCCATTTGTCGATGTTTGCTAAGCAATGAATCTCGGTGCTTTCATAACGAGCCATTTGTCGATGTTTGCTAAGCAAACTCTCTCGGTGCTTTGATAACGAACCATTTGTCGATGTTTGCTAAGCAAACTCTCTCGGTGCTTTGATAACGAGCCATTTGTCGATGTTTGCTAAGCAAAGTCGCTCGGTGATTGGATAACGAGCCATTTGTCGATGTTTGCTAAGCAATGAATCTCGGTGCTTTCATAACGAGCCATTTGTCGATGTTTGCTAAGCAAAGTCGCTCGGTGCTTTCATAACGAGCCATTTGTCGATGTTTGCTAAGCAAAGTCGCTCGGTGCTTTGATAACGAACCATTTGTCGATGTTTGCTAAGCAATGAATCTCGGTGCTTTGATAACGAGCCATTTGTCGATGTTTGCTAAGCAAAGTCTCTCGGTGCTTTCATAACGAGCCATTTGTCGATGTTTGCTAAGCAAAGTCGCTCGGTGCTTTGATAACGAGCCATTTATCGATGTTTGCTAAGCAAACTCTCTCGGTGCTTTGATAACGAGCCATTTGTCGATGTTTGCTAAGCAAACTCTCTCGGTGCTTTGATAACGAACCATTTGTCGATGTTTGCTAAGCAATGTATCTCGGTGCTTTGATAACGAACCATTTGTCGATGTTTGCTAAGCAATGAATCTCGGTGCTTTGATAACGAGCCATTTGTCGATGTTTGCTAAGCAATGTATCTCGGTGCTTTGATAACGAGCCATTTGTCGATGTTTGCTAAGCAAAGTCTCTCGGTGATTGGATAACGAACCATTTGTCGATGTTTGCTAAGCAAAGTCTCTCGGTGCTTTCATAACGAGCCATTTGTCGATGTTTGCTAAGCAAAGTCGCTCGGTGCTTTGATAACGAGCCATTTGTCGATGTTTGCTAAGCAATGTATCTCGGTGCTTTGATAACGAACCATTTGTCGATGTTTGCTAAGCAATGAATCTCGGTGCTTTGATAACGAGCCATTTGTCGATGTTTGCTAAGCAAAGTCTCTCGGTGCTTTTCTAACGAGCCATTTGTCGATGTTTGCTAAGCAAAGTCTCTCGGTGCTTTCATAACGAGCCATTTGTCGATGTTTGTTAAGCAAAGTCTCTCGGTGCTTTCATAACGAGCCATTTGTCGATGTTTGCTAAGCAAACTCTCTCGGTGCTTTGATAACGAGCCATTTGTCGATGTTTGCTAAGCAATGTCTCTCGGTGCTTTCATAACGAGCCATTTGTCGATGTTTGCTAAGCAAACTCTCTCGGTGCTTTGATAACGAGCCATTTGTCGATGTTTGCTAAGCAAAGTCTCTCGGTGCTTTCATAACGAGCCATTTGTCGATGTTTGCTAAGCAAAGTCGCTCGGTGCTTTCATAACGAGCCATTTGTCGATGTTTGCTAAGCAAAGTCGCTCGGTGCTTTGATAACGAACCATTTGTCGATGTTTGCTAAGCAATGAATCTCGGTGCTTTGATAACGAGCCATTTGTCGATGTTTGCTAAGCAAAGTCTCTCGGTGCTTTCATAACGAGCCATTTGTCGATGTTTGCTAAGCAAAGTCTCTCGGTGCTTTCATAACGAGCCATTTGTCGATGTTTGCTAAGCAAAGTCGCTCGGTGCTTTCATAACGAGCCATTTGTCGATGTTTGCTAAGCAAAGTCGCTCGGTGCTTTGATAACGAACCATTTGTCGATGTTTGCTAAGCAATGAATCTCGGTGCTTTGATAACGAGCCATTTGTCGATGTTTGCTAAACAAAGTCTCTCGGTGCTTTCATAACGAGCCATTTGTCGATGTTTGCTAAGCAATGTATCTCGGTGCTTTGATAACGAACCATTTGTCGATGTTTGCTAAGCAATGAATCTCGGTGCTTTGATAACGAGCCATTTGTCGATGTTTGCTAAGCAAAGTCTCTCGGTGCTTTCATAACGAGCCATTTGTCGATGTTTGCTAAGCAAAGTCGCTCGGTGCTTTGATAACGAGCCATTTGTCGATGTTTGCTAAGCAAAGTCGCTCGGTGCTTTCATAACGAGCCATTTGTCGATGTTTGCTAAGCAAAGTCGCTCGGTGCTTTGATAACGAACCATTTGTCGATGTTTGCTAAGCAATGAATCTCGGTGCTTTGATAACGAGCCATTTGTCGATGTTTGCTAAGCAAAGTCTCTCGGTGCTTTCATAACGAGCCATTTGTCGATGTTTGCTAAGCAAAGTCGCTCGGTGCTTTGATAACGAGCCATTTGTCGATGTTTGCTAAGCAAACTCTCTCGGTGCTTTGATAACGAGCCATTTGTCGATGTTTGCTAAGCAAACTCTCTCGGTGCTTTGATAACGAACCATTTGTCGATGTTTGCTAAGCAAAGTCGCTCGGTGCTTTGATAACGAGCCATTTGTCGATGTTTGCTAAGCAATGTCTCTCGGTGCTTTGATAACGAGCCATTTGTCGATGTTTGCTAAGCAATGTATCTCGGTGCTTTGATAACGAGCCATTTGTCGATGTTTGCTAAGCAATGTCTCTCGGTGCTTTCATAACGAGCCATTTGTCGATGTTTGCTAAGCAAAGTCTCTCGGTGCTTTGATAACGAGCCATTTGTCGATGTTTGCTAAGCAAATGACTCTCGGTGCTTTGCATAACGAGCCATTTGTCGATGTTTGCTAAGCAAAGTCTCTCGGTGCTTTGATAACGAACCATTTGTCGATGTTTGCTAAGCAAACTCTCTCGGTGCTTTGATAACGAGCCATTTGTCGATGTTTGCTAAGCAAAGTCTCTCGGTGCTTGGATAACGAGCCATTTGTCGATGTTTGCTAAGCAATGAATCTCGGTGCTTTCATAACGAGCCATTTGTCGATGTTTGCTAAGCAAAGTCGCTCGGTGCTTTGATAACGAGCCATTTGTCGATGTTTGCTAAGCAAAGTCGCTCGGTGCTTTGATAACGAACCATTTGTCGATGTTTGCTAAGCAAATGAATCTCGGTGCTTTGATAACGAGCCATTTGTCGATGTTTGCTAAGCAAAGTCTCTCGGTGCTTTCATAACGAGCCATTTGTCGATGTTTGCTAAGCAAAGTCGCTCGGTGCTTTGATAACGAGCCATTTGTCGATGTTTGCTAAGCAAACTCTCTCGGTGCTTTGATAACGAGCCATTTGTCGATGTTTGCTAAGCAAACTCTCTCGGTGCTTTGATAACGAACCATTTGTCGATGTTTGCTAAGCAAAGTCGCTCGGTGCTTTGATAACGAGCCATTTGTCGATGTTTGCTAAGCAATGTCTCTCGGTGCTTTGATAACGAACCATTTGTCGATGTTTGCTAAGCAAAGTCTCTCGGTGCTTTGCTAACGAGCCATTTGTCGATGTTTGCTAAGCAAAGTCGCTCGGTGCTTTGATAACGAACCATTTGTCGATGTTTGCTAAGCAATGAATCTCGGTGCTTTGATAACGAGCCATTTGTCGATGTTTGCTAAGCAAAGTCTCTCGGTGCTTTCATAACAAGCCATTTGTCGATGTTTGCTAAGCAAAGTCGCTCGGTGCTTTGATAACGAGCCATTTGTCGATGTTTGCTAAGCAAACTCTCTCGGTGCTTTGATAACGAGCCATTTGTCGATGTTTGCTAAGCAAACTCTCTCGGTGCTTTGATAACGAACCATTTGTCGATGTTTGCTAAGCAAAGTCGCTCGGTGCTTTGATAACGAGCCATTTGTCGATGTTTGCTAAGCAATGTCTCTCGGTGCTTTGATAACGAGCCATTTGTCGATGTTTGCTAAGCAATGAATCTCGGTGCTTTGATAACGAGCCATTTGTCGATGTTTGCTAAGCAATGTCTCTCGGTGCTTTGATAACGAGCCATTTGTCGATGTTTGCTAAGCAAAGTCGCTCGGTGCTTTCATAACGAGCCATTTGTCGATGTTTGCTAAGCAAAGTCGCTCGGTGCTTTGATAACGAACCATTTGTCGATGTTTGCTAAGCAATGAATCTCGGTGCTTTGATAACGAGCCATTTGTCGATGTTTGCTAAGCAAAGTCTCTCGGTGCTTTCATAACGAGCCATTTGTCGATGTTTGCTAAGCAAAGTCGCTCGGTGCTTTGATAACGAGCCATTTGTCGATGTTTGCTAAGCAAACTCTCTCGGTGCTTTGATAACGAGCCATTTGTCGATGTTTGCTAAGCAAACTCTCTCGGTGCTTTGATAACGAACCATTTGTCGATGTTTGCTAAGCAATGTATCTCGGTGCTTTGATAACGAACCATTTGTCGATGTTTGCTAAGCAATGAATCTCGGTGCTTTGATAACGAGCCATTTGTCGATGTTTGCTAAGCAATGTATCTCGGTGCTTTGATAACGAGCCATTTGTCGATGTTTGCTAAGCAAAGTCTCTCGGTGATTGGATAACGAACCATTTGTCGATGTTTGCTAAGCAAAGTCTCTCGGTGCTTTCATAACGAGCCATTTGTCGATGTTTGCTAAGCAAAGTCGCTCGGTGCTTTGATAACGAGCCATTTGTCGATGTTTGCTAAGCAATGTATCTCGGTGCTTTGATAACGAACCATTTGTCGATGTTTGCTAAGCAATGAATCTCGGTGCTTTGATAACGAGCCATTTGTCGATGTTTGCTAAGCAAAGCCTCTCGGTGCTTTTCTAACGAGCCATTTGTCGATGTTTGCTAAGCAAAGTCTCTCGGTGCTTTCATAACGAGCCATTTGTCGATGTTTGTTAAGCAAAGTCTCTCGGTGCTTTCATAACGAGCCATTTGTCGATGTTTGCTAAGCAAACTCTCTCGGTGCTTTGATAACGAGCCATTTGTCGATGTTTGCTAAGCAATGTCTCTCGGTGCTTTCATAACGAGCCATTTGTCGATGTTTGCTAAGCAAACTCTCTCGGTGCTTTGATAACGAGCCATTTGTCGATGTTTGCTAAGCAAAGTCTCTCGGTGCTTTCATAACGAGCCATTTGTCGATGTTTGCTAAGCAAAGTCGCTCGGTGCTTTCATAACGAGCCATTTGTCGATGTTTGCTAAGCAAAGTCGCTCGGTGCTTTGATAACGAACCATTTGTCGATGTTTGCTAAGCAATGAATCTCGGTGCTTTGATAACGAGCCATTTGTCGATGTTTGCTAAGCAAAGTCTCTCGGTGCTTTCATAACGAGCCATTTGTCGATGTTTGCTAAGCAAAGTCTCTCGGTGCTTTCATAACGAGCCATTTGTCGATGTTTGCTAAGCAAAGTCGCTCGGTGCTTTCATAACGAGCCATTTGTCGATGTTTGCTAAGCAAAGTCGCTCGGTGCTTTGATAACGAACCATTTGTCGATGTTTGCTAAGCAATGAATCTCGGTGCTTTGATAACGAGCCATTTGTCGATGTTTGCTAAACAAAGTCTCTCGGTGCTTTCATAACGAGCCATTTGTCGATGTTTGCTAAGCAATGTATCTCGGTGCTTTGATAACGAACCATTTGTCGATGTTTGCTAAGCAATGAATCTCGGTGCTTTGATAACGAGCCATTTGTCGATGTTTGCTAAGCAAAGTCTCTCGGTGCTTTCATAACGAGCCATTTGTCGATGTTTGCTAAGCAAAGTCGCTCGGTGCTTTGATAACGAGCCATTTGTCGATGTTTGCTAAGCAAAGTCGCTCGGTGCTTTCATAACGAGCCATTTGTCGATGTTTGCTAAGCAAAGTCGCTCGGTGCTTTGATAACGAACCATTTGTCGATGTTTGCTAAGCAATGAATCTCGGTGCTTTGATAACGAGCCATTTGTCGATGTTTGCTAAGCAAAGTCTCTCGGTGCTTTCATAACGAGCCATTTGTCGATGTTTGCTAAGCAAAGTCGCTCGGTGCTTTGATAACGAGCCATTTGTCGATGTTTGCTAAGCAAACTCTCTCGGTGCTTTGATAACGAGCCATTTGTCGATGTTTGCTAAGCAAACTCTCTCGGTGCTTTGATAACGAACCATTTGTCGATGTTTGCTAAGCAAAGTCGCTCGGTGCTTTGATAACGAGCCATTTGTCGATGTTTGCTAAGCAATGTCTCTCGGTGCTTTGATAACGAGCCATTTGTCGATGTTTGCTAAGCAATGAATCTCGGTGCTTTGATAACGAGCCATTTGTCGATGTTTGCTAAGCAATGTCTCTCGGTGCTTTCATAACGAGCCATTTGTCGATGTTTGCTAAGCAAAGTCGCTCGGTGCTTTCATAACGAGCCATTTGTCGATGTTTGCTAAGCAAAGTCTCTCGGTGCTTTCATAACGAGCCATTTGTCGATGTTTGCTAAGCAATGAATCTCGGTGCTTTCATAACGAGCCATTTGTCGATGTTTGCTAAGCAAACTCTCTCGGTGCTTTGATAACGAACCATTTGTCGATGTTTGCTAAGCAAACTCTCTCGGTGCTTTGATAACGAGCCATTTGTCGATGTTTGCTAAGCAAAGTCGCTCGGTGATTGGATAACGAGCCATTTGTCGATGTTTGCTAAGCAATGAATCTCGGTGCTTTCATAACGAGCCATTTGTCGATGTTTGCTAAGCAAAGTCGCTCGGTGCTTTCATAACGAGCCATTTGTCGATGTTTGCTAAGCAAAGTCGCTCGGTGCTTCGATAACGAACCATTTGTCGATGTTTGCTAAGCAATGAATCTCGGTGCTTTGATAACGAGCCATTTGTCGATGTTTGCTAAGCAATGAATCTCGGTGCTTTGATAACGAACCATTTGTCGATGTTTGCTAAGCAAAGTCGCTCGGTGCTTTCATAACGAGCCATTTGTCGATGTTTGCTAAGCAAAGTCTCTCGGTGCTTTCATAACGAGCCATTTGTCGATGTTTGCTAAGCAATGAATCTCGGTGCTTTCATAACGAGCCATTTGTCGATGTTTGCTAAGCAAACTCTCTCGGTGCTTTGATAACGAACCATTTGTCGATGTTTGCTAAGCAAACTCTCTCGGTGCTTTGATAACGAGCCATTTGTCGATGTTTGCTAAGCAAAGTCGCTCGGTGATTGGATAACGAGCCATTTGTCGATGTTTGCTAAGCAAACTCTCTCGGTGCTTTGATAACGAACCATTTGTCGATGTTTGCTAAGCAAACTCTCTCGGTGCTTTGATAACGAGCCATTTGTCGATGTTTGCTAAGCAAAGTCGCTCGGTGATTGGATAACGAGCCATTTGTCGATGTTTGCTAAGCAATGAATCTCGGTGCTTTCATAACGAGCCATTTGTCGATGTTTGCTAAGCAAAGTCGCTCGGTGCTTTCATAACGAGCCATTTGTCGATGTTTGCTAAGCAAAGTCGCTCGGTGCTTCGATAACGAACCATTTGTCGATGTTTGCTAAGCAATGAATCTCGGTGCTTTGATAACGAGCCATTTGTCGATGTTTGCTAAGCAAAGTCTCTCGGTGCTTTCATAACGAGCCATTTGTCGATGTTTGCTAAGCAAAGTCGCTCGGTGCTTTGATAACGAGCCATTTGTCGATGTTTGCTAAGCAAACTCTCTCGGTGCTTTGATAACGAGCCATTTGTCGATGTTTGCTAAGCAAACTCTCTCGGTGCTTTGATAACGAACCATTTGTCGATGTTTGCTAAGCAAAGTCGCTCGGTGCTTTGATAACGAGCCATTTGTCGATGTTTGCTAAGCAATGTCTCTCGGTGCTTTGATAACGAACCATTTGTCGATGTTTGCTAAGCAAAGTCTCTCGGTGCTTTTCTAACGAGCCATTTGTCGATGTTTGCTAAGCAAAGTCGCTCGGTGCTTTGATAACGAACCATTTGTCGATGTTTGCTAAGCAATGACTCTCGGTGCTTTGATAACGAGCCATTTGTCGATGTTTGCTAAGCAAAGTCTCTCGGTGCTTTCATAACAAGCCATTTGTCGATGTTTGCTAAGCAAAGTCGCTCGGTGCTTTGATAACGAGCCATTTGTCGATGTTTGCTAAGCAAACTCTCTCGGTGCTTTGATAACGAGCCATTTGTCGATGTTTGCTAAGCAAACTCTCTCGGTGCTTTGATAACGAGCCATTTGTCGATGTTTGCTAAGCAAAGTCGCTCGGTGCTTTGATAACGAGCCATTTGTCGATGTTTGCTAAGCAATCTCTCTCGGTGCTTTGATAACGAGCCATTTGTCGATGTTTGCTAAGCAATGAATCTCGGTGCTTTGATAACGAGCCATTTGTCGATGTTTGCTAAGCAATGTCTCTCGGTGCTTTCATAACGAGCCATTTGTCGATGTTTGCTAAGCAAAGTCGCTCGGTGCTTTCATAACGAGCCATTTGTCGATGTTTGCTAAGCAAAGTCGCTCGGTGCTTTGATAACGAACCATTTGTCGATGTTTGCTAAGCAATGTCTCTCGGTGCTTTGATAACGAGCCATTTGTCGATGTTTGCTAAGCAAAGTCTCTCGGTGCTTTCATAACGAGCCATTTGTCGATGTTTGCTAAGCAAAGTCGCTCGGTGCTTTGATAACGAGCCATTTGTCGATGTTTGCTAAGCAAACTCTCTCGGTGCTTTGATAACGAGCCATTTGTCGATGTTTGCTAAGCAAACTCTCTCGGTGCTTTGATAACGAACCATTTGTCGATGTTTGCTAAGCAATGTATCTCGGTGCTTTGATAACGAACCATTTGTCGATGTTTGCTAAGCAATGAATCTCGGTGCTTTGATAACGAGCCATTTGTCGATGTTTGCTAAGCAATGTATCTCGGTGCTTTGATAACGAGCCATTTGTCGATGTTTGCTAAGCAAAGTCTCTCGGTGATTGGATAACGAACCATTTGTCGATGTTTGCTAAGCAAAGTCTCTCGGTGCTTTCATAACGAGCCATTTGTCGATGTTTGCTAAGCAAAGTCTCTCGGTGCTTTCATAACGAGCCATTTGTCGATGTTTGCTAAGCAAAGTCGCTCGGTGCTTTGATAACGAGCCATTTGTCGATGTTTGCTAAGCAATGTATCTCGGTGCTTTGATAACGAAGCATTTGTCGATGTTTGCTAAGCAATGAATCTCGGTGCTTTGATAACGATCCATTTGTCGATGTTTGCTAAGCAAACTCTCTCGGTGCTTTGATAACGAGCCATTTGTCGATGTTTGCTAAGCAAAGTCTCTCGGTGCTTTGATAACGAGCCATTTGTCGATGTTTGTTAAGCAAAGTCTCTCGGTGCTTTGATAACGAACCATTTGTCGATGTTTGCTAAGCAAAGTCTCTCGGTGCTTTTCTAACGAGCCATTTGTCGATGTTTGCTAAGCAAAGTCTCTCGGTGCTTTCATAACGAGCCATTTGTCGATGTTTGCTAAGCAAAGTCTCTCGGTGCTTTCATAACGAGCAATTTGTCGATGTTTGCTAAGCAAACTCTCTCGGTGCTTTGATAACGAGCCATTTGTCGATGTTTGCTAAGCAATGTCTCTCGGTGCTTTCATAACGAGCCATTTGTCGATGTTTGCTAAGCAAACTCTCTCGGTGCTTTGATAACGAGCCATTTGTCGATGTTTGCTAAGCAAAGTCTCTCGGTGCTTTCATAACGAGCCATTTGTCGATGTTTGCTAAGCAAAGTCGCTCGGTGCTTTCATAACGAGCCATTTGTCGATGTTTGCTAAGCAAAGTCGCTCGGTGCTTTGATAACGAACCATTTGTCGATGTTTGCTAAGCAATGAATCTCGGTGCTTTGATAACGAGCCATTTGTCGATGTTTGCTAAGCAAAGTCTCTCGGTGCTTTCATAACGAGCCATTTGTCGATGTTTGCTAAGCAAAGTCGCTCGGTGCTTTGATAACGAGCCATTTGTCGATGTTTGCTAAGCAAACTCTCTCGGTGCTTTGATAACGAGCCATTTGTCGATGTTTGCTAAGCAAACTCTCTCGGTGCTTTGATAACGAGCCATTTGTCGATGTTTGCTAAGCAAAGTCGCTCGGTGCTTTGATAACGAACCATTTGTCGATGTTTGCTAAGCAATGAATCTCGGTGCTTTGATAACGAGCCATTTGTCGATGTTTGCTAAGCAAAGTCTCTCGGTGCTTTCATAACGAGCCATTTGTCGATGTTTGCTAAGCAAAGTCTCTCGGTGCTTTCATAACGAGCCATTTGTCGATGTTTGCTAAGCAAAGTCTCTCGGTGCTTTCATAACGAGCCATTTGTCGATGTTTGCTAAGCAAAGTCTCTCGGTGCTTTCATAACGAGCCATTTGTCGATGTTTGCTAAGCAAACTCTCTCGGTGCTTTGATAACGAGCCATTTGTCGATGTTTGCTAAGCAATGTCTCTCGGTGCTTTCATAACGAGCCATTTGTCGATGTTTGCTAAGCAAACTCTCTCGGTGCTTTGATAACGAGCCATTTGTCGATGTTTGCTAAGCAAAGTCTCTCGGTGCTTTCATAACGAGCCATTTGTCGATGTTTGCTAAGCAAAGTCGCTCGGTGCTTTCATAACGAGCCATTTGTCGATGTTTGCTAAGCAAAGTCGCTCGGTGCTTTGATAACGAACCATTTGTCGATGTTTGCTAAGCAATGAATCTCGGTGCTTTGATAACGAGCCATTTGTCGATGTTTGCTAAGCAAAGTCTCTCGGTGCTTTCATAACGAGCCATTTGTCGATGTTTGCTAAGCAAAGTCTCTCGGTGCTTTCATAACGAGCCATTTGTCGATGTTTGCTAAGCAAAGTCGCTCGGTGCTTTCATAACGAGCCATTTGTCGATGTTTGCTAAGCAAAGTCGCTCGGTGCTTTGATAACGAACCATTTGTCGATGTTTGCTAAGCAATGAATCTCGGTGCTTTGATAACGAGCCATTTGTCGATGTTTGCTAAGCAAAGTCTCTCGGTGCTTTCATAACGAGCCATTTGTCGATGTTTGCTAAGCAATGTATCTCGGTGCTTTGATAACGAACCATTTGTCGATGTTTGCTAAGCAATGAATCTCGGTGCTTTGATAACGAGCCATTTGTCGATGTTTGCTAAGCAAAGTCTCTCGGTGCTTTCATAACGAGCCATTTGTCGATGTTTGCTAAGCAAAGTCGCTCGGTGCTTTGATAACGAGCCATTTGTCGATGTTTGCTAAGCAAAGTCGCTCGGTGCTTTCATAACGAGCCATTTGTCGATGTTTGCTAAGCAAAGTCGCTCGGTGCTTTCATAACGAGCCATTTGTCGATGTTTGCTAAGCAAAGTCGCTCGGTGCTTTGATAACGAACCATTTGTCGATGTTTGCTAAGCAATGAATCTCGGTGCTTTGATAACGAGCCATTTGTCGATGTTTGCTAAGCAAAGTCTCTCGGTGCTTTCATAACGAGCCATTTGTCGATGTTTGCTAAGCAAAGTCGCTCGGTGCTTTGATAACGAGCCATTTGTCGATGTTTGCTAAGCAAACTCTCTCGGTGCTTTGATAACGAGCCATTTGTCGATGTTTGCTAAGCAAACTCTCTCGGTGCTTTGATAACGAACCATTTGTCGATGTTTGCTAAGCAAAGTCGCTCGGTGCTTTGATAACGAGCCATTTGTCGATGTTTGCTAAGCAATGTCTCTCGGTGCTTTGATAACGAGCCATTTGTCGATGTTTGCTAAGCAATGAATCTCGGTGCTTTGATAACGAGCCATTTGTCGATGTTTGCTAAGCAATGTCTCTCGGTGCTTTCATAACGAGCCATTTGTCGATGTTTGCTAAGCAAAGTCGCTCGGTGCTTTCATAACGAGCCATTTGTCGATGTTTGCTAAGCAAAGTCTCTCGGTGCTTTCATAACGAGCCATTTGTCGATGTTTGCTAAGCAATGAATCTCGGTGCTTTCATAACGAGCCATTTGTCGATGTTTGCTAAGCAAACTCTCTCGGTGCTTTGATAACGAACCATTTGTCGATGTTTGCTAAGCAAACTCTCTCGGTGCTTTGATAACGAGCCATTTGTCGATGTTTGCTAAGCAAAGTCGCTCGGTGATTGGATAACGAGCCATTTGTCGATGTTTGCTAAGCAATGAATCTCGGTGCTTTCATAACGAGCCATTTGTCGATGTTTGCTAAGCAAAGTCGCTCGGTGCTTTCATAACGAGCCATTTGTCGATGTTTGCTAAGCAAACTCTCTCGGTGCTTTGATAACGAGCCATTTGTCGATGTTTGCTAAGCAAAGTCGCTCGGTGCTTTCATAACGAGCCATTTGTCGATGTTTGCTAAGCAAAGTCGCTCGGTGCTTTGATAACGAACCATTTGTCGATGTTTGCTAAGCAATGAATCTCGGTGCTTTGATAACGAGCCATTTGTCGATGTTTGCTAAGCAAAGTCTCTCGGTGCTTTCATAACGAGCCATTTGTCGATGTTTGCTAAGCAAAGTCGCTCGGTGCTTTGATAACGAGCCATTTGTCGATGTTTGCTAAGCAAACTCTCTCGGTGCTTTGATAACGAGCCATTTGTCGATGTTTGCTAAGCAAACTCTCTCGGTGCTTTGATAACGAACCATTTGTCGATGTTTGCTAAGCAAAGTCGCTCGGTGCTTTGATAACGAGCCATTTGTCGATGTTTGCTAAGCAATGTCTCTCGGTGCTTTGATAACGAGCCATTTGTCGATGTTTGCTAAGCAATGAATCTCGGTGCTTTGATAACGAGCCATTTGTCGATGTTTGCTAAGCAATGTCTCTCGGTGCTTTCATAACGAGCCATTTGTCGATGTTTGCTAAGCAAAGTCGCTCGGTGCTTTCATAACGAGCCATTTGTCGATGTTTGCTAAGCAAAGTCGCTCGGTGCTTTGATAACGAACCATTTGTCGATGTTTGCTAAGCAATGAATCTCGGTGCTTTGATAACGAGCCATTTGTCGATGTTTGCTAAGCAAAGTCTCTCGGTGCTTTCATAACGAGCCATTTGTCGATGTTTGCTAAGCAAAGTCGCTCGGTGCTTTGATAACGAGCCATTTTTCGATGTTTGCTAAGCAAACTCTCTCGGTGCTTTGATAACGAGCCATTTGTCGATGTTTGCTAAGCAAACTCTCTCGGTGCTTTGATAACGAACCATTTGTCGATGTTTGCTAAGCAATGTATCTCGGTGCTTTGATAACGAACCATTTGTCGATGTTTGCTAAGCAATGAATCTCGGTGCTTTGATAACGAGCCATTTGTCGATGTTTGCTAAGCAATGTATCTCGGTGCTTTGATAACGAGCCATTTGTCGATGTTTGCTAAGCAAAGTCTCTCGGTGCTTTCATAACGAGCCATTTGTCGATGTTTGCTAAGCAAACTCTCTCGGTGCTTTGATAACGAGCCATTTGTCGATGTTTGCTAAGCAAAATCTCTCGGTGCTTTGATAACGAGCCATTTGTCGATGTTTGCTAAGCAAACTCTCTCGGTGCTTTGATAACGAGCCATTTGTCGATGTTTGCTAAGCAAAGTCTCTCGGTGCTTTCATAACGAGCCATTTGTCGATGTTTGCTAAGCAAAGTCTCTCGGTGCTTTTCTAACGAGCCATTTGTCGATGTTTGCTAAGCAAAGTCTCTCGGTGCTTTCATAACGAGCCATTTGTCGATGTTTGCTAAGCAAACTCTCTCGGTGCTTTGATAACGAGCCATTTGTCGATGTTTGCTAAGCAAAGTCTCTCGGTGCTTTGATAACGAGCCATTTGTCGATGTTTGCTAAGCAATGAATCTCGGTGCTTTCATAACGAGCCATTTGTCGATGTTTGCTAAGCAAACTCTCTCGGTGCTTTGATAACGAACCATTTGTCGATGTTTGCTAAGCAAAGTTTCTCGGTGATTGGATAACGAACCATTTGTCGATGTTTGCTAAGCAATGTCTCTCGGTGCTTTGATAACGAGCCATTTGTCGATGTTTGCTAAGCAATGTATCTCGGTGCTTTGATAACGAGCCATTTGTCGATGTTTGCTAAGCAAAGTCTCTCGGTGATTGGATAACGAACCATTTGTCGATGTTTGCT
The DNA here is from genome assembly GCA_023373905.1 of Rhizoglyphus robini. Classification (NCBI taxonomy): domain Eukaryota; kingdom Metazoa; phylum Arthropoda; class Arachnida; order Sarcoptiformes; family Acaridae; genus Rhizoglyphus; species Rhizoglyphus robini. The sequence continues at coordinate 17,068 of JAKIJQ010000020.1, forward strand.
AAGCAAAGTCTCTCGGTGGTTTCATAACGAGCCATTTGTCGATGTTTGCTAAGCAAAGTCGCTCGGTGCTTTGATAACGAGCCATTTGTCGATGTTTGCTAAGCAAACTCTCTCGGTGCTTTGATAACGAGCCATTTGTCGATGTTTGCTAAGCAATGAATCTCGGTGCTTTGATAACGAGCCATTTGTCGATGTTTGCTAAGCAAACTCTCTCGGTGCTTTGATAACGAGCCATTTGTCGATGTTTGCTAAGCAAAGTCTCTCGGTGCTTTCATAACGAGCCATTTGTCGATGTTTGCTAAGCAAACTCTCTCGGTGCTTTGATAACGAACCATTTGTCGATGTTTGCTAAGCAAAGTTTCTCGGTGATTGGATAACGAACCATTTGTCGATGTTTGCTAAGCAATGTCTCTCGGTGCTTTGATAACGAGCCATTTGTCGATGTTTGCTAAGCAATGTATCTCGGTGCTTTGATAACGAGCCATTTGTCGATGTTTGCTAAGCAAAGTCTCTCGGTGATTGGATAACGAACCATTTGTCGATGTTTGCTAAGCAAACTCTCTCGGTGCTTTGATAACGAACCATTTGTCGATGTTTGCTAAGCAAAGTCGCTCGGTGCTTTGATAACGAGCCATTTGTCGATGTTTGCTAAGCAATGTCTCTCGGTGCTTTGATAACGAGCCATTTGTCGATGTTTGCTAAGCAATGAATCTCGGTGCTTTGATAACGAGCCATTTGTCGATGTTTGCTAAGCAATGTCTCTCGGTGCTTTCATAACGAGCCATTTGTCGATGTTTGCTAAGCAAAGTCGCTCGGTGCTTTCATAACGAGCCATTTGTCGATGTTTGCTAAGCAAAGTCGCTCGGTGCTTTGATAACGAACCATTTGTCGATGTTTGCTAAGCAATGAATCTCGGTGCTTTGATAACGAGCCATTTGTCGATGTTTGCTAAGCAAAGTCTCTCGGTGCTTTCATAACGAGCCATTTGTCGATGTTTGCTAAGCAAAGTCGCTCGGTGCTTTGATAACGAGCCATTTTTCGATGTTTGCTAAGCAAACTCTCTCGGTGCTTTGATAACGAGCCATTTGTCGATGTTTGCTAAGCAAACTCTCTCGGTGCTTTGATAACGAACCATTTGTCGATGTTTGCTAAGCAATGTATCTCGGTGCTTTGATAACGAACCATTTGTCGATGTTTGCTAAGCAATGAATCTCGGTGCTTTGATAACGAGCCATTTGTCGATGTTTGCTAAGCAATGTATCTCGGTGCTTTGATAACGAGCCATTTGTCGATGTTTGCTAAGCAAAGTCTCTCGGTGCTTTCATAACGAGCCATTTGTCGATGTTTGCTAAGCAAACTCTCTCGGTGCTTTGATAACGAGCCATTTGTCGATGTTTGCTAAGCAAAATCTCTCGGTGCTTTGATAACGAGCCATTTGTCGATGTTTGCTAAGCAAACTCTCTCGGTGCTTTGATAACGAGCCATTTGTCGATGTTTGCTAAGCAAAGTCTCTCGGTGCTTTCATAACGAGCCATTTGTCGATGTTTGCTAAGCAAAGTCTCTCGGTGCTTTTCTAACGAGCCATTTGTCGATGTTTGCTAAGCAAAGTCTCTCGGTGCTTTCATAACGAGCCATTTGTCGATGTTTGCTAAGCAAACTCTCTCGGTGCTTTGATAACGAGCCATTTGTCGATGTTTGCTAAGCAAAGTCTCTCGGTGCTTTGATAACGAGCCATTTGTCGATGTTTGCTAAGCAATGAATCTCGGTGCTTTCATAACGAGCCATTTGTCGATGTTTGCTAAGCAAACTCTCTCGGTGCTTTGATAACGAACCATTTGTCGATGTTTGCTAAGCAAAGTTTCTCGGTGATTGGATAACGAACCATTTGTCGATGTTTGCTAAGCAATGTCTCTCGGTGCTTTGATAACGAGCCATTTGTCGATGTTTGCTAAGCAATGTATCTCGGTGCTTTGATAACGAGCCATTTGTCGATGTTTGCTAAGCAAAGTCTCTCGGTGATTGGATAACGAACCATTTGTCGATGTTTGCTAAGCAAAGTCGCTCGGTGCTTTGATAACGAGCCATTTGTCGATGTTTGCTAAGCAAACTCTCTCGGTGCTTTGATAACGAGCCATTTGTCGATGTTTGCTAAGCAATGAATCTCGGTGCTTTGATAACGAGCCATTTGTCGATGTTTGCTAAGCAAACTCTCTCGGTGCTTTGATAACGAGCCATTTGTCGATGTTTGCTAAGCAAAGTCTCTCGGTGCTTTCATAACGAGCCATTTGTCGATGTTTGCTAAGCAAACTCTCTCGGTGCTTTGATAACGAACCATTTGTCGATGTTTGCTAAGCAAAGTTTCTCGGTGATTGGATAACGAACCATTTGTCGATGTTTGCTAAGCAATGTCTCTCGGTGCTTTGATAACGAGCCATTTGTCGATGTTTGCTAAGCAATGTATCTCGGTGCTTTGATAACGAGCCATTTGTCGATGTTTGCTAAGCAAAGTCTCTCGGTGATTGGATAACGAACCATTTGTCGATGTTTGCTAAGCAAAGTCTCTCGGTGGTTTCATAACGAGCCATTTGTCGATGTTTGCTAAGCAAAGTCGCTCGGTGCTTTGATAACGAGCCATTTGTCGATGTTTGCTAAGCAAACTCTCTCGGTGCTTTGATAACGAGCCATTTGTCGATGTTTGCTAAGCAATGAATCTCGGTGCTTTGATAACGAGCCATTTGTCGATGTTTGCTAAGCAAACTCTCTCGGTGCTTTGATAACGAGCCATTTGTCGATGTTTGCTAAGCAAAGTCTCTCGGTGCTTTCATAACGAGCCATTTGTCGATGTTTGCTAAGCAAACTCTCTCGGTGCTTTGATAACGAACCATTTGTCGATGTTTGCTAAGCAAAATCTCTCGGTGCTTTGATAACGAGCCATTTGTCGATGTTTGCTAAGCAAACTCTCTCGGTGCTTTGATAACGAGCCATTTGTCGATGTTTGCTAAGCAAACTCTCTCGGTGCTTTGATAACGAGCCATTTGTCGATGTTTGCTAAGCAATGTATCTCGGTGCTTTCATAACGAGCCATTTGTCGATGTTTGCTAAGCAAACTCTCTCGGTGCTTTCATAACGAACCATTTGTCGATGTTTGCTAAGCAATGTCTCTCGGTGCTTTGATAACGAACCATTTGTCGATGTTTGCTAAGCAATGAATCTCGGTGCTTTGATAACGAACCATTTGTCGATGTTTGCTAAGCAAACTCTCTCGGTGCTTTGATAACGAACCATTTGTCGATGTTTGCTAAGCAAACTCTCTCGGTGCTTTGATAACGAACCATTTGTCGATGTTTGTTAAGCAAAGTCTCTCGGTGCTTTGATAACGAACCATTTGTCGATGTTTGCTAAGCAAAGTCTCTCGGTGCTTTTCTAACGAGCCATTTGTCGATGTTTGCTAAGCAAACTCTCTCGGTGCTTTGATAACGAGCCATTTGTCGATGTTTGCTAAGCAAAGTCTCTCGGTGCTTTGATAACGAGACATTTGTCGATGTTTGCTAAGCAAAGTCGCTCGGTGCTTTGATAACGAGCCATTTGTCGATGTTTGCTAAACAAAGTCTCTCGGTGCTTTGATAACGAGCCATTTGTCGATGTTTGCTAAGCAAAGTCTCTCGGTGCTTTGATAACGAGCCATTTGTCGATGTTTGCTAAGCAATGTCTCTCGGTGCTTTGATAACGAGCCATTTGTCGATGTTTGCTAAGCAAAGTCTCTCGGTGCTTTCATAACGAGCCATTTGTCGATGTTTGCTAAGCAAAGTCGCTCGGTGCTTTGATAACGAGCCATTTGTCGATGTTTGCTAAGCAAACTCTCTCGGTGCTTTGATAACGAGCCATTTGTCGATGTTTGCTAAGCAATGTCTCTCGGTGCTTTGATAACGAGCCATTTGTCGATGTTTGCTAAGCAAAGTCTCTCGGTGCTTTCATAACGAGCCATTTGTCGATGTTTGCTAAGCAATGTCTCTCGGTGCTTTGATAACGAGCCATTTGTCGATGTTTGCTAAGCAAAGTCTCTCGGTGCTTTGATAACGAGCCATTTGTCGATGTTTGCTAAGCAATGTCTCTCGGTGCTTTGATAACGAGCCATTTGTCGATGTTTGCTAAGCAAAGTCTCTCGGTGCTTTCATAACGAGCCATTTGTCGATGTTTGCTAAGCAAAGTCGCTCGGTGCTTTGATAACGAGCCATTTGTCGATGTTTGCTAAGCAAACTCTCTCGGTGCTTTGATAACGAGCCATTTGTCGATGTTTGCTAAGCAATGTCTCTCGGTGCTTTGATAACGAGCCATTTGTCGATGTTTGCTAAGCAAAGTCTCTCGGTGCTTTCATAACGAGCCATTTGTCGATGTTTGCTAAGCAAAGTCGCTCGGTGCTTTGATAACGAGCCATTTGTCGATGTTTGCTAAGCAAACTCTCTCGGTGCTTTGATAACGAGCCATTTGTCGATGTTTGCTAAGCAATGAATCTCGGTGCTTTCATAACGAGCCATTTGTCGATGTTTGCTAAGCAAACTCTCTCGGTGCTTTGATAACGAGCCATTTGTCGATGTTTGCTAAGCAAAGTCTCTCGGTGCTTTCATAACGAGCCATTTGTCGATGTTTGCTAAGCAAAGTCTCTCGGTGCTTTCATAACGAGCCATTTGTCGATGTTTGCTAAGCAAACTCTCTCGGTGCTTTGATAACGAGCCATTTGTCGATGTTTGCTAAGCAAAGTCTCTCGGTGCTTTGATAACGAGCCATTTGTCGATGTTTGCTAAGCAAAGTCTCTCGGTGCTTTCATAACGAGCCATTTGTCGATGTTTGCTAAGCAAAGTCTCTCGGTGCTTTGATAACGAGCCATTTGTCGATGTTTGCTAAGCAATGTCTCTCGGTGCTTTGATAACGAGCCATTTGTCGATGTTTGCTAAGCAAAGTCTCTCGGTGCTTTCATAACGAGCCATTTGTCGATGTTTGCTAAGCAAACTCTCTCGGTGCTTTGATAACGAACCATTTGTCGATGTTTGTTAAGCAAAGTCTCTCGGTGCTTTCATAACGAGCCATTTGTCGATGTTTGCTAAGCAAAGTTTCTCGGTGATTGGATAACGAACCATTTGTCGATGTTTGCTAAGCAAAGTCTCTCGGTGTTTTCATAACGAACCATTTGTCGATGTTTGCTAAGCAAAGTTTCTCGGTGATTGGATAACGAACCATTTGTCGATGTTTGCTAAGCAAAGTCTCTCGGTGCTTTTCTAACGAGCCATTTGTCGATGTTTGCTAAGCAAACTCTCTCGGTGCTTTGATAACGAGCCATTTGTCGATGTTTGCTAAGCAAAGTCTCTCGGTGCTTTGATAACGAGACATTTGTCGATGTTTGCTAAGCAAAGTCGCTCGGTGCTTTGATAACGAGCCATTTGTCGATGTTTGCTAAGCAATGAATCTCGGTGCTTTGATAACGAGCCATTTGTCGATGTTTGCTAAGCAATGTATCTCGGTGCTTTGATAACGAGCCATTTGTCGATGTTTGCTAAGCAAACTCTCTCGGTGCTTTGATAACGAACCATTTGTCGATGTTTGCTAAGCAAAGTCGCTCGGTGCTTTGATAACGAACCATTTGTCGATGTTTGTTAAGCAAACTCTCTCGGTGCTTTGATAACGAGCCATTTGTCGATGTTTGCTAAGCAATGTATCTCGGTGCTTTGATAACGAACCATTTGTCGATGTTTGTTAAGCAAAGTCTCTCGGTGCTTTGATAACGAGCCATTTGTCGATGTTTGCTAAGCAAAGTCTCTCGGTGCTTTGATAACGAGCCATTTGTCGATGTTTGCTAAGCAAAGTCTCTCGGTGCTTTTCTAACGAGCCATTTGTCGATGTTTGCTAAGCAAAGTCTCTCGTCCTTTTTTACTTAAGCTTAACAATCTAGATGAATTGTTTTAAGCAAAGCGACTCTCAAGAAGTACATAAGAATATAAATCGTGATGTGACTATTGTTTGTATCGCTTTCTTCTCTACTCCATACTCAAAGTATATTCTTAGAATAGGTTTGTATTTGTCAATGTATTGCTTTTGAAACTAAATTGTCATTGTTTGTCAAATTACAAATCTGTGCTTGTTCTAAATTGGTTTTGAATGCTGAAACTAGAACCAGAAATTGTTGTGTTGAAATCTTATTGACTGTAAACAAAGTTATAGATTTTTTAGTTATTTTCGCTCGGGAACTAACGCTTTTTAATGTATTTTTCCCATTGGGCGCTACGACACCTAAAAATTTGGTACATTTTAAGCCTTTCGGGGACGTCATTGTGGAAGTGGAGGAGGTGTGTCTTTTGCCCACCAGCAAGGAGGAGCACTTGAATTGTAGAAGTTAGTGACGCAATCACATGTACTATGTGAAATGCCCATTTTTTTTACCAAATGCGCAGAAAACCAAAAATCACACGTGAAATCAATTTCGCGCATGTTTGTGTGTTAAACTTCTGAATACGTTGCTGTGCTCGTGTGTGTTTGTCTTATTTGTTGTTAAATGCGTAATTTGAGTGAAAACAAACGTCATTTGTGGACGGTCTTGTTTACTGCTCGATGCTGCATAAACACATTGTTTTGTCAACAAAGTGCTCAAATTAGGTTAGGCTTTCTTTTATGTTCAAATTGGCGAATGGAATCGTGCTTTGGTTTGGATTTGTGTACTGGAAACGAAGCGGTAGGGTTGGAGCAATTACACATGTGAGCAATTATCGGATGTAGTCAACTCTTGGTTTGGTACTTTAATTACTTTACTTTAATTACTGCATAAACATATTGTTTTGCCTAATAGTTCTTTGTGATCATTTGGCGAATGGAATCAATCTTTATGATATTTTGGATTTCTGCAATGGAATGGAAAATTTATACGAATGGAATTGGAAATGGAATAAAATTGATATTAAAGGTTTGTTTTTCCTGAGGGAATTGCACCACCATTAGCAATATATAAACCGCTTGCCACCACTCGTACCGGACAAATATTCGGGAAGAATCGCCATCCTTTCAACCTGCAATGACGGAAGCTTGATCATTTCATTGTGTAATTCTATGCCATTTTGATAGACGACAAAAGCAGAACTAATGCCGCATTCTGTTCCTGATCTCTGTAAATGACTAGATCAACATCGGGAGGGCACGGTGAAGAACCGTCTTCACCGTACTTTGGCCGCTACTGTACTTTGTGAATTATGAACTGTAACGTCGCGTTGTAAGTTTGAGCACTGAAATTCTACCTTTAACCTCAATTACTAACCGAATCAATTGATCTCTCCACCAGTCAACTCCTTATTATCAGTTAGAAGATACTAAACCGAAAAGTGGCAACATGGAGTTATCAGTATCCCTTCATAATCAGATTGTCCTACTAGAGGAACCGGAAGAATCAAAACCTTCGAACCTGAACTTTCCCGTGGCATTAGACAATCGTCAACCACCATTGCCAGATGTGAACGTAGATACGACCGCTCGTTTTCGATTCAATGATAAACTACAAATGATTGAAGCTAAACAAGTTGACCACGAGTGGTGAACACTAGCATGAACCAAACTCTGGCTCAACCTTCTATAATTTATACCGCTTAAAATTTATAACACTTAACAGTCGCGCAACCACGGGTCATTTTTGACCCGAGATAAGCGCCTTTGTATGTGTGTGATTACGGTGAAGCATCCGAAGGGTGGTTTCGCGACTGTTAAAAAGTTAATAAGAATCACATATCGAAAGAAGTTTAAGACGTAAACAAGCAAAGGAGAAGATTGACAAACTGAATTGATGGTCTACTTCCTAAAGTTTTTACCCTGTGGTAAATCGGTTATGCAAAAACGAACCAAGTGCTACACTGTTATATATCTGTGGATGTTATTTCGTAAGTTTTCTGGACAATCTATTTGCTCATGTAACAAATATAGTTTTTTGTATGCTATATTTTGTCTACAACCAACTGGTGATAGTTATGGTCATGTAGCTATATTGTGTCTTGTGAACAAATGGCGAATGGAATCGTGCTTTGGTTTGGATTTCTGCACTGGAATGGAGCCGTATTGTGTCTTGTGAACAATTGCCAAAAGGAATCGTGCCTTGTAGCTTTTCAATGTGCTTTGGACTTGCCTTGGTACATGTTCATAACACGTATTGAAAATCGATGCAATATATTTCTGTAAAATCGAAGATTTCGACTATAGATTTTTTATTTTTCCATATATTTAGAGTAGCGCTTGTAAATTAATAAAACATGCAAACACACCTAACGCTTCTAAATTAATAAAACAAGAAGATTGAAAGGGTAATTCATTTTCCAGTAAATAATAAAAAATCGTGCCCCAGGTGTAAATCCCGTTAAAGTGAGATAACAATTTATGAACGTGATTCCTTGAATAAACCGAACTGTTAGTTTCAAAGAATAAATTTGCACTTAAACCAGACGTAAAAAAGTATTATTCATTCATTTTGTGTGATTCTTCAGTTATAGTTTAGTCAATGATTTGTAGTCAAGTCAATAACATTATCAATAGCATTAATTGCCAAATATGTTTTTGGTGATGCCTCACTTGACAGAAATGAAATATCAATCATTACATTTCAGAAATGACCAAAAAAAATTTAACAAGAATCGTTGATTTTAAATAGTTGCACCTTGGATTATAGATGGTAACAAATATGCCACAATTATTGCAGTTACACCTTATAAAAAATAATAAAAACCCGTGGCCCAGCTGTAACTGCAAGAATTGTGACATATAAGATAGCACAAGAATCGTTGATTTTAAATAGTTGCACCTTGGATTATATGCATATATTGGATTTGTTTTCTAATTGTTCGAGCTCGTATAATATAAAAAACCCGGTCCAATTCTTACAACTGCAAATTTGGAAAGAACTGTCAATCGATTTGTTCACTTATCTACCTAAGTACCAATACATACTCATTATAAGCAACAGATATGCAACAATTCTTGCAGTTACCCCTGGGGCACGATTTTTTATTATTTACTGGAAAATGAATTACCCTTTCAATCTTCTTGTTTTATTAATTTAGAAGCGTTAGGTGTGTTTGCATGTTTTATTAATTTACAAGCGCTACTCTAAATATATGGAAAAATAAAAAATCTATAGTCGAAATCTTCGATTTTACAGAAATATATAAGTGATTTGTATTTATTTTGATATTTTTTTATGTGAAAATGAATTGAGAAGGATTATTGAGACATTAGGAATTACATCTTTTTCAGTAGATTAGTCGCAACCTAAACATATTTTTTTTTCGTTCTGCGACTTATAAATTGGTGCTACTTATACAAAATATTTTTTTGTGAGAAGTACCTCAAGATAAGTACCCAAAGTGTGTAGTTTAATGCATTACATATCGCTATTAGAACACCTTCGAAACTAATTTCTTTTAGTGCCACTTATCTATAGGTGTAACTTATGAAATTAACATTGAAATTTGAAAAATTTGCTCACTGCGGCTTATCAAAAACTTATTTAACACAATCATTATAGTAAAAATGGTGAAAACCTGTTGTCTAAAATCATAGATTTTACTATTACTGAGTTTTTAATTAGCGCTTTAAAATGATTAAAACTTGAATGCGCTCTGAAAGGGAGAAAACTTGAATGCACTCTGAAAGGAATAAAACTTGAATTAAACCTTTGTTTGGTTGATCTTTGATTAAAAACTCAGAGAGCCAGCAATTTGAGACAGTAAGTGGGACTATATGAATGCAGTTTCGAATTAATCACATTAAGGCAGGACGCAGCGTCTTTTCAGCCAAAACAGCTGATATGTAAAAATGACAGGATTTGACGATTTTTTTCATACCCACACAGTTTCTTCATTTCTGGACCGATTTTGCTTTTCTATAGCTTAAATTAAAGATAAATATATGTACTTTAGCGGCAGGTGGCCAGAATTTTAAATTTTAGCTTTATTTTTTTCACAATATGACAAAATAATCAAAAAATCGAAAATTTTGTCTTTGACTTCAACCCAAAATAAAACAAAGTCCAAAATAAAAAATCCAGCCATCTGCCGCTAAAGTACATACGTTTATCTTTAATTCAAGCTATAGAAAAGCAAAATCGGTCCAGAAATGAAGAAACTGTGTGGGTATGAAAATATTCGTCAAATCCCGTCATTTTTGCATAGCAGCTGTTTTGGCTGAAAAGACGCTGCGTCCTGCCTTAACTGAAAAAAATATTTAAACCGGGAATATATTAATAATTTTCAAAATGCCATCCTGACAAATAAACAGAATTATCTCAGGGAAGAGTTAAATCATCAGTGCACAGATGGCTTGGTACGGTTTGATAACTTGCTTTGAATCGGAATAAACGTGAGATTCATTGGTAGTACCAATGGTAGTGATACAAAGTTAAGTTAGGATTAATTTGTTATTGCAGGAATTTTACGTACCAAGTGAATAATGAATAACAAATATGATACATTTATTTAGAGATTTTGATAGTTACAGAATAATACTGAAAGAAATTGTTTAAATAATACGTGTTCAATCGTGTTTTTTAATTTCTAATTCAGACTTTATTTTCAACTAGGACAAAAACAAGGAACAACCCAAGAACCAAATCAATCGGACGAACCTAGAAGCAAAGTTTATCTTTGACCCAAGAAAGCTATCACCAAGATCAATATAGCCATGGAATTGAATAGCGTCCAAACAGGAGATCAAACTATCATGATAACAACTGTGGTCGAATTGCTGGCTCTCTGAGTTTTTAATCAAAGATCAACCAAACAAAGGTTTAATTCAAGTTTTATTCCTTTCAGAGCGCATTCAAGTTTTCTCCCTTTATGAGCGCATTCAAGTTTTAATCATTTTAAATCGCTAATTAAAAAACTCAGTAATAGTAAAATCTATGATTTTAGACAACATTTGATTTCTAGCTCAGCAGCAGTTGCTAGCAGCAAATTCTAGTTAAGTTATACAAATGGCGACCATTAAAATTAGCATAGAATAACGTTGCGGGTCAAGGTAAATTTACGTGTTTAATTTATTTAATGCCACCGCAAGCTTGCTTGTTAGTTGCAATGCAAAGTTGTGTGCCAATTAATAAAAGTTACAGTGGCTTGTACCTAGATAAAGTTTCTATGTAGCAAGTCTACGTCTTCTCAAGCACTTCAATGAATTTTATATTTGAATTGTTTGATGTGTTTTGCTGTCAAATTTAGCATTAAAATTAAATAATGTTAAAATTACTTAAATCAAACACTTTTTTATATAAATATTTTTTACTGTGAAACCATTTAAAAATTGAACTAACAACCTTGATTTAAACATGAAAAATTAGTAGATTCATCTTGACATACCATTTGGTAGTATGGACGCTTAGGGGAACTTTAAACTTGATCATTACCTCGTGATTATGCATTTATTGATTATGATTTCAGTTTAAATAAAATAAATTATGTTTGATTTTATAAAATATCAAAATTACATATTATATTTAAGCTTAATTATTAGCTAGAAGAAAAAAGAATTATTGTTCTTAAAAAAAAGCTGACTAAAGACGAACAACATTTTTCGATAAAATAATTCGTAAAGTCTTTCATAAAGTAATTTTAATTGTTTAATGCAATAACGATTACTTATGAAATTTGAAAATTAGTCCTCAATCAATTTATTGATACAACAAAAAGAGAGTTGAATATGTAAATATGCAATTTCTGGCGTGGTGATACCAGAGGTCACTTATTTGATTGATTAGATGAAAGGTTGAAAGTTGAGTTGGGTGCAGACTGTGGACTTGATTTTGTTGGCTGTTTGACTGGCCATTTTTGGTTTTAATGTTGAGAAAAACGGAAGAACAAATAGTTGGAGGAGATTATTGACAAATAAATAGAAAACCTTGAAAGACTCAGGTATTTGGAGCTTTCTACAATAGATAACCTGGAAAGACTCTGGCATTTCGAGCTTTCTACATTAGATAAAAGATAATCAAGAAATATAAAAGAACTAACACAGAACAATTGATTTGACAAGACTGACAAAAGCTGAAGACAAAGACAGGTTTGAGATTAGATAGATAATAGGCTTACAAGACAAGGACTGATTAGATGAGAACGAGTTGAGACCATCCTGAGAGGGTACGGACCAGATTCACATTTGGGGTTTGATTCAGACACATAGATTTGAATTTCATGATGAGGCCGAGAAGACAAAGCGGAAGACCAGAAAGGAGAGGCCGAGGAGTCGAGGCGGAAGACCAGAAGGGAAACGATCAGACCATTGGTTGTTGAGAACGAGACTCTGAACATGAATCGAACTGAAGATTGGTTGCCTGTGTGGAAGGTTAAATAACCAAAATTGACCAACACAGAAGGGGGAACGTATAGATAAAACACACCACGAAGTGGCTGTTCATAATTGTGTTGTTGTTGGTGTATATCAAATGTGTGTGTTTAATATTCGAATACTTCTACTATTGGCTGTACTCGAAATGAACTGAAGGACTGACACAAAGACACACGACAACATGAGCTTGAGTCATGATTGCTCGTGATTACCGAAAGGAATAGACATTAGACTGTGACAAATCTCAATAACAAGTTGAGAGAGACAATTTGGTAAAAATCACTGATCGAATTGACGATTAAAGTGTTGGAACATGGATATCTAGGACATTCTGGACATTTGAGTCAATATTCAGATGAGCTTGCTTTTTAGGATCTAGTTTTAACTAGTTTGGGATTGATCGACTGTCATTCAAATATTATAATTTGCTGGCCTAATCAATGCAAGCCATTATACCACATCGAGGTGAAAACAAGACAGAGAAAGTGAAATGGTGTTATCACTAAAGCAAAGCTGATAAGACGCTAATTTTGGCATGCGAAGATGTTGATAACAAAGAGACTAAGTACAAGTTCAGGGCTCGTACATTCGCTAAAAGTTTACACGGTGCAATGCACTGTGGAAGGCTACGCACCGTGTAAACTTTTAGCGAATTTTAGCGAATCTACGAGGCCTGTACAAGTTACGTACAGTGTACTGGTTGTTCGGTAAAACATAAAATAAATAATTGTCAAATAAAATAAAATTGATTTTAAAATATTAAAATTCTCGATGACAATGTTGTATCAGAAAAAATACAACATTACAAATACAACTTAGGCAGCTTGAACAGAATCCTCCGAATGGAAGACCCTGTAGATAGAGAGGGATTCACGGAAGACTAAATCGATGATCGAGCCTATCCGTTACCTTGACATGCCAAGCTGTGACAACAAGTTGAAGGTTGCAGGCTGATGGCTCCTCTTGCCCCAAAGATGAGTCCAAAAACGTCTATCGATCCAACTTGATGACCTAGTTCCACCAGTTTGGCGTAAATCGCTGCAATCACCGATGCATCCGAGTACTTGTCTCTTTTGCCCTGATCGCGTTCGTGTAGCACCGATCTTGAGTTCTCGAAGGAACATTGAACGTCCAATACAAGGGTGTCTGTGCCGCTTGGGTCTATCACTACGAGGTCTGGGACAAACTTTTCTCCTGTTCGCGTCTTGACCGTAAAGTTCTCGTAGACAGTCCACCCGTTGGCTTCAAGATGGTCTACGATTATTTTCTGGGCGAGATTGTGTCTGCGGTGGTACATTCCTTCCATGCTTCCACATTCATTCAGGATGTGCTGTAGTGTTTCAATCTCGTTAGGGCAGTTTCGATGACAGTACACCGGATCAGGTTCGTAACCAGAAGCTCCAATCGAATTCGTCCGCATCCTCAGATAGCTTACGAACAGTCGACCAGAAAACCATGTCTTGCCGCTCAAATGGCGATTGACGAGACCACCACAAACACTAAAACAATTTTGACCTTTGAACCGATTGATCTGTTCCAAGTCTGCCAGTAGCCGAGTTCGATTGTTATTGAAAATTAAAATTTGTGTCCATCAGTATAGAGTCAGTAAAGATCACAGATTTAACTCTTTTTATTTTTAAAAAAATCTATTATAAGCATTTAAATTACATCATAGAAGAATAGTAGTCTCTGAATGAATTTACCATTTTTACATGAAATCTGATACTACTATACTAACTTATGCTAAATTTAACAACCTGAAACGAGTAAGATCTAAATTGCAAAGTCTATAAAATCAAAAATAAGTTAAACTTATATAAAAAAATTCTTTTAACCTTTAAGGTATATGAAAGATGTGTATCAATACATCAATAATTACTTTTATGAATTTTAATTAAATTCTGGATTCGCAATTTGGCACAAAAGCTCATCCAACATAGAGTGAGTAACATAGAGTGAGAAATTGTTTATTTTTTGTAATTGCTGCAAAGGTAAAATTGTTTCGATAGAATAAAAAAGTGAAGCGCTACTTATAACTGAGAATGCAGTGTGTATTAGAATTTCTGAATATTCTCAATGTTAGACAATACGATAAATATGACTTGACCTTTAAGTATTACAAGTTTTGCTACTTACCAATCTACCAAAGAATATTTGTTTATATGTATTGTACAGATTTAAATAATTGGTCCTCATTTAATACCTTGAAGTGTTTCGTTAAGAAATCCATTATAAAACGTTTGATTTAAAATAATGGGGGCTAATTTTTGTTATTTTCTAATTGATAATTAACATTTTGAAAATTGAAGTTTTATTAAATTACAATAAATTTTGGACTTCTGATAAATTATGAATTTCCAATATTTTATCGACTTTTATGCCCATTCAAAATCTAATATTATAAGAACATTAAAAACATGCATCAAATTAAATTAGACCCAACCAAAATATAAGAGTTAGATATATTTATAAAATCCAAGATTCAAATGATAGATTTTTTATTTGCGCTTGTAAATGATTGAAACAAGAAAATGCGCTTGGGAATGTTTAAAACAAGAAAATTATCATTTATTTTGTTTGAGAGTTTGAATAAAAAATCAGGCGGCTGAATACTTAAAGTTAACTTTAGTTGGAACAAAAATGAGATTTCGAGCCGACTCATTAGAATGTTGATGATTAAGGAATCGCAAGATATGGGACATCTTCCAGAAAAATGATGAAAAGCTGACTAACCTGAGACCTCTTATATATCTAAATCTTGCATATCTGGTTATGCCAATTAAGACATTCGAAGATTAATTCAAATGACGTTTCCTCATTCTGGACATCTTGAATGACAAACGAAAATAAAGATTAAGTGATTATAATACTCGTATGATGAAACTGTAATTCGCAATTTTCTATTTTAAATTGTCACTCTCAGGAGATCGAGTTTTGTCATTTTGAGAATTCAAATCTCACTAAAATCGTCATATGCTTATTTGCTTAATCAAGCCTCCATAATCATCAGATGTCTCCGCCGCCTGATTTTTTATTCAAACTCTCAAACAAAATAAATTATAATTTTCTTGTTTTAAACATTCCCAAGCGCATTTTCTTGTTTCAATCATTTACAAGCGCAAATAAAAAATCTATCATTTGAATCTTGGATTTTATAAATATATTTAAACCATTTTCAATTTGAAATAATTTTATTAAATAGAATCAATTTTTACAATAATAAAATCACCCATAGGTAAAAGATACAGATAGATTTCAATATAAAATTTCAAACCTGAAATCCAAAAAAACATACTCTGTCATTAATTTACAGTCTAATGTTACAAAAATCTCTAGACACAAAAATCTAAACAAAAACAGTTGATCGAGATGATAGAGTGAGAACGATGTTTTGATTGATTGTGTTACGAGTTGAGTTGATTTAGAAATTGAGTGTTAGAGGTTAGATGTTGAATATTATGAGGTAACGATCGTGAAATGGTTCGTGAATTGCTTGAATCGGTCCACTGGGGATGAGGAGAATACAATTCAAAATAGTAACAAAGTGAAAATCGCAACAAACAGCACATAAACACATACACACGGAGAGACACATTTGTTGACGTTATGAACTAGACTCTAAGCACACGGATAAAGATTGTTGGGCCATATTGCCACCGAGATTGATTTGAATTGATCCACAAATGTCCCAAAACACGAGATCTCAATCACAATATAAATTGAATCAGGGCCGGTTCTTCCCATAGTTCAGGTCATGGGCGCATGACCAAAAAATTTTGGCGAAGGGCGCCAAATGGGTGGTTGGGGCGCCGCCGCGAGCGAAGCGAGCTGAAAATTTCCCTTAGAATTGCATCTTCCAAAATGGCGAAATCTCCAGATTGTTTTCCCAAAAAGGCGCTCTCAGCTAGTTTCAATTTAGTTTTCCCAGATTGTTTTCCCAAAAAAGGCGCCCTCAGCTAGTTTTTAATTTAGTTTCCCCAGTTTGTTTCCCAATTATTGTCGAATTTTGAAGTAATATATTTTTCATTTGGCTATACTCACAATATGCGGATGTTCAATTTAGTCAAATTGAGCAAATGAATTTTATTGAATAATTGATCAATCAAAAGTTAACTCAATAATTATGTTCCAATTGGTTCACGATTTATCGGATAAAGCACTTCTGGGTATTATCCGCAAAAAATAATATATTCTATCTGTAATCACAGGCAGTATCGATAAATGAAGTGTATTCAAACTCAGATACTTTAGATTTTTTTTCATTTCATAATTCACGAAAATTTAAATGCAATTCTATTCAAATCTCAAAATTAATTATTGGCTCCAAGCCAAATATGTCCAGACAAATTTGACCAAGACAATCATTTGTAGTTCCAATAATTGGAATCAATTTTAAATATATCCAGACAATTTTATAATGATATAAATAATTGTAATTACAACACGACCTAGTGATTTTACAATCCACGATTTATTGCTTATGAAATTGGAATCATTATTAACAATTGAGAATTAAAAAACAAATTGTGATTATCTAGCAATTGCAAAACTGAAATTATCATGTTGCAGTAAGAAGCAAATTGAAGAACATATAATTATCTGAACTGCTGGTTTAGAAAATTTAGAACTACTTGTTGAATTGACATAAAAATTATTAACTTGTTTCGTTTGCGTTGGTAATAAAATTTTTTCCGATAATATCGGTAAACAGTAATTACAATTTACCGATTGCACCCCTATATCAAATAGCTCAAATGGGAAATAAAAACTCAGTAATTTCTTCTACCCGTAAAATAAGAAATGTATTACACCAATCCGAAATTTTTTCCAATATGAGTTTTTTTTGATTGAGTTTGAGAAAATCGCTGCCTTAGTTCCTCAAAAAACTAGATGATGAATTTATTATGAAATAGCTTTCTCAATGAAACCTCAACAGATGCATTTTACCGTGGATAACTCTTTTTCTCAATTTGATGCATTGTGAAGCGTAATCTTTTGGCTGGAAAGATATATAGTGATTATTTTATTAGTTTCCTTGGATTTGTAAGTAGATCGAAGGTGCACACAAACTCCAAACGTCTCATCGATATAAGAATGGTCTATTTAAAACACTAGCACGCATCTTCAAACAATGCTCGGATGCAAAATGACTACAAATAAAGGGACAAGACAGAGTGAGAGATCTTATATTCGAGATTTTGCTAGATAAATGGGCTTGAGTAAAAATGAAAAGGTTTTGATTTCACATGATCACTACGTAAATCCGATTTTTGGCAGTACGTAATTTCTTCACTAACTAGAAGAATTGCTTACCAATATGACAATAATTCGCTCTCGCAGAATGCGACATGCGAAACAAAGTATGATTTTCGATACAAAAATATTTTCGAAATTTTAGAAGGGCCCCCTCTTATACGAAAATTTTTGGGGCGCCAAATTGGAAAATAGGGGCGCCAAAATCGGAAAAACTCCGGATCATGACCTAACAAAATTTGGTGCGCCGGCTCTGAGTTGAATCAAACCCAAACATCAAAACAAAACAGCTGATCGATGTGAAGACGATGTTTTGATTGTAGAACGAGTTGAGTTGAGTGCGCTGAGATGTTCCATGCGCCGAGAGAACCAGGTGACGATGATAAAACGTTTCGTGAATTGATAGGATAGGTAACATTGTGGAAAAGGTGAAAAGTATACTTAAAAACAATAACAAAGTGAATACACAACAGACAACACACAAAATCGTCACCCAAACACGTACACACACAGAGACACGTTTGCTGATGTTGTGAAATAGGCTCGAAGCAATAGAATAAGCGTTTCTGGGCCACATAGCCACCGAGATTGCTTCGAATTGATCAACAAATGTGCCAAAACACGAGATCTCAATCACAACAACACACGTAAAGCACTGTTTGTACTGCTGACAGTAGACCTGCAGACCTCTCCTGCGAGAGATTAGCAATGTGTTCAGAAAACACATATGTTGGGGGCACGCCACTGAAAAGGGCGCTGCTGCACTCTACACTGGACGCTACGGTGCTGATAAGCTTACTTCCACTGCACACTTCAAAAACCTTCATTGAGACGTGCAACGGCGAATGGTATGATTTTTTGGGGGCAGTGCTTGCCTGCATTACTCTCCAATGTTTTAAAGGGGAAACCCTTTGAAAAAGCGTCACTCAACACAGTCAAACTCATAAAAAATCTATAAAAACAACAATAATAACACTTAAAATCACAAAATTTTATTTTTTAATTGTGTTTACTTAAAAAGATTGAAGATATTAACAAGAGTAACTTTGTATTAAAAACTAAAACTGAAAATGAATGACACTTCTAAAAAATAAAAACCCTCACACTGTTATAATTCTCAACAATCCAAAAATAAATTATGGCTTTGATAAAGTGACAATATATGAATTTGGTTTTACCATTTGTAAAAGTTGTCTTAGGATTTGTACATTTTCTGATCTCACTCAGTGTCAGATCTAATTATAGCCCTATTAAGCACAATCGCTGTATTATTTTCTCTATCTTAAGTATACTCGTATATATCTAGCATAATCGTATATATCGAATCTATATAAAAGTATGCAGATTTCTTGAATTCGTTTTAACACTACGAGAATAGGCAAGATATTTACTTAGTGCTAGTTGGAAATTGGTAATTTGTTGGTAAAGATTAACAAAGATCAATAGGACTACCAACACAACACAATTTAAAAATCGGCCATTTTTTAGTTTACTTTAATGAAAAGTCAAGTTCCTGAAATCACTTACATGAAAAGGAAATTATTTACACCTATTTTAAGTCATTGGGACATCAAGTCTAGAATTTTGGCAGAACGTGTTTAAGAATATTGAATTTGCTAATTATAATGCTGATTATGATTAAGAACAGTGCAATGGACTTTACACGTTAAAATATAAAACTGACAAGAAAGATTTAGTTTGAAAGTTGTAAGCTTGAATGTTTAAACCAATTAATTTTTAAAACAAGTTAAAGAACAAGTAATTGTCACAATATTATAACCTTTAGAATGTGTACAAATATGAGTGTTAATTAAAATTGAAAATACATTGCATCGTGTTTATATTTGAAAAGAAAATCTTATAACAAAAATAATTGTTTTAAATTAATTTAACATATAAAAAACTACCTATTACCTTTGAATTTGAAAAATGAAAAAGTTGTATTATTAATGACATTGACAAGAATTCTAAGGAAGACGTACTCTTGTCAAGTGGCACTAATATAAAGTTACCTATTACTGAATGAAACTTGAGTCACGAGGAGAATGACAAATTGTTTTTACCAATTGTTTTGTAACAGAGAGTTGAACTTCTTTGGTTGTGATTAACGAAAAACTTTGCTAACACAAATTGAAAAATTTTTTGTAGATAATATTTAAAAAAAGAAATGAAAACGAAACAATATTCTCGTTTTGAATGTAATTTATTAATTTATTACAAGTCGTCAGGCAAACGCGGAAAAAACTGCGCCAGCTAAAGCTGGCGCAGCAAAATTTTTTCCGCTGTTTGCAGATATAATTGTTAGCGTGAATATGTGAAAAAAGAAAATTAAATAAAAACACTAGTGAATTTATATAAATACGTAAGTTTGACCGATTTGTCTTTTAAGAGCATTATATTTACGTAAATTCATAAATTCACGCCTTCTTAACCGAGTATTTATAAAAATACTAAATTCAGTTAGTGAATATGTGTTTGCAAAATAATTTAATTTAATAAGATACTTAATCGAACAGCTCAGACTCTCGTGGCACTTAGAATTGCACAATCTTTTATTTTTTCTCTGTAGTCTCTTTTTCACGTGGACCAAATTGTGCACAAATGATAGTTCGCAATGAGAATCGAATACACAGAACCCAATTTAATTATTATTTGTTGATGAACTGTAGACTGAACCATAGTCAACAGAGACTCAGTCGGAAAAGTGATGTACAAGGGATTGATGCAAAAGGAGGTTGAATCGAAATGGATTGAATAAAATGAAAGAGTGCTTATTGTCAAATTCCCGCACGTTATCGGAATTTAGAACACTTGTTGTGTTTTGTGTTGTTCTGGTAGAGCCAGTCGATTCATTCATTCATTCATTCATTCATTCATTCATTCATTCATTCATTCATTCATTCATTCATTCATTCATTCATTCATTCATTCATTCATTCATTATCAAAGTACGCAACCACTATTTCTGGTGGACTTGGCCGAGCCCCGAGCAGTCTGATTACAGGCCAAGTTTTTGCTGATCGCGTCGCGTAGGGCGTAATGCATTGTGCCGACTGGGGGAACGAGTGAGTGACAGGCACACAGCTGAAGATCCCATCGATCTTCCCCCAAGATTCTCCTCGCGCAAACAGGACAGTCGATTGGCATTGGCAATTTGGGAATAACAGTTGTAGACTGATAGTTAGACAGTTAGTAGCCACTGTGGAAATAACAATGAAATGGACTTGCAATGCAAATGACATTATAAACAAAGTTCAAGTTGAGCAAATCAAACTCACGAACATGGGCCAGTGATTTTATAAAATCTCGGAAAAATTTGCGTAAATTTATATATTTACGTGAGTTTAATTTCCAAAATAAACAATTCATACCAACTTACGTATTTATATAAATTCACTAGTGATTTTATATAATTTTCTTTTTTCACATATTCACGCTAACATAATCATTCAAACTGAAAATGAAAATCGATTTGAAGTAGTTTGATTGAGACCACCGTTAAATGGTCATATTTAGTTCGTTGACATTTGGTTCAATATTATAGCGATTCGTTGGATATTGAACTGGTTATTTTGTACACACACTTTAAACTCTTCGGTACATTGAGTTTTACCTATCCAATCTTGGCTCACACTTGAAACGATACCGATAAACGATTTGGCATGATTCCAATGAATCGAGCAGTAAATATATGAATTCCATTTTGTTACTATTTGATTCTGCCAATTCTTCTATAGGATTTTGTATACAATATTTTACTGAATAACCCAATGATCACAATTTGGAACATTCGACATATGATTCAAATCTCTACAACCACTCATATCCAATAATAGTGCACATTTGCACCTCATGAACTCTACTTCAGATGTTCAAATTCAACTTGGGTGTGCCTCTTTTAGTCACACAATTGGAAGATTCTTATTGAATCTAAGCAAAATGAACTTTATTTTCATAAACTCAAAACATATTAACAAATATTACCAAGCATGTGCCACATTTAGCTAAATTTCATAAAACCTAATATCCAGTGAAGCTAACTTGTGGCTAACAGTGGAGCATGAGAAATTTTCACTTGACAAATGCGGACATACAGCCGAGCCCATTAAATGAACATATCACGCTATGCAATCATTTATAATAAATAACATAAAGAATATTCCGCAAGTTTAACATGACTTAGTAACCTGCATCGCACGGAATTTGTCCAATTGACACTCGAAAGCACTATAAATGTAACACATGTTCACTCACTAAACACTCAGTCTACTTACCAAATAGATCTTGTGAAAGCAAAATGGCAACATTTACACTTGCAGTAAACAATTGTTGAACCAAAAAGATTTTGTGGTGATTGCAATCCAATTGACTTGGACATCACACAGTACATACACACAATATACATTTCTTATAGATAATTTTACAGATTTTATAGATAAGATTATTTTAGAGATTAGTTGATCGCGTTGGCCCTAAAGTCAATACAAAGTTACAGCTGATCAGTCGACTCACTACAGGGGGGCGCAAAAAGATCGTTACACTTTTTATTTCAAGCCTATCTTTAAGATATTATTTTCTTAAGATTTGAAACCTACCCTATCATTTCTGCCTCATTACTACCTTTAAATAGCACTGCTCAACTTGTCTCAACTCACTTCCGTTTCAGAGAAAATGGAACGGAAGTAAAATTTAAGAATGTGGATTTTTGTTCTATTTTGAGAGAAAATGTTTTCTTTGAGTGAATAGCCTTTTAGAATAATTAATTACCTTTCCAAAACGGTGTCATACTCTATAATCGATGAACTCATTCAAAAGATATGATCAAAATTCTGACACAAGTTGACCAACTCTATGAAGTTAAAATAACCGACAAAGACAAATCAAAGCAATGTAGTTCATATATAAATGAATATTTACTTATTTAATTATTATCAGATGATAAATACAATGTATTAAAATGATGTGTGACCTCCTCCAGATTCTTGGCATTCGAAAATTCTTTTAGGGAATGATTCTACTAACTTCTTAAGTCGTTCAGGTGGAATCGAATTCCAAGTTTCGATGACTCTGGCGACCAATTTTTCTTTGTTTGTAGGCAGAGGTTGTTGCAGCACGGAATTTTGTAATTTGAACCAAATATGTTCAATTACATTCACCAGGAGAGTTTCCAGGCCACTCCCACTTTATCCAAATTTGGATTCTAAGGTCTTTGACCTTCTTCATTGTTGACGTTGCCGAAAGTGCTGGCGCCAAGTTTTGTAAATTTTGATTAGAAGCACTCATTTTAGTGCACGATTGCGTTTTTGGAATTACAACAAAACATAATTTAAAAATTTAGTTGAAAAAAATAAAATTTATAGACCGGAAACACAAAAATCCAAAAAAAATATTTTTACTTCCGGTCCAATATTTTGAAAAGAAAGTGAAAATTTATGCATAGGCAAACGTATCTTATCAATTTAAGCAAAAATGAACTTATTTACAAAACTTAAGGTTGAAATAATGCAAAAAACTAATATTTTAAAGTTTGAATTTTCAAAAATCGTCATCATTTTTTACATTTTGGATCATAACTTTTGAACCGATAAGTCGATTTTCAAGAATGAAAGCGTTTTTGAAAGATAATTAAATACTCTAAAAGACTAACACATTAAACAAATTAATTTAACTTTAAAAACAACTAAAAAACCCCAAACCCAAATATTCACTTCCGGCCCAATTAGTCTGGAACGGAAGTGAATTGGGACAAGTTGTTTATGGCATTTTAAAGATATCGACTAAGCCGATATCATAGCCTAGGTTTCAAATCTTAAAAAAATAATATCTTCAAGATAGGCTTGAAATAAAAAGTGTAACGATCTTTTTGCGCCCCCCTGTACAGTCATTGCCGCCAATAGTCTATGTGTGTTTGTCTGTCTGTCACTCTGTCTGTCCATTGCACTACGACAGTGACGGTGATGAACGATTCGATTAAAAGGACGGTTTCACCGGTGAAAGTATAACGGAGAAACGTAAACATTGTTTTTTTAGGGGTAAGTAGATTTAATTTTACAACCTTTAAATCTCTATGATAATTAGCAGATAATTTCTCAACTTTAAATTGTAAACTATGTTATGTAATTCTGGTATAATCTTTAATCATATAAATGTTTGTTAAAAGTTTCTAAGCATATCTAGAAATATCAAACCTCACCCACTTTGCCACTTTGCTATCACAAAAAAATTGCTTAAGACAAAAAGACTAGTGATGACTTTTGTAGAACTATTGCGCATTATGTAACTTTTGTTTCGTACTTTAAAAAGACAGGGTAGTGTTATTTTGCCTATATAGTTCGTTATGAATGAATTCATTTAAAAGTAACATTATTGTTTCACCGATTCAATTTACACAAAAAATACAATGAATTTATGAAGTGACAATTATTATTTGAACCAATGAAAAAATGTTTTGAGAGAAGAAGCAGAATAGAAGTGGGATAAATTGAGCATTTGAATCTGACAATCACATTTTGTGAGTATGCAATCTGTGTTGCAAAATCTGATCTTACTTAAACTTCGTTCTGTGTCAGATAAAAAATCATTGTATAACCTTTTGAAACATTACAAAACTTACATTTAAAAAATAATAATTTTCATTAATTTTTTTAATATGGTCTTTTACTGAGAAGAACGAGGAATACAGGCTGTATTGTCACGACGACAGTCGTGGATTGTCATAAGAAATACCCACGAAACAAGCTGATAGCACATGCAAGCCCTCACACTGTGCTCAATATATCACGACGACAGTCGTGGATTGTCAGATGAAATACCCACGAAACAGACTGGTAGCACATGCAAGCCCTCACACTGTGCTCAATAAATCACGACGACAGTCGTGGATTGTCAGAAGAAATACCCACGAAACAAGCTGATAGCACATGCAAGCCCTCACACTGTGCTCAATATATCACGACGACAGTCGTGGATTGTCAGATGAAATACCCACGAAACAGACTGGTAGCGCATGCAAGCCCCTCACACTGTGCTCAATAAATCACGACGACAGTCGTGGATTGTCAGAAGAAATACCCACGAAACAAGCTGATAGCACATGCAAGCCCTCACACTGTGCTCAATATATCACGACGACAGTCGTGGATTGTCAAAAAGAAATACCCACTAAACAAGCTGATAGCACATGCAAGCCCTCACACTGTGCTCAATATATCACAACGACAGTCGTGGATTGTCAAAAGAAATACCCACGAAACAAGCTGATAGCACATGCAAGCCCTCACACTGTGCTCAATATATCACGACGACAGTCGTGGATTGTCAGATGAAATACCCACGAAACAAGCTGATAGCACATGCAAGCCCTCACACTGTGCTCAATATATCACGACGACAGTCGTGGATTGTCAAAAGAAATACCCACTAAACAAGCTGATAGCACATGCAAGCCCTCACACTGTGCTCAATATATCACAACGACAGTCGTGGATTGTCAGATGAAATACCCACGAAACAAGCTGATAGCACATGCAAGCCCTCACACTGTGCTCAATATATCACAACGACAGTCGTGGATTGTCAAAAGAAATACCCACTAAACAAGCTGATAGCACATGCAAGCCCTCACACTGTGCTCAATATATCACAACGACAGTCGTGGATTGTCAAAAGAAATACCCACGAAACAAGCTGATAGCACATGCAAGCCCTCACACTGTGCTCAATATATCACAACGACAGTCGTGGATTGTCAAAAGAAATACCCACTAAACAAGCTGATAGCACATGCAAGCCCTCACACTGTGCTCAATATATCACAACGACAGTCGTGGATTGTCAAAAGAAATACCCACTAAACAAGCTGATAGCACATGCAAGCCCTCACACTGTGCTCAATATATCACAACGACAGTCGTGGATTGTCAAAAGAAATACCCACGAAACAAGCTGATAGCACATGCAAGCCCTCACACTGTGCTCAATATATCACGACGACAGTCGTGGATTGTCAGATGAAATACCCACGAAACAAGCTGATAGCACATGCAAGCCCTCACACTGTGCTCAATATATCACGACGACAGTCGTGGATTGTCAAAAGAAATACCCACTAAACAAGCTGATAGCACATGCAAGCCCTCACACTGTGCTCAATATATCACAACGACAGTCGTGGATTGTCAGATGAAATACCCACGAAACAAGCTGATAGCACATGCAAGCCCTCACACTGTGCTCAATATATCACAACGACAGTCGTGGATTGTCAAAAGAAATACCCACTAAACAAGCTGATAGCACATGCAAGCCCTCACACTGTGCTCAATATATCACAACGACAGTCGTGGATTGTCAAAAGAAATACCCACTAAACAAGCTGATAGCACATGCAAGCCCTCACACTGTGCTCAATATATCACAACGACAGTCGTGGATTGTCAAAAGAAATACCCACGAAACAAGCTGATAGCACATGCAAGCCCTCACACTGTGCTCAATATATCACGACGACAGTCGTGGATTGTCAGATGAAATACCCACGAAACAGGCTGGTAGCGCATGCAAGCCCTCACACTGTGCTCAATATATCACGACGACAGTCGTGGATTGTCATAAGAAATACCCACGAAACAAGCTGATAGCACATGCAAGCCCTCACACTGTGCACAATATATCACGACGACAGTCGTGGATTGTCAGAAGAAATACCCACGAAACAGGCTGGTAGCACATGGAAGACATCACACTGTGCACAATATATCACAACGACAGTCGTGGATTGTCAGAAGAAATACCCACGAAACAGGCTGGTAGCACATGCAAGCCCTCACACTGTGCACAATATATCACAACGACAGTCGTGGATTGTCAGAAGAAATACCCACGAAACAGGCTGGTAGCACATGGAAGACATCACACTGTGCTCAATATATCGGTTTTCGTATCTCAAATAAACGTGTTTCAAATTCAAGTCTCGGTAATCAAAAGTCTTGCGTATCACTCTCAATTCATTGACACATATATTTCAAATAATTACGAGTATATCAAATTTTTTTTACAGTTAAAAACTATTTTTAATATTGAATATGTATGTTATTGAAATTTTAAAGAGTTTTTAAAAATAAATTAATAATAGATTCTATTTTTTAAATTTTCGATTAATAATATTAAATTTACCTTTATCATTCATTGTCGAACAAATGGAGATAACAAAGCAACAGTTTTCATTCTTGGCAACCTCTTCATCCGACCTTGCATTTGCAGTTTTTGAACGATTCTTTCAAATGTTTTTAACTTCGACTCGTTTCATCACTGCCAACAACAACAATCGAACCCGACTGGAGGGCAGACTTTTTGCCTATCTCAAAGTGATTGACGTTTATGTAGTGAACTGGACAGACGAAGTAGATGGAGAGGTGAACGACTGGTGTCCAAGATGGACGAGCCAGTTCCCCGAAGGCTTTTAGAGATTGGAATAGTTTGAATGCATTTGCTTTTCCTATTTCATTTCTATTTGAAATAAAAACACATGATTGAAATAAATTGAAATAGCAGTTGCAGTTGAATTAATACACCAAAGTCATTGTCTCACTGCAATTATATTTCGCTTGGTGCTTGACTGCGCAAAAATAATTGTTATATAATAACGATTAAATTAAAAGAATGTCATTGCTCATTGAAGGGTTGCGCCCTAAGAAACACGATTGCAATAATGTTCCTGAAATAAAGAAGCTTATCAGGATGAAATAATAGGTCAAATTTTGTGGGTAGAGTAAATCTTGATTCTTGGGCTTCTATGTGGTGAAGTGGGTTACATATTGAAAAATGGTGAACCCGGATCGTCCTAATTTATTGGGTATGCACCAGACAAGGAAGCCCAAAATTAATTTATATTGAAAAAATATATTAAACTCGAATTAAAATTTTGTAATGAAAATGAACTGAAATGAATTTTATTCTTATTTTTTGTTTGAAATTGTTTTACTGTCAAAGAGTGCACATGTGCATTGCTACCAGTTTAGGATTTTAAAAAGATTTTTAAAAAGTAAATAATTCACCTTGAATAAAAATATCGATTAAAGAATTTTTTAAAAAATTATATTTATGAAGCAACCGCTTTCGCTTGCGCATATAAGCGGCACAATAATATCGGATTACAAAGAAAAATTCATGAACAGGAAAATTAAGGTAACATATTTACAATTATTATACAGGTAGTAAAACTAACGCTGCGACTCCCAAAAGAGAAGCAACTTGTAGATTGATTTGAGGTAGTCAGAGTAAATTTCGTAGTCTTATTGAGATTGGAATGGTGAATTGAGATCTATGTGATTAAGTGATGATCTTAACGCTGCAGTAGCTGGGCAGTTTCGAATTAGATGGTGTGGCTCCTGTAGGGCACCACACTCACAATCACCACTCCGATTAAAGAATAGTGCCATTGATAAGGCTATTAGTTCTATTACAATTATTGAAAACAATATGTCCTCTGTTTGAAGAAAATTTTTGTAAAAAAATCTTTAAGAAAAAAGAAAACAAAAAATGATACAATTCTGTTATTGATTTGGCACAGTTGATAATAAGCATAATGTACAGCATTTATTTATTGAACTCGATTAGTACATAACATTTATTGGAAAATAAGGAAAAACATTGAAAAACAATTTTTACTGAATAATTAAAAACAAAAAATTAACTTGTGCTAATTGTAATAAAAGTGTAATTTACCTTTTATTGAAAGTGAAGCATATCAAGAGACACAATTTGGCACAATTGTTCTTTTGGTCGATGCGATTTATGAACGACCGTGTGCAGTATTCTGTGTATAGCCCGCACCCGAATATAGTCCGCAGAAGACCACGAAAAAGAGTTGTTCCGTCTATAGCCCGCGGGCTATATTCGGGAATTTACGGTAGTTGATTATTTACAGCTCAAAGTTGGCTACAAAACAGCAAATATTTCATTTGTTAAATAAAGTATATTGTTAAATAAAGTATATGTTTTGCAAAAAAAAATTACATTTTCAATCTGATTCAACTGTATAACACACAGATTCAAGGCTACAAGAAAAAAAACTTTCGTTAAACAATCAGGATGATTTGTCTGCTTGAAGAGTGTGAGATTTAAAGGACATCTGGACATTCTTGGGGTGAAATTGCGAACGGGGAAAAATATAGAAAATGATTATTATACGGTTATGTAAGTACCCGTAAGTATGAAAATTTCAGAAACTTTTATGAAGAAGAACTTGCTTCTTGATTAAATTGGCTACCATTTAATGAAGTCATAAAGTTGAACCTACCCAACTTTTAATCTACTTACCTCTAAAATAATTAGTTATTAAAACATTCAAAAAGTTTATGACAAACTTTTTTTTCATTCGCACAATTAAAAATAAATGTTAAAATTAGTAATAAAATTAAATGGAGAAATGCGTTACTCAACACAGTCAAAATCATAAAAAAATTCGTGAGTGTCTCCTTAAATTCACCATTAAGTTGCTTGGTATATTCTTGCGAACACTGAGTTAACGAGGCAGTATCTTAGGTATTGGTTACGGTTTCAGTCGTGTTGGTGACACTGGATAGTTTGGTTAACGACAACTCGGCCTGTAAACATAATCGATCATCAATAGAATGACGCTTGCGAGAGATGATGGTCTGCAGAAATGGATTTCATTGAATAACCATGATGGTTCGTCTGGTTGGAGAGTTTAAATTTGAAAAATAAATATCGGAGTGATGATTTAGGGACTATCTTTAAATAAATTTTACAAGTTTGCTTAGGGGCAAACTTAGTAAAACTGCGCCAGCTAAAGCTGGCACAGCTCATATTTTTTTCAGAGTTTGCATTTGATCAAAAATAATTCAAAATATTTTTATAACTTAATTTAATTTATTTTTCTCACTAACCATGCTTAAATAAAAAGCAAATCGGTGAAACATATCATATTACAATTCAAATTTGACTATTCCATGTCAGTTTTTAAATGTCACAGATTAATGTTCTGACATGCCGACACAAAAATTCTTAACAAAATTAATTGTTAAACAGCGTAATTGATTTCGATTGAATTAAAGAAAAACTTTTAAGATAAATACATGTAAAACACCTGTTCATACAAAAAGAGCCGACTACAAAATGCTTTCATTCGAAGCCAACGACTATAATTTGCAAAGTGTCAATGTTTGAAACTCATATATGAAAATATATCTAAAACTACTGTAGAAATGCTTAAGTTTTGAAGTAATTGTTGCTTGCTTTGAACAATTGTTGAACTTTAATGTCGTAACTGAATGATTTTTGAATGCCATTTGATAGAAATTAGATAAAAATTTATTAAAAAACTCATTATGTTAAGGTTTTGGGAAAAATTTCAGAATATTTAGACGGTGTGATTTCTTCGTTAAAGGTTCAAAAATTGCCAGTGAATTGATGCTCGCCTTAACGTTAGTAATCACGGGCAAGTACACTGCTTTTGGCCAATGGCTTGTCCAACTTAGACCAAAAGCTGAATGTATATTGTAGGTAAGGTTGAGAGGTTGAGGTTACGCACCGGCCATTATCCGTCCCTGTTGATGCCCGGTTGACATTTGACCAATCTTTAGTTGCCAGTCTTTGATATGTGACTATTTCTACGGACTTTGCAGTGGTAACCAGCTCACTTCCATTTATTCCGTTCCCTATAGTTTTTTCCCGCGACCTCACAGTTGTCCTGCGTACTGTGAGGATTGCTCAATTGATTTTGTGGGAATCGAATTTTTGTATTAGTGCTCGCGGCAAAATAAACTGATTTCTGTACTTCTCTGAATCGTTTTTAAAATGTATGTGTTGCAACGAACTGTTAAGTTTATTTAGCTATAAATGCTTTCGAAAAAAACTCGCTTGAAACACAAATCATGCACTTAATGCATAATACTGACACCAGATAAAGAACAGATAGGCTCAATAAGACAATCTCAAAATGCAACTATTTTGTATAAGTTTGTTACATTTGAAAGATATTGGTCTAAATCGCGATGTGGAGATGCACGGTAAACACATATACAATTGTCTAAGTAGATATCTATCATTTAGAAGAGAAATTGAGAACCTGATTAAATAATAATGTTGTTAAAGGATTAAATAACCAAATATCTAGGGGAGGGAAGGGGAGGGAGGGGAGGGAGGGGATAATACTAGTGCGTACATTTTTATATGTATCGTCTTTTACTGTCAGACGTATACAAAGAATTGTGGAATCGAAAATAAAACTATGTTCTAATGAATTCACTTTAAAAATGTCAGATTAAAAAATGTTTAAATCGAATTAACTTTGTGGTGAGCATTAGGAAAAGTAAAAATCTATAAATTTATAGTTATAGGCATAAAATATATTGACTTGTTAACCGTTAAATATTTGTGTCGTAGAAGCTGGTTTAGTATTTCTATAGAATTTTATTGATAAGTATAAAATAAATTTTCTCTATGAAAATTTTGATTTAAAACAAACGGTTCATTAACTTGGCGCTACAGAAATCGTAAGAATAGCTAATTATTTTTAATTAAAGGAATGAAGTTTTTATTAAGAAAAATAACTTAATATTATCAAATCGAGAGTAAATATCAGAGCTTCTGAGCATGTGCTCTCTTACATTGGAACAAAAAGAAAAAAAATGTATGCTATGTATGTAATGCTATTTTTATAAATAAAAGTATAGTCAATATTTAAACTGAAACCTAATGTACTTTGTTGATATATTTGATTTATATATGTTACCGTCCAAACGCGAAATTCGTCATTCCGTGGATTGCCTAGGCAAATCAAAGAAATTTCTTTGAAATTTCTTTTCTGCCTTTTGCCTAGGCAGTCTCAGGAATGACTAGGCATTCCGCGTTTTAAAATTCTCATTTTAGGCAAAAGTGAAAATTCAATTAACGAACAACAATAAAATTGCTATTTCGCTTATAAACATGTTTAAAACTAACTTTTTGATTCAAATTTTAATTTTTGTTAAATTATATAATAAAATAACTTAATGATTTCCAGAAATTGGTGATGTTTTAAAATCACAATATCTAAAAATAAAGTTTTCCAACAGTTAAAATTATTTTGCATTTGCCTAGGCAAACCACGGAATGACGACTTTTTCCACTTTGCCGGTATCATATACCGTCCAAACGCGAAATTCGTCATTCCGTGGTTTACCTAGGCAAAAACAAGATAAAAATTAGATATTTCCACTTTTGCCTAAACTGAGTATTTTCAAACGCGGAATGCCTAGTCAATCCTTAGACTGCCTAGGGCAAAAGACGGAATTTGAAAATTGATCATTTTTCTCTTGATTTGCCTAGGCAATCCACGGAATGACGAATTTCGCGTTTGGACGGTAACATATATATGTTTGATTGAAAGTTATTGAAATAAAATTAACGGAAAATATTAACAATTAAATATTTGAGAGAAGCTAAGGGAGTAGAAACAAAAACAGTTTAAGAAACCAATTATTCAAGGGACATTAAACTTTTATCATAAAAAATAATCTGAAATTGAGTTTTTCTATTAAAATTGTTATATACGTATATTACGAAAATAGATAAATTAAGAAATTTAATGATAACAATTAAGAATTGTGTCAAGAATGAGCTACAACGTTGAGCAATGGCGACTGGTTCCATGGTTTGTTCCGTGGTAGAAGAGGGATAAGTCGCAGTGGGTAAGAGTCATTAAAATCCCGGTTATAGTTAAATCATTCAATGCAATTTTCGCTGTTAAGCAAAATTTCTTCAAAAGCGGAAAAAAGTGTTGACCGCACAGGGAAAACATCATGATTCTGTAGAAGTCGTTAGGTCGGTCGGAAGAGAATAGAGAGAATTTAAAGATGATTCGAGAGTTTGAAGTCATCATCCAGGGAAAGATGGTTCCGCCTCACCATGTGGACATTTCGAATTAGTGGAGTTGTTTACAAAAGTAAAATTATTACTCCTCTTTGTTCTATTTAATTGATCTCGCTCACAACATCTTGGACATGATATGGTTTTTCAAAATATGTGAAAATTAAAAAAATTAGTTAGAAAATTAAAAATTACTGACTGTCAGCAATTAAATTTTATTTCAACAAAAATCTTTTTAAAACGGTACCAGGGACAAAAAAATACAAGGGTAAATTGGGGTTTATGGAATTTATAATGTTTGAATCTTTTACTAGATCAGCTAACAGTTGAATTGAATTAAAAGTCCTATCTAAAAAATAAAACACCAATCAGGTAAAATAAAAAATCAAAATTATCAGGCTATATGCTTATAAGCATATATGGTGGAATATAAAACGCAACCAAAATTAAGTCTTATGATGATTATTCTAAGAATTATTCAGTACATTTTCAATTCGAGAAAGTTTTTTGAAAATTTAGAACTTAAACCTAAACATTTTTTTAGAAACCAAATAACCGTCACGAGCAAATAGTAAAAGTATTGCTCCTCTTTGTTCATTTTCCTTAATTTCACAAAAATACAAGGAAGGACTTTTTCGAAAAACTCGATCATTAAAAATTATCTAGTGATTTTATCGTGAATTGTCGAATTAAAATTAATAATTAAAATTACGAAACTTTACCTTTTAAAACGACGAACACTTCACATGGTGTCAAGCTTCATTGAATAGCCATAAAAGCAATGAAATATTTATTTAAACATTTAAAAAACTTTAAGTATAAATTTGTTAAACTATATGTAGATATAAACCAAGGTGGAAGATCATTGCTATGAAGCAATTTGATCTCATTAAACGCTGAATTTTAAAAAAAGTTAAAGTTTCAATAAATAAACTATAAATAAGTTGATTGAGTGCCGACAGCATTTAAAACAATTTATTTTAAATTAAATCAACTGAAATACAAAATATATTAAAAAACGACCAACTCAGAATTGTAAAAATAGAAACAAACTCTTTCATTGTTTAGATAATATAGTATTATTATTATTATTATGTAATATATTAAAGATAAATCGAATTATAGAGCAGCTTGTTGGCCAAAAATGTTCAAAAATGGCATTCATGAAACAGCTTCAATTTCAATCTTCAGAGTTAATCGAAACTTGGCACAGTGTGATTGTGATCCACGACTGTCATTGTGATTTATTGTGCACAGTGTGAGGGCTTGCATGTGCTACCAACCTGTTTCGTGGGTATTTCTTCTGACAATCCACGACTGTCGTCGTGATTTATTGTGCACAGTGTGAGGGCTTGCATGTGCTACCAACCTGTTTCGTGGGTATTTCTTCTGACAATCCACGACTGTCGTCGTGATTTATTGTGCCCGAAAGTAGTTGGCTTTGGGGCGGTCACTGTTTTGGTTTCTATTAACTGCCCGAAAGTAGTTGGCTTTGTGGCGGTCACTGTTTTGGTTTCTATTAACTGCCCGAAAGTAGTTGGCTTTGTGGCGGTCACTGTTTTGGTTTCTATTAACTGCCCGAAAGTAGTTGGCTTTGTGGCGGTCACTGTTTTGGTTTCTATTAACTGCCCGAAAGTAGTTGGCTTTGTGGCGGTCACTGTTTTGGTTTCTATTAACTGCCCGAAAGTAGTTGGCTTTGTGGCGGTCACTGTTTTAGTTTCTATTAACTGCCCCAAAGTAGTTTTATCAACTCATTTGAACCGCAATTCGATTCTGTAAAATTAAAGGTAAAACGTTTTTTTAAGTCACAAGGATCAAGTGACAAGGATTGAAACTTTTAGACTTTGTCAGTAATAATAAAGCGATTTTAATTTTTATTTATTGTTTCACGATTTGATATAAACTATTGCTAAAAAATTGCCTTTTCTTGCTTGTAATTAATCACATTTACAGGTTTGAGTGAAATTATTCGCACTTTTGTATTCAATAAAAGTTGTTTGTGGTGTAAATGCTTTGAACAATTCCTTCACGATTTTCACCTGGATTTTTCAGGATTTCGAATTGTGTGATGTATTTCATGTCTGACAACCAGAATGTCAAATAGAAATAAAATAGGAAAAACAAATGCAACCAAACTCTTACAATCTCCAAAAGAAACTCTAAAAATAAAGCCAAGAATTTCCAAATTTAATAATAAGATTTATTATGTAAATTTTAATCAAGTTGCCTGTCACATACAAGTCGAGACGACAAATTGCTGCGACGAGCTCGATGAAACACATCAATTGGGTATTGAATTACTGTGATCCAAATGATCTTACTGCGCAATATAATAGGGTCAAAATGGTCAGACAAACCGCGAATCCGCTCTCCACTCAACCCAGGATTGGCTGCGTACTCGATCATCGAGTCCACCAGAAATTCAATCAACTGACCAATGGTAACATTAGGTGGAATGATGGTCGTCCTCGAGAGAAAGTTTCTGATCACGGGAGGGCCATTAAACGGATTGAACGCAATTTCGTCATAGCCTTCGGGCTCAATCTCGTCCACTTCGTCCAGACTTTATTGGATTTCATCACAGAAATCGGGGGTTTAGGTCGCGCAACTGGTGTGAAACGGTAAAACGTTTGTGATTATGGAGGAACTTGATTGTCTTTGTGAACCTAAAAGTATTTATTTGTTGAGTTTAATTTTAATAAATTGTAAAATTCCCCCAAAAAAAGTAGATTAGTCGAGGCACACAAAAAGAATAAGGTAGTTAGTACATACTGATTATCGACTAGTACACACACACACATTAGACTTTGATGTATTTGTCAACAAACATCACGTATACATTTGAATATATTTACATTGTTCTGCTGGATTTTACCTCTAAACATTTACATCTAAAAACTTTACCTCTAAACTGTATTGTATATGAAAGCGGTGCTGCCATCTATCTGTATATATGTCCCGGATTTTACCTCAAAAAAATTTTCTTTTTTACATGAATCATAAATTTTAGCAACCGACTTAACTAGGTCTATAAGATCTTTGCTATCATTAACATTAACATTACATAATAGAGGTGTAGTAGTTTGTCAATGCATTTATTGATTTTAACTTTAAAATGAAAAATCTACATAATAAAATTTTAAATACTATTAAATACTAACTAAGTTTAGAAATGAAATGTATTTGTTTGCTAAGAAAAGTAAGGCTAGTGAAATAGCTGATAGTTTATCAAGAAGATTAGAAGCTTAATGGCAACTGCTATGAATACTTTAATAACTAATATTACAGACTAATGTCATGCCGGACATTATGAAACTATATTAAACCTTTTGAATTTTACGATACAAATTTGACGAATTTCAATTTTATTAAAAATATCATAAATGAGACTTTAAATAGAAAAAATTCCAACTCTGCAATACTAATTGAAACACTAAATAAGTTTGAATAAATTTTCGTTAATCATGTCCCTCCAAATTTGTATTAAAAAATGAATTACCTTTCCGAACCAAAATGTTAAATATGAGCTTAATATAACCAATTGAACCATGATGACGAAATAACTTAAGGTGTTATACGAGTCGTAAAACAAGAATGAAAGATTATTTGTCAACAGTTTTAAATATGAGTTTTCAAACTTCATTAAGTTATGAATTAATTTTGCATTTCACAGTTGAGAGATTATTGTTTTTACCATTTTTAAGCTTGAGAAAAGGTGAAAGAAAATATTCGATATCGATGAGCAAACGGGAAAGCAATAAATAATAATAAAAGTCAAATGCGCAGTACTTTTACTTCTACTTTCTCAAATATTATAAAACAATTCTTACTAAAAAGAAATAATTATGCCAAAATTAGTATTGAAGTTAAAGTTGAACATGTAAATGGCATGAGGAGTACGAGTTCAAATTGTTTAATCAGAAGTTGGTCATTCCGTTACGAACATGTGAAATTTTCAGTGGAAAATACAAAATTTACCGAAACCAAATGTTTTGTCTTCTTATTCGAATGTTCAACTGAGTGTCAAAATGTTTGCTTGGATTTCAAATCTGGCTATTAATCACAATTGTTGAAAAAGTGACCAAAAATAAAGAATTTTTAATAGCTATTAATAAAACAATATTAGTTATTTATGAATAAATTTAACATTATAGATTAATGCAATCAAATACGATATATAGTATAAAAGAAAAATGAAACCTAATGGATAGAGAGTAAGCTAAAAACAAAAAGAAATACTCATTTTAAACCTTTTGAAAAATTATTGATGTTGGCATGACCGTTATTTTTAACCATTCTTGGCTGCTGAAATTAAGTATCACGAATTGTCTGGATGACCGGTATAAAGGGTAACCTCTGACAAGATGTTCCACTTCTTGACCAGAGTAATTCCGATCACCGAGATGTGTTATCAGCATACTTTGCAAAACATTTTTAGATGAATCATTGCTTGCCTTCCCTGTGAGTAAACCTTTCAAAATATCAATAAATGATTTAGATGCATATTCACCTTTTGATGCATATTTGGCAATATATTTTAAAACTGCTTTCAAGCTCACAACAATACCAGAATTCGTATTTGCACGCCATGTTTGTGTTTGTGGATTAAACTTTTGCATGAGAGGATCATTACGTCTAGGAACAAATTGCAAGTAACCAGGCAAATCATTAATGTAACTCTCCTCATTAGTTTCAAACGGAAACTTAAACCGACATAGCATCACACCTTTAACATCACGCAAACAGTGAGTTCCGCATTGGGTGTGCCGCTGAAAATTATTTAACAAACTATTAAGATCAACATCCCACTCATCTGGTTCTACATCAGAGAAAATCTTGCGAGATGGATGGACTGCTGATTGATCAAAAGGCAAAAATGGATTAATGGCAACACAAAAATGGTCAAAGTATTGACAAATCTCATCCAGATCCGCGTCAGTCAAGTCATGTTTATTCAGAGTTGGTGAGCCACAACAATCCATGCAAATGCGGACTGCCCCGCTACTGCCATTCATATCGAATCCAACTGTCCTGAACACCGTAAATAGGAGTCAAAACATGTTCGCTATATAAGTCACACCTTTTCTGAAAGAAATATGCGACAATTGCAGGATTGTGCTGTTGTCGTTCAGTTTCGCTAATCGAGGATAGATCTTTACCAGGTGACAACTTAAAAAGGTCAGGCCAATGATAATTGGCAGCAGACAATGTGAAGAATAGAATGGCATGCCCAACTGATGAACCATGTCCTGCAACTATCCACACTTCTGAAACCAATAGGGATTGGTAGAACGTAAATTGGCCCAATAAACCATAACTTGTTTCAAAAAAGTTGGATCATTTTCTAGTCTATCAAGTATTTCCTGTACATTCAATGGAACATTAGTGCCCTTTTTCTTGTAGACACCAATATGAGTCAAAGCTTGTCTACGCATTAAACTACTATAGTATTTGAACCAGCAGCTGGCATTTTGAAACATTATGGCTATCATCAATAAAAATAGGTAATGCCATTGGCATGAAAGTCGGAGCGAAAGTGCGTGAAAACCTAAAATCACTCAGTCACATTAAAATCGAGAATTCAATTTCGGCAAATTTGGTTGAACAATTAAAATTCAATGTATCAATGTATTTTGTCTCTTCATCAAACACACATTCAAACGATGTACCTAAATAAGCAGATCATCACATTCAGTTAAAAGCAATTCATTTCACAGAATAATTCTGGATTTACATCACACGTCATGTACTTTGGATCATGAACATCGCTTTCTTTATGATCACAGCTTGCAATTCTTATTGTTTCTCCTTTCATATGTTTTGGGCCACTTTAATGCCAAGAAACAGGCGCTTATATTAAATATACAGATTCATATAATTTTCAAAAGTAAAAAAGAAAACATCCTTCAAAAAAGAATAACAAAGGAAAAAATCGAAAATTGGTACTCGGTTCACAAATCCAAATAGAAATTCAACTATTTTCAAGATCAGAGAATAGATTCTCCCATTAGAAATCACATTTGTGCAATTGTCCTTGTTTATCTTTATGTTCTGTATCATTGTTAGGTTGCAATGGTACGTCCAGCGGTTTTAATTATGTTACATTATCCATAGATCTAATACAATGTCAATGGTTGTCAGAGTAGTTCGGCAAGGCATATCAATATTTTACGCCTCTTTGCTACATACTAAATATGTTAATGATTAGATGAGCATGGCTGCATTATTTAAAATAAACTTGTTAGGTTTAAAATTTCGGACCAATTAAATGTGATAATGATAATTCTCAAATATATCGAAAAATGTAAACAAATACCCAGCCACACCTGCACTCAAGTCAAATGGTCCGGATCCATCTCCTGGAATCACCTTTGAGTGTGCTTGCTACTGCGCATCTCTATTGCGCACAGTGGTCGTGCCAGGGAAAGCGTGTGCCTCAGAGGGACACACACACAGTGTTGACATCTTGATTCCTTCACATTTCAATACAAAATTTCGGATTTTTCTCAAAATCGCTATTCCTTTAACCTTTGACCTATATGGTCACAAAACTATACAGCACATCTAGACCACAACCAGAATACTGTGTTAAATTTTCAGACCGATCC
Source organism: Rhizoglyphus robini (assembly GCA_023373905.1). Taxonomy (NCBI): domain Eukaryota; kingdom Metazoa; phylum Arthropoda; class Arachnida; order Sarcoptiformes; family Acaridae; genus Rhizoglyphus; species Rhizoglyphus robini. The sequence continues at coordinate 56,154 of JAKIJQ010000020.1, forward strand.
ATGCATTCGTATTTGAGTTGTAGCGCACACAACAAATGACTGAAGTTACATTTTTCTCGGGTATATATCGTCGCTCCCGCAATCACTCACACCCAGCGTTGAGCCTCGCTCAACGACACGAGATGTGACTTCTTATACTTCGAAGAATTCAGCAGCTGACTGCAATAAAACGCTTTTCACAAAAGACGTACCATTTCATATTCGTTTTTAGTTTTATTCATTTTGCCACTTATGTTCAAATAGGCAAAACGGCAGTTATTTTTTCAGCTGTTTGTTGAATGCATTGCAGTTGTTTTGCGCGCAAACTTCAGTCGTTTGTTTACCAAAAGGTTATCTGTTTATGTTTATTGATAATTATGGATGACGATATTGAAAATCATATTATTTTTAATGAAAATCATATATTTTTTGACAACGAAATTACTATTTCTCCTATCGAATTCGCTCAACATCGTCCATCACAGTTTAAATGTGATTTTCCACTACCTAGTTCACCAAATCGGGCATTGCAACCACTTTCTTTGAATCCTCTTATTAATACGACATCAATCAACATTCAAAACGTAGAATTGGAAGAGTTGAAAAGTAAGCGAATCAAATTTGACGATTTTATCAAATTACAGAAATTTCGGGAGATTTTTCACCAACAAAATAATTTGACATTTTACTGCAAACCCTGCCACAAGACTCTAACTTTATCTAAACCCGACAAATCAAGGCTAATTGATCACATCTCGAAACAATCGCATAAAGAAGCCTCTGTAACACAAATAATTGATGGCCTTGATTTAGTGCAATCAATCACACGAAAACGAATATTTGGGGACTTTTATTTTGCATTTGTGAATGAGAAGAATCGTTACTATTGTGGTCTCTGTGAGGAGACTTTTCCAGTACTCTCTCCTTACAGTCATATACTCGAACATGAAGGAACCAAAAGACATTTATACCTAGAAAAGGAAGTCTTTGGGTCTGTTTTCTCGAAAATTGTTGACATTCCAAATAACTACGACTATCTGACGAATGGAGAAATCCCGGATGTCATCAACCATAACAACAAAGTTGAACAATTACAAGACAAACTGGAAGTTATGCATCAAGTTGAGAAAGACCTAAATGTTATTTATCCAGGAATTTTCGCAATCCAAGAACGTATTATCAAATTGAAAAATGGCGAACTTAAATCAAAACGGTTTGTTTGTGTAGTATGTCCTTTGCAAATTGATCCTTCAAATTATCGTCATTATTTGAAACGTGATTGTATCGGGCATTTAAAAAGCAATAATCATATAATTGCTTCATCCGGAGACAAACCTGCCAAATACAGTGAAATTAGCAATCCAATTCCAAGCACTTTTGGTGATTTAGATGATCCAGCATCTCCTAGATATTGTCCACTCGATTCGGCTGTTTATGCAGCAAGAATTGTTATAGAGAGAAATTACACTCTGAATAGTTTGTTGGTCGAAAACCGAACTGTTATGGAATCCGAGATTGGACGGATTGTCTCACCGAAAATGGTTATACGAGGAATAAAAGAGTTAACTTCAAGTAAGCTTATTCAAATTTGATTTTAAATTATAATATTATTATTATGATTATAGGAATTTTCAAAATTCTTCAAAAGTGTGTTTGTGAAAGAAGAGTTGCCCTCATGATAGATGAGACGGTAAAGAAGTCAGGAAGGTACATTGGTCTAATTGTAGTTACCCTTGATGAAGCAGATGGTATTGTCAAGTTTTATAAAATGGATATTAAACATATTCCCGATGGAGTCAAGTGTGATGCTCAATATATAACAGATTATACGATGCAAACGATAGATAAAATCTGGCCAGAAGGTCCTCGGCCTGGTCAGATCATCAGTTTGATCAGTGATGCGGTGTCCTATATGGATTCAGCTACAACAGAATTGAAGCAGCAACCCGAAACGGAAGACCTTATTCACATTAAGTGCCTGGTTCATGCGGTGCATCGAGTGGCCGAGGAATTGCGGGCATTGAATCCAGAATTAGCCAATTTCTGCAGCTGGTTTCAAACTGTATTATTTAATACAATAGTATAAATCTATTTTAATATATTTTAATCAAATAGGTTTACTATAACGCTTGTTCACTGAACCGTGAGGAAGACCTTAAGAAGATCATCAGTGATTATTTCGATACTTACTACAAACCGCCTAAATTCTTTTATATAAGATGGACTACCTGGATAAAAGTCTGTTGTTTTCACAAGCACTACTGGGTGGCAATCGTTTTCTTTATTCAGCAACTTGTCGTGCCAATTAAAAATGGAAGACCAGACCAAAGCTCAGTCATTTATAAATTGAAGAATCTTGTTCTCATCAGTAGTCCAGCTATTTATCGACAGGCCTCTTTTGTATTCGATTGTTATACAAAATTGAATGAAGCTCTTCGTGAACTCGAATCACCTCGTTCACTCTCAGCTGCTATCCAAATTGTACAGAATCTAATTGATTACGTGTATTCATCTGTGGAGAAATTTAAAGACGACTCTGAACACATCGAAGAGTGTATCAAATCTATCGACATATATAAGAAATTAATTATGGTTCTTGATAATAATCGTGATCTTCCTTTGGCTATTGAACGATCAAAAGAAGATAGTGCTTATGAGAATCTTCCACTAACCTCCGCACCAATCGAAGATTGGTTTTCTCAATTTAGATCATTGCAAAGTGAATATAGGCCATACGCTCCTGAGCTTACATGTATGTTTGTTCTATGTAAGAGCAATATCACTCGATACAATTTAATGACTCAAAGTAGACAAAAGGTATTTATTATTTTCATTTATCATTCATTTATCTGTAAGAATTGATTCTTTGCTTTGATAAAAGTGGCATCGATTTATTTCTACGAAGGAGTTGCACTGAGAAGAATATTCCCCCGCCAGAATACAAAAAAAAACAATTTGAAACACATTTTCCACATTCTATATTCTTCATTCTACACTTAGTTATTATTACCTCAAATTTCCTAAACACCTGAAACACACAACGAATTACATTAAGTAAGAATAAACCCACATTTCCCCCATTTTTCAATCTAAATCCATCTGCTGTCAATGCTATGAAATATTTCATGATTTCTAATTGCTTACTTTTTAGAGAAAGACGCCTCAAACATTCGGAAACAATTTTGACCCTAAACCTAAAGAATCTGTCGCATCCATCATTGCCGCAATGGACAACACAATTTCAAATCAAGACTTGCCACTACTATTGAAAAGTATCGAAAATAGAAAACACACCAAAATAACTGAAGCTTCTGTTGCATTGAAGCAAGTATTTCAAATTCACGATGTGCCAAAAAGTGAGATTTGTCCAGATTCGAATACAATAACTAAACCAACGGTCGATTCCACTTTGATCATACAAGTTGACACGAACGTTGTCTCAGATGCTCTCACCAATTCATCACCGCCAGATAATCGTCCTTTAGGCACTAATTGTTCTTCGTCCTTAGTGAAAGTATCCAAAAAGAAAAAGGCAAAAGAACCTCGAAAGACAAAGCTATCCTGCAAACCGTTTGCATCTTTATCGAAAACTGAAAACACTTCGACTAATAATTCCCAGCTCGGAAGAAAGCGTTGTACAAATATTGTTAAACAGCTGTCCTACAACGTTGTAGAACAGTTGTTATTGTTTCAATTATAACATTGTTATAACATTGTAGATTAACAATTAAAAAAATTAACATGTAAAAACACATGTAGAAACATTGTTTCAATACAAGAAGTGTTACAATGAAAGATTGTCAACTCAAAGTTGTTTAACAATTGTAGGAACATTGTCTTGAGACAATAAGCAATATTTAGGGTATACCCTTCGGAATGCAGAATATTCTTTCAATTTAATTATCTAATCATATGCATAGTAACAGTAAATTTATTTGTGAGACAGATTAATTACCAAAAATTAAGAAAATAATAAATTAGTTCAAAAGACATAATGAAAAATAAACAATAATAATTCTATACGATAATTTGAATGCTTGACTTAGAATGAAAGATTCTTGTTGGAGATTATTAATCAGAGGAAATAGAAACATTTGAATTGGTGGAATTCGATATAGTTGAGGTTTCTAAATCAATGTTAGATCTTTTGGGGACAAAGATTTAAAACTTTCCGGATCATAGCCTTCCCAATGTAAAAGGTCGTTTTGAGTGGCACTTCCGTTGTTCAGACTTGATACCTTCCAACTTATTTCTTTTTCACGTTCATCAAGCTTGGATCATCTTTGAATCGACCATTGATGAATGCTAAAAATGGTAAAGAAAATTAAAACCTTAACTAATTGTTTGCAATGTAATGAGAGACTTACCAATGAGACCAGTAAGTTTCTCTTCTGGCAAGCCTTTTTTACTGCTTTGTCTTTTCTTACTTTTGGTTGATCTCCCAGTCATCGTTGCCCCAATTATCTCTTCATAGCTAAAGCCACGGACCGATCCTTGTGGAGGCAGCAGATTTTGGGCTAGAGCCGCGACCCGATTTACGGACATAGCGGTGTGATGTTAATGTAATGTAGCTAAAGACAGCAGTCACAATCCTCTGAACAAAAGCAGTTGGCGTTTTGGAGGAATCGGCATAAATAAAACGAGCTCGGTTGACAAATATATTAGGTCCTAACTTAACTTGGCCATTTGTTTCAAACTGGTCCGCTTTGTTTTGGCTCTAAAAATAGATGTTTGTAATTACAAATATAATTTAGATTGAATAGTACTCACATTTTCAAAATGTTCAATTAGCAAATTAATTTTGTCCTTCAATAGTGAATTTGACTTTATTAATTCAATAACATCTGAACCAACCTTCTGGCAAGAATTACATGCAGGAAGCTCGGCCTCGGTTTCAAATGACCTCAAAGTAGTCGAATCTTTGTACTCCATTAGTTTGTCATTTTGAACTTGCAACGATGCAATAAGCGCGTCTTTTTCAATATTAACTTTTTTCAAATCATTGTATTTCATGTATAGTTGATCAAAATCATCGTTTAATTTGCGACATTTTTTAAGCAATTCACAATTTTCTTCAGACAAATCATTCTTTGTTAACGAATCGACTTTCTTCTTTGATGAGCTAGCCTTCTGAATTGCTTGAATTTGAGCTTTTACAAACACGGCCTGCTCAGCTTCACATTCCTCCATAGATCCTAAATGGTGTTTTTAAAATTAGATTTGGAAATCAAATAACATATTTACCTCGTGAGATAAGTTTTGCTCTTTCTTTGCTCGAGTTATGAGAAAAACGAGCGTAAACAGAATCACCAATCGCAATTGAGTTAGCTTCAGAGATTGATTCTAACAGTTCAAATCGTAAAACGTGATACTCTTGTTCATCATCAAATAACACCAAAGCAAACTCGTCCATTATGATTACTTAACGAAAGTTTACTTTATAAACACAAATAATGAAAGAGATATCGATAAGACTCGAGTATAATCTTAGATAAAAGGTCGGTTAAGGTCAAATAAGACAAAACACAGGTGCAGAAGTGAAAAGAAAAGCATTAACAAAAAGAATGCATACAGCAGCAGCACAAAAACATGTGGCCGAAGTGCAAACAAGCGCGCTCCTTTCACTGAAGGCACATGCATGCAGTCACAGTGCAATGTTCAGTGCACTATCCACAGATGATAGTACGCATTTTATAATAACATTCAAAGTTTGAATTTCAAACTTAAGTTAACTTACAATACATTATGCATCACAATACAAACACATCGATGACTCATGTTGATTATGTCATAATTTAAATCCGAATTTGAATTCTATTGCATAATGTTACAATAAGATATATATTATTATAATAATAAAATTATTATGATTCACATGTGCGCAACAGTGTTCACAAAGGACGATCGTTAGTTTGTTGTGGTATTTCGATGTGCATTCAAACAGGCACTTTCTGTGTTCAGATTGAAATTTTGAATTTGTGAATACTTTTAACAACAATTCCAATGGATTCTTCTCGCACTACCGAATATCGTTATCGGTAAGTAAATTAATTAATGTCAGAATTTGCTATTAACACAGTTTGTAGTGTGAAATCGGCAATTTTCAGAGCAAACCAATTGACCGATGATCCACCACTTTGGTCATCAGGTCACAGCCACTTGTCGTCTGTTGCCAGAACCTCGGTTGTGGACTCAACTACTCCTCCAGCGAATCCAATCTATAATGAAAGCGAACAACATTTACTGAATGAAATTTCGATGCCGTTGGTTGATGACAATTTTGACATATCTGAATTCTCACAATCAAAGTGTTCACTTGGCGTGGATGAAATAATCAAAAATCTTTTAATTAATTATCAGATGACAACAAAAACCTCTGATTCTTCTATGGAGAAACTGTTGAAACTGGTCAACAATTGTGTTCGATTAAAAGGATTTGAGATTGACTTATTTCCACAAACTTATTATGAACTTACAAAAAACATATCTGCGAGTCCGTCTGGCATGCGTTTTATTTGCAAAAATAAAAAATGCAACAAGTTGACAAAAGTCATTCATCGTGAGAAATCTAAAAGCTATGATTTGATTGAATGTTCCGAATGTTGTCAAAAGATTGATCCAGTTGAGGAAACAAATGGACCTCGTGGATATTTTGTGATATTAGACCCTGTTCAGAGAATCAAAAGTATGCTTGAAAATAATTTCACCAGGAACCGTATTAAATTCTGCAAGGAGGAAGAATTCATTGGAATGGAACATTATGGAAAGTTCAACACTGGTCGTATATACAGAAATGTTATGAAAAGTGGAGATTTAAGTATGACATTCTTTTCTGATGGCGTTAAAGTTTTCGGTTCCTCGTCAAATGACTTTTGGCCTGCTCTGCTGTCGCTCAATGAACTTCACTCGTCAGTTCGAAAAGACTTTGTAATTCCGGCCGCAATCTATTTTGGAAGGAAGAAGCCTAGCGGTGAGCACATGATCGAATGTGTTCGAGACGATCTCACAATGTTGGCCACAAATGGTATTGATTGGTCCCTTCAAATGTGCTCAATGAATACAAAAGTAATTACTATTGATTATCATTAATTCGTTTATTCATTGGTTTTTTATTATTATATTTTACAGGTCAAAACTTTATTTGGTGTATTTGACTCACAAGCCAAGCCTGCATTTTTAAATATGCAGTATCCTGCTGGCCTAAAATCATGTCCGAAGTGTTATTTTACTGCTCAAAAGAAGAAACACAATCTAATCTTCAAACACTCTGACCAATTACAACTACGCCAAACTGGACATTATCAAAGTTTGTTGATGGAGATGGAAGGAAGTTATCTAGCAGAACATTGCGGTATATATGGTCCACCTCCAATGTCTGCCATACCATATTATGATTCTATCAAATCAACAACGATTGACTTTATGCACTCAGTTGATTTGGGTATAACAAATCGAATCGTATCACTTTGGTTTCAATCTTGTAATCATAAATTGGAATTTTACATAGTTGGAAAATCAAAAGACGAACTCAACCAAACAATCAAATCGCTAAAACCACCAGACCATTTGCCGCGTACTATTCGGCCACTTTCTGATCTGGTAAACTACAAAGCTAGCGAATGGAACTCTTTTCTCCTGTACATATTTCCAATTGTTATGAAGCGCTTTTTGGTGTCAAAATATTATGATCACATGTTCTTGCTTGCATTCTCCATGACAACTTTACTAAAATCAAAAATCTCTACTTTTGAACTTGATTTAACAAAGCGAGTATTGAACAAATTTGTGCTTGAATTGAAAGAGTTGTACGGTGAAAAACAATTAACTCACAACTCGCATTTGCTGCTCCACCTTACTGATGTGGTTAAAGACATTGGCTCGCTATCGGATGTGAATGGATATATATTCGAAAATATGAACGGTCAGTTGCGGGACTACATCAATGGCAGTAACAATGTGGGCAAGCAAATCGCAAAAAAAAGTGAACTGCAATTCTCAAGTAAATTGACCTTGCTTACAATTGATGAACAAACTGTTATAAAATACGTTTTATTGATTGATGGAAATTGGTAAAAACAGAGGTGAATTTCCTAGAAGTCGACAGACATAGGTCGGGCCAACGGGAGGAGAGTTCACGACCTTCGATGATGTCTTCAGAGTAGAACACAAGTGACCAAGTGATGCCAAGGCAGAACCACAAAGGATGAAGAGGTCACAAGGGAAGTGTCGCCAAGTACCAAGAGACCAGAGAGGGATAGGTCTTCAATGATGATGCTTCTTGAGGGTAGAGTACGAGCGTCCAGTCGATACCAGGGTAAAGCCAGAACATGTAGAGAGGTACACAAGGCACGGATGATTGACTGCTTCAGTCAGCAGACTTATATAGAGGGAGAAGAGCAGTAGTGCAGTGTCACTCCGCGTGGTGACAGCAAGTCAAGTCGGCTATGATGACAGCAACTGGTGACATGATGACTGTCTGAGTAGTGGTCATCGATGAGTGGAGGTTGACCATGATTGGTCTGTTGGTGAGGGAGCACTCATCTTGACACAATCACCCGATGCTGCATTCGCGAAGGAACCACTTTTGAGATATAAGACTAATTTAAACTCAACATTCGCTGACCAAACTGCAAATCATTTTAACTGCAACATTAAATACCAATTTGCAACTCTACAATATCAAAATATCACTTATACTTCCCAGTCCTACAAACGAGAGAAGAAGAGTTGTAATTTTGTAGTCAAATTAAAGAATATTCTAATATTATAATAAACACTTTTTGGCCATCTTTTGTTTTGTCCAGGTGGGTGATGACATATTCGCCATTGGTGAAGAAAAAATTTCAATAGAGAATTTGAAGATTGAATTTGAAGATATTATTGGAAAACAAGATCTTGTTTTGTCTCACATTCATATTGTTCAAACATTAATGCCATCAGTGATCGTCAATATAACCGAATTTGAACAAAAAATGTCTTTTTTATTGAATGTAACTCAAAACAATATTGTGTAATGATAAACAACGGATATGCCTTTTAAGCTTGTATATTGTTTATTTAATAAATTTGATAATTTAAATACTGGATTTATTCTTAATTGACAATCAGAACGACGATTCTGGATATTTTTTTCATGAAATGCATCCATGATGGACCGATCGATCGGTGATCGCGATCAAAACACGTTCGGATCTGAACATTGTAATAATATTGTTAAAAATTTGTTAGCCAACAGTTGTCTGTCTGACAAGTGTAATACAATTAAGTTTTTCAATTGTTATACACCTGTAGTGTCAACATACATTTAACAACATTATACAATTGTAAAAATATTGTAGACCATACATATGTTTGCTAACAATTGTAGGCTCTACAGCTGTTCTACAAGATGAGCTTTCCGAGCTGGGTCTTCTTGGACAATTTGCAAGTGGAAATAGTCAATTAAATCCTCTCGAATTGAAGTCTTTACAGAACAGTCGAATTTTGACTCTTAGCTCAGCCACAAACACCAATTCTTCCAATAAAGAAGCCATCAGCGAACCAGCACCTGAAAACCAATCTCCAATCAAGTCTTCAATTAAAACATTCAAAACAAGAAGAAATGTAAATGATGAGAATAAAGTGCCTCGAAAGGGAAAAGCATCTTCCAATGAAACTCCAATTCTATCTCAGTCCAGAACTAGAACTAGATCAACCAGAAATATCAAGCTTATAAATTCCGATTATGTTTATTTTTAAAGCAACCATTTATTTAATGATTTTATGTATTTTATTCAATTATTTTATCATTGTATTTTCTTTAATTAAAAATAACTTAAATTACCTGGATCACTTTCATTGAAAACAAACCCGCCAATACAAATTACAAGCATTTAGGGCTATTTCTACCAAACTCTGTGTTATTAACACAATTACTTTTCCAGATACGTCTTTTGTGAAAAGCGTTTTATTACAGTCAGCTGTTGAATTTTTCGAAGTATAAGAAGTCACATCTCGTGTCGTTGAGCGAGGCTCAACGCTGCTCACACCTCGCTCGCTTCGCTCGCTCAGCGTGATTGATTGCGGTCGCTCCTCCAATTAAATGCAAAGAATCCGAATCTAGAGTCGTTAGCAAATCTCCTATCTTTAAATTCCAACAAAAATTTAAAATACTCGTCAGGAGTCAATTTAAATTTTCTGCACTGGTTCAAGTCAGCAAAACCATATGGAAATAACACAGGAAATGCCTTAGTAATGTAACCTTCATGGGTGAATTCATTGATAGGAGCAGTGGATTGTTCCGGATATGAAAGATTTAGCACGTTTGAAATCTGTTTCTGGTGGTCGACAGGATCAAACAGTGGGACGTAGCTTTCATCGATGCCCTCGTTTCTATCAGAATCGATGGTATCGTTTTCTACCATAGTAGAAAGAACGCTAGTCAAGTCACTATTTTGGCTAATAAAAGTCAAATTCTCTTCACTTATGACAATGTCGCGGTAATAGTAATTATAACGCTTTAACCAGAGCAACGCCTGACGCAATGAGTCAGCTCTGGCATGAAAATAAGCAGATCCGGATGGCGTGTCCTTTGAAAATAGAATAACAGAAGATAGTTCTGATGGATGATGAGGTAAGACAGAGGAATAAGTGCCAATGTCCTGTCGAAAATTGATAACATTTCCTTTGCAGGCTATCTGAGCATTGCGAATGCGAAACAAAGTGACAACTGGGTGAATGAGAGCAATGAGCATTTGCTCCATGTAAGTCAAGTTCTGTAGCTCAGGTGGAACCTCGCCAGGATCCATAAGGTTATCACTACTAAACCGATAGTCCTTCTTTTGGCAATGCACACATTCTTGGTCAGAGTTTAATTTTAAATCAAGAAAAGACCTTGGACATTTTGCACACGAGTTAAACTTAATTTCTGAAACCAATTTATCAAATTTTTTGCCAGCATTGACCATTTCAGTAGTATAATCTGTTGGCTTATAACTGACGTTGAGTTGATTCAATTGACCTGCAAGTTGTTCAGGTTGTGGGTCATTATCTCTATCTTTTTTTGGAAATGGTATTTTATTGACCTCTTAAGCAAATTAATGCTAAATGTGAGCTGGAAAATGCACATACATACATCATTGAGGTATAGTTCGATACATTAGAATTGTTTACAAGTAATAGAATACAAAAAGAATGATTATGTAGAATTGGCGAATTAAAAATTGAGTATAAAAACTTATATAGAGATATTTACAAATCATTATATATTTTACATACAAAGTTACGAAAATGTCTATAGAAACTCTTAACTCTATCTTGGCGCATATAATCTTTGTTTTGGGATTTCCTTTGATGATAAAAAAGTAACCTTCATCCTAAGCATTTTGAATATATAGTTTTTAAAAAACCTTTAAAAATTTGATAACAAAGAACACTTTCGGGCAGTTAATAGAAACTAAAACAGTGACCGCCTAAAAGCCAACTACTTTGGGGGCACAATATATCACGACGACAGTCGTGGATTGTCAGAAGAAATACCCACGAAACAGGCTGGTAGCGCATGCAAGCCTTCACACTGTGCACAATATATCACGACGACAGTCGTGGATTGTCAGAAGAAATACCCACGAAACAGGCTGGTAGCGCATGCAAGCCTTCACACTGTGCACAATATATCACGACGACAGTCGTGGATTGTCAGAAGAAATACCCACGAAACAGGCTGGTAGCGCATGCAAGCCTTCACACTGTGCACAATATATCACGACGACAGTCGTGGATTGTCAGAAGAAATACCCACGAAACAGGCTGGTAGCGCATGCAAGCCTTCACACTGTGCACAATATATCACGACGACAGTCGTGGATTGTCAGAAGAAATACCCACGAAACAGGCTGGTAGCGCATGCAAGCCTTCACACTGTGCACAATATATCACGACGACAGTCGTGGATTGTCAGATGAAATACCCACGAAACAAGCTGATAGCACATGCAAGCCCTCACACTGTGCTCAATATATCACAACGACAGTCGTGGATTGTCAAAAGAAATACCCACTAAACAAGCTGATAGCACATGCAAGCCCTCACACTGTGCTCAATATATCACAACGACAGTCGTGGATTGTCAAAAGAAATACCCACTAAACAAGCTGATAGCACATGCAAGCCCTCACACTGTGCTCAATATATCACAACGACAGTCGTGGATTGTCAAAAGAAATACCCACGAAACAAGCTGATAGCACATGCAAGCCCTCACACTGTGCTCAATATATCACGACGACAGTCGTGGATTGTCAGATGAAATACCCACGAAACAGGCTGGTAGCGCATGCAAGCCCTCACACTGTGCTCAATATATCACGACGACAGTCGTGGATTGTCAAATGAAATACCCACGAAACAGGCTGGTAGCACATACAAGCGCTCACACTGTGCACAATAAATCACGACGACAGTCGTGGATTGTCAGAAGAAATACCCACGAAACAGGTTGGTAGCACATGCAAGACCTCACACTGTGCACAATAAATCACGACGACAGTCGTGGATTGTCAGAAGAAATACCCACGAAACAGGCTGGTAGCGCATGCAAGCCTTCACACTGTGCACAATATATCACGACGACAGTCGTGGATTGTCAGAAGAAATACACACGAAACAGGCTGGTAGCGCATGCAAGCCTTCACACTGTGCACAATATATCACGACAACAGTCGTGGATTGTCAGAAGAAATACCCACGAAACAGGCTGGTAGCACATGGAAGACCTCACACTGTGCACAATAAATCACGACGACATTGAATATTGAATATTTGTTCAACAATTAGACGGTTTTTGGCTAGATGCAATCTAAACAAATAAAATTTAAAGCTTACAAATTTTCATCACAAATATCCCACAATAAGTTATATCAACAATTTTAATCCATTAAGTAGAATACACATTTTTCTAATTCTGTTATTTCAATTATGAATGACTTAAATATTTTAATTTTTGAAATCAATGCGTGACAAAAAGACTAGTTGTACCTATTATGGATTTTGTGATAGTGACATTAAAATTTTAAATTATGTTAACTAGAACGTTGCATACTAGAAATGGTAGAATAATAACTAGAAATGGTAGAATAATAAACATCATTGGCCCCGATGGGGCATAAGTCTGAGCGGGGACTCACCCCCGGTCATTTGATTCAGTAGTTTTGGCTAGATAAATAGTACAACAAACACAAAAAGTCATGGTATAAGTCTTCGCTTAGACAAAGCTTCGCTTCGCCCCCCGCCCAGACAATCAATTTTTTGCAAACCCGAATGATGCCGATAGACTTCTTGGTCATATCAAGTCTAAAAACCATGAAATTAACGTTGAAGTCAATGGCCTTACTGATGACATTAATGAACGGATTCGTCTTATCAAGATTAAATCGCTAATTAGAAATAATAGTTCTCGTTTGTCGTTTCGAGATAACAAGTTGTTTTGCTCAAGTTGTCCAATCGAATTTACGAAGCTAACTAGCAAAGAAGTCATCAATCACTGGAGAAAGCATTCGAGCAAGTCTAAGAATGAGAACAATACAGTAAATTCTGTTGCTTCTCCTTCAAAAGTAAGTTATGCGAATATTTCAAGTTTAAGCTAATTCTAATACATCGTATTTGTTTCAACAGCTCTTTACGACAACCATCGAAGAGGCTCGAAGAGTAGACTCGAACATTGGAATTGGTGAGGGGACATCGTATCATACTGGAAATCAAATGGAATCTACAGACAATTCTATTGTCTCTTCATCGAATGTGTCCGATTCCGACTGTGCGTATATCATGGAAACAACTACAGTCAAATCTCCACCTCGAACTCGTCCTAGTCCCGATCACAACCACTAAGTCCGTCGTGTAATCATGAAGAATGACTATAATCGAACATTACACAAGCTAGTCAAAAGGTGTAATTCGAAGGTTAAAAAGTCTAATAAGAAAGACGAATCAGAAAAACTAAATTCTGATGAACCAAACGAAAGTAATGAGAATCTGGTGGTCGATGAAGAATGTCACATGAACGAACCAAATGAACGAGACAAAGTCGAATCGGAGGACGAAAAGGATCACATTACGTTGAACGAAAATGTGGTAGCTTGTCAATCCTGTGCCAGACATTTCAAGAATTGTCGAAATATCAGTCTTAATGTGGAGCGGCATCTTGCTGGCCCAAGACATTTACAAGAAGTAGCAAACAGTGAGACACCAAAGAAGGCTCCAATCGATCTTATTGGCTTCATTCCTAATGAATCACCCGACTGCCGAACACCTAAGAAATGTGATCTTTGTCCAGTTTCGAGATTGGTCGGCAAGGAAATGGCCAAGAAGGCAGCGAAAATTGTGTTCAAGCACGGAAAACCTTTCAGCAGTGCAGACAATGAACTCAAGTACGAAATAGTAACCAAGTGCGGAAGGTACATTTCTTCTTCTACCATCCGTAAGGTTGGATTTCCCGCTTTGGTTGAAGGTAGTATAAAGTTTATTTTAGCAAAATTTAATTGATTACTTTTATCGATGGAGTTGCGGAGCAAGTTGCGATTGGCCCTAGAAGACCGGAACATCTTCATGATCGTGGACGAGACCACGAAAGGGACTGGCAAAAGTCGCGCTCCGTATGCTGCCGCAATCATCGGTTCGCTGGACAAAGACATGTAGGTCTGCTCCTTTTTCATGGAGAAGTTCGACGAATCACCGAATGCAGACCGAATCGTGGATTTGTTGAATGAATTTGTTGACAAAACGTTGAAGTTACTTTGTCCTGATGATCCAAAGAAAGCCAAAGAACGCTTCAATGTCTTCATCTCAGACGGGGCGCACTACATGAAGAGTGCTGACAGTAAGCTCAAGGAGAAGTACCCATCGATTCATCGGACTGATGAAACAGTCATTGGCGAGGTCAACCAACAGGAAGAATCTCTTCCTGAGTCAGTTCCACAATCCAGACTCGGCAGATGGAGAGATGCTCACTCAATTGGATCAACTCGCGGTCGATGCTCAACTGACAGGTGATGAATTTCTTCGGGAAGAGGATAAATCGAAGACAAAGAAGAAGAGACTGTCTTTGCCACCAACTCCATCTCAAACGAGGTGGGGCACTTGGATGTTGACCGCTTGCTATTACTTTCATCATCTTGAAGTGGCCCGAAAGTACATCAAGCTGATTCCAATTGAGGTGAACGATAAAGAGGAAAAAGGCCGTATAGTCGAGCTTCTGGTATTGATCAACACCAGTTACGAGGAGATAAAGTCTCAACTGACCTTTATCTACGAGAACTATTGTCTACTGCCTCTTTTCATCACCGAGTTGGAGACATCGAAACTGAAGTTGTGCGAAGCAATGAATGTTGTCAAGAATGCCAACAACTATGTCCACAATGCTGCACTTAAGAATGCAGATAAACTTATGGGCAAAGTGGCAGAGAAGGTGTACACGAAGACACAGAATCTCTGGAAGAAAAACAAAGGTTTACGAGATATATGCGAACGAGCTTGCATCGATCCATATATTGAATATTCTCCGATTGTTTCTGTGGCATGCGAAAGTTTCTTTCGGGGGTTCGCTCCGATTCTGCGATTTACAGCGAATTGCACCCCCAAGAATCGCTGTCAATACATGTTGGTTCGATCAAACATCGTTGCAAGAGAAGCAATGCTAAAGGAGGTGAGTTGAAAAATATTTGATTGATTTATAAATGTATTGATTAATTTATATATTTAAATAGAAAAAAAGAAAGATCAAGAATATGCACCTGTCGGTAGGAAAGATTAGACTTTGGGGAGATACTATCGGATCATGCCCAAATGTTAGGTCTAGATCGAGATCAATCCTACTTTTGAGGTAACTTAAATAAACGAAAACACAAACAACAATCGTTGCTTAATAAAAGATGGTTTATTTTGATAATGCAGAAAATAATGAACAAAAGAATAAAGGGGTTAATTGAGATGAGTAGAGGTGTGTTCAGGTTGACACTGGACATTGATGTGATGACCACTGGACCTTGAACGGTTGAGAGATGATGGATCGTTGTACGTTCAGTTGAGTTGAAACCACCGTTGCAAGATATTGATGCTGCGAACCACAATCGTGATCGTCGGTGAACTTCACTTAAACAGACGAGAAACGTTAGTAGATGAGACGTGTCTCACGAACAAAGCAAGTCAAGTGGAATCCCAAAGACTGCAGAAATGAAAGGTTGAGGAGAGTGTTGATAGTGGTCAGTCTAACCAGACTGGAAAGTCACATTCGAGTGTGACCGATGGCCACCGGTCAGGTGTGTCCGGTGCGCGATGCTTTTATACCAAACCACTAGTTGCATAGACCGTGTGGGGGGAATAAGCGGGAGGATAGATAAAGAGGAGTGGTGATAGTGGAAAAAAGTGTTCTGGCACTTGTTGTGTTTATTACGTGTAGGGAAAGTGCTCACTTACGTACCAGTGAGAGGTTAGGGAGTGTTATCTTGTCAATTGCTTATTCAGCGTGTTCGTGTTGTTCGGTGTCTCACTGCACTTGGACCGTAAAGGACTCCTTCGGTGTATCACATTCCATTTGCCTTTGTTCCACTCGAAAGAGATGAGCTAGGTAATAAAAATGGACTCCGATTGTGCTCGCCACTTCGCAATCGCGATGGCAACAGTGTGTTTGTGTCATTGTATGTTAATCATGAAACCTAACACGCCAAATAACGAACAATTTCACTCGATCGAACCATTTGACTCGATCTCGCTTTTAACCATAAAACTGGTGACCTTCGAGACTCACACACCAACGCATACCGACCATATGTGCTGACAGCAGCAGAACACAAAAGCAGTAACAGATCTCGATATTCGATAATTAGCCATCTCATCAATAGACCGACACGATGCGTGCCTGTTGCTGTGACCGTCAACTAACGTTGTCAGCCTGGCACCGAGCGGGACTGAGAGGTCGAGATAAGAAGAATGCAAACGCATAACTATCAACTCATAAAACTGCTTTTCCTGCACACTACACACAAAAGTTATATTGCACACGAGTAAGCAAGCTTGTTGCCAAGTGAATGGTCAAGTCGAGATTCGACTTTTCTTTTCGGTGCAATAAACAAGAGAGGAGAAAGCGAGGGGGAGATTCTTATCTTTGCACTAATCAAACCTAACTAACGCATTTAGATAAAATCACTGCTTTCCATGCAAACGCATTGATTAAACATAAATAATACCAAAAGTTAACTTAATAATAATTGATAATAAAAGATATTATTAAATTAAATTAAATAGAATTATTAATCAATAATAATATTTTAATAAATATGATTTATACAAATGGAATTCAAATAATTCCCAAACAAACGAAAAATCCAGACATGACATCCGGTTACCTTTAAAAATCAATTTAGGTAGAAATTGATTAGATTGAAACGAAAGGTTGAAAGTATGTCACAAAACTGAGACATAATAATAACATCCTTTAGGTTTGATGAGTAATCAAAGGTAATGGATCAAGTAGACGAATGTTTGATCATTGATTTGATATAAAATGATTAGTGAGATCGATCAGTGAGATAGTGTGACTTACACTTTGATAGTTGACAAGTTGAAACCGAATCAAGATGAATTCACTTCTGATTTTCGTGAGCTTTGCTCTGTGCATCAACGTGGTCTTAGGTGAGTTGACATATTTACAGTTCACACTTTTAATTGTTGTTTTAATGCACAGGAGATTTTCTCACTTTATTGCGTGAACTTAATCAGCAATTGGACCACAGGCCTCTGGACGAGCCTCAAATTGAGAACTTATTGTTCAAGATTGACAGAGTGGTCCAGACTGAGCATTGGCCAGTCAAAGGCGAACACCTTCGAGTGGTTGCTCAATTGAAAACGAGATTTGCCTTGAGAAAGGCAGAGCAAAATTCAATTTCGGCCTCCAGCACAGTCACAACATCAACACTGACCACTCAATTCTCAAGCACAGACGAGTCCAGAGTGGTGTTTGAAGATCTAGACACGATCATCACTGACCAACCGGCCAGTATTACCACTTTTGGCATTATCAACACAACCGTGTTGACAGACTTTGCCACTATCACGTCCACCTACAACACCACAAACCAAAACAAGATCGTTACTACTCCGAGCGGAGCAGCAGTCAATGGAGACTGCGCAGAAGCTATCACCACCGACCATTCACACTACTTGGTGTACAGTGTGATGTTATTGGCTTTGTGTGTGTGTAATCTCACTTGGCTGTTCTTCTACCGTCGACTGAAGGAGACGATACGCGAAGTGGAAGGACGTACGTACGCGCACTTTGGCACACATGCGAGTGCCGTGTTGATTGGGCGACGCTCTACTTTGAACTCGACTGGCGTTGATACGACTACACTTTAGTTGTAAATTATTTATTTATTTACAATGTATTTTAACAATTACAAATAAACTAAAGTGATGTCAAATTGTTTTGATATTAAATTTCGTAATATTTAACGTTAGAAATTCGAATTAAAATATAATGCAAAAAGTAATAACACAGCATTTAGTTTGAGTAAACACTCGATCAAGTCACTTTTTCACCGTACATTTCGAATGTACTAGGAATGAACTTTACTGCAACAACCGTTACAAGTTTATGACTGCCTAAATGCAAATGTACTTAAAATGACCTAACACATTAGGAATGTAATGTACAGAAATTGATTAGTATTATAATCATAATACTGAGGGTAAGAGAATGAAGAAGTAAACAAATAAAATAAAATATAATATAATTAGATAGGAAAATAATAAGAATAAAAAAAACGGGAAAAATATTATATTACAAGTTTAGACGCATGAACTCTAAAACCTTAAAGTTCATTGAGTGGCATTGCTCTTTCTCCACTCAAACGAGCAAAGAATCGAGCCATGTCTCTCACTCGGGAGTTCGATCTATTGTTTCGCAACCAGCGTCTAATTACCAAGAACAGTACAATACAAAGAAAGATAGTAAAGATTGTGGAGATAGTGATGATCGACTCTGGTGAACTAGCGATCTTTTTCCACTCTATCTTAGAATCCAATTCACGTTCGTATGTTAATATTTTACCAAGATCTTTCAACTGGTCGTCACCGTGTAGTTGGGACACGAACGAACGGTCATTGATCAATTTTGTGATGTCCGCGTTGACACTCAACCGAGTCTCAAAACTGTTCATATGAACAGGCCACTGTTTTTGATCAACCGCAAATGTAGTACCCCTACTAATGACGTAAATGGTGTTATTACAGTAGAAAGGGTTGTGACCAGCCACTCTCAACTCATGACCCAAGCAATAGATATAGGTAAATTGCTCATCGTGTCGGAGTTGATGGTACTTGCGTGGTCGTTTGGCTGGGTCGTGACATTCGTCAATAGACCAACTTTTAGTCCTGTTTTCGTGTTCAATGCAGACCTCGTTGTCCTCGATTATAAAGACAAAGTCTGTCTCTGTTTTCGGTGTTGTTAGAAGGTCACGAGTGCAATTGGTCACTGTATCCAGCACAACATATTGATTACCGGTATATCTGAGTGAACACTCAACTTCGTCACTTTTATTTGTCAAAATAACAAAAGAGTCAGACTTGAGAATTAAGGATCTTTTGGATATAATAGGAATTTGGAACCTCATAATCAATGTATCGTTATTCTGGTAAAAACACTGCTTGTCTGGGGTCCACATATATGAGGGGGTCTCTTTTGAAAGCGGATTGTTTGGCCAAAGCGACATGTAGTCCGTCGTGACTTTAGGTGGTACCACCTTAAAGTTATGAAGAAGATTAAGCAATTGCTGCCTCATTTCTTCAATTTGTGCTATCAATAGCATCAAGAGCTTGTTTTCACGATCGGCCATTAATGTCCTTTCTTCTAGCACACGAATCGCGTGCCAGACCGACCTCATATTTGTGACCATAGTATTCTGGTACTTTTCCACTGCAATGTTGTGATTACGAATGGCACTCAGTTGTTCGGCCAATTTGTCCTGTACCTTGTTGATGTCAGTGTTGCTCACTGATGGTTCCCATAAATGGGTCAGTGACAAAACACCATAGGAAATGACTCCACCTATGGCACCAACTACCAACGGTATAAATCGCTTTCGCCTTCTAACTACTACACGGACTGATTGTCTGTCCAAGATATTGAGTCCTTTGGTTTCGTCACATAGCTCGTGTATTACGCTCGTAACCAACTTGTGATAAGTTGATTCGCACTCATGATATGCAATCATGTTGAAGTCTTTATAATTTTTCATCGCTTCAACGAGCTGTATGCACGGGCTGGACAGAATTGATATATGAGTCGAGTAGTTAAAACCTATGAGAGGTAGATTCTGTGCCCGAGTCCAGAGAATTGGACCGGTGGTATCGATGGTTGATGCAGAATCAACCGAACCAACCAGGAACAAACAGAACCACACAACGGAAACCATTTTGAAAGCAGAAGTCAGGAATGAAAGTACCGTGAACATTGTCATCAATAAGTTACGACATGAACTCGATCGAGTTTTGGGTTCAGGACACAGTTGGGCATGGCACACCATTGGTTCACTAAATTCAATATGTTCTGTATCAATGCTAATGGGATCACCGCCATTTGGATTTTCTTGTTCAACCCATTCACCATTGATCAAACTCAATTTGAATTCCACAAACGCATTTAATCCCAGAATAGGATACTCACAAGATTCCAGTAGATAGAATTTCAAGAACTTTGTGATTTGTCCAATGGTGATTCGTATGAAAACGAATTCCCGTATTCTGGTTCTACTAGTGAGTGATCGTAAAGTTTCATCAACAGTAAAAATGCGATGTCCTTGAAAAATGGCTAGATCTCTAGGGAACAGACTCACGTTTGCACCTGAATCCAACAAACCCAACCATGGAGAGGTGTAATCTCGGTGTACAATTTTAAACAAAACCCTGACCGCTTGAACACCATTGTCATGGAGAGCCATTTTACAAATTAGTCCATTGGCTGCTTCTGTATTGAACAAAGCTGCTATTTCTATTTCAGAACCGTAGTGATTATCAGTGATTTGGTGAACCTCACCAACCTGTGCTCTACCCTGTGATTTCGAGAATTTTGCAGACGAGTTTGGACATATCAATCGATTATGTCTTTGTCGACAAATGAAACACTCATACCGGGTCGGGCAATCGCTCGTTTTGTGCACTCTTTTCAAACAAATCAAACAAATCAATAGTTCCATTGCTACCTTGAATCTAATAGCTGGTGACATTTTTGGGCAATAAATGGAACTGTGACTGTCTTCATCACAGAATCCACAAGGCGGGATGATGTTGTGTTTGGGCTTTTCCTCAGTTGGAGCCTGAGGAGCAGAGGCACTATGAACAGAAGGAGGTGGTCTGGATTTGTTAGGTCTTTGCTTTCGAGAGGAAGATTTGTCCTTCGTTACTGCAAGAACCTGACGATTAGACTTGCCAAAGGGCTTTTTGTCTGAGTCCTTGGACGCTTTTCTAGGCTCAGCAACCGCCAACCTAGTGTTTGCGCTTTCCTTGACCTTTTTCAATTCAAATTCCATAAACCGTAACAACTGTTCTAAATTTGGTTGAACACCACTTGCCAGAGTTCCAAGGAAGTCATTGGTGATAAATTTAGTAAATTTATTGAAGAATTTATCTATTATCGATCTTTCGAAAGAATAATCCAATTTAAAGAAATCAACCAGACTTTTTATCGATCTAATTTTAGACACGATTTGTTCAAACACTGGAATGTCCGTGCTATTCTCCAATCGGGGCACGGCAAACATTTGTCTGTTGATATGAGCCTGCACACTCGGCCGATTCATATATTCACAAACCAGAGCATCCATCGCATTACTAAAATAACCAGACTGGTAACCTTTTACGATCTCTTTAGGTCTACCTTGACATTTATTTTGAAGGCATTGAATTTTATGAGTTTCTGATAGGTCAGCACTACCTATCTCACTCATAAAGAGATTGTAAAAAGCAGGAAATTCAAGAATGTCACCTGTAAAGTCGGGGATCATTCTAGCCAACTTATCATTATAGGACTTTTTCGGCCCCCCTTGAGTTGGGAAACTCATTAATTGAGCTTGTGGACCTCCTCCCATGGCAGGTGCCCATGGAGGACCCTGTTGGTTCAAGCCTGGATAAAAACTCGATGAGGGGTTGTACCAACCGGGTTGTATACCCGCAGAAGGGTTGAAAGAGCCTTGATAAGGATTGGTAGAAGGTTGAGCAGCACTGGGATAACCACCCGCAGTAGGATTAGCTGCACCTGGGTAACTACCCATGAAAGGAATACCGGAACTGGGGTAACCACCCGCAGAAGGAATAGAAGTGCTGGGGTAACCACCCGCAGAAGGAACAGAAGTGCTGGGGTAACCACCCGCAGAAGGAATAGAAGTGCTGGGGTAACCACCCGCAGAATGAATAGAAGTGCTGGGGTAACCACCCGCAGAAGGAATAGAAATACTGGGGTAACCACCCGCAGAAGGAATTGAAATACTGGGGTAACCACCCACAGAAGGATTAGCATTACTCGGGTATCCCGTACTATACGGATAATAGAACACTGGTTGCCCATTCACAGAAGTAATGAAGGTAGGAACCTGTTGGTTGACTGGATTACCACCCAAAGCTGGGTTTGCACCAATCGATTGACCGTGACTGTACGGTAGACCCTGAGCATTAATATTTTGACCAATTATATTAGGAGTATTTGACTGTTGACTGACTGAAGTAGAAACAGGAGGAGCAACTGAGGTAGCAACAGTAGTAGCAACCGTAGAGGGAGTTACTGGATTTTGTTGTGCCACCGTAGTACTGAGAGCTGCAACCGCAGTACTCACAGTCGGTTGAGAAGAAACAGAAGTTGCTGCTGCAAAAGTTACAGCTTGCTGTTGGTAGCCTGAATGAGGGTTATGATGTAAGGTAAACTGTGGAAATTGATTGAGTGGTTGAGTAAAATATTGTGGATTAGCCATATTTTGAGGAAACTGCGCGCTTGGATATTGATTGTAAAAATGAGACGACTGAAATGATGGCTGACCTGCTTGGGCTGTCTGCCACGGTATTTGTGATTGCGGTACCTGAGGACCCAGTGGGAGAGTCGGTTGTACATTGTTTGTAGGTTGTGTACCAAAGCTAATCAGCGATTGTGTGTTAGTCATCACCCCAGAGGGGAGACTAGCTGCCACGGTAGTAGAAGTAACAGTTGGGCCAAGTAACACCGGAGGGGTGTTTTGAATAAACGAACTTGCTCCACTCACACTAACATCTTGACTCAGTGGTACCTGGTCATCCTTAGACTTAGTATCGTCCAAAGTGATATCAGCCACATTCTCAACCAACACTTCAGTTGCAACCACTTTCTCACTTTCTCCGGCCTTTTCCTGCGCTTTTCTAATCTCACCTTCTCTCATGATTTTTACCAATTCACCAAATTCACCCTTCATCTGTTCCCAGCAACTGAGGAGTTTCTCCTCTTCACTCTTACTCAGAGGAAACGGGTCCTTATACCAATAAGTGGCCCATTGCTGTTTTAAGGGACCAGAAAGATTAACAATCTTATCATTCAAATCCTCATACTTCCTTTTTCTCTTTTTATACTTCTCGACTGAATCAATCGGGCTACCTTTGAGCTCATTCTCGAACTTCCCTAGAAGTGCGATTATGTCAGAAACATACTGCCGAACCGCATCGGTCTCTTTACTCAAATTCGCACCTTTGATAAAGTTAGTCATTGTCGATTTGGCGTTTTATGTCTGACTAACAGTACAAAATTAGCTAAAATATTCAATGTAAAAATATTTTATGGGAAATAATAGATTTGGTCTAAAAATATTGCAACTCTAAATGTGGTTTGACATACGTTCTGGATGAGATTCTATCCGCGATGTGTTCCACTTCGTTGAGTTGATATGCTGAACCAGTTGAGTTGAGATGACTCTGCTGATGCGTTGATTTTGACGGTGATCAGTCGCCAATGATCAGTACTGGAGCAGTTGAGTTGGGTCGTCCTAGCTTTCTTGCTGTTGGAAGGAGGTGTGGGCTCCTGGACTATCTATTGGAGAAGCTTCCCTTTTCGTAGGATCCGTGAAGATTTCTACAAGCTTCCCGCGTTCGTGCGACCACTACCGGTTACGTCACCAGGCGATAGATGCTACCTGTTGAGCTCGTTGGGTTGTGGTGGTGAAGTGTTTTTTCACTCACTCACGTACACTAAGACTGGCCTAGTCTTGTGTTGAAGATTGTCTCGAATGATGAGTGTGAGGTCACTCTGGTACACCTCACTGTAGAAGAAGATGATGCAGACGGGAGAAAGATGACATTGACAATAGTCAAACCTCCCCTCGGTTTAGAGAAGACTTGGGTGCCAAAGTCAAAAGTCATAAGAAACAAAGTGTGGTCGAGAAAAGGAGTCACAACACGCACAAGTTGCTGTAGTTGACGTCTTGTCGGTAGGAAAGATCAGACTTTGGGGAGATACAATCGGATCATACCCAAATGTTAAGTCTAGAACGAGATCAATCCTACTTTTAGGGTAACTTAAATAAACGAAACACAACAACAATCGTTGTTTAATAAAAGATGGTTTATTTTGATATTGTAGAAAATAATGAACAACATAATAAAGGGGTTAGTGGAGGTGAGTAAAGGTGAGTTCAGGTGGACACTGGACATTGATGTGATGACCACTGGACCATGAACGGTTGAGAGATGATGAATCGTTGTACGTTCAGTTGAGTTGAAATCACCGTTGCATGATGTTGATGCTGCGTACCACAATCGTGATCGTCGGTGAACTTCACTTAAACAGACGAGAAACGTTAGTAGATGAGATGAGTCTCACGAACAAAGCAAGTCAAGTGGAATCCCAAAGACTGCAGAATTGAAAGGTTGAGGAGAGAGTGTTTAGTGGTCAGTCTAATCAGACTGGAAAGTCACATTCGATTGTGACCGATGGCCACCGGTCAAGAGGGACCGGCGCGCGACGCTTTTATACCAAACCACTAGTTGCATAGACCGTGTGGGGGAAATAGCGGGAGGATAGATAAGGAGGTGTGGTGATAGTGGGGAAAAGTGTTCTGGCACTTGTTGTGTTTATTACGTGTAGGGAAAGTGCTCACTTACGAACCAGTGAGAGGTTAGGGAGTGTTATCTTTGTCAATTGCTTATTCAGCGTGTTCGTGTTGTTCGGTGTCTCACTGCACTTGGACCGTTACGGACTCCTTCGGTGTATCACATTCCATTTGCCTTGGCTCGACTCGAAAGAGATGAGCGAGGTAATAAAATGGACTCCGATTGTGCTCGTCACCTCGCAATCGCGATGGCAACAGTGTGTTGGTGTCTTTGTATGTTAATCGTGAAACCTGACACGCCAAATACGAACAATTTCACTCGATCGAACCACTCGGCTCGATCTCGCTTTTAACCATAAAATCGGTGTCCTTCTGAGACTCATAAACCAATGTGTGCCGACCAGATGTGCTGGCATCAGCAAAACACATAAGCAGCAACAGATCTCGTTTGTCGATAATAATTAGCCTTCTCATCATCAGTCCGACACAATGCGTGTCGACTGCTGTGACTGCCAACAACCGTTTTCAGCCAGACACCGAGCGGGTCAGAGAAGACTAGATAAGGAGAATGTGAGCGCATAACTATCAACTCGTAAAAACTGCTTTTCCTGCACACTACACACAAACGTTATATTGCACATGAGTAAGCAAGCTTGTTGCCAAGTGAATGGTCAAGTCGAGATTCGACTTTCCCTTTCGGTGCAATAAACAAGAGAGGAGAAAGCGAGGGAAGATTCTTATCTTTGCGCTAATCAAACCTGACTAACACATTTAGGCAAAATCACTGCTTTCTATGCAAACGCATTGATTAAACATAAATAATACAAAAGGTTAACTTAATAATAATTGATAATAAAAGATATTATTAAATTAAATTAAATAGAATTATTAACCAATAATAATATTTCAACAAATATGATTTATACAAATGGAATTCAAATAATTCCCAAACAAACGAAAAAATCCAGACATGACACACCTAAGTGTGGATCAGCTCACGGAATGGCGGGAAAGGTGGTCGACTCTGAAGAACGAAAAGTTTCGTGTCTCGGAAACTATCGATCTGTCGTTTATCCCTTCTCCATCAAAACCGAAACAGCCAAAAGGACGAAAAGTGGCCAGCACCACACGAGCAACTCGCAAGTCAGTCTCACAACTGTCAACCAAACAGTCAAATTCTGTTAGTTTGCCAGCAAGAAGATCGACCCGAACTGTGTCAAAACCGAAACGCTTCTGTATTGAAGAGAATGAAGACTATTGTGAGGACATAGAGGCAATTCTCGCCAGTGACGAATTTGATTTTTAAAATTGAATTTAAATCGAAGCCGTTAGTCATTGAACACTCCGACATTGATGAACCTGAAGATATTCAGGTTGAGGTTGACCCGTTGGATGTGGAGGATATACTGTGGGATAATGAAATCACAGCGGCTTTGTTTGGTGGTGCCGATGCAAAGGAGGCTCAAGAATTGACAGCCAATAACGGAACAAAGAGAAAAAGAAAAGGAAACGGAAAAAAATCCGTTAAGAAACGGTTGTTTTAAGATTGTCTTCTTATATTATATTATTCTTATATCATAAAATTGTTCATATTTTTTTTCACGTTTATTGTTTTGATTTCTTATGTCGAAGCTGTCAGACACTAATTTTATCCATTTGGGTAACCTGCCCGGCCCTCCAATTAGGGCATAGGTCTATCAATTTAATAGAACCCAGTGGAATCTAGTGATTTGATTTGGAACAACTATTTCTAGTTGTGATTAAAGTAAATAAATGTATTTAAACCCTCGCGCAAAAAAAAACACACAAGAGGGCAGCACATTAGACAATAGTCGGCTCGAAATGCGTTAAGCTCCTCCTTCTCACCCCATTCTCACGCACAACGTCCGCTTAAAATGCACCCAAATACAAACCTCAATGAGGTCATATATTGACAATAATTCGTGTTTCACCCTCAAGTATAGTGATCTATTGTTCAACTCGTCACAACTCGCCTCAACTCGTCTCAACATTTGCACAAGCGCATTTATCTTACCTGGGGTTTATTTCAATATGAGCAATAATAAAACAAGACGAGTTTTACAATGTAAGTACAATTTTATTTCTTGTAATAATTTGTGTTTCATTAGCATAGATATTATACCAGTAGCAATGATATCGCACTAAAGTATGTATGCACACGCACTGTTAATTGTATATTGCAGTACTTTTCCGAAAAATGTCATCATTCTGGCTTTTAACAAACTCGCTTGACAGTGCTTGTACCATTGTAAATCGGCTACTTTCCTCAGCGACCAAACCAATCACTAACTCTTTGAAGTCTTGTGGAGTAGATTGAGAGAACTTGATCCATGATTGATCGAATCGTTTGTCCTTTAGTATCAGTTCGTAAAATCCTGCAAATCTATTATCGCTGATGCACTCTAACAGGATAAACCCACTCTGCCATAAATCATAAGATTTATGATTATAGTCCAAATGTAGTACTACTTCCGGAGCAAAGTATTGTCGAGTGCCGCATTGAGTGCTTGTCAAGTTTATCAATTCTGATGAGGCAATGTTCTCCGATTGTTGATAGATGTGAGCTTTTCCGAAATCGATAAGCTTTAACTTAAAGTCTTTAGTTAGCATTAGATTGGAAAGCTTAATGTCACGATGGGTGATGTTCTTTGAGTGGACGTAACACAAACCATGGAGCAGTTGGACGAATAGAAACTTTGTCACTTGTGTGGCGTAACGCGTTCGAGTACACCTGATACAAGATGGCGTCGAAGGATCACGCAAGGGAGAGAGGGGAAAACACGTGCCAAATGCGCGGACAATTACAACGAGTTGTGGGCACTTGGTTAACGTTTTAATGTGGAAGAAAGTAATACTGGCCACAATGGGACCGAAATGAACACAGGATATAAAGAGAAATTGGCCGAAGCCGGGACGAGCGTGTGGAAGTGACACGAGGCACACAAAGGTGATGAGGGAGGCTTGAAGGCTGGTGCAAAGAGATTACCAGAGTTGCTTGTTTGGGGAAGAGAGAGATGGTCAGATCGAGGAAGGTAATGGAAAGGCCTGTACCGTAACTGGACGACGAGTGAATGAGGCCGAAGGTTCGGTTTAAGTAGGGGAGAAACCACCAGGACTAAGGCGCCATGGCGTGAAGGGCGCAATGTCAACAGTGGACAAACGAGGTGAATGCTTCCGCGTGTGAAGTGACGAAAGCGTGAAAAGCGAGGCGTGCATTCATGACATTCATAGATGTCGTATTAATGGGCTGCTGGTGCTGCCACACTTGTGATGGAATGTCTTGCTTTAGCCCACGGAAATTTCAATACAGCTTGAACAACTCATAAGGAAGATTCTCCTGAAACACTATAAACGCTAAAATTGAAACAATCAATAAAAATGATTTATTAATTTTGAAATAGTACTTGCAATTTACTCATTGATAATGGCGTCATTACTTCGAAAATGATACAGTCAAACGTTTTCACAGTATTTTCTGCTTCGAGGGTTTTGAGGCAATAGGCTTCACGCTTAAGGAACTTACACTCGTACAGACTAGAAACGCGTTCAATGTCGGTGATCTTAATAAAAATTTCCTGGTCGCAATTGCCAAATGATGCTAACATTCTTGTGAATGCTTCTTTCCTATGTAACACGATCCATAGCTATAGCCTAGGCACCCGCACCGATAGAATGACGAATATCTATATTGAATCCGATGTCGAAGAATACTTTGGTTCCAATAGTTACATGTCACAGGAAATAATCCTTCAGAATTCTTCAGTATTCTTCACAGAGCTACGATCTTTGGCTGGCGGGATTATTCCTTCTTGAGGCAACCAATAAAGAATTTAAAGGATTTAGCCATCTCATCGAGAAGAACCAGACATTTGATCCGTCTTGGATTAAGTTTGAATCGAATGTGCCAGAGGAGTTCAAAAAGATGATTCTTACATTGGTAACTATTGAGGAAAACGGATTTCAATTAGACGAGCATTGGATACAAACTTTTGCAAACTATTCGATGAAGAATTTTGGTTAAGATATTCGAACGGGACAATTTCTCAAGCTTTCGATGCCCTTAAGAACAAGGAATCAAGCGATTGCGGATTGAATCAAGCCAAGATCTTTAAATAACTCGAAATGGTCATCATTTGCACGCAACTTACAGTACATTATCTCACTTTGGATAATCTCACCTTTACCTCTGCTAGACATTCTAGACAATCAGACATAATAGGATACATTCGCATTACATGAAATAGATAGTGATCAATTTACAATGTACGTGCAATTTTATTTCGTTTAATAATTAGTAATTCTATAACATAGATATCATACCAGTAGCAATATCGCTCTAGAGACACACGCACTTTTAATTATCCTTTACAGTATCGTCGCATCACTTGCCACTCTTAAACGCTCCCGACCAGTCACTTGAGGCATCGATTGTGAAGATATTGAAAGCAGGTGCAATAGTGCCATTGCGGTAATTTTCCCAGAACGTGTCATCATTCTGGCTTTTTGACAAAGTCGCAAGACAGTGCTTGTGACATTGTATATCGGTTACTTTCTTCAGCGACCAAACCAATCACAAGCTCTTTGTAGTCTTGAGGTGTAGATTGAGGTAACTTGACCCAGGCTTGGTCTAATCGTTTGAGATTCAAAATTAACTCGTAGAATCCTGCAAATCGATTATTGGTGACGCACTCTAACAGAATAACACCACTCTGCCACAAATCATAACTTTTCGGATTATAGTCCAAACGTAGT
Source organism: Rhizoglyphus robini (assembly GCA_023373905.1). NCBI lineage: Eukaryota > Metazoa > Arthropoda > Arachnida > Sarcoptiformes > Acaridae > Rhizoglyphus > Rhizoglyphus robini. The sequence goes on from JAKIJQ010000020.1 coordinate 85,994, forward strand.
ACTACTTCTGGTGCAAAGTACTGTCGAGTACCGCACTGAGTACTTGGCAAGTTCGTCAATTCAGATAAGGCAATGTTCTCTGATTGCTGATAGATGTGAGCAGTTCCAAAATCTATGATCTTTAACTTAAAGTCTTTAGATAACATCAGATTTGAAAGCTTTATGTCACGATGGGTGATGTTCTTTGAGTGGATGTAACATAAACCATGGAGCAGTTGGACAAACAAAAACTTGGTCACTTGTAATGGAATGTCTTGTTTTAGTCCACGGGAATTGTAATACAATTTGAACACCTCGTATGGAAGATTCTCTTGGAGGGTTATGAAACTAAAATGGAAACAATCAATAAAAATTATTTAATAATTATGAAATAGTACTTACAATTTACTTAATGACAATGGTGTCATTATTTCTAGGATGATACAGTCAAAAGTTTTTACAATGTTTTCAGACTCTAGCGTTTTGAGGCAAAAAGCTTCCCGTTTAAGAAACTTACACTCGTATAAGCTTGAGACACGTTCAATATCTGTAATCTTGATGCAAGTCTCCTGTTCGCAATTGACAAATGAAGCCAACAATCCTTGTGACTCACAATGTGAGCGCTTCTTCCCAATGTAACATGATCCGTAATGCCCAGAACCGATTGAATAACGAAGGTCGACATTAAAACCGAGATCGAACATTACTTTGGCAAGAATTGGAGGTGGCGAGTAACGATTGTGAGATTGACTACGGGGTCTTTCTTCTGCTGGCATTATTGTGGGTAAGATATGAGGTTCTGTCTTCAACAGACCTGTCGAGACATTGTACGCGACCTTGGTAATGGCAAATGTCGAGAGGTCTAAAAGGAATTCGTGTTAGTATGATGTAACTTTTCTTGATCACTGGATCACTTACCCACAGTTTGTTAAAGAGGTTTATTCGAATAAATAAACAGCCTCTACACTTGAGAGAAGGTGGACGAACTTGGGAGCGAATGTCTCCAAGAGGTCCTTGGAACGAGAGTGCGGGCAACCAACGGGAGAGAGAGAGAGAGAGGTAGAGAGAGAGAGAGAGAGAGAGAGAGAGAGAGAGAGAGAGAGAGAGAGGTCCACCAACCCAAGATGTAACGGTCAGGGATAGGCCACCATGATATCCAGGGGAGAAGAGAACAGGATCACACGACACGAGGTGCGTAAGCACAAATCACGAGAGGGAACGATTCGTACACGTAAGAAGCATACGATAATCGAATGCACCAGACTGCAGGCCTTTTATATTGAGGAAGCAATAGTGCAAGGTCACTGTTCGATGTGGTTCGATGTTTGACTATGTTGACGTCAAGTGACTGGGTGATGTTCGACTTCACAGTGACTCAGCATAAACCTGACAAATGTTCATGTAGAGAGGGAGCCACATCTCAACACAGTTTGGCTTCGCGACTTTTGATCCATACGTCGAGTAGTAGACTTGACGTGTGGTTGATAATGCACTCGATCGCTCACTGCACAGGACTCGTAGTCGTATGGATACTTGTACGATGATAATCTCAAACGTGGACAAGGGCTGGGAAACAAGGAGCGAGTTCACTCACAAAACTACATTGAGATCTGACTTAAAACCGGGAGGAAAACGAATTAGAACGAGTCATTTTTGTTTCATTTTTGTAAACTTATAAATATAAACGAGAGAGAGAGAGAGAGAGAGAGAGAGAGAGAGAGAGAACAACTTTATAAGAGTGACTTTTTGAATATTAGTTATATTCGAAAGTTATTCAAACTTATAACTTTTTGGTCAAAGCTTCAAAATTTCGACCCATTTTAATTCAAAGTTTGTCAATTTAAAATTGCTCAAATTAAATTGATTTTATGAGCTCTCGAATTTGTTTTATAAAATTTATAAATTTCACTCAGCTACTACCTTACTACAAACTACTACTTAAAACTAATTAAATTTCAATAAAATTGAATTCATTTAGTCTAGATTGAAAAATAAATATCCCTTAAAATCTACAGATTCAGAATCAGTGTAGTGGGCCATAAAACAAATTTACTTGAAAACGTAGACGTTTGACAATAGATTGAAAGATTAGTGCTAGAAAGATTAGAATCAGTACTACCAAAAATGCTAATGTTAAACCATTAAAGTACTCTATCTTTTTGACAGATACAACAATAATAATTCGAAAAGTAAAGTTCCTGAGATGACAAGAAGACAAGTTTATTAAGTCACCGGGATATAAAATAAAGAATTTAGGCTGAAAGTGTTTGAAAATATTCAAGTTGCTAATTATAATGAAGATATAAATGATTGAGCAATGTAAAACTTATTATTAAAAATAAAATATTTGAGAACTAACTAACTTACTAAAGTGAACAAACGCTCAAATAGTCTTGGAACCATTAGATTAATCCGGACGGGTTTGCACTTTCGAATTGTACCAAGAGTAGATGATAATTTTAATAATAGTTTACTTCACAAAAGCTTAAAACTAAATAAAAGTTGTTTTATTATTAATGGAGATCATGAACTACAAGTTTCAGTCCTTTAAAAGACAATGAGAACAAAAAGTTGTCCTTCTTTATTTTTAAAAAATCACCTTTAACAATAACTGACACACAATGTGGAAGCTGTTGATAAATATTTCATGCAGAACAAAAATCTAATTATTATTTCTGAAATTAAAAATTATAACTAATAATAGTAACAATAATTCAAAGCGATTTTATAGATAATTAGGTTGATTAGAATAATTTTCAAAAAATTTAATTAAATTTGAGATTGCGGGTCCATTTATTCTGCAGACACTCCGGACCAGCCTGCGGCGGGTCCTTAATGCGACTAATGCCTGTTTCAATATCTCAGTTATTATTTCTGACTTTACTTACACTTGTCAATTTCAGATATAAATACATGTGTATAATTTTATACCTTTTGAAATATTATAAAACCTAATTCTAGCCAATATACCGTACGTATGTATTTGCTCTAATTACTTTAATTGAACCCAATCTTAAGGAAGACTTTCGAGTATTTTTTTAGATAGCCTCTAGCTCCAATACTTACTTAAACTTACACTTACCTTTTACAAAGATATTCCTTTTGAAAAATAATTTTATATTCTGTTTTGTTAACCTTTCAAATATGCACTAGTAGTAGTAGACTAGATGGCTCGTAATTTATAGCCTTTAAATTGTTAAATAAGTTATGTTTTTCTACTTAAACTTAAACTTAAACCTGGATTCATCTGTATAATGCAATTGGCATAAAAGTAACAAATATTTCAAAAATCCCGTAAATAACCTGTGAATATGAAAAATAACATATAAAATCAAAATGTGCAAATGGTAAACCATTCTGATTGATATTAACAAAAGATTTTGCAAGTTTTTTGAAAAAACATGATTGAAACAAGCTCACCACAATGTGTTTGTTTTATATGAGATTCTGTGTTTAAATATCTGATCTTACCGCAGTGACAGATCTATATATGAGTCTAACCTTTTGACAGGCAACTTGATTAACATTAATACATAATAAATTTTATTATCCTATATTATCCTGAATTATTCAATTTAGATATTCTTGGCTTCATTTTTAGAGTTTCCTTTGGAGATTGTAAGAGTTGCATTTGTTTTTCCTATTTCATTTCTATCTGAATTGAAATAGATCGAAATTGGTTGCAGTAGCTGCTGAATTAATACACCAAAGTTATTGTCTCACTGCAATTACATTTCGCTTGGTGCTTGACCGCATTTTTAGTTTCGGGACCTAGTCAACAACAAGATACGTACAACATTACCGTTGGATTTCACACTCTTATGTTTAACCATTTATTTGTATGCACAACTTTCGTTCTGAAAGTGTTATATTGTTAAAACATTGACTAATTGTACAAACAATAGGTATTATTATTATTATTATCAGGGGGAAAAGTTTTACACTCAGGGAGCATTCTCATTTAAAATAACTTTTCTAGTATAATTAACTGTCAATAAATTAAAATGAAAATATTAATCATCCTAATAAACAAAAAAATGAACCCTTTAATGCTACAACAAAAATAAATAAAAAGTAATTGATATGATAATTATATAAGCCTAAATTAATCCGCTTAATAATAGAAAACTTGAAGTCACCAAACAATTGTTGATAAAAGTAAGAATTGTACGAGTATATAGCATACCATGCAGTATGCAAATGATTTTCGAGCTCCAGGAATAAGCCAAAACAAATCAAGACATTGATGTCTGTCTAATAAAGTATAAAGTCGAACTAAACATAGGATATCAAACCCCAAATTACCCTATTTTGACCATTCATTAGTCTTTTCTTTTGTTTCACATTATGTCACACAAAACATGTCTAACACGTTATGATATTATCAGATGACAGAGAAAAACGTGTCACTGCACAAAACTTTGAAGCGACATAATCCCATAATGCCAATGAAAAACATACTATTTTATTGAGCAAATCTTTAGCACATGAGAAATACCCACGAAACATGTAGGTAGCACATGCAAGACCTCACACTGTGCACAATAAATCACGACGACAGTCGTGGATTGTTAGAAGAAATACCCACGAAACAGGTAGGTAGCACATGCAAGACCTCACACTGTGCACAATAAATCACGACGACAGTCGTGGATTGTTAGAAGAAATACCCACGAAACAGGTACGTAGCACATGCAAGACCTCACACTGTGCACAATAAATCACGACGACAGTCGTGGATTGTTAAATGAAATACCCACGAAACAGGCTGGTAGCACGTACAAGCGCTCACACTGTGCACAATAAATCACGACGACAGTCGTGGATTGTTAGAAGAAATACCCACGAAACAGGTAGGTAGCACATGCAAGACCTCACACTGTGCACAATAAATCACGACGACAGTCGTGGATTGTTAGAAGAAATACCCACGAAACAGGTAGGTAGCACATGCAAGACCTCACACTGTGCACAATAAATCACGACGACAGTCGTGGATTGTCAGAAGAAATACCCACGTTAAACAACACAAAACAAATATTATTATAATTATGAAGGTGATGAGGCTTCACTGAGTAGAGTTCAGTAGAGTTTTCTTGTATGAAAATATATTCACATGCATGCTATTCAAATTGAATAAGGAAAACGATAAATAAATTACTCAATTGTTAACGTGTGTTCGTTTCGATTGCTAATGAAATCAACATTTGAAAATAGTTTTATCGTTAGGCTGGTGTTTAGTGCTTTAGGTTTTCATAATAAAGATTAGATTTCTGAGAATTGTCAATAAATGTTGACTGATCATTGATCAATAAAATGTTGACGATGTAAATAAGACATTTCCCTTTTACATAGGCAATAAAATTAGAAAATCATTCTACCACTTAAAACGAATTTCAAAAACTCATTCATTTGTAATTGATTTTAACTTTTAAATGAAAAATCTATTTTAATAAAAATACAAATTGTCATTCGAATGTTCAACTGAGGGTCACAATGTTTTCTCGGATTTCAAATCGAGCTATTAATCATAATTGTTGACAAAGTGACCAAAAAATAAAGAATTTTTAAGAGCAATTAAGAAAACAATATTATCTGTTTATGAATAAATTTAATATTATAGATTAATGAAATCAAATATAAAAGAAAAATGAAACCTTATAGAATAGAGAGTATGCTAAAAACAAAAAGAAAGACTTATTTGAAACCTTTTGAAAAGTTATTGATGTTGGCACGGTAACGTATTTAATGAAAACCTAAAATAAAAATTTTATTACTTTAAAACAAGAAAAATTGTCTTGAAGAAAATTGTTGCACAAGACTTTTTCAGTATATTGAAGATTAACTTTATATTAAAAATTAGTTTAAAATTATGAATAGAAGATAGTCTAAAATAAAGTAATAATGTAGTTGGCAATAGTGAACAAGTAAATGTCACTACTCTCCGTCTATATTGAATATTTTTTAATCTTATGAGGCCTATTGCCTTAGAGAAGCAATGTCATTAAAGACAGAAACCATTTAGAAATGTTCCTAAATCAAGTATTTAAAAAACAAACTAACGTTTAAAGGCACTATTCAAAATTTAAATTTGAATTTTTAAAAAGTTTGATATTCATTAGTATACTAACATTAGCAATTACATTCTTCTATTTTAAGAAAAATCTCTACAGAAATATCTGACATATACGTTCATTGTCAGATCAAAAATATGGACGTAATCTTTTTGCAATTGTATAGGTGCAGGTACGTATGGAAATTGTTATCGGATGGCTATAATGCTCAAAATTATTAATATTAAAATGGCGTTAATGAGCCTTAATAAAATTTCAATCTGCTAATAGAACTTGAAGAACATTTATGGATACAATTAACCCTGCAAGTATACAAATAAACTGATTGTTAGATCATTATAATTGAGAGTTAAATTTTATCATTAATAAAAAATGAAATCACAAAAATGCGAGCTGTCCTTTGCCAAGTAAAAGACAACGATTTTTGAAGAATCTAATCTAATATCTGTAATGAAATTTTAGCAAAAAGATTTTAAAATTTTAAATAAATAAGTTATTATATTAAAAACAACAAAAATGGCAATTTGTTTAACCTTATAAATGATAAATCAAAAAAATAAAATAATTTATTTCAGTCATTGATTAAAATTCCTTTATTTAAAAGTACTTCACAATTTTAAAAGTTGTAATTTAAGCAAGGATTATTTCAATGCATGTTTATAAACATTGATTAAAAAGTATTCGGTGATGACTTTCAAGTTCAAAAATTGTTTGAATTACTATTTAAAACGCATTTCTAAGTGTAAGCATGCTTGGTGTCACAAGTTGGTGAGAAGTATGACATATTTTCCAGAGTGTCAAACAGTGGCACGTTTCAATTTAAAGGTATTAGCTTCCAAAGAAAACATGTCATTGTCGACACTTCTCTGACAACAACGGTGTTTACAGAATTTTTGGTCAATTTTGTTTTTTAATGTTACTAACCTGGATGGTTTCTTCGCCAACAATGATTTAATTTTTTAAAAAACTTAATTCGTATATTTGTTTTTATAATACAACGAACGTTCCTTCCAAAAGTCCAAAATAAAATAAAACGGGAATAACATTTAAGAAAGATTGTTCACTCATGTGACAACAAAATGATTATTTTTACCAATTGTAATTAACCCATAGTGACATTAATTCATGTTACATCATCACATTAACACACAGCTCGTTAATTCCCTATCCTAAATCAATTCATTTAAATATTTGCTTTTAAGTGTTTAATGCTTTTGAAATGTTAATAAATGGAATTCTAAACAAATTTATCGATAATTTTCACATTGTAAATAAAAAAGTAAATAATTAAATCGATTAGATTATGTATAAAATTTTCGTATTTTAAATTCTAAATAGTACATTATATTACTAGAATTTACTGCGAGCAGTATAGCTGAGCGATTTGAGATAAGTGTTGTGAAACTTATGAAACGACCTTATTTGATCCAATTGGATCAATTACATTGCCATCAATAGCAATAGGACCTAATTGTATGTTGTTTGGGAAATAGTGTTGCGAAACTTAAACACGTTCCGTTTCTTTGAAACCAATTTACTCAGTCCCTTTGTGACAGAACACAAAAACGTGTCCAACTTTGCTCTACTCAGAGTGTTTCCTTGATGATACTTTTACTGTTGACTTGTTGATTGAGGGCAAAATTACTGATTATTTTTACCTTGGTTTTGTGATTGGGTCACAGGACTAACTAAGTTATATAAGATTGTTTTTACTAATTAACCCATCGTGATATAAAACTTTAACTAGTTAATGTTTGCAAACAATCTGTGATTGATATAAACATTTTGACGATTTTAAATTATTAATTAACAATGATTTTAAAAAATGTAAAGCCGAATACTTTAATTTTAATAGTACAAAATTAAATTCAAGATTTCAAAAAATCTTTAATGTTATCGGCTTAATCTACTTACCCCTAAAAATTTTGAGTAATATAATTAGCTGAGCGAAGAGAACGAACGAACGAACGCACGAGCGATAGCGAGTGCGTGAGTGAGTGAGTGAACGTAGCGAAGCACTTCTGCATCAACTTGAGAAAACCGTTTCGACTTTTCAATGGGAGAAAACGGAAGCATTGTAACAGAGGGGGAATATGTCACATTTTTTGTTGCGCAGTTTTTTTAAAGAAAGAGTTCACTAAATTTCACAAACAAGGCCTCGGGAGATTCAGCTACTAATAAATGGGCCTAAGTTCGTTTTGTGAGAAAATCCATGATTGTTTAGGTAACTTCCGGCCAGGTAATGTCAGTTTTTAATGTATTCTCTATGGGAAATAGCTATTTTCACCTTGAATTTGCAGAAGCTGTAGAGAATTGATTTTATTGAGCATTGACATTAGCGACACACCAAATTAATCGTTGAAATATGTAGATTATTTCCCGCCATTAAAAATTTGAGAATATCCCTTATCTAACTGGCAATCTACAATCAAACACAAACATTCCAAGTGTGACCTAATGTCGGTAATGCAATGTATTTCCTATGGAGACTGTGTCCATAGCAAAAGTGCATGGACTTATGCACACACAAACATTGCATTAAGAATATATTATATTTTCTGTAGGAAATCAATTGAACAGTGTCCAATGAATTGATGCTATTGATGGCAATGTAAGTGATCCAAATGGATCAAATAAGGTCGTTTCATAAGTTTGTCAACACTATTTCCCAAACAACATACAATTAGGTCCTATTGCAATTGATGGCAATGTAGGTGATCCAAATGGATCAAATAAGGTCGTTTCATAAGTTTGTCAACACTATTTCCCAAACAACATACAATTTGGTCCTATTGCAATTGATGGCAATGTAGGTGATCCAAATGGATCAAATAAGGTCGTTTCATAAGTTTCTCAACACTATTTCCCAAACAACATACAATTTGGTCCTATTGCTATTGATGGCAATGTAATCGATCCAAATGGATCAAATAAGGTCGTTTCATAAGTTTCTCAACACTATTTTTCAAACAACATACAATTAGGTCCTATTGCTATTGATGGCAATGTAGGTGATCCAAATGGATCAAATAAGGTCGTTTCATAAGTTTCTCAACATTTATCTCAAATCGCTCAGCTATACTGCTAGCAGTAAATTCTAGTTAATTAGCTGAGCGAAGTGAACGAACGAACGAACGCACGAGCGATAGCGAGTGCGTGAGTGAGTGAGTGAACGTAGCGAAGCACTTCTGCATCAACTCGAGAAAACCGTTTCGACTTTTCAATGGGAGAAAACGTCAGCATTGTAACAGAGGGGAAAATGTCACGCTGTTTTTTAGTTTTCGCTATCTCTGCAACGAATGCTCTAAAATTCATAATTAAGGCCTCAAACGATTGAGCAACTACAAATGAAGTGCTGTTTATTTTTGTAAGAAAATCCATGATTGTTTAGATAACTTCCGGTCAGGTAATGTCAGTTTTTAATGTATTCTCTATGGGAAACAGCGATTCTTACATCGATTTTGAAGAGGCTGTAGAGAATTGATTCTATTGAGCATTGACATGATAGACACACCAAATCAATCGTTGAACTATGTAGATTATTTTCCGCCATTAAAAACTTAGACATAACTCTTATCCACACAGCAATCTACAGTCAAACACAAACATTCAGAGTGTGACCAAATGTCGGTAATGCAATGTATTTCCTATGGAGTTTTTGTCCATAGCAAATGTACATGAACAATATGTACACACATTGCACTTGTGCACTGAAAGAAGAGAGCAAAAGAAGTCAATTGAACAGTATCCACTATACGAGTGATGCTATTGATAGGGAACCATTGGTGGTGTAATCGATCCAAATGGATCAAATAAGGTCGTTTCATAAGTTTGTCAACACTATTTCCCAAACAACATACAATTAGGTCCTATTGCTATTGATGGCAATGTAATCGATCCAAATGGATCAAATAAGGTCGTTTCATAAGTTTGTCAACACTTATCTCAAATCGCTCAGCTATACTGCTCGCAGTAAATTCTAGTAATATAATGTACTATTTAGAATTTAAAATACGAAAATTTTATACATAATCTAATCGATTTAATTATTTACTTTTTTATTTACAATGTGAAAATTATCGATAAATTTGTTTAGAATTCCATTTATTAACATTTCAAAAGCATTAAACACTTAAAAGCAAATGAATTGATTTAGGATAGGAATTAACGAGCGCAGATGTTTGATATTCATTATTATACATTAGCAATTAAATTCTTCTATTTTAAGAAAAATCTCTACAGCAATATCTGACATATACGTTCATTGTCAGATCAAAATATGAACGTTACCGTTTTGCAATTTTATAGGTGCAGGTACGTATGGAAATTGTTATCGGGTGGGTAAAATGCTTAAAATTATTAATAATAAAATGGCGTTAATGAGCCTTAATAAAATTTCAAGCTAATAATAGAACTTGAATGAATGTAACAATTAACAATTCAATTAACGATGTAAGTATACAAATAAACTGATTGTTAGATCATTATAATTGAGAGTTAAATTTAATAATTAATAAAAAATGAAATCACAAAAATGCGAGTTGTCCTTTGCGAAGTGAAAAGACAACGATTTTTTGAAAAACCATGTAAAACTTATCGATTAGGAAATGGTAATATCTGTAATGAAAGTTTAGCAAAAAGATTTCAAAATTTTAAATAAATAAGTTATAATATAAAAACAAAAATGACCATTTGCTTAACCTTATAAATGCTAAACCAAAAAATAAAATAATTTATTTCAGTCATTGAATAAGATTCCTTTATTTAAAAGTACTTCAAAACTTTAAAAGTTGCAATTTAAGCTAGGCTTATTTCAATGCATTTGTTTAACAATGTTTATAAACATTGTTTAAAAAAGTATTCGGTAACGACTTTCAAGTTCAAAAAATGTTTTTGAACTACTATTTAAAAACGCATTTCTAAGAGTAGGCATGCTTGGTGAGAAGTTTGATATATTTTCGAGTCAAACAGTGGCACGTTCCAGTTTAAAAACATTGTAGGATGGCATTTTGATTGGTACCTTAGATAAAAAAGATGAATTCAGCAATATGAATAATATTGTTAAGTACGAGAGAAAGCAAAAGACTTGCTTAGCTTTGCATGCGTGCATGTAGAATTGTGTATTTAAGCCATTTAACTCATTTGAAAGAAACCATTTTCACATGCAGAACATTTCACATGGAGATGCTGACTTTTTTTTAAATAAATGACCAAGCACTGAATATATAGATTGGATTTATAAATTTGCTTAATTCAAATATTTTATAGATGAAACAAAAATTAAATGAAAATATGAATTAGAATTACTTTAAAGTAAAACTTTATGTAAGACGAATTATCTTATTTTCACCATTTTAATTTAAAAAATGCTTAAGAATGCATTAATTTCATGTAATACAAATGTTTGTAACCGGCCAATAGAATTAGCGGCCAGTAAGCATTAGGGGGATAAATTTCCGGCTGTTTTTGCGTCAGCCGGAGAAATGGGAGGTTACCTTTTAGGAGGCATGCACAAACGCGCGCTGTGCTGTCGCGTGGTAGTGAGTGTGCTACCGCTAGCAGCTACTGCAGCGACTAGTGCAACTCGACTGATTTGATGACAGACAATGATTTATTTAGCTATTATATTGTTCCCAGAATGGTGAATCGGACACATAACCCAAATGGAGATTCAGGTTTATCCCCAATTGATGGTTCGCGTTTATCGATTGAGCTGCTGGTTCTTATCCACCAATTGGTTCTGGCACTTATCCCACAGTTGGGTTGCTGGTTCTTATCCACCAATTGGTTCTGGCACTTATCCCACAGTTGGGTTGCTGGTTCTTATCCCACAGTTGGGTTGCTGGTTCATATTCCACAGTTTGGGTGCTGGATCTTATCCCACAGTTTGGTTGCTGGTTCATATCCCACAGTTGGGCTGCTGGTTCATATCCCACAGTTTGGCTGCTGGTTCTTATCCCACAGTTGGGTTGCTGGTTCATATCCCACAGTTGGGTTGCTGGTTCTAACCCACAATTTGTTGTCCGGGAATGATCCCAAATGGTTCTAACCCACAATTTGTTGTCCGGGAATGATCCCAAATGGTTCTAACCCACAATTTGTTGTCCGGGAATGATCCCAAATGGTTCTAACCCACAATTTGTTGTCCGGGAATGATCCCAAATGGTTCTAACACACAATTTGTTGTCTGGGAATAGTCTGGTTCATTACCCAAATGGTGGTTCGGATTCATAGCCATTTGTTGACCAACAACCAATTGGTAGATAAGAACCAGCAACCCAACTTTGGGATAAGTGCCAGAACCAATTGGTGGATAAGAACCAGCAACCCAACTGTGGGATAAGTACCAGAACCAATTGGTGGATAAGAACCAGCAACCCAACTGTGGGATAAGTGCCAGAACCAATTGGTGGATAAGAACCAGCAACCCAACTGTGGGATAAGTGCCAGAACCAATTGGTGGATAAGAACCAGCAACCCAACTGTGGGATAAGTGCCAGAACCAATTGGTGGACAAGAACCAGCAACCCAACTGTGGGATAAGTGCCAGAACCAATTGGTGGACAAGAACCAACAACCTCATTTTGGGATAAACCCGAATCTCCATTCTGGGAACAATATAATAGCCAAATAAATCATTCTCTGTCATCAACTCCATCAAATCAGTCGAGTTGCACTAGTCGCTGCAGTAGCTGCTAGCGGTAGCACACTCACTACCACGCGACAGCACAGCGCGCGTTTGTGCATGCCTCCTAAAAAGGTAACCTCCCATTTCTCCGGCTGACGCAAAAACAGCCGGAAATTTATCCCCCTAGTAAGCATAACCAATCAGGAATTTAATTATAATGAATTTAATTATTAATAGAATAGAGCCCAGTATGCCGGCCATAGTAATATTCGGTTAATCTTTAGAATATGTTGAACGTTTGGGGAAAACTCTAATTAAGGGAGAAATATATTGTATCATGACTATAATTTAAAAAGAAATACTCATAACAATAAAAGATTTTTTATTTAATTAAATATATAAAAACTGTTTTTTACCTTGAAGCTAGTATATAAGAAAACTGATGTCGTACGTAGCCCTGCCAACTCTGATTTGCCGGCGAGATGGGGAATCAGTATAGTACGTGATGAAAAGCAAAATTATGACCGAGTTTGCTGTATGACGATGGCCAGTGCATTGACAGTGAGACTGCTGCCTTCGAAAACGCGTTATCTACATTGAGTGATAAGAACAGAAGAGAAGAAAAGGGCAGGCAATATATTTTACAATTAAACAATTCACGATTGATCTCTATATAAAATAGGATATTGTCCATTATATCAATTTCTTTGTCCCACGATTGGTAGATCTGTTGGTTCCCCAGATGAATAAGTGGATTTTAGCAAAAAAAAATCATGTCAGGCGAAAATATCCCTAAATGAGTAAATAGGATTTATTCTACAATTAGTGGCCATGGAGATCCTCCGTATCGACAATTTGACTATCTCATTGAAATCAAACTTTTTCTCTAATTGGAGAATTTTTGAAGATTCTCAAACAGTGTCATTGGATCTTATGCCAAAATGATTTGTGAAGTTGTTTCGCAAATGGATTTCTATTCCATTCCAATTCCAGTTGACAAAGTTTTGTTGTTGGTATACCAAGAATTTTTAATAATTGGAACCCCATTGTTCAAAACAGACAGTTGCAAACTATAATCCAAACTATCCTAAAATGAATAGTCAGTGGCTATTAGTCCTTCCCGCATTCGATATGATTTAAAGAATTCATTGAATTTCTTACACGAACAACCAATTTAAGGATACAATTCAAAAGGTCATTTAGTGAATTCTCCTAACACATTTTGTGAGATAAGTTGAACTTACTTAAATCTTCTCCGACCACCAATTGGAGGATAAAATTCCATCATTTTGGAATATTACCGGATCGCAATTTGGATGTATATCATCACAATTTCTTTGGAGATTTTTCAATGCCGACAAATTGTGTGATAAGATACACTTATTTGTCTGGGAAACCATCAGATCATGGAACAAAAAAATTGTCTGGATGTGTTTTGTTAGAAACCAATTGGGAATTGTTACATTGTAAAATATATTGCCTGCCCTTTTCTTTTATTTTCTCTTATCACTCAATGTAGATAACGCATTTTCACAGGCAGCAGTCTAACTGTCAATGCACTGGCCATCGTCACACACTAAACTCGGTCATAATTTTTGCTTTTCATCACGTACTATACTGATTCCCCATCTCGCCGGCAAATCAGAGTTGGCAGGGCTAGTCGTACGAGTAGGCCAATTTTGATGTAAAATGAAAGTTTCTAGGGAGTTTCATCATCTCGTGCTTGTTTTTCAATTAAGATTTGAATTTTAATATATTTAAACCATTTAAAAGGAAATTGGGATAAAAAAAAATATTGTTCCAATTTATAAAATATTACAATTCATAAATAACATTAAAGCATATTAACTATTTATACGACGCGTGGATTCTAGGACTAATATGAATATTATGAAAGTGTTTACAATGAAATGTGATGTCATATACGGAAATATATGTTGTATAAGGAAAAATATATAGAAAAGCGTAATTTATTTGAGCATATATTAAAAAATAAAAATATTAAAAAAATAAACTTGTTTTCTTTTTCCTCAGTTCTCAAACTCAAGACGCCCTTGTGAGTTGGTGATTTGTGGTTAGTAAAACAAAAAATGTTTATTCTTGCCAATAGCTTGCTACGTCTAAATTATGATGAAATATAAAAATTAAAGTTGTTTTTATTATTAAGGATAAATTATTTTATCCTTTAGGCTAACATAAACTGAATTTGAAACCACGTTAGACTTGCTTTTACGTACTTCAGACAAGCTGCTTTTAGGAATTCGTAGGACTTCAATAAATTTTGCAATTTAAAGATTTTATTCGCTTTATGATTTCACAATCTGATTGGAAAGTTAATGATTTTTAAAGTCCATTCAATCAAAAAAATTGTAAGAAAAAAACAAATACAAAGCTGAATGTTGATTATGATGCACCAAAGTTTAACATAGAAATAAAATTACCGTACATTGGTGAATAATACTACAGACTTTGCTAAAAATTTGTGATCTTGCTCAATATCAGATCAGATCACTAAAATCAATTTAACCTTTAAAAAAGACTTATGATAGGACTTTTAGGAGAAACATTTAAACTATTTCTTTCCAATGGAAGTATTTCTCTAGACCACTCTCTATAAACTATTTGCAATTTTGAAGTATTTTATCGTTGAATTTATTTATTATTTATTATCTTCGACAAAATGAAAAGAAGAATGACATATTTTTTACCAATAGTTTTGTTTTGTCACAGAGAGTTGAACCTAGTTGGTAATGATTAACAAAAACATTGCTAACACCAATTGAAAATAAATGATTTTTTGAAACATTACAAGACTGGAAGCTCGCTGTTAACTGAATAATTGGCTGAATTAAACAGTAAACCTTTCCAATAAATAAAGTATAAATCCTTCAATTCACAAAAAACAAATTATTTTTAACAAGAAATTGTTATAATCGGTTAACCATTAAAATATTGGAACATTTGGGAAGGTAATATTTAAGGAAAAACTCATATTATGTTAAAAAATTTATTAAATATCTGAAAACTATTCTTACCACAGAAAGTTTAACCTAGTGATAGCACTAGAACAATAACAATAACTTAAATATTGACATTTCTGAGCTCACTTACGTGAAAAGAAGATTAGTTGTACCTATTATTGATTTTTGTCACCGAGATGTTAAAATTTTAAATTATATTAACTAGAATGTTGCATGCTAGAAATGCTAGAATAATGGAAACAGTTTTAATTTCAATGAGTTTAAAAATTGTTTTCATAAAATATATAATCATATAAAATTGATTTTACTTTGTTTATGTTAGAATAAGTCTTAGAATAGTTCAAACTAGAGTAATCGAAGGAAACACTTGAAAAAAAATTGATTAAAACTTTTATAAAAACGATTCGAATTTAAGCAATAATTTGAAAAATTTAAATATAAACGAGTTATGAGTTTTTGTCTGGTTGAGGAGTTTGATGTTAGAAGGTGAATTGCTGTGGAGAGAGAGAGATCTAATATGTAGAATTTAATTTTTTAAATGTCACTGATTATACAATTGAAAACTTTTAAATTAATCCTAAGACTCATCTATCATGCACTGTTAATAATCCGTTGAGGTTATAACCTTACAGTAAGTTTATAACCTTAAAAATTAAAGATGTAAGATTATAAACTTTAATTTTAAGATTTTTACCTTACAGTAAGGTTATAATCTTAATCAATTATTTTAAGTAAGATTATAACCGTGTCGTATAAGATTATAATCTTTCTGTAAGGTTGTAAGCAACATTATCAAAACCATACAAAATAGCTTTTAATGTATCTACAAGCTAAATTGTCTTATAGGATTCTATAGAATTCTGTGGCACTGTATTATTTTAATAGAATTTTAATATCAATCAAAAATAATATAAGTTATTTTAAATAATACCAGTGATCAAAATTTTACGATTATTCATGGAAGAAATGAAATCATTAACATGATATAAATCATAATACATGATATACTTCAATTGAAACTCCTTTTTAAGTACTGAAAAGCTAAATTCACGTTCAGACGATTTCTCGTAAATTGGCCCACCAACTACGATCTCGTTAGTAGATTCAAGTTTCCAAAAACTTTTGATTTTAATCCACAAATTTGAAGTGCCAATTTTTCGAATAACTTTTTTATCTAGATGACAAGGCGTTGGTTGGTGTAAGTATTTGGCTGTCGATGGTAATTCACTAAACATTTCTGGATTGGCTTTAAGTTTTGATTGAAAATCAAACTTGCATCCTGTATACTCGTTTTCTCTAAATGTAACAGCTTGATAACATTGATGCCGCATTGCCAATGATAATGCAGGATTTATCATACACTGTAAAAAATGATTCATGATATAACATGAATATTTCGTCAACTTCATGATATATCATGAATCTTTCATGATATACCATACCTTCTGAATTGTCATGATATATCATAAAAAAATTCATGTTATAACATGAATGTGTTTCATTATATATCATGGTTTAAAGTTTTCATAGTATATTATGAATGAATCATGTTATATCATGAGTGGAACTGAAACTTTAAATTTTTTTTCTTTGATTCACGATATAACATGATCATTTGAATTAATGATATGTCATGGCTAATTCATGTTACACTTTGATATCTGTCATGATATATATTGACCACTTCACGATATAACATGATAGTTTGTTACCAAAATATACTTTGATTTAATCATGTTATATCTTGAGTGGTACTGAAACTTTAATTTTTTTTATTTGACTCATGGTATATCATGACATTTGTAATCGTGAAAATTTCATGATATATTTTGACATGAATTCATTATATATCTTTATGAATTCGTGATATATCATGATAATATGGAATCAAAATATACTTTGACTTTATAATTATTTAACATTAGTATAGTGAATACTTTGTTTTTTTGTCTTTTACGATGTAATTTCATGATCATGACCTATCATGACACAATCAATATATAACAAATTTGATTCATGGTATATCATGTTATCCTCATAATAAACCATGGCACTTTGCATACTTAAATCATATCTTTACTGATACCTCAACAATATACCTGAAATTGAATTCACAAATCAGAGGAAAAAACTTGCACTGGCCAGTCGATATCATGATATATCATGATGCATGTTTACAATACTTCACGATATATCATGATCATTAGAGTCCATTTTGCATTGCACTTTAAGTATCTGTGCTCATCTCACCAATGATCGTTCGTCACAATTTGAATTTGAATCAAGTGTCACCTCCCTCCTTGCACTGACCGCTGACAGAGCGGCGCTGAGGTTGCAGGACTGCACTGCATGGAAACAGGTTTGCCACTGCCCGTAGACTTTAGCCGTTGAGTTTGTGTCTGTCTGTCTCACTCGCTCTCGCTCTCTCCTCCACAATCAAACGAGTGTTTGTTTTATTTTGCATTGATTGCAAATCATCTTGAAATCTTGAAATAACTTTATTCCTGGATCAAGAGAAATTGGTACATCAAAGTCAGAATTTATTATGAACTTGTCAAGATAAACTATGATATTTTCAAGTTGAATTATGATATTATCATGATATACCATGAATTTCTGTTCATGGTATACTTTGATTGTCCACTTCAAGGTATATCATGAATCATTTTTTACAGTGTATTATGGATTACCCTCGCCCATTGCTTGAAGAATTGATGCTTTCGCTCAAATGGTAAAGACGAAAAGTAAATAAGTGGACCGAATTTTCGAATAATTTCAGGGTAATGACTTATATGATGCATTTTGGGTGTGATGCTTTCAGCTGGATTAATCTCTTTGACAAGCCGAAACATCATTTCAATACTTTTGGTCAATTTCTCAAGATCTTCTTCGGTAATTGAAGTTTTAAAACTAATGATGAAAATATCTTTCAATGCAAGATAAAGACAGAATGCTCTAGAGATAAATACATGTTGTACAGGTACTCCTGCTGCCAAAGGCAAATCTTCCAAAAGAATCTGCTCAAGTCTAATAAAAATTTCTGCTCGTTGAATCATGTCACCATCGAATGCAAATCCACCAGTTGTTGAATGAATAGCGAATTTAGCGTCGTAAAATCGTTTTCCATTAATTAGCTTCACCATTTTATCTTTGTTATGCAAAAACTTGTCGTTAAGGCTTATCAAAATTAAACTACATAATTTGGGCAAGGCACCTTCTAATATATCATGGCAATTATCAAAGGGACAAATTCCCCAAGGGTCGACTGGGCAAGTCTCACTTCTTGAAGCAAATTTGAATGTTCTTGTCAGGCCAAATTTCTGTCTCATTTCATTTTCTTTTGGAAGATAAATTCCATCTGCTTGATCCACAATTTTCCAATATTCACTGACATCCTCCTGTGTCCCAAATAAAGGCTTATCCAAAATTCCATGTTGAATCTCATCATGGTTCGCTCCACAAACACGACAACGATAACCAAGGCCAAAAGTATCAGGGTAGCCAGTAAATTGATAGGCACTCTTGGAGTCACCCACGAAAGATGATAAGACACAAGGAAAGTTCTTTTTTGATCCATCGGTAAGTTGCATATCAACTCCTTTTTCAACCAATTCGTTTAAATCTTGATTCAATCGTTCGAGGATTTCATTAAGCTTTTCTGCGTCAATTTTTTTATGATTAACAATCAGTAGCAAGAATAAATCGCCACGTTTTAATCGATCCTTAAATGGGATGTTGGTGATAGAACAGTATACAACAAGGTAATTTTGATTGTATCTGGAATGACCAATTGGATTCACAATTGAGAACTCATCCGAATAGATAAGGAAGCGGGCTTTGCCTACAATTTGAAGCCATCTTTTAAATTCGCAAGTCAATTCATTGGAATATTCGAAAAGCTGATCTGGGTATTTCAGTCGTTGCTCCCGGAGAATTTCTTCACAAACAGATTTATTATTTAAAACAAGCTGTGCTACATCTTTGATGGAAATATATTGATAAGTAATATCATCACTTATAGAAACGGGCACAGGTTCGATGAGACCACCAAGGAACTTTAAGTACGCTTTTTGAAGGTTTAACCTTTCAGCAAATCTGGCAATTTCTTTGTTGAGTAAAATAGAATTCTCGCATAATTCGTCAGAATGCAAACCAAGGCTCCTTATAAGAAATCCGGAAACAAAATCTGCGAAAACAGACTCAGCAACGGCATGTCCAAATCGCTTCAAGATGATTTCGTCGAACATCATGTATGCTTTTTCTACGTCCCTTTTAGAAAATTTCCGCATTAAGTTTTTCAAAAAATTTGAATTAGTTTCTTTTTTAATATTGATTAATAAATCAACATTGAACATCTCAGCAGGATCAAAAATATCGATGTCTAGTGTTTCCATTACTTCACAAATTTCATCAATTTCGCAGTCATTGATTTCATTAGCTCCCAATTCAATATTTGGTTGCTCTTCGCTTAGATGTTCTTGGGCTTCCTCAAAGTGCTCTTGACTACTTTGAACTTGAGTATCTTGAATCTGTTGTTCTGCTTCCGAACTGTAATATATAAAATAGTATAATTAATTTACGATTGATTAGTCATTCAAAACTTACGTTGATTCACTTTGTTTCTTAAGTCTTTCAGCATGCTTTTTACTAACATGAGCTCGAAAAGCGGCTTCTTTTCGATAAACTTTATCGCAATTCGGTACAGGGCACTTTACATTGTTGATGGAAATACATTGAGTTCTTCGTTCTTCATTTTCAATTTTTTTCACCTTCTTATAAGGACTATCAAAAATTGAATTTTCGAAAATGTTTCTTTTACTCATGATCATTTAAATATTTACTTAGAAAATAATCAAACAAATTGAAACGGGATTGCATGATATGTTTGTTTGGGAATGCAAAATATGAGAAAGGGCAACAGGTAAAATTCAGTGGCGCGAATAGAAAATAAATGGTAAGTATTGCACTTTCAAATTAACTTTGATTAACTTATGCACATAAAATACGTATTATACTTTAAGAAAAAATGAGGGCTGTTCTGCCCCTAGACAAATTACCTAAACACGTTGTCGTATGCATACATATGTGCAGGTGTTGTTTTGAGGTGAAGTAGTGGCATAAGCAAATTAACAAACATTGCGAGTGAACGCTTTGGCCTTTGCCGCTAGTCTCTCTATTTTCACCTTTCACCTCTTACCTCTTTCGACACACTTCACGCCAATCGAGCATGCACATTTTGCACTTGCTTCCTTCTTCCTCTCGCATTTTTCTCGTATTTTATTTGTTCTCAATTTTGTGCCGTCAAGATTATTCTTTTCGGGTATTCCTTGTTTCCGAAATAATCCAATTAATTGTGTGATAATTCACATCAAGTGTTTACAGGTATGTTCAATATTTTGTATATCATGTGTCTTAATTAATTAGATTTATTAATTCTAGTGACCTAACCATGTCTGATATTGAATCTTCGTCCGGAAATGATGTACCAAAGAAGTGGTACACTGCTAATTTGGAGCATACACTTATTGATGAATTTGGTGATTTCAATATGAAGGAGTTCACATTCCCAGACTTTTGCGCAATCTTATCTTCATTAAACTTTAAAGATGCACCTGATGAACATCTTGTTATTTTGAATGTTAAGGATTCAATGCGCACTTATGCTAATCGAATTGGCGATTTGATCAAAGATGCTTATCACATAGCTGTCCCAAATATTGTCTTATCGGACATTTCAAAGGAATTCGTCAAACGCCACCCTGAAGCTACTAAAAATTTTGGGCGGATGTTGAAAGAACGAAAGAAATTCAATATTGAAGATATTGACAAGCCGAACAAGGGCAAGAAAGAAAAACGTTTCAAGCATATTGGTGTAAGTAGTTCTAGTAATTTTTTTATTTGTATTTTTCTAACACGTTCTATGTATTTTTTTAGGATTGCCTTTATAAATGCTTGGAGTTGTGGAAGGCGGCCAACAAGTCGGCACTAAACCGCAATGAATCTATTTCACCTGAGGACTTGATCCGTCAGGGAAAAGCTCATGACTCCCTCGTCCAGGCACTCAAAGACCGAAGGGAAAAACAAAGAAGCGAACTCAACAACCGAACATCAGGAAAGACTACACAACAAGAGAGATATTCTGTTCTCGAAGCTGAAAATGCAAGTTTGAAGAATCGAAATGCGACTTTATTGGAGGAGATTGATTCTTTGAAGCAAGCAAACTCAACTTTGGTCCATCAGAACCTGTCTTTGGAGCATCAGAACCAGTCTTTGGAGCTTCGAACTGAAGTGTTGGAGGAGGAGAAACGTAAGATTCAACTTGAATACGACTCTATCAAACAAGAACTCGACGATATGAAAGTTCAAATTGGTGACGAAGTGGATTCTGAGCAACATCGTTTGAAACTTACGGATAAATCCAAGAAGTTACAAGACAATGTCGTGGAAAACAACTTTGGCCTAAAGCGCAAAGGTGATTTCAATGAACAAAATGGTTCGGGACGGAAGACTCGCCAAACTTCCAAGGCTATCTCATCTACATCTACATCTAAATGAGCATACATTTACTGTATTTTTCTATTGATTATTTTTTCTAATAAATGTCCATTTTCCATTGCTGATACGAGTGTACGGTTCTAAGCTTTGTGTAGTCTTTAAAAAGGTTATAATCTTACTATTCAGAAACGTGAGATTATAATCTCAATTTGAGTTTATAAACTTAATATTTACAATTGTTAGGTTTTAACCTTAATGTAAGGCTGAAACCTTACATTAAGGTTACAAACTGAAATTACGGGGTTTCTAAGGTTATAACCCTAATATAATGTTGAGAGTGTGTTTACAGGGCCGGTTCTTCCCATAGTTCAGGTCATGGGCGCATGACCAAAAATTTTGGCGAAGGGCGCCAAATGGGTGGTTGGGGCGCCGCCGCGAGCGAAGCGAGCTGAAAATTTCCCTTAGAATTGCATCTTCCAAAATGGCGAAATCTCCAGATTGTTTTCCCAAAAAGGCGCTCTCAGCTAGTTTCAATTTAGTTTTCCCAGATTGTTTTCCCAAAAAGGCGCCCTCAGCTAGTTTTAATTTAGTTTCCCCAGTTTGTTTCCCAATTATTGTCGAATTTTGAAGTAATATATTTTTCATTTGGCTATACTCACAATATGCGGATGTTCAATTTAGTCAAATTGAGCAAATGAATTTTATTGAATAATTGATCAATCAAAAGTTAACTCAATAATTATGTTCCAATTGGTTCACGATTTATCGGATAAAGCACTTCTGGGTATTATCCGCAAAAATAATATATTCTATCTGTAATCACAGGCAGTATCGATAAATGAAGTGTATTCAAACTCAGATACTTTAGATTTTTTTTCATTTCATAATTCACGAAAATTTAAATGCAATTCTATTCAAATCTCAAAATTAATTATTGGCTCCTAGCCAAATATGTCCAGACAAATTTGACCAAGACAATCACTTGTAGTTCCAATATTTGGAATCAATTTGAAATATATCCAGACAATTTTATAATGATATAAATAATTGTAAATACAACATGACCTAGTGATTTTACAATCCACGATTTATTGCTTATGAAATTGGAATCATTATTAACAATTGAGAATTAAAAAAACAAATTGTAATTATCTAGCAATTGCAAAACTGAAATTATCATGTTGCAGTAAGAAGCAAATTGAAGAACATATAATTATCTGAACTGCTGGTTTAGAAAATTTGGAACTATTAGGTAGAGGCATAAACAGTGGACCTTTTACACGCGTTTTTAACGGGCCGAGAGGGCCACTGTTTATGCCTCTGCCTAATACTTGTTGAATTGACATTAAAATTATTAACTTGTTTCGTTTGCGTTGGTAATAAAAATTTTTTCCGATAATATCAGTAAACAGTAATTACAATTTACCGATTCCACCCTATATCAAATAGCTCAAATGGGAAATAAAAACTCAGTAATTTCTTCTACCCGTAAAATATGAAATGCATTACACCAATCCGAAATTTTTTCCAATATGAGTTTTTTTGATTGAGTTTGAGAAAATCGCTGCCTTAGTTCCTCAAAAACTAGATGATGAATTTATTATGAAATAGCTTTCTCAATGAAACCTCAACAGATGCATTTTACCGTGGATAACTTTTTTTCTCAATTTGAAGCATTGTGAACGGTAATCTATTTGGCTGGAAAGATATTTAGTGATCATTTTATTAGTTTCCTTGGATTTGTAAGTAGATCGAAGGTGCACACAAACTCCAAACGTCTCATCGATATAAGAATTGTCTATTAAAAACACTAGCACGCATCTTCAAACAATGCTCGTATCCATAATGACTACAAATAAAGGGACAAGACCGAGTGAGAGATCTTATATTCGAGATTTTGCTAGATAAATGGGCTTGAGTAAAAATGAAAAGGTTTTGATTTCACATGATCAATACGTCAAATCCGATTTTTGGCAGTACGTAATTTCTTCACTAACTAGAAGAATTGCTTATCAATATGACAATAATTCGCTCTCGCATAATGCGACATGCGAAACAAAGTATGATTTTCGATACAAAAAATATTTTTGAAATTTTATAAGGGCCCCCTCTTATACGAAAATTTTGGGGCGCCAAATTGGAAAATAGGGGCGCCAAAATCGGAAAAACTCCGGATCATGACCTAACAAAATTTGGTGCGCCGGCTCTGTTAAAGATCATCACAGAGTTTCAAATTTCGAATTGAATTGGAAATTAATCTTTCTTGGCATTTACTTTTTATGTTTTTTTTAAATCAGTTTAGTATATTATGTCGTAACAAATTCACCGATTAATATGGTTTCTTTTGAATTTAAAACAATCATTTTACTCTATTTGAACTATAATTATAATTTAATTTATACACTTATATTGATGCAAGGCGAAATACTAATCGGTAATCGGTTGTGACGATTGTGAATGTTTATATGTAATTCTATTAATAAATATGATTTTTGGAATAATTTGGAATTGATTGGCCGCTTAAAATGGATTC
The DNA here is from genome assembly GCA_023373905.1 of Rhizoglyphus robini. Lineage (NCBI taxonomy): Eukaryota > Metazoa > Arthropoda > Arachnida > Sarcoptiformes > Acaridae > Rhizoglyphus > Rhizoglyphus robini. The sequence goes on from JAKIJQ010000020.1 coordinate 110,684, forward strand.
TCTTGATTTTTATATAATGTCTTTCACTTCATTTTATTTTCAAATAGTTATCGTGTTTCATCGGGTTGAGAATGATTTATGAAAATAATTCAAATTCAAATTCGAAGTTCTTTGCTATTTCATATCATACCAAAACTGTTTTATTTTTATTTTTAGTAGAACTTATTACTTTTGTGCAATGTCATCAAGCAAACAAGACTTTTTGTTGGTGCTCTCCATCGTACTGCTCGCTCTATCGTGGTTTTCTGTTCAGGGTGCACCAATTGGTGATCAAGGAAAGTCTACTGACGACTATGTCTACACTCCGGACCACGATTTTGATTATCATCAGTCCCTTCTGGACCAGGTGGATGGACAAAGTCAAGTGGTGAAGCACGTTCCAGAAGCTCAAAGCAAGCAAGAAAACCCGACTATTGTGCGAATTGCCTCACCGATGAAGAATATGGATTCGATCCAAAGCAAGTCAAGCAAATGCAAAGCCCCTTATTTTGGATGCAACACTGTGATCATTGTGATGGCGCACATTCTGCTATTCGTACTCATGGCGATTTTAACCTGCACTTGTTGCATTGTGACCCGTCTATGGTTTTCCCTGAAGAAGAGCAGCTATACTAAGACCGCCAACGGATGGATTATCCAATATCCAAAGGCTACCTCAGGGCGACCAAAAGATCACCTGGCACAGTCAAGCAAGGCTTTCAAGCCTCTAACCCAACAGGAACGGTCTCTCACTGACTCGAGTCAATCGAATGGACATTCACAGGAAAAGTCGACTACGGACTCCGGAGAAGCTCGCTGACTCAAAACAGATTGCCAAGCAAGATTCAAAACAGCCAGCCGGTTTAGATCAATCGAATGGTTTCAAGACTAAGTGAACGTTCAGTTGTTCGCCCAACAAGTCTTACGTACCTCAATCCTCAGCGCCTTTATTGTTCTAATGCAAATTTATTTTCACCATTTAAACAAATTTCTTATTGATTAAAATGTTAATTTAATTTTTAGATTCTTAATATGATTTATACGTTAAATCGTTATTACTATGTATATGTTCTAATTTAAGACATTTGTTTTTCATTTATTCTTTTTAGCGAATCTCTTTAAAATCTTAGCTTATGCTTTAGTCATCATGTCGCTTGCGAATAGTCGAGTACATTCGTTCAACAGCCCATAATTTATAATAATTGATAAGCATGCTACTAAATTGTTTTAAGATTAGTTAAAGGTAAATTTAATGATATCAACCTTCTCTCATCCGACTGTACGGAACTGGTCGTGTGTGCTACTTGTGGTCTCGATCATTTCGATTATATTTATCACTGGTTTCCGATGGTGGAACGCACTGATACGAAGCAGTTGGATTCGAAGGTTCCTGCTATTTGTGCTACACCCTTTAAGAATACTACTCCATCGGATAATGTTCCCGCCAGTACTGGTGCTATTATTACCGTCTTCAAAAAACCCAAATCAAAACCCGACGAATCGAAATCTACCGGTGACTTTTGCCTGCCGAAAACAGGTTTTGATTGGAGTACTCTTGCATATTCTCCACCTCCTTTTTCTACGGTTCAAACTCCATCGGCGCCCACAACCACTCCTCCACTGTCTCAACGTTACAACAGTGGCAATGGTAATGCACCTTCTGAAAAAGAATTCCAATATATCAAGTCTCGAAAATGTGTCCACAATGCACATGGATATGGCCAATAGTGGAGATGATGTTCAGCCATCGAAGGGACACTTTCATGAATCTGTCCCTGGTAACTATAGTTATGCGGATTTGGAGGATTTTCTCTGTCTTGCAGATCGATACGACCATTCCAACTCAGCTAATTTCTACGCCACAATTACTGATTAGCTTCGATTAACTCTCAAGATTGGACCTGAAGCTCCATAAGGATGGCATTTTTTAGTCAGATTGCTTTAATGTTCGGTTTACATTTACTATCTATTATATTAACGATGAAAGAATTTGTTTCTATTTTGACAATTCTGAGTTGTTATATTTGAATATATTTTGTGTTTCGATCGGTTTGTTTTGAAAGTATATTTTCAATTATATTTGCCATTACACCTGATCATTTTTAGTTTATTTTTTGAGTCATTTTCAAAATTTTACAAATTAAGCGTCAAGTGGTCAAAAAAATTATGAATCTTTTAAATAAATAAAATTCATTACCATAGATTATTTAATTCTAATGAAAACATAATTTTTCTTCAGATTGTTTTCCAAAACTTAACTCATTATTTTTAGGACGATCCAGGTTCATGGTGCAACATTTTTCAATATGGAACCCACTTCATCACGTATAGTAGACCAATAATCAAGATGTCTTCTACCCACAAAATTTGACCTATTATTTCTTCCTTATAAGCCTCTTTATTTCTGGAACATTCTTGCAAGCTTTTCCCTCTCTAGATCACCCTCCCAATACGTGTCCACTTTAATTCACTTTCCAAACCAAAAATGTTCTCATGACTTGTTCTAAGGATGAGATGATTTATATTTTATTTTATTTTGTTATTTTTATGATAAATTCAGCGATATAACACCACAAAGAGTTCATCGGAGGGGTCTAATTGAAATAGTCAGATCACAAGCTTTGATTAACAGGTAACAGTGATTGCAATGTTTTAAAAAAAAGTTATACACATTCTGACTCTGTATAAAGTCACGTATTTTCTACTCAATTCAAATTCAAATCAATTTGCATTGACGCTTGTTTTGTAGTTAGTGGGGTTGAATGTTTAAATGGTTACAATATTTTTTTTTGTATACAAGTGCAATTTAATCATTATTAAGAGACCAAATTATTGTTAAGATTTATTTCCAAATAGCCATCGTGTTTTTAGGGCGAGAAATGTTAATAACATGCATTAGTTAATTCTTCATATTAATACTTTGTGGAATTAAAAATTTTATTATTTAGATATTATTTATGCATAGTTTATGAGGTGATTTACTAAAAGGTATTTTAGAAAAATCAAATTTAATAAACACGATTGATTAGTCTAAACATTAAATACAACTTTCAACTAACGGCTTGTCTGACTTTATACAACTTTCAATCTGTGAATCTTTTAGCAAAGTACGTAACATAAGTAATTCAAAGCAATATTCTGTATCAGATTGAGTATGTGTAAACACATCAATTAGCACATTTACATAACATTGTATTACATATATCATATACATAGAGCTTGTGACGCGTTTTTGCACTTTCAGAATTGATTTTTATCAACTCTATTGTTGGTTTAGTATCTGAATCTTTATTTCAAAAGATAAAACAATTCAATAATTTTACGTCATTTGATTATACTTTGAGAGAGCCTTTTTCAACTTGGATCTAATTCGAGTGATAACTGTTAACAGAACTGTCGTGACTGGACTTGGGATGTGAATTGGTTGAAGAAGGAATAAATATGAAAGATTAGAAAAGAATGAGATGATTGGCGAGGAGAGTTAATTGTAAGTATAAACATGATAATCAAAAATATCTTAGACTTTTCGGCATTAGCCCCTCCTGAGACCCACAGACCCGCAGACCCGCAGCCTGCGGGTCTCAGGAGGAGATAATGCCTACTTTTATTGTCCAGGAGCCAACTCAGTTCTGTTATGTTCTCTAAATGGTAATTGTAATTACAATCTTTTAAACTGAAATAAATTTTCGATAACTAAAGTTTTTGTTTTTCTTAAAATCAAGTTAAATTCACATTTACTATTTCAGTCTAATATTTAGTTATTCGTCATGATTTAAAAATGGTTTACCCAAAATTGTCATTTGAAGTGCACGCCAGATACCGAAGAAGAGCGTGAACGGATTCATATTATGCTAGGTTTTCAGATGGAACAGTCAAGCAAGTCGCTCAAGCCTCTAACCCAACAGGAAAAATCTCTAACCGATCGGTCGACTCGAGTGAATCGAATGTTTCACTGGAAAAGTCGACTACGGACTCGGAGAAGCTTGCTGACTCAAAACAGATTGACATGCGAGATTCAAAAGAGCCAACCGGTTCGAATCAATGGTTCCAAGACTAAGTGATCGTGATATAAATGATCGATTTCTCTATTTAAAGTAAGTTTATCAATTTAGAAATTGATATTTTACATAGAAGTACTAAAATTGTTATTCGCAAATCATCTACTTGTTTATAAATTATAATGTAACGGTAAGCATTGCAATATATTTAATGACTAACATTACAAAGCATTTGAAATTGATCAATTCAACTAAGAGATAAAAGGTTTGATCATATAAAAATGAAAGAATGTTCTAATATATCAGTGAATTTTGGCTACTATTTTTTTTTAAATTGTTTTTTTTTAAATCATCACACCACATTTTTTTCAAACTTGAACTCACAAGCTACATGAACCATCCTGGTTATTCAATTAAGGCGGGACACGATACTTCAAACATATGTGAATGACCCCTTCACATATTAGTGTAAAAAAGTGGTCTTTTGTGTTTGTACCTTTTTTCTCGTGAACCTATTTACCGATTTTTTGTCTATTATAGCTTAAAATAAAGGTAAACGTATGATCTTGAAAATTGACGATCTGAAATTTTTTATTTAGGGCTAACTAAGAAAATCCATCCATAAATGTAAACAATAACAATGTTTTTTGCTACTTGAAGTTGCCTAAATCACTCTCACTGTTTAATATAATTAATTATAAAATATTTCAGATCGTCAATTTTTCAAGACCATACGTTTACCTTTATTTTAAGCTATAATAGACAAAAATCGGTAAATAGGTTCACGAGAAAAAGGTACAAACACAAAGACCACTTTTTTACACTAATATGTGAAGGGGTCATTCACATATGTTTGAAGTATCGCGTCCCGCCTTTAAATCTAGCATGATATTTCTCCATACTCGAGTCATCATTTACAGGCCTTACCAAACTCTCCAGAGTCACCAACACAATTGTATCCGTAATCAATACTGCATCGGGAACTCAGTGTTACCAAGCAACTTAATGGTGAATTTAAAACGACACACAATTTAAAGTTTTGCATTTTTTAAAGTAAGCCTTATAAGTAATAACAACATGTATTATATTATCATTAAATCTTACAAACTAATTATTTTAGAAATAAGTAGATTTGTTAATTGTTGTATGAATGGAATGTAGGTTTATCCTAAACTTTATAAATGTATTAGTAACGAAATAATACCCGACTACGCAGTTCTTAAAATGGTAATTTGTTTAAACAAGCTTGTCTTCATAAAAGTATCTGAAATTTGCGTACTTAATTCAGATAAATTCACTTGTACTCTTTCAGTTTAAATGTTTAAAAAAAAATTCTACCTAATCTGTATATTTATTAGTTGAGAACGATCTATTAGCTTATTAAATGTTTTTAATAAAATTGTCTTTTTAGAAACAATCGCAATGTAAACACTCCAATTTAATATTAAATATTAAATTGATAATTTTTCTGGTTGGTTATATTGATTGACCGCGTCGACGTTTAACCGTTGCCAAGCATCACCAACAGCAGTAGTACCAATACAATTGTATCCTGAAACGACACAAAAATGGCACAAAAAGCAAAGAATTTACTACAGCAACGCTTTTCGCTGTGAAGAAACGTGTCATTATTGACCAATATTTACTTTATTTAACTAAATGATATATTATCAATCTTTAGCCAACTTTTAGCTACAAATGATCATTCGAACCTTGATTAATAGTTTTTTATTTTTTATTGTCAAGGTTTATCTAATTTCTCACAATTGATCTTTTTTAAATGGTAACACACTTTGATTGGAAGTTTGTTTTTCGATAACAATAGTCTTTGAAAACACATTTCTTTCCATTCAATCTAAATTCACTTTCATGCTTTTTCTAATATTAAAAAATAAATTTGCCTCTAATCATATTATTCAATTTCTAATACACATTCTTAGCCGCAATAAATCGTATCACTGACAAAGGTTTTACTTGAATGAATGTTTACTAAATTTGAAATATTAGTTCTCTGATAATTTATTATTTTTTTATCTCTTATTTAATTATTGTTAAAACTCTCCAGAGATTGACGTTTTTAATTTCTTAAAAACAGATTTAAAAATAACAAATATATTAATAATTGTCATATATTAATGATATAATATTTGTGTTCAGACAGACGTTTTCTTTAAAAGGTAAAAATTCTGTTCCTTGTTTAAAAATTTGTTACAGTCTATTGGAATATTTCTAGATCTTTCTCTATTATAATAAGATTAAATAAATCAAGTAAAAATTCGCTTTATTTATAAACTATAATTATCGTCATTTTCAAATATTCGATTTTTCAGGCGGTTACAAAATGTACATTTGATGTTTCAATTTGATGTCTCGATTACAATGTAAAATTGATAAAACTTGAAGTATAAAAACCTTAATTCTATCAATATATATAATTTTGTAATTTCAATTTCGATTGAGGTAATTACTTTTAATTTCCACAAGTTTCGGTTAAAATAAAAATGTTTTTTTATAAACCACAAGAATCAAATAAAAAAATCGTTAATAACAATTACGTATATTATATAAAAATGAGACTTTTGATTTAATTATTATTGTGTATTATTAATGCTTCTAATCTTCTGATGTCCGAATTAAACAGAAATTATAACGTGATGTTCATGATAGTTTTTCTCAAAAAAAAAATTTGAATTGGATTTGATTGCCAGCCAAGGTCCAAATACTAATTATGCATTGTGAGTTTTTTAGCAGTATTTGAATGTAAACTAGGTCTATTTCATAAGAAAGGTTCTAATATGAGCATCCTAATCATAGGTCGTAACTACTTTTACCGCATTCTACCAAGTTCGAAATTATTTATCCAAAATGTTCTCAAATTTGATCAACTGCATTAAAAATGTTTTCATTTTATATTCCTCATAAATATAGATAAAATTAATTTTAAGTTTTATGTTCACATTATTTTCCTATGACTGAAACATCTGCTAATTGGATGAAGTCAAAATACGAGTAATATGCGTAATATGAGTAAACACGAGTTGCTTTCAGGAATCGATTAATGCGTGATTCACTGGTTCGGTTGGTTAATAATGGTTATGCTTACTTTAGTCGTCGTTTGACCGTTATCGACCGAAAATACAGAGAAAATGCAATGTAAGCGCGATAATTAATTTATTTAATGAAGTATTCAAATTGTAATCTTTATGTAGACATGTCGGATATATATAAGTTACAAGCGATCACAACCTTAATTTTTAAAAATTTAAATGTATTTTTGTATTTGATGATTTTGTTTCTTTCTAAATGGTAAATCTATTTTTTTATCTAAAAACTAATATTTCTGTCATGGTTAAATCGATTTATTCCTTAAATGGTAATCTTAATCATTTACATCAAAAAAATAAATTAATCAATCTAATCTAAATTAATTTGATCCGCATATGGTGTTAAATTAAAGGTAAATTTTTTTATACAAAGGTTATATAATCTTAGAAATTGCACAGATTGTATTTTTAGCAAATCGTCATTGTGATACACAAATGTTCGAATTAATTTTTCATTATTTACTCTCATTTCATTTTTTCAGAATATGTCATTCAGAATATTTCCAAAGGGCTATTTAATTTCAAATGTTGAAATTCAGATGTAATTGGGGTTTTAGCAAACAGTAATTTTGGCGTTTTGAATTGAAATGAATTGAAATAAATGTTTTTGAAATTTTTTTAAATGAAATTTCTTTTTTCATCCTGCTATTTATACTTATGGTGATTTGCACCTGTGCTTGTTGCATTGTGACACTGACATGTGTATGGTTCTCCCTAAAGAAGAGCAGCTATACTAAAACCGCCAACGTATGGATTATCCAATATCCAAAGGCTACCTCAGTGCGACCAAAAGATCGTCTGGAACAGTCAAGCAAGTCTTTCGAGCCTCTAACCCAACAGGAAAAGTCTCTCACCGAGTCAATCAAATGTTTCAGAGGAAAGTCGACTGTGGACTCGGAGAAGCTCACTGACTCAAAACAGATTGCCATGCAAGATTCGAAACAGCCAACCGGTTCGGATCAATCGAATGATTCCAAGACTAAGTGAAGTCGTGCGCACGCCGACCACGTCCTTTGTGAACGCGTTATTATTTGAATATTGCCTGCTCGCTTACGCGGAATTGTGCTAAAACTGCCTATTTTGGGCCATCTGATTAGGCATGATGCCCACCAGATCTAGCCAAACTGATGATACCAGTCGATCTATGATATGTTAAATGTGCAAGAGCCAAACGGACGACCCGTGAGAAAAAGTTGACTTAATTTGTTGTCGTGTGATATTGTGTATTACAGATTTTTAAATGAAACAAATTTACTGTATTACTGTTAAATGTTTAATGGAAAATTCTTAAAACTATTATCATTATATTTTACTAAATCTTCATAGAAATATTTTCAAATTTAAGTACAAATGAATCGTAAATCAAGGAAAAGCGTTTTCAAATCTTTTTTTGTATTGAATACAATGTAATTTTATATAAAAGCAAAATTGAGCGTTGGACCCGCCTCTCAACTTGGAGATGGGAGGATTTCGTAAGCGCAATGACTTATTGGCAAGTGTGATAACGGTACTGATCGCTCTAATGAATAGTCAAAAATGAGTAATTTGGGGGTTTGATATCCAATGTTTAGTTCGACTTTATACTTTATTAGACAGACAGCAATGTCTTGAATTGTTTTGGTTTATTGCTGGAGCTCAAAAATCTAGTTTGTTGGTATACTTGTTGGTATAATGTAACAAAAGGTATTTTTTTAATTTTTTAAGATTTATTTTAAAGTTTATACATTTATTTTTTAAAAATTGAATTCTAGTTGAATGAAGATTTGTCTTTTACAAAAATTGATTTTTTGTGTCATTTTAATTACAAAACGATTAAATTCGATCCAAATCGAGTCAAGCAAATTTAAAGCCCCAAATTTTTGGCCGCAACACTGTGATGATTGTGATGGCGAACATTTTGTTATTTATACTCAAGGCGATTTTCACCTGTGCTTGTTGCATTGAGACCCATGTTTTGTTCACCATGAAGATGAGCAGCTACACTAAAACCACCATCGGATGGATTATTCAATATTCAAATCCAAAGACTACCTCAGGGCGAACAAAGATTACCTGAAACAATCGAGCAAGTCTTTCAAGCCTCTAGCTCAACAAGGAAAGTCTCTCACCGATTCGAGTCAATCGAATGTTTCACAGGAAAAGTCAACTACGGGCCCGGATAAGCTCGTTGACTCAAAACAGTTTTCATGCAAAAATTCAAAACAGCCAGCCGGTTCAGATCAATCGAATGGTTCCCAGACGAAGTGAACGTTGAATTGTCCATTCAACAAGTCTTATATTCCTCAAGTTGAGGACCTCAACCATTTACGCGCTTGCTGTGTTTACAACTAATTAAAACTATATTTGCAAGTATCCTTTGTTTCGTGATTTAAAAAATTCATATTGAGGTGGTCTGCGGTTAAAATTACTGGCCTCTCTTCGACAACGCGATTTTTAACGGTAAACATATACTTAATGACATTATTAATTTAAAATTCTTATTTTTTAACAATGTTATAAATTCAACTATTTTGTTAATTCTTACAGCCATGTTAAATCATGAGCAAGATTATGTAAAATTTCATCTTTTTGTTTTAAAGGTATTTTATAAAAACCACATCTAATAAACACACAGAGCCGGCGCACCAAATTTTGTTAGGTCATGATCCGGAGTTTTTCCGATTTTGGCGCCCCTATTTTCCAATTTGGCGCCCCAAAAATTTCGTATAAGAGGGGGCCCTTCTAAAATTTCGGAAAATATTTTTTGTATCGAAAATCATACTTTGTTTCGCATGTCGCATTCTGCGAGAGCGAATTATTGTCATATTGGTAAGCAATTCTTCTAGTTAGTAGAAGAAATTACGTACTGCCAAAAATCGGATTTACGTAGTGATCATGTGAAATCAAAACCTTTTCATTTTTACTCAAGCCCATTTATCTAGCAAAATCTCGAATATAAGATCTCTCACTCTGTCTTGTCCCTTTATTTGTAGTCATTTTGCATCCGAGCATTGTTTGAAGATGCGTGCTAGTGTTTTAAATAGACCATTCTTATATCGATGAGACGTTTGGAGTTTGTGTGCACCTTCGATCTACTTACAAATCCAAGGAAACTAATAAAATAATCACTATATATCTTTCCAGCCAAAAGATTACGCTTCACAATGCATCAAATTGAGAAAAAGAGTTATCCACGGTAAAATGCATCTGTTGAGGTTTCATTGAGAAAGCTATTTCATAATAAATTCATCATCTAGTTTTTTGAGGAACTAAGGCAGCGATTTTCTCAAACTCAATCAAAAAAACTCATATTGGAAAAAATTTCGGATTGGTGTAATGCATTTCATATTTTACGGGTAGAAGAAATTACTGAGTTTTTATTTCCCATTTGAGCTATTTGATATAGGGTGGAATCGGTAAATTGTAATTACTGTTTACTGATATTATCGGAAAAAAATTTTATTACCAACGCAAACGAAACAAGTTAATAATTTTAATGTCAATTCAACAAGTAGTTCCAAATTTTCTAAACCAGCAGTTCAGATAATTATATGTTCTTCAATTTGCTTCTTACTGCAACATGATAATTTCAGTTTTGCAATTGCTAGATAATCACAATTTGTTTTTTAATTCTCAATCGTTAATAATGATTCCAATTTCATAAGCAATAAATCGTGGATTGTAAAATCACTAGGTCATGTTGTATTTACAATTATTTATATCATTATAAAATTGTCTGGATATATTTCAAATTGATTCCAAATATTGGAACTACAAGTGATTGTCTTGGTCAAATTTGTCTGGACATATTTGGCTAGGAGCCAATAATTAATTTTGAGATTTGAATAGAATTGCATTTAAATTTTCGTGAATTATGAAATGAAAAAAATCTAAAGTATCTGAGTTTGAATACACTTCATTTATCGATACTGCCTGTGATTACAGATAGAATATATTATTTTTGCGGATAATACCCAGAAGTGCTTTATCCGATAAATCGTGAACCAATTGGAACATAATTATTGAGTTAACTTTTGATTGATCAATTATTCAATAAAATTCATTTGCTCAATTTGACTAAATTGAACATCCGCATATTGTGAGTATAGCCAAATGAAAAATATATTACTTCAAAATTCGACAATAATTGGGAAACAAACTGGGGAAACTAAATTAAAAACTAGCTGAGGGCGCCTTTTTGGGAAAACAATCTGGGAAAACTAAATTGAAACTAGCTGAGAGCGCCTTTTTGGGAAAACAATCTGGAGATTTCGCCATTTTGGAAGATGCAATTCTAAGGGAAATTTTTCAGCTCGCTTCGCTCGCGGCGGCGCCCCAACCACCCATTTGGCGCCCTTCGCCAAAATTTTTGGTCATGCGCCCATGACCTGAACTATGGGAAGAACCGGCCCTGATCTTTAAACATTTACATCGTCGTACATGACCTGTAATCAAATTGCATACTACGTAGACTTCATCCTATTAACAGATGTCTTATTTATGTGACTATTGTTTGAACATAAGACTTATAATTGAGTTTAATCATATTTATGAGGAATATAAATTAAACCCTTTTTTATTTTACCGAATTAGATTTTTCAGACAGATATTGGTTGATAAGCTATGTCAAATGAAAGATTGTTCTTTTTTCATATTTTATTTTTTACCATTTAAATGAACAAACCTTTTAACTTTCAGATCTGCATCTACCAAGTCAGGTTAGTGTAGGAATGATATAGAATTATAAGCCTTTAAATCATCATACCATATATTTTCAAGTAAGCGCTGCCCTCCATTAACCTTCGCTTTCTAATAACCGCCGAAGACCTACTTAAAATTAATAAGCACAGTGATTTTTTTGGGATTTTACGGTAATCAGAATTTAGTATTTTTAGAAAATAAAAAGACTTGTTTTTTCGATAAAAGTAATTTTTAGACCTTTTAAAATATCTTTGAAAGATATCTATCTAATATATATTAAACGGTTCAAACCACAGGTGAATTAAGATAAAATTGTGTAGGAGCAGACCATTCTATTAATTTATTAATAAAATATTTTACGTTAAATAGAGAAACCTATTGATTATGCGACAAAAAATGACAAATTTATTTTTAAAAGCCCGTTTGTCAAAACTCGAAATCATGACATTCAATGACATAGTATTTAACCAAAAAAAATGTGAATTAATCTAGCTTTTAAGGAAAACAAGAACATTATATATTTATCGAAAAGGAATTTTTTATTTAAATAAGTATTGTTAACATTAAAGAATACAACATTTAAAATAAAAACATGAAAAACCGAATCAGGAAGAAACTTCATTTAACCACCAGGATGGTTCGTTTTCTTGTAGAGTTTGCTGGTGAAAATTGGACAAAAAATCGAATACAAAGTCTTGATTCTTAATCCAGATAGTTCCAAGAACAAGACATAATATACCGATCGAGAAGGACGAAGAATGCGATTGTGGTTGTGATATCTATTACAAAATAAGTTCATGCAAGCTAGACAAGATGAGATGATTTGATAATGGGAAATATTGTTTATGCAAATATATATTTATTAAGATTTATAAAGATTCATTGGATCGATCGTGCATATTAGATTACCTTTTAACATTTAATCCAAGAGATTGATTGTTTCCAAGAAGATTGTCAAACTTCATTGAATAGCCATAAAAGCAATGAAATATTTATTTAAACAAATAATTTATAAATTTCAATGGATTAAAATTTTAAGATCCTAAAAATTGTCGAATTAGAATTTTTAAAAAATACGAAATTTTACTTTTAAATTAAAAAAAACGAACAATGGATGTTAAACTTTATTGAATAGCTAAAGCAAGACGATATTTATTTAGTAATTTAAAAAGCATATAGATATATTTAAATTTTTATATTTATAACCATTAAATTAGAGTTAGACCGAAAGTTGGGTTCCAATGGTTGAGCTCAGCGTCCAATCGCTATCAATAATAAAAATAAAATAAAATAAACAGACAAGGTTGATAAGATATGAAGAATTAAAGATTATTCTTTTATTTTTTAGATGACCTTTTTAACTCTCAAATCATACCAAACAAACCAAAATGTTTTGTAATATGAATTATTAAATATTTTGAAACCGTTATATATTTACAGTTTATTTATACATTACAAACAAGTAGAAGATTTGTGAATGAATATTTTAGTACTTCTACGAGAAATTTTAATTCATAAATAAAATATTTTGCACTAAATAAAGAAACCAGTCGTTTAAGTCACCAAAAGTGACAAATTTAATTAAAAGACCTTTTTTAACATTTTCCACCACCAATTTAATACCATTTAAACTGAAAAATTAAATGTGATATATTATCTTAATTTTATAAAACGAAAACAGGAAAATTATTCTAACGAACGAAAAATGTATTTTTTCGATTTAAAGAATTATGATTACCGTTTAAAGAATACAAAACACTGCAAACTGAATCAAAAGCTTCCTTGGACAACCAGTATAGTTCGTTTGCTGGTGGGGTTTGTCAGTGGGAAGTGCCTTGAGGAAGAATCGAATACAAAGTCATAATTGTCTATTATGCAGATCGTTTAAAGCTATAAACAAATCGAGAAACCGACTGGATTAATGAAAAGTATACAAAGTGATACATATAAATCAAGGTAAACAAGTTTAAATTTGTTTAATCTTTTAATAAACCTTCAGAAACAAAATATAACAAACTCAGAATTGTCAAAATAGAAACAAATCCTTTCATTGTTTAAATAGCTTAGATAGTGGACAGTAAAAGTAGATCGAATATTAGAGCAACTTGTTAAACAAAAAAATCCAAAATGCCATCCTGCTTTCGAGGTTCAAGGTTCAATTTTCTGAGTTAATCAAAGCTAATCAGTAATTGTGGGGTAGCATTTAGTTGAATTGGAATGGTCGTGTCCGAACGGTCGGTAAGACAGAGAAGATCATCCAAATCCGCATAACTAGAGTTACCAGGGACAGGATCATGAAAGTGTCGCTTCGATGGCTGAACATCATCTCCACCATTGGCCATATCCAAGTGCATTGTGGACCCATTCGAGACCTGAGACATTTGACGCTCACGTGAGGACACAATTTGCTATAATAAAGAGAATAAAAATTAGGACCAGTTCGGTAACCATAACCGGACTTACCTCCGAAGAGACCGAAATCTGCTTCCAAGTTGAGTTCAAAGTCCAGTCACCGATTGGCTTGTGATAAATGTAATCGAAATGATCGAGTCCACAGGTTTCACACACCACCAGTCCAGCCATAGAACAGTTGGAAGCGAGATGACCAGGGCTGAGACACTTTGAGCACAATTTCAGCTCACCAATTCGAATCATCTTGGCCGGTGGTGTTTCGGGACAGTCCACCATTGAGTGCTCACTGGTCGCGCACAGTAGACAGAATGTCTTGTGCGACGCAAATGGATCGTCTTCTACATTCTTTACTACATCTTTTTCTTCTTTAGTAAAAGCAGCTGCCGACGAAGAAGGTGAATTAGCATTGCCATTGCTATTGCAACGTTGTTTCGGCTGTTGAGACTGTGGATAAGAGGTTGAGGGCGCCGATGGAGTTGGAACTGTAGGAGAAGGAGGTGGAAAAGATGCAGGAGCACTCCAATCAAAACCGGTTTTCGGAAGGCAAAAGTGACCGGTAGCTTTCGGTTTAGGTTTGGGTTCTCCGATGACGGGAGTAGAAGCACCAGTCCTGGCGGGAACATTATCCGATGGAGTAGTATTCTTTACGGGTGCAGCACAAACAGCAGGAACCTCCGAATCCAACTTCTTCGTGAGTTCCACAATCTGGGACCAGTGATAAATGTATTCGAAATGATCGAGACCACAAGTGGCACACACCACCAGTTCCGTACAGTCGGAAGCGAAATGGCCAGGGCTGAGACACTTTGCGCACAGTTTCAAATCGACAATTCGAACCATCTTGGACGGTGGCGTTTCGGGACAGTCAACCATTGAGTGCTCACTGGTGGCGCACAGTAGGCAGAATGTCTTGTGTGATGCAAATGGATCCACCTCTTCATTCTTTACTAATTCTTCTTTAGACTTGAGAATGGTCGAATCTTGCTTTGATCGATCATCATCATAGGCAGCATCCACACATTCGGGTATAATCTGGAATGAAGGACGCAATTTGGTAGAAGCTTCATCTTCAGAATCATCAACACGCGGTGGTGCAGACCAATCGATTGGACCATCAGTAACTGTAGTAAAAGAAATAGTCGATGAAGGTGCGTTGTCATTGCCACTTTTGTAACGTTGATTCGACTGTTGAGACTGTTTAGAAGAGGTTGAGGGTGTTGGAACCTTAGTAGAAGGAGGTGGAGAAGTAGGAGAACGAGCAGTCCAATCAAATCCAGAAAAGTCGCCAGCTGTATGAGTCGCCGCCTCTATAGCTTTTGAATGAAGCAATTCGCCTTTACAAGCTTTAATCGACGCATCAGATGGATGGGGTTTTGGTTTTTCAGAAACGGGATTAGTAGCACCAATCTTGGCGGGAACATTATCCGGTGGAGTAACCTTCGTAACGGGTGCAACGCTACAAACAGGAACATTCGCCTTCAAATCCTGCTTCGACTGTTGAGACTGAGGAGGAAAGGTTGCAGCAGGAAACGTAGGAGGAGAACACCAATCAAAACCGACAAATTCTTCTCGTTTTAAAGGAGTAAAAGGTTCATCATTAGCATTTGAATTAGACAATTTTCCGTCTTTGAGGGAAGCATCAATAGGATTTAGTTCTGGTTTTTCGGAAACGGGGATAGTAGAAGAAATAGCCAAAGAAAGCGCATTTGCATTGCAACTGTTGTAATGTTGGTTTGAATGTTGAAACTGTGTAGTAGAAGTTGCGGATGCCAGTGCAGCAGGAACCGTAGGAAGAGAACCCCAGTCAAAACCGGCAAATTTGTCTTGTGGTAATTTTGGTTTTTCAGAGACGGAAGTAGTAGAAGTAGTAGCACCAGTCTTGACGGAAACATTAGTCGGTAGGGTAATATTCTTAACGAGTGCATCACTTCTAGCAGAATCTTCAACGCTCGGTGGTGCTGCCCAATCTATAGGACCATCAGTAACGGAAGTAGAAGTAGCAGCCGAAGAAGTCGCATTAGCATTTCCACTTTTGTAACGTTGGTTCGACTGTTTGGATTGTGGAGGAGAACAGGGAGCGCTCCAGTCAAAATCGGTAAGGTCACCCGCTGGTTGCTTCAGTGGAGCATTAGTTGGTTCTGTAGCTTTTGGATTAGGCAATTCGTTTTTAAAGACTTTAATCGAAGCATCAAAGGGAAGGGATTTTGATTTTTCGGATACGGAGGTAGTAATAATAGCATCAGTCTTGGCGGGAACATTAGCTGGCGGAGTTACATTCTTAACGGGTGTAGCCCTACTAACAGGGACAGTCGCCTTGGAATCCTGCTTCGACTGTTGAGACATCGGAGGAAAAGTAGAAGGTATCGGTGCAACAGGGACCCAAGGAGGAGCACACCTGTCGTCTTCTTTTAAAGGAGTAAAATGTGGCTCTTTCCGTTTTGAATTTGGCAATTTTCCATCACAGTCTTTAAGGGACGAACCAGGGGGACTGGGTTTTGATTTTTCGGGAGTAGTAGTAGTAGCACCAGTCTTGGCGGGAACATTTGTCGATGGAGTAGTATTCTTAACGGGCGCAGAACTATTAGCCTGAACCTTCAAATCCAGTTGCTTCCCACTAATACTGCGTTTCATCATCGGTGACCAGATAGAATTAAAAGGCGAAAGCTCAGTCCAGAGAGAATGCTGGTGCATATAGAAAATAGCCAGTACAAGCAGCGGATTGGTCACTTTAGGCCGATCAGAGATCGGCAGTCGCGCAAGCAAAAGCTTGAGAAGATAGAAACAATTCACAGGTTGATCTTTAGAAAAAAAGGTAAAAACATATTAATAAATAAAAAATATAATAATCAAACCATCAAACAGACTTACTAATTTGATACGGATTCAACAGTGGATCCTCCACAACTACTTGAAAAGTGACCTTCTTAGTCTTCATAACACCTGACATTCCAAAAAAGTGAGCTCGATATTTGAACAAACAGGAGGAGAAAGGCACCAGCAACTTCAACTTTAGATTGTTGTTCCCAGTCGTCAGATTGTTCTGGGCCATAAGTTCGAGGGCTTTCGGGTACAGATGCAAGGATAGTTCCACTTTACGATTTTCGGGTAATCGGGCTAGCAGTAGCTTCATTAGATAATGCGGCAGCTCGGGTGGAACACGACGAGGATCTGTATTTAGGGTAAATAGAAATAAGAATATTGTCTATTTCTGAAAGATATACAAAATAGAAACACTCACCTGATAGATGCTGAAGATCCACCAAAGGATCAACTACCGCCGTGCCGGCTACTTTCGGCCCCACCGGGATGGGAGTCATGGTTAGGTTACCGCGAATGACGCAACACCAATAAAAAAAAATGGGCGCGCGCCCGAATTTCGTGCCGATAGAGAAGTATAAGGTTTGGTTGGTTGAGATAAGACACACAAAATGAAATCGGATAGACGTCTGTCTTCAAAAATCTTCGAAAAAGAAGTACACGGGACAGGATTCGTGCAAATAGAAATTAGGGACCGATAAAGAGAAATAGAAACTAAAGAAAAAGAATAAATTATGTTAGTTCATATGGCGACAATAAATCCGGTGGATTAGGATACTCACGTATGATGAGGAAATCACAGGTTTAGTGCGGTAAGGGTATGAGAGTCGAGTCTGGTTGAGTAAACGTTGTCGAAACAAAAGTAGAAACTGTCAGACGCGGAGAAAGGGACGCGATCTGCCAGCTCATAAACTGCCTTTCCCTCACTCGGCTATTTTCATGCTGGTAGACAAACGTAAATAAAAACAGTTGCGCCATCTACCTTCACAACAAGCAACTACTTTTCATCCGATTTTGTTGACCTGACTTTTCTTGTTTATTTTTTTCAACGAAACAAATTGAATAAACATATGAAACATTTTAAATAATAAAAAAAATTAAAAATATGAGAAAAACTTTAAACCTTTGAATATGACCTACAATAATTATAACTATAAAAGAAGAGAATTATTTGCTTAAACAAATCTAAATAGTAGAAAATGTTGAATGTTAAGCAACATAATTGGAATTGATTTGATTACTGTCCGAATTGTAAGTGTTAATCTTATGAAGCTATTATTTTAAAATTATAAATACAACGATTATGTATTTGAAAAATAACTTTTACGAAATCTAAACCCAGATACAATAATATAAGTGACCAAATATTAACGAAACGAAACAGTGAATTTGAAATTTAAGTTTTATTGATAAAATTTTATTTATTTGAAACCTTTAATAATAAACCAAATTCAAATTTATGGATAACTTGATCAGTTCGAAACAACTATTAAAAATATTAACAGAAAAATGTATTTAAATAAATTTTGGATTAAGTATGAAAGTTTAGAAGTTAATGACATAGAAAACTTGTGTTTCATGAATTTCAATGGATACAGGATGGAGTTAGTTTTTCGATTGTAAAAGTTTCAAGCACATACAAATAGAAAGATTAGAAACAATTAATTTAATATAAAAATAAATAAATAAATGTTGCGCGGTATGGTATGTCAAATGGAAGATTATTTAGTTGAAACCTTTTAACTCAACCTGGCCATAAACTTTGAAATAAATAGAATTTTAGACATTTCAGACTGAAAGTTTCAGTCGTAATGATAATTTAAATGAGTTTTATTATATTAAAAACATGAATTATCATGATATTAAGTAAATTAATATGTTTACCGTTACGTGCAAGTGAAAGTTTCGCGCACAATTAATTTGAGTACTTCTACATGAAATATAAATTTATAAGCAAAAACATTTAAAATTAAAGAGATACATAGTTTGTGTTGCCAAAATGACGATTTTATTGAAACCCTCTTTTTAATCATCGATTCCATCAATCAAAAAATATTTCAACGGGAAATTAGTGTGAATTTATCTTGATTTCAGGGCATGAAAACAGGGAGATTTTTTTTCGATTTAAAAGAATATGTTTACCATTTAAAGACCAAAAAAAGTTTTGGAAAGAACATTCCAATTTTATATTAAACAACAATTAAAATACATTAAAGAACTTAATGAATAGTTTGAAATAGTCTGCATAATCACTTGCACAGAGTTCGAAACACCAATATTGAAGTTACATGAACAAAAAGGAAAAGGCTTTTTCAGGAACAAATATTAAATTAAAAGGTTACCATTTACAAAAAGTAAGTCGTTACTTTAAATAACCACACCACCGCGCAAGCGTGACATTTTAAATTCATCATTATCCTGCATATCTAGTTTTGTATAGTACGCACAACAATTGCTGGTGACACTGAAGAATTAGGTTAAAAGACCACTCTGTAAGTAAGCATTAACCAATTAATGATCAGAAGAATATCGCTCAGAAGGGATTAATATCAGGTTGAAATGGGTTTAATTTAAAAAAACGGATGATTGGTCTTGTGGAAGGGTTCAAGATTTGAGATTGAATTGAGGAGAAATTGTTTAGGTATAGCTTAGTTCAACAAAATTTAGTTGCGCAAAACAAAATTGAATTCTATCCAGGTTGATTTATAAATACAATAATTATTGTATGCAGGACGAAGTGGGTTCTTGGATTCAAATAGTTTTAATCAAATGTTATAGACGATTAAGCTTAATATTAAAAACAATTATTCTTCAGGTAATTTGTGATACTCACTCAATGATAGTCAATCGTTTTAACCTTTTGAATCAACACTGGGAAAATCATTAATATCGTTCTGAATAAAAACTAATCTATCCGAATTAATTCTACTTTTTAAAATGCATGAAATTCTAAACCTTTCAGTCATAATTATTTTAACAAAAATTAACTAATTTTGTTTAAAAAACGAATTATAAAGTACTTTTTATAAGATTACCGTTAAGTGTGTATTTTGCGTGTATCGATTTAATATCACAGGTTCAGATATTTCCGACAATTCCGTGTCAGTGTGTGATCGTTCAAGGTTCGCTACTGGATAATCTCGTAAATACTACTTCATTACAAGTACCTTGACACAACAGCAAGCCAATGGAGTCAACTACTGTTAGTACTAAAGCTCTAGGTAAGTAGAAAATTATCGTGTGAGTTATATCATAAGCTAATACGAATTGCTTTCAGATGTAGATACATTCAACATTCAAAAAATTACATTACTACCCGATGGTTCTGTAAAGGTCGAGCCATTCATTATGCCAACACGTATGCCAAGCACAATCGAATCACGTCCAAATACACCACAATAATTTAGTATTCAAACCATTAAAGAAGATGATCAAAGTTTTAGGTTTCGATATCGAACTAAATTCTCCGATAAGTGCAGGAACTTACGGCAAAGTTTTTCTAGGCACCCGATTATCCTCTGGCACGAGCAATGCCTACCGTAAAAGTATTGCACAAATCGCTATCAAGATGACCGACTTGGGAAAGACATCAACAGTGTACAACTACTGTTATTTGCCTCGCGACAACATTTAAATGTAGTAAAAGATCCGTCCAATGTCAATATATACCTTGTGTTCCGATAACACAATCAAAAGCGAACCTTACAACTTGCCGACTATAATTCCACCAAACATCAAGGCTCGTTTGAATGAAACCAGCCACAAAACCCGTGTGATTCCACCACAGATAAAGCCGATTTTGGCATTTCTAGGTTATGATGTATCAACAGTGTCATTGGAAGTGGGACTTTTGGACAAGTTATTCTCGGTACGAGGCTCTCACAGGGATCGTTTAAAGCCACCAGCAAGGAATTGTGCGAGTGGCGGCGAAAATTACGAATTTGCAAATGACTTGCACTAACTATAATTACATATATCTACCAAGAGAAAACTTATGTCTCAATTCAGTGAATGGGCCGAATTTGGTTGCCACATACGACTGCATTTTGAGTAAGTTTTTTGATTGGAATAGAGAAAATGCAATTGTAAGTATCATTTAAGTAATTATGGAAGTGATTTATTGAAGATTATTTCATTTTAGTTACATTGTCATCCAACAGCATCTTAAGTACGAGCTGAATCACCTGATTTTCGAAGGCATGAAGAGAAAACTTCCATACGATGTTATCAAGAATTTGTTTGCACAACTGAGCAATGCCATCAACACCATTCACGAGAAGGGATTCGCTCATCGCGACATCAAATTGTCAAACATGATGCTCAATTCGAACTTTCGCTTGGTGCTCTTTGACAATGGCATGTGCCATGTGCACATTGTGCAGGAACAGACCAAAGAAGGAAACATTTCGATCAGTTGGTCCCTTACCGACTCCCAATGCGGAAGCCGGTTCTATTGCTCATCGGAATTGGCACTCGAAGAAGAGTACAACCCAAAACAACTGGATTATTGGTTGGCCCTTCTCGAGATGTGAAGCCCAGAAGTGCCTGATTTCGGACATTTGATCAAGTCGAATGGCGAGTTAAAGTCGGAATGGATTGTCTTTGAGGCTGAAGTACCGTCCGACTTGCGACAAGTGGTGATGAGTCTGCTGCAAGTTGAATCAAAGCGTTCAACCCTCAAGGAAATACAAGAATCCCACCCAAAGTGGTTTGATGAGAAACAGTTCTGGGATAAGTACAAACAAGGTCTTATCGACAACGTGTTTGACCAGTTTTTAATTGATGGCATCGACAAGAAATAGAACGCAAGATCTAAAGCACTTAAGCTATGCACTTACATTTGTTGAGAAATTTAGAACTATTACTATGATGTGTTGTAATATTTAAAATCTATATTTTGCTTTTTATTATACGATACTTGTTGCGATAATGTCAGTATATATGACACGATTCTTTTGGAATCCCGGCTAGGAAAACAGCACTGTTTAAAGGTTGAAAATCCATTGTCAAACGGCCTTGTCAAACAATTGCTGTTGGGCCTAACAAACAACTGTTAAAATGTTGTCAAATGGCAATAGACTTTCTTATGAAGATTGTCAACTTACAATGGCTAAACTATTGTCTAAACATTGCCACAGAACAGCATTAGTTCCTTCTACCCGGGGGCGCACCCCTTTACTATCCTCTCGTATTAATTAACAATTTAAATGAAAAATTCATTAATAATTTATTTGAATTACAAATTAGTCAACATAATAATTATCAATTAAAAATACTGATTACTGAAATAATAATTGGATATTCATAAGTTAATTAACCAGTCATTTTGTCGAATAAATCCAAAGAATTTTGACTACTAGCATCTTCAAGTTCAAGAACATTTGGATTCAAATTAGCAGTAGAAGCAGAAGCCGAAGTAGATTTTAAAGAGTTAAAGTGGTCTGGATTGTACAGTCAACTCTCTATAATTTAGAATTGTTGGGAGAAAAACTTGAATTTTTCTTCTAATTTCTAAATTACAAAATGGTGCTATTTTAACCCAAGTGCGACTACTAAGGTTAAAATAGGCAAACGAAATATTCTGTATTTTAAGATTTAATCGCATTTTTATTAGTATTCTCGTAAGTTATTGATAAATTTTATTAACACATTATATAATTATACAAAATTAAGATTAAGCCTTCGAGAAATATGATCTAATGTCCATCTGTTTTTTGTTAGCGAAATATTCTACAATTAAGTTATCAAGATAATTGTCAAAAGTTGAATTGGCTTCAGGTGAGCCAATTTTGCTCTGATTGCAATGTTTGATCAGTTTAGTAATGGCTTCGATTGCTTCCTTGTCGGATATTTTCAAATCA
Organism: Rhizoglyphus robini; assembly: GCA_023373905.1. NCBI lineage: Eukaryota > Metazoa > Arthropoda > Arachnida > Sarcoptiformes > Acaridae > Rhizoglyphus > Rhizoglyphus robini. The sequence continues at coordinate 133,535 of JAKIJQ010000020.1, forward strand.
GCAACATCGTTCTCCTCATTCACATCCAAATCAATTTCTACATTACAATTTGAAGAATCATCTGGCGTTTCGTTTCTTTCATCTTCGTCTTCTTCATGCTCATTTGAGGTAACGAGATTATCATCGGCAGCAACATAGTCGGAGAATGTGAGACCAGGAGGAAAAAGTGCTCGGATAATCTCTTGGTTTAATGGTGCTTCTGACTGGTCATTTGCGTCATTGTTATCTTGTTCACCTTGTTGGTCGTGAATTCCTGGAAGAGCGTGGTTAAAACAATTCCTAATTGTGGTTGATTTCACTTCATTCCAAGAATCTTTAAGGAACCTGATTCCTTGAAGCAAGTTTATTTCCTCCAATTTGTCTTTATTAGACAACAAAGCTTGACTCCAGTAGTATTTCACTAATTTGGTTTTATAGATAACCTTTGTATTGTTGATGATGCCCTGGTCCATAGCTTGTGACTTAGAAGTAGAATTTGGTGGCAAGAAAAGAATCTCTACATTGGGCAGGTCCAAATCGACTTTATGGCATCGAAAGTTGTCAAGCAGTAGAAGAATTTTTCGTTTTTCACGTTTACATTTCTGTTGTAGTTTGATCAACCACTCCGAAAAGATTTTAGTATCCATCCAAGCACGTTTCTGCTGTCGATATTCGCAACCAATGATAGAAGATCGATGGTAGAGTTGGTCCTTGGCTTTTTTGGGGAAGCAACGCGGATTTGTGCTACGGCCAATGACAAGTGGAATCAACTTTTCGGATCCGTCCCAATTGGAGCACAGTAAGACAGAAAAGCGTTCCTTGCTATTCTCACCACCATGGCAAGCTTCGCCTTTGAAGTGAACTGTTCGATTTGGGAGGACTTTGTAAAAGAGACCAGTCTCGTCCGCATTGAAAATATCTTTTGGGTGATATTTAAGCAAAAGTTGTTTGTATTTCTCTACCCAATTGTCAATGTCTTCTTGATTGACTTTTGACGATTCTCCACAAGTGCGTTTTATGGTCAAGTTGTAACGTGTTTGAAATGCATCAACCCAGCAATCAGAAGCCTTGAAAGTAGTGATGCCCATGTTCTGAGCAATTGTTTGCTCTTCGACTTTAAGCCATCCATTCAAAATTGGTAAATTTGGTTTTAATATTTTCGCGTCCAGAAAGCATCTAAAAAGTCTTTTTTCAACTTCAAGGTACTTTGGTGGTTTGATTCGTTTACAACTGCCAGTTCCTCTCTTTGGCGCATCTGCCTGCATGTTATCTTTTTTCTTCAAAATGTTGTAAACAGTTGCTGTTGACACTTTCCACTTCTTTGCAAGGTCTGCAGGGCTCAACTTGTCAATTTCAAAGTTGTCAATCAATTTGCACTTGTCTTTTAACGTCAATGTATGATTTGTGAGTAAGCGAGGGTTACTCATGATGGCGTGTGTACAGTTTGACGTTAAAATGATCAGATTGAGACAAACCAATGTTGAAAAGTATAGCGAGATAAGATAAAGCTTCCAAAGGACAATCGCAAAAATAAATCACAATAGCAAATGATTGCGTGCGAAATACTGCCAACAAGACCATGTGGCCAGCAAAACGTACAATGACAATTGTGCATTTTACACTTTAAACAATGAAAAAAGACGTTTGCCCTTCATAAAGGACATGTTTACCATTGATTACAATTAAAAAATTCATTTAAAAAGAAATTTTCAATTTAAAAAATTCCAAATAAGCTCAAAATATTGTTCTAAATTCTAAATTATAGAAGATTTTCTAAATTACAAAGAGCTTTTGTACAGTTAAAGGTACTAAATTACACCAATTTTTTTAAAACCTTTTCAAAGTTCTAAATTATAGAAGGTTTCTAAGTTATCGAGTTCTAAATTATGAAGAGTTGACTGTAGCCTTTCCAATCAACCAGATCCATTTTTGCTGACTTTCCTCGATTTAATTTTGCCAATTTTTCACTGATTGAAGTCCTCAAATCTTGCGGGCGAGCTGTCTTGAAAAATTTAAGTGTACAGTCTACAAAAATAAAGTTAAAATTAAATTAAATTTGTGCTTAATGTTTCAGATAGATAACTTGCCTATTAGGTCAGCCACTTTTTCGACTGACAACATTTTTGTTTTGACTAATCTTTTAGAAGCGTCGAGATTGCCAATAGACTGTTCACCGACGGACTGGTTCATTTCATCAAAGTTGCGTTTTTGGGATGCATTTTCTTTCGGCAAACCAATCCCGGTTAAGGTTGCCCCAATCACTTCTTCATACGAAAAGACAGACGTTAACATTTTGGTGCAAAACGATTTTCCAGTGGCGGCCGTATTTGCTTGAACAAATCTAGTTTTGGAAACCAAAATACGCGACGTTTCAGTCATTCGAACCATATTAGAAGTAGCACTGTCAGAGTCCTCTTTTGAGCTTGATAAAATTGTGACCTAAATAAAAATGTAATTTGTCAATCGATTGATCAAAAGTATAGATAAATAACTCACAGTCTGCTGGACTTGAAATAGCATTGCCTTCATCTCTGCAATGTCAGAGCTTACAGTGTTGCACGAGGCACAATTCATAACTTCACTAGATTTGATTGGCTCCTCTTGAATACATTGCATATTGTCTGAATGCTCTTTCAGCTTATCTATTTCACATTCAAGTAAACTAATTTGGGCATCTTTTTCAATGATCAATTTCTTTTGCTGAGAACATTTTGATTGTAATTTATCAAAGTCTTCAGTTGCTATTTTCAATTTCTTCTTTAGTTCGGCAATTTCCAATAAAAATGAATCGTCTTTCTTGGTCGATTTTTTCTTAGACGAAGAAGGAAGACATGGCAAAAGTTTTGTTTGAGTTTTCAGTATAGAATCACATTCTCCATCGCATTCTTCATAAGTACCTAGTTTTCAACGCAAAAATAAAAATTAAAAAACGAAGAATCGTTAACATTAATAATTACCGAGAAAAATAACTTTTGCTTCTTCATTCAGAGAATTGTCTGATTCTTTCGCATTGACTTTATCGCCAACTTTGATCACCTGTTTTCGCTTAGATAAAGATGAAAGAAGCTCTAATCGTAAAACAGCATGACTTTGTTGTGACAAAAAATATACAAGAGCAAAATTAGAGGTTTCCATTTTTGATTGCAAACGATAGCATCAAAGTTGAAAACAATTGTAGACAGGAGTGCACGGAATGATACCGCGAAAATTAGACGTAATTCCCAAAAATGACTCAATTTAATCAAATCACGTGTTCAGTACTAACATGTGGCTGACAAACAGGCCTGCTGTGCACGCGTGCATTAATCGATTGTGATTAATCGATACATGACTCGAATTGTTCTGAATGCTGGGGCGTTTCATAAAGGTCGTTATTGCATTGTTTTGACAAACAAACACAAATAAACTCGACCGACCAAGTTAGCGATTTCGATTCTAACCTCAAACGATCATAATCGTCATACGAGCTATTGTTTTATTGTATCCATAATGTCACCCCCTAAGGAGGAAACCCCTCGAAGGACAGATTATCGCAATCGGTAAGACAATATATCAATGATGACTGATTGCAATTAACGAAATATTCAATTAGCCGTAACTTGGCTAATTATCTTGCAGACCAGTTACAAGTTGGTAAAAATCCGAAAGCACCAATTTCCAACGACTATTTATCACCGTCCACTTCTTCGGCATTGAATCTATCTTATTCGAATCAGGTTGCACAAGAGGAATATGATTCGAACCAATTGCCTTTGCCTCGCGATGATGACGTCCCAATGCTGTCACCTGAACATTCTGATTCAGATGCAAGTTCAGACGCATTTTCTGACAATCTTTCAGTTTGTGCAGACGAAATTATCACTAATCTCTTAATCGATTATCAAGTCAGTAGTAATACATCTGACTCCTCAATGGAAAAGCTTTTAAAAGTAATAAACGATTGTGCAAGACTCAAAGGATTTGAAAAGGACCTCTTGCCAGCAACTTACTATGAATTAATCAAGAATGTTACTATTACTTCACCTGGAATGAGGTTCATCTGTGAATATTGTGCCAAATTAACAAAAGTTATTGATAGAAAGATTTCAAAAGGCTATGATATTATTAATTGTGAGTGCGGACAAAAAATTGATCCTATTGCTGAAACAAATGGCCCCCGAGGATACTTTGTTCAACTCGATCCAATCAACAGAATTCAGAGAATGCTCGAAAATACATTAATTCGAAAACAAATCAAATTCTGCAATGAGCTTCAATTAAAGGAAATCGACAAATTTGGCAAATACAACTCGGGCCGAATTTATCGCAAATCGATGAAAAACGGCGACCTCAGCCTGACATTCTTTTCCGATGGAGTGAAAGTATTCGGTTCCTCTAAAAGTGATTTTTGGCCGGCACTTCTATCTATCAATGAGCTTCATCATTCTTTGCGCAACCAGTTTGTCATTCCGGCTGCAATTTATTTCGGGCCTAAAAAGCCAAGTGGTGCCAACATGATTGAATGCATTCGAGAAGACTTGTCAACATTAGCTATCAACGGAATTGATTGGTCTATGAAGAATGGCGATGGAGGTTTGATTTTGACGAATACAAAAGTATATACTGAAATTTTCTTTATTTATTTTATTAATTAATTGTATTATTAGGTTAAGACGTTATTTGGTGTTTTCGATTCTCAGGCAAAACCTGCCTTCATGAACATTCAATATCCGAGCGGTCTAAAATCATGTCCACGATGTTACATTTTGGCCAAAAAGGTTGAACATAATTTAATATTCGGTTATCAGGATAATCTGGAATTGCGATCGATGGAACACTACCCTAACTTGCTAGCATCACTTCCAAATTCGGACACTTCAGAATATAGGGGCATTTATGGTCCACCGCCAATTGCAGCAATACCTTTTTATGACCCAATCAAGTCGACCACAATTGATTTCATGCATTGTGTTGATTTGGGTGTCACTAATCGTATTGTTTCACTTTGGTTCAAATCAAGTAATCATGAAGCAGAATATTATATTACACCCAAGACTAGAATTGAAATGGATCGATGCTTCAAAACGATTAAGCCCCCGGATCATTTGCCTCGCACAGTTCGGCCATTATCTAATTTGGTCAATTTTAAAGCAAGCGAATGGAATTCGTTTTTATTATACATTTTTCCTATTTTTATGAAAAAATATTTATTGGACGCGTACTACAAACATTTCTTCTTGCTCTCTTTCTCGATGACGACTCTTCTCAAGCCTCAAATCACCTCATTCGAGCTCGGCTTGGTCAATCGCGTGTTACATAAGTTTGTTTCACAAATGGAAAGTTTATACGACCAAAAGCAATTAACGCACAATTGTCATCTCCTTCTTCATCTCACCGAGGTGGTCAAAGACATTGGATCTCTTTCAGATGTAAACGGTTACACATTTGAAAGCATGAATGGACTGCTTCGTAACCATGTAAATGGAAGCAACAATGTTGGAAAGCAAATTGCCAACAAAAGCGAACTTCAATTTTCGGCCAAGCTTTCTTTGATGCGAAGTGAAGATCAATCAACTGATACAACACCAAAATTGAAATTCAAATCAAAATTAGATGCCAAATTTAATCTCCAAATTCAAGACAAATTGCAACATAATTTGCAATTCCAATTCGCAACTCTTCGCTTTAACAATGTTTATTACACTTCTCAATCGTATAAACGAGAAACTAAAGCATGCAATTCGGTGGTTCAATTGAAGAATAATAATTTTTTGTTTATTTTTTGTTTTATTGAGTGTAATAATGAAATTTTTGCTATTGGAAAAGAGAAGAAATCTATTCGAAACGTTTCTTGTGAATTTAGTGACCACCATGGACGTTCTAATCTTGTTTTACCACATCTCCACGAAGTTCAAATTGTATCACCCTCAGTAATTGTAAATGTTAAAGAATTTTCACAAAAGTGTTTCTTTGTTGATTTTGATAATAAGCAGTATTGTATCTTAACAAATAATAAATATGCATTTTAATTGGATGAATTAAACTAAAATTGTTTCATTCTAATATTGTCTCCTGAACTATTGCTCAGATATTGTCTAAATGTGATCTAATGACAGTTGTCGACTGACTACTGTTAAAATACTGATTTTTGTCAATTGTTTTACAACCGTTTTGATGTCAATAAATGATCAATAGTTGAATAGTTGCCAGATTGACAATTGCCCGAAATCAACTGTTTTACAAGATTTATTCAGTTGTTTTCGGGCAATTGTCAATTTGACAATAGTCCGGCAACATGGGGCTTCCGAGCTGGGATACTACGAAGGCAAGAACCTAATGCAATTGTAAGTATTATTTAAGTAATTATAAATGTAATTTATTAAAAATTATTTTATTTTAGTTTTGTTGTTTTGCAAGAAAATGTCAAATTTGAATTTGATGAATTTTTATATTTGAAAAACGTCAACAAGCGTGAATTTGAAAGTGAGCCAACATTCAGAGCAATGGAGACCACTGAACCGATTACGAAGACAAACGGTACGTAGCATGCTTCCGTGTGAGTTGTGTCATATGCTAACACGAGTTGTTTTCAGACATGGAATCATTAAAGATACGTAAATACTCAATGAAAGTAGATGTACAATCACTATTGAGCCGTATTCCATCGCGACTGATCACCCAGAAGGACATGCACCATCCAAGGGCGTTCGACATCGAAATGTGGTGATACCACAACAAATGAAGACAATCATCTCAGCACTCGGGTATTCTGTAAATGTCGACTCACCGATAGGTATAGGTACCTTTGGCAAGGTTTTCATCGGATCCCGTCTGACCAGTGGCATTTGCAGAGCCCACCATGATTACCGTTACAATAAAGTTTGGGAATGTACTTAATTATCTTAGAAACCTCAAGTATTATTCCATAAACAGAAATATTTGACTTTAAATAATTAAATAAAAATCCGATAGGGTGCGTCACCAAAAATGTGAATTTTATTTTTTATAAAACCTTTTTTAATTTTGAAGCTGAATCAACTGAATTTAAATATTTAACCGAAAAGTTATTTTATCTTGATTTTAATGTATAAAAACAGAAAATTTAATTATTAAATAAATATTTTTCAATTTAAAAAGATAGTTATTATTTTACCTTTTATATAAACTGCCTTCACTCGCAATCAGTTTTCTAGCATTCAAACGCAAAGAAAAAAGTAATAAAAACATTAAAATATGAGAAAACCATTAAATAGGAGAAGATCGCCTACCATTCATATATTAATAAGTAAATTAGATACTCACAAAAAATAATCATCATTTGAATAACCAAAAAAATGCATCAATAATTTTACTTAAATAAAAGAAAGATGTGTTAAACATTAAATTGATAACTAGTAATAGATAAAAAAGTTTTTGGCTGTTTCAAACCCTTGGATAAACTCTAAGCAAATAAGTATGATTTCAAAAAATTTTGTTATTTTGACCTTTTTTTTAATCGTTGTGTTGCAGGAAAACATCAAATTTGAATTTGATGAATTTTTATATTTGGAAAACGGAAACAAGCGTGAATTACCATACGAGATTGTGCGCTATTTGTTCGGACAAGTCCTTCGTGCTGTCCAATCGATGCATGAAAGTGGTTTTGCCCACCGGGACCTCAAGATCGGAAATGTAATGCTCACTAATGCTTACCAAGTCAAGCTTTTGAACTATGGGATGACTGCCATGAAAGAACCGAGAGATGGTGCGAATGGCTTCTGCAAGTGGAATTTCACTGACTCGAACTGTGGCACTACGTTTAATAGTAAAAAAAACTTGTTGATCAAGAAATGTGTTGAATTATTAAATGGATTATGTGTATTATGTCTTTTAGACAACAGTGCACGGATAACACTTAATCGTATTTAAGTTTTGATAAAAACAATTATATTAATTGTATTAACCTTTAAAAAACTAAAAGGAAGGCAAAAACGGAAACGAAATTCATTGATTTTTTTATGTTTTAAATAGACATTTATTTATTAAGTAATAAATTGAAAGTATATTTTGTTTATCAATTTAGTTTATCAATTTAGTTTAGTTTCTATGAAATGTTTAGAAAAATGAAACTTTACTTAAATGTAGATGGCAGTAGGGGATTAAGATTTCTGGTTTTATTAGCCAACCATATTTTCGGTACTTCATGACGATTCATTCATTTGTAAGCAAATTCTTTAATAAATATTTTTAACCTAGGAATAACATAATTAATTTTACCTGTTTGTTGTATTAGACTTAAAGTTGAGTTTTGAATATTAAAGTTATCTCAGATAACCGCTAGACAGTAAAATCATAATATTTTCACAATTGATTTAAATACGAATTTTTCACCTGACCAAAAGGCTCATGAATTGCCCATTGCATGGCTTTAATTTTTTAATATTTTCACTTATGATTTAAACAAATTTTGATTATTTTTACCATTTTTAAAAACCCATTTTCCTGAACAAAAATGTTTTGCTACTATGGAAATCATTATGTTTGTTGGACAACAGTGCACGGGTAACAATTAAGAGCAATTAAATTATGATAAAAATACTTATTTTAATTGTATTAACCTTTAAAAATCACGAAAAAATCAAAAGTTAACATAATTTAAAATGAAAGATTTTAATTTTTTAAATAAGCATTTATTATTTAATGTATTGGAAGTAAATTTTGTTTATCAATTTTGTTCTATCTAGAAATTGTTCAATAAAATAAAAGTTTACTTAAATGTGAATGGCATAAGTAGATTAAGTTTTCTGGTAATTAATTGTGCTTAAAGTGTTCCAGAATGGATTCAACAAATTCCATTTCTAATCAAATTCTTCATATAGAGCCAAGCCAACCACAGAGCTGACATTGTGAGTACTCCTTCTTAAGTTTGAGATTCTTTCTAATGAAAGTGGCTAATCAATTTAAAAACCAATACCAATTTGGCCTAAAATTGTGGGTTATCTTTTGGAATGCAAAAAGAAAGAAAGAAAACAAGAGAATAAAGTTTGTATAACTAAATTATTTTCTTTATAAATAAAAGCATTTCATGTTAATAAACTCAATTCAAGAAAATTTCAGAAAAATACATTTTAAGACAGTTGGCGATAACTAACTGTACAAAGTCAAACCTTTAAAAAATAAAGAAACTTGAAAATTTACAACAGAGACTTGCTATTTTTAAAAATATTAGTGATCAGATTAAGAAGTCAAAAACGAAAGTCAATTAAGTAATCTTGATTCTCATATCGGAAATATTTACTAATTGTAAGACAAACTATATTTAACCTTTTGTTAGGCAAGACTGAAACAAAAGGAAAAAAATCATGAAAGTGAATTTACGTAGAATAAGTTTGAGAGTTTGAGAGGAACCACTGATAGACAAAACATGTTTTCCGATAAAATACTATTATCATTTTACATATAAATTCATCAAACGCTTTTCAGAAACGGTTACAAATGTTTTAATCCACTTTCATTTAATTCATGGTCACTGAGATCAGGCTTTAGCTGAATGCAAAAATTTGTACTGCTTCTCATGATTTTAAATGTAAGTTTATTGTTTATTAACACGTGTCCTGGGCGGAATTGAATCTGCAGTGAAAAAGTTTAAATAAAATATTCAAACTGTGAAACCAAAACTATTGCAAGATGAATCAATAATAATGTTTTTAAATTAATTTAAGAAATATTTATGACCATTTAATAAACAGCAAAATAAAGATGATAAATTAACGGCTGTTTTCAAGGCAGCCGAAAAGATGGGAGGTTACCTTTTTAATATACATGCGAAAAATCAACTAATAGTTTAAAAATAAAAGTTTACTAAATGTAAATGGTAGTATTGGATTAAGATTTCTTGTTGTTCATTGTCCTTAAAAGTAACGTTATTCGAGTGTTTCGGGTGATGGATTCAACGAATTCCATCTTTAATTAAACACATAATATAGACCCAAGCCAACAACAGCACCAAGTGTTCAATAACTTCATTAGTACACTAAAGTTGCGATTCGATGAGCATGAAATGAGTTGAAATTCAAATACAATAAAGCAAAACTTTTGCTAATGATATAAGACTTATACCGATTAAGTATTAGATTATAAAAAAACAATTTTAATAATAAGAAAAATATATAAAACATAATACTTTTAGTTTAAGTTATGATGAATTAAAAATGCTAAATAATGTTAGATTCATTTCATATCAATTCCATTTGCCAAATTTATTTACCCCTAAAAATACATAAATTTAAAATTTTACCTTTAAAAACATGATGCTTAATTCGGACTTTCAACTGGTTCTATTTGATTATGGAATGGTCTACGTTCACGAACAGACCAAAGAAGGCAACACTTCGATCAGCTGGTCCCTTACCGACTCCCAATGCGGCTCCCGCTTCTATTATTCTCCGGAACTTGCACTCGAAGAAGAGTACAACCCAAAACAACTGGATTATTGGTTGGCCGGAGTGGCCCTTCTCGAGATGTGAAGCCCAGAAGTGCCTGATTTCGGACATTTGATCAATTCGAATGGCGAGCTAAAGTCGGAATGGATTGTCTTTGAGGCTGAAGTGCCGTCCGACTTGCGACAAGTGGTGATGAGTCTGCTGCAAGTTGAATCAAAGCGTTCAACCCTCAAGGAAATACAAGAATCCCACCCAAAGTGGTTTGATGAGAAACAGTTCTGGGATAAGTACAAACAAGGTCTTATCGAGAACGTGTTTGAACAGTTTTTAAAGGATGGCATCGACAAGAAATAGAACTCAAGATCTAAAGCACTTAAGCTATGCACTATGCACTATGCACTATGCACTTATATTTTTTGACAAATTTAGAACTATTACTATGATGTGCTATAATATTCGAAATCTAAATTTTGCTTTTATTAAACGATACTTGTTGCGATAATGTCAATATATATGACACGATTCTTTTGGAATACTACGAAGGCAAGAACTTAATGCAATTGTAAGTATCAGTTAAGTAATTATAAATGTAATTTATTAAAGACTATTTCATTTTAGTTTTGTTGTTTTGCAAGAAAATATTAAATTTGAATTTGATGAATTTTTATATTTGGAAAACGCCAACAAGCGTGAATTTGAAAGTGAGCCAACATTCAGAGCAATGGAGACCACTGAACCGATTACGAAGACAAACGGTACGTAGCATGTTTCCGTGTGAGTTGTGTCATATGCTAACACAAGTTGTTTTCAGACATGGAATCATTAAAGATACGTAAATACTCTATGAAAGTAGATGGTACTGTCACTATTGAGCCGTATTCCATCGCGACTGATCACCCAGAAGGACAAGCACCATCCAAGGCCGTTCGACATCGAAATGTGGTGATACCACAACAAATGAAGACAATCATCGCAGCACTTGGGTATTCTGTCAATGTCGACTCACCGATAGGTATAGGTATCTTTGGCAAGGTTTTCATCGGATCCCGTCTGACCATTGGCATTTGCAAAGCCCACCATGAATCTGTTCAACGAGTCAGCATAAAGATTACCGATCTTGAGCACGTTTCTTCCTACTACAAGAACAACTTCTGGTCTCCCGAGAACGCTTGTCTCAACACTGTGTCCGGGTCAAATTTAGTGCACACCTATGAAAGGATGCTTTGCGAGATCATACAGGATAATGTGCAAAAACAGTTGGAAGTACCATTGGAATATATTTTTAAATGTGATTTATTAAAAATTGTTTTATTTGTTTTAGCTAGGTCGTCTTTCAAGAGTATTTGCAGTACGAGTTAACTGATCTGCTCTATCTCCAAAATAGCGACAAGCGACGCATTCCAGTGCCAATTGTAAAACGTCTTTTCAATGAATTGTGCTGCGGATTAAACCAATTGCATCAAAAGGGTTTTTGCCACCGAGATGTTAAGAGCTCGAATCTAATGCTCAACTCATCCTATCAACTGAAACTACTCGATTTTGGAATGACTTTCCAAAAGCAGGCTAGCATCAAATTGAATAGTGACAGAACGAAGTGGACAATTACGGACACTGTGTGTGGGACTCAGAAATTTTTCTCGCCCGAATTGGCACTGGATGAAGACTATTACCCACATCTTTATGACAGCTGGCCGGCTGGTCTAGCCCTGTTTGAACTGAGCAACTCGGATGTACCTGATTTCTACACTTTGATCAAGAAAAGTGGTCTGTTCGAGCAGGATTAGATCAACTTCGATGAATGTGTTCCAAGTGAGATTAAAAGATTGTGCTCGAATTGGTGCAAGTCGAAAGCAAACGTACTTCCGTGAGTGACTTTCTCAAGAACAACCCGGACTGGCACAACGAAAAATCATTCTGGGAGCTGTATAACTCAGGAGCCATCGAGCATACTTTTGATGTATTGCGGCACGAAAGCGAGAGGAAAGAGAAATGAAGCAAACTAGAAGCGAATTGAAAAAATAGCTCTTAAATTAATTGTCAGATGCACAACAATAATTATTGATTGTACTTCATTTATTCTAATGCCAATTTATTTTATTACGATTTTTTGCATTTGGTTGTATTAATAAAATAGATTATTATAATTATTATTGAATTTTTTTATTTGGAACTAACTAAGAAAATCTATCCATAAAAGTAAATGTAAACAACGTTTTTTTGCTATTCGAGGCTGTTTGAATCAATCTCATTGTTTAATGTGATGAATTATAAAAAAAATTCAGATCGTCATTTTTCAAGATCATACATTTACCTTTAATTTGAGATATAATAGACAAAATTTGGTCAATTGGTTCAGGAGAAAAAGGAAGATTACGAAAACTACTTTTTTAACACTAATATGTGAAGGGGCCATTCACATATGCTTGAAGTTTCGCGTCCTACCTTAATACGATATGATGAATGGCCCATTGACAACAATAATAACTACAATAAAATACAGCTGTTTTATTATTAAACGTTAATACACACTTTATTACACAGACGATATTGTATTACAACTTCTTCAAATTAGCGATTCTTAATTCTTAATCTGTTCTGTCCTGCTCTGCATTGATGAAAGAAGCATAATGTATAATAACAACAAACGAATATGAAGTCAAATCGAGAGTTCATACAACAAAAGCAATTTTAGTGGCCATTTGAATTACCCACGCCTAAATTGCCAAACACTTAATTTGAAATAGGCTGCAAATAGAATGTTTACGGGTGTGTGTATGATGTACGTAACATTACAACATTACATACATTAACTACACATACAATTCGAACTTCACAAGTAGAGTGAAATGCTTATTACACGTTAGTGTAAAAACGATTGTGTACTTTGCGTGTCTCGATTTAATATCACAGGTTCAGATATTTCCGACAATTCCGTGTCTGTGTGTGATCGTTCAAGGTTCGCTACTGGATAATCTCGTAAATACTACTTCGTTACAAGTACATTGACACAACAGCAAGCCAATGGAGTTAACTACAGTTACGACTAAAGCTCTAGGTAAGTAGAAAATTATCGTGTGAGTTATATCATGTTGGACAAGTTGATTTGTGCGACCCTTGAGTCACCATTCGAATGTCGAATGTTCGACTAACATGTCAACAGAGAACTCTCTTTGTGCTCATATATCGCTGCACTTTGCTCTGTCCTTAGTTGTACTATTTTGTTCTTTTGCACCAATAAAGAACTCTTCTCTTTCTCGTGTGCCTTCCTGTTTGCTCTTGTGGACGAGTCAACTGCTTGGACTCCCCGAGACCTGCTTTCGTGCTCTTGTAGACGAGTCACCTTTCGGACTCCTCAAGACCTGTTCGTGATCTTCGTGGACGAGTCAACCGCTTGGACTCCCAGAAGACCTGTGCTCCAACATATCATAAGCTAATACGAATTGCTTTTGATACATTCAACATTCAAAAGATTGCATTACTACCCGATGGTTCTGTAAAGGTCGAGCCATTCATTATGCCAACACCGTGTTGGCAACACGTATGCCAAGCACAATCGAATCACGTCCAAATACAGTGAACCACAAGAATTTAGTATTCAAACCACCACTAAAGAAGATGATCAAAGTTTTAGGTTTCGATATGGAACTAAATTCTCCGATAGTAGCTGGAGCTTATAGCAAAGTATTTCTAGGCACCCGATTATCCTCTGGAACGATCAATGCCTACCGTAAAAGTATTGCACAAATCGCTATCAAGGTGACCGACTTGGGACAGACTTCAACCGTGTTCAACTATTGCTATTTGCCTCGTGAAATCATTTGTTTGAATGCAGTCAAAGGACCGTTCAATGTAGAGATTTACGATACGATTCTATTGGAATTTTATGAAGAAAAGAAACTAATGCAATTGTAAGTATCATTTAAGTAATTATAAATGTAATTTATTAAAGAAAATATAGTTGTTTTGAAAGAAAATATCAAATTTGAATTTGATGAATTTTTATATCTGGAAAACGGAAACAAGCGGGAATTACCATACGAGATTGTGCGCTATTTGTTCGGACAAGTTCTGCGTGCTGTACAATCGATGCATGAAAGTGGTTTTGCCCACCTGGACCTCAAGATCAGCAATGTAATGCTCACTGATGCTTACCAAGTCAAGCTTTTGGACTATGGCATGACCGCCATGAAAGGACCGAGAGATGGTGCGAATGGCTTATGCAAGTGGAATTTTACTGACTCGAGCTGACTGGCACTACATTTTACCACTCGCCGGAACAAATCTTCGGGATTGATTACCTGCCGGACCGAGTCGACGGGTGGCAGCTAGGACTTTTACTGTTTGAAGTAGTCTGTGGGGAACTTCCGGAGTTGGCCGAGCTGATGCCAAAAGCACGGCGAGTTACGCCATGAGTGGATCAAATTGGACAAAGAAATTCCTGAAGATATCAAAGAAGTCATTGTTGGCCTATTGCAGGTTGAAGCAAAGCGTACAACTCTAGCTCAAATACGACAGCAATACTCTGACTGGTTCGATGATGAAACCTTTTGGAAAAGTGCAGAACGTTTTCGATCAATTTGCTAAAGCTTACAAAGGCAAGAAGGGGATGTGATATGCAATATTAATTACATTAGTTGAGAAATATGCAATATATCTAATATTTAAATATGTCTAGTTGGATACTTTCAATGAGCTATGTTTGAATTTACCTTTTATTAAACGATATATGCTTTTATTATAATGAAATGTTTATTATTCATTTACGATTGTGTAGCTGAAGCGAGCGAGAGTGAGATTTATGTTTGAGTACAAACTTATACGAAACGAAATGTGTTATGTACAACTTGAAATAGATCACAAGGAAAACTCAAATTGACTTTGTGTTTAACTTTGTACATTTCCATGTCGTACCACATATAAAGAGTTAATTAACAAAATCTAAATTATTATTATCTGTCAACAGAATGCTATGCTAGGTATAATGTATAAAACGATAGAAATTAAAAATAGCTAACTTTGGCTGAATCCGGTAACTTTTCAAACTAATTACTATTTTAAATATAAATTTAATCTCAATAAAAATAAAAGCAAATCAAAATATAATATCAAATAATTTCAAACGAAAATAAAATATGAATTATTTTAAAAACTGATTTATTAAGTATATTGACCTTATGTACGTGTGGAATAATGAACAATATTTTCGGAACTTGATGCCGATTCATTCAGTCAGGAATCAATCAGAATCGTTAGGAAAAATTACATTTAAAAATCATAATTTTATAACCATTTATTAGGAATTCAAGGAGAGAGAACAAAAATTTATTCAAATATCAAAATCTAATAAAATCCGAATTACAATGAATGAAAATATAAATTGGATTTGTATGTTATAAAAAAAATTATTCAAATTAAATTGAACAAAAATTTCGGTTGGAAAATTGTTAAGCTGATTATACAATTACGAGTATTGGAAACAGAAGCAGAAATTTCATTAAAGCTAGTTCTTATAACTTTTTTTGTAAATTCAAAACCAAAACAATGAAAAAGATTACTTGCGGTATAAATTAAAAACTAAAAGCAGTTTAGTTGATCGTAATAAAAGAACGATTACATTTGATTTGTCTGCTTGATCTTATCTTATCCAAAAAATAAAAAACAATTCTATGAAGTGCACCATTAATAAGATGTTTAAGAATCGTACATGATTGGCGTTTGTAATCTTAAGAGTTCACTTCTATGCACTCGCAGTCCAAAAAACTACAAGTTAGATATTCAAAACCTTTTATTTTAGTATAAAAATCGATTATTTTAATCTAATTTATTTACAAATAAAACGTGAGATTGTTTTAAAGCTACGAAAAAAATAAGAATGTTTTCAGTTGATCTAAATGTTACCTTAAATGGTATATAAAGTTAAAAAAAAGTTTGTTTCTTAAAAATTAAACTCTTTGCATGTGACACTGAATTTAAGTGTGATTCTTGTGCACAATTCTCACTTCTGTTCACTTGTTGACTCTAGTAGTAGTAATGTTTCTGCTTCCAGACACAAAAAGTTATTGAGTTTCTTCTTGATGAAGTGAGTTCCCTAAAGAGTCACCATGGATCGTCCTAATATTTTGGGTACCATTTTTAAAATAAAACAAAATATGTAAAATAAAAAATCATTAAAATAGCTTGTTGAAATAAGAGAATTTCAAGTTAATGAATTTAGTTCAATTAAAAATCTGAATAGCATTTATAATTCTGAAACAATTTTATATGGCACTATGGAGAACGCTTAAAATTAAGTTGAGTTAAAATAATAATAAAACCCGAAATAAAACGTGAAAATAAAAAAGAAAGGAAAGTAAAAGGAATTTGATTTTGATTGACCTTTACCAAGAATGTTGATTATAATGGACAAGTGTTAGTGATTGTAATTTTAGTAATCCTAATAGTAATGATGAGATTTTAAACCTGAAGGGTTAAAAAAAGTATGATTCAGAGTAGTAAAGTCTAACTTTTAACTTTTTAATAATTTTTCAGATTGCCCTTGATACGTTGATTATAATTGAATTTAAAATAAAGTCGATTCCGAAAGCTCTATTTGTTTGAAATGCCATTTTTAGAAAAAATAACAATTTTATTAAAAACCTTTTATGATTGCAAAATTCCATCGATCTTATAAATCTAAAAATTCACTCTAATATTGCTGCTGGTTTGGGATTCAATTGTGTTGGTACTGCTGCTTGTAACACTTGAAAGTTTTGTAACTGCTATACGACGACGCAATCAACTAGAATAACTTGCCAGACAGGCAAGGATCAACAGAATAACTCACAAAAAAAGTCTACTGTGAACATGAAGGGACTTTCAATGGACAACAAGGTTAGACTTGCTGAGGACTTCGTGGTTGAAGGGTGAATTGAGGAATCGTATAAAGAGAGCGATCTATTTGGTAAGTGATTGTAAGAATGTTACTGAAGCATATATTTGATAGATAAGCTTACATAAATAAAATATAGTCGATTATTGTGGTAGTTCAAATCATTGTAATTCGTGAGTTTCTTAATTGTAAAATGGGTTGAAAAAGTATGAACATTTATTTGATGAACAAGCTTTTCTTGGCAATGGAAATAGGTTAGATTCATCCTATTTCCATTACCGCAACTAGGCAATGGCCGATACCAAAAGTATCGGCTATGTGATGAACAAGCTTATCTCGGCAATGGAAATAGGTTAGATTCATCCTATTTCCATTACCGCAACTAGGCAATGGCCGATACCAAAAGTATCGGCTATGTGATGAACAAGCTTATCTCGGCAATGGAAATAGTTTAGATTCATCCTATTTCCATTACCGCAACTAGGCAATGGCCGATACCACAAATATCGGTTATGGCCGATACCAATAATATCGGTTATTTGATGAACAAGCCTTTTTGGCAATGGAAATAGGTTAGATTCATCCTATTTCCATTACCGCAACTAGGCAATGGCCGATACCAAAAGTATCGGTTATGTGATGAACAAGCTTATCTCGGCAATGGAAATAGGTTAGATTCATCCTATTTCCATTACCGCAACTAGGCAATGGCCGATACCACAAATATCGGTTATGGCCGATACCAAAAGTATCGGTTATGTGATGAACAAGCTTATCTCGGCAATGGAAATAGGTTAGATTCATCCTATTTCCATTACCGCAACTCCGCAATGGCCGATACCACAAATATCGGTTATGGCCGATACAAATAATATCGGTTATTTGATGAACAAGTTTTTTCTTGGCAATGGAAATAGGTTAGATTCATCCTATTTCCATTACCGCAACTAGGCAATGGCCGATACCAAAAGTATCGGTTATGTGATGAACAAGCTTTTCTTGGCAATGGAAATAGGTTAGATTCATCCTATTTCCATTACCGCAACTAGGCAATGGCCGATACCACAAATATCGGTTATGGCCGATACCAATAATATCGGTTATTTGATGAACAAGCTTTTCTTGGCAATGGAAATAGGTTAGATTCATCCTATTTCCATTGCCGCAACTCCGCAATGGCCGATACCACAAATATCGGTTATGGCCGATACCAATAATATCGGTTATTTGATGAACAAGCTTTTCTTGGCAATGGAAATAGGTTAGATTCATCCTATTTCCATTGCCGCAACTCCGCAATGGCCGATACCACAAATATCGGTTATGGCCGATACCAATAATATCGGTTATTTGATGAACAAGCCTTTCTTGGCAATGGAAATAGGTTAGATTCATCCTATTTCCATTACCGCAACTAGGCAATGGCCGATACCACAAATATCGGTTATGGCCAATACCAAAAGTATCGGTTATTTGATGAACAAGCCCTTCTTGGCAATGGAAATAGGTTAGATTCATCCTATTTCCATTACCGCAACTAGGCAATGGCCGATACCAAAAGTATCGGCTATGTGATGAACAAGCTTATCTCGGCAATGGAAATAGGTTAGATTCATCCTATTTCCATTACCGCAACTAGGCAATGGCCGATACCAAAAGTATCGGCTATGTGATGAACAAGCTTATCTCGGCAATGGAAATAGGTTAGATTCATCCTATTTCCATTACCGCAACTAGGCAATGGCCGATACCAAAAGTATCGGCTATGTGATGAACAAGCTTATCTCGGCAATGGAAATAGGTTAGATTCATCCTATTTCCATTACCGCAACTAGGCAATGGCCGATACCAAAAGTATCGGCTATGTGATGAACAAGCCTTTCTTGGCAATGGAAATAGGTTAGATTCATCCTATTTCCATTACCGCAACTAGGCAATGGCCGATACCAAAAGTATCGGCTATGTGATGAACAAGCTTATCTCGGCAATGGAAATAGGTTAGATTCATCCTATTTCCATTACCGCAACTAGGCAATGGCCGATACCACAAATATCGGTTATGGCCGATACCAATAATATCGGTTATTTGATGAACAAGCTTATCTCGGCAATGGAAATAGGTTAGATTCATCCTATTTCCATTACCGCAACTAGGCAATGGCCGATACCAAAAGTATCGGCTATGGCCGATACCAATAATATCGGTTATTTGATGAACAAGCCTTTCTTGGCAATGGAAATAGGTTAGATTCATCCTATTTCCATTACCGCAACTAGGCAATGGCCGATACCAAAAGTATCGGCTATGTGATGAACAAGCTTATCTCGGCAATGGAAATAGGTTAGATTCATCCTATTTCCATTACCGCAACTAGGCAATGGCCGATACCAAAAGTATCGGCTATGTGATGAACAAGCTTATCTCGGCAATGGAAATAGGTTAGATTCATTTTATTTCCATTACCGCAACTAGGCAATGGCCGATACCAAAAGTATCGGCTATGTGATGAACAAGCTTATCTCGGCAATGGAAATAGGTTAGATTCATCCTATTTCCATTACCGCAACTAGGCAATGGCCGATACCAAAAGTATCGGCTATGTGATGAACAAGCTTATCTCGGCAATGGAAATAGGTTAGATTCATCCTATTTCCATTACCGCAACTAGGCAATGGCCGATACCACAAATATCGGTTATGGCCGATACCAAAAGTATCGGCTATGTGATGAACAAGCTTATCTTGGCAATGGAAATAGGTTAGATTCATCCTATTTCCATTACCGCAACTAGGCAATGGCCGATACCAAAAGTATCGGCTATGTGATGAACAAGCTTATATCGGCAATGGAAATTGGTTAGATTCATCCTATTTCCATTACCGCAACTAGGCAATGGCCGATACCACAAATATCGGTTATGGCCGATACCAATAATATCGGTTATTTGATGAACAAGCCTTTCTTGGCAATGGAAATAGGTTAGATTCATCCTATTTCCATTACCGCAACTAGGCAATGGCCGATACCAAAAGTATCGGCTATGTGATGAACAAGCTTATCTCGGCAATGGAAATAGGTTAGATTCATCCTATTTCCATTACCGCAACTAGGCAATGGCCGATACCAAAAATATCGGCTATGGCCGATACCATTAATATCGGTTATTTGATGAACAAGCTTATCTCGGCAATGGAAATAGGTTAGATTCATCCTATTTCCATTGCCGCAACTCCGCAATGGCCGATACCACAAATATCGGTTATGGCCGATACTAAAAGTATCGGCTATGTGATGAACAAGCTTATCTTGGCAATGGAAATAGGTTAGATTCATCCTATTTCCATTACCGCAACTAGGCAATGGCCGATACCACAAATATCGGTTATGGCCGATACCATTAATATCGGTTATTTGATGAACAAGTTTTTTCTTGGCAATGGAAATAGTTTAGATTCATCCTATTTCCATTACCGCAACTAGGCAATGGCCGATACCAAAAGTATCGGCTATGGCCGATACCAAAAATATCGGTTATTTGATGAACAAGCCTTTCTTGGCAATGGAAATAGGTTAGATTCATCCTATTTCCATTACCGCAACTAGGCAATGGCCGATACCAAAAGTATCGGCTATGTGATGAACAAGCTTATCTCGGCAATGGAAATAGGTTAGATTCATCCTATTTCCATTACCGCAACTAGGCAATGGCCGATACCAAAAGTATCGGCTATGTGATGAACAAGCTTATATCGGCAATGGAAATAGGTTAGATTCATCCTATTTCCATTACCGCAACTAGGCAATGGCCGATACCACAAATATCGGTTATGGCCGATACCATTAATATCGGTTATTTGATGAACAAGCCTTTCTTGGCAATGGAAATAGGTTAGATTCATCCTATTTCCATTACCGCAACTAGGCAATGGCCGATACCAAAAGTATCGGCTATGTGATGAACAAGCTTATCTTGGCAATGGAAATAGGTTAGATTCATCCTATTTCCATTACCGCAACTAGGCAATGGCCGATACCAAAAGTATCGGTTATGTGATGAACAAGCTTATCTCGGCAATGGAAATAGGTTAGATTCATCCTATTTCCATTACCGCAACTAGGCAATGGCCGATACCAAAAGTATCGGCTATGGCCGATACCAATAATATCGGTTATTTGATGAACAAGCCTTTCTTGGCAATGGAAATAGGTTAGATTCATCCTATTTCCATTACCGCAACTAGGCAATGGCCGATACCACAAATATCGGTTATGGCCGATACCAAAAGTATCGGCTTTGTGATGAACAAGCTTATCTTGGCAATGGAAATAGGTTAGATTCATCCTATTTCCATTACCGCAACTAGGCAATGGCCGATACCACAAATATCGGTTATGGCCGATACCAATAATATCGGTTATTTGATGAACAAGCTTTTCTTGGCAATGGAAATAGGTTAGATTCATCCTATTTCCATTACCGCAACTAGGCAATGGCCGATACCACAAATATCGGTTATGGCCGATACCAAAAGTATCGGTTATTTGATGAACAAGCTTATCTCGGCAATGGAAATAGGTTAGATTCATCCTATTTCCATTACCGCAACTAGGCAATGGCCGATACCAAAAGTATCGGCTATGTGATGAACAAGCTTATCTCGGCAATGGAAATAGGTTAGATTCATCCTATTTCCATTACCGCAACTAGGCAATGGCCGATACCAAAAGTATCGGCTATGTGATGAACAAGCTTATATCGGCAATGGAAATCGGTTAGATTCATCCTATTTCCATTACCGCAACTAGGCAATGGCCGATACCAAAAGTATCGGCTATGTGATGAACAAGCTTATCTCGGCAATGGAAATAGGTTAGATTCATCCTATTTCCATTACCGCAACTAGGCAATGGCCGATACCACAAATATCGGTTATGGCCGATACCAATAATATCGGTTATTTGATGAACAAGCCTTTCTTGGCAATGGAAATAGGTTAGATTCATCCTATTTCCATTACCGCAACTAGGCAATGGCCGATACCAAAAGTATCGGCTATGTGATGAACAAGCTTATCTCGGCAATGGAAATAGGTTAGATTCATCCTATTTCCATTACCGCAACTATGCAATGGCCGATACCAAAAAGTATCGGCTATGTGATGAACAAGCTTATCTCGGCAATGGAAATAGGTTAGATTCATCATATTTCCATTACCGCAACTATGCAATGGCCGATACCAAAAGTATCGGCTATGTGATGAACAAGCTTATCTCGGCAATGGAAATAGGTTAGATTCATCCTATTTCCATTACCGCAACTAGGCAATGGCCGATACCAAAAGTATCGGCTATGTGATGAACAAGCTTATCTCGGCAATGGAAATAGGTTAGATTCATCTTATTTCCATTACCGCAACTAGGCAATGGCCGATACCAAAAGTATCGGCTATGTGATGAACAAGCTTATCTCGGCAATGGAAATAGGTTAGATTCATCCTATTTCCATTACCGCAACTAGGCAATGGCCGATACCAAAAGTATCGGCTATGTGATGAACAAGCTTATCTCGGCAATGGAAATAGGTTAGATTCATCCTATTTCCATTACCGCAACTAGGCAATGGCCGATACCACAAATATCGGTTATGGCCGATACCAATAATATCGGTTATTTGATGAACAAGCTTATCTCGGCAATGGAAATAGGTTAGATTCATCCTATTTCCATTACCGCAACTAGGCAATGGCCGATACCAAAAGTATCGGCTATGGCCGATACCAATAATATCGGTTATTTGATGAACAAGCCTTTCTTGGCAATGGAAATAGGTTAGATTCATCCTATTTCCATTGCCGCAACTAGGCAATGGCCGATACCACAAATATCGGTTATGGCCGATACCAATAATATCGGTTATTTGATGAACAAGCCTTTCTTGGCAATGGAAATAGGTTAGATTCATCCTATTTCCATTGCCGCAACTAGGCAATGGCCGATACCACAAATATCGGTTATGGCCGATACCAAAAGTATCGGCTATGTGATGAACAAGCTTATCTCGGCAATGGAAATAGGTTAGATTCATCCTATTTCCATTACCGCAACTAGGCAATGGCCGATACCAAAAGTATCGGCTATGTGATGAACAAGCTTATCTCGGCAATGGAAATAGGTTAGATTCATCCTATTTCCATTACCGCAACTAGGCAATGGCCGATACCACAAATATCGGTTATGGCCGATACCAATAATATCGGTTATTTGATGAACAAGCTTATCTTGGCAATGGAAATAGGTTAGATTCATCCTATTTCCATTACCGCAACTAGGCAATGGCCGATACCAAAAGTATCGGCTATGTGATGAACAAGCTTATCTCGGCAATGGAAATAGGTTAGATTCATCCTATTTCCATTACCGCAACTAGGCAATGGCCGATACCAAAAGTATCGGCTATGTGATGAACAAGCTTATCTCGGCAATGGAAATAGGTTAGATTCATCCTATTTCCATTACCGCAACTAGGCAATGGCCGATACCAAAAATATCGGCTATGGCCGATACCATTAATATCGGTTATTTGATGAACAAGCCTTTCTTGGCAATGGAAATAGGTTAGATTCATCCTATTTCCATTACCGCAACTAGGCAATGGCCGATACCACAAATATCGGTTATGGCCGATACCAAAAGTATCGGTTATTTGATGAACAAGCCTTTCTTGGCAATGGAAATAGGTTAGATTCATCCTATTTCCATTACCGCAACTAGGCAATGGCCGATACCACAAATATCGGTTATGGCCAATACCAAAAGTATCGGTTATTTGATGAACAAGCCTTTCTTGGCAATGGAATTAGGTTAGATTCATCCTATTTCCATTACCGCAACTAGGCAATGGCCGATACCAAAAATATCGGCTATGGCCGATACAATTAATATCGGTTATTTGATGAACAAGCCTTTCTTGGCAATGGAAATAGGTTAGATTCATCCTATTTCCATTACCGCAACTAGGCAATGGCCGATACCAAAAGTATCGGCTATGTGATGAACAAGCTTATCTCGGCAATGGAAATAGGTTAGATTCATCCTATTTCCATTACCGCAACTAGGCAATGGCCGATACCAAAAGTATCGGCTATGTGATGAACAAGCTTATCTCGGCAATGGAAATAGGTTAGATTCATCCTATTTCCATTACCGCAACTAGGCAATGGCCGATACCAAAAGTATCGGCTATGTGATGAACAAGCTTATCTCGGCAATGGAATTAGGTTAGATTCATCCTATTTCCATTACCGCAACTAGGCAATGGCCGATACCAAAAATATCGGCTATGGCCGATACCATTAATATCGGTTATTTGATGAACAAGCCTTTCTTGGCAATGGAAATAGGTTAGATTCATCCTATTTCCATTACCGCAACTAGGCAATGGCCGATACCAAAAGTATCGGCTATGTGATGAACAAGCTTATCTCGGCAATGGAAATAGGTTAGATTCATCATATTTCCATTGCAGCAACTAGGCAATGGCCGATACCAAAAGTATCGGCTATGTGATGAACAAGCTTATCTCGGCAATGGAAATAGGTTAGATTCATCCTATTTCCATTACCGCAACTAGGCAATGGCCGATACCAAAAGTATCGGCTATGTGATGAACAAGCTTATCTCGGCAATGGAAATAGGTTAGATTCATCCTATTTCCATTACCGCAACTAGGCAATGGCCGATACCAAAAGTATCGGCTATGTGATGAACAAGCTTATCTCGGCAATGGAAATAGGTTAGATTCATCCTATTTCCATTACCGCAACTAGGCAATGGCCGATACCACAAATATCGGTTATGGCCGATACCAAAAGTATCGGTTATTTGATGAACAAGCCTTTCTTGGCAATGGAAATAGGTTAGATTCATCCTATTTCCATTACCGCAACTAGGCAATGGCCGATACCAAAAGTATCGGCTATGTGATGAACAAGCTTATCTCGGCAATGGAAATAGGTTAGATTCATCATATTTCCATTACCGCAACTAGGCAATGGCCGATACCAAAAGTATCGGCTATGTGATGAACAAGCTTATCTCGGCAATGGAAATAGTTTAGATTCATCCTATTTCCATTACCGCAACTAGGCAATGGCCGATACCAAAAGTATCGGCTATGTGATGAACAAGCTTATCTTGGCAATGGAAATAGGTTAGATTCATCCTATTTCCATTACCGCAACTAGGCAATGGCCGATACCAAAAGTATCGGCTATGGCCGATACAATTAATATCGGTTATTTGATGAACAAGCCTTTCTTGGCAATGGAAATAGGTTAGATTCATCCTATTTCCATTACCGCAACTAGGCAATGGCCGATACCAAAAGTATCGGCTATGTGATGAACAAGCTTATCTCGGCAATGGAAATAGGTTAGATTCATCCTATTTCCATTACCGCAACTAGGCAATGGCCGATACCAAAAGTATCGGCTATGTGATGAACAAGCTTATCTCGGCAATGGAAATAGGTTAGATTCATCCTATTTCCATTACCGCAACTAGGCAATGGCCGATACCAAAAGTATCGGCTATGTGATGAACAAGCTTATCTCGGCAATGGAAATAGGTTAGATTCATCCTATTTCCATTACCGCAACTAGGCAATGGCCGATACCACAAATATCGGTTATGGCCGATACCATAAGTATCGGTTATTTGATGAACAAGCTTATCTTGGCAATGGAAATAGGTTAGATTCATCCTATTTCCATTACCGCAACTAGGCAATGGCCGATACCAAAAGTATCGGCTATGTGATGAACAAGCTTATCTCGGCAATGGAAATAGGTTAGATTCATCCTATTTCCATTACCGCAACTAGGCAATGGCCGATACCAAAAATATCGGCTATGGCCGATACAATTAATATCGGTTATTTGATGAACAAGCCTTTCTTGGCAATGGAAATAGGTTAGATTCATCCTATTTCCATTACCGCAACTAGGCAATGGCCGATACCAAAAGTATCGGCTATGTGATGAACAAGCTTATCTCGGCAATGGAAATAGGTTAGATTCATCCTATTTCCATTACAGCAACTAGGCAATGGCCGATACCAAAAGTATCGGCTATGTGATGAACAAGCTTATCTCGGCAATGGAAATAGGTTAGATTCATCCTATTTCCATTACCGCAACTAGGCAATGGCCGATACCAAAAGTATCGGCTATGTGATGAACAAGCTTATCTCGGCAATGGAAATAGGTTAGATTCATCCTATTTCCATTACCGCAACTAGGCAATGGCCGATACCAAAAATATCGGCTATGGCCGATACCATTAATATCGGTTATTTGATGAACAAGCCTTTCTTGGCAATGGAAATAGGTTAGATTCATCCTATTTCCATTACCGCAACTAGGCAATGGCCGATACCAAAAGTATCGGCTATGTGATGAACAAGCTTATCTCGGCAATGGAAATAGGTTAGATTCATCATATTTCCATTACCGCAACTAGGCAATGGCCGATACCAAAAGTATCGGCTATGTGATGAACAAGCTTATCTCGGCAATGGAAATAGGTTAGATTCATCCTATTTCCATTACCGCAACTCGGCAATGGCCGATACCAAAAGTATCGGTTATGTGATGAACAAGCTTATCTCGGCAATGGAAATAGGTTAGATTCATCCTATTTCCATTACCGCAACTAGGCAATGGCCGATACCAAAAGTATCGGCTATGTGATGAACAAGCTTATCTCGGCAATGGAAATAGGTTAGATTCATCCTATTTCCATTACCGCAACTAGGCAATGGCCGATACCAAAAGTATCGGCTATGTGATGAACAAGTTTATCTCGGCAATGGAAATAGGTTAGATTCATCCTATTTCCATTACCGCAACTAGGCAATGGCCGATACCAAAAATATCGGTTATGGCCGATACCATAAGTATCGGTTATTTGATGAACAAGCTTATCTCGGCAATGGAAATAGGTTAGATTCATCCTATTTCCATTACCGCAACTAGGCAATGGCCGATACCAAAAGTATCGGCTATGGCCGATACCATTAATATCGGTTATTTGATGAACAAGCCTTTCTTGGCAATGGAAATAGGTTAGATTCATCCTATTTCCATTACCGCAACTAGGCAATGGCCGATACCAAAAGTATCGGCTATGTGATGAACAAGCTTATCTCGGCAATGGAAATAGGTTAGATTCATCCTATTTCCATTACCGCAACTAGGCAATGGCCGATACCAAAAGTATCGGCTATGTGATGAACAAGCTTATCTCGGCAATGGAAATAGGTTAGATTCATCCTATTTCCATTACCGCAACTAGGCAATGGCCGATACCACAAATATCGGTTATGGCCGATACCATTAATATCGGTTATTTGATGAACAAGCTTATCTCGGCAATGGAAATAGGTTAGATTCATCCTATTTCCATTACCGCAACTAGGCAATAGCCGATACCAAAAGTATCGGCTATGTGATGAACAAGTTTATCTCGGCAATGGAAATAGGTTAGATTCATTATATTTCCATTACCGAAACTTGGCAATGGCCGATACCAAAAGTATCGGCTATGTGATGAACAAGCCTTTCTTGGCAATGGAAATAGGTTAGATTCATCCTATTTCCATTACCGCAACTAGGCAATGGCCGATACCAAAAGTATCGGCTATGTGATGAACAAGCTTATCTCGGCAATGGAAATAGGTTAGATTCATCCTATTTCCATTACCGCAACTGGCAATGACCGATACCAAAAGTATCGGCTATGTGATGAACAAGCTTATCTCGGCAATGGAAATAGGTTAGATTCATCCTATTTCCATTACCGCAACTAGGCAATGACCGATACCAAAAGTATCGGCTATGTGATGAACAAGCTTATCTCGGCAATGGAAATAGGTTAGATTCATCCTATTTCCATTACCGCAACTAGGCAATGGCCGATACCAAAAGTATCGGCTATGTGATGAACAAGCTTATCTTGGCAATGGAAATAGGTTAGATTCATCCTATTTCCATTGCCGCAACTCCGCAATGGCCGATACCACAAATATCGGTTATGGCCGATACTAAAAGTATCGGTTTTGTGATGAACAAGCTTATCTTGGCAATGGAAATAGGTTAGATTCATCCTATTTCCATTACCGCAACTAGGCAATGGCCGATACCAAAAGTATCGGCTATGTGATGAACAAGCTTATCTCGGCAATGGAAATAGGTTAGATTCATCCTATTTCCATTACCGCAACTAGGCAATGGCCGATACTAAAAGTATCGGCTTTGTGATGAACAAGCTTATCTTGGCAATGGAAATAGGTTAGATTCATCCTATTTCCATTACCGCAACTGGCAATGACCGATACCAAAAGTATCGGCTATGTGATAAACAAGCTAATCTCGGCAATGGAAATTGGTTAGATTCATCCTATTTCCATTACCGCAACTAGACAATGGCCGATACCAAAAGTATCGGCTAGGTGATGAACAAGCTTATCTTGGCAATGGAAATAGGTTAGATTCATCCTATTTCCATTACCGCAACTAGGCAATGGCCGATACCACAAATATCGGTTATGGCCGATACCAAAAATATCGGTTATTTGATGAACAAGCTTATCTCGGCAATGGAAATAGGTTAGATTCATCCTATTTCCATTACCGCAACTAGTCAATAGCCGATACCAAAAGTATAGGCTATGTGATGAATAAGTTTATCTCGGCAATGGAAATAGGTTAGATTCATCCTATTTCCATTACCGCAACTAGGCAATGGCCGATACCAAAAGTATCGGCTATGTGATGAACAAGCTTATCTCGGCAATGGAAATAGGTTAGATTCATCCTATTTCCATTACCGCAACTAGGCAATGGCCGATACCAAAAGTATCGGCTATGTGATGAACAAGCTTATCTCGGCAATGGAAATAGGTTAGATTCATCCTATTTCCATTACCGCAACTAGGCAATGGCCGATACCACAAATATCGGTTATGGCCGATACCAATAATATCGGTTATTTGATGAACAAGCTTTTCTTGGCAATGGAAATAGGTTAGATTCATCCTATTTCCATTACCGCAACTAGGCAATGGCCGATACCAAAAATATCGGTTATGTGATGAACAAGTTTATCTCGGCAATGGAAATAGGTTAGATTCATCCTATTTCCATTACCGCAACTAGGCAATGGCCGATACCAAAAGTATCGGCTATGTGATGAACAAGCTTATCTCGGCAATGGAAATAGGTTAGATTCATCCTATTTCCATTACCGCAACTAGGCAATGGCCGATACCAAAAGTATCGGCTATGTGATGAACAAGCTTATCTCGGCAATGGAAATAGGTTAGATTCATCCTATTTCCATTGCCGCAACTAGGCAATGGCCGATACCACAAATATCGGTTATGGCCGATACCAAAAGTATCGGCTATGTGATGAACAAGCTTATCTCGGCAATGGAAATAGGTTAGATTCATCCTATTTCCATTGCCGCAACTAGGCAATGGCCGATACCAAAAGTATCGGCTATGTGATGAACAAGCCTTTCTTGGCAATGGAAATAGGTTAGATTCATCCTATTTCCATTGCCGCAACTAGGCAATGGCCGATACCACAAATATCGGTTATGGCCGATACCAATAATATCGGTTATTTGATGAACAAGCTTTTCTTGGCAATGGAAATAGGTTAGATTCATCCTATTTCCATTGCCGCAACTAGGCAATAGCCGATACCAAAAGTATCGGCTATGAGATGAACAAGTTTATCTCGGCAATGGAAATAGGTTAGATTCATCCTATTTCCATTACCGCAACTAGGCAATGGCCGATACCAAAAGTATCGGCTATGTGATGAACAAGCTTATCTCGGCAATGGAAATAGGTTAGATTCATCCTATTTCCATTGCCGCAACTAGGCAATGGCCGATACCAAAAGTATCGGCTATGTGATGAACAAGCTTATCTTGGCAATGGAAATAGGTTAGATTCATCCTATTTCCATTACCGCAACTAGGCAATGGCCGATACCACAAATATCGGTTATGGCCGATACCATAAATATCGGTTATTTGATGAACAAGCCTTTCTTGGCAATGGAAATAGGTTAGATTCATCCTATTTCCATTACCGCAACTAGTCAATAGCCGATACCAAAAGTATCGGCTATGTGATGAACAAGTTTATCTCGGCAATGGAAATAGGTTAGATTCATCCTATTTCCATTACCGCAACTAGGCAATGGCCGATACCAAAAGTATCGGCTATGTGATGAACAAGCTTATCTCGGCAATGGAAATAGGTTAGATTCATCCTATTTCCATTACCGCAACTAGGCAATGGCCGATACCAAAAGTATCGGCTATGTGATGAACAAGCTTATCTCGGCAATGGAAATAGGTTAGATTCATCATATTTTCATTACCGCAACTAGGCAATGGCCGATACCAAAAGTATCGGCTATATGATGAACAAGCTTATCTCGGCAATGGAAATAGGCTAGATTCATCCTATTTCCATTTCCGCAACTAGGCAATGGCCGATACCAAAAGTATCGGCTATGTGATGAACAAGTTTATCTCGGCAATGGAAATAGGTTAGATTCATCCTATTTCCATTACCGCAACTAGGCAATGGCCGATATCACAAATATCGGTTATGGCCGATACCATAAGTATCGGTTGTTTGATGAACAAGCTTATCTCGGCAATGGAAATAGGTTAGATTCATCCTATTTCCATTACCGCAACTAGGCAATGGCCGATATCACAAATATCGGTTATGGCCGATACCATAAGTATCGGTTGTTTGATGAACAAGCTTATCTCGGCAATGGAAATAGGCTAGATTCATCCTATTTCCATTTCCGCAACTAGGCAATGGCCGATACCAAAAGTATCGGCTATGTGATGAACAAGTTTAACTCGGCAATGGAAATAGGCTAGATTCATCCTATTTCCATTTCCGCAACTAGGCAATGGCCGATACCAAAAGTATCGGCTATGTGATGAACAAAGTTTATCTCGGCAATGGAAATAGGCTAGATTCATCCTATTTCCATTGCCGCAACTAGGCAATGGCCGATACCACAAATATCGGTTATGGCCGATACCAAAAGTATCGGTTGTTTGATGAACAAGCTTATCTCGGCAATGGAAATAGGTTAGATTCATCCTATTTCCATTACCGCAACTAGTCAATAGCCGATACCAAAAGTATCGGCAATGTGATGAACAAGTTTAACTCGGCAATGGAAATAGGCTAGATTCATCCTATTTCCATTTCCGCAACTAGGCAATGGCCGATACCAAAAGTATCGGCAATGTGATGAACAAGTCTAACTCGGCAATGGAAATAGGTTAGATTCATCCTATTTCCATTACCGCAACTAGGCAATGGCCGATACCAAAAGTATCGGCTATGTGATGAACAAGCTTATCTCGGCAATGGAAATAGGTTAGATTCATCCTATTTCCATTTCCGCAACTAGGCAATGGCCGATACCAAAAGTATCGGCAATGTGATGAACAAGTCTAACTCGGCAATGGAAATAGGCTAGATTCATCCTATTTCCATTTCCGCAACTAGGCAATGGCCGATACCAAAAGTATCGGCAATGTGATGAACAAGTTTAACTCGGCAATGGAAATAGGCTAGATTCATCCTATTTCCATTACCGCAACTAGGCAATGGCCGATACCAAAAGTATCGGCTATGTGATGAACAAGCTTATCTCGGCAATGGAAATAGGTTAGATTCATCCTATTTCCATTACCGCAACTAGGCAATGGCCGATACCAAAAGTATCGGCTATGTGATGAACAAGCCTATCTCGGCAATGGAAATAGGTTAGATTCATCCTATTTCCATTGCCGCAACTAGGCAATGGCCGATACCAAAAATATCGGCTATGGCCGATACCATTAATATCGGTTATTTGATGAACAAGCCTTTCTTGGCAATGGAAATAGGTTAGATTCATCCTATTTCCATTACCGCAACTAGGCAATGGCCGATACCAAAAATATCGGCTATGGCCGATACCATTAATATCGGTTATTTGATGAACAAGCTTATCTCGGCAATGGAAATAGGTTAGATTCATCCTATTTCCATTACCGCAACTAGGCAATGGCCGATACCACAAATATCGGTTATGGCCGATACCAAAAGTATCGGCTATGTGATGAACAAGCTTATCTCGGCAATGGAAATAGGTTAGATTCATCCTATTTCCATTACCGCAACTAGGCAATGGCCGATACCAAAAGTATCGGCTATGTGATGAACAAGCTTATCTCGGCAATGGAAATAGGTTAGATTCATCCTATTTCCATTACCGCAACTAGGCAATGGCCGATACCAAAAGTATCGGCTATGGCCGATACCATTAATATCGGTTATTTGATGAACAAGCCTTTCTTGGCAATGGAAATAGGTTAGATTCATCCTATTTCCATTACCGCAACTAGGCAATAGCCGATACCAAAAGTATCGGCTATGTGATGAACAAGCTTATCTCGGCAATGGAAATAGGTTAGATTCATCCTATTTCCATTACCGCAACTAGGCAATGGCCGATACCAAAAGTATCGGCTATGTGATGAACAAGCTTATCTCGGCAATGGAAATAGGTTAGATTCATCCTATTTCCATTACCGCAACTAGGCAATGGCCGATACCACAAATATCGGTTATGGCCGATACCAAAAGTATCGGCTATGTGATGAACAAGCTTATCTCGGCAATGGAAATAGGTTAGATTCATCCTATTTCCATTACCGCAACTAGGCAATGGCCGATACCAAAAGTATCGGCTATGGCCGATACCATTAATATCGGTTATTTGATGAACAAGCCTTTCTTGGCAATGGAAATAGGTTAGATTCATCGTCTCCATCATCTTCCTCCTCCTCCTCCTCCTCCTCATTTTCTTCATATTCTTCAACAATTTCATTCTCTTCTTCTTCTTCACCATCTTCAAATTGATCATCTTCACCTTCGAATTCCCCTTCCTCGTCGTCACCAAATTCATCATCATCGTCTCCCTCAAGCTCCTTGACAAGCTCAATCATGAGTTTGGCATTCTCGTCCAACTTCTTCAAATCCTCCTCAGAAACCTCGAAACTAAACGCAATTGAACTGAATTCTTGCAAGACAGAATAAAGCTTGAAACCGAGATTCTCCAAGTTCAGTTCATCGGGAAAAATTTCACATAGACGGGAAAATATCTCAACTTTCTAAATTAAATCAAATTGAGTAATTAATAATTTTATATATGCAAAACGTATAATTACTTGTACCGCCTTTCCGTGAAAAATAAAAAATGGTTTCTTGGTTTTCACAGAAACCTTGATGTTGCCATTCAAAAGAGGAAATGATTCGATTCTCTCTTTAATTTTCATAAATTTCCATCTAATGCTAGACTGTCTTCTGTCTTTACTGTCAAGCGGAAATTTGCTAACGTCAATTGAGTGTCTCAAAATAATGTCCAAAAGTTTTGGAATCACTCCCTCTGCAAGGTCATGTAATACGTCTGCGGGACAGATGTTCCAGACATTCAAATGGAACAATCTAGTGAAGACACAATCTTTGACAACGCCTAACCGATTCTTAGGCGAAAATTTTTTCTTCAAAGTTCTTTCACTTGTATTCGGTTTCGCTTTGATTTCTTCTGCCATCAATAAGGATAATTCAATAGTTTCTTGTACTGCAGCTAAAATAAATAAGTACAGTACTAAATAATTAAATTCAATCAACATATGAATTCTGTAAATACCTTTGTATTCTTCCAAATCAGATTCAGTACCCAATAAACTTTTGACGCTGTTGCAACTCTTTTGTATGTCATCAAGGGTACAAGCACAATGTCTGCATATGAATCCCTTGAAGAATGCTGTCCTGAGTCCTAAAAGTTCGTATTGACCTGTGACAAAATAAAAATAAAAAATAAAACCAGAAATTAAAAATAATTTCATACCCAAGTTGTCTCCGACTAGAGCAGTTAGCGCAGCTTTTATTGTGACTGTCTCGGTTAGGCCACTTTGGTACTCGACTTTAATCGGAAGGCCATTCTCGATGAGACATTCGAGATCATCCACCAGGTCCTTCAAAAGTTCATTTACGGACACATTAGCATCCTTCATGGCTTCTCTATCCGCAATTGCAATCAAAAAGATGTCGCTTCTTTTTAACCTTTCTTTAGCGGGAATGTTCGTAAAAATGCCGTAGACAACCAAGAACTTTCTACTTTGATTCGTAACGGTAAAATCGTCAATGCCAAGCTCAATTCGAAGTCTTCCTTGTAGAAACATTTGTCTCTCCTCGCTACAGCACAATTCGGAGACGTACTTGTCAAATTTGCTTTGAACCATTCTCTTCTCCTCGTCCAAAATATTTTGTACAATTGATGCATTTCTGAGCACTAATTTTGACAGTTCCTTTATGTCAATATATTGACCAATGTTCTTTCCTTTCTTTTTGATTGTTCGAGGTTCAATAAATAAGTTTGTTCGTTTTAAGTATGCACTTTGGAGAGGACCACTCTTTCGGAAAGATTCCACAAGGTCAACAGCTTCCTGTGTTATTCGAGAATCACGTTTTGGTTGTTCCTGAAGAGTGTTGAACAACAAATTACTCGAAAGTTTCTTAAAATCCTCAAAAGAAACAAAACAATCTAGGCGAGCTTTCATAATATCTGCAAGTAGCCCTCCGACAAAGTTTCTGTTATGCAAGTCGAGAGAATCCACTCTATCAAAAAATGTAGATTGTGGTGGCAATTTTGTGATAATATCACCAGCTCTGACAATCCGGTCTCTCGTAAGCAGTGCATCTCGAGACATTTCATCATCCACAAGCATTGGCTGAACATTTTCTTGAACAGAAGGTTGTTTTTGTGGCACTGGAGGAAATCTATTCTCATATCTAAAATTGAAAATAGACCAAATTAGACAATTGTCAATTAATTATGCAACATATAAAGTTTGTACTCAAACATACCTTTTCATAATATTGGCGTACTCTTTTGGGTGATTCGACCTAAGATGAGACTCAAAGTTGTGGAATTCTAAGGAATTGATAGTAAATGAACACTTTGGAGGTAAACAATAGGCGCGTCCAGATTTCTTGGCTTCTGCATAAGAATTGTGGAAAATAGAGCCCATCAAAAACTCGTTCAATTCAACTTTTGGCCTGAGCTGACTTCTAATGACGCGAAACATGTTGAATGTGTAGAATAATTAAAAAGCAAACAGAATTAAAGTACATCAATATCGATAAATGGTTAGAATCATCAATTTGTGGCTTAAAAAAGAAATTATCTCAATTTTGGACTTGGTGTGCAGCAAGCTCGAGTTTCGAGACAATAAACAATAGGAGACAATCGATATTTGACTAAATAAAATC
Organism: Rhizoglyphus robini; assembly: GCA_023373905.1. Lineage (NCBI taxonomy): Eukaryota > Metazoa > Arthropoda > Arachnida > Sarcoptiformes > Acaridae > Rhizoglyphus > Rhizoglyphus robini. The sequence continues at coordinate 169,219 of JAKIJQ010000020.1, forward strand.
GACTATCGATAGTACGGTCGCCAATTTGCGCTCGATCGGGCAGCTTCAGCCGAACACTTACACTGGCAAAGGCACACTTTGCGCCTGCGTACTTCGATATCAAAGAACGTGCGAACAACGCTGTCGAGCATGCTGCATTGTGTCCTCACATGTTGTATCTGCCGTTTGTCGTGAGTCTCGATTAACGATATCTTCACCTGATAATTGTACGTCTCTGATTGGCCTTTTATCTAGATAAGGTCGACCTTATCTGACTCTTATGATGGAGCAAAATGTTTATGATGGCGATATATTAGATTTATGTCAACATATTTATCCGGACTTTATCAAGTCGTTAAAAGGTATTTTTTGTTGTTATTTGTCACAAATATTAATTATCTTTTCGCATTTACAAGATTCCAAACTGACCTCCTTTCGAGCATTTTTGTTGGCGGTAAATGATCCCAAGCTTTTTTCTAGTTGGTACTCATCTCGATTGTTCAAACGAGATTGCTCTATTATTAGTATGAAAGAACGTAACGATTTTGTCACTTTTGTGAAAGAATATTGCTCAAACCACTCGATTCATCTCGAATTGATTTCTTCTACCTCGAATCATGATCCGGGTTCATTGGTACAATCAGGCTCTTTGGCTTTATCTTCGTTGAATATACTTGCCAATGGTGGCGAAGCTATGGACACTTGTGGAATTAACAAATCTAATTTGAACATATCTCCCGTTTTAATAACTCCTGCTGTAAACTCTACTTTGCATAACCAAAATTTCGACCAATCTTCTGATGAATCGATGCAATTAGAAAACTCAAGTCCTGATAAGGATACACTGTTAAAAACGAGTTATAATGTATCATGACTTATCCGGTCAAATCATAATAGATCATAACTTTTGTAATGATAGATTATGACAAATGAAAGTTAAAGTGTAGCACTACAAAAGTTATGATCTATCATGATATCGGTTATGATAGATTATGACAAATAAAGTTATAGTACATCATTACAAAAGTTATGATTTATCATGATTTCGGTTATGATACATTATGATAATCGAATGTCATAATATACTATGACAATTTAGGGTTGATGAAAATGTTATGTTATTTTAATATTGGAGAAAGAGAACTTCTTTACGATATATCGGTAATGTCAAACGAAGTTATGAGAAAATATGAATTGTTATGATCTATTATAACTAAAGTCATGATAGATCATAACTTTGATATGAACCACTTGAGTAAAATAGCCGACCTAGGTGTCAATAGCCGGCAAAAGTAACCGTTGAGATAACACAACACAGCAGTTGCACGCTGCCACGCGTTCGCCGGTGACCGCCGTTTCAAAGCCAACTTCTGGTTTTATCTACTTTTCATCTAATATCTCAATCCTCAATCACCTCAAACTTATCACCTCAACATACCTTATCAACGCCCGCATTATTTTTATGCTTCTTAACTTCCCAAGTAGTTTTTAGTACTATTTTGCATTCTTCGTTAGTTTCCCGACTTTTAGCGGGTGTCCTTTTTTATTGATTCGATTGATGTTTCTCTAGATTTAATCTTATTGTAAGTCACGTCCAGTACATATTTGTAACATGACTAACTTATTCTTTTGTCCACAATAGCTGCATTTCCAAGATTTCCACTTGGTGGAACACCACACCAACGAGGAAAACTAGGAATCTGCCTTTATCTCTATACAAACAAATTCGTGAACCTGGCCTATTCTCGGGCGATCGCGGTGCATTCAATGACGAAACCATCACCAAGTTGGACAGTGACTTCTTATCGAAATTTCCTATTATTCGCGCACATGGGGCCCGGAAATGGCGCACCGTTCCTCAATGGATTATGAAGAAACTAACTGCTCTACAAGCTAACGAGAAAATAACTCTTTGCTTTTGTTTTATATTCTATATTTGGTATAATTGGTTATGTTCAAAATATCTACATAAAAGTGAAATTGTGCCCGCTTTTTCTCGAAAATACAAAGAGCTTGGGCATTTTCATTATCGCACCTTTCAGAGACTTTTTTGAAGATTTAGGTTTAGATTGAAGGTTTGTATTCATTAACGAATTATTTACTTTCAATTGTTAATATATTTTTTGCTATTTTTAGTATTTACTGATGTCCAAGTTATCAAACAAGATTAATGTGAAAATTCGCCAAGGAATTTGAAAGGGAAGAGCGAAAAACTTGGATTGTGAAGAACATCCTGAGTGAGTATCGAGGGGGAAAGTGTTTCAAGAAATCAAAGTGGAATGCTTAATGTAAATCGATTTATATGTTTAGTTTTAATTGTTCATTATGAATTTTTATCTTGATTATTTGATTTATCGTGTAATTTTGGTACTCGATTTTTTCTAATAGTATTGTATTATTTAATTTTGAATAAAGTAATTTAATTTACATGAAAGTAATAGTTTATTATAACTAATACAAGGCGAGTATAGAGTGCTAAAAGTAATACTGTATTATGACATTTGTTGTAATGCATTATAACTAAAAAGTTATGATAGGTTGCGATTTTCCAAATCATGATGTATCATAACTTACTTTTAACAGTGTAGTATTCTCTCCCTTGCAAATGGTTCTGTTACTAGCACAGATTCGCCTTCTCTGGTCACTTTATCTGAACAATATCTTTCGCGAGCAAAGTTTGAAAATAAGTCTATTCTCTATTTTGTAAATACTTTCCCATATGACAACAAGCAATCTATTCTTTCAGACGGTAATTTCAATAGCGTCTTTTTTGATTTTCAAAAACCAAATTGGCCAATTTCTCCTGAAACTGCTCTAAAAGAGTGGCTTTCTGCTGACAAAGTTTGGTTCGAAAACAATCCTGATTCAAATCTCAAACCTCCATTCCCGAATGACTTTATATTTAAACTCGACTTGTTTGCTAAAGAAATTTCCAAGAGTTTGAATTTTGTCTTTCCATATCTTATTCGTGAAAGTACTCTAATCCAAGTGTGCTCTCAACTCTGTGATTCTAGATCTGAAATGAAAAAACTGGATGAATATTATCAACGCTTTAAGGAGTTATTTCCGAGGGACACGTTGGACGAGGTACAAAGTGAGCACTTTATTAATGTAATTGTAAGTAATTTAAATGTCATCATTGTCATTCACAAACTTATTCTTCTTTTCTATTTTAGGAATACTTGGCATTCAAGATTGACAACAAGTTCAAATATAAGGCATCAAAGTTAGCGAAATTTGAAGTATATCCCGAGTCTGCCCGCCAGATTAGTTTGAGAAAGAAAGCAAAGGCCTCACTTACAACTGTTGGCTTTACAACAAAGGTAAAAATGGTCACGTAGCATCCCAACCAAATTGCTCTCTCCAGCTTTTACAATCGAAGCCAAATCAGCAATTTTGCGAAGAATCTTAATCTTTGCTTGTCCATTTTCCTCAATAAACTCTCCAAGGGCATCGACTTCTTCTGTGATTTTTTCCAATTGACCTTCCAGTTGACTAATTGCGACTTCATTCGCCTTGACGTAAATTTCATAGTCAATTTCGAATCTGCCTTTGGCTGGAGTTGGTCTGGGTGAGGATTGTGCTGTTTTGTTAAAAACAAAATTAAATTTAAATATAAGTCATTAATTGATCTCTCACCATAAATCACAACCAACAAAGTTGCAAGTACAATTAAAGTCTTCATTGTTTCAAGAGAAATGTTTGATTGAAAATGTGCAAAGTAAAGTCTAAATGAAATTTTACCTTACGACTTGTACTTTTTAAGCTATCCATAAAAGACCTCCTGCGTCACAAAACTGTGCAAAACATTTTTAATCAACAAATTATTTACCAAACTAATCGAGATGCACTCAAACAAGTGATAACCTCCATCAGTGCTTAATTGATATATTTTGAAGTGCTAACTTATGATCAATTTATCCTGTTGCATTTTACGAAGTGAGGTGCACTTTATTATGTGATTAAACTCACAAGAGCTTCAGATAGTAATGTGATAATATTAAAAGTCATTTGACATTTGTCAAGTTCGAAATGAATTTATTTAACAGTATTGCAGTAAAATACGAATATAATTCCAATTTGGTTTTTTTCAATCAAAGAGGAGGGATAATAGTCAAAGAATTCATCAATGATTTAGTTTCAGTAAATTGAATTGCGAAATGAATTTATTGAATATTAAAAGTATACAAAATAAATGAATAAAGCAACTGTTCACAACTCGTCAACATTGACCATTTTCTTACCAAAAAATTGGTTCAAACCAAGTGAGACAGTGTGCAGATTGGCACAGCGACGGAATGGTCGTCTAGCGAGTCGAGCACATTCGACAATTCGGCGAGCTAGTTCAGGTTCGGTGTCGTAAATATGATAACATCCACCACCATCTAGAAGACCGATCTCACAGTCCTGACATTGAGAAAAACCATCATCCAAATCGAGTACTTGGAGATTGGGAAAAATCTCAGGAATGAAGAGACGCTCGGTGTGGTCATGAGAATTGGTTCTGAAAGACAATGTGAGTAGACGGACTGAAGGGACTTGGGTGATTGCGGGTTGAGCTTGTTCGTCTTGTCCTTCATCTTCTTCATTTACTCCTTCTTCCTGAACTTCCATATCTTCTTCCTCCTCCTCCTCTTCCATTTCTTCACCTTCCTCCTCTTCCATCTCGTCATCTTCATCTTCATCATCATTAGGTTCTTCTTCGCCTTCAACTGGCGGGATATTGACAAACTGCAATTCAAGATGAACCAGTTGAGGCAGCAGTGACAAATAGCGAGCCATCATGGTCATTGACAGACCTTGGAAACTTCGATCAAGCGTCAATTTGGTGAGCGAGCTGAAGCTAGCACAGAACTGTCTCATCTGAACGTATAGTTGTGCTACAGGTTCGTTCCGATCGTCACATGACACAGACAGGACAGTGAATTTGGTGAAAAGTTGCTGGTCAACTAGTAGCATGGTAAACATGTCCGTATTGTCAATTTGGATTGAAGTCACATTTTGACCAAATTGGTTGAGTGAAGGGAAAATCAAGTCTTCCAATATTTCGTTAAAAGCCCAGAATGCAAAAGTAGTCAAGCGGGCGAGACACGACAGAGGCTCGGGAGGAATAGGCATGTTGTGAATAATGATACCCAATTTGAGATGACGAATCGATTGAAGACGATTGAGACTCGCAAATAGATTTCGGACAAGTTCTTGAGTGACATCTACCATAACGATGTCATCGCCGTCATCATCTTCAATGATCCGATCTGGAAATAGAATTTCGAGATTCAATTTGACCAAATGTGCTGAGAAATGGTCAACGAGTCGGATCACTTCGATGAGAGTTGGATTGGCGCAATTGTGAAGCAAAAATAGCTGAGTGATGTTGGTAAAGTTCGTTGTGAGGAACGTGAAAAATGGAATGGCCTGCATGCCGTCGGGTACTACGAGGGAATGGAACTCGATCAGATCAGGCGATTCGAGAGTTAGCCACGGCGAGCCATCTTCACGACGAACATGTTGAATCAGATCGGTTCCATATGAGCACTCCAGACGATAGAGGTCAAATGCGTCAGCATTGAGCAATAAACGACGACGTTTGTTCAGTTCGGTACGGCGTGACTTGTACCAACTGGTGCACACTAGGCCAACGGAAAGGAGCAGATCATCCAGTGGCACGTGAGTGAAGATGGCTTCGAGACAGAGGTCAGGGAATTTGGATAGGCAGGGCGCCATGATGGGGCGGGCAGAATCGGTGAGGAAAATGACGAAAAGGCGAAAAAATCAACTCGCGAGAGTGAACAACAGAAACGCAATGCTGTCGAAAAGGCAACGCACACAAACATTGCATCACAACACAGCACACTTGCACGGTGCAAGTTGCACTCGGCAATGTGTTTCAGTTTGTACTTGACGTTTGCCATACACAATGCCTGATCAAAAGCACTTTAGATTTTTTAACTAAAAAGACATTCTGATTATATCTCTGATTGATTGCATTATTGGCATAATGAAATTGATTGATGCTATTAGATATTATATTGTAAAGTATAGATTCAATTATAAACATCAATTCGCTGCTAGTTCATTGTAATTACGCAAAAAGTAATATTACAAAGTGAATGCATGACTATCAGGACATTATGGCTTCAAACATAGACAATCTTCAATATCATTACGAAATGAATTTATTTGACAAAAGTAAAGTATAGTATTGAATAAAAAGTATGTAAAAGTACAAATTAAATGTTAAATCATAAAACAATCCTGTTCACAGATCATCAAGGCTAATCAAAGTTTCCTGGCCAAAATTATTAAGCGCGACGGTGTGCAAGTTGGCACAACCACGAAATGGCTGTCTGGTAAGGCGTTTGCATTCGGCGACACGACGAGCTAGTTCGGGATTGATGTCTTCAAATAGGTACGGATCAAATTCATCATAATCATCATGACCTATCTCACAGACTGGACATACTGCAAATTCATGCTCCAATCGAAGCACTTGGACATTGGGGAAAATCTCAGGTATAAAAAGACGCTCGGAGTCGTGATGAGATTTGGTAGAGTATCCGAGTGAGAGCAGACGAACAGAGGGCACTTGAGTGATTTGCAGTTGAACTTGTTCTCTTTGATCTTGTTCCTCGGCCTCTGCTTCACCTTCTACTTCAGCTTCTTCTGGTTGCACTGCCTCAACTTGTGGAATATGGTCAAAATGTAAATCAAGATGAACTAGTTGAGTGAGCAATGACAAATATCGGGCCAACTTGGTCATTGGGTCAGAAATAGAAAAAAGCTGAAATTTGGTTAAGGAGCTGAACCGAGTGAAAAATATATTCATAGCTTGCATGCGATTAAAGTCTTGATGATCACCATCCAAATCGTCATCGTCATCGAAATTATCGAAACCACCGAAGCACACACACAGAAATTTAAATTTGTTGGCAAGTTGAGCGTTAAATTGAGATATCTCTCGTATCACCACCGTATTGTCGATTTTGATTAAAGTAACATTTTGACCATAGCGCTTGATTGAAGCAAACATCCAATCATCAGTAAAACGACCACCAAAAACATAGGCAGAAAAAGTAACCAAACGGGCGAGGCACGATAAGAGCGGGGGACGGAAACCCAAGCCAGATAGCGACAAATTGAGATGTCGAAGCGACTGTAGACGGTCGAAACAGTCAATCAAAATGGTCATATTGAGGGCAAGTTCACGAATAGCATCTTCATCATCACTCTCATGATAGAAATCACCATCAAACTTCAGCTCGACCAAATGCTGTGAGTAGTGTTCAATAAGTCGAATAAGCTGAGTGAGAACCGAGGTTCTAATGTTCAAATGCAGACAAGTGATCTTGGTGAAGTTATCAGTGAGTGACGCAATAAATGGGACGGTCAGCACTCCACCAGGCACTGAGAGGCAGTTGAACTTGTACTTTTCGAGAGATTCGAGAGTATGCCACGGCGAGCCGTCATCACGACGAACACGCTCGATCAGTTCAGTCCCATAAGGACAGTCGAGGGCGCGATAAATATTGAGAGCTTCGTGATCGTGCTCTTTACATTGAATGAGCCTCAAACGACGACGTCTCATCAGTGCGGTACGACGTGATTTATGCCAACTGGTGCACACCAGACCCACCGAATAAAACAGATCGTACAGTGGCACGTGAGAGAAGATGGCTTCGAGGCAGACTGAGGGGAATTTGGACAGACAGGGCGCCATGGTGGAACGGGTAGATTCGGTGAGGAAAATGACGAAATGACGATCAAGAAAATCGAGACGAGCGGAGAGGACAACAAACAGAAACGCAATGCTGTCGATGAGGCAACGAACACAGCACAGCACACTCACCTCACAGGCTTACTCGAGTGTGATATCACTCGCTTCAGTATGCGCATGCGCATTAACCAACTGACGACATTTTTTAAACCGCGAAATTTGAACAATCGCGTAACATAGCACAACATTTACTCATAAACCTAATCCCAAAAATATAAAAATATAAAAATACTGGAGTCACACATTCACATTTCGGTCACCTCTGGATGTGCATCATATGATTGAGTTGATTCGTGGTTTCTTAGCATGTCGAAATGATCTTATTGGTCATCTGAGATTATAAATAATTGTAAGTATAACACAAATCTAAAACACACAAACACAGAGCTAATCCTAATAATACAACAAAAACATAAGCAATAAGCAAAGCATATAGGGAAAAGTGCACAAACAAACAGACTAAAAAAGTCATTTTGAGCATTGCTCTAATCAGAATTGTCATTACGAAATGAATTTATTTGATATTATAATATAATAATAAAAAATCTTTTATTAAAGTAAGAGAAATGTAAAGCATAAAACAACAGTATTCACAACTCATCAAAAGTAATCAACTTTTGACGAATTATGAAATTAATTTAATTGAATATTAAAAAGTACACAATTAAAGAATAAATAACATTTTACAGCTCATCAACATTGATAATTTTCTTACCAAAAAAATTGATTCAAACCAAGTGAGATGGTGTGCAAGTGGGTACAACGACGGAATGGTCGTCTGGCGAGTCGAGTGCATTCCGCAATTCGACGAGCTAGTTCAGGCTCGGTGTTGTGAATATGATAATATCCTACATCTTTTAGGGGGTCGATCTCACAGTCCTGACATTGGGAAAATACATCATCCAAATCGAGGACTTGGAGATTGGGAAAAATCTCAGGAATGAAAAGCCGCTCGGTGTGGTGATGAGAATTGGCGGTGAAAGTCAATGTGAGTAGACGGACTGAAAGGACTTGGGTGATTGCGGGTTGGACTTCATTTTCATCTTCCTCATTGGCGCCATCTACTTCAAATTCCATTTCTTCTTCTTCCTCCTCTTCCATCTCTTCATCGTCATCTTCTTCTTCAACAGGCGGAATATTGTCAAATTGCAAATCGAGATGAAGCAATTGAGGAAGCAGCGACAGATAGCGAGCCCATTTGGTCATTGGCAGTGTTTGGAAACTGTGACCAAGTGTCAATTTGGTCAAGGACCTGAAGCGAGTGCAGAACTGTCTCATCTCATTGTAGAGTTGTGCTGCAGGTTCGTGCTCATTGTCACACGACACAGACAGGACAGTGAACTTGCTGGAAAGTTGGTGGTCAACTCGAAGCATGGATACAATGTCCGTATTGTCAATTTCGATTGAGAGCACATTTTGACCAAATTGGTTGAGTGACGCAAAGAGCCAGTCATCCAATCTATTGCCAAAAGCCCAAATGGCAAAAGTAGTTAAGCGGGCGAGACACGACAGTGGTTCAGGAGGAATGTATAAGTTTCCAATAATGATACCCAATTTGAGATGTCGAATCGATTGAAGAGTCTACAAGTGGTGCCGAACTCCTTCCAACCTCAACGAACTAACAACAATTCGAACCGAAAATGGCTGGACTGCAAATGCAGAAGAAACCGCTCAAACTCTGATCGATCAGTTCTTCCCTGACGACACTGAAAACAACGAGTGTCAACAAAGAATCAAACAATTTGTCAACCAACCTTACCACGAGCCGGACGACTGCCCTTTCACGAGAGAAGAAGTCCACGCCGCAATCAATGCTGAGGACGACTCCAAAAGTCCCGGCAAGGATGGAATTTCTGCAAACATGATCAAGCACATCAACATAATCTTCCCGAATCTATTCTGGAACTTCTACAATAAATGTTTCAAATTTGCGGAAACGTCCATGTGGAAAACTCCCACCATCAAACTCGTCCCCAAACCATCGGGCAACGGCGATCCAACTGCAAAATCATTTAGACCTATTAGTCTTCTTCCAGTCATGGGGAAAATCTTCGAACGCCTTCTAACCGACAGACTATCCTACTGGCTACATAGTTCAGAGAATTTCGGCGATCGTCAGTATGGATTCACTCCACAAAAATCGGCAGAAGAAGCCATAAACGAAATCGCCAAACGACAGAAACAGATTCTAAATGAGAAAAAATTTGGCATCTTTATCTCGCTGGACATCTCCGCAGCGTTTGACACAGCCTGGTGGGACCAAATTCTTTCAACTCTCAAACGATATCAAATACCGGGAAATCTTTTTCGGGTATTATGCGACTATCTTTCTGATCGACGCGCTGAACTGACCTTATGCGGAAACGTGACAGCCACGAAATCTCTCAACCGTGGCTGCCCTCAGGGCGCCAAATGCTCACCTCTACTGTGGAATGTGCTGTATAGTAACTTTTTGCGACTCGAACTCCCACATGGATGCTATCTCCAGGCATTTGCGGACGATGGTTTCCTGGCTATTGAGGGACGGGACGCTGATGATTGTGAACAAAAAGCCAACATTGCTCTCGACATTATCTCCAAATGGGGCGAGGACAACAAACTGAAATTTAATGCCTCTAAAACTCAAGCGATGCTTGTCACAAGAAAGCACCAGTGCTCGTACAACAAACCTTCAATCAAAATGGATGGAATGGAAATCGAACTTGTTCCCAAAATGAAATACCTTGGAGTCATTTTTGATCCAAAGCAAACATGGAGGGAACACATCGAGTACATCTGTGGCAAAACTGAACGAATAGTACAGCGAATCATGCGAACAACGGGGAAAAATTGGGGACTTTCGGGCAGCCTGCTCAGAACTCTCTACATCGGCGCCATCGAACCATTGCTATGCTACGCATCCCCAGCTTGGATTGATGCACTTCAAGTTGAGGCACACAGATCCATTCTACTTTCGACTCAAAGATGCTTCGCCCTACTAATCACCAAAGGTTACAAATCCATCTCTCTGGATGCCTCATTGGTTCTAGCCAATATTGCGCCAATAGACCTGAGGCTAAAAATGTGGTCGAATCGTTATCTCATTCGCCACAACATCATGCCAGAAGTGTTTCAACATATGCAGTGTCAGCAACCAGCACACTTTCTCGAAGACGGCCATCCTGCTCTAAAAGCAAACTTTGTTCATCAAAACTGTTCAAAATCTCATCACTTTACCATCTTCACGGATGGATCAAAGAAAGAAAACGAGATAACCAGCAGGAAACAGACAGGATGCGCATTTGTTGTCAAAGACCAACAAGACAACGAATGCCATCGGGAAATGTTTCGCTTGCACGACGAGTGCAGCGTCTTCCAAGCAGAACTACTCGCCATTAAGAGTGCTGTCACCTGGTGCCTCGAGAAACGGATGACGGCCACAATCAAAAGTGACTCAGAGTCCTCCCTGAAAGCTATAGCAAACAAGAAGAATCGAAACATACTCGCAGTTGAAATACGAAAACTCCTTCGACAACACCCCAACCACATATGCCTGAGTTGGGTGAAGGCACATGCTGGCAACGAAGGAAACGAGGAAGCCGACAAGTTGGCCAAGGAAGCGACCAACCTGAACACGAGCTCGTACAACATGATTCCAATATCGTATTTCGTAAAAGTGTTGAACCAAGAAGCGGATACCGGTTGGAACCAATGGTGGACAACCTCCACCAAAGGAAGGGTGACTAGTCGCTTCTTTCCTACAATCATGGACCGGAAGAAGTGCTCGAACATGCCAGACTTCGTCATGACCCAGTTCATGTCTGGACACGGCAAGTTTCACCAGTACCTGACCAGGGTGGGCATCGAGCGCGACAAGATGTGCAAGTGTAAAAAGGGGCGAACACACCCCGATCCACTTGATCACCGAATGTGATGCCTGGGCGAGACATAGGCTCGACTTTGAGGCCTTTGTCAATAGCAGGACCGATTCTACCCAACTATCGCTAAGCACATATACCACCGACAAGTGCTATAGTGAATTCCATAAATTTGTATATAAAATATTTAATCATTTGTAATTAATCATTATTTATTTATTTATTTATATTTCTATTCATATTTTTATCTCTCATTCTAATTATTTTCTTTATTTGCATAATATTTCTTATGTATTACACTAAATGTAACTAACTCATCATCATGTACCAATTTACACCTCTATATATGCTTACATCTTAGGGGTTAATAAAGATTCTCTCCAAAAAAAAAAATCGATTGAAGACGATTGAGACTCGCAAACAGATTGTGGACAAGCTCTTGAGTAGTAGGATCAAATTCATCTAAGGCATTGTCATTTGGATCGTCAATACCAATGTTCTGATCTGGGAAGGTAATATTGAGGTTCAATTTGGCCAAATGTTCTGAGAAATGATCAACAATTCGAATAATTTCGGTGAGAGTTGGGTTGGTACAGTCGTGAAGTAAGAACAGCTGAGTAATGTTGGTGAAGTTGTTTCTGAGAGATTCGAAAAATGGAATAGCCTGTATGCGATCATCAGGTAATGCGAGGGAGTTGAACTCAATTTGATTAGGTGATTCGAGAACAATCCAAGGCGAGCCATCATCACGGCGAACGTATTGCATCAGATCGGTTCCGTAAGAGCAGTCCAGTCGATAGTGGTCATATATGTGCTCACCCTTAACATTAAGTACCAAACGACGACGTTTGTTGAGTTCAGTTCTACGTGACTTGTACCAAGTTGAGCACACCAGCCCGATGGATCGAAGCAGATCGACCAGTGGCAAGTGAGAGAAGATGGCTTCGAGACAAAGTTCGGGGAATTTAGATAGACAGGGCGCGATTGTGAGACCGGCAGATTCGATGGGATAAATGACGAAAAGAAGAACAATAAAATCGAGACGAGCGGTGAGGATGACGAACAGAAACGCTATGTTGTCAAAAGGCAACACAAACAAACATTGCACCACAACACAGCACACTTGCACAGTGTGCAATGCACAGTGCAAGTTGCACTAGCTATTTGATATGAATGCGTCGTCTGTTAGTGTCTGTAGTGTCTTCAGTTCAGTTTTCACTTCACCCTTGCCGTACACAATGGGTTCCTGGTCAAAAGGCACTTTAGACTTTAGCTAAAAAGACATTCTGATTATATATCCAATCGATATTTTCGTATCAGTATCTAAGGTAGATATTGTAAAGTATAGATTCAATTATCAACAGCAATTCGCTTGCTCGTTCAGCGTAGTGAGAGTTTGTTTACATACAGAGAAGTGCCATGGTGTCTACGGTTTGTCAAATACTCATTTAGAAATGAATTTATTTTATATTAAAAGTACCGATTCAATTGTTAATTACACAAACAGCTCACAGTACATTTGCTCATCAAGCTTAATCAAAGTTTCCTCGCCTAAATCAACCGGCAAGTTGAATGTCAACTTTAAGCATCACTTGAATGTCCATCATATTCAAAATATCCATAACAAAAATACCATTCAGAGCATATTGCTCAAGTGGAGATAAGATGAATCAAAAGTAATCGAGTGATGCTTGAAAAGTTCATGAGTGGCGAGAAAAATGATATTGAGATCAAACTAATAAGACATTTTGAATTTATTAAATATTGAACATTACACTCTAATTATCATTACTAAGAGAATTTATTTGGTTAATTTGATATTAAAAGTACAGATTATTAGTAAAGCATCATAAGAGTTCACAGATCATCAAGATTGATCACAGTTTCCTTGTTAGAATTGTCAAGAAGTGCGACTGTGTGCAACTGGGCACAGCGACGAAATGGTTGCATGGTGAGACGTTTGCATTCGACAATACGACGAGCTCGTTCGGAATCGGTGTCATCAGCACCATTTATCTCACAGTCTGAGCATCTAAAAAAAGTGATATATCAAACGAAGCACTTGCAGATTGGGAAATATCTCAGGGACGAAAAGACGTTCGGTATCGTGATGAGATTTGATGGTGTAGATACTCAAGCTGAGCAGACGGACAGAAGGGGCTTGAGTGATTTGCGGTTGAGCTTGTTCCTCGACCTCCATTTCGCCATCTTCAACTTCCTCTGGTTGTTCAATAGGCGGAATATTGTTATAAGATAATACAAGATGAACTAGTTGAGTGAGTAATGACAGAAAACGAGCCAACTTGGTCATTGGCATTGAACTAAAACATGGCTGTAGCATCAATTTGGTTAGAGAACTGAAACGAGCACAAAATAGGCGAAGGTCATCATCAATCTGCAATATGTTAATCATCAATCTATCGAAACGAGCAAATCCAACAGATAGAAACTTGAATTTGGCGGCAAGTTGGGCGTCAAATTGAAGCATCGCTCGTATTACCACACTATCGTCGATTTGGATTGAAGTCACATTTTGGCCATATTGCTTGATTGAACCAAAAAGCCAGTCGGCTTTACGTTCAAAGCCACCAAGATTGATAGCGAATGTAGCCAACCGAGACAGGCACGACAGTAGTGGTGCCCTAATCTTCTGTATTCCCGAATCAGGGTTAGACTGTATCAAAGACAAATTGAGATGTCGAACAGTTTGTAAACGGTTGAGGCACTCAATCACATTGGCCAAATTGAGAGTAAGTACGTGTCTATCTTCATTTTCATCCCATTCATATTCGACATCATCATCGTCCAGATTGAAATCCAAAGTGAGCTTCAACTCGACCAAATGCTGCGAGAAGTGCTCAATAAGTCGAGTGATTGGTGTGAGATCCAGGCTTGTACGAGTTAGGCTCAAATAGAGTCGAGTGATGTTGGTAAAGTTGGTGAGAGAGGCGACTAATGGAATAGTCTGCAAGCCTTCAGGTACAAGAAGCAGATTAAACTTGAATTGTTCCAGAGTTTCGAGTGTATACCAAGGCGAGCCGTCTTCACGACGAACGCGTTCGATCAATTCGGTACCATAAAAACAGTTAGGCACACGATAATTGTTGAGATCTTCTTGGTCATTACTTTGAATGAGCATCAAACGACGACGTCTCATCAGCTCGGTACGACGTGATTTGCACCAACTGGTGCACACCAATCCCACGGAACAGAACAGATCAGACAGTGGTAAGTACTTGAAGATGGTTTCGAGACAGACGGAGGGAAATTTAGATAAACAAGGAGCCATGGCGGTACGGGTAGATTCGGCGAGTAAAATGACGAAATGACGAAAAGAAAATCGAGACGAGCGGAGAGGACAACAAACAGAAACGCAATGCTGTCGATGAGGCAACGAACACAGCACAGCAAACAACACACTCACCTCACACTGTGAGTCACAGGCTAACTCGAGGGTGATATCACTCGCCTCACTATGCGCATGAGCATTACGCAACTGACGACATTTTTTTAAACCGCGAAATTTGAACAATCGGGTAACATAACAATAAAATTCAAAGTAAGACAATTCACAGCTATTATTTTTATGTTAATTAGAATATCCTTGCATATGCAACTAGAATCTAATGAATTCATATTTAAATATTGTGCCAATATAAAATGTAATTTAAATTAAATTAAATTAAAATGACATTTACAATTGTGAAGTATATCTTTTATCTGATATTTAAAGAAAAGATTGGAATGTTAAAAACAAATTCGGTTAAGGTTTACAGTTCGGTCAAATTACTCATAAAGCAGCAGTTCTAAACTCATTGGAGATTGATAAAAAGAATCCTTGCTTTAAATCAAATTGCATAATTGACATAATGAAATTGCTTTATTTGTTAGTAAAAGTACAGATTCAATTATAATCAAATCAAGTTCACTGCTCGTACACATTAAATGAGAGTTTTGAATATTGTACACAATTGATAGGACAAAATAACATTTTACAGCTCATCAACATTGATAATTTTCTTGCCAAAAAATTGGTTCAAACCAAGAGAAACGGTGTGCAAGTGGGCACAGCGACGGAATGGTCGTCTGGCTAGTCGAGTACATTCAGCGATTCGACGAGCTAGTTCAGGTTCGGTGTTATGAATACGATAATATCCTCCATCTGGAGGATCGATCTCGCAGTCCTGGCACTGGGAAAATGCATCATCCAATTCGAGTACTTGGAGATTGGGAAAAATCTCAGGGATGAAAAGTCGCTCGGTGTGGTGATGAGAATTGGCTGTGAAAGACAATGTGAGTAGACGGACTGAATAGACTTGTGTGATTTCGGGTTGAACTTGTTCTTCATCTTCCTCATTTGCAACCACTACCTCAACTTCCATCTCTTCTTCCTCCTCTTCCATTTCTGCATCTTCATCCTCATCATCAGATTCTACTTCTCCTTCAACTGGCGGGATATGGTCAAATTGCAAATCAAGATGAACCAATTGAGGAAGCAGTGACAAATAGCGAGCCCACATTTTCATTGGCAGTGTTTGGAAACTGTGACCAAGCGTCAATTTGGTCAAGGACCTGAAACGAGTACAGAACTGTCTCATTTCATCGTAGAGTTGTGCTGCAGGTTCGTCCTCATTGTCACACGACACAGACAGTACAGTAAACTTACTGGAAAGTTGGCGGTCAACTCGAAGCATGGACACAATGTCTGTATTGTCAATTTCGATTGAAGTCACATTTTGAGCAAATTGGTTGAGTGACGCAAAGAGCCAATCATCCAGTCTATTACCAAAAGCCCAGATGGCAAAAGTAGTCAAGCGGGCGAGACACGACAGAGGTTCAGGAGGAATGTATAAGTTGCCAATAATGATACCCAATTTGAGATGTCGAATCGATTGAAGTCGATTGAGACTGGCAAACAGATTGTGGACAAGCTCTTGAGTAGTAGGATCAAATTCATCTAAGGCATTGTCATTTTGATCGTCAATACCAATGTTCTGATCTTGGAAGGTAATATTGAGGTTCAACTTGACCAAATGTTCTGAGAAATGGTCAACAAGTCGAATCATTTCGGTGAGAGTTGGGTTGGTACAGTCGTGAAGTAAGAACAGCCGAGTGATGTTGGTAAAGTTGATTCTGAGAGATGCGAAAAATGGAATGGCCTGCATGTGATCATCAGGTACTGTGAGGGAGTTGAACTCAATTTGATCAGGTGATTCGAGAACAATCCAAGGCGAGCCATCATCACGGCGAACGTATTGCATCAGATCGGTTCCGTAAGAGCAGTCCAGTCGATAGTGGTCATATATGTGCTCACCCTTAACATTAAGTACCAAACGACGACGTTTGTTCAGTTCAGTTCGACGTGATTTGTACCAACTGGTGCACACCAGTCCGATGGATCGAAGTAGATCGACCAGTGGCAAGTGAGAGAAGATGGCTTCGAGACAAAGTTCGGGGAATTTAGATAGACAGGGCGCCATGCTGGGACGAGCAGATTCGGTTGCAGAAAGATGAAAAGAAGAACAATAAAATCGAGACGAGCGGTGAGGATTACGAACAGAAACGCTATGTTGTCAAAAGGCAACGAACACAAACAAACATTGCACCACAACACAGCACACTTGCACAGTGTGCAATGCACAGTGCAAGTTGCACTAGCTATTTGATATGAATGCGTCGTCTGTTAGTGTCTGTAGTGTCTTCAGTTCAGTTTTCACTTCACCCTTGCCGTACACAATGGGTTCCTGGTCAAAAGGCACTTTAGACTTTAGCTAAAAAGACATTCTGATTATATATCCAATCGATATTTTCGTATCAGTATCTAAGGTAGATATTGTAAAGTATAGATTCAATTATCAACAGCAATTCGCTTGCTCGTTCAGCGTAGTGAGAGTTTGTTTACATACAGAGAAGTGCCATGGTGTCTACGGTTTGTCAAATACTCATTTAGAAATGAATTTATTTTATATTAAAAGTACCGATTCAATTGTTAATTACACAAACAGCTCACAGTACATTTGCTCATCAAGCTTAATCAAAGTTTCCTTGTCAGTCCTTAACAGAAACGCAATGCTGTCGAAAAGGCAACGAACAAAAACATTGCATCACAACACAGCACACTTGCACGGTGCAAGTTGCACTCGCTCAATGCAATGTATGCGTCGTCTGCGAGTATCTTCGATTTGTACTTGACGCTTGTCGTCTACAATGCAAACTAGGTCACTAAAGGCACTTTAGACTTTAGTTAAATCGACAATCTGATTTTATAATAATATGTTGAATTATTCGCATAATGAAATTAAATTGAATTAAATCAAATTAATTGATGATATTGTAAAATTTATATATTTAATTTTAAACAGCAATTCGCGGCTCGTTCACTATTGTGAGAGTTTGATTACTTTAAATAAGTTCAACCTAGTGTTTTGGTGATGGTAATGTCAATCGTGTCATTGTGAAATCATTGTTAACGAGCTGAAACAAAAAGACAAAACTTGTAAACTTCGATTGAGGTCATATTTGGGGCATATTGATTGAGTGATGCATAAATACAATCTTTACTGATGACACCTTATCGATTTTAATCAAAATTTCATCATCTAACTAAATAAATGAAAAGCAAGAGTTGAGACATGCCGACGGGCACAATATCTAAATTTAATTACTAAAACATTCAAACAATTATTAAAACCATGGTAAAACACAAAACACGTAATTTGAAATACTCTAAAAATGAGTGTCATAGTAGATTTGATTCCACTCATGATCATCCAAATTGTGTCAAATCAAATCAACCAATTCCAAATACGAAACAATTGTTTAAAGTTTAAATTAAACGTTGAAAAACACAAAACAAAATTATCTCGGTTAAAAAAATTGTAATTATGAAATGAATTTATTTGATATTAATATAAAAGTACAGATTGAAATGTTAAGCAATTAAAATAACAGTTCGTATTGATGGTTTGAATTGTTACTGTTACAAATGAATTTATATGGATATTATTATGATACATTTTTCCTAGCAAATGTGTCACATGGTACATGTCTCAAGGTAAGCCAAGTGACACCATTGCTCGGAAAACCCTGTAATAAAAGTACAAATTGAAATGTTGAAATGAAAGTGTAAAAATAGTTCACATCTCATCAAGATTGATCAAAGTTTCCTTGCCTGAATTGACAAGTGCAACAGTGTGCAAGTTGGTACAAAGTCGAAATGGTTGTCGGGTTAAATATTTGCATTCGGTGATGAGACGAGTCCGTTCGTGATCGGAATCTTCGTTTTCGTAACAATGAGAATTACCAGTACAGTCAACTCTTCATAATTTAGAACTCGATAACTTAGAAACCTTCTATAATTTAGAACTTTGAAAAGGTTTTATTAAAAATTGGTGTAATTTAGTACCTTTAACTGTACAAAAGCTCTTTGTAATTCAGAAAATCTTCTATAATTTAGAATTTAGAACAATATTTTGAGCTTATTTAGAATTTTTTAAATTGAAAATCTTTTTTTAAAGGAATTTTTTAATTGTAATCAATGGTAAACATGTCCTTTATGAAGGGCAAACGTCTTATTTCATTTTTAAAGTGTAAAATGCACAATTGTCAATGTGCGTTTTGCTGGCCACATGGTCTTGTTGGGCGCATTTCGCACGCAATCATTTGCTATTGTGATTTATTTTTGTGATTGTCCTTTGGAAACTTTATCTTATCTCGCTAAACTTTTCAACATTGGTTTGTCTCAATCTGATCTTTTTAACGTCACGCTGCACACACGCCATCATGAGTAACCCTCGCTTACACACAAATCATACATTGACGTTAAAAGACAAGTGCAAATTGATTGACAACTTTGAAATTGACAAGTTGAGCCCTGCAGACCTGGCAAAGAAGTGGAAAGTGTCAACAGCAACTGTTTACAATATTTTGAAGAAAAAAGATAACATTCAGGCAGATGCGGCAAAGAGAGGAACTGGCAGTCGTAAACGAATCAAACCACCAAAGTACCCTGAAGTTGAAAAAAAGACTTTTTAGATGCTTTCTGGACGCGAAAATATTAAAACCAAATTTACCAATTTCGAATGGATGGCTTAAAGTCGAAGCGCAAACAATTGCTCAGAACATGGGCATCACTACTTTCAAGGCTTCTGATTGCTGGGTTGATGCATTCCAAACACGTTACAACTTGACCATAAAACGCACTTGTGGAGAATCGTCAAAAGTCAATCAAGAAGACATTGACAATTGGGTAGAGAAATACAAACAACTTTTGCTTAAATATCACCCAAAAGATATTTTCAATGCGGACGAGACTGGTCTCTTTTACAAAGTCCTCCCAAATCGAACAGTTCACTTCAAAGGCGAAGCTTGCCATGGTGGTGAGAATAGCAAGGAACGCTTTTCTGTCTTACTGTGCTCCAATTGGGACGGATCCGAAAAGTTGATTCCACTTGTAATTGGCCGTAGCACAAATCCGCGTTGCTTTTCCCAAAAAAGCCAAGGACCAACTCTACCCTCGAGCTTCTATCATTGGTTGCGAATATCGACAGCAGAAACGTGCTTGGATAGATACTAAAATCTTTTCGGAGTGGTTGATCAAACTACAACAGAAATGTAAACGTGAAAAACGAAAAATTCTTCTACTGCTTGACAACTTTCGATGCCATAAAGTCGATTTGGACCTGCCCAATGTAGAGATTCTTTTCTTGCCACCAAATTCTACTTCTAAGTCACAAACTATGGACCAGGGCATCATCAACAATACAAAGGTTATCTATAAAACCAAATTAGTGAAATACTACTGGAATCAAGCTTTGTTGTCTAATAAAGACAAATTGGAGGAAATAAACTTGCTTCAAGGAATCAGTTCCTTAAAGATTCTTGGAATAAAGTGAAATCAACCACAATTAGGAATTGTTTTAACCACGCTCTTCCTGGAATTCACGACCAACAAGGTGAACAAGATAACAATGACGCAGATGACCAGTCAGAAGCACCATTAAACCAAGAGATTATCCGAGCACTTTTTCCCCCTGGTCTCACATTCTCCGACTATGTTGCTGCCGATGATAATCTCGTTACCTCAAATGAGCATGAAGAAGACGAAGATGAAAGAAACAAAACGCCAGATGATTCTTCAAATTGTTTCTAAGTTATCGAGTTCTAAATTATGAAGAGTTGACTGTACACAAATAGCAAAAGTTTCCAAACGGGACAGGCACGACAGAAGTGGGGGACGGGAACGCAAAATGTATAGATACAACTTTAGATGTCGAAGAGATGGCAGACGGTTGATACAATCAAACAAATTGTCCATGGCAAGTTCTCGAGTAACATTTTCAACATCGCTCTCAGGATAGAGACCATCCATAAGTTTCAATTCCACCAAATTTTGTGAGAAATTCTCAATAAGACGAATGACTTGTGTGACATTTGATGTGGTACGAGTTAGGTTCAAATACAGTCGAGTAATGTTGGACAAATTCTTGAGTGACGAGAAAAAAGGAATAGTCCGCATGCCACCAGGTACTGCGAGAGTGTTGAATTTTATATTTTCTAGTGTTTCGAGCGTAAGCGAAGGAGAACCATCATCACGACGAACATACTGAATCAAATCGGTCTCATAACATTCGTTCAAACGATAAATATCGAGAGTTTCCACTTCATACTCTTTAGATTGAATGATCCCCAAACGACGACGTCTCATCAGCTCGGTTCGGCGTGAAATGTACCAACTTGAGCAAACCAGTCCCACGGAACGAAGCAGGTCCATCAGTGGCATGTGCTTGAAAATTCCTTCGAGACATAGTGAGGGAAATTTAGATAGACAGGCAGGCATGATGGAATGAACAGATTTGGTGAGGAAATGATGAAGATGAGAAATTAAAATCGAGACCAGCGGCGAGGACAACAAACGAAAAGGTAATGCTGCCGATGAAGCAACACACAACACAAACACAAACAACACACACACTCGGTACTGCCGAGTCTGCACTGCCGAGTCTGCAGTCGGAACACGCTCACATAATGTGTACGCATGCATATTTTGCCTTGGACGACACCTTGTGAGTGTTTCAAGTACTTCGGAGCCAATAAATCTGATCTGATCCAATGAGAATAAAATATCAAAATATAATTAATAATAATAAAAGTATAATTAGAGTGCAAGGGCACATATTCACGAGCACAACAGAAACAAAATAGTTAGAAACCCAAAACAAATAAACTAAAAAAACATTTCGACTGTATCTCAGATGTAAAGGATTATTATTTTGAAATGAACAAGATACATTTGTACTGAAATTGACTTACTTTGAATTGTCTGTTTAGATTGGCAGCAGTAGTAATAAGTTATTACTAATAGCGACATTTGTTACTGTCATCTACGCATACTAATCTGTAAGAAATTGATCAAATTGATCACTTACTGTGATCATCTAAATTAACAAGTGCAAGTGTGTGCAAGTTGGAACGGCGACGAAATGGTTGTCTGGTGAGACGATTGCATTCGGAGATTCGACGAGTCTGTTCCGGATAATGAGAAATATCAGCAATACATTCGATCTCACGTTCTTCACATTCTGAAATGTAATGTTCCAGACGGAGGACTTTGAGATTATAATTATTCTAATTAGAGACTACATTGAGAAATGCCCGTGAGATTTTGATTATGATTATTATGATTGGATGAATTTATTTGCGGGTTTGTCGTATCAACAGTACAATCACTAGTGCAATTGGCACAATTGTGAATGCAAGTTTTGTTGTAAATTGAAAATTACTCCAAGGTTTGCTGAATGAGCTTTTTGAGTGATTGCTTGTTTGATTGACAGTTTTCTGGTTTGAAGTTTCTGTTAAAGAGGTTTCGTGTTTGTCTGGTGGATAGTTGTTTGTTAAAGTTTCGTTTGACAAATTTGATTGCTTCACGATCGCATCACGATTCTGTTTCTCGTTTTCCACTATCTGCTTCACTGGAGCGTACTTTTTGATGACAGGAATCAAATTGTCGAAATTGGATTTTATCAGACGGTCTATGTTTTCCAGCATGAATTCAATGTCTTTATCTCTAATGTTCAAATGGGTTTCCTTCAAAACGATATCCCGAATTTCACTTGTTGATTTTGCACAGGTAAACACAACATTGTGCAGTGATGCATTGCTCAAATCGAACTTTTCATTATCACTCATGTTTTTTATGTCAACTAGCATCAAATTGTTATCGGTCACTATCGACAGGACTTGCTGCAGATGAACCAATTCCGATACGCTGGTTTGGTACTTGACAAAGTCGTTTGGCTGAGATATTGAGACCACAGTGACTTGTGGAATGTATAATTGATTTGAGTGTTGAGTCATTTGTGCGATTTGTTTGATAAAATACTCACCTGAGTATTTCAAATTTCTCAATTCATCATATAATTGATCGAAATCTTTTGTTTCAGAACATTTGCTAAATATTTCTTCAAAAGTTTGACGATTTTGAGAAACTCTATTCATTTTTTCGAAAAACTTATAACTGTATTTTGTGATATAAACCAACTTATTTCGTTCAATCATATATTTGAAGCCATCATACGAGACCTACCAAAAGAATTTGTTTGAGCCAACAACAACATCATCATCATCACTCACCATACTCGAGCCGATCGCCATTACTACCAACTTCACACAAATATCTTCAATTTTTTCGTATTCATTTAAGTTTTGTTTGAGTAAAATTCCAATTTTGTCTAATTCTTGTGATTCATCGTTGTAAGTTGTTATTAGATTAAAACACAAATTGAGTATTTGGTAAGATTTAATCAAGTGGGCCATTTTTGTGACTTTGCAAGGCACTTCATTGTCTAAACAGTCGATCATTCTTTGAATTTGCATTTTCGCACTATTCCAACTTGCTCTGTATTCATCAATTTGTTGATCACTGAAAGTATGTCCTTGCCTCTGATCAACCAAACACTCGTATGCAGAGTTATCGATGGTGAGCGCGTTCTCTCCTTGATTCTGCGTGATTTTGGTATATTTTGTAATATCAGATGCTTCATATATCAGTTTGTCATTATATTTTTCAATCAAATCTTTATTATAACAAATCAAAAGATTATTAGATGCACTTTTGTGAATAGTTTGTAATAGAGTAATTTTGTCCAACAATATCGAGTCACGCGAAGTAACCCACACAATTCGATGTAACCTTTGAAACTGCATCAGACATTGTAATATCTTGTTGAGATATTCATCTTCAAAAATGCTAATAAACCAGTCACTGTCACACCAGCAGTATCGATAATTCTAATCAATTTACCGCTACAATGAAATTCGTAGATTTTCACTCGTTGACCTTCATCAAGTTTGTTTTTACATTTAATTTTAATTGTTTCTCTTGTATTTCAATTCAGTTCAAATTTTGTCGGAATTGCATCTTCTAATTTTCCCAGCATTGCTTCATCTAGACTCTCAAATTTGAGATAATTTGCAAAGGCATTGATGAATATTGATTTGCTAACAATACTTTCACCAATCAACAGAATGTTGCATTCGACATCACTCGATAGTGTGTCCAGGTTGATGCTCATTTTGATTTGTTCAGTAAATGAACGATAAATACTAAACTCAAAACTCTGTTAGAGTAAACGTTGAATTGAAAACACTCAAGGAGACAATAATGCATAATGTATGTGGCAAATCCAATGTGAGCACATCTCAATTTGTTGTTAGCACAATTGCTATCACTATTTGGTGATAATCTCTATTTCTTTTGGCTATTAAAGCATACAAAGCTTAATTTGGTGATAAGTAATTTAACTCAATCACTAAGCAAACATTACTTTTAAGTGTTGTCTATTGTATGTGTGTGTGACTCAATCAATTATCTCAATTAATACACTCACATATCTTGACTTGATTACTTGATAGACCATTAGACAAAAAGATTGTTTCACTACCATTTGTGTAAGCACTTTTGGGTACATCTTTTGCTACATTACTCCGCAAACTAAACTAAATTCTTAACCTTTGTCGCTTTTTTGGTACATTTATCTTCCAGATGCATCATATGTTTGAATATGCTCGCACTGTTAAAGTACAATTTAAAAATACAACATTTTAAAATCTTCAAACATTTAAGACGTTTTTAACATAAATGTGAGAACAGGCAAGACATTTGAATGCAGAGGACACAACTACGAAATGGCTCTCTGGTAAAAAGTATACATTTGATGAGTTGGTGTGCGAGTTCTGATTTGCTCGACTCAACAATTACCCTTCAATACGATGAAGATCCTCGTCCTCATTGAAGATTAATCTCAAAAGAAAAACTGACTATGGTCAAATCACATTAAATGTAAACCGAATATGACACTCATAAAATATAATTATTTAGCAATACAATATAATGTTCATTGGAATTATCATTACGAATTGAATTTATTTGGTTTAAAAGTACAGATTAAAATGTTAAGCATTAAATAAACAGTTCACAAAGATTGAAGATTTCAATTGTTACTGTAAAATGAATATATTTGAAAAAAAGTACAAATGTTTAACATAAACAGACAGTTCACATCTCATCAAGATTGATCAAAGTTTCCTTGCCTGAATTGACAAGTGCGACGGTGTGCAACTTGGTACATAGACGAAATGGTAGTCGGGTTAAGTATTTGCATTCGGTGATTAGACGAGTTCGTTCGGGATTAGTGTCTTCATTTTCGTAAAAATGAGAATAATGATGAGCAATACGACCGATCTCACAGTCTTCGCATTCTGAAACACCATGTTCCAGACGAAGCACTTGTAGATTAGGAAAAATGTCAGCAATTAAAAGACGCTCCGAGTCGCGATGAGATTTGGTGGTGAAGCGAATTGTGAGCAGACGGACTGAAAGGACTTGGGTGATTTGCTTTTGAGCGGTTTCGATTTCGTTCTGCTCTCCATCTTCCAGCGGCGGGATAAGAAAAAATTGCAAATTAAGATTAACCAGTTGAGTGAGCAGAGACAAACATTGAGCCAACATGGTCATTGGATATGAAGCAAAAATCGGATCAATCTTCAATTTAGTCAAGGAGCTGAAACGGGAACAGAACAGACTCATGTCTAGAATGTCATCAATCTCTTCTTCATCATCATCGTAGTCATCATCCTCATCATCAATGGCAGTGTCCCTCACAGAGAGAACCTTGAATTTGGTGGCAAGTTGAGGATCCAGTTGAAGCATAGCTCGAATGTTCATTGTACTGCAGATTTCGATAGAAGTGACATCATGACCATACTCCTCGACTGAATCCAAAATCCAATCATCTATAGATCGTTTGCCAAATACACAAATAGCAAAAGTTTCCAAACGGGACAGGCACGACAGTAGTGGGGGACGGGAACGCAAAATATATAGATACAACTTTAGATGTCGAAGAGATGGAATACGGTTGATACAATCAAACAAATTGTCCATGGCAAGTTCTCGAGTAACATTTTCAACATCGTTCTCAGGATAGAGACCATCCATAAGTTTCAATTCGACCAAATTCTCTGAGAAATGCTCAATAAGACGAATGACTCGTGTGACATTTGATGTGGTACGAGTTAGGTTCAAATACAGTCGAGTAATGTTGGACAAATTCTTGAGTAACGAGAAAAATGGAATAGTCCGCATGCCACCAGGTACTGTGAGAGTGTTGAATTTTATATTTTCAAGTGTTTCGAGCGTAAGCCAAGGAGTACCGTCATCACGACGAATATGTCGAATCAAATCTGTTTCATAACATTCGTTCAAGCGATAGATGTCAAGTGTTTCTTCTTCATACTCTTTAGATTGAATGATCCCCAAATGACGACGTCTCATCAGCTCGGTTCGACGTGAGATGTACCAATTTGAGCAAACCAGTCCCACGGAACGAAGAAGGTCAACCAGTGGCATGTGCTTGAAAATTCCTTCGAGACATAGTGAGGGAAATTTAGATAGACAGGCAGGCATAATGGTACAAACTGATTGAGGAATATGATGAAGAAGGGAAAATAATAAAAACTCAGTAAAATCGAGACGCAAACAAAAAAAAGCAATGCTGTCGTCGACATCCTGTCACACAAGCAACACAAACACAAATAATGTTGTCTAAAATCATAGATTTTACTATTTATGAGTTTTTAATTAGCGCTTTAAAATGATTGAAACTTGAATGCGCTCAAAAAGGGAGAAAACTTGAATGCGCTCTGAAAGGAATAAAACTTGAATTAAACCTTTGTTTGGTTGATCTTTGATTAAAAACTCAGAGAGCCAGAACTTCGACCACGGGGTTTGTTTGTTTTCCTATGTATGGACGATATTCAATTCCAAGGCGATTTTGATCTTGCTTATGGCGTTCTTGGGTAGTAATAATTTTTTTTTGCTTTTAAGTTCATGCGATTCATTTGGTTCTTTGGTCCTTCATTGGGTTTTTGTCCTAATTGAAAATGAAGTCTTGATTAGAAATTAAAAATAAAATTCGTTGAATCTTAACATGATCACACGATTCACTAATGTTTCGACAATTTCTTTCAGTATTATTCTGTAACTAACAAAATCTCCAACTCAACGTATCATATATATTACTCATTGTTCACTTGGCACGTGAAATTCTAGCAATAACAAATTAATCCAAACTTAATACCTGAATCAAATTGAGTAACAGACACGATTACTTTTGTATCACTACCAATAAATCTCACGTTTAGTCAAAATCAAAGTAAGTTATCAAACCGTAACAAGCCATCTGAGGACTGATGATTTAACTCTTCCCAGAGATAATTCTGTATATTTGTCAGGGCGGAATTTTGAAAATTATAAATGTATTCCCGGTTTAATTAAATATGTTCTTTTTCAGTTCATGTGATTAAATCGAAACTGCATTCATTATAACTTATAAGTCCTACTTACTGACTCATATTGCTGGCTCTCTGAGTTTTTAATCAAAGATCAACCAAACAAAGGTTTAATTCAAGTTTTATTCCTTTTTGAGCGCATTCAAGTTTTCTCCCTTTTTGAGCGCATTCAAGTTTCAATCATTTTAAAGCGCTAATTAAAAACTCATAAATAGTAAAATCTATGATTTTAGACAACAGGTTTTCACCATTTTTACTATAATGATTGGGTTAAATAAGTATTAGATAAGTCGCAGTGAGCTAATTTTTTAAATTTTAATGTTAATTTCATGAGTTGCACCTATAGATAAGTGGAAATTAAAGAAAATTAGTCTCGAAGGAGTTCTGATAACGATATGTAATGCATTAAACTACACATTTTATTATCTTAAAATACTCCTCATAAAAAAAATATTTTTTATAAGTTGCACCAATAGATGAATCGCAGAAAGCAAAAAAATATGTTTAGGGTACGACTAATCTACCGAAAAAACGGCAATTCCTAATGTCTCAATAAACTTTCTCAATTCATTTCCACATAAAAAGTATAAAAAAATACAAATCACTTTATTTGTTTACAATCAATCAAATTTGAATACCACCATTTTTGGTTCTAGTTGCAGCATTCAAGACCAATTTAAAACAAGCACAGAATTGTAATTTGTTAAATAATGACATATTAGTTTCCAAAGCAATGTATGAACTAGCTTCTTATGACGTTTATTCGTTTTGATAATGCACATTATTCACATTTATTTACGAAACTCAAATAACAAACTAAATAAATGAAAACAAACATATTTTCCAAACATAAACACAGTCACAAAAAGGCAACAACAAGCATTTATAATTACATAAAGGTTGTAAAAACAAATACAGGGTACACCTTGAGTATTGAATATAACCGATTCGAGAAATGTATAGAATTATGCACCTTTAAGGTAATCTATAAAGAAAAAATATATATTTTACTACAAAAAAAATACATGCAAACAAACCTGTTCAATATTAAATAAAGTGCATCTGGGGTTGGGTAAAGAAGATTACAGAATACGTTAAGAATTGTACAGAAGTTAATCTACAAATCACAAAAGTAACATATTAATACCAAAGGAAATATCTTGAAACACAAACCTTTTAACAACCAAATACATCACACGTTGAGTATTGAGTATATCTGAAAGCGAATCTTGAAACAACAGTCGTATCACGATTAATTTTCTTAAATACTTCATGAGACTTAACTCCAACCCAAAAGACAACAAAACAAATTAAACAAAATAAAATATCACGAATAAAACCAATTTGGGCCAGGTTCTGGTTGTTTTCCAAAAACAAATGAGTAAATCAGTACACATTAGCAAAACATCAACACAAAACACGACTCAAAAGTGACAACAACAGCATCACCAGCAGTAGTTCATTGTTGCAGTGACGCTTTTGCTCTTTACAGCGGAGATTTTGTACCAACGTATGCAGAATACGTAACTTATTTGCGAATAGAGCATAATGGGCTTTTTAAGGGGCATAGCACCCACTTTTAACTTTCACTGTATTAGCCATTTTTGCTACTGTTGGCTCTGCAACGCAAAATCGTCGCGAAATTATGTGGGCACTATTACACACCACTGCTGGAAGGCAGCAAAATTGTGGTTGACAGAGTCGTTCTAATAAAAACTCATAACATAACATGCAGCAGCCACACACACTCGGCAGTTGACTCTCACTCACTGTGAGAGGCTCACATTTGTGTACGCATACATATAATACGTAACGTATTTTACCTTGGGCGACACCTCGTGGCTGTTTTAAGTACCAAGTAGTTTTTACTTCAGAATTCAAACAACAAATCTGATCCGATTCAATGAGAATATAATAATGTCAAAATATCATGGTATAATTAGAGAGCGATGGTGCATATGCATTTACGAGCTTGGCTACTGCACAGAAACAACAAAATAGGTAAAAACCCAAAACAGGGTTGTAACATTTTGAAATGAACAAGTTACATCTTTGTACTGAAATCGACATACTTTTGAATTGTCTGTTTAGATTGGCAGCAGCAGTAACGACATTTGTTACTGTCGTCTAGTCATAGTAATCTGTAAGATATTGATCAAGTTTATCACTTAATGTCAAAACTAAAATTATTAGTGCTGCTTCTGGCCAGATGAGTCATTGTTCATTGATTTGTGTCTTATAAAACCGAGCTAGTGCTGTGTGTGTCATTTGTTGTGTGTCTGTTTGTCTGTTTGTTAGTGTCACTTGTGTGTCTTCACTTTTCCTGTAACACGATGCACATCAACTCGATGCCCGATCTCGTACTGCGTCGAGTCTTCCACAAGCTATCCCTTCAAGAACTTCTCATTGTGGGACGTGTTTGTGTACAATGGAGATTGTGCCAAATGTCCATTGGTAATCAAGTTTGCTCCCTTGCCCTGTTGATTGGTTCATCCTCAGCTCAGTCTCTCATCACCAAGTCGTGTTTCACACTCAAACATCGCGATCTACTGCTAAACGAGGATGGAACTCGAATGTATTCGTCACAATATTTGTCCAATCGGTATCGAATCATTTATCCTGTATTTTCCTTGAATGATACCGAAGAATTGATTGAAATTGTTCCAAACATTACCACACTCGAAATTGCATTCCACAATCCTCTAAACTTTACAACACAAGTGATGCCTCTACTCGTTGAATGGGCCCCTAAGCTTAAATCGCTGAAAATGTACTTGAAAAATAGTATTGAAAATGATGAACTTGTCCACCTACTGAAGGTGATCAGCTCGATGTCATCGCTGGAATATCTCACACTCGAATCTTCTTCTGCCAACAGATATAAATCCACTCACTACTCTGAGAGTATGTTCAACGAATCCTTGAATAACTACGCGGCTTCAAATGATAATTTGAAACAAATCTGCTTAAAACTTTCATTTAAATTTAATGCTTCCTCTACATTCGCTTCTTTTTACCATGACTACCCTCACCTGGCAAGCAAGATCGTCTATGCACCATTACTTGATCCTCTATTCGGAAATGTGACAACGCTCAACATTTTACAGTGGTTCAATTCGCTCACTAGTTTGGATTTATTTCTTGAAAACAGTGAAGAATTATTTTCAGAAGAACTTACTTGTCTACAACCATTGATGCAATTGACGCACCTTCATTTGAGAATGTTCAATGAAGTTCGTTTTGAAACTCTAAATCACGTTTCACGCTTTCAAATTGCTCAACTTGCCCCAGTTCAAGTGTTGACCATCACCGCAACATTGCAATCAACTTCCGCTTTCGAATCAAACCACTGGGCTCATTTGTTTCCGAGTGTTCAAGTGATTGAATTGAACTTGACATTTTCTTTTGACCGTCTACTGTTTCGAGGTCGAGAGGAAGACCTTCAACAAACGCTGACTCCGTTTGTGCAATGCCCCAAACTGCACCATATTTTCATTAATTTTAGTCGTAGCTGTACTCGACCTGAGTTACCTGAATGGATTGTGAAAGTGCATCAGCGTAAGATTGTAGTTAAAGCTTTTGTATCTTTTTCCTAAAATTTATTGTATCAATTAGTTACACATTGTTTACTTATTTTATAAATTTTATTTTCTTCAATAAATTACTACAAATATTTAAAATTTATTTATGAAATCAATTTGAATGATGATTACTCAAGTTATTGATGAGGATTCAGATTGAAGATTAATAAAAACTAGTGAGATTGCATTATATTTTCAAATACATGAAATAAATAAACAGATAAATTGATCTAATATTATTACTATTAGGTCAATCCACACAATTTGTATTTCACATTATATTAAATAGTTCAATCAATAAATTTCCACATCTCTGTGGAGGGCTCCAACCAGTGAACGACGACGTTCAAGCTCATTCAGATGTTTTCCTCGTTGGAAAAAGTTGACCAATTCGTCAAAAATTGATTTGGAACTGTACCAGATGTTATGTAATGACAGTCATGTGTTGACTAATGTATGAACTGTTGGGTTCTTGTGCCAAAACGATTTGCTATTTAGTAGATTGCCGCTTTTGTCCAATCGGTTTAGAGTTGATGTCATTCTTTCGTCCTTCAAGTGAAAATCGGTTCACTTTTGGTTCTTCAGTTTGATCACGAATTTTGCACTAATGAATTGAGCTATGTTTATGTAGGTAGCACTCATCCACGTCATGTCAGTGTTTACGAAGCCAATCCGTTGGGTAAAACAGCTCTCAGCCTCCACCAGACAACTGCCGGGTCCGAGATTTTGGAAATAAGGCTCATACTCATCATCTTTTTGGTATTGATCGAGCAATTTTTGTCCTGGGTTTGAGCTCCTTGGTTTTGTCTTTTTGATTGTCTTGATTTTTCTCAATGTTTTGTGTTTGAAGTTGTCTTTTGGTTCGGGAATTAATAGCATAACTACATAACTTTCACACGTGCACGCTAAACTTTGATTCGAGTAATCACTTGACTTCATTCGTGATTGTACCCAAATCAATCAGTACATTTTTGGAAGTTTTGTTCTCTGGTTTTCTTAGACGAGACAAAACTATTTCGTTGGAATTTATTGAACTGGACATCGATGAGAATTTAATTTTGACAAAGCAAATGACATAATATACATATCTTGGTTTATATTTTTGTTTGACGTACAATCGATCGTTTAATGTGTCGTCATTAATCCGATTCGATTTGGTGTTGTAATCAAATCATTGCATTTGTTGGAGATTCGCTCATTTGCGTTGTTGTTTACCACTTGCATGCTCAAATACAAAAGTGGCAATATTTGTCCAGTACAAGCACAATTGTTGTCAAAGATTTAATTGCAAGAACAATTATTACGACATTAATCTAGATAATCTAAGATAGATTTGAGTGTCATTTTAATTGCAAGTCAAATTTCAATTTGAACATACGAATAGTAGAATATAGACGAAATGCCTCGAAACTTTCGATACTATTGATGGGATTTAATGACGGACTCAATGATTGAGTCTCGGTGGAAAGATTTCTTCAAAAGCCTCAACTAATGCCCAAAATGGTTAAACATTTTTACAAATCTCTAGTCGCAAACATTTGAAGTATTTTGAGTTCAAGTTGACTAACAAAAATCTAAATCTAAATCCCATCAATAGTATCGAAAGTTTTGAGGCATTTCGTCTATATTCTACTATTCGTATGTTCAAATTGAAATTTGACTTGCAACTAAAATGACACTGAAATCTATCTTGACACTATTGGTTTTACATGTTTTCAATTGAAAGCTAGGCTTCACGCCGAATTTTGATCATTCCATAAATCAAGCGGGCTTTCATTAGACCCTTTGCAGAGAACATATTCTTGGGACAATTTTTCGATAGTCGGAAATGAAGCCTTGTCATATTTGTAGGTTAATTGCTCGAGGAAAAACACAATCATAAATCCAAATTCCAGATTATTATAAAACAAAGTGCAATCCAAAAGCAAATTTTGATGTGCCCAGTAAAATAGATGTCCCATAAATTCGCCAAAACAGCCCAAATCAAATAGAAATGCGAATACTTTGTATATAGAAGAACTAAGTAAGGTGTCCTGCAGGGCACATAGAACATTACTCATAGTCTACCACGAACAGCTGCAGCAGTTGTGACCTATGACCTCTTTGAGAGCAATTTTCTATTAAAACTCAAAAGTTTGCAAGTGTTTTGACCAATCTTCATTGTCCTACCAAGCACACTACTACTTACAGCCATGTTGCGTCTTCTCAATCTTCCACGAGATATTCTCGTTCGTCTACTTTTGCATCACTTTACCGTACAGGAAGTGATCCAGCTACAAGCCATATGTCATGAACTCTACAATCTAGTGCACTACTGTCTTGGCCGGCGTCGTACCCTGAAACTGTTTTTCTCCTTCGCTGAAGTGCAAGCCTACTCTCAGGTGCTGTACGAGTACAATCTCGAATCGGATTCAGCCTTACGGCTGCATCCACCCGGACCATCGAGTGATGAACTCATTCTTGATATGTACCAATTCAACAATGCAGTGGTGGATCTACTGGTGGATGGACTTTTTCCTAATGTGTGCCACTTGATCATCTTCTTTGGTGACAGAATCCATTGGAAGAAATGCCGTGCTGATCGAGTAAGATTCACATATCTCCTCCGATACAATATTACATATCTGATGGAGAGAATGCAAAGCAGACTTACTGGCCTGTCACTGTTGGGAAGAATTAGAAGCGACGATCCTGGCCGCAGCATTAGTCGCCGTCTGTTGCATAAGATCAACAAAATCCACAATCTAACACGACTTGACATCTGTGTAGTAAACTTTTTTATATGTAGCGACAATAAGTTTGATGCTCATATAGGTAGGTGACCCCCTTTGACATTTGATCCCATTATATAATTATTTTTTAAATTCCGATTTTAGATGATCATAGAATTCCATTGGTTCAACAAAATCCCGATCCACCCTTTCATGTTCTTGATTCAAGACTCCTGCACAAATTGGAACGAATTAGCGTGCATTTTGATATTGAACAAAATGGTCCAAACTTTTTTCGACATTCTATTCGCCATCTTGGAGCCAATTTGACCCACCTGACAATGCACCATTTGCACTCTGATCAAAACGTATATGTACCGGAATCCCTACTATGTCATTCATTGATTGGTCCTGCAAGTCAATTTGCCGGTTCGATCACTCATCTCAAGTTGACTCAACACTTGTCCACCTTGTTGCCGAAAGTATTGCCTCGATTCGCGCAACTGAAATCATTGGATTTGGTGAATTTCAAATTTTCCAAAGCTGAAATTGGAATGACTCTCCCAGAACTGTTTGACACACTCGCGCAATGCAGTCCCCAGTTGAGAGAATTGAAGTTGTTCAGGTTTACACTAGGATGGATTCGAGATGACGAAATTGTTGCCAATGTGCCTCAATTGGAGCAGATCACATCTTTAGTTCTGAGATGTGTTAACGAATTAGGCTATTATGTCCGGGATATCAAGCGTGAAGACAGAAACATTCCGTTTGACAAGTTTTTGAGTACATTTGCGCACATTTTCCCCAATTTGGAACAATTCTACCTGAAAACAGAACCAGAATAGTTCGACTTCAGAGACGTCAAGGGAGCTACAGTGCCATTCACAGCAGAGCAACGACTGCGTATGGTCACTGTATGTTTCTACTATGCAACAGAGACGAGAACATTTTGTGCGCCTTGTTGAAATATGATGATTAGGTGTGTTGAGTAGTGGCTCCCTCTATGCACTGCTGGTCAATGGTTTTGCTTAGTCATTGTGAAGTCGAACATCAACCAGTCACTTGACGTCAACATAGTCAAATATCGAACCACCTCGAACAGTGACCGTGCACTATTGCTTCCCTCACTATAAAAGACCTGCAGGCTGGTGCCTCCGTTTATCGAATGCCTAGTCGTCTACCTGAAGTCCTGACAAGCTCCAACTTCCTGTTTACAAGAGCAAGCCTTGGTACTACTGTTGGTGGCTCATCCCGATTCGAAGTACCCTTGGTGACCCGCAGTCCCAAGTCCCTCTTCCTGTCTTAGCTTTGTATTAGCTTTTTTATTAAGTCAAATAAAGTGCTTTTATCCAACACACCTGAATTTACTTGTCATCATCTGTTGAGTGAACCTTTTCGCAGTAGACACATTCGCGAGTGTGATGAACGATGGAATGAATTCGAATTGACTACTCACTGGACTTTGTATTACAAGGATTTTAAAGGAGATTGGCGTGAGAAATGGTACTGATTGCGTTCTTGTAGTAAATCATATATATTAAAGGATATTAAAATTGGTAAAATCTTTCTATTTTTATTGGCTTTAAAGTAAGTTTTTACTAAGAACAGTGCCATTTGGTGTTATCATTAAGATTTATTGGCTTATGCATTAAATGCCGGTTACTTTCGTTCGTTTTCAAAGTTCGTTTGCACAGAATACACAACAATTCCAAATGAATCAGTTTTGAATGTTTCAGTGATACTTTAAATTGAA
The DNA here is from genome assembly GCA_023373905.1 of Rhizoglyphus robini. Classification (NCBI taxonomy): domain Eukaryota; kingdom Metazoa; phylum Arthropoda; class Arachnida; order Sarcoptiformes; family Acaridae; genus Rhizoglyphus; species Rhizoglyphus robini. Next base: position 204,723 of record JAKIJQ010000020.1, read on the forward strand.
GAGGAAACGATTTCACTAATCAAGAATACAATATTCTAGTCTGTTTATAGTTACTTTGGATCAAATTGTTGGATTTAATTCACAATTGTCAATTATGAATTTCAACACGATGACACTTTTTAGAGTATTTCAAGAATACATATATGTATAGTTGCTTAATGTCGTAATAATTGTTCTTGTAATTAAATCTTTGACAACAATTATGCTTGTACTGGACAAATAATGCCACTTTTGTATTTAAGCATGCAAGCGACAAACAGCAACGCAAATGAGCGAATCTCCAACAATTATACAATGACTTGATTACAACACCAAGATCGAATCGGATTAATGACGACACATTCAACGATCGATTGTACGTCAAACAAAAATATAAACCAAAATTTATTTATTATGTCATTTGCTTTGTCAAAATTGAATTCTCTTCGATGTCCAATCAATTTCAACGAAATACTTTTGTCTCGTCTAAAAAACCAGAAAACAAAATTCCCAAAAATTTACTGATTGATTTGGATACAATCAAGAATGAAGACAAAAAAGTCAAGTGATTACTCGAAGCAAAGTTTAGCGTGCACGTGAGAAAGTTGTGTACCTTCAATTAATTTCCGAGCCAAAAGACAACTCCAAACACAAAATATTGAGCAAAATCAAAACAACCAAAAAGACAAAACCAAGGAGCTCAAACCAAGGACAAAAATTGCTCGATCAATATCAAAAAGATGATGAGAATGCGGTTTATCCTAAATCTCGGACCCCGCAGATGTAAATACTGCTGTCTGGTGGAGGCCGAGAGTAGTTTTACCCAACGGATTGGCTTCGGAAACACTGACATGACGTGCGTGCATGCCACCTACATAAACATAGCTGAATTCATGAGTGCAAAATTCGTGATCAAACTGAAAAACCAAAAGTGAACCGATTTTCACTTGAAGGACGAAAGAATGACATCAACTCTAAATCGATTTGACAATCCACCAAAAAGCAATAGCAAATTGTTTTGGCACAATAACCCAACAATTCATACATTGGTCAACACATGACTGTTAACATAACAGTTCTGAATCAATTTTTGACGAATTGGTCAACTTTTTCTACGAGAAAAACGTCCGAATGAGCTGGAACATCGTCGTTCACTGGTACTCGTTAGAGCCCTCCACAGAGATTTCGAAATGATTCGCGAAAATAAGAATCCATTTGGAAATGATTTGACTGAACACGTACGAAATGAAGATAGTTCACCGTGGGTGCAATCACTTCGATCACTCGACCAGATCAGCTTTTATGTCCTACTCGTGTCTGGTGTTTTGTTTAACCAACGATTAACTTCACCACTGATGGATACTTCAACTGGACTTGCTAACCGAGACTGTCTATTCTGGACACCTTCATATTTTTCTTTCGATTAATCTTCAATCTGAATCCTCATCAATAACTTGAGTAATCATCATTCAAATTGATTTCATAAATACAGTAAAAATCCCAAATAAGGGCCGCGGCGCTTATTGATTTTAAGTAGGTCTAGCTGCGGCGGTTATTAGAATGCGGCGCTTATTGGAAGGCGGCGGTTATTAATTTCTTTCAAATCATTTTACCACTTTTTCCATAAATTTTGAAGTTTTGTTCACTAAATTACCCTAAAATGTCCCAAAAAACAACAATTTATACAACAATTTGACATAATTGTAAAACTGCGGCGCTTATTGGAATGCGGCGCTTATAAATCTTAACTGCTTCTTGCTGCGGCGGTTATTAGAATGCGGCGGTTATTGGAAGGCGGCGCTTATTGGAGAATATACGGTAAATTTTAAATATTTGTAGTAATTTATTGAAGAAAATAAAATTTATAAAATAAGTAAACAATGTGTAACTAATTGATACAGCAAAGGAAAATTTTAGGAAAAAGATACAAAAGCTTTAACTACAATCTTACGCTGATGCACTTTCACAATCCATTCAGGTAACTCAGGTCGAGTACAGCTACGACTAAAATTAATGAAAATATGGTGCAGTTTGGGGCATTGCACAAACGGAGTCAGCGTTTGTTGAAGGTCTTCCTCTCGACCTCGAAACAGTAGACGGTCAAAAGAAAATGTCAAGTTCAATTCAATCACTTGAACACTCGGAAACAAATGAGCCCAGTGGTTTGATTCGAAAGCGGAAGTTGATTGCAATGTTGCGGTGATGGTCAACACTTGAACTGGGGCAAGTTGAGCAATTTGAAAGCGTGAAACGTGATTTAGAGTTTCAAAACGAACTTCATTGAACATTCTCAAATGAAGGTGCGTCAATTGCATCAATGGTTGTAGACAAGTAAGTTCTTCTGAAAATAATTCTTCACTGTTTTCAAGAAATAAATCCAAACTAGTGAGCGAATTGAACCACTGTAAAATGTTGAGCGTTGTCACATTTCCGAATAGAGGATCAAGTAATGGTGCATAGACGATCTTGCTTGCAAGATGAGGGAAGTCATGGTAGAAAGTAGCGAATGTAGAGGAAGTATTAAATTTAAAGGAAAGTTTCAAGCAAATTTGTTTCAAATTATCATTTGAAGCTGCGTAGTTATTCAATGATTCGTTGAACATACTTTCAGAGTAGTGAGTGGATTTATATCTGTTGGCAGAAGAAGATTCGAGTGTGAGATATTCCAGCGATGACATCGAGTTGATCACCTTCAGTAGATGGACAAGTTCATCATTTTCAATACTATTCTTCAAGTACATTTTTAGCGATTTAAGCTTAGGGGCCCATTCGACAAGTAGAGGCATCACTTGTGTTGTAAAGTTTAGAGGATTGTGGAATGCAATTTCGAACGTAGTAATGTTTGGAAAGATTTCGATCAATTCTTCGGTATCATTTGAAGAAAATATTGGATAAGTGAGGCGATACCAATTTGACAAATATTGAGACGAATACATTCTGGTGCCATCCTCGTTGAGCAGTAGATCGCGATACTTGAGGGTGAAACACGAATTGGTGATGAGAGACTGAGCAGAGGATGAACCAATCAACAGGCTGAGGGAGCGAGCTTGCTTTCCTTTTGACATTTGACACAATCTCCATAGTGCACAAACACGTCCCACAATGAGAAGTTCTTGAAGGGATAACTTGTGGAAGATACGACGAAGTACGAGATCGGGCATCGAGTTGATGTGCATCGTGTTACAGGAAAAGTGAAGACACACAAGTGACACTAACAAACAGACAAACAGACAAACAGACAAACAGACATACAACAAATGACTGACTGACAAGGCTGGCCTTATAAGCAACAAATCAGTGAACAATGACTCATCTGACCAGAAGCAACACTTTTAGTTGTGACATTAAGTGATAAACTTTATCAATAACTTGCCGATTGTTATACTATGACTTGATGACAGTAACAAATGTCGTTACTGCTGTTATTGCCGATCTAAACAGAAAATTCAAAAGTAATTTGATTTCAGTACAAAAGTATAACTTGTTCATTTCAAAATGACAGTCCTTTACAATCACGATCAGAGATACACTCAAAATGTTTTTATTGAGTCTATTTGTTTTGAGTTTCTACTTATTTTTGTTGTTTCTGCGCTGTGCCCAAGCTCGTGAATGTATATGCACCCTTGCACTATAATTATACCATGATATTTTAATATTTTATTTTATTCTCATTGAATCAGATCAGATTTATTGTTGAATTCAGAAGTACTTAAAACAGTCACGAGGTGTAGCCCAAGGCAAAAGATGTTACGTATTATATGTATGCGTTCACAAATGTGAGCCTCTCACAGTGAGCGAGAGTCAACTGCCGAGTGTGTGTGGCTGCTGCATGTTATTTGTGTTTGTGTTGCTTGTGTGACAGGCTGTGGACGACAGTATTGCTTTTTTTCTTCTCGATTTTACTGAGCTTTTATTATTTTCCCTTCTTCATCATATTCCTCAATCTGTTCGTACCATCATGCCTGCCTGTCTATCTAAATTCCCCTCTCTATGTCTCGAAGCCATCTTCAAGCATTTTCCATTGGTTGACCTACTTCGTTCCGTGGGACTGGTATGCTCAAGTTGGTACATGTCACGTCGAACCGAACTGATGAGAAGACGTCGTTTGGGGCTCGTTCAATCTAAAGAGTATGAAGAGGAAACTGTCGATATTTACCGTTTGAACGAATGTTATGAAACCGATTTGATTCGATATGTTCGTCGTGATGATGGTTCGCCTTGGTTTGCTCTCGAATCACTTGAAAAGATTAAGTTCAACACTCTCACAGTTCCTGGTGGCATGCAGAATATTTCATTTTTCTCTTCCCTCATTACTAACTTTACCAAAATTACTCGACTTTATTTGAACGTTACTCGTACAACCTCGAATCTCACTCAAGTCATTCGTCTTATTGAACATTTGTCAGAGCATTTGGTCGAATTGAAACTTATGGATGGTGTCTATCCTGAAAGTGATGTTGAAGATGTTACTCGAGAAATTGTCATGTACAATTTGTTTGATTGTATAAACCGTCTACAATCTCTTCGACATCTAAAGTTGTATCTATACATTTTGCGTTCCCGTCCCCCACTACTGTCGTGCCTCTCCCGTTTGGAAACTTTTTCTATCTGTGTATTTGGCAATAGACGAATAGATGACTTGATTTTGGATTCAATCGAGCAATTTGGTCAAAATGTAACTTTTATTGAAATCTACAATACAATGAACATACGAGCTATGCTTCAACTTGACCCTCAACTTGTCACCAAATTCAAGGTTCTCTCTGTGAGGGACACTGCTATTGATGATGAGGATGATGACTTTGATGGTGAAGGAGAAGAGATTGATGACATTCTAGACATGAGTCTGTTCTGCTCTCGTTTCAGCTCCTTGACCAAATTGAAGATTGATCCTATTTTTGCTTCATATCCAATGACCATGTTGGCTCAATGTTTGTCACTGCTCACTCAACTGGTTCATCTTAATTTGCAATTTTTTCTTATACCACCGCTGGAAGATGGAGAGCAGAACGAAATCGAAACAGCTCAACAGCAAATCACTCAAGTCCCTTCAGTCCGTCTGCTCACAATTCGTTTCACCACCAAATCTCATCGTGACTCGGAACGTCTTTTTATTGCTGAAATTTTTCCTAATCTCCAAGTTCTTCGTCTGGAACAGTCCGTTGCAGAATGCGAAGACTGTGAGATTGCTCGTATTGCTGATAATTCTCATTATTATTACGAAAACGAATACATCGATCCCGAACGGACTCGTCTAATCACCGAATGCAAATATCTAACACGACAACCATTTCGTCTTTGCACCAACTTGCACACCGTCGCACTTGTCAATTCAGGCAAGGAAACTTTGATTAACCTTGATGAGATGTGAACTGTCACTTTATGTTAAACATTTGTACTTTTTCAAATAAATTCATTTCACAGTAACAATTGAAATAATCAATCTTTGTGAACTGTTATTTAATGCTTAACATTTCAATTTGTACTTTTATTTATATAAAATAAATTCATTTTGTAATGATAATTCCAATGAACATTGTATTGCATTACTAAATAATTATATTTTATGAGTGTCATAATCGGTTTACATTTAATGTGATTTGACCCTAGTCAGTTTCCCTTTTGAGATTAATGAGGACGAGGATCTTCATCGTATTGAAGGGTAATTGTTGAGTCGAGCAAATCAGAACTCGCACACCAACTCATCAAATGTATACTTTTTACCAGAGAGCCATTTCGTAGTTGTGTCCTCTGCATTCAAATGTCTTGCCTGTTGGCACATTTACGTTAAAAACGTCCAAAATGTTTGAAGATTTTTAAAAATGTTGTATTTTTTAAATTGTACTTTAACAGTGGGAGAATATTCAAACATATGATGCATCTGGAAAATAAATGTACCAACAAGCGACAAAGGTTAAAAAGTTGGTTTAGTTTGCGAAGTAGTGTAACAAAAGATGTACCCAAAAGTGCTTACTCAAATGACACAAATGGTAGTGAAGCAATCTTTTTGTCAAATGGTCTATCAAGTAATCAAGTCAAGATATGTGAGTGTATTAATTGAGATAATTGATTGAGTGGCACACATAATGGGCAATACTTGGGCATGTAACGGTGTGAGTGTACAGAACGGTGTGATGAGTGTGACGGTGACGGTGCTGCGCTGGTTACGGATGAGGTGTCTTCCCGTCATTGGCCTTCGAGTGGCACAGTAGTCATCACTTGAGGTGTGAATGGCAGGGCGACGAGGGCGCCATCGTCTAATCCAGTCGTACTGTTACAAGGATTTGTAACATTTCCGACTATCGAAAAATTGTCCCAAGAATTTGCTCTCTACAAAGGGTCTAATGAAAGCCCGCTTGATTTATGGAATGATCGAAATTTTTTGTCTAAAGTCAATTCGGACTATTTTGGCGGAAATGCTCGCATTGGAAATTGGATAATTTTTGATTTCTTTGAATTCTATCACAACTTTGACTTCTCTACTTACGTTATTTGTCCGTACGATGGTATAGCCCGGGAAAAGAAAGCATACGAACGAGAGAATAATTGCAAATTGAACCCATGGATTTGTGTTGAAGGTTTCTACCCATATATGGAGCCTTTGCAAAAAGAATTGTCCACTGAAGAGGGAATGCAACTATTTAAGCAATCGATTGAACGAATGTATTTGGCACTGAAAGATGGTAACCAACCGGAGATATTCTACATTGAAGAACTGACTAACCCAGGCAATTTCTGGTTTTCTGAAAGTTTTTCAAGTGATGATTCGCAAACCTGTGATCTTGAAACCGAAGACTCGGAACTGGCGAGCAAATCCGAATCAAACGATGACGAACTCTTTTCCACAAATCAGATTGAGACCATGTCTGATTTATTTGTCGATTTAATTGTGAATGAAAATATTTCTAAGCTCAACCAAAATGAAGTGAAAACTTTCACTGAGAATGGCAACAAAGAAAGTGGGACCGAGGGAGATCAATCAAACACTGAACAACCGAATGACAATCAAACTGGGTCCACTCAAGAAGATAGCAGCGGAGACGAAGAGGACAAATGTCGAGTGATGTAGAATGTTTCTATTTCCTATTATATTTCTATTAGTCAAAATCTATTTCTAATATCACTTTTGAATATTTTTTGTTAAAAGTCATCTTGTTATATAAGAAATTTTTATATTTTTATTGAATGTTTAGACATTGCTTATTATCTTCATTAATCATTGAGCAAGCTCTGTTTAAATGATAATTTTATTGAAAATAATCTGATTAATAAATAAATAATTCAATGATACAATATCAATTTCAAATTAATATGTTTATTCTTTACAAAAAAATGCAAAGCGTGAAGCCTAGCTTTCAATTAAAAACATGTAAAACCAATAGTATCAAGATAGATTTCAGTGTAATTTTAGTTGCAAGTCAAATTCCAATTTGAACATACGAATAGTAGAACATTGACGAAATGCCTCGAAACTTTCGATACCATTGATGAAATTTAGTACATTTTTGTTTGTCAACTTGAGCTCTAAATACTTCAAATGTTTGCGACTAGTAATTTGTAAAAATGTTTAACCATTTTGGACATTAGTTGATACTTTTGAAGAAATATTTTCATGGAGACTCGATTGTCGAGTTCGTCCGTGTGCCTAAAAACCAAGTCATTGATCATATTCATCAATCAACTATTAATCACTTCGATTCATAAGAGAAAAAATAGAAAGTTAGGTGCCTTGAAATGCTCGTAATAACTTTCATATTAAAGTAAATGTCTTGGCTATACTGTCTCGGAATATCTGCAATTATCCAGGGTACAATAATCAACAGACAGTACATTTTAGTTTGAATTTGTAACAGGCGATGGCTCTAGTGGATCATCGATGACCACTTAAGTACTTGCATATGGATCTCTATGACTACGCTGATTGACTTATCTCAGGTATTGTGTTGAGAAAAACAAAGTGAGTTGATTACAATGGTTGAGATCATTATTATGCTATGACGTGTGTTGTGTGACTTTGACTCACAAAATATGGACAAAAGTGAAGAAAACAAATTAATGGAGTTGAAGGAGATGCTGATTGGATGGTGGATATTGCATGATAAAAGTGATGATGATTGGGACGCTTACAAAAAACGAAATGATGAAGAGTGGATCTTTAGAGAAGGATTGAAAATATTGATGACTGAAGAGATGGTGGATTTAGTGGTGAACAAAAGTGAAGATGAGGTTTGGTGGATATTTCGTGATTTCATCGGACTGTCTTCATTGTCATCTCCTGAAGTGCAATGCTCACTCGTACAATTGTGCACATCAGTGAGTGAACGATTGGGAAGGGATGAGGAGGAGGGATGGAAAGGACATCGAGTGCTGTGCTGGCTGGTGGGATGGATGGTAGAGATATGTTCTTTGTATGAAGATATTCAATGGAGTGAACAAACTATTGACTGTGTGGTGGACTACTTGGTGAGTGTAATTAACGAATGTAAAGATATTGAAATGGTAAAGTGGGCGATACTGGCGGGGGAGAGATGGTGGGTGGAGATGAAGATGAAGATGAGCAGTGAGAGTAGAGATCAATTGCGCAGAGCTCTCACTCGAAACTTGACACAAACTCATACACTCTCAAATCTAAAATTCTCTATAGAAAAGGGCATGAAACTTTTGTCTCTATAGAAAAGAAATGCGAAAATTTAACTCCATAGAAAATTTTTGCCTTTTACATAAAGAAGTGATAAAACTTTTACATAGAGGTTGTCTTTAACATTTTTTTTCATCTATGGAAAAGATAATAATTTTCTATGGCAAAGACAATTTTATTTTCCATAGAGACAAATTTCGACAACTTTTTATCCTATAGAAAAGAATTGTTCAGATATTGAGTCCGGACCATTGATCGGGTATTTAGTCCGGGCAAATGATCGGGTATTTAGTCCGGGCAAATGATCGGGTATTTAGTCCGGGCAATTGATCGGGTATTTAGTCCGGACAATTGATCGGGTATTTAGTCCGGACAAATGATCGGGTATTTAGTCCGGGCAAATGATCGGGTATTTAGTCCGGACAATTGATCGGGTATTTAGTCCGGACAATTGGGCGGTATTTAGTTGCTTGACTAAAAAAATATCATGCAAAACAATTTGCGAGTATCGAATGTTAACTATCGATAGACTGTGTTCCAGTGACGAAATGCATTGCATTTGAATAACTGAAGGAATGGTCCGCCCATTCAGTTGACGGTTGGCACTGGACTTGTCCGTTGCATTCGTGTTGTGTGTGTGTGTGTGCTGGCCAACAGGCCTCTCGCAGTGCGCGACTCGCACTAGTGCAGTCTTAGCCTGCTTGTGTGTTTGTGTTCAGTGCCAGTTGGCAATTGCCTTTTTACCGATTCTTGTGGTTCTGCTCAAATTATCATCTCAAGTATTCAGATCTATTTTTAATTGTGATGATCGTGTATATCAGTTTGAGTGTGGATGCACTCAATTCATTGTGTGAGACTGTGTCATGAACAAGTGTTTATGTATACTTTGATGAATTATGATGGATTTTATCAAAATTCCAAGACTAACTAAATCCTCTCATATACAACTCTACTCCGTGAAACTTTATCAACTTGGAATTCAACTTATCATCGAATTGGAACTCATTTTTTGAAATATAATAATATTCTTTGGTGGTTTTATAAACATTTAAACAGCTTTATCAGTGGTCGAAAGAGGTAAATTTCAAGTCTATTTTTTCTATTAAACTAATGTTCAATTTTGTATTTTGTATTATTTTAATTTTTCAGTAATGAATCCACCTGAATGAAACTTAGCTGATATCTCAAAAAGGACAACAATGATTGAGCGAATCTGACTGGCTGATGGTGGCGAAGATCACATTCTGTGTGCCTATTTCCCCTTGCTCCAACAACCAACAGATGCTGAGTCAATGATTCAAAATGAGTGGACATTTTGGAACGTACAGGAGCTCGTACGAAGAAGTAATTCAACTTTAGTGTTGAACTGAACTGAAATCAGCTTAAGTTGAAAGTCGGCAAAGTAACAAACTAACTACCTCTAAATTATTATTATTATTGAGCTTATTTGTGTATTGATTATTATTATTATTATTACTTATTAAATTTACTTATTTTATTTATTAATTTCGAGTACCCGTAATACCGGTAATATTGAAGGGACAAAAAAACAAAATAATCTTTCTCTATAGAGAAGTTAGCGTATACTTTTCCATAGAACAAGAAAAATTACCGCCTCTATAGAAAAGATTGAGCGCTCAACTTCTCTATGCAAAAGTTTGAAAAAACTTTTCTATAGAATAAAAATAGCAAAAATTTTCTATAGAGGAGGTGAACATTTGAGAGTGATAGTGACACACTCGCGAGTGAAATGGACAGGGAGGAATGGGATGCGGAAAGGTACCAGGTGGGCTGGTGTGCAAAGTGGTGCAAAGACAATTTGGACAAAGATTGGAAGCTTTCAAAGATACCGGTGGTCAAAGTTGATCGATTCGAAGCGAGAAACGAAGATCTCATTTCATCTTGCGTACGTTGCCAATTTCCTGCCGAATCGAAAGTTTATTTTTATGAAGTGATTTGTGCGACAAATGAAAAGACACTAGTGGGATGGACAACAAGAAGAACCAAAATTAATATAAATGGCGGAATTGGAGACGATGAGCACTCGATTGGACTTGAAGTTGGGGACGATTGTTACATCCATCACGATGGTCAACGACACTACACTCCCACTTTACCTAGTGGTTCACTCAATGTTGTTGGTTGTTTGCTCGATCTTGAAAATCAACTATTAGACTTTTACCTCAACGGACAAGCAATCGATTGTGATGTACCACTACAATTTTGTCCACCATACTTTGCCACAGTCTGTCTCACCAGCCACCAGCACTGTCACTTCAATTTCGGTCAGTCTCCCTTCAAGTTTCCGCCCACAAATATTCGATTCACAACTTTTGATGAACAAAGTGGAGGTAATGTGGCGAGATATCGATTGGGAGAGACGCAAAGATGGGTTGCGGATTACTGGTTTGGCCACACTCTAGTGGACAATCATGTGAGTTTGTTCTTTGATGATGAAATGCAAAATGAATTCAACAGAGAGGTGAGAAAAGTTGAGGGAGACATACAAAACTATGGAGCAATTGGAGAGTGGAGTCTGAGGGATGAAGATGAAAATGATCATATTTATTATGGTCATAGAAACAGTTGGAAAAGATTGCGATACATTCAAGCAATCATTGAGGAGATGGGCAAGGTGAGAGAATACATTTATGGAGATGAGAAGGTGGATGTGATGGCTCAGTGGGTCGGCCGAGTGATTGAAGATACCATTGATAAAGTGTATGAAGAGAAACTGCTCGAATTGATCTATCCGTACCTGAAACTCGTCTTCACCCAGTCCACCCTCGTCCAACATCGTTCCATCTGCATCGTTCTACTGCATCTCATCAAATGTTGTCGACACTATCCATACAATATCATCGAACCCATCCACTCGTCAGTCTTCACGTATCTCATCCGCACTTTCACATCCACCTATGACCATTGGACACAGTTGTTTGTGTTGATTGCACTCGGAGACTTAGAAATGAGTGAGGCAGAGAAGAGGGAGATCGAGGGCTTTGGACAGATTGGACAAATGGTGGAGACGTGCAGAGCGCTATTTGAGGGAAAGAATGTTGGACAGTTTGTCATGTCGGGACATTGGTTTAGAATACACTACCAACTATTCATTTGTTCCCTCAAATTGACCAATTCAGCCACCCCTAACACTCCTACAACCACCCTCACCACTATCCCAACCACAACCCCAACCCTCAACCCCAACGACCTCTCCACCCAGCTCACCCTCTCGCCGTGTCACCTCTCAGCCCGCAGTGATTGGCACTGGCAAAGTGTTCGGTCCGTGTGCCAAGTCAATGCTCACATCTACTACTTCGAGGTGGTGCTGCTCACAGCTGGACCCATGACAATTGGCTGGGCCACCGCAAGAACTGACTTGATCAAATTTGTGGTCGGAGGAGATGAATTCTCGGTTGGCTTCAATGGATTCGATCGAACAATCTGGAATGACAACCGAGAACATCCAGTCTCGACAGACATTGCTCGATGGAAATCCGGAGATGTGATTGGTTGTTGTCTCGATCATGCCAACCAAAAGTTCACTTTCACCTTAAACGGCGAATCCATGCCAATGCCCTCAAACATCTACTTCTCTTCCCTTCCATACCACGCCTGTGTGAGTTTATCCACTCACCAGCAAGTCTACTTTAACTTTGGACAAACTACCTTCACGTACCCACCAAAACGAGTAGACTTTCGAGACTTTACCCAGCATCCCCCCAAAGAACTCAGCCCACACAAACCTTCCATCTCTCTCCATAATGTCACCGTCACTAGTTCACAGCTCAACATTGATTCGCAAGTCACTACTGAGGCTATCACTATTAAACACAATTCTCAACCATCTTCATCATCTCCCAAAATCGACAACCAACTAACTTCCAACAGTAAGTCACATTCACCCCACAAATGGCATTTTCTCATTTGCTTTCCCTATCCACAGGTCTGAAATGTTCCAGTTCAGTCACCCTCTGTGACATTTGCAAGCAGCCACTGTCAACTATAGTTCTATAGAAGACTCCGATTCGAATGCTGTGACCATCTGAAATTCTGTCTCAATTGTGCACACGTGCTGGGCGATTGTCACAAATGTCTTGCTGAGAAACGAGAGAATTTACAAAATTAACAAGAACTTTAAACTCTACAATTGTCAACTTTATTGCTTGTAAGTTTTTGTGGGTGGTGTTTCAAGCATTTCAAACTGCAACCAACACGTTAACATTTTTTCATTTATTTTAAAATTCCTCAATAAACTATATTTTAAACAATAAACCTTTCCGATCCAATTCATACTCTTAAGTCGAGTGCGAGCTAGTGCCAACCTGAACTGTAATGAGCTTCAAATATTTGTTTCTAATTTTCTGTCTGTCTAGTTTTCGAAGTTAATTGAAATATTAGTTTTATTTACGATATTTTATTCCTCAATTTAATTCCTCAATTTTACTGATTTCATCTGAAATAAATTTAATTTTCCCATTCGAGCGAGTTGAAATGTAATGTCAATTATGCTATCAATTTGTCCAACATGATGTCGATATTCTCTCGCACAACTCAGCAAATACTCGTCTGAACACAACAATTCTAAACATTTAGGGTTTATTTTCAAATTTAAAAGTGAGAAAAAGAAACATAGAATATAATGAAAATCAATACATAAACAAATATTGTTCACTCACAACTCCTCGAAAGACCATTTTCGGTACAAATTGCAACTCAAAACGTTAATTTCAACCTCAGTCAGAAGAGAAAGCTTCTTTTGTTGCTCACCTTCTGGATTACGAAGCTGTACGGAGGTCAGTGTGCGAAGCCAATTTCTCAAGCAAGTCGCCACCCTTGGAGGATTAGCCTCCGTAGGAAAACGAATAAAACAAGGTGCACGACCACGACACCCATAATCATACGCAAAAAATGACAAAAATCGAATATTCGGAAAGAATTTGACCAATAGTCTAAAAAGATGGCAGCCAATAGTTTTGCAATCGAACCAAAACTGTTCAAAATGAAGACTCAACACTTTGACAGTGGTCAGTTGGTTACCTTCGGACTTGGTGTTGTGCGCCAGAAAAGACAAAAGAAGCTCATCGACGTCGCGCTCAAAATAGAGGATTACATGAATCAAGTGAGGCAACTGGCTGAGAGGACGAATGTGGCCAGAAAGTGGACGTGAACGGTCAAAGTTGGACAACTTCACGGTGGTCACGTTTTGAAAGTGGCCAATGTCTGTGTACAGAAAAGGGTAAATTAGAGAATAGACTCAAAAATCAGTAGGGCAAATTACCAAAATTTAAAATGCGATTAAAGCTTAAATGAGTGAATGTGCTGGCCAACTGAGTGTCGAAATTCGAATTTTGCTTATTTTCAGGCAAACAGTTCAACAATCCAAGTTGGCGCATTCCACGGTTGGTTCCACGCAACGATTCCCAAACACCCAACTCGACGTTTTCGTCAGGCAAATAAAAGTTCAACGTATCAAGTTTGCGTATGAGCGGATCAAGATTAAGTTGACAGCCAATCTCGTGATCATAATAAAAGTTTAAACTCTTCAGTTTGGTCAGTTCCGTGATGCGGCCAAAGAAGCCATTCCAAAAGTTAGTGGGCACATATTCGAATAGCATTGAGAAATCAAAATTTTTCATCAACGGAAAACTAGGAAAAATCAACGCCAAAGTGACCAACTTGTCAGTCAAAGTTGGCTGGGCCAAAAGTTGGAAAGATTCAAGATTGTCGGTTGGATTGTACTCGATCCAGGTTAACGAGTTGATGTTCGACAGTAGACTCGTGAGACGTACAATCTTTTCTTTACTAAGTCGGCTAAATTCTACACGAGACCACTCGCTGAACTTGGTATCCTCGGCCTGGCTGATAGATCCAAATCCACCATCTTTGAGTTCACTCAAGAAAGGAATACCAAATGGATTGAAATGAGCGAGTGATTCACGATAATCCTCGCCAATGAGCAGCACCAGAGAACGACGTTGAGAGCAGGCAGTAGGGTAAAGGTCATTCCACCGGTGGCACACCAAATTGATACGAACAAGTAGATCCGACATAGGTAGATAGTAAAAGATGCGCAGAAGGGGAACATCGTGAAGGGTTGAGAGGGACATTTTGTTGAAAAGGGAAGAGTGGTGAGAGGTTTCAGGTACGAGAAGGGATCGTAAATATCAAAATAGATACGCAACACTCGGAGGACCTGTGAGAGCGGTGCGGTGCGGTCACAACATTGAGATTTCTATATAGAAAAGGTTGTATTGCGCATGCGCCTGCTCGCTGCCATCTTTTGTGCGATGATGCAACATTTAAATCAGGATAGTATTTTGTGGATGACCCCTTTTATATATGATCGGAAAAAGTGAGCTTCGTTGTATTTTTAAACGAGTATACATATTAACCGAATTTTTGGTTTTCAATATATTTGAAATTAAAGGTAAAAGACATGAACTTTAAAATATATTAGACTGTCATGCACCACAAGACGTTATTATCTTGGCTTTTTTAAACACTAAGTTAATCTCAAATCTGAATACTGAAATTTTCATTTTTATACTTTTTCCTTGAGAATTTTTTTCAATTTCTAATAATAATTTTATTATTATAATAAATAAGCCTCTCCTGTTATGGGGAATTTTTGACATAAATTAGAAGAGATTTTCAGACTTAAGAAAACATCAGATTTGTGTGTACGTACTCTGTGAATGGCGCGCGAGTAGTTTGCTGTTATTGTGTTGTCTGTTGTTGCTGAGGGCCTCTTGTCAGTCTTGTCTTGACAGTCAGCCTTGAGGCGTACTTTTACGCTGACTAATTTTCTTTTTACTGTTCTGTTTTCTATTTGGAGTACACTTCTGGCACTTTGACCTCCAAGTCCGGGGATTCTGAACTCTACTCGACCTCTCACCTTTCCGTTGTGCAACCATGACTGATCGAAGAGCATCTTTACGAGGGTAATGTCAATATTCTTTGTAAGCCATTCTAATGTTTATTTATTTATGTTATATTTAGCGGTGGTACAGTAAAGTCGTACTTTTCGTTTGTGTGCGTGGAGTGTGGTGAGTCGTTTCTGAACGAAGATGCCCTCAAAGTGCACAACAATGCCATCCATTCTGGTCGTCGAGTGCAGTGTGACTCGTGTGGTGCAGGATTCCGTACTAAGGCCACTTTCCTTGAGCATATTTGTCAGAAGCCTTTTGCTAATGCTACTATTGCTACTGTTGCTGTTGCTGGTGGATCGTCTGCTACTTCTACTCGAGCTGTTAAACAAGAAAAAGAAAATCCTGTTCCTATTTTGGTCAAGGCCAAAAGTCCTGTAGCATCATCACCCGAGAAGAAACCCGAGAAGAAACCAAAGTCCCTTTCGTCAAAAGCTGTAAATCATGAGAGCTTTACATATTTGGACAAGAAGGATCCAGAAAATCCTATCGAACGCACCTTAGTCACCTGCACCCTCTGTAAAGTGACCTACCTTTCGGTCGAAGCCTTTGAACGTCATTTGCCTTACCATTCGGACAAACCACAACAACCAGTGAAAATAGAAAAAGAAGAAGACGATGACGACGACGATGATGAAGCTAAGAAGAATGGTTCAATTCGAGAACAAATTCAAAGCAAACAGCCTGTGAAAATTGAAAAAGAAGAAGACGAGGATGACGATGATGATGAAGCTAGTCGGAACGGTTCAATTCGAGAACAAATTCAAAGCAAACAGCCTTCTGTCTATTTGATGTCTAAATTCTTGGACGAAGTTAAACAGCCACTGCAATGAACATCAAACATCGTCATTGTGTAACCAAATTGGCTTTTTATTTTAATCAACATTTATAACATTTTATACCCTTTGATTTGTCAAAACATTTATATTCACCATTCTCTTTGTACACGCCTGATCCAAAACATGTAGCATTAATCTTTTTCCTACTTGAAAAATACATTCTACTTTTATTTCTGTTTGTGTGTGATAAGACAAAAGGCGACTCCTATCTGAATATGAAACATTGATCTTTGACCTAACTTTCTATGACAGTTATAGTAAAAGTACATTCGATGGATGCAAACAGTTACCTTGTCCTCTGTAACATCATCGAATGCAATGTACGAGCCGGAATTGTGAATGGTGTCAACATTTTGAAACAACATTTACAGATAACTAAACTTGGGAATTTAAAATTTTTCTCGAAGTAAAACCTAAAATTATTTTCCAATTTCTAAATTACAATTTGAAATCTGTGTTAATGTGTAAATAATTTGCCTTAATTTAAAACTTAATTTGTATAATTTTATAATTTGCGATATAATTATCACAAATTAGTAGATTTTGGTAAAATAATTCAATAATAAGGCTAAATCATAGAAAAGTTTGATCTCATTTCGAGAGATTTTCGGTTGTTATTCTCAAACTGGGCTACCTTGCTTTCCAAAAAAAAATTAAGTATAAAATCTTACCTTTGTGTCTCTTGTACATTTCTTCTAAATTAGCAAAAAATATTGTTCTAAATTATAAATTAAAGAAGATTTTCTAATTTACATAGTGATTTTGTACAGTAAAAAGTACTAAATTATACCAATATCAAACCTATTCCAAGTTATAAATTATGAAAGGTTTCTAAGTTAGCGAGTTATAAATTATAGAGAGTTGACTGTAATTGCTAAACGATCATGCAATTGAATTGTAAAATTTGTTTCTCCGGTTTGAGTTTTATTTATGACATTAGAAGAATTCACAAATTATTTTAAATCATTTTGTGTTTGTTTTGCATGCTCGTGCATTTACAGAGAAAATACGAATTTTTCTTATAGAGAAATGATTCATGAGATGTCTTTGATAATTTTGTAGGCGTACATCAGAAATTCGCAGTACAGTAGAATACACTAAAATGTATTAATAAAGTGATGATGTAGAGGTTTTATTAGTTTTATTAAAGCAACACTTACCTTGCCAAAGTTGACCAGCGTAACTAGTCCTAGAGAACCATAAGTGATGCCAAGCTTCTTTTTGGTGTGCAATCGCTGAATGGTGAGCAAAAGTCGGAGTGAACTTCGTAGAGGACGAGGTCCAGGACGAGCCATCAGGTGAAACAGTGGCTTGATAGATTTGTACAGAATTTTGGTATAATACGCAATGAACAGATGCATCACCAGAGTGCCGAACAACTCGTGTGTAAACACAAATTCAATGAACAATTTGCCAGCTCCATCACTCTCGTCCAGTAATAAGGCCATCACAAGATAGGCACTGATCGGTATGCTCACTAGGAGAAAGTTGACCAAAAATTGGGCAAAAGTTCCATTAGCTAGTGCAACCAGTTCAAAGCTGTCAACATCATTGTGAATGAATGCATTCAAATTGCGCCACTGTTTGTGGGGATCATAGTTGTGCCTCGCGCGGTCGCCACGTTCGGTGACGAGACGGCGCTTGCCTTTGGCTGTGCTCCTCTCTCTCACTGCTCTAATGCACAGTGCAAACTTTTCAGTTGGTATGAGCTAAATTAGCCTTGCCAACTTTTCTTTCAGGAAGTGATGTGCTGTTCATATAGTACATGCTAAAAGTTAAAAAATATAACCGCTTTTGGCTTGAGGTGGAGGAGCGTGAATTGACAGTGAGAAAGCAAAGAACGTTAACTTGTTATCAACAACATGCGATAAGAGTAGTGCTAAGGAAAAGGGCAAGCAACTTTGTTCCAACGGCCCCACTGAAAGGTTGTGATTGGGCGAGTTGGGTTTGGAGTGCAATTTTATAACGGGCTTATCTTTTTCCCCAAGGCTTATAATTAATAGACCAAAAAAATTAGTAACTCTCCCAAATAATATGAATTTTCTGGCCAATTGGTGACTTTCCCAAAATAAATGGTTTTCATCCCAAATGAAAAATATTGCCAAAATATTTAGTAACTTTTTACTTGTAGCTACTAATTTACTTCTAATTATGGTAACTACTTGATCAGTTAGGGTAACTTCTTACCCAAATGGGGTAACTAACTGATTAGTTAGGGTAACTACTTCATAAATAGGGTACCTAACTGATTAGTTAGGGTAACTTCTTACCCAAGTAGGGTAACTACTTGATCAGTTAGGGTAACTACTTACCTAATTGGGGTAACTAATTGATCAGTTAGGGTAACTTCTTACCCAAATAGGGTAACTACTTCATAAATAGGGTACCTAACTGATTAGTTAGGGTAACTACTTACCCAAATAGGGTAACTACTTGATCAGTTAGGGTAACTACTTACCTAATTGGGGTAACTAATTGATCAGTTAGGGTAACTTCTTACCCAAGTAGGGTAACTACTTGATCAGTTAGGGTAACTTCTTACCCAAGTAGGATAACTAATTGATCAGTTAGGTTAACTTCTTACCCAAATGGGGTAACTACTTGATCATTTAGGGTAACTTCTTACCCAAATAGGGTAACTACTCACTAATTAGCTAAATTTAAAGCGACTAATTTATTGGTAAAGTCATTAAATATTTGTGGGACAAAAAACCATTTATTTTGGGAAAGTCACCAATTGGCCAGAAAATTCATATTATTTGGGAGAGTTACTAA
This sequence comes from Rhizoglyphus robini, assembly GCA_023373905.1. Taxonomy (NCBI): domain Eukaryota; kingdom Metazoa; phylum Arthropoda; class Arachnida; order Sarcoptiformes; family Acaridae; genus Rhizoglyphus; species Rhizoglyphus robini. Next base: position 223,883 of record JAKIJQ010000020.1, read on the forward strand.
TTTTTTTGGTCTATTAATTATAAGCCTTTCCCCAACTTTCGCTTCAATTGGCTTGTTTCTCAATGTCTATGTTTTTTAATAAGTTAAATAGATTTTTTTTATTTTTCAAGTATTTTTTAAACTTACAAACTACAATGATTCTTAAGTATCAATACTATTTATCGGAATAATAGAGTTTAACAAAAACTCGAAAATTCTAGGCCGACTGGGCAGATTGTCCCGCTAGTAACCACAATTTTTTTGTTCCTCTTCCTGAACACAGAAGAAATAGAGAAATTTTTTTTATTGAGCAATTGGAGCTTTGTAGTTTACTATTTGTATATAGGTTCAAATAGGTCAAATTGAGAATTACCCCAGTCCATCAATTGAGAATCTTCCTTGTACACTAATTTGAGAATGAAATCAAACAGTCCCATTTTGAGAATCTCCCATTGAGACCTCTCATTTGGAGATAACTTAAAATAATTAAATCTGAAGATTACTCTTGTCCACTAATTGGATATCTTCGCTGTTCATCAATTGGGACAAATTAGTATAAGAACCATTTGAGAAATGTTAAAATTGCTTTTCGGGTTTGGTTAAGAATTTTGTGGAAATGGTAGCCCAAGAATGCTAATCGCCACTGGTGTGTTTGCTGTCTAATTCAAAAACACATTTGATTACTGTTGAACTCAAAGCACCAATGGGAAGGCCTTAGATGTAAATCAGAAATAATCAACTTACAAACATACTTGTTAGTCAAACTTCACCAAATTCAAATTTATCAAATTAATCCCATGTCTAATTTATGATCCAACTTTAGGCACAAGCCTTTAATTGATAAGTCAATAAGAGATGATAAATGAGCTTGCCAGATATCTATCGGATTTACAAATTGTGTAAAGATTCAATTGCCTGGGCAAGATTGGAAATTGGAAATTTCAATTTGAATACATTTTCGAAAGTGAAATAGCTAAACATACTGCTTGCCCTTTACCTTAGCACTACTCTTATCGCGTGTTGTTGATAACAAGTTAACGTTCTCTGCTGTCTCACTGTCAATTCACGCGCCTCCACCTCAAGCCAAAAGCGGTCATATTTTAACTTTTTAGCATGTACTTTACGAACAGCACATCACTTCCTGAAAGAAAAGTTGGCAAGGCTAAGCTAAATTAATGTCGTCCGACCCACAATTTGGTTCCTCCAATACTTAAATATCCCAAATCCAACCACAAAAATCGAGCCCACGATTAAAGGGAAATTATTTTGACTGCATTGAACTTTATATGCTGGTGGCCTAGTGGACAAGGTGCTGGGCTTTGAAGCGCGATATGGGGGTTCGACTCCCGGTTATGAAAGTTTTTTAAAATTTATTTTTAATTAATTTTAGTTTAGAAATGCCCAAAACTACATAAAATTAAGTTAAATACATGAAAATATTGAAACTAGTTGAGTTTTCCTGACTTTCATTCCCTCTGAGTGTCAGAACATATAAAGTTGAACAAAACATGCAAAACAGCTGACAATTTATCAAAATAACACAGTGCTAGTTGCTCGAGAAATCTCGTCACCGACCGTGGCGACCGCGCGAGGCACAACTATGGTGGGGATGCACAGATTTGGACAAGTAGTGCAAATTCTGAATGCATCTAATGTACAGGCCACACATTCCAGTAATTCCAAGTGATGACACCAGAATGAGTACATGGGTAAAGCTTTGCAAAAATACGATAATCATACAGACATTGAACAGATGATAGAGCAAACAGAGCAATCCTACTGGGGTAGTGAGTAGATAACCGAGATACTCAACAGCTCTTATTGCAAACATTCCAATTGAAATAACCAGGAAAATGTCTGTTGAGAACAGAAATAATCAATTTGATATACAGTCAACTCTCTATAATTTATAGCTCGCTAACTTAGAAACCTTTCACAATTTATAACTTGGAATAGGTTTAATCAAAAATTGGTATAATTTAGTACATTTTACTGTACAAAATCTTTATGCTAATTGGAAAATCCTCTAAATTTATAATTTAGAACAATCTTTGATGCGAATTTAAAACAAATTTATAATGGGGAGACAAGGTAAGATTTTATACGTGGAAAATTTTGATAAGCAAATTGATAGCCCAGTTTGGGAATAACAACCAAAAATATCTGGAAATGAAATCAAACTTTTCTATGATTTAGCCTTATAATCGAATTATTTTACCACAATCTACTTATTTGTAATATTTAAATTTAAACAAAAATTTGAAATTGTGTAAATTAATTTTTCAAATTATGAGACAATTATTTACACTTTAACCCCGATCTCACCCCATTGTAATTTATAAATTAGATAATAATTTTAGATTCTACTCCCAAAAATTCTAAATTACAGAGAGTTGACTGTATTTTATGCTAACAATTCATATACACTCACCCAATAGAATGACGAATATTTGCAGAGAATTCACAATTCGTAGCGCAACTCGCTGAACCAGCTGCTTGATTGGCACATTTCCGAAAGTTGGATTTATCATAAATGTGGTCGCATCGCCAGTCGTAAGGATCTTGTAGACATACAGTCAACTCTCTATAATTTAGAATTGTTGGGAGAAAAACTTGAATTTTTCTTCTAATTTCTAAATTACAAAATGGCGCTATTTTTAACCCAAGTGCGACTACTAAGGTTAAAATAGGCAAACGAAATATTCTGTATTTTAAGATTTAATCGCATTTTTATTAGTATTCTCGTAAGTTATTGATAAATTTTATTAACACATTATATAATTATACAAAATGAAGATTAAGCCTTCGAGAAATATGATCTAATGTCCATCTGTTTTTTGTTAGCGAAATATTCTACAATTAAGTTATCAAGATTATTGTTAAAAGTTGAATTGGCTTCAGGTGAGCCAATTTTGCTCTGATTGCAATGTTTGATCAGTTTAGTAATGGCTTCGATTGCTTCCTTGTCGGATATTTTCAAATCAGCAACATCGTTCTCCTCATTCACATCCAAATCAATTTCTACATTACAATTTGAAGAATCATCTGGCGTTTCGTTTCTTTCATCTTCGTCTTCTTCATGCTCATTTGAGGTAACGAGATTATCATCGGCAGCAACATAGTCGGAGAATGTGAGACCAGGAGGAAAAAAGTGCTCGGATAATCTCTTGGTTTAATGGTGCTTCTGACTGGTCATCTGCGTCATTGGTATCTTGTTCACCTTGTTGGTCGTGAATTCCTGGAAGAGCGTGGTTAAAACAATTCCTAATTGTGGTTGATTTCACTTTATTCCAAGAATCTTTAAGGAACCTGATTCCTTGAAGCAAGTTTATTTCCTCCAATTTGTCTTTATTAGACAACAAAGCTTGACTCCAGTAGTATTTCACTAATTTGGTTTTATAGATAACCTTTGTATTGTTGATGATGCCCTGGTCCATAGCTTGTGACTTAGAAGTAGAATTTGGTGGCAAGAAAAGAATCTCTACATTGGGCAGGTCCAAATCGACTTTATGGCATCGAAAGTTGTCAAGCAGTAGAAGAATTTTCCGTTTTTCACGTTTACATTTCTGTTGTAGTTTGATCAACCACTCCGAAAAGATTTTAGTATCCATCCAAGCACGTTTTTGCTGTCGATATTGGCAACCAATGATAGAAGCTCGATGGTAGAGTTGGTCCTTGGCTTTTTTTGGGGAAGCAACGAGGATTTGTGCTACGGCCAATGACAAGTGGAATCAACTTTTCGGATCCGTCCCAATTGGAGCACAGTAAGACAGAAAAGCGTTCCTTGCTATTCTCACCACCATGGCAAGCTTCGCCTTTGAAGTGAACTGTTCGATTTGGGAGGACTTTGTAAAAGAGACCAGTCTCGTCCGCATTGAAAATATCTTTTGGGTGATATTTAAGCAAAAGTTGTTTGTATTTCTCTACCCAATTGTCAATGTCTTCTTGATTGACTTTTGACGATTCTCCACAAGTGCGTTTTATGGTCAAGTTGTAACGTGTTTGGAATGCATCAACCCAGCAATCAGAAGCCTTGAAAGTAGTGATGCCCATGTTCTGAGCAATTGTTTGCGCTTCGACTTTAAGCCATCCATTCGAAATTGGTAAATTTGGTTTTAATATTTTCGCGTCCAGAAAGCATCTAAAAAGTCTTTTTTCAACTTCAGGGTACTTTGGTGGTTTGATTCGTTTACGACTGCCAGTTCCTCTCTTTGCCGCATCTGCCTGAATGTTATCTTTTTTCTTCAAAATATTGTAAACAGTTGCTGTTGACACTTTCCACTTCTTTGCCAGGTCTGCAGGGCTCAACTTGTCGATTTCAAAGTTGTCAATCAATTTGCACTTGTCTTTTAACGCCAAAGTATGATTTGTGTGTAAGCGAGGGTTACTCATGATGGCTTGTGTGCAGTGTGACGTTAAAAAGATCAGATTGAGACAAACCAATGTTGAAAAATTTAGCGAGATAAGATAAAGTTTCCAAAGGACAATCACAAAAATAAATCACAACAGCAAATGATTGCGTGCGAAATGCGCCCAACAAGACCATGTGGCCAGCAAAACGCACATTGACAATTGTGCATTTTACACTTTAAAAATGAAATAAGACGTTTGCCCTTCATAAAGGACATGTTTACCATTGATTACAATTAAAAAAATTCATTTAAAAAAAGAGATTTTCAATTAAAAAATTCTAAATAAGCTCAAAATATTGTTCTAAATTCTAAATTATAGAAGATTTTCTAAATTACAAAGAGCTTTTGTATAGTTAAAGGTACTAAATTACACCAATTTTTAATAAAACCTTTTCAAAGTTCTAAATTATAGAAGGTTTCTAAGTTATCGAGTTCTAAATTATGAAGAGTTGACTGTAGATGACTCGTAAATCTGCTTTGAAATAGAAACTACGATGGAAATTTATGCTCAAGAGTGCAAGCAAACAGATGCACAAATTGATGGCCCTGTCACGGTACATCAGGCCCAGTATGTCTGCGTGTACAAATTGACCAAATGCAGTTGGAGGTGATGCAAACAGGTACAACTGCTGCAGTACAAAATAGATTGCACGGAACATTGCCAGATAGATCAGTTGGGCACATTTGGGATGATGCTCCAACACAATTTGTTCTGCAATACGAAGATTGTCACCATAAAAGTCCATACTCTTGTATGGCATCACAAAAGTTAGAATCGAATGGAGAAAAGGCTTTATTTTCGTTTTTTTTAATTTTACTTGTTTCAACGCGTATAAAAATTTAAGTAAAACATGAATTTTAAACTAGATTATATTTCTTAAAAATTAAACTTTTTAAAGAATAATTTCTAAATAAATTTGAAATAAATTGATCGAAATAATAAATTCATTTCGATGAATAATTAACTATTCTTGAAACCAAATTTGGTTCTTTGTTAATTGTGGCTGTCTCTGTCAATGTTTTCAAACTAAAACGGTATGGCAGTCTAATTTTATTTTGAAATAACCCGAACAAAACGCTTAGGAAACACAATTAAACTTTCATATGTCAAAATTTTCAAAAGAAATTCTACGAAATTAGCAAATTGATCGACAATAATTAACCAACCATTTCCAACCGAAAATGACCTCTTCCGTGCTAGGGGGCCATACTTTAATTACGTGATCAACTGACTGGATGGGAGGGGTCCAAGGTGTGATCACGCTTTGATCATGGAAATTTTGGAGGGGGTCTAAAGTTTATACAAAACAAAGAATCCCGATTCCTAGATCTTTAATTATCGAAATAATCGAAATACATGTAAATAGTTTGTTGCCATACACTGCTAACCATATTACTTTCTGTAGGGTAGGGTTATCAAGTACACGTTACCAAATTTTGGCTGTAAGGGTGGGGGGTCACGCCCTGATCACGGATTGATCACACATGGTACTAGGGGGTCAAAAACCTCGAATTTTTTATCACGTAATTAAAGTATGGCCCCTAGGTATTGGCACTGGTGAGCACAGAGCGAACGGTAAAACATAGCAACTTGGAACTTTAGGAACATACTCATATAGTCTGTCGGAAAAAAGCTCACTACTCAAATGTTCCAATTTGATCAAATATTTCCGGAAATTAACATTAACATCTCAAGATTTAAAAATAAAGCTGCTTATTTATTTTTTGATGACAACAAAATTCATACAAAAATGCGACACTGATCAATCTTGATCAAAATTATTGAAAGCAGACAAGAAGGTGTTGAAAAAAAAAGTGCATTCAGTGATTGCGAACAGTCGAACAGTGATGTTAGTGGTGTATTCAATTGAAATGAAGTTTACTTCGTTTTCGCCTCTCATTTACTCAAATCGATTATTAGCAAGAGTTTAACATGTTTGTTAGTAGTCTATTCAACCGTTGACAACCGAATGAAAATCAGAACAACATTAATATATCAACATATAAAAGAAATCAATTTCTTTATTCTTTGATGACAACAAAATGCCTAATAAAAATGTGCAACATGTCAACTTTGACCAAAAGAACCAAAAAATCTGATAAGACAAGGCAATGATATTTGCAGTCAACTTTCTATGGCAGTTTGGTGGGTGTTGAAGAAAGTACATTCGATGGATGCAAACAGTCACCGTGCGTAGAAATGTCATCGATTGCAATGTACGACTCGGGAGAGAGAATGGTGCCAATCTTTAAAACAACATTTACAGATGTGATTTAACAAAACCATCAAAACACTTACAATAGAGAAGTACATGTCAGTTGAATGTGAATCCTGTGGAGTGGCTTTAATGTGGAACATTTCCCATTCGTTATTTGTGGATCGTTTAAGTTCCCACAATTTGACTCCTTGTGAAGGTTGCATTGATTCCACTTGGTACATCTCCAAAAAAGCTCGTGCATCAGGTTTGTATACAGCCAAACTGAAACATATTTCTTTTCTTCCATCAAGTGAATATCGTTCAGTGTACACAATTCCTCGATCGTCATTGTGCTCGCCAATAAGCAACAGATATTTTCCAAGCGAAGATCTATACGTATTGTCGTATTGAACATATTTTGATGCCTGTGGATTTCGTGGAGAAAAAATGTGCCATGTTTGGTCGACAAAATCGTTTAGATAATTAACAGTAATAGTCGTTTGTACTGCAGTTTTGGCGATATTCTCCTTACTCGCCTGAGTCAGTGCATGAAAACAGGGAAAAACTGGCTCCAAGGTGCACATGTTACCATCCTGTATTATTACAATAATTATTGGATTAGTCAAATTACATTTAAAATACTCTTTTCCCATTACCTCAAAATCGCATCGTTCAACCGAGCACAACGATGAATCGAGTACTATATCATCAATGAATAATTTTCCGGTATCAGATGTGTTTTTAACGCCAATTACAATTGAAACTGTATAGTTTGAAGCAGACGCAGTCACTATTGCTTGATGTGTGAACCACATTCCCGATGTTGAGCCGATAATATGCCAATTTTCCACTGAATTGTACGTGTTTTTATTTTGGTACTTAATACCATAATACAAGGTCATCTCTTTGTCAATCATGTACGAAAATCGAATACAACGAATCTTATCGAGGGCTTTCGATTCAATTTCAAAGTTGTTCAGCTTAATGCTTTTGTTTAGCTTGGCCATGTCTATACCGTAGAAATGTCCTTCTGAAGTGTATGTAGTGTGGTCAGTATAATGGTCACTTGAAAATGAAGCCGCTTGGAATAATGTCCAATCGACATATGCATCAATAGCTGGTTTAAAACCACAATTTGTGCTGTCTTCAAAGTCACAGTGCTCAAAAGATTCGGTCTTAATGAGAGGACAGTGGTGATCTGTCAATTTGATGTCATCAATCGCGAAAATTCCTTATCAAAAAATTTTTTAAGATTTGATCTAACAAGACAAACGAGAACTCACGTCTACTGACTCTACTCCGAAAAGTAATCAATTCAAATGTCTCGTTCTGGTTAATCGTGAAGTAAGCTTTTCTCCAATTGATTTCATTAGATCCATAACCACGAAAAACAACCACAGATTTTCCCCCTGTATTGCTATCTAGGGTCACAGTAAAACTCGAACGCACAGAAGCATAAAGATAATAATAAAACGAGATACAAATTTCTCGATTCGGAAGTGGATTGTCTGCAAGGAACTTTCCTGTCGATTCTAAGTTTTGTTTGTTGTAATGATACAAAAAGTGACCGTCCACTGTTTGGCGAGTGTGGTCTACAGAAGGCAAATAAATTTGGTCAACATTTGCGGTTCGTGGGGTGCCTATTTGTAGAACATTTGCACTGAATCTCCAATTGCACGCTGTGTTTTGTTCAAAGTTACAGTCAAGAGTTTTGGTTGGACTGAGCGTTGGGAGTGGTATGGTTGTTGGGACAGTAGTCACAACAGTCGTAGAACCAGGTAGGCTTTGAGTTGATGAATCCATTACGCAACTTCCTTTACGACAAATCTACAAACAAATCAACATAATTTTGTAAAACGATAATTAATCGAAAATTACCCCATTTTGAGCACCTTCACAGGCATAACCTTCATTCACAGGATTAACCGAGGCAACTTTTCCATCAATCACACATTTCAATGTGCACTTGTCGGAAGTGTACTCAGTTCCTTTGGTTTGAAATTGTGTCAATTCGAGTTTATGCAAATTACTGCACTCGTGCACTGCTTCGGACGTAAGATCATTAGCACAATGACCGTTGTGACATTTCTGAACATTATATTTTAAATTTATTATTTATTTTATCAAAATAATTTAGCTTACCCTTTGTGAAGCTGGATCACAAACATAGCCTTCACTCATTGGATTTGTGGATAGAATTTTGTTGCCCGAGTAACAAGTGAGCAGACACTTGTTGTTGCTGTACTCTGCTCGGGCATCGGCAATGCTGTTCATATCTGTACGATGCAAATTGCCACATTCTCGAATAGCATCTTCTGCATCGCTCGAATGGACGCGCAGAATTGGGATAACAAACAAAAAGATTAATGAAAATTTTAACATTGTTCAAGTCAAAAGTTGTGATCATAAGGTGCTGCGTAGTTAGCTGCAAATGTGGATTTAACTCCTCAAAAGTGTCCAATTCTACTCAACAATTGGTTAACCTTCAAGATTTGCAGCAAAGACGCATTCCTGTTTGATATTATCTTGAATCTCGAGTGTTTATAATCTCAAGAGTTTTTATCCAAATCACAAAGGTTAGATAACTTAACTCAAACATGTCAATCCATCAATACAATTTATGTCAATTGAGACCATCTGGAACAATTTTCTCATTGAAAAAACAAATTTAAAATTTGTTTTTGTGCGCTTTAAAGTGATCGATTGCAGTAAAAATGTCTTTTGTCGTTATAAGATTAAACATAAGTAACTTCTAAGACATCTGTTTCCTCTCAAGACTTGACTTTCAATCCAATGTTCTTCTGATATCATTTCAATTGAGCGATAAAGATGATGCAATATAAATACCAAAAATCAATATAAAAACTTTATAAGATTCTGAAACACATACAATAAATCAGATCATATCACTTTGATTTGGTTTGGTAATTATTTTCATTGTTTCTTCAGATTTGACGAGACAAAAAAATGTCCAAATTTCTGTTTATGCTTTTAAATTCAAAACAAAATTTAAAAGAAGTGTCTTAATTGAGACTTTAAAACATGCCATATACCATATGGTACATAGCAATTAATTTGCAAAACAGAAAAATTTAAATAAATGAAAATAAATAATTTATGTACAATAAATAAAAGTTTTAATTGAATCGTTTCCTATAGTTTAATTGGCAAAATAAATTCTATCTCAAAAGAAACATGATGAAGATAACAATAAATAAAAAAAACAAGTCAGTTGAAATGCTAATTTGAAATTATTATGCAACATTGTTTCAAATTGCGCAATTGTATTAGCCGCATGTACGTCCGTTTATTATTATTACATAAAACATAAAAACATTATGTCCGCGTCGTACTGTCTGTGTGTCTGTCAGTTATCATCAGTTAATCATCTGATCAACTGATAAGAGCAAAAAAGAACGTGCAACCAGTTTCAACCAGTCAAACGAACAATTTACTACTAAAATGGAACGATGTTTAATACATTATAATCCAAACTGCTATAAATATAATAACCAATCCATAAAAAGAAACAAAACATTCAAGACGATGAATCATAATCATAAGAAGATGTAAAGCTCAAATGCTAAATGAAACAACATCCGAACCCAAAATAAATGCCAAAACACAGTCATAAACACCTGAACCAGCTACCTAATCTTGAACAACAAACTGTACAAAAAGTGTTGTATGTATCACGTCAATGTCTGTACGTACACCAACTTTTATAACCAATTTAATTTAATGTCTGACAGTACAATAAGTGCGAATGTGTCCTTGTGTCAGCCATGATATATATGAGATATGTCTCGCATACAAAAGTTGACAGTCCAATCATCATAAAACTTGTCAACTTGTTAATCCAACTCAACTCTATTTACTTGCCACAAATATACTTTGTGTATTATTTGGTTTGCGTAGTCTGATCAAATAAGTGTTTTGTTTGTCTTGCCACCAAAATGAAGCAAAATTTCCTGTTAATTTTATTAATTTTCTTTGTAATAAATATTGATTTCACCGTCCAATCAAGCCAACAACAAGTGAACCTTCTACTCGATTCCACCAATCGAACATGTCAAAATTTGTTAGTCTCCACCTGTCCTGCGAATTCAATTTGCATTTCGCGGGAATGTCGCTGCAAATTGGGATTTATGACCAATGTGACTAGTGATTGCGTTGTGTATCCCTGTGAGAGTGATGATGAGTGTCTGTTGAAGTATGGTCCAAACACTTTGTGTCATTTGGAAGCGAAAAAGTGTACTTGTGATGCCTCCTCTTACCTGTCACCGTACATTCAGTTCTGTTTGAAAAGGTCCGCCTGGTGGGAATTTGGTATTTTGACGGCGATTGAGTTTTTGGTATTTTTCATTGTGCTCTGTTTGGTGGTGGCGTGCTGTTTTGGTGTGTTCTCATTCTCGATTCATAATGATGATAACGATCTGCTGGTTGAGGCTGATAATGTGCCTGGTTATGATGCTGCAGTACGAGATCATCCGCCAATCTATTCGCTTGCAGTTGTGGAAAGTTCAAGTTCAGGTGCAAGTAATTCGGGTATTAAAGAACCGATTTTCGAAGATTTACCGCCCATTTATGATCAACACTTTGAGTATAATAAACCAGTAGAAGAAGGAGTAGAAAATGTTCAACAACAAAATCAAAGTCAAAGTCAAGAACAAGTTATTGATAGTCAACTTCCCCCTTCGTATGATTCGGTTCAGATTAAAAATTAAAAATGTTTTTGGTTTGATTGATTAAATAATAAAAAACTGTGATTTTAATAATTTTTGGTTTGTTCATTTTTGCGATAATTTTCAGAGTTAGAGCTTATGGCATTTTGTTTGTCTGTTAAACCTTTGATTTTATTTAGCTTATTTTGATTTAAACTAAACCTTTAACCCTTAAAATTACCAAACTATTTCGTACATACACATGATTGCATATCTAATTGAATTGAATTTCAAACAAAAACAAGGTCCCATGGACCAATACCGTTAGGGGTGATACAAACTGACTGAATAATATAAAACTTAGAAGATTTCAATTCAAAACAAATTCAATCTGTCAGTCTAATTGAAAAAGATACCCGAACGGGTTTTTAAACAAAAAAACAAATTAAATAAATAGACTTAAAATACATTCTAAACAATATTAAAATTGCAATTGCAAATTGAAATGCAATGCAAGAATGCAAATAACGGACACCATGATTAATTACCCCAATTTTGAGCTTCATTACATAAGACAATACAATGGGTTCGCTAAGGACAAGTTCAAGTTTGTTTCAAAATGAGTCATTTGAACAACAACAACTTGTGACTATTATAAAGTTTGTAAAGTTAAAGTCAATTAAAACTTATCAATACAGCTGTGTTGTTGCTTTTATGATCATAATATATTAACTGTACATCATCTGGTCTATGTAATTTGTAACTCAACTCGAGCAATTAAACGCGACTTGTGCCTGTGCAAAACATTTCTCAATTTTATGGTTGTGATTTTGAGTCTGCATACAACACCAACACAAACACCCGGGCAAATGTACAATCGGACAAGCAAGCACGCACACTCTTGTTGCATTGACATTGACTCTTCCGTCCCAAGTACTGCATCAACTCATCAACACTAATAAAATTACTACAACTACTAACTCACTTTATGCTTTCAAGGCAATTTATAATTAGTCAATGTAAGGTCAATTATGGTGAAGCATAGACTGAGCAACAAGTTGGTTGGTTGGTTGTCGTGATCTTTATCACTAGTGTACAATAATTGTCAAAGTAAGTTTAACTTTCTGGTTACTATGAAACAAGTAAGAGAAATGTGATTTGAGATTGTAATCGACCTGATTGTAAAAAATCGAATGTATGCAATGCCAATAGTATTCGGTTTACGATATCTATTAAGGAGATGTTTTCAATTTTACTTTACAATTTGGTAGATTTCAATTTCAATTTCAATGGAAATTTAAAATTTGTGAATTGATTTAAAATGAAAATTTACTTGATATTGATCTTGATCTTTGTTACCATTCATAATAACAAACAAGTCATTTGCGACTTTCACAATGAAATTTTGCACTCAAATTCTACTTGTAATCCAAAATGTAATTCAACCCAAGAGTGCAAAAATGGTTCGTGTGAATGTTTATTTGGCAAAGAAGATGGTTCAGGCGAATGTTTAACTCTAGCAACCAACATTGAATCTGATTTCTTTCTCCTAATAGCTGGTGTTATATTTGTGTTTGTGTTTTGTGTTCCAGTCTGTCATTTTACATTTCTTAGAAATTGTCAAATTCCAACAAGAGGAAGAGAATCTTCAAGACCTTCACTTGATCAACTGGAACTTTCTTCTTTAAATCCAGAGATTTTTGCAATTTCCGGAAATTCAAGACCATTTCACACTGTGCCACATCGAGTGCACCACAAATGGAGGGCATTCAAAAAGTCAGTGCTCGATTTACCGCCCAAATATGAACAAATTGAGTCTGCGGGCAAAGTTGAATTCATTGAGGTGTCGAAACCACCACCATCTTATGAGTCACTTCAATTTTGATTTTCTTTGTAATAAAAACTAAAAATAAATCAAAATTTGATTTCAAAAAAGGTCAAACCTCTTTCTCTTTTGAAGTCAACCGCTTACCACCAATGTCATCATATTTGACTGTTTCTGTTTCTGTATATTTATAAATAATAGTTTGGAATTTATTGTATTGCTTAAAATAAATATACGATATTTCTCTTTGTGTCTATCCGACTTGCGACTTGATTGTTGCTTAGTTTGGTGTTTGGTGTTTGACACTTTTACAATGGAAGCGCGTTTCGGTGCGAGCACGAGAAAATGAAAGGATGCGACAAAGGTCTGTGTCTGTGTCGGAGTGTGCCTCAAACAGTTCCTTATCGACACTGATCAAACATCATCATGGTCAGAGTTCAATTGGAGTAAAGTAAAGTAAAGCAAAGTGTGCTTAACTGTGTTTGGTTGTTTGATCATACATAAACCAAATATTAAACTTGGAAGAAAAAACTTTAAAATTTTAATACTGTTCAAAAATGTTGAAATCTACAATTTCCATTGTTCTTCTAACATTGTTTCCAACAATTGTTTTTACTGTTCAAAATTGTTCAAAACCTTGTCCATCAAATTCTGTCTGCTTATCAAGTGAATGTGAATGCGAATTTGGTTTTACTAGAGTGGAAATAGTGTCCAATTCCACTTTGAACAGAAACACAACTACAACTTGTGCACAATTTCTCTGTTTGTCAAACACAGATTGTATCTACAAGTTTGGATCGAATTCAGCCTGCTCGCAACAAAATGTATGCACTTGTGATTCGAACCACTCATTGGATGTTTCCACTCAGAAGTGCAAAGACCCGATCGGATCAACTTGTTCGACAAAAGTAGCGTCCTCTTGCGGTGAAGATGCTTTTTGTGATTCGGACAATTCTATTTGTAAATGCAAATTTGGTTTCGTGCCTGCGGGAGATTTGGTTCACTGTCAACGATTTAAGTGTTCAAATTCTACTGAATGTTTGAAGAATTTTGGTGAATTTTCTCAATGTCAGGAAAGTAATGAATGTCAATGTTTGGGAAAGTTGGATCTACAAAGTCAAATTTGTTTCGAAGATTTGGAGTTGACGACTATTTTCACGACAACTGCTGAGATGCCAAATCATACTGCACCACAGCAGACTACTTGCAAGATTAATGGCGATTGCAATTATGGATTCTTTTGTGTGAAAGGCTTTTGTCGGTGTCCTTTTGGGCAATTGATGTCTCAACATGTGAGTTATCGTTTAATCCTTTAATCTCTAAATATTCTAATCCTTTAATATTTTAATCTTTTTAATCCTTTAATCTTCCTTAATCTCAATTAACAGGACTACCGATGCTACACCGTGAAATGTGACTCTCTAAACAGTAAAACATGTCCCTACTCGTTCTCTCACTCGAAATGCAATCTATCTATCAACGAATGTGAATGTTCCGGTTCTTATAATCTCAATCAAAGTACACAAGAATGCGCCCCTGGTCTTACTTCCGCTCACATTTTCCTGTACATTTTTGTCAGTACCATGGGCGTGATTATTGCTCTACTGGTGATTTATAGTCTGTGGCAATGGTTCTCCACCGATATGAGTGAATTCGATGGACAGTCGAATAGACCTTCTGGGTCAGCAGCAGCAGTAACAGCAACGACATCAAATCAGAACAATCAAACACCGCGAAGAATTTACACAATCCGAACGAGTTGTAGAACTTTCGATTCCGTTCCAGAAAGTTTAAAAGCACCCAAAGATGATTTCCCGCCAAATTATTATAATATAGCCTTTGGAGAACCGTCTACTAGTTCGACGAGTGAGGCAACCACTTCAAATTCGGAACCTCCTCCACCGCCTTATGAAGCAATTTGTTCAACTAGTCATGATTAGTTTTTTTATTGTTATAATAAATTTGCGATTAGATTGATATTCAAATTTAAAAATAAATTGGACAAGTTTTAAATTAATTTTATTAAAAAAAGTAAAAGCATGTGTTGAAAAGTCTTGAATATCCCCTCCGATGAGAGCCTTCTTAAATGCAACGTTCATTTGATAATTTCTGTACACAGATTTTAAGTTGGAAATTCAGATTTGAACATTTTTTAAAGTTTGTTTCAGTTGAAAGTTGTCAATTCATCAATGACAATTGGGGTTTTAAGATGGTTAGCTTTTGAAACAGTTGACACTGTCAGTTCTAGTTTTTTAACATCAGAAATTAAGTTTTGAATAACCTTCATTGTTATTAATGACATTAAATCATTTAAGAATCGCTTAACCTTTTGGATAGCTAATTTTTGTCTTTAATTTCAACAATCGTGTCTTGACTTTGTTGATCCTTTTAGATAGATTTCATCATTCGCATATTTCGTGTTTCTCGTGCATTAATTATGTTTGCAATTATGAGATATCTGTCAACATCTTTTTTAAAATCATCTTCCAAAGTAGAAAGTGCAAGAAGTCTTTTATTTTCTTCAAATCTTCATTGTCTTTATCAGGATTGTTATTGTAAAATGTTTTACGGGCATTTTCAAGGTGCTAATACTTCATAGATTTCAAAGCAGTTCCCCAACACGAATCGATTGTTTGGGAGGAGTATTGACAGAGTGGTTTGTCTTAAAAGTAAGTAACCGTTGTGGAGAAAAATGCAAAATGTTATTTGCGCATTTGACAAAGTCACGAACATCCTTGAATTGCTCAAATACAGTTCCACATACAAGGTGAAGACCATGACAAAGGCAAGTAAAAAAGAGCATTTTAGATAATAATTTTTACCAGTCAATATTTTAGCAGTTTGTGGACCATCATCTGTCTCAAAGAGTTTGATTGGTGGTTTTCCATCATTTCGCCACAATTCGAACAACGTGTCTTCAAAAAGCCTAATTTTTTCATTTCTCATGTGGGATTTTGTGACGTTTTGACTTGTTTTCGTTGTTACATCCGTGGTTTATTTTGATGTGCTTCTTCTTTTTCTTTGGTCTTAAACATCAACACGTCCATTTGTTGAACACAATTAAATTGCTCGCACTGTTGAATTCGGTATGAATAAACCAAGGTCTAATTTACAATTTTCTTTTTAAACAAATCTGAAATTATATAAACAAAGATAAAAAATAAGTATATGTATTGCTAAATAAAATTTACCATTACCTCAAAGCTTCAAGCACCTTTTGAATGTCCAGAAATGACGGCATCCCAACCGATTATTTCTTGATCCGATAAAATCTCGCTTCTTGGTGACATTCAAATCAACTTTTGGCAAAATTCAGAGAGTTCATGAAAAAATCACTGTGAACTGTTGTTAATGAATTTTAATTAAATCTGTACTTTTTGAAACAAATAAAATAATTTCATTATGTCAATAATGCAAACGATCAAAGATATAATCTTATTGTTCTTTTAGCTAAAGTCCCGGTCGAATGCTTTTTCCATCAATGCTCGTGGCATTGAAGATGGAGGTAAATGGGGTTTTATCCTCACTGCGTCAATTTGGCGGAAATATCGATTCAGTCGAATTACACAATTCTTTGATTTGGCCAAACTTATTTCAAGTTCGATCAAATCCACAGTCCCGTCTTCAAGACTGTCAACTATTCGCCATAAAGCTTAACGTTTTATCTTTGAATCGTCTTGGCATTGAAGAGCACGATAATATGAGACTGCTTTGTACTCGATTGAGTAAATTGAATATATTTTTCACTATGTTGCTCTATGTTGACTAAGTTTGACATAACTACCCCAATTGGCTCATTTATGCTTTCTACGTATTCCACATTTTGAGGAAGTTCTGTTTGGCGAAGAGGATGAAGAACAATTTGAACAACCTCAGCCAGAAATTGCTCACGTACGTCACCTCTGTCCGTTTGCTTACATTAAAATTCGAAACCAAGTCTCAACTCGACACTGAGAGACTTTTCATCGCTTAAATTTTCCCAAATCTCCAGGTACTCTCTATGAAGCACGTGAATGTCCAGCATGTAAAATCGGTCCCCGCAATTTCAGAGTAAAGCGTGAATACAATTCTCAACTCACAATAATCACAATTGTCAATCGTGAGTTTATTACTATTCGGCTACCTTGTCTAAAAGTAAAATGTTATGTTTGAAACAAGAATTAATAATGATCCTTACCAATGGTAGTTGTAAGGGGTTGATTCTCTATAGAGAAATTGTGATAATCAGTTATAAACTGTGCAAAATATAAAAATACATTACTCACTTTGAGACATCTTTGATTCACGATGAAAACAATGCACTTTGATTCTTAACACCCAGAAATACAACACAAAGGACTACTGTGGTTGGTTGGTCAGGCAAACTGAACACTGAATGCGCTAGGCGGGAATAATCATAACAACTCTAATAAAACGGCCGTTTTGTCACAGTGACATTGAGAGTGAGAGGTGGGGAGCATACCACTTTGCACATTGAATATTCACTTCTTAATATAGAGTAACGTTGTTTATTAATATGTACGTTAAATTCATTTGTGGGGCACAGTGCCCACTTAAGTATATTTTCTGAATACTCAGACTGTTTTAAAATAATAAGGAGTCTGTCCACAGATGATGTAACATGCATTTATGTTTTGATGTTTATTATGTACAGTGTACACAGTACAGTATACCACGAATGTGAACTCAATTCTATTGTGTATTTCATAGATTTTTTATCGGTGCATTTTAGAATTCATATAAGTTAATCTATCACAATTTAAACTTTTACATCTGTAATACCAAAAACTATTCAAGATTACGTACTTTTCATTTACGATTTTTATCATTGTTTCAATTGTTATCAAAGTATAACATTACAAAATGAATTCGCTCTCGAAAACTGAAGAATTAAAACTTTATGAAAATAGACGTGACAAGGAAAAATATGGAATGTCACATTGGGATGCTCCACTTCGCGAATTAAGGATCAATTCTGCTAAAAAATATCACAATGTTGCCTGTCCTGTGTGTCCAGATAAACCAAAATTTTCTCAAGAAAAACTAATGAAAAGTCATATTGAGCGTTTTCATTTTGATCAACTTGCTCATAAGCCGTAAGTTTTGATTTTTAGAAATCACTTTCACATTTATAAATTTGAAATTTATTTAGACAAACAGCTTTGGGTAAACAAAAATTGAATCAACTGATTCTTGATGCCCAATCAGAAGAAGCTGCACGAATGCGAGGAAATGATACAGAAAGCAACGAAATCATTCAACATCTTCATGGTTTAGATATTGAAGATTGCGATCATTATTTAAATGACTGTGATGATGATGAATCTTCTGATGATGAGACTGTTATTATTGAAGATCAAGATCAAGAAGATGAAAATGATTTGCCTTCTACTGAAACTGATCAGTTGCAACTAAAAGCTAAACGAACTAAGGTCTTGGATCGTGTTATGGATTGTACAGTTCTTGTGGTAATCTCAAAAATTGATAATCATTTCAAATTAATCTAATCTTATTTTTTAGCGTATTATGTTTATCATTGAGATGTTGGAGTGTGACATTTCAGAAGAAAAGAAAGGGTCTGTTGGAAATGAAATCATGAATCTTGTCAATGAAGTGCGTGAACTTTATTCAAAAGTTTCCCTTCCACTTACGGAATTCGCTCGTTTACACAAATTCATGGGCAATGAGGATGATGTTCGGCAAGTGGTGAGCACCAGTTACATGAGAAAAGAATATCGATTGCAAGATCTGAAGGATTACTTTATTGCACCCAAAGTTTATGATCTAGATTTTATAAACGTAAAAGGATATCCAAGTAAATTAAAATACAGTTATCTTTCTTTCAAAAGCTTATGCGAGAAGTACATCAAAAATCCAAGCATTCGAGCGAAACTTGACTCAGAACAAAAAGACACATCACCACCAAGTAGTGAATACGAAGCCAGAACGCGAGAAAAACTCACAATCGAAATCAATACCGATGACACTCAAATTGCACCTGGTAACGGACTAGGAACTGGTAAAGGTCAGAAATATATGCACATGTACGCTACATTTGCCAATCTTCCTTTTATAAATCGAATCAAAAGTAAAGATATCGAACTTGTATTGATGGTCAAGAGAAGTAGTCTTAATGAAATTACGATTGGAAACAGATTTGTTTTGCTTCTTGAAAGAGCCAAAAAAGACCTGAAAGATCTTTTTACAAATGGAGTTGTATTTGAAGGTAAACGATACGATGTGACAATCGGCGCTATTACAGGTAACAAACTTTTGTATAATTATCTAATTAATCTAATCTGCAATTACTTTGTAGGCGATAATTTGGGCATGTATGAGCTTCTGGGTTTTAACTACAGTTTCAAAAATGATTCGTTTGTCTGTCGATTTTGTGACGCATCTGGTAAATGTAAGGAAAAGGAACATCAGAAAATTTCAACAAATCCAGAAAGCAAAAAACGAAAGCAACCCGAAAGTAATCCAGAAGAACAAGCTCGTCTTCAACAACTATGCCTCAAATGTCACACCATCCAGAATGAAGCAATCAAATTTAAGCTATTGACTAAAGAAGATTTTGATAATCCAGCAAATAAACTAAAATATGGTCATATTTATACGTACCCATTTGAAGGATTCCCAGATATTTCAATTGTTAACGTCAGTCCACCAGATTTAATGCACGATTTGCCTGGTAAACTATTTTGCATTTCTAAATTTTATATTAAATTCGACATTATTTTTAC
The DNA here is from genome assembly GCA_023373905.1 of Rhizoglyphus robini. Taxonomy (NCBI): domain Eukaryota; kingdom Metazoa; phylum Arthropoda; class Arachnida; order Sarcoptiformes; family Acaridae; genus Rhizoglyphus; species Rhizoglyphus robini. The sequence continues at coordinate 243,704 of JAKIJQ010000020.1, forward strand.
AGAAGGTGTTCTTCCCAAGATTCTTGAAAGACTGTTGGTTTTAATTAGGAAAAACATTAAGAATGATTCGATCAAAAATAAATTGAGAATTACATGCCCCGAAATTCAAGACATTATATGCAAGAAGTTTCAAACGTTTCCGTTTTATGAAGGAAATCCAAAAGTTCATTGGAGTACAAATGCCTCACCAAAATCATCTTTCAAAATTGATGGTAAAGCAGTCCAAGTAAGTTTTAAATACATTTTTCGATTTAATCTATTTAAGTTTTAAATTTTAGAAGCTAGAGGCTTTCTTGAAACTTGAAGCTATTTTACAAGAAGTGGATTTCAAAAACGGAAAGAAAATGAACTTGCAGGATTTATTAGCTGGAACTGGTGGCTATGAGCTTTATCTTGCAACCAAAAAATTTACTTTGCTTGCATTTGCCGAGAAGTTGAATACAGAGGAACTCAATATGATGCGAACATTGGCAAATCAAATAGTTGTTCAATGCAAATCACTGAACAATTCTGATACGTATTGCAAATTGCACCATTTGCTCCACTATGCCGATATGGTCGAAAAATTTGGACCGTTGCGACAATTTGCTATATTTCATTACGAAAAGAAACACCAACAAAGTAAATACATTGCACGTCGAATGAAAAATTTTATAAATCCGGTTAAAACAATTAGTGAAAGACAGCAATTTAAACGCGCAGCTGTTGAAAAACGAATGGATTTTTTATAATTACAATTTCTACCCAGAAGCTGAGGCCAATTATTTGCCAAACAAAATTGACCCAAAGAATGTAGAACTTAAGAAACTGTATTGTGATGATAGGCCATTTCGAGTCAATAAAAATGTGATTCGAAAGATAGTTGGCAGTCCTGGACACTGGTTTCATGTTGAAGATTTCCACAAATGTTCAAAAGATGGCAAGATCTATTGTTCAGGGAGAACTTTAGTGCTGAAGCAAATTCAAAATGATGTTACTGAAGTTTTGCTTGAACTCATAGAAAAAATTTCCTCGACGTATCTCAGAAATAAACAATACAAAAGATACTCAAATTGACGAATTGATGTGCGTAAGTAGTTTGCACTATTCCAATGATTTTTTTTCCATAAAGACAATCGTGATCAATTGTGGCTATTGAAATGGATAGATTAATTTGAAACGTTTGTATACAAATATGTTTGTAATTTAATCAGATTATTATGATCATTGCAATTTCAATAAATGTTTAAATAGTTTTTAAATATTTTAAAAATTCTTACTAATAAGAAGTGAAATAAAATCGTTAAATGCGATTTCACAAATAGATGAATTCTTGGTTTAATGAGGTAAATACATTAAAAAGACACATGGGTATTCGACACAAAAATTGAATAATCATATATTGTAGGTATTCCTACTACTTTCAAAAATGCATATGTCATCGTTTTGGGAGGAATCCCTCCAAAACTGAAGGTTTGCTTCTCCTCAATGCCCAAGCCTGCAGATAATTCACAGACAAATGGAGGAATACCTACAAAATCAAGCTTTATTTTTGAGAGTGTAGTAGTGAGATTTATCATGGTAAAAATTTTGGAAAATTTGAGAATTTATATTATCAATGATATTTTCATCCAAGTTCAAAGGTTCAATGTCAATTCTTTCCAGCTCGTAATTTTCAATAGATATATGTTTAAAATGTGGAATTTTGTAGATTTCGTCTCTACAGGAAACAGGAGAGCCATAATCGACGATCATATTGTAACCGTTGCAATAAATGTAATAATTTGCTTGATCTTTTATGTTGAACACAGTCATAAGGTAAAAAATGTTGTTTAGAACCACAAATAGTTTGCTTCCACCAATTTTGGATGTTTGAAACCTTGCAAGAAACGGTATTTGAAGCAAAATGGTATTTATAATTTTCTCTCTGTCCGAAATACTCGTATTTGCAAATTTGATCAAAATTTTTATCGAATCTGAACAAATCAAATGGGTTTGCTTTAAAAATTTTCTTAGTTATATCTTCGATTGTAACATGTAGTTTTAAAATAATAACTTTGTTGTTAATTAATTCACATTTTTTTTCGGAGAGACAAACTTGATTGGACAATTATGATGAGAACAAAAATTTTCACAACCAATATTAAATTTACTGAAATAAGAAACAATTTCCCCAAATTTCCTTAAATTTTTGTAAGAAATCGTTGGTTGATTCATTAGCATTAATAGGTGTTCTTTTGTATTTAGAAAACAAGAGAGATACAATTTCTTTAACGTGAACATTTTTGAATTCACTGTTGATTTTCTCTTCAGTAGAAAGATCATTAATGTTTTCGCTGATTTCTTGATTGATCTGAGAAGCAGTATTTTGAATACCTTTGGCGGAATATGCTTTGGAAAAATGTTTCAACCATTCAGAACCAAAGTATGTAACAGCGCCACCAATCAACTTTGTCATTTCCTGAGATTCTAGATTGTTGTCCCTTTGAATATCTACATATTCGTGATAAATGCAAAGGTTCGAAAGTTTGCCGGTTAAAGATTCTTCATTCTTCTTTGTTACTGTTAAAGTGGAAAGGTTTGTTGTAATGTTTAATGATTCCAAATCAATAGACTTAATATCCTCGAATGGATTGAGAATTTTTGCATTGAAATGGATCGCATTCTGTTCATTAACAACAATGTTTGTCGATTTTTGCCAAATGATTGTTTCACCTCGTGTCAAGCAATCGCACATTGATATCATTAATAAAATGATCGCTATTCGAATTACGTCCATGTTTTTGCTAAACTTAAGATTCAAAAAATTAATATAATTTGTCAAGTATATAGAACTTACTTAAATTATATTGTTGTATTTGAACGTTGAAAAGAGATTTGATGTGGCACTTTTAGTACTGCGACGATTTGTGTTTCTTGTTGGTGGTTCTTGCTCTTCATAATCAGTTTGAATATCAACTTGAGTTGGTTCTTTCATTTCAGTAATTGAGTTGATAGATTGAATAGCAATATTCATTAGTGAAGGGATGATATTTATTTGGTTGTTTTGGAAAGGATTCAAAATTTCTTTTATGGTTTCCGGCGCTGATTCAAATACCGGTTGAGAAACACTATTGTGCATAAGCACAAAAAAAAGATCAAGAGAACAAGTAGTTTCATTTTGTTGAATTCGAATGACTCAGTCAGAATATAAAAAATGGAAGCGATTCACTTTCTTTATATACCAAATTTCCTTTACATTTCACTTAAATCTGATTTAGTGCTTTTTGTGGGACTGACCTATGGACCTAGAATATGCAGCGGTGTTATAATTAAGTCATGCGCATTGCTTATAACAAGGGCCATTTTGATTCCTATTTGCTGTTTTTATTGTAAAAAAATTGACACATACGGCATGTCGCGTCCTTTTTGAAGTTGCCTATTTTGAACAGTGGACAATACCAACTGGATTGGACTCCAAATAGCATTTTAAGCATTTTATTTTCTTCCCTACCTACGATTCATAGCACTAGTTTCAATTAATTTAATTTAATTTAGATTATTTATTCATGCTTGTTGAAAATGTATTTTCGGTTGAGATTACTGAAACTTTGATAGTTGCTCAAGATAAATTATCAAATTTACTAAATAAAACTTATTCAGGATTTTACAATGATTTTCATATTCTAATAGTAAATTAGTTGCCAATATGGTTTTGTTCGTAAAGATAGACAATCCGAGATTATAATCGATCATGGTAATTTATTTATTTCCAACGCAATTTGCTTCCATGTGCAAACATTTTGATGATTTGCTCGTGGATTAATTTGTTATCAATAATTTAACGTTAGCAATAAATTTAAAAGTTTGAAAAAACAAAACATTACACAAATATTTTTATATTCAAAAATCGTAAGAATAAGAAAAACTTTTGTCATTGTTAACAAAATAATGTTACTGATTATTATTACATTATTAACTTAATTAAAGCGAATAAAGTCCAATTAGATCCTAATATAATTAGTCCAGACAATTAAATAGTCCCATTTCTTAATTTAATTAAAGACGGTAAATTTAATTAAACAAAGTGAGAAAGAGAGTAGTAAGTTGTCCTGACTTAAATCAATATAATATATTGATTCAATTCTCAAATGTACAACTCTCCACAAACTGTACAAATCGATCACGCAAACTTTAGTTTTAGTTTGTGTGGGCGTGTTTGGTTGTCATAAGACGCACAGTGTTTGTGTTGTGTTTCAATTAGATTTCAGGTTAGCTTTTCAATTACGTAGATTCAATTGTGTTGGTTACTTGTTTTGGTTGCTTAGAGACTTGAAATCGGTTTGTTGTGGTGATCGCAAGTGACTGTCTATATGCTGCAACTAAAAACACCACAACCAAATTTAGTAAAGTGAGTTTGTCTTACGAGAAAAATATTCTCTTTGATTTTTGTGACAAAATTTTTTGTCTCACTTACTGCTCTCATCACCCCTCTCAGTCATGGCTAATCCACTCTTGTCCACTTCCGAATTTTTGAGTTATTTTTTCATGTCCAAAATTCGAACCAAACACGAACTGTACCTCAAAGTGGACAGTATGGTTGAAGGTGTCTATGACCGGACACTGGCTGACTTGCAGCAATTCTTTGTAATAGATCAAAGTACTCTCACTGAACTGAGACTGAGAGGGGGCACAAGTAGTGAACCATCTCACTCTCCATTATCGGATCACAATCAATCGGATACTCCACAAAATGTTACTGATTTGACGGACATTTCTGTCGATCCAACTTCAACTTCTCATCTCAACCAGAAACAAATTAGCATGAATTTCAAATCTCAACTACCACCCAAAGGAACAATTACCTTCTACCCACGTTCCACTGGTCAGTCTTCTTCTACGTCTCGAACTCCATCCCCACCAGTGTCCATCACCAATTTTCAAATCACTGAAACCAATGAACTAACCAACATCGAATCAAACGAAATTCCCTTCGATTCACTTTCTACTGGTCAGTCTTCCCCACCGTTTACAGTTCCACCCCCATCACCTGTATCCAGTGAAGATGAACAGGGAACTGATGAACAGGAGATTGAGGATGATCATTTTGGTTCAATGAATACTCAATCTTCTCATTCTGAAATATCATTGGAAAATGCTAATCATTCAATCGATGTTAATTCTCAAATCAATTCAGCCATTGAATCTCCTCAATTGGACGATATAAATGATTTTGTTAATGTTTGCCTGGGACCACAACTGAACGATGATGATTCAATCAATTCAACGTCATCGTCATCATCATCAACACACGAATCATCTTTGTCTCCTCAGCCAATGAATCCACCTAATATTCAATTCCCACTACAACAGAACGAGGATTCAATCAATTCATCATCATCAACACACGAATCATCTTTGTCTCCTCAGCCAATGAATCCACCTAATATTCAATTCCCACCACAACAGAACGATGATTCAATCAATTCATCATCAGAACATGAATCATCTTTGTCTCCTCAGCCAATAAATCCACCAAATATTCAATTCCCACCACAACTGAACGTTGATGATGCAATCAATTCACCATCATCATCAGAACATGAATCATCGTCTTTGTTTCCTCAGTCAAACAATAAATCGAATGTTCAATTGGAACGACAATTGAACGTTGATGATTCAATCAATTCAGCATCAGCATCAACACATGAACCATCTTTGTCTCCTCAGCCAATGAATCCATCGATTTTAGAATTTCCCGACACTGAAATGCATCAACAACAACCTGACCAATTGTCTCAAATTAATCACAATGCTGATGACGATTGTGTCAATGAAAATCAAGAAATAGATGAACAACAAGAATCGAGTCCACCTGTGAAGAAACGAAAACGGGATCAAACTCAACCTAGCAGACAGTCTGAGAGAATTGCAACTCGAACAGAGAAACTTAAACAAACAGATCAAACCCAACCAGCCGAAGTGAACATTCAAATCCTAAACGAAGGAAGTTCTTCCCAGTTGTCCAACAGCCAACCAACACAATCGAACAATTCGAGAACCAAACAAGTGACCACTGTGCGTCGTCAATGTCCCAATTGTCCGAAATCCTTTCCCAAAGACCAACTCAACGATCACATTAAGAGTGCACATTCGATTGGTCCATTTCGATGTTTACTCAAAGATTGTGGTCAAACATTCGATAACAGGTTCGAGTTCATTTACTACTTAATTTCCTGAACTAATTCTGATAATTGTTTTTAGGTTTATTCTTCGTGATCACATCATGAATGCTCATCATCAAACCACAGAATGGCACTGTGATAAATGTCCAAAACACTTTACCATCTACAAACAATTGTCCACTCATTACAATGAATTTCACCAGTTGGGTCACTTTCAGTGTTCATACCCTCAGTGTACATTCACAGCAAATCTCAAAGCTAAAGTGCGCAGTCATTTCAAACGCAATCACAAAAGGACACAATTTCACTGTGAACATTGTCACTATAAAGCATCTGATTCGTATGATTTGAAGCAACACCAACGAACCCATTCCGGTGTTAAGCCGTATCGATGTAAATGGCCAGAGTGTCAGTATGCGGCTGCAATACTGCGTAACACAATTGGTCACATTCGTCGAAAGCACTTTGCTTCACCAAACTCAAGTTCGTCCCCGGATGGAACACAACCACTCGGTCACCCGAAAGACTATGTCGAGGTGTTGACCGATTTGTTGTAAATCTTGTGATCAAGTGTGTAAATGTTTCCATTGTCATTCTCAATTAGTCTCAATTGTCCCTCAATAGTTTGACAATTTGCAAATGTAGGTCGACACCAAATCACAAAAACCATGATTTCAATCATTTCAAATCGCTAATTATGTCTGCTAACTGTCTGTTACGGTAAATGGAATGAAATTTAAGTTTGGCTTTGACTAATGTTGCCTAATGTTCAATTTTGGTGTGCCAAGGTAGTGATTTCTCAAACTACTTGACAGTTTCGAAAATTTATTAGCATTTAGCATATAAATTTTAGCATATATAATTTACAGACAATAAAACTGTTATTATTAGTAAATTCTCTTAGGGTTGGGGGCTTTTTTGACTAATGTCCCAAAACAATGACGTATATTGGATTACAAAAGTATTTGCAATATATTATATTATATATGATATATCAGTCTTGTTTGTAGAGTCGTAAAAGTAATATTGTGGGGATTGAATGAATTTGCAATTGGTGTTTTGTGTGGATAGTTTTTTTTGTTTGTAATTGGATTTAGGTTGATGAGTAAAGTTTTATAATTCACAATTGTTCAAATTGCTCGGCTTGCTCAATGTTGAAAACACTCAGCAGATGTCGTAAGTTGCGTGATGCACATACAAAGGCGAGTGAGTGTGTCTGTGGTTTGTTTGTGTTCTGTCAGACTGGCCTGGTCGTGTGTGTGTTGCCGTTTCTGTTTCTTCATCCACCGCACCACGATTTCGTTTTGATTTTGTTTCAATTTGATTTTCGTTTCGTCATTTCGCCAACCGAATCTACCTGTCTCAAAATGGCTCCCTGTTTATCTAAATTGCCCTCTGTCTGTCTCGAAGGCATCTTCAAGCACGTGCCACTGGGCGATCTGTTTCGATCTGTTGGCCTGGTGTGCACAAGTTGGCTCAAACCACTTCGTACCGAACTGAAACGCCGTAAGCGACTGGCGATCGTTCAACACGAAGAAGCGCTTGACCACAATATAATTTACAACTCCTATGGAAACCCTTTGATTCGAGATGTTCGACGTGAAGACGGATCGGCTTTGATTACTCTCGAATCTCTTGAACAAATCAAGTTCAATGCTGTGGTGCCTGATGACTTGCGAACATTTTTCTTTTCACTTATGAACCTGTCCAACGTCACTCACGTCTTCTGTACTATCCCAAGCTCTGTTCTCACTCAAGTAATTCGTCTTATTGATCACTTCTCGGAGCATTTGATCGATTTGAAACTAAGCGTTGTACGCTCTTCCACCGACACTGAAGAGAATCTAACCCAGAATGTCACCAATTTGTTTGCCTGCCTCGATCGTGTGTTATCCCCCCGACATCTTAAATTATGTCTAGATGTACCAGACTTGGATGTCCCACCACAATTATCGTTTCTGTCTCGCTTGATTACTTTTGTCATCCGTTTTGGTGCCTATGGAGATCGGGCTGATTGGATTTTGCCTTCCATTCTGCAGTATGGAGGAAATGTCGGTTTGATTGAACTGCACAACCAGCTGCAATTTGATGAGCTGATTCGTGTTGACGCCGAGTATGCCACCAAATTTAATGTTTTGTTCCTGGATCAAATTGATGTCGAACAGTACGATGACATGAAACTATTTGGTGTTCGCTTCAACTCGCTCACAGATTTGACACTAAACAACATTTCTATTCCGATGAAGATGTTGGCTCGATGCTTGGCTCAACTCACTCAATTGGTTCAACTTAGTTTGCAAATTGATGACATTTACGTTAACGTAATTGCAGAAGAAGAACAACAACAAGCTCAACAGCAAATTGTTCAACTCCCTTCAGTTCGGGTGCTCTTCTTTTTCTTCACCACCGAATCGCATCTAGAGTCTGAGAGATTTTTCATCCCCGAGATTTTCATCAATCTGCAAGTGCTCACTTTCATACATAGCATTTTTGAATGTCCCGAGTGTGCCATTCCACTTCAAGATGATTTTGGACTCTATTTTCCTGATGGCCACGAACCCGAACTTGCTCGTCGACTGGCCGAATGCACTCGTCTTGCTCGACAACCATTTCGACGTTGTGCCAACCTGCACACCATTCAAATTGAAGATTCGTATGTTGCTAATGAGTCTCAAATCACTGTCAATGAACTGTGAATTGCTATATTTCAACAATATTGATTCATACTATTCTCTGTACAAGGAAGTAAGTTTACAGGCGTGACACGATTGTGTGTACTTTTAATTTATAAAATATTTGTCAATTTGTATAATTATAGTTAATAAAATCATTAGATGTCGATTTGGTCTACTGATCTTGTGAGTACAACGCCGAGTGCTCAATTTCGTTTCTGTTTGATTACTTAAACAAACGTTTGTAATCTTCAACGATTTCTTTTTCGTCTTCTTTGATTTTCTCACAAGCAAATTTTAATGATAACATTCAACCATTTCCAATAACTATCATGATAATTAGCACACTAAACTCGAGCTAGGAGAGTGATTATTTTTCGATTGTATTTTGTAAATGATTCTTTATATTGACAGATTGGAGCCATTAGAATTCATTGATGATGAAAGTGTGAAGTACGACTGCATTACAAAAATATGGAACAAATCGACACATTTTCGATACTACTGTTAGATGTGTCATTTTTGTCAGTCCTGGAATTGATACGATAAAGATGCAGTGTATCTGAGAGCACTCGTCTGCATAATTTAATTGTGACCAATAATATTAACAAATAAATTAATTACATCATGCCAATAATGCAGCCAATCAGGGATATAATCAAACTGTTTCTTTTAGCTAAAGTCAATAGTTTCACAAGCACTCACCAAGTTTCGTCAGTTGTGTACTGCACCACGCATTTTGAGGCGAGTGAGTGAGACTGTGCTTTGTTTGTTTTCAGTCAGTCCTGTTCCTCTGTGTTCGGTTTCTGTTCGTTGCATAATCCCAACACGATTTCTTTTCGTCATTTCTCCAACCGAATCCACTCGTCCCATCATGGCTCCCTGTTTGTCCAAATTCCCTTCACTATGTCTGGAGACCATCTTCAAGCACTTGCCACTGGTCGATCTGCTTAATTCCATCGGTCTGGTGTGCTCAACTTGGCACAAGTCACGTCGAACCGAGCTAATGAGACGAAGAAGACTCGTGATCGTTGACGATGAAAAACAACTCAAAAAGTCTCTATTTGACTGTTCTCTTGAAACTGGTTTAATTCGGCGTGTTCGTCGTGAAAACGAATCGTCCTGGCTTGATCAATTCAAGTTTGATGCACTGGTAGTTCCAGAAGGCAGGCAGATCATTCCATTTGATTTGTCACTGTTGACCAACATCACTCACTTGACTTTGATGTTTACCAATTCCTCCAATTCAACACTCACAAAAGTGATTCGCCTTATCGATCACTTTTCAGAAAATTTAATTGATTTGAAGCTCAAAATTCAGCGCTATCCTGTAAATGTCGCCGAACCTGTGGAAAGACTCGCATTTCCCTATAATGTGACCAATCTGTTCGTCTGCCTCGACCGCATTCATTCACTTCGACATCTCAGATTGTCTCTACGCTTTCCATATCTCAATATCCGTCCTCAACTATCGTTTTTGTCTCGTTTGACTACAGTTGGCATCGCTGTTGAAGGTATTCAAGAAGATGACCGGATGATTGCAGATATTCCTCCAGATGACTGGATTATAACCTCTCTGAATGAATATGCCACAAATATCGATTCGATTGATTTGTACGGTGATCTTCCCGTTCACACTAAATTGCCTCAAATCTCCAATCAGCTCTACACTAAATTCAATGCTTTGTGTTTGAATATGACAGCTGCAAACTACGATGGCATGAGTCTCTTCTGCACTCGATTCAGTTCATTGACCAAATTGAGTCTCCAGTATTTTTCAATACATCATCACATGACGATGGCCATGTTGGCTCGATGTCTGTCTCAACTCTCCCAATTGGTTCATCTTGATCTCTATTTTAGTTATATCCCACACGTTCAACAAGACGATGAGGGTTACCAGCCTCAACATGAATTTGCTCAAGTCCACTCAGTCCGCCTGCTCACATTGCAAATCTTCACCGAGTCTCACCGTGATTCTGAGAGGCTTTTCATCCCTGAAATATTTCCCAACCTGCAAGTAGTTGGTCTGAAGCAAATCATTCGCAAATGTCGCGACTGTGAGATTCCTACTCTAGCTAACGGTGGAATTCATCACATGAGCTACTCTTCACCCAAACTTGCTCGTCAATTGACCAAATGTAAGCGTCTCACCAGACAAGCATTTCGAGCTTGTGTCAACTTGCATACTTTCTCACTTATGGATTCTAATTACAAGGAAATTCGAATGATTAGCATCGATAAGCTGCGAATTGTTCCAATGCCTTTTCTGTTCAATAAATTGTCAATCTCGCCTCCACTTTGAGAGGCTCTTCATCTCAAAAAATTTTCTTAATATTTAATGCAAAGCACATTTTAATGTTTCACCTCAAATTGTTATAATTAATGGAGTTTTTAATGCAAATTCAATAAATCAAAGCACAAAAACAACATCAAATGATGATATCATGTATTACATTCAAACATTTCAAATCACTATTACTAAACTCGAGCTAGAAAATTGATTATCGTGTTTGTATTTATATAAATGATTCTTTGTATTGACAGACACATTGGAGCCATTATATTTCATTGATGATGAAAGTAAATTACGACTGCATGACAAAATATGAAACACATTTTCGATTCTATTGTTATTAGATGTGTCATTGTGGAATTGATACGACAAACTGCAAAGTACCACCGCGGTGTGCACCTCGAATATCCGACGTTGCACTAACCTCCATAATTTAATTATAACGAAGAATTTAATCAATTAATTTAATCATGACAATAATGCAACGTATCAGACATATAACCAGGATGTCCTTTTTTACCTAAAGTTACAACTGCACTCTAGTGCTCCCCAATTACGATTTGAACCACTAGTGTCAAACTCGCAACCACCATCGCTACAATTTAATCAAACTACCAATCCAAATCACAGTCCAAATTTTCAATTCAAATACCCAAAATCAATGTGTTGCAATGGATGTTTCTGTAATTGTAAAGACATTTTTTTCCAATGCGCCATAAAATTGATGAAACATTTGACAACATTTTGAGACGGAAATGCAAAACGATTGCTTCAAAATGCACAGATCAAGATGAAGCTAGAAGTAGTCAACACGATTTTGTGGGTTGAGAACAGATGGAATTCCTCAGTCCTTGTTCGCATTTTGTGCTTACTTCCAGTGTTGGAGAATATATATCGTGATGAGCACGTGTACATGAAGGATCATCGAAATTTGATCATTAAGTACGACGAGTGAAACTTGATCAACGATTTGATTGTATGTTTGTGTCCACTTTACGAAGCAACATTCATCTTGTTGACGTCTGCCGTTGTTCCAACTTGCACACCATTCAAACTAATGATTCGAATGGCAATGTAACTTTGATTAGCATCTACGAGTTGTGAATTATTGTCTCAATAGTTTGGGAAATCCTGTACTTATGATTTTAAATAAATTCATATCATTCATTGTGTACATTAATAAATAGTTTTATTTTATTTTCACGTTACAATAGTTTAAAATTTGTAATTGGCCACTGGCAAATGGTTGAATGCCTGAAAGCCAGAAATTACCGTGTGCCGGTTTCTACGTCTGGGAAATGTGCAAATTTTCAACAGACACAACTTTTGAGACAGTCGAAGTGCTACCGACTAAAATTACCGTGTGCATTTGCCGGTTTCTACGTCTGGGAAATGTGCAAATTTTCATTATACACAACTTTTTGGACACACGGTGAATTAAGGAAATCTCACAAGATACATAAACCTGTGAAATGTATTTGTTACAAATGGAAATGAAAGCGTTCGACGTGAGTCTCTTAGATTCACGACAGTTTTTCATCGAGCCTTTCTCAAAATCTACAAATCCTAAAACAAAATCGCTTGAGATATGTATTCTTGCATTAGTTGAAGTAGCGACGATAAACCCAAGAAAAATGTAACTTCAGTCATTTCTTGTTAGATGTTAAATGTTAATTTAAATTTAAACCAAAGTACTTAAAACACTCATCAGATGTCGCCTGTTTTCTAAAGCGCATGCACATACTGAGGTGAGGTAGTGTGGTTTGTTTGTGTTCAAAGCAGACTGTTCGTGTTGCGTTTCTTTTTGGCACTCTCGTATCACGATTTTTATTTTCGTTTTGTAAACTTCCCCAACCGAATCTGCCTATTTCAGCATGGCTCCATCTCTGTCCCACTTTCCCTCGCCATGTCTCGAAACCATATTTAAGCACGTGCCATTGGATGATCTATTTCGTTCTATCGGACTTGTGTGTCAAAGTTGGTACAAATCACGTTACACCGAACTGATGAGACGAAGACGACTGGTGATCGTCGGAGATGAAGAACTTCTCGAACAGCCTTACGATTATACGATTAACAGTTTCCATGAAACTGGCCTAATTCAACATGTTCGTCGTGATGACGGATCGCCCTGGCTTTCGCTCGAAACACTGGATCAAATCAAATTCTATTCACTTACTATACATGTTGACATGTTCGGAATTTCGTCAAGCACTTCCTCGCTGATGTTACTGTCAAAGATGACTCATTTGACTTTGATGTTCGATAGTGTCACCAAGTCTGCTTCTACTCAAATAGTTCGCTTTATTGAACACTACTCTCAACATTTGGTCGAGTTGAAGTTGCATATTGAAACCATACCGAGAACTTTCGGTCACATCGAAAGTGCAGTTGAATTTGTCAACAATCTGTTTGCCTGCCTCGACCGACTCCAATCACTTCGTCATCTACGATTGGGTCTATCTCTATTTCAGGACTTGCCCATCCGTCCTCAACTGAGCTTTTTCTCTCGCTTGAGCACACTTGCTATCGATGTTCATGGTTTAGAAGATGAAATTGGTTGGATTTTGTCGTCATTGCGTGATTATGGCACAAATATCGAGTCGATCGAATTGTATAATTGTGTGGAATTGTCAGACTTACTCGAAATTAGCACTCAACTAGACGACAAGTTCAATGTGCTGTCTGTGCACGAACTTTCAATTGAGGACTATGATGACCTGAGACTGTTTTGTAGTCGATTCAACTCGTTGACCAACTTGTGGCTATTCGAGCCCTCAATGCCGCTGACCATGTTGGCACGTTGTTTGTCACTGCTCCCTCAATTGGTCCATCTCGATTTAGGACCATTCGACCCTATTCCTCCAGTCGAAGGAGTACAACAACCTCAACAAGTTTCCCAAGTTCCTTCAGTTCGTCTGCTCTGAAATGTAAATTGTTATTCAAAACTTTACATTTCATTCTTTTCTAAATTAAAACATCGTCACATTTTATATACTTTTAATATATAAGTTTATATAATTAATAAAAAAATGACAATTAAATCATTAAATGTCTAATTGGCAAAATTGACTTACTTGAAATAGACAAATTGGTTCAGGATTTATTGTATAAAGTGATTGTTGCAGAACTTGCAGTCAACGATTCATTCATTCGACTAAATTCATCTAAGAATGGACATTCATGCAGAATATTAGGAATGTTAAATTAGAATATTTGCGAATGTAATTTGACTGCGTTTTATTTGTCATATTGACTATACACTGAAGAACATTCCAAACATAAACTTATTCACATCAAATAATGTACAACATTTTATTGAAATACAAATTCCACTGTCCTTACAAATTTACATTAGCAAATAGAACATTTGTGCTTGGTTTGGTTTTCATAAAAGATCCGATTGGACAGTTGAATTGAGTGAAATTGAAAACATTTGCTTGTGCAAATCGAAAAATACAAGTTTTTTTAAATTTGTTTTATTACTTGTGTGCACAATTCGGACAAACTTTATTCAAGTTTCAACAAAATTAAGGCGAGACAAAATGTATTTTAGTGGAAATAGCCACCCTACTTATTTCAATGGAATAAAATCGTTTTACTTGTGCAACCATAGCACCGACATCTCTGGACCAATTTTGATTTTGGATATGCCAAATTAAAGGTAATTACCCTGGCTTGATTAATATCAGAACACATTTTTCATTTTGGACCTTGTTTTGTCGTGAGTTGAGCTCAAAGGCAAAAATTTCGTTTTTTTGCGCACATTTGGACAATTTTTGAACAAACTACATCAAAACTAGAAAATGTGTTCTGATATTAATCAAGCCCATATAATTATCTTTAATTTGGCATATCCAAAGTCAAAATTGGTCCAGAGATGTCGGTGCTATGGTTGCACAAGTAAAACGATTTTATTCTATTGAAATGAGTAAGGTGACTATTTCCACTAAAATGCATTTTGTCTTGCCTTAAACAAACAAATAAATGCATGATAAATTATTAAAATTGTCACTAAAAGTGTAACGACATATTCGAGAAGGACATTGGTTGCTATGCTGTCTGCCTAGTAGTAGTGTGCTTCTTTATTTACATATTTGCCTGCTGGTGCTCAAAATTCTATTTGACCACACTTCCGAATCCACCACATTTGTCTTTCATATCCCGGAAACCGAGTTAACCCGTGTCCTACTCCTACAACCCAACTAGGAAAAATGTCTTGTTTTTCTGTTGTAAAACCAGTGCAAAACAACCTTGTAAAACACCTGTATTTGTGTCAAATTTTATATTGTAAAACAATTGTAAACGCACAATTGTTTTTGCACAAGTGTTTTAAAATTGTAAAATCATTGTATAATTACAATAAGCTTTGTGTGAAAGTATTGTATACTTGCAATTGTAATACAATTGTAAAAACATTGTCTTGGGACAAGATATCTGCTGTATCCTAGGATCCTAGCTAGGATGCTCTCGTATGAATTAACAAATAATATACATTTGATTAATAATTTATTTGTATTAAAAATACATATCAAAATATCATAGAAAATAATCAGATTACAAAAATAATACACTAAAAAAGATGAAAATCTTGATACACAATGTAAGTGTGAGTTAATTAACTTTAACCAGAAATCGAATTAAAAATACTTGTTGGACTAGAATTGTCTTCACTAGTCGGAGATTTAGAAGCACGTGCTTGAGATTTAGAAGTACTACTTGCAGAACGACTAGGCTTCTGCAAAGACTGGAAATGTTCTTCATTAAAGTCTTCCCACCCTAGGAGATCGCAATCACAACTTTCACCGCTGTTTAGTTTTGTTATTTTCCAACCAACGCTGGTTCGAAGAACATTTAAATTTGCACTAGTGTGCTTTGGGTAGTGGTGTATAGCTGAATCTGAAAAATGTAAAAGGAATTAAAAACTGTCATGTCTTTTCAATGAGACTTACCAATTATATCGGCCACTTTGTTTGCACACAACATATTTTTCTTCCTGCCACTCAAAGAGCCTCCAATAATATCGTTGTATGGAAAAATAGCAGTCAGTAAACGTTGAGCAAACGATGTTGGACTTTTAGCTGATCTTGCATTCGTGAAACGAGCATGTTTGACATAAATTTTTGAGTTTGGCGCAATTTTGACAAGTCCATATTCGTCGGAAGTCTAAAAATAAATATTTCTAATTAGTCAAACGAATTGGAATATAATTGAATAACTCACCTTTTGATTTTGAACTTCAACCAACGAGGCTAAAGTTGCTTTAATCTCCGCAATGTCAAACTTGATCTGATCGCAAGAATTGCATTGAATAATACTTGAGTCGTGGGTCGATTCAGAAATTTCGTTATTTTCTTGCAAATCTTCAAGTTTATTCAGCAACTCAGCATTTTGTTGGTCTTTTTCGAGTATTTCTTTTTTCATTTCGTTAATCTTCAAAAATTGCTGATCAAACTTTTCAGATAGCGTATCGTTATCTTGTCTAAGTTTGAAATACTCTTTGGCCAGAGCCGCTTTTGACATCTTATCAATCATTTTTTTCGACATTTGTTGATTAGGAATAGCTTTAATTTGAGTTCTGACCAAGTTAGCATATTCCACTTCACAATCAGCCATCGAACCTAAATTTTATCGTATTTAATATTAGATTAAACAATTAGGTAATGATTCATATTTACCTCGATAAAGCAGCTTTGCCGACTCTGGCATAGAATTTTTCGACTCTCGAGCGTTCACCAAGTCGCCAACATTTATTTCATTGTCGGATAATGAGGATACCAACTCAAATCGCAATATCCGGTACTGTTGCTGCTCTACAAACAGCACCACTGTAAAGTCGTCCATATTTTCACTCGACTCGATCGAAAAGTAAATGTAAACAAAAATAACCACAAATATCACAAGTAAAACGAGGAGAGATTAGATATTTTATGAATGTGGCCAATCAGATAATATTTTGCGAAATAAGTTAACTTGAGTTAACTCGAGTTATGTGATCACAATGTGACCAAACAGGCAAAATAAACGAGAGTGAAAGAGCGCACTGCAGCCTGAAAGGAAGCATGTGGTGATGAGTCACACGTGAGTCACGGCGGTGAAAAAGTCGCGCTTCTTTCAGATCGAGTTAATTTAAACTATTCACAAAGGTTGTTACTTTGTTGTTGTTTTCTCGAATCGATGCCGCAGCGGCATCTCTCTCTCCCGCGCCATTTGGTTGTCTCGCCATTTCTTGTGACCATCGAATTTTGCCTTTTGGCCTTGCGCCTATTTTCTCCCCGAGACTAATTCCTGGTTGTTCGCTATCATACCTTTGATCTAGCTGCAACTTCAGAATAAAACAGTACTTTTTAGTGCTATTCTCTTTGTTGGGTTTGTCGATATCAGGTATTTTGTAAATTTTGTTGTTAATATTTTCTATAATACTCACTTTCATTTCTTAATCAACAGACCAGATTCCAAAGTCTTTGATTGTGTCTCTCAACTACTTTTCACTATCGGTTCCGTTTTGGTTAGTTATCATTCTTAACCGCAACTATTCCTCTAACTTTCCTTCTAATAGACAGCGTACGGTTCGATCAATCAAGTTTGTATTTGTCTTGTGGAGTGCTTTTTCGGTTGATTTGTTTTTAATTTATTTGATTTGTTTGATTAAAACAAATCAGATGACTTCTCGCAGCACAGACTATCGTAATCGGTAAGAAAACATATTTATGGCTTTACTATCAATAATAACAATTATATTTACATTTTTATATATAGTAAGAAACTGGCTGATATCGAAGCAAATCTATTGGCCGAAAATCAACCATTTGGTTCATCATTTCGCAGCAATGTTTCGTCTACTAGTACTTCTGGCGAGAGTTGCGTTCAATCTACTTCAACCTACAGAGAATATGATCAGCATAATGACATTCCTATGCTGCCACATGAAGATGATCTCGACGATAATATGGATATCGACTCCGATCGTGAATTACCACAAACAAACAACATGACAAATGTGGATGAAATAATATCAAACCTTTTAATCAACTATCAGATTACAACCAAGACATCTGACTCGTCAATGGAGAAGCTACTCAAATTAGTCAACCAATGTGCAAAACTAAAAGGACTCGAGAATGATCTAGTTCCCGATTCTTACTACGAGTTGACAAAAAACTCATCAGTGAATCCACCTGGAATTCGTTTTATTTGTAAAAATGAAAAATGCAACAAATTGACGAAGCTAATTTACCGTCAAATTTCTAAAAGCTATGACAAGATCCAGTGTGAGTGTGGTCAAACTATTGATCCAATTGAGGAGACTTATGGTCCTCGAGGTTACTTTGTGAAGCTCGATCCAATAAACAGGATTAGGCAAATGCTCGAAAATTCATTTATCCGGAATAAAATCAAGTTTTGCAATGAAGATGCATTCAATCAAACTGTCACTTATGGCAAATTCAACTCAGGCCGAATATATCGAAAAACAATGCAAAATGGTGACCTCAGTTTGACATTTTTCGCCGATGGGGTGAAAGTGTTTGGTTCCTCATCAAGCGATTTTTGGCCAGCTTTGTTATCTATCAATGAATTGCCCTCTTCTCTTCGAAAGGAGTTTGTTATTCCCGCGGTGATTTACTTTGGGCGAAAAAAACCAAGTGGAGCACATATGATGGAATGTGTTAGGGAAGATTTGGCCGAGATGGCAACTGAAGGAATCAATTGGTCGCTGGAGAATGCCTCTGATGGCTCGTTCGAAATGCATTTGGCTAATACAAAAGTAATTATTGAAATACTTTTATTTTATTAATAATAATTATGACTTTTTATAGGTGAAAACAATCTTTGGCGTGTTCGACTCGCAAGCAAAACCTGCATTTTTGAACATGCAATATCCAAGTGGCCTCAAGTCTTGTCCACTTTGTTACATTGAAGCAGTGAAAGTTGATCACAATATCATCTTCGAGTACTCCCACAATTTGCAACTGCGAACAATTGATCATTATCCCACGTTGTTGAAGGAGATGGTGGACGAAGAAGGTCCTCTCGTAGAACATCGTGGTATCTATGGTCTACCTCTAATGTCCGCAATTCCCTATTACGACTCAATCAAATCGACTACAGTCGATTTCATGCATGCTGTCGACCTGGGAACAACCAATCGGATTGTTTCAGAGTGGTTCAAATCGAAAAATCACAGATGCGAATTTTACATTTCGGGAAAATCAAAAGATGAATTGAATCAAACAATGAAATCTATCAAACCACCAGATCATCTTCCACGAACCATTCGACCACTATCTGATCTTGTAAACTACAAGGCAAGTGAGTGGAATTCTTTTCTTCTGTACATTTTCCCGGTTGTAATGAAGAAGTTTTTGGTTTCAAAATTTTATGACCATTTCTTCTATCTTTCGTTTTCCCTGGCAACTCTACTCAAAAGTAGCATCTCTCCGTCCGAGCTCTGCTTAGTAAATCGTGTTTTGAAAAAGTTTGTTTCACAACTTGAAGGTTTATACAATCGAAAACAGCTAACCCACAACTCGCACCTTCTTCTCCACCTGACCGAAGTCGTAAAGGACGTTGGTTCTTTGGCAGATGTAAATGGTTATATATTCGAGGATATGAATGGTCGATTGAGAAGTTTCGTTCATGGTAGCAATAATGTGGCCAAGCAAATTGCAAACAAAAGCGAACTTCAGTTCTCAAGTCGAATGTCCTTGACGAAAATTGATTCTGCCAATGCCACTACTACTGCGATTACAAAGCCAATATTGAAATATCGCAAAAACATCGATTTCAACTTTTCAACTCTAGTTAAAAATCAATTTAATCTTTATTTGAAACATCAATTCGCAACTCTATATTATAAAAATGTCACATATACTTCAAAATCATATAATAGAGAAAAGAAAAGTTGCAATTCAGTTGTATTATTGAAGAACCGAAATTTTTTCTCAATTTCTTGTTTTATCGAAGTAAGCGAAGAAAAGTTTGCAATTGGAGAAGAGAAAGTCTCCATTGGAAATGTTTCAACTGAGTTTGATGATAATTTTGGAAAGTGTTCTCTCGTTTTACCTTATATTCATATAGTTCAAAATTTATCGTCATTCGTCATTGTCAACATTAAAGACATTGAAGAAAAGTGTTTGTATATTGAATTAGACGATAAACAATATTGTATACTAATAAATAACAGATATGCTTTTTGATCAATTCGATTTATATTATTACTAAGTTATTACATGAATTACAATTCGACTCAATTCGAATCGTTCGCTAAGTCGACCGACATGTCTGCATGCAGCTATCGGCCGTCCGATTAGTGTTGTGCAAAATACAATTGTATTACTCCTGTAAAAATCTTGAATGCAAACAATTGTATTGTTGACAACTGTTTTGCATGTATGTGTTCACAATTGTTTTACAACTGTGCTGAAAACAATCGTTTTACAACATATGACTACTGCATAACTCTTGTATATCCCTTGTAAAACAGCTGTTTTCGTACAATTGTACACAAAACAATGGTTTTACAAAGTCGCCTTTCCGAGCTGGGAATGAGCATAATTGTGGACGGCCTCTTGTTGGTCTATTCGGCTGTTGTTCGTTTTGTTATGATTATCGCCTCCTTTTGCCGTTTCACGTCTTATCGCCAGTCTGTCCACATCAACACTCTATCCGAAGAATGTCTTCTACTCATCTTTGATCGAATCCCACTGGCCGACCTAATGCGGCTCGATCGCGTTTGTCACCGATGGGCAATGCTACTGCCAAGTGCCACAGCACGCCGTCGTACTTTGACATTGATTATTGGTGGATACCGTTTGGATGTAATGCGCTTCGAGATTCCCTTCAATGATGGCTTTGAAATATCATCCTACGATAGTTATCGACAATATTACAAACTTCCAGAAAGCGAGTCCTCTTTAGCTTTGCCATCTTTAGTGTCAAAGTCTTTTGATGAGTTTCTTTTGTCTAGCCAAAATGAATTAAAAGGATTTTTTGACATTCTATACCACACCTCCCTTGGTGGTGAAACAGAGGTGGATTTTACCGAAATGGCCCGTTTGAAGCATGCTCGCCTCACTGGTCAACTGACGACCTATTTTGCCCATCTATTCCCGAATGTAAAAACTCTTTTGGTGATTCATCCCGAGTGTTTCGAAGCCGAACTACAATCAGTTGCGGATCTGCTCCTGTCTTGGCCATTAGTCAACGTGAAATTGTGGCTTCATACTGTGGGCATCGACAAAAGATACCAAAAATCTTCCCGATCTCCATCCTGTTGGCACTCTATTACACAACATCAACAATCAACCAGCTTTACAGCAACTTACTCTCGACATTGAAGCTGCTGGACGGGTGGACGAAGTGTTGAAATTCACCTTTCCTGTGGAATCTTACTCGTTTATTGGTCGACTTAAAGTTGCGAAACTGTCCTTTGGCTTTTATGACAACGACAACACGATCTGGCAAACTGTCCACCAATTGGATAGTCCCAAATTGGAGAATATTGGTCTGGGCAATCGTGCTGATTTACATTTGAACTCTGCTCTCAGCGCCGAATTTGCATATACCCACAAGGTTCGTCAACTCTATTCGCTTCGGTCCTTTGAAGCAGTGCAAGAGTTGGGTGAAATTGGCTCGCGTTTTAATTCGTTGACTATGCTCAAAATCTACTGGCAGCCGAACATTACCTTCACCGAGTTGGTGGCCAACTTGGCCTCGTTACTTCAGTTGACCTGTCTTGAGTTGTACCTTCGCTTCGAGCATCAGCCTGAAAACCCATTTGCTCTGGTGGATGCTCAGAGTTGCAAATGACCAAGTGGAACTTCGACCAAACTCACTTCCCCAAGTGAAGATTCTCAAATTTCTCATCAAAAAGCGCACTCATCGTGACTTTGAGTCCTTCTCCTCACTCGTGTTCCCATCGGTCGAGACGATCATCGTTCAATCCACCCTACCAGTCGTGACTGAGTGCACCATCTGTCGACCCAACATCAATCGTCCACACAGCCTCTTTCAGGCTCATCGATGTGACCGATTGCTGATTCGTTTGTTGAGAAGCAAATTCGCCCGAAATTCGCCCATTCAAATCTATCCCCCCACCTCCCATAGTGGATATTACTCAATTGGTAGCTAATGTAGTCACTGAAGTATTGACTATTGTGATGCTTATTACGGTTGTTGTGATGATGTTTAGTGTACTATACATGTTATGGTATGTTTTGAACTTGTTTACTGGCTTGACTGCTTGCTTCTTCAAACTAGGTATCTATATATGTGAACTTGTAATTTGTTGTTTCTAATTACTCAACTTTTCAATAAACTATTTTTCTATTATCTCACTTTTGAATTAGTCTAACAATTTCAAAGGTTACTGAGTTTTTTTTTACTTTTATAAATGGCGGTTACTGGCCAATGGCCATCATACAAATTGTTGTGAGATGTTCATTGTTCAACTTATAAATTCAAACAGTATTCAAAAAGTGTTCCCAATTACTCAAAAATGACATTACTCGAGATCCTCAGACCGAGGAAGAGTAATTACTCGGACAATCTATTCACGATTATTTATCGAGAATATGGATACCGTCCAAACTGATCAGTGCTTGGAGACTAATTTCTTCAATATCTAACAATCCAACAATCAAAAAAATAATGAGAAAGTCAAATTTGAACTAAATTAAACCAGTGGACCATTCAATCAACTTGACTTGTGACAACCAAAGATTAGTGCGACACGTACGATCGATCGTAAAATTCAGCATTTACTCATATCAATACGTCTGAGTCAGTCAAACTCACCACCAATAAAAAACTCACCTTATGTCGCTAGTATCATGCAAATGAGCATGCTACAAGGTTTGATTGATAAGAAAGTTTAGTTGCTGTACAAGCACAGGCTGTAGTTTGATGATCACTTTGAAAGTTGTATTCGTCTCGACTAGTCTGTTCGTGTACTACTTCTGAGTCAATCTACCAAACAATCTTTTCACTTTGTTCACTTTATCCTAACCGACACTTCTTGTTCCAAGATGACAACATTGACTCACTTACCTGACCTTTGCCTTCAGTCCGTCTTCACTCATTCGCCTTTGGTAGATTTATTCCTATCCATCAAGTTGGTTAATCCAGTCTGGAACAAGTTGGCACAAATCGTGTTCAAGAAACGAAGATTTTTGGTGTTATGTCAAAACGAAAGACAGCTCAAACTTCTCAACCGTAACTTCATTTTTTGTTCGTTTGAAACCGATTTAATTCGACTAGTTCGTGGTGATGCCAGATCACCGTGGCCAATCAAATCGTATGAACAAATAAAGTTTCATTCTCTCGTAATACCCGATGGCATACTCACAGCTTCCATCAATACCTCAATTGTGATGTTATCTAACATTACTTATTTGGTGATATTTTTTGAACATGCGCTAAATTCTACAATCACCGAAATAGTTTTTCTTCTCGATCGTTTGTCCAAACAATTGTTTGATTTAAATATTTCATTGAGTGTCTCAGAAAATTCTGACATTCCAGAGTCGTCATTTAACATTGCAGACTTTTTTGCCAAATTCGATCACATTCAATCTTCAATCTCTTCGTCACCTCAGATTGGACTTGAACGTTGATTTCGTCTCATTGCCCATTCTACCCGAGTTGTCGCTTCTGTCAAGGTTGAATACATTTGTTATTCGCTTGTTTGAGATGAATTCGAATGGATTCTTGATTCACTAAAAAATATGGAAGAAATATTCGATCAATCGAATTGAACGATCGTTGTTTTGTTCAAGATTTGTAAATAATCTCATCAATTTAAGAATTAACAAACATTTTTAAGATATGATTTTAAGACACGATTTTACTTACTTTGAGATTCAATTTGATATTCTGTACTTTAAATGTGTAAATTAATTGATTTCAATCTTGTCCAAATGTAAATGTCATAATAAAGCGCCGTTGTCACAGTTGTTTTTGTTTGTTAATTAATTCATTACTCTAATTCTAGATGTCTCAACACGAAACTGTCATTCATATTTGTGTCATTCATAAAGTGTGATTGTGAGAATTTGATGACCGATGACTTAATTACGTGACGTTAGACGTGAATGTTTTAATGCGAAGACTTGGTGTTCATGAATTGGTATTCTCAATGTTACTTTATGCATTTCAATCTGTTGTGTGCTGTGCTAATCACATTTGTATGCTCTCGTATTTGTAAATTTAAAATAAATAAAAACATGATTAAAATGACTTGATTGATTGTCACTGTGTTTGAAATGAGCTGATCAAATAAAATTCAGTTCAACCGTTGAGTTGCTTGGATTTTAGTTTTTACTGTTCTAAAGTGTTTCGATTGATTTCATCCAATTTTCAAACCTCACCAATTGTTGGGCTTTGATTGTCAAATATGAAATTTTGCTAAAGGTGAAATTATACTCAATTAAAACTCGTTAAATATCATTAACTTCTAAGTGTTTGTATTCTTCTATCAAACTCATTAATATCGTAAAACTCACAATAATTCAATTTCATTTTATAATGATGAATGTAATGCACGCGTGCACTTGCACGTCCAACGATCCAAATTGACAATAGACTCATACAGCAATATTGTACATTTGAGTATACTCAGAAAGTTCTACCCATTTGCCATAATAATCTGTGATTACATTTTCAAATTTTCATGTCCACAACTTTGAACCTAATTTCACGAATTCGATTTAACACAAGAACCACCTTCTTTGTTCTTAACTTTCTACTTGTGGAAGAATCATGTTGATTGACATTGTTCCATCGCCTGTGTTCACAGTCTGGACACAAACGAAGTCTAGTCTACATTTTATCATCTGAAATTAATATTTACAAATAAGTATAAATTATAATTTTTCGATTGTTCAAATTAATTGGTTTTAAGCCTCACTTCTACAACAACAACAAAGCCCTCATCATGTGTGTCGTCAGTTTAGCAAAATGCAAAAACATTATAAATTTTGATTCAATTTGCGTTTTGCCATTTGCTTGATGATTTAATACAACCAATAATACCAAATAAATTAATTTCATTATGTCAATAATGCGACCAATCAGAGATATAATTTGAATGTTCGCTTAGCTAAAGTCTAATGTGTATTTTGACCAGGCGGGCATTGTATACGGCAAGTGTGCAACAGTGCAACTTGCACTGTGTTCATTGTTCAGTGTTCAAATGTGCTCTGTTGTGGTGTGTTCGTTGCCTTTTCGTCAACATTGCGTTTCTGTTGGTCATCTTCGCGATTCCCCTCGATTGTATTTTCTCGTTTTCGGCCTTCCCACAACCGAATCTACCCGTTCCAGCATGGCGCCCTGTCTATCCAAACTGCCCTCTGTCTGTCTCGAAGCCATCTTCAAGCACGTGCCACTGGTCGATCTGCTTCTTTCAGTGGGATTGGTGTGCACAAGCTGGTACAAGTCGCGTCGAACCGAACTGCTGAGACGTAGACGACTCGTGATCGTTAGAGATGAAGATCTCAAACGGCTAAATCGTAACTTCATTCACTCTCCACATGGAACCGATTTGATTCAACACGTTCGTCGTGATGATGGCTCGTCTTGGCTTACACTCGAACCAATTGAACAGATCAAGTTTCATGCACTCGTGGTACCCCGTCACAAGCTAACCATCTCCTTTATCTCGTCTCTCGAGCACTTGTCAAACATTACTCATTTGACTATGACTCAAATTACTTCTTTCTCTCTTTTGCCACAAGTGACTCGTCTTATCGATCATTTCTCAGAACATCTGGTCGAATTGAAAGTTCAAATTGGTATTTACTCAGACCATGATGAGGCTCAAGATGATGACTGTCTCAATGTGACCAATCTGCTTGCCTGCTTGAACCGCTTTCGATCTCTTCAACATCTCAGACTGGATCTAATCAATGTACAACCACATTTAGCTCTACATATCCGACCCCAACTGTCGATTCTTTCCCGGTTGACAACCTGCGCAATTCGTATTAATGGTTTCGAAATTCAAGATGGCATTTTGTCTTCACTGCAGGAGCATGCTACAAATGTACGCTCAATTGAAGTGCACAATTTGGTGTCAGTGCAAGATATGCTTCAAGTTGACCAGCAACTAGACACCAAATTCATTTCTTTGTTTCTGCATGATGATGATGATGATGATACTGAAGACTATGATGATATGAGACTTTTCGGGACTCGATTTAGTTCATTGACAAAATTGTTGCTAATCAATTGTTCGATTCCGATGACTATGCTGGCCAGATGTTTGTCACCTCTTCCTCAATTGGTCCATCTCGATTTAATGTTGGATACTATACCACAAGTTGAAGAAGTCCAGTCTGATGAAGAACAAGCTCAACCAGAAATTGCTCAAATCCGCTCTGTTCGACTGCTCAAATTGCATTTCATCACCAAATCTCACCTCGACACGGAGCGTCTTTTCATCTCTGAGGTTTTTCCAAATCTTCAAGTACTCCAATTGAGTCATCATTTGTCCGAATGTCAAAACTGTGCGTTCGCTCATCGTGCTGGCTCATATTATAGAATTGGAGATACTCAACCCGAACTTGCTCTTCGAATCGCAGAATGCATTCGTCTAACCAGACAACCATTTCGTCGTTGTGTCAACCTGCACACAGTCGCATTAGACAATGAAACTTTGATTAATGTTGATGAGCTGTAAGCAATTGTTTTCCAATTTACATTAAACACTTTACATTTATGTACTTTTAATAACAAATAAATTCATTTCTTAATGACAATTTTGTGCAATCAAATCATCGATTTACTCAAGTGGTGTCTATTTACCACTAGTATGGTAGGATTTTTGTTGGATTGGCTGTTTTGAGTAGTTAAAGTATTTTTAATTCTGAACAGTATATTCTTTTATCTATATTGCTGACCTTCGATGGCCAGCTTTTTGGATATTATCTAATCGTAATGATGATTTTGTCTTAAAAATGTTTAGTTATTTGGTCATTCGCAAAAAAAACATTTTCAAATATGTCCAACTTTTAGTTCAATTGGTCAATGAGTTATTTTTTGATCGAAAAATTCAATTTATTTCAAATATACTTTTGAAACTTGCGGTTTAATCAAAAGTACCAAAAACACTCACCAGGTGATGCAAGTTGCGAAATATGCATGCACATACTGAGGGTGAGTGAGAGTATGTGATTGTTTGTGTTGAGTGTAACTTGAGACTGTACTGTTCGTTGCGTTTCTGTTTGTAATCCGAACACGATTTTTATTTTCGTTTTGTGATTTTCCTCACCGAATCTACCCGTTCCAGCATGGCTCCCTGTCTATCTAAACTGCCCTCAGTCTGTCTCGAAGCCATCTTCAAGCACGTACCACTAGTTGATCTGCTTCATTCGGCGGGATTGGTGTGCTCAGCTTGGTACAAGGCACGTCGAACCGAACTGATGAGACGAAGACGACTCGTGATCGTTCAACGTAAAGATCAACTTGAAAATCTTAACCACCACATGCTTTACTGCTGTTATGAAACCGATTTGATACAACATGTTCGTCGTGACGACCGATCACCCTGGCTTTCACTTGAATCACTTGAACATATCAAGTTTAATGCAGTTGTTATTGCTGATGGCACCTTGGATATTTCATCCCCTTCGTCACTGATGTTCATGTCAAACATCACTAATTTGACTTTTATGTTTAAGGACGTCTCTAATTCCACTCTCACCCAAATAATTCGCATAATTCAACATTTGTCAGAACATTTGATCGATTTGAAGCTGTCTCTTGGCTTTAGAAAATCTTCCTTCTTTGATGATGAAGATGAACTTGACATGAATCTGACTAATCTGTTTGATTGCTTTGAGAATTTACCATCACTTAAACATCTAGGTTTAGATCAACGTTTCTTTGGTTTAGCTGAACGCGGCCGATTTTCATTTCTACCACGTTTGACTTCTTTTACTTTCCGTTTGGATAACTTTGTTGTGCCTGATGAATGGATTTTGTTTGCACTCAGCCCATTTGCTCCAAACGTCGATTCTATCAATATTTATAACACGATCAAATTGGAGCACTTTCTTCAAGTTGAGCTTCAACAAGCCTCAAAATTCATTGTTTTGTCTATGAGGGGACCTGAGTTTTACCAATACGATGACATGAGACTGTTTTGTTCTCGATTTAGCTCTTTGACCAAATTGAGCATTAAACACGCTTCTTTTATGCCGATGACCATGTTGGCACGATGTTTGGCCCAACTCCCACGATTGGTCCATCTCGATTTAGTTATACCTCATATCCCCGGAGTTGAAGAAGATCAACCCGAAATCGCACAAGTTCTTTCAGTTCGTCTACTCAACTTGTCTTTCCTTGCCAGATCTCACCACGACACTGAGCGCCTTTTCATCGCCGAGATTTTCTCTAATCTGCAAGTACTCTCCTTGAAGCACGATTTGTGTAGATGTGCAGAGTGTGCCACTCTTGCCGAATGCACTCGTCTCACCAGACAACCATTTCGAAGTTGCCTCAACTTGCACACTGTCGCTTAGACCTTAGACTAAACGATTCTCATTATCTTATAGTTATTCTGAAATGATACAATAATACATTCTCCATGACCAGTCATTTATAAACACAAATGTAAATTACTAATTTTCACAACCAAAATTATTCAATTTGAGTATTGCAAAAAATGTTTCATATATCAAACATTATTAAAACTTGAATATGCATATGTTTCATGAAACATATGTTGATTAACGCTCAGAGCAAAGTTGAACTTCGCAAGTTCCATTATATAATTAATAATATAAAATAATTTCATTTCGTTGACAATTCTGTTTTCTTTTTCGTT
Organism: Rhizoglyphus robini; assembly: GCA_023373905.1. NCBI lineage: Eukaryota > Metazoa > Arthropoda > Arachnida > Sarcoptiformes > Acaridae > Rhizoglyphus > Rhizoglyphus robini. The sequence continues at coordinate 272,639 of JAKIJQ010000020.1, forward strand.
ATTTGCCCAACCGAACTTGTTCGTCCCATCATGGCTCCGTGTCTATCCAAACTTCCCTCTATCTGTTTTGAAGCCATCTTCAAGCACGTGCCACTGGTCGATCTGCTTCGATCTGTTAACATCCGATTTTGCCCTTACTGCTTCCACATGTGCCAATTAGCGATTCTTTCAAAATCTACAACTCGATGTATTTTAGAAACTTGCTTGAAGTTGACGCTAAACTATCCACCAAATTCTCTGTTTTGGGTCTGAGTTGGGTTTGCTTTGAAGACTACGATGACATGCGTCTGTTTTGTTCTCGATTTATCTCGTTGACCAAATTGAGGATTGATTATCTTGACTCAATGCCAATGATCATGTTGGCACGATGTCTGGCACAACTCAGCCAATTGGTTCATCTTGATTTGAATATGGATGATATCCCAGAAATTAAAGAAGCACAATCCGACGAGGAAGAAGCCCAATCCGACGAGGAAGAAGCCCAATCCGACGAGGAAGAAGCCCAATCTGACGAGGAAGAAGCACAATCCGACGAGGAAGAAGCCCAATCTGACGAGGAAGAAGCACAATCCGACGAGGAAGAAGCCCAATCCGACGAGGAAGAAGCCCAATCTGACGAGGAAGAAGCCTAATCCGACGAGGAAGAAGCCCAATCCGACGAGGAAGAAGCCCAATCCGACGAGGAAGAAGCCCAATCCGACGAGGAAGAAGCCCAATCCGACGAGGAAGAAGCACAATCCGACGAGGAAGGAGAAAAACCTCAACAACCTCCCGAAATCAGTCAAGTTCTTTCAGTTCGTATGCTCGCCTTGTCTTTCACCACCGTATCTCATCACCACACCGCGAGACTTTTCATTCCCGATATTTTCCCGAATCTGCAAGTACTCTCTTTGAAGCATGATTTACGTGAATGTCCAGACTGTGCCATTCCTCCACTAGAGTGTCATAATTTACATCGTATCAAAGACTTCAAAGACTCCAAATTCTCACATCAAATAGCCGAATGCAAGAGCCTTGCCAGAGAGCCATTTCGACGTTGCCTCAACTTGCACATCGTCGCACTTTTTGCTTCCATAGGCAAAGACACGCTGATTGACATCAACGAACTGTGAATTATCATCTCGATACTTTGTGAAATTCTGTGCTTTTCTATTCAATAAATTGTCATTCTTTATGTGCAAGCATAAATTGTTCATTTTATTGTCATATTGTTTGTGTTAATTTTGATTACATGCTGACTCATAAGATGGCGGTTGCATCTCAACTTGTTGTCCATTATTAATGTTGGTCAATGTTTGATTGTGTGACAAATTGTCATAATTTGGTGGCAAATCTTGATGAATCTGTTTTATATTAACATTTTCTGTACTTCTCGAAATTCGATTCGATGAAAGTAGATTCATTTCGATTGTATAAATTGGTTCTTGTAGCTCACTTCTCACTTGTACTCTTTTGTTGATCTTCTTTTTGTTGTATTTGTACTTACAGTAAAGACAACCAGCACAGAGAGCAAGAGCACTCATGATGAGTACAAAGATCATGAAATATGTATTGAAAGATTGTGTTGGAATGAAACATTGGTTCGTTCCAGGATCGAGTGCAGTCACACAAGAACACACTCTACTCGGATAATTACACCAAGAATTTGGATAATACTTTTCACAGGAATAATCGTCTGCACACCAAATAGCTTCACAAGCAGAATTCGATAACGAAATTTGACCAAAAGGGCATTGACATTGAGATGAAATGCAAATCATTCCAAGTTTGGTGCAATCATAATTGTCTGAACAGTACAATTGGGTTGGATTTTTCAATGAATTTGATTCGTTTGTGTGAATATCAAAAGTCATGATTTGAGATGTCAGGAATATTAGGAATAGAAAAATTAATAATGATTGAAACAACATTTTTCGGTCGATTTAAAAAATTGAAACAAAATCAAATTACATGACAATAAGTCCAAACAGCACAATTTTATATGTCAGGAAAACGATGCGTTGATTTATCTAAATTTAATTATTTGAATTTGACTATTTCCTAATTATCCGTACAAGTTGATTCAAAATATCTTTTCCCCCTTATTTTCCACCTCTCTTTTCGATTAAGAAATAAAAATTATTTGAATCACTCAATTACAAATAACATCAAATGACAGATAACGCTCATGATTGCATATAAGTCATCCGCTCCTCGAGTCATAAAATCATAAAATGTTATTTTCAGATTTAGCTTATCTATCTCAACTTTATATTTCCTATTTGCTCAATGCGTTTTGGATTGTATACTAAAAGTTATTACATTTTGGTCCGACAGTCAGTAGATCTAGATTCTTTAGAAATTTGTTATCGTTTATATGTTGGAGTTACATGTAAAACACAACTGTTGTGATGTTTACCTGGAATGAGAGGTCAATGGCGATCGAGTTTTGCCCGCCCAGTCATTCGAACGAACAATCGATGCCAACCACGATTGTTTAACGGCATCGACGATTGGCGCGAGTGACTCTGTCACGCGAGCGCTCGTTGGGCACTATATGGCCCATGACGAAAATGTCGTAAAGTTGTCGACATTTTGTCACGGCGGCGAGAGGCCAGGGGGTCATGGCCTCGGACTGGGCGAAAGGGCGCGAGCGAATCGACGTTTCTCATTAACGACTTACCTTGATCCGTTCACCTGTAAATAGGTAAGAGCCACACCGTTAGCGTACACAACTCTTTCAGAGTATTCGATGGTTTATTTCACAATTCAACGATTTCGTAACTATAATTAGCAATTTGCACATACAAAAATGATCAGAGCGATGTCTGCTGTTTCGGTCGTGTCTGACAAGTGAAGTGTGGTGACATGCTGTCTCGCTTAAGCGTGCTCTCTCTCGGTCCTATTCACACATGTGGGGCTTAGCTTCGTTGGGCCTGTTCAGACTGGACGGTCCGCTCGAAGGCCTCGACTCGAGACATTTCAAACTGTGTTTTACTGCGCCATTTAAAGATGCGCATGCTCATTGAACTGTTCATTTATTTCTGAGTTATCAAATTTTTTGTAATGATTTTATTCATAAATAAACATTAAAAAACCCACGAAAATAGCTTATACTATTATCAGTAGAATTCGATTAGTCATTTTCGACTTGAGTTGTGATAGTTTCCAAAGTTCGAAACCTTTGCCTTGACTCTAATCTTTAGTATACTATATTATAGTATTAGTATTAGTATTATAATAAGAGTAAACTCACAATTTGTCAGATAGGTCAAAGTATAAGTCGAAAAATCTTTATGCTATTGAATCATAGACTATGACTCAATTCCAAAGTTCATCACAGCACTAGGCATTGATAGCACACACAAATGATAAAATGAACAATTTTTGAGACGTAAAACTACAAAGCGAGAAAATAAATAAGTATTTATTACTTTGATCAACAGACAAAAAATCATTTTACAGCTTTTACCCTCAAATCAAATCAACCAAATCATCATGAATACCAATACCATGAAACTCAACCATCTGCCCTCACTATGTCTCATCGTAGTATTCCGAAAATTAAACCTGAAAGATTTAATTACAATTGGTCAAGTTTGTACAATCTGGCAATCGCTTTTATCAGCAGTGACATGCAAAATCCGGTCACTCACTATTGATTTGGGTGGTTGGGGTGAAGAGATCTATATCGAACCATCGCGATTCGATTTTCCGTATCAGAACCTCGTACATAAAGACGGAAAACCTGCGTACGGAAATGGTCCACGAAAGTACACTCATTGGAATGTTCTGCGTTACAGCTGTTGGAAAACTGACCAATTTAACCTTGAAATCGCTGAAAAAATATTGCAAACTTTCAGTCATGTTACATCACTTCATCTGGTGCATCATCAACTGAATGCCGATTCACTTGAACCAATTTCCCATCTACTCAATCAATGGCATTCTCAATTGGAAAGCATCAAACTTCAGTGTTCGTTAGAAATCTAAAAAATACAAAACACTTTTAACAACGTATCCTTAATCCATCATTACCTCTGTAAGTAAAAGTTACGATCTTGAACTTGCAAGAACTGCATCCGTTGCAATTGCTTTGGTTGTCCGGAGACCAACAACTCAAGGACGCGCAAATGTTTACACAAGTTTCGATTACAACACCCAATACACTTATCTACTTGTATATATGAAAATGTATATTTGCCCTATACAAATACAATACAAATTGTGTGTGTGTGTGTGTGTGCATATTTACCTAATGATAAAAAAGTGAGCATGATTCAATAGGGGCACAATAATGCAGACACAAATGTACACACAAAATGTTACTTGAAGAGGTTACCTAAGCAATGTTGATTCAATAGTATTTGGGTGCAACATTATAATGCACGAGAAACAGTTTTTGGGTAACATTTTGTTGCACTTTACAAATTATAATCACTCGCCATCAAAGTCACTGCCATTTATTTTCCAAAAATGTTGACTCAAATCATCCTTCTGATTATAATTTTAGTTCAATTCGTGAGCACTCAAAATATGTGCAGCTCTGATTCCGATTGTACGATAATTTCCAAATCAATTTGCTCATCCGGTGAATGTAAATGCGAGTTTGGTTATCTTCCAATTGAAACTTCAAATTCTACTTTTGAATGTCTTCAATTCAGCTGCGAAACTAATCTCGATTGTAACGAGCGAATTGATCCCAATTCTGAGTGTTTCATAGATTCGCCAATTGGTTTGAGTTATTGTCGATGTAAAACGGATTATGAACTGTCGTCTTTGAAATGCGAAATTGTCAACTCAACTAAAAAATGTCATGGATTTTGTCCCTCGTTTGCAGCCACTTTTGTACTGATACTACTGATTGTACTCGTTTGTACTTCTGTTTATCTGATTCTGTGCTATGCTTGCTGTAGAAGAATGCAAAATTCTGTTAATAATTATTATAGCACTGGAAATCGTAGTAGTCAAGGACGGATTAATCGAATTTTTATTCTTGTTGAAGACTCGAGAAGATCAAGTGCTAACGATTTACCGCCAAATTATGATAATTTAAGTAATAGAAGTGGAAGTATGGCGGTGGAGGCACCACCTCCCACTTATGATTCACTTGGTGTTAAATATTGAATTTGTAAAAATAAATTTTTTGATTTTTTGTAAATGTACGTAAATTGTAAAAACTTTAAAATTTGTCAAAATTAAAAAATATTAAAATTACCGTAATAATTACACGATAACTAGAGCATCGGAAATTATATTTTGAGAATCTCGTTTTGGTAATTTGCGTTATATAAAAAATCATTTTGAAAAGCAAAAGTTTTTAAATACGAATTTATTTGATTTAATTAAATTAACGAGTTCGGAAACTTTTTGTGCTAAACTAATAAATGAATCAATACATCAGAGATAAAGACTTTCTCTCATTTAGACTTTCGCTTTCACTTTCGAAAAAAATTCTCTCTCATCAGAAAAATCATCGATTGATCTCAAGTTTGAAAGGTCACATCCGAAAATTGCATTTAAGGAAATGTGCTCAACTGCAATCGGCTCATTCTCAACTTTTGTGTCCTTCAACTTGAACGAACCGACACTAACATGCATCTATTCGTAAGTTTTAAAAATTCTGATTCATTTTGATTTATGATTTTGATTTTTTTAATTTCATAGAAAATGTTTAACAAATTTTTGGCAATTGCAATTGTGTTCGCAATGACGTTCTCCCTGAGTTTCGCTTCTTTTGGCGACATGAAAATTGGTCTCGGTTTTGATAGTCTCAAGTTGGCAATTCCAATTCCGATGATTTCACTGAGCAAAGGCGACGATGATCATCACATTGTGCACCACTGTGAACATGGTGGCGGTATGGGACATGGAGGATATGAAATTTATGATGATGGTGGTTATGGTGGATATTGAGTGCGCGCATGCGCACTCGTAATTAACAAGCTCAATTCATCATTCATTAACCATTTTTCATTTCAATTTGTTTTGTATAATTTTCATTATGTTATAATTCTCGAATTGATTTCGTGAGAATTTCTGTGAATTTTTGTTATCATAAAAAATGTTATTACATGTGTTTTTAAAAATAAAAATAAATAAAACAGATATCAATATAAATGTGTGAACTTGTGAAAAAATATAATAATTAATTATTTAATTATCTAATTATTTAATCAAATCAATAAAATAACATAATCTATCAAAGATCAGGTCAAACGCGTCTGCTGAAAACTTTCATCGCTAAAAATCCGATAAAAAAAAGTCGTAAATCGATTTGTTTGTGTAGAATTAATTGATCAGGTCATATAAGGTTAATGAAAATAATCCTCATCGTATAACAAATTGTACTAGTTTTTATTGATTTAATTAAAACTACTAAAACTAGATCTGATTAATGGTGTAATAAAACGAGCACATGAACTTGAACATTCCAATTAATACGATCAAACAAATAATAAATAAATAACTCAATACATAACAAACAGGTCATCGACAACAAGCATCAATCGTAAAAGTAGGAAGGAAAACCTGTTTTGATCGAGAAATACGAAACAGACGATCGAACTCGAATGACGAGAAGGAATTAAAATTAGCAGAATTGTTCAGTTGGTTTAATGAATTCTATAAACTGGTTTTCACTCGTTTCGACCTGATTAATTCGTCAGATTTAAGATGAACTTGAAAATTAGTAAAAAATAATATCAAAGTTAATTTTCAATTGAACTTTTTCCCCAATAAAAATTTTGAATGTCAATTACTTTCGAATTCGCAAGAAATGAGTGAGGCGAATCGATTTCAATGATTTTCTGATGCAATGTTTGCCGTCTAGTTAGCAATAATCATTTGACATTTTGAATGAGTGCATCAATTTACATTTGCCGAAATAAATCGAAAATATATAAAACCAATTCCCCGTTTGTGTGTGATAAATCAAGAAAAAACTACCAATTATCATTTTTCAAAATGTATTTATAGAATTTGATTTTCGAATCCTATTTTGTTGTATCAAAATTCAAAATCATCATTTTGTTCAATTTTATTTTCGTAAGTGAATGTTTGAAGTGAAAGGTTTCGAAGATACAAATTACCGTCGAAATGGTGCAAGCATTTTTCCTGTAACTGACGGCTAGATTTATGGATATGAAGATTTTTTCAAGTTTCGTTGGACGTTGAAAAGATGAACAATGTGTCCCGCTTTCTCAAATTTTGAAATTTTGGAAATACTTTTCGGTTTTCTTCAAATACACATTTGGTCGTTTTTAGGTACAATTCGGTCCATTCCACAATCAATTGTATACCACGTAGTATTCCATTTGCATTCACAAGTGGACAAGTAGAATTGTAAACAAATGAATTTTGCATAACTGATATAACAAAATATGCAGAAGCTTTTAATTTATATACAAAAATAAAATGTTATAAATAAATGATAAAATTTTTAATTGTTGTTTGCTAAATCATTTAAACTCACTTGAACAAAAAAACATTCTAGGAAAGTGAAAGAACTTTGAGGAAGGAAAAACCTGTTTAGTGAATAAAATTAAAAATCAGATAAACGATCGAACAATCTTTTAAAAACACAAATAGTAGAATCGTTTTGTTTGCTTTTGGATTAGAAAATTTTCTAACTATTAAACTTGTTTTTAAGTTTTGACCTAGATAATTCACAAATTTGACCATCAGTTTAAAATATAAACTTTAGATGAACTTGAAAATTAGTGAAAAATCAAAATCGAACGTTCTCGATAAAAAAAATGAATGCCAAATTGACTTCAAATGAAATATCAATTCACTCGAAACGAACTCAAATCGACGCATTTCAAATGAGGCTTGAATGTACGATCTAGTTAAAGATAATTGTGCTTAATCGTTGACATTTTTTTGAATGAGGTCGATCAATTGACATTTTGCAATCGAAATTGAATTGTGTTTGATCGTATAGAAGCGATAAGGACCCAATCCATAATGAATATAAAAGTGGTGAACCAATTTCATTTTTAGTAAATCAAGAAAAGCATTCAATTAAATCAAAAATGTCTTAAAAATTCAAATTATCCTGTTGTTTTCATTCACAATACTCATTTTGTTACAGTCAGACAAGTTACTTTTGTTCTGCAATTAAGGACTCTTTCGAATACAATCTCTTTGAGTACTGAATTTCTTCCTTTAAACGACGGCCTGATTGGATGGACGATGAAGATTGACAGAGTTCATCGTAAATTTCACACTCAAAAGCCGAACAGTGTGTCCGGTTCTTTTAATGCTGAAATTAGATATTCACGGTCATTTTATCAGACTGATCGTCTGGTCGTTTTCAAAGGTAGAATATATGTCCAAAGTACGATTTGTAGTCTAAAGACATATTGTTTGCTGAAACAAAAGTTTTGCAACGAAAACTGTAAACAACAAAATTACATTTTGAATCATCTCAACAAAATCGTTCAATAATATTGGATTGATTGATGTTGTTAATGTACATAAAAAATATATTAATGAAACTTAAATTATTTGTTATTAATTGTTGTTTATGAATGCTTATGATGAATTATTCCTGTTTAGATAAATCAAATTACAAAATAATTGTTTTGTTTGGCTTAGCCATAAATAAATTATTGAATTGATAACAATTGACATTTTGAATATTTTCGACAGAATAATTGACAATAAAAATAAATTGCAACTCAATTGAACAAAAGTATTCTCGAAAAGCAAGTCAAAAACTTGTTTTGTGAACGAAGTAACCAAAATTACAGACAGACGGTCAAACGAACTTTGACTGGTTTTTACTAGATTTGACCTAAAACAGATCAGTTTAGATGAACTTGAAAAATAGTAAATAATCAATATCCATTTAAAATTGAACTTTCCCTCAATTAAAAAAACGAAAGTCAAATTGACTTCCAATGAAATGTCAGTTTAGTTGACGCATTTCAAATTAGGCTTGAATTCATTAATGTACGATTTAGTTTTAGATAATTACGATTGTGCTTAATCGTTGACATTTTTTTGGAATGAGGTCGATCAATTGACATTTTACAATCTAAATTGATTTGCGCTGATTATAGACGCGATAAAGACACACGATCCTTATGAATATAAAAATGGAGAATTAATTTCATTTTTGATAAATCAAGAAAAATATTCAATCAAATCGAAAATGTTTTGAAAATTCAAATTATCCTGTTGTTTTCATTCACAATACTCATTTTGTTACAGTCAATAGTTCGACTTGCTTTGAGAATAGATGTTTTCTTGAATACAATCTTTTCGAGTACCGTACGTGTTTCTTCCTTTTGCTGATCATCAAAATGGTGATTGATGATGAAGATAATGTGAAAAACTTGCAATCGAATTTCAGAGTTAAAAGTCGAACAATGTGTTCGGTTTTTTCAATCTTGAAATTCACTGTTGACATTTTCGCCAGTTGTCATCAAACACCATGTAGACGATTTTTAAGATAGAATATCTGTATACAATATACGATTTGTAGTCGAAGGACATTCCGTTTGTTGAAACAAAAGTTTTGCACCGAAAACTGTGAACAACAAAATGACATTTGGAATCATTGCAACAAAATTTCCCAAAAAAAATATTGAAATGATTGATGTTATTATTGTAATACAAAAACGAATGTTAAAAATAAATCTTAAATTGTTTGGAATTAATAAATTGTTTTGAGAAAATAAATTAAAAATAATTGTTTTGTTTTGTTTTTGCTTAAAGAAATCATGCTCCGATTGGACCCATCACAGAAAAAGAACTTGATAACATTGTTAAAAACCTAAATTGTGACATCAGCCCGGGCCTAGATGGCATCACAAACAACATGATCAAAGCAGCTTTCGCTATCCCCCTTCTAGGGAAAAGTCTGCTAAATATACTAAACACTTGCCTTGAACAAAAATTCTTTCCCGACTGCTGGAAAAAAGGCGTTCGCTATTTTCCTCCCAAAACCACACAAACAGGACTACAACTGTGCAGAATCTTATCGCCCAATTAGTCTGCTATCGAACCTCGGGAAAATATTTGAAACAATAATAAAGGACAGATTGGAAAGCTTCTCGGAACAGAGCAACATCTATAGCTCAAGCCAATTTGGATTTAGAAGAGGTGGCTCTACAATCAAAGTACTGTCGAGGATTGTCAACCAAGCGAAGGTGAAACAGGCTGAAGGATATCAAGTTGCACTTATCTCTTTCGATATTAAATCAGCTTTTGACTACTGTTGGTGGCACAACATTCTCAAAGTCATGCATTCAAACAATTTTCCGATAGCCTTAATCGAAGTAATTCAAAGTTATTTCTCCAAACGAACTGTTGAATGCACTTTTGGGAATATTACTGTTGATAAGCCACAAACAAAAGGTTGTCCTCAAGGCTCCGTACTTTCGTCTTTTCTATGGAACCTAAGCTTAGATCCTCTTCTCAAGCTCCTAGAAAGTACGAATACGCACTGCAGGCTGGTTTCGGCATTTTCCGATGACACCTCAATTCTTTTATGGTCTTCTAACTTGATGGATTTAAGAAATGAAATTATCACAACATTCGGAACGGTCGTAAATGAGTGTGCAAAGATGGGCATTCATATCAATGTTGAGAAAAGTTGCATTTTACCTATGTTTGGGGCACATCTGCAGCCATCTAACAACTTTCAGTTTGGATCAATCAGCGTGCCAATAGTGACTTCCACTCCTCTACTTGGAATTATAATCGACCAGAATCTCAAATTTGATCAACACGTGAAAAGCATCATCAATAGATTAGTTCCCCTGAGTCATGCCTTTATCAGACTATTCCCTAATGCGTACGGATTGGATTCTACAAGAAGGGCGATTCTATTCAAACAAGTTGTGAGAGCTAAGCTAACATACGGTTCTGAAATATTCTCCTCCGAGATTGATAATATTTTCATGGACAAACTACAAAGTTTTCAACGACGCTTTCTGGTACGCGTAGTTAGTGGATATAGAACAATTTCCCATATCTCGGTAGAAACTCTATCACGAATTGAATCAATACGCACTTATATGGGAAAACGCAAACTTACCTATGACGCACAGGAGAACACACCCTCCGAGGATAACCCACTATTTGCACATTTTCTTCCAAACGAACCACCAGAGAAAAGACCGAAACCCGAAAAAATCATCTACAAATCGTCACAAGAGATAATCAACATGCATAATAAAACAACAATTCACAGAATTGAACAAAACTCAAATGAATTTGATTCACAAGTAAGATCAAATATTCAACTCAGAACAACCGCAAACTCTCAGACAATTCCGGCAGACTGGGTAGATGAAGACGATATTACGCATGAAAGTGATCTTGTGGACCCACAACTTCCTACCCTTGGGGACCCAAATTCTGACAACTTTCACTTATATATCTCAGCTCGTATGAGGAAAATAGAATCGACCTTCAAACTCGGTGTTTGTTACCGTCTATATACTCAACGTGACTATTTCTTTGAGCAAAAATTCCATTTCCAACATTACGTAGACAGATGTCAAGGCACCCAAGTCACACTTTCAACAGCACTAAAACGCATTGCTGTAATTGCTGCAATTGGGCCTCCAAACAAAGTGATCATCATTACTGACGAACTCAACTCTTCTAGATTTATTGAGCATTGCAAAAATAACATTACTGAACTCGAGGGCGAGGTTCTGTCGGCACATCAAACATTGAATTGTGGCCTGATTTTCCGGAGGCCGGTGGCAGGTGATCCAATATTCAAGCAAGTCAAAGAAGATGCTATTGACAAATGCAAAAGCCGAATGAAAAATTTAGCATATTTCAAATACAATAAGAAATATGTCAATAGAGTTGTTGATGCTTGGTCGACTGTAGAGTGCAATGAGCGTTTCAGAAACTCAGATAATCTTGTATTGAAAAAATTCTTTCCAGTCGCTTCATGGATTCCAAAATATATCTCGACAAACTTCATACAGTCTCAATTCTTTACTGGACACGGCTGTTTTCGAGAGTATTTATATCGCTTCCGCAAAAGGGACAGCTCAGCTTGGGACTGTAACCAGTCAAGTCAAACTGTAGAACACATTTTGTTTGATTGTACCCGGTACTCACCAATCATCAAACAAGCATTTGAAAACGCAGGGATTCGTGCCTCTTGCTTGATGGAACTCGTTGATAGTCACCGGGCTTACACACTGTTCGACGAATCCACGACTGAAATTCACAAGTTGCTCATGATCGACAATCAAAACTCAGACATCAATAGAACGAACTAAACTTTGTATATGATCTCAACCATATAATGTCTCTTGTGTTTTACATTAAGAAAATGTTCTCACATCATGGATGGTGGTCTTAGTATATTTTTTGTTTATCACACTATCTCTTAATCTCTCATTTCAAACACATTGTTTAAACACTTTAATACACTAATCTTAAACACTCAATTTAAACACACACTTCAAACTCTTCGGTGCATTGACTTGTACCTATCCAGCCCGGGCTCACACTCGAGGCTGTTTAGTTGGTCGTCTAGTGCTTACTCACTCATTTTACACACTTAATTCAAACACTAATACTTTAAAATAAACGGCCCGCATGATTCAATGAATCGTGCATTAAATAAATAAATCATGATTCATAAGTTTAGACGAACTTAAGAATTACTAAAATCTATTTTAAATTTATCTTTTTCTTGGTAAAAATTTTGAATGTCATTCAATTTCGAATTCGCTGGAAATGAATGAAGCGAATCATGTCAGATGATGTTTGATGCAATCGTGTTTGAGTTAGAGATAATTTTGCTGTGCTTAATCGATGACATTTTTAGTATGAGTTCATCAATTGATTTGCTATACAAACGAAATTTGTCTAAATCAATTGAAAATATAAAAGGGAGAATCAATTTATAGTTTGTGGTAGATCAAGAACACTTTCAATAAATTTCTTCAAAGATGCCTTGAAAATCAATTTTTCTCTTGCTATCTCGTATATTCAAAATTATCATTTTGGTGTACAATTTCCAAATTTCCAAATTGGCTGGAAGCGAAACTTGAGCCCACCTCACCCATGCAGCTATGGACTTAAGGGAAGTTCGAAATCGTTTCGGTTACCCCATGTGTTCGTAACTGCATATGTGAGGTGGACCCTCATCAGCAGTTCTCCCGCTAATTGTACAGCTCAAAACAATTTCCATCTTGTGAAAGCTTGTGAAATTCGAATAGTGAACACAATTCCTGTCGTATTTTGCGCCGATTTCTTCCTTCTACTGACGAACAGATTTATGGATGATGAAAAATTGGAAAGAATTTCTCAATTAGTTTGCGAGCTGAACAATGTGTCCCGCTTTCCCGCAATATTGAAATTGTGAAAATTCTTTTCATGTTTTTTGCAATCTCCAGACTCATTTGGTCGTTTTAAGGTAGAATACTGCCCAACAAGAACCACAGTGAATTGTAGTCGCCAAATTCATTTGTTTGTACTCGCATTCACAAGTAGGCAAAACTGTATTGATAACAATTGATATTTTGAATATTTTTGACTTAATTATTGACAAAAAAAATAAAAATAAATTTTAAATTGTAACTCAATTGAACAAAAGCATTCTCGAATAGGGAAGCAAGTCAAAACCTGTTTTGTAAAAGAAATACAAGAAATACAGACAGAAAATCAAACGAACTTTAGAGAAACTGAATTAGCAAAATCGTTCTGTTCGGTTAGAGCTTAGAGAATTATAATTTTTAGACTAATTTTTACTTGTTTTGACCTAAATCATATCAGTTTAGATTAACTTGAAAATAAGTAAAAAATCAATATCCATTTTAAATTGAATTTTTCCCCATTTAAAAATAAATGAAAGTCAATTTCAAAGTCAAATTGACTTAAAATGAAATGTCAATTCATTGAAAATGAAAATGAATTGACGCATTTCAAATTAGGCTTGATGCAACGTACGGTCTAGTTAAAGATAATAATTATTGTGCTTAATCGATGACATTTTTTGAATGAGGTCGATCAATTGACATTTTACCATCTAAATTGGTTAGTGCTGATCATAGATTCGATAATGAAGTGATCCTATTGATTATAAAAGTGTAGAACCAATTTCACTTTTAGTAAATCAAGAAAAATATCCAAATAAACGTTTACGAAAATGTCTTGAAAATCAATCTTTTCTGTTGTTTTCATTCACAATACTAATTTTGTTACAACAAATTCGGCTACTTTTGTTGAGCGCTTACGAATTCTTTCGAATACAATCTCTTCGAGTACCGTACTGAATTTCTTCCTTCAACCGACGGCCAGATTCGATGGATGACGAAGATGATTTGAAGAAAGTTTTACACGAATTTCACAATTTCAAGAGTCGAACAGTGTGTCCGGTTCTTTCAATGCTGAAATTCATTGTATTGTTGGATAAATTTTCTTCAGACTTGTCAAATGGTCGTTTTTAAGGTAGAATATCTGTCCAAAGCACGATTTGTAGTCGAAAGACATTCCGTTTTGCATAAACAAATCTCCATCAAAATGACCAACAAAATTACATTTTGAATCATCTCAACAAAAATTGTTCAGAAACATCGAAAGGATTAATATTCTAAATGTACAAAAATAAATATATTTAAAATAGATCCTAAATTGATAATTATTAATAAATTGTTTAGAGAAACTAAATTAAAAATAATTGTTTTGTTTGATTTTGGATTAAATAAATCATAAATTGAGTCATCAGTTTAGGTTAAGCTGTTGAACAGCAGTTTAAACTTTAAATAAACTTTAAAATTAACAAAAATCAAAATTAAAAGTCAAAATGTCTGTTTGACACAGTCGACTGACTGGAACAATTGAAATGATGCAGTACGATCTAGTTAGAGATAATAACGCTTAACTGTCGACATTTAAAATTATCAGAGAACCGATCGCTCAACTATTTATATAAGTGAAGGACCAATTGCACATTTAGTATATCAAGAAAAATACTCAAAAATCGTTTCAAAAATGATTTGAAAATCGTTTTCAGCCACTGTTCAAAATTTGTCATTTTGTTATTGTGCTTTTTTGTATTATGTGTCATCGAAATTTGGCTTCTCGAATCTGACTATACAACTTGCAGTTTTGTGATTCCTCTTTACTGGATTTACATGGATGATGAAGCTACTATTGTGAAGATTATCAATTTCAAAGTAGCTGAACAATGTGTCCTGCTCTAATTGAAATAAGATTTTTCATTTTGTGCAAACTTCTGCAACAAATTCATCTAATCGTTTCTAGAGGAAGTCAGAAAAATAATACTAGTAATTGTAGTTGACACGAGTATTCTTTTTTGTTGAAACATGAGAATTAACCAGTAATAACAAAATGATATACATATTTGAATAAATTCAATAAAATTATTTTGACATTTTGAAATTATTTACAAATTAATAATACACAATGAAAAGTATTTTTAAAATTATTTAAATAAAATAAAAATAAATGCTGATTTGTAATATTCATATTAAATCATTAAAACTCATTTGAAAACATAGTTATAAAAGACTAAAAGTTATTTTGAACCTTGATTTACATGTCTGGGTTTGTAAATATAAGATACAAACACGGATGTTGACAGCTTCTGTTTTGGTCTCACCAATTTACAGTTTTAGTGTCCAAACCAGGATTTGGGTGGGCTGACGCAATTTGGCAAGTCAAATTGCAGTAGCAACAACAACAACTAGACTCAATAAACCTTTGGATTTGTAATTTGGTTAACTCACATTCAGAGTGAGTCACTGACGTACACTGTCGTTGAACGTTTAATGTCACTTATAATTACAAATGTCAGTACGAGACGTACAGCACATCACATAATTGTCACGTAAATTGTTTTATTGTCCCACTTGGCACAATGACAAGGATCTCTTCTAGGATGTCATTTCAATCTCGACATGTGATAAAAGTTGGTAATATTTCTTAAATTACATTTATGATTTTATTTTTCACTGTCATTGCCTTTAGAGAAGCGATATTTAAAACCAACCACCATTTCTTACTACTTAAGTGATGATGTGACTCAAATTGCAACTTAAATCAACTTAACCCAAACTCAAACTTCCTAAATCCGCCAAGAAAATGAATCCGTCAACTCACTTTTACATTTTGTGTTTCACTGTCTGCGCATCCTTGTTCATCCAATGCGGACATGCCCGTAACATCTACTGCAGTACCTATCCGAATAATCCAACAAATAATCAACAAAACTCAACAGTCGATCCAGCCTGTCCAGCCAACTCCGTCTGTCTGTCGGGCACGTGTCAATGCAAGTTTGGTTACATCCGCATCGATACTGCAATCAACTTTTCCTGTCTCAGTACACTGCCCGCCTTTGTCGGAACATACATTGCAATCATATTCCTCATCTTTGCGTCCTTTCTCGCTTGTTGTGGCTTCTGTGTTTACTTTTGTCGTAAACGAAAGCCAAAGCCAGCACCAACTCAAAATCTACAAGATGCCATCAATTCAATTGATCAAGCAAACAATAATACTGATGTTATCTTGAAAATAGATCTTCCGCCCAATTACGAAAATCTATATTTCAACAAATCAGTAATGACAATTTGTAATAATATTAATACTAATAATAATCATAAGAATGGTGATGACAGTGATGATGAGGACAATAATAGTAATAATAATTTTCATGAATTCACACTACCGCCATCTTATGATGAGCTTTGTAAAACAAAGAGCATTGTCGATGAGGAACACTTTCATGTTGATAAAAATTAAACAATAAATAAACTTTTGATCTGATTTTTAATGAATTGTTATTTTTGTTTTAAATATAAAATTTTGATTTCAAATTCAGATACAATTTTAAATACCCAAAAGTAGTTGGATAAATGGTTATCAACTGGTGAATTCCAAAATGTTTTGGGTAATTCGAAATTGAGGTGAATTTTGCAGATCGAAATGATCCTACTTACTATCCGACCTTAACCAATTTTTGTAATAAGTAATGAGTAATGAGTAAGAGGCTATTGGGAAAGCCAATTTTGGGTCAAATTGACAAAATGGCAAAATGGCAAAATGGCAAATTGGCAAATTGGCAAATTGGCAAATTGGCAAATTGGCAAAATGGCAAAATGGCAAAATGGCAAAATGGCAAAATGGCAAATTAGGATACTACTTAGATATCTTAAAAATTACTTTGTTCTTACCTTAACCAACTACGACTCAACCTAGCCCAGTTCGTCCCTACCCCGATCTTATCCCTTCACTAATCTAAGGGTGATGGTAAAATTGGGTCGAGGTGTTTTCCACAACCTTCGCCTCTATGTTTGCCCAATCATGCATGACATGTCACATGTTGTTGTTGTTGAAAGATATTTTTAGATTTAGTTCTTAATGTCCTGCACCATATGATGAGGATGATAATGATGTCCAGGTTCTAGAATGTCAGATGATTGCTTTATTGTACGTGCCATATTAAATGCTAGACCACGATAAATGTGCACTTTGCACACTGCACACAACAACAGACTAATAATAATGACTCATGAGGATGATTATCATCTCAACATTGAGGTAAGCCATCCTGAAATATTTGGGCACAAATTTCCTCTAGACTTTGATCTTTCAAGATTGTACTGTAGTGACGTACAGTGGCGGTGCGCACAACAATTGCTCAACTCAAATGCAATAAAAATTGTTGGTTGTCACTTTTAAAATTTTACGATGGTTATGAGACTGAAAGTGGTTGACAACAAGATGTCAAATGTCTTTGACCGATTGTGATTTGAGAGACAAATTCGATTCGAGTCTTCGATTAAATATAGAAATTGTCTGTAGTGTAAACTAACGTAGTATATGTATTTGTACTTTTTTATGCCATACGGAAAATGGATTAACTAATATTTCAATAGTTAATACCTACCAGAAATGGAAATTTGACATATTAGTTGCTATTTAAACATATTAATTGTGGCTGCTTCAATGGATCTCCACTTATGTAATTTCTTTATTTTACTAAATGTTAACATTTTTGTTGCTTGTTATCATGCTGTTTGAATTAAGATCTCTCTTATTTCTGTTCGTTATGTTTATGATAATGTTTGGCTGCATTTTTGTGTGCGTTATTAGTGTGCGAACAATTCATGATTGTTGCTTCAAAGTTGAACAACTGTCTGCTCAGAATTCGGTTCCTGATTTGACTCGTGTTACTTTCTCTGCTGCTTCTTCTTCCACAAGACAAACTTCAAATGTCACAATTCAGAGAAGTGATGCTTCCTATGCGGAACCAAATTTTGTAATCAACCAAAGAACTATGACAATGTTTGAAGGGATAAATGAATCAACAAATGAAAAAGTAAAAAGCTATAAAAAGCCAATCAATCTAGATCTGCCTCCAGATTATCAGAATGTTGTATTTAGTAATGCACATTCAGTCCGAAACGAAGAAATTGCACCACCATCTTATGAGTCTTCTTGTAATAATGCAAATAATGAGAATACAAATAAAAATTAATTAAGTAACAATCGATTATGTAATTTTACGTTACTTGACAGTTTCAATAGTGATAATATCCGAATTTACACATCAACCTAATGCCAAATGTACGATAATTCTGCACAATGACACTTCTGACAAAGTAATGATTAAAAATAAACAATTCATAGTGAAAAGAAATATTTATTTAACATGAAAAATTGAACAGATTGAACTTGACAAAGTGTTGAGCATTACAATTCACAATTCATCGACATTAATCAGTGAAGTTTCATGAAGACCAACAAGTGCGATGGTGTTCAAGTTGACACAACGTCGAAAAGTTTGTCGGGTAAGACGCTTGCATTCGGCTACTTTACGAACCCGTTCGGGATTGGAGGCTTGTAGAAATTGGGGAGGAGTTAAATGCATAATTTTACATGCTGAACATCTAATGCAGTGTTGCGATAAACGTAGTACTTGAAGGTTGGGGAAAATCTCGGGGATGAAAAGCTTTTCCGAGTCGAGGTGAGAACCAGTTTTGATGTCCAATTCGAGCAGACGGACAGAAGGGACTTGGGCAATAGGTTGAGGTTGTTCTCCGTCAGGCGGTTCTTCAACTTGGGGTATATGGCTAGAATTCAAGGACAGATTGACCAACTGAGGCAGCAGTGACAAACAACGGGCCAACATGGTCATGGGCATTGAAAGCTGAACTAAAGTCAGTGTGGTCAACGAACTGAATCGACTGCAAAACTGCTTCATGTCATCATAGTCGTCAATATCAATTCCATTAAATGACAAAACATTAATCTTGGATTGTAGTTGATGGTCAAGTGAAAGTAAGTTTGGCAATTTTGCGTAATTGTGCAATTCGATTGAGTCGATATTTGGTCCATATTGACTTAGTGAAAACAAAATCCAGCCAATTGCATCCTCAATGCCATAGACATGGACGGCAAAAGTGGTCAAACGGGAGAGAAAGGTCAGTTGGGGTCGGATGCCCAAGTTGTACCTAAATAGAGATAGATCCAATCTGAGATGACGTAGTGATTGGAGACGGTTGAGGCAGGAGAATAGATTGTTGACGAATTCAATTGCAAAATCGGCGTCACCGAAAGGTAAACTGCTAATACAGAGTTTTAAATCGGCCAAATGTTGTGAGTAGTGTTCAATAAAGAGAATCATTTGATTGAGTGCAGCATTGGGGAGAGGAGTTTCATCATACATCAAAGTCAAATGAGTGATGTTTGGCAACAGTGAACAAGTAAGTGGCATGTCAACAATGCCATTGGGCAATGCCATTGCATCGAATTTGATCTGATCCGGTGATTCGAGTGTAAACCAAGGAGAGCCGTCATCACGACGAATATGTCGAATCAAATCGGTTCCATATGAGCAGTAAAACATGTCGTGATTAAGATTTTCGAGTCGGGCTCGTCTTTGAACAATCACGAGTCGTTTCCGTCTCATCAATTCGGTTCTCCGTGACTTGAACCAAGTTGTGCACACCAATCCCACCGAATGAAGCAGATCCACCAGTGGCACGTGAGAGAAGATGGCTTCGAGACAGACAGAGGGCAGTTTGGATAGACACGGGGCCATGCTGGGATGAGCTGATTCGGTTGGGAAAATGATAAAACGAAAATAGAAATCGTGGTGCGATGATGAAAGAAACGGAATACACACGAACAGGCCAGTCTGACTGAAAAGTTTGTCTGACAAACCAAAACATTATGCATTACGCTACTGACGACATCTGCTGAGTGTTTGCATTACTAAGGTTTCAACCGCGAACAATTACATACTAATTGTCAATATCAATTTGCATATTAAGCTAATTCTAGATTAAATGTCCAATAATTCAGCAATCAATGATCGAAGCCAAAATGTTCAGATAGAAATCTGCAATGTAATGCAGAATATAAATATGAAATTAAACGATTACCTCTACTGTGTGGTATGCCATTCTGCAATACCAAAAGCACTGACAAATTCTTTGTACTTTTACCTCTCTAAATTGGACCACGGGCAATGATTGATATGTGTATAGTGATGGTATGCAAAATTGCTAAAATGCAAAAAAGACATTGACAAAATACAATAACAATATAAATTAAACAATATTTTTTTTTAAATTCAGAATTCTTGAGAGCAAATATCTATTTGTTGGATTTACAAACAAAACGTTGTGTTTGATTGAGAAAAAATAGTCTGTAGTATTATATAATTGCAATAGACTGTAGCATGTAGTCGTACAAGTTTTTATGGTCTACTAAAAATGGATTGCCTGTCATCCCAAGTTGTAAATACCAAGAAATGAAACTCGACATTTTGCTGCGCTTTAAACGTCAATTGTATTTGCTTCAATCTACACATATGTAATTTCGAATTTCTAAATTATTTTATCACAATGTTATTCGGAGATATCTTGAACATTATCTTTCAGAGTGTTTCTATTTTTGTGGGTCTCATTGTTTGTGGGTTTGTAATTTTCAAGTGTTTTAAATATTTAGCTGACAAGCTAAAAGACATTATTGCCCAAAAGGCAGTTCATTGTGAGATTCGAAGCACCTTTACGAGCACTTCTTCCCCAATACCTTCTTATGTCACCAATCCCACAAGTGAGTTTTTCAATGTGGAACCAAATTTGACAATCAACCAAGTAACATTCAACTCAGACAACGACGATGAACTAATAATAAAAAATGAAAACAAGTCCATCAATCTAGATTTGCCTCCAGATTATCAAAATGTCGCTTTTAATAGTGACAATTCGGTCCAAAACGACGAGAACGAAATTAAACCGCCATCATATGAGCTTACTTGTAATGCAAATCAAAATGATTAAGTTTTATTATGATGTTATGACGCATTTGATCATTTCTTTTTTTTTTGTTAAAGTCCTGTACCACATTATGATTCCAATTAAAGTGTCATATGACTAATTACTCATACTTAACTCATCTTAAAATGAGTATGGAATTTGCCCAACCGATGTGATAAAATCGTTATCTAGTTTTTCTAGACATATTACTCATAGCACTAAATCTGTAAATTGTAATCAGTTTTCCCAAGTTTAATCACTTTATTTTCTACCTAAAGCTTTCTATTAGTTTACTTCAACTTATATTTTTCCCCATTCAATCAAAATGAAGTTCCAAATTATCGCATTACTTCTCTGCACCATTGCGGTGACATGTACGGGTACAAATATAACCGTTTCCTGCATTCGCGACTCATTCTGTCCACTAAATTCCGTCT
This sequence comes from Rhizoglyphus robini, assembly GCA_023373905.1. Taxonomy (NCBI): domain Eukaryota; kingdom Metazoa; phylum Arthropoda; class Arachnida; order Sarcoptiformes; family Acaridae; genus Rhizoglyphus; species Rhizoglyphus robini. The sequence continues at coordinate 294,333 of JAKIJQ010000020.1, forward strand.
GTCTATCCAGTCAATGTCAATGTGCATTTGGTTTTGTGGCTGTCAACTCCAACTCATGTATCCCATTCGACTGTTTGAACACTTTCGAGTGTTACAACCAAATTGGTCATTACACAGAATGTCATCAAAGTAAGTGTCAATGCACAACCTCTGCTGATATAGTCCAAGAGAACAGCACTCAGAAGTGCGTCAAATTTCGAACCCCACAATCCTCAAACATTTCCAGTGACTATGGCGGTTATGTTGTAAATACCAAATTCCATTCTTTCAAGTTTTTAGTATATATTGCATTGGGCATTAATGTGTTGGCAATTATTCTTTATTTATGTTGTAAGCGCAAAAAAGTGATAACAATGACGAATCGAGCTCAGAACCAATGAGCACAGCTTCAACTCACTCCAAAATGGCAAATTGGCAAATTGGCAAATTGGCAAAATGGCAAAATGGCAAATTGGCAAATTAATTATCCCAATAATGGGATACTAACTTAGATGTCTTAAAAATGACCATATTCTGACCTACTCAACATGGGTCTATCCGTCACTACCCCTATCATACCTCAACCACTGTTAGTGTTAGGGTAAAATTGGGTCGAGGTGTTTTCCAGAACTTTCGCCTCAAAGTTTGCCCAATCATGTCACATGTTGTTGTTGTTGTTGAGAGATATATTTTTAAATTTGGCCTATGTTCTTAATGTCCTGCACCATATGATGATGATGCTAATGATGTCCAGGTTCTAGAATGTCAGATGATTGCTTTATTGTACGTGCCATATTAAATGTTAGACAAATGTGCACTTTGCACACTGCACAACAACAGATCAATAATGACTCATGATTGTCATCTCAACATTGAGGTAAGCCACCCTGAAATATTTGGGCACAAATTTCCTCTAGACTTTGATCTTTTTAGATTGTACTGTAGTGACGTACAGTGGACGTGCACAACAATTGCTCAACTCAAATGCAATAAAAATTAGTTGCCACTTTTGAAATTTTATGATGAATGAGACTGAAAGTGGTTGACAACAAAATGTCAAATGTCTTTGACCGATTGTGATTGTGATTTAAGAGACAAATCGTCAAGTCGCGTCTTCGATTAAATATAGAAATAGTCTGTAGTGTAAACTAATACATAGTATATTTGTACTTTTTTATGACATACGGAAAATGGATTAACTGTTATTATTTCGATAGTTAATACCTACCAGAAATGGATATTTGACATATTAGTTGCTATTTAAACATAATTTCTATTTGCTTCAATTGTATTCTCAAATATGTAATTTTTCAAATTTACTGAATTTTGTTGTCGTATAATCATAATGTTTGAATCTCTCTTATTTCTGTTCATCGTGTTTATGATAATTTTTGGTTGCTTTTTTGTGTTCGTTATTAGTGTACGAACAATTCATGATTGTTGCTTCAAAGTTGAACAACTGACTGTTCAGAATTCGGTTCCTGATTTGACTCGTGTCGCTTTCTCTGCTTCTTCTTCCCCAAGACCAACTTCAAATGTCACAATTCAGAGAAGTGGTGCTTCCTATGCAGAACCAAATTTTGTAATCAACCAAAGAACTGTGATACTGTTGGGTAATGGCATCAATGAGCCAGCACATAAAAAAGTAAAAAGCTATAAAAAGTCAATCAATCTAGATCTGCCTCCAGATTATCAGAATGTTGTATTTAGTAATGCGCATTCAGTCAGAAACGAAGAAATTGCACCGCCATCTTATGAGTTTTCTTGTAATAAAATAAATGCAAATAAAAGTTGATAATTGACAGTGTGAGTTGCAATTATAAATGAATTTTTTTTGTTACTTGTGTATCTCAAAGTACTTGACAGTTTCAATTGTGAAAAAATCTGAATTTACAGATCAACCTAATGCAAAGATTAAAATTTAGCGGAAAAAACATTTGACTAAGTTCTTCTTAAAAATAAAAAAGTAATGAAAAAAAGTAATATTTATTTAACATGAACGTGTTGAGACAATTCGCGAATTCACAATTCGTCGACACTAATCAGTGTTTGATTACCACGAATATCAGAAAATGTGCCGGTGTACAAGTTTGACACAACGTCGAAATGGTTGTCTGGTGAGATGAGTGTATTCGGTTACTTTACGAACCCGTTCGGGTTTGGGGGCTCGAGCCTTTGAGGAGGAGTTAAATGCACGATCTTACAGACTGGGCAATTTAGATAGACACAATTCCCAACTCATCGACAGTGTTTCATTGCCATCCGAATCAACAAGTGCAAACGTAGAAGTTGAGACAACTTCGAAATAGTTGTCTGGTGAGTACATTCGGGCTATCTATTGCCGATATTACAGTCTGAGCATCGGACATAGTAATACTGCAGAGCAAGTACTTGAAGAGCGGGAAATATTTCGTGTACAAAAAGTTTTTCGGAATTGTGAATTGTGAATTTTCGGATTCGGTTGTGATAGTCAAGGAGAGTCAATCTCTCTTGCTTTATAATTGACAACACCCGCACGATGTTTAATTTTTTCACGTGCCTATGATAATAATAATAATCTACGCAAAACGCTACAATTTAAGTAATAAATCAAAAATTACGAATTGGCAAAATTGTTTATTGTCATAATGAGATTGTCACAATGGAAATGTATGTAATAATGTGGCATTCACAGAACAAACATATGTTCTATTATGGTGAAGACCCTCGTTCCTGGTCATCGATGGAGCTTTTGGGCGGTTCTTTGTCCACTGCTTTTGCCTTTTTGGTATTCTTCTTCTTCTTTTTGGCCTTGTCCTTCTTGGCCTTGTTCGCCGATTTAGCACTTCGTGCGACCATACTTTTGATCTTGTTGGTGATCGTGGAGAGTATGCCACTTTGCTGTGCAGGACTGTTGACTGTCGAAGAAGTTTTTGTAGTGATAGTCGGCTTGACGCCAGAGGACTTGTCCACTTGAGATGGATTGTTACTTTCGAGACCACTCGAGGTGTTGTTGTTCTGAGTTGTGTGCACCTGACCAAGCCATTTCATCTTTTGTTGTTCGTAACGAGCTTTTCGGTTCCACTTCTTCCACCAATAGATTGCCAATCCACCGATGAGCAAAATGAGAATTGCAACCAAAGCGTAAATCCACAACTGAGAATTGTCAGAATCTGTAGCGACCGTTGAACTTGATGGTATGACTTGAGTGGTCATGACACATTGGACGAATTCGCTGAGAGGCTGCTCCACACTACTCACAAAGCCAATCTCGTCCGTGTAGAGATGCTTCCTCTGTCCTATGGTGACTTTGCCAGCGTCAGACAAAAGAACCAGAGTGACACTATCGTCCGGAATGAGAGCAAACGCGGTGACAATGTCCGATTGGGAGGGCGGAAGACGGCCATACTCAGAATTAGGATGAGGTCTTTAAGGGAAAAACGTTTCAAAACGTTTCAAAATTTACATAAATTTACTCAAACTTACTTGACCTTCACTTCGTTCCCTACTGCTTTGATCGCGTACGCATAGTGCATGCTCTCCTGGTGTACTTCATATCGCCACACTTCGAGCAAAGTCCACAGGTCAGCATGTTCTTTAGGCTTTTTTGTCGAATCCATACTTAACAGAAAGTTCGCCCGATTATCTATACTTTTATCCTCGTAACATAGGAATTCCTTTTTGGCGCCACCATCGAGGGGATACAGCTCGTAGCAATCGTCTTCGCTACTCAACGGACCATACATTCGCATCAGGAAATGTTGGTTTTTATCGTTGGTTATGAAGCTGAACTTCTGGTAACGTATTTGGCCAGGACCTTTCACGGTGAAGATTTCTGCTGTCTCGCTGAACAGTCTGTTCGCATCTTTATAGTCGCCACCGATAGTCAACTTGTTTCCAGCCGCTAGTTTTGAATCGAGCCTTAAGTTCGCAAACGGCACCACAAAGAGGTAACCACCCTCAGCCAGCAGATAGACCCAATGCTTACCCGGTCCATCTCGGTAGCCTCGACTTCCCATAGCCAAAATCTTGATTCGATTGTCGCGTATTTTGTGACATACCTCCTACGTACAGGAAGAGAAGTAAAACGTTGAGTCACTCGAGCTATGCAAAATAAGACTTACGAGACTGGTCAAGTGGGCCGATGCAGACATCAAGGACAGGACAACCGAGAGACTGTAGAAGAGGACAGACACCATCGAGAGCATGTTCGGACAGGGTCACAAGTTGTGGTCACTTTAGTTAGTTACCAAATAGAAATAATGTAAATCGAGCAGCAACTCGAACTATTTGTATACTAAACAAGTATGCAATACATTGTGACCTATGTGAGTGTTCGATTTCTGTTTGTAAATTGGAGAATATTGCACTCATCGTGCGCTTTTTGAATTCTATTACAAGTGAATGTACCATAAAATTTATTTATAATTTATGATAAATGCATTTACCTCGTTTTCACAATATGACAGTTCGGTGCTTTACAACAAAACACTCAACTCAGATAGATCAACATTTTATGATTTTTTGTATGTTGATTTCAAAATATCTAAACTGATTGATACGTGTTTTTTAGCATTGATAATTCATACTAAACATAACCGTAATGTCTCACTGAATAACAATTTATTTGGCAAGAAATAAAACGTATTGAGTACAAAGTATTGAGACATTCACAGCTCACTAATGTTAATCAGAGTTTCATCGTTGTTACGAAAATTCGGGTCAGTCAGTGCCACAGTGTGCAAGTTGGGACAACGTCGAAATGGTTCTCTGGCAAGACGAGCACATTCGGAATATCCGGGAGAATATTCGAAACATCCACCTCCAGTGTATCGAGAAGTTATCTTACAGTCTGAACATCCATAAAAGGAATGAGCCAAACGAAGTACTTGGACATTGGGAAAAATCTCAGCGATAAAAAGCTGCTCAGAGTCGCGGTGACAGTCGGTGGTATAACGCAAATTGAGCAGACGAACTGAAGGAACTTGGACAATTTCGGGTTGATGTTCTTGCTCACCTTCTTCTTCTGACTGTGACAGGCGAATAGACAGATCAAGTTGGACCAATTGTTGGAGTTGTGACAAACATCGGGCCAACATGGTCATCGGCATTAAATTCCTAAGAAAGGATAGATCCAATCTGGTCAACGAGACAAATCGAGTGCAAAACAGTTTCATGTCATTGTACTCATCAGCGCCAAGGTTACCAACAGACAAGAGATTGAATTTGGCATCTAGTTGACGGTCAATTTGAAGAATGTCTTTCAAATCAGTCTTATTGAGCCATTCGATTGACCTAACATTTCCTCCATATTGGCGGAGTGAAGAATAAACCCAATCTGCCTCATCTCCATGCTGAATGCCATTGATGAAGATGGTAAATGTGGTCAAACGGGAAAGAAACGGCATTTCTGGCCAATTCGAAAGGTCGAATAGATCGAGATCCAATTTGAGATGCTTTAGAGAAGAAAGACGACCGAGACAGTCAAACAGATTGGTCACATTAGTGCGCAAAAATTCTTCACGTCTTTCACCTTTTTCAATTCTGAGCTTCAAATCGATCAAATGAGGGAAATTTTCAATAAGGAAAGTCACTTGGGTGAGACACGAGTTTGGTAAAAAAAGATAAATTATCAAAACAAAGTGAGTGATATTAACAAAATTTGATAAGATTGGCGATGTTGATAGTTTCCGGATGCCATCGGACAAAACAAGTGAATCAAACTTGACTTTATCGAGTGATTCGAGAGTGACCCAAGCCGAACCATCATCACGACGGACATGCTGAATCAAATCGGTTTCGTGAGTACTGTTGACCAGGACATTGTAAAGTTTTCCGAGTTTTTCTTCATCATCAAAGATCACGAGTCGTCTACGTCTCAACAGTTCGGTTCGAAGTGAACTGTACCAAGTTGTGCAAACCATCCCCACGGAACGAAGTAGATCGATTAGTGGCACGTGAGAGAAGATGGCTTCGAGGCACAAAGAAGGGAATTTCGATAGACACGGAGCCATGCTGGAACGAGCAGATTTGGTGGGGGAATTCACGAGACGAAAATAGAAATCGTGGTGCGAGGATGAAAGACAGAAACGCAACACACACGAACAGGCCAGTCAGACTGTCTGTCAGAATGAACACAAACAAACCACAAAACACATGCTACTTTACGCTACTGGCGACATCTGCTGAGTGCTTGCTTTACTAAAGTTTAAACTGTTACTTTTGCTTTCATGCTTCTTGTCTTGTTTGATTGAACAAAAAATAACACAAACTTTTAAATTAGGAATAAATGAGGACTTCTTTTGTGTTTACTTTGAAAAGCGATTTATTTAATAGGAAAGATGCAGAATGACAAAAAACATTTTGAACATTTACAGTTCAGCGATATTAATCAACGTTTCATTGTCATTGAAGGCGACAAGTGCAATGGTGTGCAAATTGACACAACGTCGAAATGGTTGTCTGGTAAGACGTTTGCATTCGGAAATTCGACGAATGCGTTCAAGTTTGGAGGCTTCATTGTCAAATCGATAAGGAAAGTGGAGTTGAATGATTTGACAGTCTGGGCATTCAGTGCAGGAATGTCTAAGACGAAGCACTTGGAGGTTAGGAAAAATCTCGGGAATGAAAAGTCGCTCCGATTCGAGATGAGATCGAGTGTGGATAGTTATGGTGAGCAGACGAACTGAGAGAACTTGAGTAATTTGTGGTGGAGGTTGATCGTCTTGCTGTTCATCGTTATCCTGGTCTGCTTCTTCGAGTTGCGGAATGAGGAGAAAATATACATTGAGATGGATCAACTGAGAAAGCAAGGACAAACAACGAGCCAACATGGTCATTGGCATTGAAAGATCGAACAACTTCAATGTGGTCAATGAGCTGAATCTAGTGCAGAATCGCTTAATGTCATCAAAGTTGCCATTACCAATTCCATTCAAAGACAAAACAGTGAACTTGGCGTCTAATTGGCCTTCAACTTGAAGTATGTTATGCCCGTAATGGCGCAGCGAAGCCAAAATCCAACCAGCATCTTCAATTCCAGAAATTCTGATTGCAATAGTTGCCAAACGAGAGAGAAATGGCATTTGGGGACGGATTGGCAAATTAGGAAAAAAATCAAAATCCAATCCGAGATGTCGAAGCGATTGAAAACGGTCAATGCAAGCGAACAAATTGGTTACATTGCCGATAAATGCAACTGGATTATCTGTGCTGTTAATTGGCAAGGCGTCAATGCGTAGCTTCAAATTGACCAAATGATCTGAGCAATTTTCGAGAAAGCGAATAATTTGAGTGAGAGCAGGGTTGGAGAGTCGAGGTTCTTTGAACAACAAGGTCAAGTGAGTAATGTTGGTTAAAAATGGGGAAGTGCATTGAATAATAAGATTTCCATCGGGCACAACAACTGCATCGAACTTGATCTGGTCAAGTGATTCGAGTGTAAGCAGAGGCGATCCGTCATCAAGACGTACATGTCGAATCATATCAGTTTCGTGAGAGCAGTTAATCAGCTCTTTGTAATGATTTTCGAGTTGATTCTCATTTTGGACAATCACGAGCCGTTTTCGTCTCATCAGTTCGGTTCGACGTGAATTGTACCAACTTGAGCATACCAGTCCAATGGAGCGAAGAAGATCTACCAGTGGCACGTGCTTGAAAATGGCTTCGAGACAGACTGAGGGCAGTTTAGATAGACAGGGAGCCATGCTGGGACGAGCAGATTCGGTTGGGCAAATGACGGGACGAATAGAAATCGAGATACAAGGATCAGAAACGTAACATACAGACAAACTCGAACTGAAGCCAAACGATAACAACACTCACACTCAGTATGTGCACTTTCGGTACACAACTGACGTAACATGCTTTTATTGACAAAAAGTTATTCTGATTATATCTCTTTTCGGTTGCACTGTTGTGTATGATTAAATTAAATTATTTGTTATTAAAAGAACAGATTCGATTAAAAAGCATTGACAACAATTCACAATTCATTGACTCTAATCAGAGTAACTTGACCTATATAACCAAATTACATGTCTTTCAGTGTCGAGGTGAGATTCGGTTTCGATTTCTAAGGTGAGTAGACTAACTGAACAAAAAACTCGAACAATTTCGTGTTGAGGTTGTTCCAGATTGTGTTTCATCGACTATAAAACTAAAATCAAGACATGATAACCCAGCAAACTAACCGGATATCTTAAATGACCCTATTTCTCTTAATTTGATCATATTTTGGTCGATACATAACATTTACTACTGCAATAATGCTTATCTAATCAAATTTAACCTTCACTAAAATCAATAATAAAATTTCATAGTTACAATGACAACTAACAAATGTGTACGTTGCTGATACTTAACACTTGATACGTAAATCGTGATGGCTCATGAAAACAGTGCTCAAAGGTATTCATCTGTTATTTGGTATATAACAGCTTGTTTGTGTAAAATACATATCATTTAGTTTAATTAAGCTCGCGTTCCATAGGTCCAAATTGTGATAACCAAATACATGAGTGTAAGTTTAATTGATTTTGCAAACTTTATTCATTCTGTTCTCTAGTATGGAATCTTTAGAATTGAAGTCACACTCAAGTGAAGACATGTCCACAAATGTTAAAGCAAACGAAGCAAGTGTCATCATTACCATGGAGCCAATAAAAGAGAATCAAACAGATGTTATTAGATACAAGCATCCATCTTGCTGTGCAACCTGTGTGTGTTGCGGATTCTGGATATTATTTGTGTGCACATGTTGTTTGTGTTTTTACCCATTTTGGCCGACAAGCAAAGAGTCCAAAAAAGTTCATAAAGAAATAACTTTGAAAGGATTCGTCTGCATGATAATTGGACTGATCTTATATGTGTGCACATGTGGTTTTTGTGGTTACCGATATTGGCCATGTAACAAAAATAAGTATTAAATTAAATCTAAAGAAATATGAGAAATGCTGAATAGGCAAGTACATTTCTCCTTCCTGAAAATAAATCGCGTAGCAATCTTGAGCGTACTCATGAATGCAGCCTTAATTTAATAATATTTTTTAATAAATAAAATTGATAATAACCAAAAGCTTTAAATGTTAAATATGAATTTATTGAAAAGTGCTTCAAGTGGAGAACTTGGAAATCTTGGAGATTAGGGAAAATCTCGAAGATAAAAGTCACTCAGTTTCGAGGTGAGAAATAGTGAAGAAATCCAAGGTGAGAAGACAAACAGAAAAGACTTGGACAATTACTGATGGAAATAATTCATCTTCCTCGCTAGATATACCATATTCTAAATTTGCAAAATGGCAAAATGGCAAATTGGCAAATTGGCAAAATGGCAAAATGGCAAATTGGCAAATTGGCAAAATGGCAAAATGGCAAAATGGCAAATTGGCAAAATAACAATTATCGGAGCGTATACATGAATATAATCTGCATTTAAGTTTTTAGATAATAAAACATTTTTTATTATTTATAAATTATTAATTAAAATTTAATATTACAAAAAAGCTCATGATTAACAAATGTGACAATAATAAAAAATAGATAACAAATAAATAAAATCACAACATTAAATTCAATTTCAACCTTGTTTAACTAAAGTACTTTGACTATTCAGTGAATCGTAAGTTGGTGGAGGTATTTCACTGGAAAAGTCATCATCAGCAACAGTAAGAGAACTTGAACTTGGCTGGTCATGCAGTAGATTGTCATAATTTGGCGGTAAATCTTCTTTTACAGGAACAGCTGGAACAGTCGACTGACTTTGTCGCAGTAAATCGATTGGTCGAAAGTTGGTTCGTATAATAAAGATTCGTCGATTCGAATTTGACGAATTTGACGTTGAAGTTTGATTTTGTCGATTTCTACGTACGAACCACTGACAACAACTGACAAAGATTGACGAGACAATGAACACACCAATAAGGACCAGAAATACCACAATCAGTACTCGAGTTGTTGTGAGTTTGTAGAGGACACACTCTTGAATCGAATCGTCCAAGTACGAGAAATCATCACAGACGCATTCGTCCTTTGCGGATGAGCATTTACTGTTGGGATAACGCTGCAAACATCCTGAATCGAGAGTACATTTCATTGCTTGACATGATTTTGATCCCTTTTGCCAATCATGTCCAAATGGGCATCTACACGCGCCTTTAACGCATACCTTCCCAAAACTGCAATCGTCAGTTGTGGAACAGACACGAGTTTCATTACTCACACAACTCTGTGTTTGCTCATCAAAGTGAATGTCACTTGTTTGGGTACAACGGCACATTTTGCCATTGCTACCCAAACACTGAGTGTGATCGCCAAATTGGTACTCACAATCTGCGGCATTCGAACAAAAGTAGGGCACGCAATGGAATGTATTATCCTTCGCGGGGATGTAACCCATCATACAGCGACATTTCTGGTTTCCGCAGATTGCGTTATGGCCGCAGTGGGTTTTGGTTGCGCACGCAGATCCGATTGGGTAATAAAGCGTAATATCGCACTTTTGAGTGTAGTAGTTCAACATGTGATTCTCATCACATGCGCAGCGTTTTGCTCGACTGTGGCAAATTGCGTTTGAATCGGAAAATTTGCGTGAACAATCTCGATCGCCCGAACACGAGTATCGGGTACATTTTCTCTTCGAACTCACATAACCAAAAATGCATTGACATTTGCCACCAAGGCAGATTGAATTCTTCTTCTCACATTTGCTCCAATAGTCAACTTCACATTTCTCTTCAAAACAATCGACATATTCAATAAAAATAAAAACTACGAAAACAACGAAAACAAAAGTTCTCATGATGCTGACGGATGTCACGTTTAAAGTCAAATGAAGATGAATAGTCACATAGATTTGATTATGATTATAATGATTATTATTATGATGACACTTTGACGTAAGGACAATTAGCCAAATGGACTTCAAACGAGATAGTAAAACTCTCATCTCATAAAGTGAATAATAATTACATTTTGGATCTGCGTATCTTACATGACACAAAAGTCGTCGTTTTATGATCGTGCAAATACAAAAGGCAATATAAAGGATACTTGTGTGCCAAGTTTGGATAAATTATTAGGCAAATACGACACTTGTTAGCACTTCTTGCATAGTCTGGTTAGTAAGAAGAATTTGGGCTTGACAACTACTAACCGACAGTTGAACGACGCACTCAAGGGCATTTTGGGATTGGCTGGCTCTCTTATCTGTAAATCTCCTTGGATACGATTGTAAATGGAGGATATATTGAGAGTCGGCTTGTTGAGACTTCCCGGTAATTCCTATAAAATAGATATTTAAGAATGATATTAATAGGATAATTATTATGGTTTAAGGTATTTTGTTTTTTCTATTAACTGTTAGTCATTTTTGTCATTTTTGTAGCTATTTGGCTATTCAACAATTTAGAACAATTTTGCCATTTTGCCATTTTGCCATTTTGCCATTTTGCCATTTGGCCATTTTGCCATTTTGCCATTTTGCCATTTTGCCATTTTGCCATTTTGCTATTTTGCTATTTTACCATTAGCAACTAAGAATTTTTAAATTTAATTATTTAGTTAATTCACATTTCATTCCATTCACATTCACCATTTTACCTTATTTGAATTTTTAAAAGTTATCTTTAAATTTAAATTTACAAAATTTTATATTTAATATCTTATATATAATCTTAAGCAAACATTACTTTTAATTATCATTTTTATCAATATCCAACGAATCATAAGTTGGTGGTGAAACAAATTCCAAATTGTTGCTATTTTCATTATCATTTATTGCCAAATTGTGATAATCGGGAGGTAAATCTGCTTGTTCTAATTGTTTCTCAATTGAATCCACCGTCTCAATTGCTGTACTTTGATTGTTTGGTTGTCGCTTGTCTCGAATCCATCGTACCAACAATATCATACCGCAGCAAAGTATCGAAAAGGAGACACAAGGAAGAATAATAATCAACACCATATAAAGAAATATTAGTGCCACCTGATGTGGACAAATTACATAGCAAGGTATTGTGTAGACGTCACACTGTTGGGTGTCCCAATCGACCTGATAGTCACCTTCACACGTACAGTAGGGTTCAAAGTTGATGTCATCACAATAGTCTGCGGTACAATTCGTTTTACAATAACTGAATCGGCCAAATAGGTTTAGGCAATCGTCGTTTGAGCTGCAGTTAAAGTTGATACAAGTGTTGGGAATGTCAGGACTGGGAATGTAACCAAACTCACATTCGCATCGACCATAAACACAGACAGAATCGGATGGACAGTAATTTGAGTCTGTGCAGGGGTCGGTTAGATTGAGACGAGCATGAGCAAGTTGAAGTACAGTAAAAGTTACGATGAAGACTTGAAGAAGAAAAGTTGTTTGAAAATTCATTTTTGTAATCGAAAAAAATAGAGAAAAATTGTTGTGACAAAATGAGATTAGAGAGCCAAAGTGCATTGATATACGATCAACAACAACATGTCTTTAAATACATAACTAAACATTACAAAGTCACACACCAATATATGTGCTCAAGCATTTTGATGCACTACTGCAATCATTTGGTAGTTACGCACATAAAAATATTTTTATCATTTGCTATGCAATAAATAAAACTCATGCATCGTTTGTGCATGTGTTGTGTTGGTTTGTTTGCTATTTAGCCAGTCAGGAACAAGTGGATCCAGTACGTACAGGAAAGAAAATTAGTCGGTGATGGAACATATATGTTATCAGAGACGGTTCTGTTTAAATCATAAAACATCATTTTTGTTAGAAGCATTCTTTGTACGATGAATGTTTTTAGGATTATTATTTATGATTTATGATTTCTTTCAGTGTTTAAAGCAGATTAAAATTGGATTCAATGTTAGAACGATTAAACATAAAGTCACTATTTCGAAAACATTTTGCAAATTTGCCATTTTGCCAATTTGCCATTTTGCCATTTTGCCAATTTGCCATTTTGCCATTTTGCCAATTTGAAATTCGCAATCAAAAATTTTTTATATTTTCTTATTTGGTAACTAATTCATATTCCATTCACATTCTCCATTTTAAAGATTTTACCTTATTTAAATTTACAAATAGTCTCATTTGAAATTTAATAAACAAACTATAATATAATTATAATATTTATCAATACACAACGAATCATAAGTTGGCAGTGAAACAACTTCTAAATTTTTATTGTTTTCATTGTTTGTCAAATTGTGATAATCAGGAGGTAAATCGGCTTGGTCTGGTTGTTTCTCGATCGAATCCACCACTTCAATCACAGTACTTTGGTTGTTTCGTTTTCGTTTATCTTTAATCCAACAAACCAACATTATGAAACAGCAGCAAAGTATTGACAAGAAGACACAAGGAAGAATAATAATCAAACTAATATACAGAATTACAAGCGCAATCTGATGTGGACAAAGTACATAATTATATAATACGGTATTGTGTAGACGTCACACTGTTGAGTATCTCGATCGACCCCATAATCTCCTTCACACGTACAGTATGGTTCAAAGTTGATGCCATCACAATAGTCAACGGTACAATTCGTTTGACAGTAACTAAATCGACCGAACAGGTTGAGACACTCATCGTTTGATGTGCAATTAAAGTTGATGCAAGTGTTAGGAAGACCAGGATCGGGAATAAAGACAAATTCACATTCGCATCGACCATAAACACAGACAGAATAGAGTGGACAGTAATTTGAGTCTGTGCAGGGATCGGTTAAATTGAGTCGAGCATGGGCATGGTGAAAAACGGTAATGATTGTGACAAAAACTTGAAGAAGAAGAAAATTTGTTTGAATATTCATTTTAGTAATAGAAATGTAATGAAAAAATGTTGTTTCAAAATGAGATTTATAAGACTCGCCTATTGATCAACAACAACATTTCTTTAAATACATAACTAAACATACAAACTCACACCAATTTGTGTGTCCAAGAATTTACTTTATGTACTTATTTGGTAGTTAAGTACATCAAATTATTGTTATCATTTACTATGCTATAAATAATACTCGTATGTCTGTGTGCATGTGGTTGGCTTGCTTGTTTACTTCAGTTGGTTCAGCCAGTCAAGGAAAACAAGATGAGTCAGTACATAAGAAAGACAAACAAAGACAAGTAATAGAAGATGAGATATGGTTCTGCTTAAATCATGAAACATTATTTTTGTTAAAAGCATTCTTTGTAGATACATTTTTTTATGTTTTGTAATTTACAAAACATGATTGCTTTCAGTGTTGCAATTGAATTTAGATTAGATATGTCAGAATTAAGAGTAATAGTTAGAAATAAATATAAAAATTGCTTTATTAGTTGAAAATTTACAATTCAAAGACTAAATATCCGAAATGAATAATAAAAGTTAAAAAACCAAGTCGGTATATCAAAAAACATTTTGCCAATTTGCCATTTTGCCATTTTGCCATTCATTTCATTCATCACATTTCATTCGCATTAAAAATTTTAATCATTTTACCTTATTTAAGTTTACAAAAGTTAACTTTAACAAACAAACTATAATTTAATTATCATTTTTATCAATACACAATGAATCATAAGTTGGCGGTAAAACAAATTCCAAATTGGTACTGATTTCATTGTTTGTCAAATTGTCATAATCTGGAGGTAAATCTGCTTGGTCTGGTTGTTTCTCGATCGAATCCACCACTTCAATCACAGTACTTTGATTGTTTAGTTGTCGCATTTTCTTAATACTACGTATACAACGTACCACCATTATGATACCACAACAAAATGGAATAAAAACAATCAATCCCAAAAATTAGAAATATAATTGCTATCTGGTTTGGACAAAGCATAAAACATGTTGTTGGTATTGTGTAGACATCACACTGTTGAGTAGTCCAATCGACCCGGTAATCTCCTTCACACGAACAGTAGGGTTTAAAGTTAATTTCACTACAATAGGTACAATTTGTTTTACAGTAACTAAATTGACCAAATAGGTTGAGACACTCTTCGTTTGTTGTACAGTTAAAGTTGATGCAAGTGTTGGGAATGTCAGTGCTGGGAATGTAACCAAATTCACATTCGCATCGACCGTATACACAGACAGAATGGCGCGGACAGTAATTTGAGTTAGTGCAGGGGTCGGTTAGGTTGAGTCGAGCATGGGCATGGTGAAGTAAAGAAAAAGTTATGATGAAGACTTGAAGAAGAAAAGTTGTTTGTAAATTCATTTTTGTAATCAAAAAATTGTTGTGACAAAATGGGATTAAAGAAACACATTGACATATACCAACTTGTCTTTAAATACATAACTCACACATCAATATGTGTGTCCAAGGACTTTGATTTAATCATTTGGTAGTTACGTGCACAAAAAATGACAAGAGGAGTCAGTTCACAGGAAAGACAAACAGTAGATGATAGAAGCCGCGGTTCTGTTTAAATCATAAAGCATCATTTTTGCTTAGAAACATTCTTTGTGGATGCGTGTTTTTATGATTTATAATTCACGATTATAAAACATGATTGCTTTTAGTGTGGAAACAGGATTTAAAATTGGATTCAATGTCGGAATGACGATTAGTCAAGAGTAATAGTTGGAAATAATAGTAGAAAAACTTTGATTGAGTACAAATTGGCAATTCCATAAATTAAATAACAAACAATAAAGTGAAGAAATTCGGAAGAATAGTCAGAATCTGAAAAACATTTTGAAATTTAACTATATGGTTGTTTAATTACTTTAAATATCATTTTATAAATACACAATTAACCATTATGAATAAATTAGCCGTGAAACAAATTAGAAATTGTCACTGATTTTGTTGTTTGCAAAATTTTAATATTCAGGAGATTAATTTGGTAGGTTGTTTCTCAATCGAATCCATTTTAAAACCGGTTCAAGAGACATTGAGGTTTATATCATTGCTCTTGATCACAGAATTCATATTGATAATCACTCCTTGCAAATTAACATTTTGCATCTTGAGAACTGTATTATTCGAATCAAAAGCAGTTTTGCAATTTTTGAGATTCTTTTGATTTTTCACTGGATAAATTTGTTTATCTTCCACTACCCAAAGCTCACACAGTATGGTTATCCGGTCATTGGGAAGATATGCTTCCACAATTTGGCGATCTTGAAAATGAGTTTGATGAATAAATGTAAGCTTAGTGATTTTGTTTTGTTTGAGAATTGTTGCTTGATCACCTAATTTGAGAGTTTAGAATTTAATTTTTTAAACAATTAAAAAATCTATCTCACCCCATCTCTTCAATCTACCTCCATTCGTATCGAGTATCGATATTCGAAATTGAACTGTGACTTGGCTTAAATCGTTGGACACATTCCACAGATTGAGCGATAAATAATCTTTATTAGCATCATTTGTAAATAGACCCAGATGAAATGCTAATCGCGAGTCGTTTGCAGGTCTAAATATTTTCGATTCAATCGAGTTATTCAATCTATTGGCTGAGTCACAAAGAGAACTGAACTTGTCAATAGACCATTTGTACTCTACAAAATGAACATCTTTTCGATTAGCATCTAATAAGCACACACTCTGGGATTTAAAAACATTAGTCAGCATTTTTGAATAGCCCACTGGTTCACGAATCGAATCGTCAATCTGTAATAATAATAAATTATATAAATTTTAAATTCCTTTAAAGATCTAAAGCTTCTTGCCATGTAACTCATCACACAATATATTTTCAGTTTTCCTTCACGAATTAATCCATTTGAGCTTTTAAGGACATAATTTCGATTAAATCCAAAAATTATTCCTTCATTCGAGTCAATGTTTGTTGTATGTTCTAATAATGGTAATAAAGAAAATCAAATAACTTTATTATTATTATTTGTTTGAATTGTCTAAATCAATTACCTCGAGAATTACGCTCTTTTTCCTCAATATCGAGAAAAGATATTCTCACATGAACAGTGACACTGGGGTTTTCATTTTCATCTTGATTGATATACCAAAAGGCAATGTCTCCATTATAGGAATTTGCTTGACGACAACCTTTGGGATAGAGTCGAATGCTAAATCGATGTTTTGTCATTGTTGAAAAGTTGTCAGACTGAATAAAATATGGCACAACATTATTTGGATCGTACATTTGAGCGATGTTTTCAATTGTCCATAAGTGTTCCAATCGAATCACATTTGCAGCGCAGTTGAACCGACTTGATGATCTCTCAAATTGGAAATTTGTTGGTAAATTGAAGATTGGTTCATCTTTTTCTAGATGAATCTAGATTTGAAGATATCTTAAGTTGTACTCATTTGAAACTTTTTCTTATACACACTAACCTCGAAATTTAGGGTTAGTGAATCACTTGGTAAATATTTGTGTGACAAATTCAACAATTTGCACAGCTCAATGTAATTGGATTTAGTGCGAAATTGATTATAATAAAGAGTATAAACTGCCGACTCTGAAAATTCAAAAATATTATTAAATGTTTTATATTTCATTTATATTTTCTCACCCCAAGTCTCACAATTATTACCATTTTCACACTCAATGGACACTCTCCAGTGACATTTAAGTTTTCCATCATACACTTCGGGAATATTCACTACACCAAGCGAAATCGAAACATAATCTTGATCGATACACTTTTCATCAAAACCTTTAGGATAGCAACAAAGTGCAAATACAAATAGTTCATTGTGTGGTGGCGTTATGCGATTTGAGCAAATTTTGCTCTTACAAGGATGAGCTGTTTTGATGAGTTCAGTAAAATTGTCAAGCATCCACGAGTGGGAAAAGATGAGAGTATTGGATTTAGAAAATAGTATTGAACTTTTCTTCTGTCTTTTGTTCATTGTCAAAATAATAATAATAAAACACACATAAAAGTAATAACACAAATGAACATCACTGGATTGAGCATCATTTGTTTGCAATGTGTTGTGAGTCAGTGTTTGATTTGACCTAATCTCTGTGTCATAACAACAATGTCGCTACATTTAAAGTAACTGCAATACCATTGGCTAAAACACCTTTATTAAAGGTCCTTTAATCAATCTGATGTACTGATAGACACACGCTGTCTGAATTGCAAAAAATTCATTTAAACTCAAACATTGAAAATTTGCAGATCAAATGTTCATTTTAAGAATAATGATATAAAGTTCACTCAAATAAGATGGTTTAGATTTAGACAGATATGTCACTACATTATCTAGACATTCCAATAAGAAAACTCATGATTCAAACATCCAAAATGCTATTTTTTAATTCAGATAAAAAGTCGTGTAGTTCACTTAAATAAGTTGGTGTTAGCATTGATGACTTATCAATGAGTCATTAACTATGACTGTTGGTTATAACGTGGTGATGAGTTTGCTGTTGATTGTCACTTATGAGTCATTATGAGTTCATTTCTGTTCAGACATAAAAGGCCATGCTGTCTTGTCCTGTGTTTGTCATTTGTTGTGTGTCTGTTTGTCTGTTTGTTAGTGTCACTTGAGTGTCTTCACTTTTCCTGTAACAAGATGCACATCAACTCGATGCCCGATCTCGTGCTGCGTCTCATCTTCGCAAAGTTATCTCTTCGTGATCTAATCATCGTTGGACGTGTTTGTGCATTATGGAAATCGTACCAACTGGACATTACCCGGAAAGTTCACTCTCTAACTCTGCTGTTTGGTAACCACTTGGCTCGTCATCTCATTTCCGACTCTTGTTTTACCCTCAAGTATCGTGATTTACTGCTGAAAGATGATGGCAAGAGAATGTATTTGTCTCAACATTTGTCCAATTGGTTTCACATCAACTATTCTGAATTTCTCTTGAATTTGTCCGAGGACAAAGAAGGTTCCAAAGAATTGTTCAAAATCTTTCCCAACATTACTACATTAGAGATTGCAATCGAATATCCTCACCTCTCTGCAGCTATGCCTCTACTTGCCAAGTGGGCCCCTAATCTAACATCGTTGAAAATGTATTTTAAAAATAGTCTTAAAGTAAATCAACTTGCCGGCCTACTGGAAATGATCAACACAATGCAATCTCTGGAACATCTCACATTGGAAATTCCTAGCATTTTCAACAATTACAACCGCAAACTTAATGTCCCAATTCTTGGTAAATTGCGCGAACTTTACTTTAATTTTGATTTCAATAATTTCGAGAAATCTTTGATTGACTATTCAAATGATAATTTGAAACTTGGCTTGAAACTTTATCCAGATTATTTGCAGTCTCTTCACCGTCGATCACCTTCCCTGGCAGGCAAAATTGCTCATCTACTTTTGCTTCCTCCGCAATTGGATACAATGGAAATGCATAACATTTTGCAATCGTTCCACTCGCTCACTTGTTTTCATTTTAGTCTTCAAACCAGTGAAAATTTACTAACCGGAGGATTGAACTTTCTACTACCCTTGAATCAGTTGACACATCTTCATTTGCGTATGTCAAACTTCAACCAACTTCAATCTCCAAACCACGTTTCACGTGATCAAGTGGCTCAACTTGCCTCCGTTCAAGTGTTGACCATCACCACTTCTTTGGAGTCAACTTACTCTTTCGAGTCAAACCAGTGGGCTCATGTGTTTCCAAGTGTTCAAGTGATTGAACTGAACTTGACATTGAGATTTCCTTTATATCGAAATCCAATTCCTCTTTCATTGTCTGAGCAAGAAATTCGACAGTCGCCCTTTTTGCAATGTCCAAAACTGCATCATATCTTCATAAATCTACGAGACAATTGTCGTGAACAAGATTATACTGAAAGGATCGTTAAAGTGAACCAACGTAAAATTATTATTAAAGTTAGCAAATGATTTTTTAATTTTTTTTCTTTCCAAATTTGTATTTTAAAATTTAATTTTTCATTAATTTGTTTGTTTATTCTCAATAAATTTCTTTACTTAACCATTTGGTCTCTCTGCCATTTTGCAATTTTACTTTATTTGAATTGACAAAAGGTCATCTTTAATAAACATTTTTATCAATACACAATGAATCATAAGTTGGCGGTGTAACAAATTCAAAACTTTTGCTATTTTCGTTGTCATTGTTTGTTAAATTCTGATATTCGGGAGGTAAGTCTGATTGGTCTGAATGTTTCTCAGTCGAATTCATAGTCTCGAATGCAGTAACTTGATTGTTTCGTTGTCGTTTTTCCCGAATCCAACGTACCAACATTCTAATACCATAGCAAAGTACACAGATGAGGACAAACGGAAGAATAATAATCAAACCCAGTAACAAAGATAATATTGCAATCTGATGTGGACAAAGTACAAAGCACGATGCTGTGTAGACATCACACTGTCCAGTGGTCGAATTGAACTGGTATTTTGCTTCACACGAACATTGATTGGGTCTCAAGTTGCCAAAACGGTCAGTTAAATTAGTTTTACAATAAGTGAATTGACCAAATTGGCTGAGACATTCGCCGTTTGATGTGCAATTAAAGATGGTACATTTGTTGGGAATGTTCGGATGAGCAATGAAGCCAAGTCCACATTTACATTTGCCGAACACACAGACCGATTGGATGGGACAGTAGTTAAAGTCAGTGCAGGGGTCAGTTAAATTGAGTCGAGCATGGACATGGTGAATTATGACAAATGTCGTAATTAATATTTGAATTGAAAAAGTAGATTTCAAATTCATTTTCTTAATTGGAAAAAACTGTTGTGACAAAAATATATGATATTAGACAGACATTGACATATTAGATCAATAACAAAAATATGTCTATAAATACATACTTTTATAAGATTTCAAGGATATTTTGGGGCACAGTAATCATTTGGTAGTTACAAAGTACATAATATGTTATCATTTTGATTGCATTGCATATATGTTTACCATAGTATGCAATAAATGCCTGTTTGTGTATCGATTTGACGGTTTGTTTGCATAAAAGTTGGTTTGGCCAATGAGTTTGGAGAACATAAGAACAAAATGTCAATGGCATCTATTATTGTGGCCACCATATAAAGTATTTAATTTAATTTGACTTGGATTGCATTAGTAATTAGCAATAAGCAATTAAATTGGAAATATGATTCAATAGAACAAGGTCGAGAAAATTTCTCGATTGAGAATTGTGCTCAACACAATTTATATTCTTGGATCATTAATTAATTAATATATTGGGAATTGGGCTATTTTTGTAATTGGATTCTTAGTGAATTCCTGCTACAATGTGGCCTACAAGACAAGAACGTATTCAAACGTTAAGAAATGTTCATGTTGCTCAAACAAATGAACGTACTGAAAATGTATCCAAGGTTCACTAACAAAGAAGCAGAACAGCCACAAAATTACTTGAACTTTAAGTCCAATCATTCAAATATGAATAGTGATTTGAACGTTCATACTATTCAAATACTATTCTGTTTATAAGATGTTCAAAGTCGATCAATAAATACGTTATATTAACCGTGACTAATTTGACTCTGACTGTTTGAAATCAAGGGATGATGAGTTTTGCTGTTGCTTTTCACTTGTGAGTCACAGTTGTGAGTCTGCGTAACACACAGCACTCTCCGTTCTGCTCTGCCTCAATAGAGAATTATTCCGTGGTTATAGTGAGTAGAGAAGTTTTGAAGCACAACTCCTATGTGTAAGTTATGCGCTAAAACTTATGTATAGAAGAGGAAAATTTACACTTTCATAGAGAAGTTTTATGAAACTTCTGTATTGAGTAAATTGCATTTCGTTTAGGTTGCCCCTCAATAGTGCGGGAATGATTCGGTAAATCGTCAGTAATAGCTAAATGTTTATTTGTAATAGAAATAGAAAGTTAAAAATGTTACAGAAGAAATAATTCAAGAAAATTATGATACAAAAATAATGTCTTATATGATAATAATAAGGCTAAATAATTATTAGATAATTTACAGACATCTTACTTCTTTGATTTCTTGTTTGGCTTTTTCATAGCTTCCTCGGTTGCCTTGCGTTTCTTTTCAGTCTCTTCTTGAAGCTTTTGGTTAATTTCCTTTTGTTCTTTTCGTTCTTTCGCCAAAGTCTCCTCAGAAGCACAAAAGGAGCAGTAGATTTCTTTAATCTTTGTTATAATTTGATCATAAGGAAATATTTTCAGTAGTTTTGATTTCGAAAAACGTTCTTCTTTTGACTTGCCCTTTGAATTCGTCGAAGAGTCCGAATTGAGATCTTTGGAATTGCTTTGCGATTCATTTTTCTTCAAACTTCGCTTAGATTCTGGGTAAAAGTCAAATTTTCGCAGTTGTTGTCCCTTATATTTAAATTTATTCTTTAGTTTATAAGTCATATATTCCTAAAATATAAAAATGAGTTTGGGAAATCAATGTTAATTTGCAAAATACTTACAACAATATTGACATAGTCGTTATGTTTCGGAAATTCGGACTTCCAACGTTGATACAAAGCATCGAGACTAATTAGATCGCTTCGATTATCACACAACTGTGCGCAAATACCAACGAGTATGTCTTCTCGAATCTCATAAGGAAACAAATCGTCGAGGCGCTTGACAATTTCTTTGATAAAATATTTCACTTTGTCCATAAAATCTATGGGGAGAGGCCACTCTTTCTCTGTGTTCTTTCGGTACCATTCTTCTTCATCGTTAATCCAGTCGGAAACAACTTCTTCAGGCGACATCTCCCATTTTGACTTTTCAAAGTCAAACAACAACCAATTGCAATCGCCATTTGATAGAATGGCTACTTTGTTTGAAGGTCGTGAAGGATTCGGATTAACGAAATAATAAATTTGTTTGTTATGAAACATAACTTTCGAATCCAAGTTTGAAGTAGAAATTTCAAAAGAAGTTGTCAAGGAATTTTTCTCAGCTTGTAATGTTGAGTTTGCCACAGGTAAAAAAGATCCAAAACCAGCAGAATTAAAAGATAAATTGCCGTCAATATTTTCACTAGCCATGGCCAGAGAGTCAATCACTATCGCCTTGCCTCCACTAGCCAAACACTCAAAGTTTGCTATAGTTGAGTTGTGATCAGAGGGGGATTGAAGAACACCAAAAGAATCAAGTGGGCCAGTCACTAAATTTGGAGTTAAACCATTATTTGAGCAATACAGTTTAACGTATTCGACGAAATCATTTCGATCGTCCATATTAATAGGCAAACTGTCTCCTTTGTACATTCGAGATGCCATCCACGTTCGGAGACTTAAAGGATTGTCAATTACCGACAAAAAAGATCGCAAAGAAATTATGCCCAAATCTATAGGTGAAAAATAATTAAATCGGACGTTATCATGCGATGTCTTACCATTGAGAGGCTTGATAAAGTCCGGGAAACTGTGCTTACACATTTTTAATAGATCATCATTACTGTTTAAAGCCATCTCATATTAGATAACAAAATAATTGTTTGATTAATAAGATTTTGAGAAAACGAGACTTGATAAGAGACAAGACAAACAAAATAGGACAAGTGATAACTCACGAAGTGACAAAACACATGGCATATGTGCTCAACGAGTGAAACAAACAAAGTAAGTGACTCATGCATGAGTGTCGTTCGCATGCCGCCCTGCAGCGAAATGCGCGCAAATACAGAGTTTGTGAATGGTCCTCACTATCGATGCCATTTTATCGAATCGATAGTCTTGTTTGTCCTTCTGTTTAGCATTTTCTGTTGACTGGCATTGCAATTGCATTTATGATGTAACTGCCGACATCAAAATGTGTTAATTCCTTTGCAAATTGCCAGTTCTCTTTTTGACATTTTATTATTGCCAACTTTAAAGTTGTCATCTTTATTGTCTTCTGTGTAAAGTAGATCAAAATGTATCGAGTTAAAAGAAGCGAACTTAGGCCCAAAGTTTCTTTTTCCGATTTTATTAAAGGGTCAATTTTCCATCAATCATTTAAAGACGCTCAAACAAATGGGGAAGCATTCTGTTTGCCTCGTGTATGTCCATTTAAGGTGAAAGCAAAAGAGGGCACGAGCAACTACGATCAACACCTTTGGAGAGTTCATCCATCTGAGTACCAATCTTCAATTGAAAAGTAAGTTTATTGTATTTTATTATAACATTATTTTATGGTTTGTTTAATTTGAATTGCAGGTGGCGAGATAGATTTCCAGTAGCACCACCTGTGCCACAAGATAATCCTTTGCCGATGGATGTTGATGTCTACAATGATCAGGAAGATGGCCGCATCATCAGTGTTAGAGAAGTTGTAAGAAAACTACTTGATGAGTCTAGATTCTTCGATCAAGTTAATGACCTCAATTCATATGACCAAAAATTTGTCTCTGATTCACTAACAAGTATTATGAATGCTCGACTGAAAGGATTTGTTACATTTGAAGAATTTAAAAGTATTGCAGAAGATCTTTTGTTTAACCTTCTGAATGAACATTTGAATCCTCAGTACAGTCAAGAAGCAATCGAATTAGTGGAAAACTTTTCACAAAGTGAACCTCTTCAGGCATGTTATTTAAAGAGAACTAATATGCTTATAGAACCCAAGACAATAACGCTGAATGAACAAAAAGTAGGACAGTATGTTGACCTTAAAGAATTGTCAAAGATCATTCTGAAAAATGCGTCGATTGTCCAAAGCATTGTCGACGAAGAGAAGCGAATACCTCAACATAAGTTCGAGAAATACAACTCGGAATTGTGTTGCAGTGTTGAGCGTCAGAAATTACTTTTTGGCAAACTTCGCATCGAATTGGGAATTGACGATTTTACCGTAACAAATCAAAGCCGAAAATTTCTTGTTGTATACGGAGTATTTACTAATATTCCTGTAAAGGAACGACTTAAACGACGGGATATATTTCTAATTGCTATCGCCGATCGTGATGCTTTGAAGAACGCTAATGTAACTTTGAATGAATTTTTGAAGGAATTGGTCGATGATTTGGAATACTTAATGGAATTTGGATTGCCAATTAGAGTCGAATATTCAAGTGGACTCAAAAAGACGATCACTATCAAAGCGGCACTCACGGCTCTAGTTGGAGATAATCTCGGTAAGCAAATTTGTTTTATTATTATTATATTATATTTATTTATTACAATTGCATTTTAATAGGTCAATATGAGCTTTTAGGATTGCGAACTACCTTTTTCAAAGGGTTTGTAGTGCTGATTTCTATTTCTTCAGAAATTTTGTAACAATTTATCAATCATTTAATATTAGGTTTATATGCAGACATTGTGCATATACGCATGAAGACATTCAGCATTGCACTGAAAGCATCAAGAAATTGCTCGGTTCAAAGCAAGATATTGAAGATTACAAAGGTTTAAATTAAATTAATTTTGTGTATATTTTTAATTAATTAATTGTTTTGCAAATTAAATACAATAGTTGCTGTTGATGAAGCTCTCGAACTTTGCCGCCAAATGGAAGAAGCTCGAATAGCCAATCCAAATCTAAGTGAAAAGACTCTGAAAAAACGTTTTTCGCCTAAAAACAGATTTGGTGTGGTTAAAGAATGCATTTTCACAAGATTGGTCCATTTAAACATTTGGAATATTTCCCCAGCAGATGTTCTCCATGATCTTGCAGAAGGAGTGATTCCTAGGATTCTGGACATTATATTGAGACATGGAATCGATATAAGCAAACTTCCAGTCATGAACAACAAGAGGAGGTCGTCATTTAGATGGAAACATGAGCAAATCAAGCAGAAACTCGAAACTTTTCCACTTCTTAATGGCAACATCAAGGTTTCCTTAAAAACTAAGAAACCTTTCCTTAATTTTCACGGTAAAGCCGTGCAGGTAATCTTTTTATTGAATGATTATTTGATAATGACTTATTTATACGATCTATTAGAAATTGGAAGTATTTTCTCGCCTTCTTGAAATATTCCCTATCGAACTGAACTGTGATAAAGATGATCCTGCCTTTAGACTTTATCTCGCTTTGCACGAATTCTGTAGTATTTCATTTAGCTTCGAAGTTAGTGAAGAAGATCTAAAAAAACTAGATCGAAATGCTAAGGAAATTATTGAATTGATCATGTTACTTGAAGGTGACAAGGAGGACGATGAACTTGAAGAGGAGGAAGAGGAGTACCAAACAGACGAAGTTCAACAAGAAAATGTCGACGTCGATGTTCCCGTAACAGTTGATTATGAAGATTATGAGGAGGAAGAAGACGAAGACGACGATGATGATGATGATGTGGAAGGCCAAACCAAAACCAAATCAAAACAATACTTGGTCTTCAGCAAGCTTCATACATTGCTGCACTATTCGGAATTGATCCGACGTTATGGTCCACTTGTGTTATTTTCTACTTTAAAATACGAACGCAAGCATGTTTTTTTCAAGAATTTGTCCGATATTATGCGCAATTTCATAAATCCAACACTAACATTTGCCAAACATCATCAAATGGCACTTGTTATGGTACTGCTTCAATTTGACTTTTGGAAAACCGATTTCTTTGCTGACGACAACATTGATGATATTGGCTCGTTTGAAGGCAAACTCAAAGTACCACACTCAAGGCTAAAATCGGGCTTGTATCCACATAAACTGAATAAAAATATATTGCGAAAAATTAATTTCAGGCAAGATTCACGTCGAGAATATTGGATACACCCTCAATCATTTGTGAAGACTGAAATTGACGGTATCAAGACCATTTATGCTTATGGACCTATCTATGAGCTTCGCAGTTCCGATAAAAAGGGCCCAATGCCGTATGTGATTACCAAGAAACATAATAACTTATATGTTGATATGCGATATATGTTTTACAAAAATGATTTTATAGTTACTAGAAATGATAATAATACCATGAAGTGTCATATTGTTCGTGGTCTAATGTAAAATATTTGATTATATAAATGTAATATGTCTATTTACATCTTAAATTTCATTTATTTATAAATAAATTATAATTTAGCTATCAATTTAATGTTTGAAACAAAACATCTGGACATTCCGAAATTAAATAATTATTAATTATAATTATAATATTAATCGATTTCAATTTGAACCAGGAAATTCTGTATAAAAGATTTTTGTTGTAAAAATGATTTCATACAGAAGATAATGCCTTCTTCCATAGAGAAGGTCATTTACTTCTCTATCGATAAGTTTTAGCGAATTTGTATTCTTCTTTATATAGAAGTCAAAAACTTCTCTATGAACTCAATTTTTCAAGTTTATTCTACATGAGGAAAATTAAGCAAACAATTCTCTATGCAACCAGTCTAGATCTGAGAGTGCAGTGAGTTCATTTCTGTTCACACATAAAAGCCCACCCAGTCCTGTCTCTCTGTCATTTGTTGTGTGTCTGTTTGTCTGTTTGTTAGTGTCACTTGTGTGCCTTCACTTTTCCTGTAACACGATGCACATCAACTCGATGCCCGATCTCGTCTTGCGACTCATCTTCCACAAGTTATCTCTCGATGATCTATTAAAGGCGGGACGTGTTTGTCTTCTATGGAAGTCGTACCAATTGGAAATTAGCCAGAAAGTTCATTCTGTTACTCTGCTATTTGGTGGCCAGGACGCTCAGTCTCTCATCACCGACTCGTGTTTCACTCTCAAATATCGTGATCTACTACTCAACGAAGATGGCACTCGAATGTACCCGTCTCAACATTTGTCCAAACGTTATCGCCTCACTAATTATCGACTTTCCGAGAAATGTGTCAACGAGTTGCTCAACTTCTTACCGAACATTACCACACTGGAAATTGCTTTCAACAAAGTTTTGTTCCGTCGGGCAATGCCACTGCTCGTCAAGTGGGCTCCTAAGCTCGAATCTTTGAAAATGTATTTTCCAGATACTTCTGCCTCGTCTCAATCTATCACATCAAAGAGTCAAAAGTCATCTGAGATTGAATTAAGAAGCAAATCGCTGGATTTTCAAATTATTTCCGAATATCTTAAATCGGAATCATCTTTTTTGTTCGAATCGTATTCAAATTGGATGGAAATTAAAGAAGAACCAAAAGATGAAGATTTTGTCAAACTATTGAAGGTGATCAACTCGATGAATTCGTTGAAGCATCTCACACTGCACTATAAAGGCCGTTTTATTAGTGCGAATTCTCAAATTTACAACAACCATTCACTGGAACTCTCAATTCTTGGTAAATTACGCGAATTTTATTTTAAATCGTATGATGCTCCAGTTGATTTTATTTTGAAATCACTGCAAGACTATGCCGTATCAAATGATAGTTTGAAACAAATTGGTTTGGATTTATGTACTTTTCAAAACGAGGAAAAATATGAATCTTTTTATCGTCGATTTCCTTCCCTGGTACCGAATTTTGTTCATCTTCCTAGTAGTTATCAAATGAGCCTCAATTTACATACGTTCAAGTCGCTCACCTACTTGGACTTGCATTTCTGTACAAACGAACATTTATTAAGCGGTAAATTGAACTTTCTTGGGCCTCTGAAGCAGTTGACACATCTTCACTTGGGCTTTACTGTGTGTCAATTTGATCATCTTCTAGAGCCAGAAGAAATTGATCAAGTCAACTGTTTGCAACTTGTCTCAGTTCAAGTGTTGACCATCGCATTGGATTATATTAGAACAATTATGGCTTTCGAATGCAACCGCTGGGCCTATGTGTTTCCCAATGTTCAAGTTATTGGATTAGATTTGAAAATTGTAAAAGGTTTGTGTCCTTTTCGATACTCGGAATATTCGGTTCCAAAGTACCGACTTGAACGAACACTTTCCCCCTTTTTGATATGTCCAAAGTTGCATCACATCTTCACGGAAGTAGGTTTTAGAAAAAGTTCTATCAAAAACGATCCTCCCGAATTTGCCGAATGGATTGTTCAACAAGGCGAGGATCAAAGTAAGACTATTGTTAAAGTTGGAAGGCAGTTTTGTTATGAACAAAATACTACGCTTTCATTTATTTCTAAATGTTTGAAGTAAAGTGTTTTAATGTTTTCCTTGATTAATAAATAAAATTGTTTTTATAAACTTGTGTTCGGTTTTATCAGTAACTCAATCGCGGTATGATCGTTTTATGTTTTTTAATATCTATAATCACGTTATTTTGTACAGTCAATGATAATCAAAAATATTCACACTATTTTGATCCAAATTCGAAATATCGCCATTTGCTGTTGTTGTAGTTGTTCTGTTTTGTTTTGTTCTACATTTATATGCAAACTCATTTTGCTACGTTGATTTAGACGCCGACTTTCGACTTTTTCTTGTTTTCACTAGTTTGTTTGCCATTTGATCTCTCCCCTTCTACTACCCACCATCAAGCAATGTCTTCTTCAGACCAGTCCTCCTCCTTTGACGACTCGGACTTTTATGTCACTCGAGAATCGGAACCAACTGCCCCAGCACCATCATCATCATCGCTCGTGTCAGGTCCCACTGTGGCCACTACGAAGAAGGTTTTGCTTCAGGACTTGCCCGACCTGAAAATTGACGACAACCAGGAGGTACTGTCCTTTGTCGAACTGTTCAAAATTAAAGTTCAGGTTAGTAGTACCCCTAGAGTGTCATTATCATGACTCACATTATGGTTTTTTAATACTTTTCAGGAACCTCCGAAATATGTGTACGAAGTTCTGGACCCTGTGGCTGCGTATCAATCGGAAGAACAAGTGGCTCCACCAATGACAGACGCTAACCGTGATGGTCGATTCCTTGACGGAGAAGTGTCGGACGATGAGGATATGGACATATCGTACCAGCTCAAGAAAATTAAGCAACAAGAGGCCGAAGAGGAGAAGGCCTTCGAACTGCTGTTGAAGGCTAAAAAGGAGAAGAGTGATAAAAAGTGATGCGTCCGTTTGGCAATTTGGTACACCGTCGTTGGTGCCTTCATTTTATCATCTGTATTACTCTTCTACGCTTAAGATGTATTCCATTGTCGTACTCTTCACACATGTATCTCATTATTATATTTCGCTTGTAATTCTTGAACGACAATTTAATAAATATTTAATGTACAATTTGTTACCTCTTTTGAATGACCCTATGGTTCAAAATTTTGCTTTCTGACAAAACCCAATTTTGCATTCTTTCAATTATACCTATGCCTTATTTTTGTTATCATCTATTTTATTATATATTTTTAATCTCACATTTCTTGTCCTTCTTTGTTCTTGTCTCTTTCCCTTTCTGGATTATCTGATCTATTCGATGAATTCGAATCTAAATCTTTGTCTTGAATCGATCACGTGATTAGAGAGTAAATATGACGCAATTTGATTGATTGATCATTCGAATTTTGTTGTGCAACTCAACTTAATAAGACTCACGTTTTATTAAACCAAAACAACCAACGAGTTCTTTTTACGTGTCTACTTCTCGTTATACGTCGCTTTCTGTTTTGTCGACTCGAAAGTATCCTCGCCCTCTCGCCTCGTACCGCTTTGACGTACCAAGTCGGTCCTTTTCAACAACCGTGACCACTCATCACACGTTACTTCTGCTCGGATCGAGTGAGCATTTTCTCCATCTCAAGTGACACTCGTACGATACTTCTTGTCCGGCAAAATCTCTGACAGCTTGGAGCTAACCTGGTCTATCATGACATCTGAACCTACAGACAGCCCAACGGATGCTACCTCAACTACCACCTCCACTACTTCTACTGCTCCCACTCATCAGAATCTTATTGAGTATCCAGAAATCCGTGGCTTGAACCGGAATGCATTTCCGTATCTACGAAAACGACTTGGATATCGAGCTCAACGAATCGTGGGTCAGGGACGTTACGGAACTGTAAGTGAACACGTTTTGGGGAAATTTTGTTCTTCTAACACGATTTTCTTTTCCCAGGTTGTCTTTGCGCAAAAACTAAATCCGGAGAAACCTGATGATCCACCACTGGAGTACGCTATAAAAGTGGTGGTTCCAGAAGAAATCGCTCTTCGGGCTCAACGGCCATTGCAAGACCCTCGTGAGGTGGTCTACTCCACCTACATTTTGAACACAAACTGTGTCCGTGTTTTTGACATCGTGAAAATGTTCGGTGTACATTTGATCATCATGGATTTCTGTAGAAATGGCAATCTTGCGGAGTATTTGAAGAAGAATAAAGCCCCTCTGGAACCTAAACTGCTCCGAACTTGGGCTAGGGAAATTGGCGCTGGCATTCTGTATCTACACGCTGAACTAGAATTGGTCCATCGTGATCTCAAACTCGACAACCTTCTTCTTGATGTGAACAATCACATCAAGATTGCAGACTTTGGAACGGTGAAGTGCCTCCACCGAACCAGTGGCCCGATGAACCACACCCAGTGTGGATCGGTGCCATACATGCCACCCGAATTGCTCAAAGATAACATCGGCATTTGCACCTACGAGCCCTTCAAGGTAAAATCGAATCCCAACACGCCGAAGTAACAAACATTAATTCAAAACTCTTTTATCACAGGCGGACATTTGGTGTTTTGGAGTGATCTTGTTCACTCTCAGCACGCGTAGTTTTCCATTTGGCATTGGTGGCATCAAGACGATTCCTGACCAATCGTTCATCTACAAAAAGATCCACAGGAAAGTTACCGATCGATATGGCAAAGTGCGCTCAACTCTGGACAAGTCATTGCAGATATTTTTCGAAAAGCGCTACACCATCGAGCAGTTGTTGCACCTTCCTCTATTTGTTCGTACTGAACCGGACAATGGACTATATGAAAAGATTTAAAAGGGTTTAATACTGTGTTATGATTCGATTCTGTCTATCACCATCACCTCACATATGATATGTATTTATGATCTTATTAATAATAAAAAGCGTTTCAATTACTGTTCACTTTCATTTGTATAAATAACAATTATTTATAAAGCTATTTCTTTAATAAAGAAAAATATCTTGACTATTACTACATGAATAAAAACTCAAAAATGTTTGCTCTCAAGTTGAACCTCACTTGGATCCACTTTGATTCAATTGACAATTGAGTCGACCATAAGAAATTGGAGTATACCTTTTGAAGTACTATGTTTTCGATTTACTAAATTTTAGAATTTGTTTGAATAGCTATATTTAGATCTATCATATTTCTTGTACGTATTAACTTTATGCTGGTCAATGAATAATGTGGTAGCATTGTCAACACTATCAATAGGAAATGGATTTTTATACTCACAATTTCAGAATAAAAATAAATGATGGCTCTGAGATGAATGAATCAACGAAATTGTTATTTGGAGGAATTGATTCATTGATGCAGTAGGATTTTGGTTTTCTGGGAAAACATTGTTCTGTTCCTGCTGGAGCTTCAACTCCAACCAATTTTGGTTGTGGTAGGACTTGATTCACGACAACTGTTCATTTGGAACTACTACCAGTACTATATAATAGCTTTCGAGGTGATAGAGCCGAAGATGTTGAGAATATAATTACAGGTGCAGTCAATAAAAACAATTTGAGCAATCAAGCCAAATCAAGTTCAAAGCTTTTGATTATTTGCTTTATCTGCAACTCTCTTAGATCACACAAGTTGGCAACTCATGTTTGTTCAAGTACTTTACGTAAGTAGTTCATTCTTTATTGATGCTTAGTATCCGTGAAGCTCGAGAACTGATCAAAGATTTTATTTTCACTTCGACTTCAATGTTTTGTAACT
The DNA here is from genome assembly GCA_023373905.1 of Rhizoglyphus robini. NCBI lineage: Eukaryota > Metazoa > Arthropoda > Arachnida > Sarcoptiformes > Acaridae > Rhizoglyphus > Rhizoglyphus robini. The sequence goes on from JAKIJQ010000020.1 coordinate 326,803, forward strand.
TGAAAAAAATGTTGATATAAAGATTATGTGGATAATGACTTGGACTTGAAGCAACATTTTGTACTAAATTATCAATTGGCCAAGTAAGCTTTAAACATTTAACAATTATACATACTCTCAAAAATAAATCACCTGTAATTTCTTTGCCTTTCACTATCTTACTTATGTAGTTTCCCCTCATTTCATAGAAGCCCCACTGGCACAATTCACATGAAATGTGAATTTGTCACACTGAAACGTCAAGCCTCTTAAATGAGTGTGATATTGAGTGCTTCTTAAAAGTAAAAATGCGATACGCATTAGAATAATTTAAAGTAAAACCGAGGTCAAAGATTTGACAATTCCTGGGTCTAAATCTCTTCATTGGGGTGTAAAAAGAATTACAGAATTTATTTTGGGGAGTTTGGCTTACACACAAATCCGGACGGACCGTTTGAAATTCCCCATCAAAATGATGGGAGTTTTTGGCACTTTCGGTAAATATTTTTAAAAAGCATTTTATTGAGCCAAAGTCGAGCTTGATCGCAGAGACCCACTCCGAACCAGATAGAGATCCACCTTTCCACATAAATTGATTCATCTTCGAATTAGACTTGAAATGTCGCACCCCCATTCCGCCATAAAGCATTGAGGACCATTTACTAAAAGCGATTTCTCGAAGTTGAAGACGAAGCTGACGAGCTGTATCACCTTGTACATTCAACATTTCCTTTCAGATCCTCATTTCTTGATCACATTGATAAGCCTTCTGGAACCTTGGGTCATTGACATTGGAAAGTCTCTTAGCAATAGCAAAATGCTGCAATTGAGCTTCCCACTTGCACTTCACAACACCCAATCCACGGTACTTGCGAGGTGAGTAAAACATTTCTTTTGGGGTACGAGTCGGCAACCCCAAGATTGATCTAATACTATTCCTGACATTAAGGTCCAGGATCTTCAGGTCTTCCCTTGGAATTTTACGCAAAGGTGCGGCTTGCATCGGAAAAGTAAGTGTCGGAAGAAGATACTGATTGACCACATTCAATTTCTGGTCTCTTTTCAATAAAGGCGAAGTGGTAAGATTATTCAGTTTTTCAGTAAAAACGCCAACAATCTTGCTATCAAACACCAACTCGTCTTTAAAGCTACATCCAAGATACTTGATCATAGTAACCTCATCGATACACTTGATGCTACCACCACCTGTCAAAGGAAGTTCACCAGAGACTAATTTTCCATCCTCAATTTGAATGGCAACACTTTTCAACGGGTTCACTTGGAGGCCAACCTGCTGGAAGTGAGCTTGAGCCAGGTCAATAATCCTTTGAGCACCTTCAATAGTCCCTGAGATCACAGCTTGGTCATCAGCAAAGCCAGCCATACTTAAAGCTTCCATGCCATCATACAGGGCATAACCATATTTACCAGCGAAGTGAGGGTCACAGATCTCATCATAGACATGATCAACCGCCATATTAACCCTTTAACGCCCAGAACGTTATTTTTGTTGGGATTTTTTCTACTCGATTATTAGGCCAAATAAAAAATATAATTTCAAGGATTTGGTCAAAAAGTGTATGGAAGTCGAGATAATCGAGATTTATCATCTGTGCCATAAATGTCCCGGCGGGCGTCTAGCCCACCTATAGGTGTTTACTGGGGTTGGGGAACTTTCTTATGATCTCGAAAATTGTACACAGTGTCTTAATATTTCGCCATATGACATCTTGAACCCCGGATGTCTACTGGGGTTGGGGAACTTTTTTATGATCTCGAAAATTGTACACAGTGTGCAAATATTTCGCCATATGACATCTTGAACCCCGGATGTCTACTGGGGTTGGGGAACTTTCTTATGATCTCGAAAATTGTACACAGTGTGCAAATATTTCGCCATATGACATCTTGAACCCCGGATGTCTACTGGGGTTGGGGAACTTATTAATGATCTCGAAAATTGTGCACAGTGTGCAAATATTTCGCCATATCACATCTTGAACCCCGGATGTTTACTGGGGTTGGGGAACTTTCTTATGATTACAAAAATTGTGCACAGTGGGGAAATATTTCACCACTTCAGATCTAGAATCCCGGATGTTTACTGGGGTTGGGGAACTTTCTTATGGTGCTTAAAATTGTTCACAGTGTGGAAATATTTCACCACTTCAGATCTAGAATCCCGGATGTTTACTGGGGTTGGGGAACTTTTTTATGATGCTTAAAATTGTTCACAGTGTGGAAATATTTCACCACTTCAGATCTAGAATCCCGGATGTTTACTGGGGTTGGGGAACTTTTTTATGATCCAGAAAATTGTACACAGTGTGCAAATATTTCGCCATATGACATCTTGAACCCCGGATGTCTACTGGGGTTGGGGAACTTTCTTATGATCTCGAAAATTGTACACAGTGTGCAAATATTTCGCCATATGACATCTTGAACCCCGGATGTTTACTGGGGTTGGGGAACTTTTTTATGATTATGATTTTTATAAACCAGCCAAGATTTGATCAAGTTGAAATATCATATCAACATTGAAAAATCAAATTTGAACCATTGAAACAGTTGACACATTTTCAAGTTAGAATGGCAGAATTTAAAGAACTTCAATCTTCTAACCACGTGTCACGTGATCAATTTGATCAACTAGCCTCAGTATACTTGTATACAAGTGTTGACCATTACCGTTAAAGAAACTTTAAACTCAACAACCGCTTTCGAGTTCAATCACTGGGCTTATTTGTTTCCAAACGTTCAAGTGATTGAATTGAACGTGAAATATTTTTCAAACTATATCTTTGTTTTTAAAAGTGAGATTCTTTGCTCACTTCCCAAACAAGTACTTCAACAGTCGTTGACTCCTTTTGTGCAATGTCCCAAACTTCATCACATCTCCATAAACGGAAATCTAAAAGGCAACTGCTCCGAATCTGACTTTACTGAAAAGATTGTCATGCAAGTGGATTGACGTAAATTGTGATTAAAGTTAACGAATAGTTTTGTTTATTATTTTTTTTGTCAAAATTGCTTATTTTAATAAATCTTTAATAATTTGTTAATAATTTGTTTGTTAATTTAATTATTTCCATTATCTACGAAATTATATTTTTTATACGTACAGTGTTACGTCGTACACTGTTCTCGTCTGTTCTTAAGTGAGATTCCGTATTCAAAAATTCAAATTTAACGATGAATAATTAAATAGTTTTGCCATGAATTATTTGCCAAAAAGATATTTTTAAACAAAACTAATTGGGCACACGTGCCACGCTTCTCAATTCGATTGTCATTTGTCAGGAGCTAATCATAAAAAAAACTGTCTAGAGAATTTGTTTTTTAAACAAACATTTACAAGCAAAAATAAAAATAAAATAAAATAAATCGAAATTCAAAAATGTCTTTCAGAAATGTTGTTCAAAATGTATATACGATTGTTAGCAAAGGCTGCAAATCTTTCATGGATTTGGTCAAATCCTATGTCAACGCAGTCTACTAGTATGGCAATCTATTGGATCCCGTTGTGGATTGTTCAGTGGAAAATTTTGCTAAAATTCGCTCTTCCCAAAAGTATGATTCAACGACCCAATCTTTGAACTATCAGTTTCTGTTGCCAATGATTGTGTTTATATTTTTCCACTTGGACATCGCCTTTATCTATCTAATCTATGATTTACACGAACTCAACAATCCAACTTTACCGATCTCCAAACTATTACGAGCTCATCAAATGTTTCATCCATCAATGTGGGCAAAGGCGGATTTGTTCGACAACGCGGTTGCTTTCACCTGTTTGTTGTTTTATGCAAATCTATTCCTCTGTCCACTGCTTGAAGACAAATACAAAATGTTTGCAGTTGTGGACGAGAAAGGTGGATTGATCAAAATCGTTGTAAATGGAACAGTTTTGGATGAAGATGAATCGAGGGAGATTTATGCATTTCGGAGAAAAATCAAACGGTGTCTCAAGTTTCTCATAATTTATGTGCAATTTAATTTCTTCAATAATTATATGCGACAAGTTTACATTAATTGGACCGATTCGATTCACAAATGGATTCAACTTCCATTCACAACTTTGTACATGATTTATATTCCATGCGGTAATTTTATAACAAATTAATTAAAAAGTTTATAATTATTTTTTTAATTTAAAATTTTAGCTGTACCCTTCCTAATTTACGATTTCATCCTCACAATTGGCTACATTCGTATCAAACAAAAGCATTTAATCAAAAGATTTCGAGAACTAACTAATTTATTACCAATTCATAGGAAATCAGTCAAAATTTCGTATTCGTTTGCATTGCTTGCTTCGAGACAATTTCAGGCACTAAATCGCCAAACAATGAAACTATTCACCGAAATTCATGCTCAAAATCACTTTTGGTCTCGCTCTTTGACAATTTGGTTTGTGGATCACATTTTGTTGATTTGTTACTTTCAGTGTTTGTACTATTTTGGCAAATCACCTCAAATTCAGGAACAACACAATTTTCTTCTTGTCGTGTCGACATACTATTTGTTCATTTTACGGTTAATCACCTCGAAATGTTCTTCCATTCTGAGCAATAACATTCAAATTCATGGAGAGAAAAGAATTTTCTATTTCAAATTGTTGTCAATTTATCCACTAAAAATTGATAAATTACTAAAGGTAGGGAATGCATTTTGATAATGAAAATACAATTAATGAACAATTTTTAGTTGAACAGCCACGAATGCAATCGAAAGCAGTACTCTCGAATTGGTTTCAAGCTTATTGATGGTCTGAGAATCAACTCAAATATGTTTCAATTGGTAATGAATTTACAAGTTGTAATCTTTCAGAATACATTTATGTTTTATTTGTGTTTAGCTCTTTTTTTATATTACTACGGTGGTTATGATGATTTACGAAAGAAAGCTATATTGAAAAACAAATTAATAGTCAAAATTAAATCAAATCAAACAAATTCAAAATCACTGATTGTGACTCTCAGATCAAACTGAAACTTTTACAATTTGTTTATGACAATGTGTAGAGCATTGGATTTAATTTCTATGAAAAAATAGCCATAAGTTCTCGAGTTATACAATTCCAAAGTTTATGAGCTTCGTAAATGGATTGTGTGAATCAAGTTGGTAATCGTAAATTTGTGTGTGGCACGATCAGGTCAAGTCTCTTTCTCCAAGTTTGATTACTGAAGTTTTATTTTTACTTAAAAATATCAATATAATCACTACCACTGTTATAAATTTATAATTTGTACAGTTAACTCTGGTTCCCCCTCGTACATAAATAAGCATCGAATATTGTTCTAAATTATAAATTGTAAAGAAATTTTTTTAAATTAACACAGAGATTATGCACAGTAATAAAAGATACTAAATTATACCAATTTTCGATCAAACCTCTTCCAAGTTATAAATTATGAAAGGTTTATAAGTTATCAAGTTATAAATTATGAAAGGTTTATAAGTTATCAAGTTATAAATTATAGAGAGTTGACTGTAAATCATAATCTAAGACAAAAGAATTTTTAGTTTTATAAATCTAGGATAAGTTTTAGTAGTTTTTGAATGACATCGTTAATAATAATAAGTCGTCTGTATGAGATTGGTAGAAGCAGTAACTACATTTGTGAAGGTCATCGAGTCATAGTAATCAGTGAGTCATTGATAAAGTGAATCACTGACCAAAAGTGTTAATGCAGCTTCTGTTCTCAACTCTGTTTGTGAACAGTTAACATCTGAGTCAGTGTTCAATCATGTCTGTGCTCATAAAAGCCCGCAGTCCTGTCCTGTCTGTGTCATTTGATTTCTGTGTGTTTGTCTGTTTGTTAGTTTCACGTCTTCACCATGTCCCTCACTGTGCACATCAACTCTCTGCCCGATCTCGTGTTACGTCGCATCTTCTCCAAAGTACCTCTCACTGATCTACTCCACACAGCAAGTGTTTGTCCTCTATGGAAGTATTATCAATTGGAAACTGGTAAGCAAGTTCGCTCCCTCACTCTCTTGGTTGGACCAACCGACACTCACCAGCTCATCACGAACTCGTGTTTCACTCTCAAATATCGCGATCTACTGCTCAACGATGATGGCACTCGAATGTATTCGTCTCAATATTTGGACAAGCGCTTCCATCTCACCTTTGGTTCGTTTACTTTGGATGGTTTTGCGCAATTGTTGAATATCTTTCCGCACATTACAACATTCGAGATTGCTGTTCAAGGACAAACTCTTCTCAGTCCGATGCTGCTGCCTTTACTCTCCCAATGGTCTCTAATGCTCAAATCGTTGAAAATGTATTTTCAATTCAACAGTTTCTTTCTTCCTCCGCTATTTTTTAATGCTAAAGAAGCTAATGAAATTTTAAATATATTGAAAGCAATAAACTCGATGCAATCTTTGAAGCATCTCACATTGGAAACTGACGTTTCAATTTCTCGACATTTGAATATACCACCAATACCACCAATACATCCAGATTCAATTGATCTTCCAATTCTTGATCGTTTGCATGAATTTTTCTTCAAATCAGATGATAGCATACATATTATGGAGCAATCTTTTAAGCGCTTTGCCTTGCCTAATGTCAATTTGAAACAAATAGGATTTCATGCTCCAAACTATCATCAAGATCTTTATGGTCGTTTACCTCAACTGGCAAGCAAAATTGTTGCAGCTGCTTTTTACTCTATACCGCGACAACTTTTTCATCAGTTCAGTTCGCTTACTTCTCTTAGTTTTGGCCACTACGGCCACAATCCATTCAACGGCGAATTGAACTTGATCGCATCGCTACCACAGTTGACCTATCTTTACTATACAACATATGGCACTCCATTTTCTCGAACTCCCACGCAAGCATCACGTGATCAACTTCATCAACTTACCTCAGTTAAGGTGTTGACCATCGAAAATTGCTCAGATTTTGAATCAAACCTCTGGGCTCACTTGTTTCCCAACATTCAAGTGATCGAACTGAACTTGCGTTACATCCGTACAAAACAAGAACATCACAAAATTGCATCAACTTTTGTGCAATGTCTCAAATTGCATCATATTTACACGCGTGAAAAGATTCGAAAAAACTCAAATTTCTCATATGACAAAGAAGAAGAAGTCTCAACATTTGAATGGACTGTTCTGCAGGTTTGTGATCGCAAGATTATTATTAATACAAAGCAGTCGAATGTTTTATGAATAGCTGCAATTTTCATTTTCCAAGTCAAATGCTTTTTAAGTATTTTTGTATTAATTTTTAAATTTAAGTTTGTTTAATTTTTAATAAATACCAATAAAATTACTATCAAAATGACTATTTGCTATTTAATCATTCTTTATTCATGATTTAAAATTTATTGGTATCAACAGTATTTTTACATGATAATTCATCATATGTAAAGTGATTGTTTGTGCGAACTGAAACTCAACTCACTTTGATTCGTCTTTTCAGATTAGACGTAACGACATTTGTGACGGGCATTTAATAGCAATCAGTGATGACTATTGCTACTCGAGTCATTGGTAAAGTTTGTTAAGACAACCCAAAAGTTTGACATGACAGTCTGCCTTAAATGAACTTTGACTGTTATCTTTCATTATTTACTTTTCGTTTATTACTTATGATAATGACATTAATTGCATGCGTTTGTGACTCTACTAAATGAGCTCGGCCTTGTCATAAAATTACAACTCTCTTGCTGTAACCTCAATTGAATGTGCAATAACAATAAATCTAGCAGATAAGCTTGACAGGGCACTGTAAGCAAAATGAGTTTGGTTGCGAGTGAAAAAAAGATAAATTGATTAACCGGTAGACAAGTTTCGGAACAAGTTTTATGTGTTACACTTTGAAATTCTACGAATTTTCCTTTTTGAATCTTTGGAGATTTTTCTTTTGTTTTCCTCAACTAAATACCTTCAAAATGAGTATCAATTTGGACAAATTATCCAGCGCTGTTGAATACAACATTCTACTGATTGGTCAAACTAATATGGGCAAATCAACATTCGTCAATGCTTTTGCTAATTATATCAAGTTTGGAAGCTTGGATGAGGCAATGGCTGGAGAGTGTGAAGAGCTGATTCCGACTATTTTTGAACTGAAAGATTCGAATTCTAGAGAAAAGGTCAAAATTGAAACTGAATATGATGGGAAAGAAAAGTTTGACAACTTTTCAAAAGCAAGTTTCCCGAGCGTTTACACACTTCGTTGTAACGAAAAAGTAATTAAACTCATAGACACTCCTGGATGGAAATATAAAGTTGACAACGAGTATCTACACACAGTATCACAATGTTTAGAGCATTTTCAAAAACTCCACGCAATCGTATGGATCACATCTGGCGATTGTTTCGATTTCATCGAATTAACATCATTTCAATCTATTCATAAAAGTGCATTTAAAAACATGATATTGTGCTATACCAACGATTTGATTTACAAAACTAGTGATGAAAAAACACTTGAAAATGTGAAATGCAACATTCGAGCGCATATTAAAATTACGCCAAATCACGGCCAAAATTTGCTCACCATCGACAACTGTGCATACGAGTGTCTGGTTGCTCATAGACGAGGCGATTCTTTCGATGAAGAACAAACCAATGAGTGTAGAACAGGTTGGATTCGCTCGAGCAAACAAATCCAATCAATGCTCGACTATATGGCAAGTGAAGAGGCGTGCGATGGGACAAATGTGGCTGAGCTGATGAAATGGTGGCAAATTATGAATTTGTGCTTGGAACTTGTTAAGCACTATTATGGCGTAAGAAGCAAATCAAAGGAAATGATTCAAATTGTAAATTTGCTCAAGCACAATACAAAAGAATTTGAAAGAATTGAAGACATTTGTGTTCAGTTGTGGGCAATGGTGCTCTACTTGAGTCTGGTGAGTGATGATGATCAATTGGTTGAATAAACATTCTCTTTTTAGGTTGAATGGAATGGTTTCGAAGTATTAATTCGGAATTATAAATTTATTTATAAAAGAAATGAAAAACTAGTTAATTTTTACGAGAAATTGGAAATTATTTCCAAGAATCGTCAATCCTTTGAAACAACATTCAGCAAATGTTCTGCAACCGGAGACTTTGAGCAGTTGTTCACTGAATTGTGCAACTTGAAACATTCAGGTTTGTATTTCAGGAAAGAAATAGCCCAAATCACTCAACCAAATCAACTCGAAATCCAACATATCACTATCCCAATGCCTCAATCTAACGACATTGTGCAGCATTGTCAAATCGAAGAATTCGAAAATTACTATGCCAAACTCAAAAGTTTGGATCAATTGCAGGAAATTATGTCGATTGTTACAAAGAATAATTTGCTGTTGGTTCAAAGTGCAGATACGGCCAAGTGTGACCTGAGCAATGCAACACTGCACAATGTTGTGTTCACTTGTGGCAACTCTACAAGTGAAATAAGAGATTTCATTGTAAAAGAAACTCATTCGAACATGAGTGAGACAGACATTAAATTTATCACCGAAAATATAGACAGCCTGATCAAGGCCAATTTCGACAAACTAGCGCATGTCATACAGAATTACCCTCCCTTAAAACTGATTGTTAAAAACGAACAAAAGAAACGAAAATCAACGGGAACCAAACGACCAAAAACTTTAATAACCCAACCTGAGGTCGTTTCCAATTTTCGTCCCTACATGCAGCATCTCAATATCAGCAACAGTCCGACGAGCCAGACAAATTCAAGGACAAACTTGACCTAATTGTAGAGCAAATGCTCATATTGAAAACAGAATTGTCAAACAAGAAATAAATGGCTAGTTAATGTCATCAGGTCTTATTGATTTGTATTTTCCAAAATTTCTTTTCAAAATTTGCTATATTAATTTGTAACACTATGTTGGTATTTAATAAATTTAATCGTTAAAATACAAAATCTATTTTCGAAATAGACATGACTGATGATAAATATGAAGGTAGATTACATTGATTGCAACTACTAAGGTTGAATCGGTTGTTCGAATATAAGAAAACATGTTTCATGTTACACCCGTATTCGGTTATACTGCTTATGCGCTTACCGCTTCCCCGACTTTACTAAACATGCTTTACCTATGTCACTATATAAGCTAGTCCCCGACACATTACACATCATCATATTGTTACCATTATTATCATAATAAATACTCAAATCCGGATACTTTTTCCTCCTCACAATTTCCAAACCTCTCAACACCTCTGCTTTTAGGCTCAATTTGACTCACTTGTTAGCGGAGGAACCGAATAAACTTTTGTCGTTTTTAATCTGCCATCATTTGTTAAAAATAGGAAATGACTAAATCACTGTTTATGATCTAGTGATTAAGTTTGTTGTTGTTGAAGTATTTTTGCATGTCTTGTTTGGTAATGTCATCTGTGGATTGTCTCCCGCTGGTGTGTTTTGTTTAGAGTGAGGAAAGAAGGACAGCATGTTTACGTTAGACAGTCAAACTTAGACGGCTGGTGATTGTCTTCGAGTTCGTGTCTGTTTGTATTTGTCTTTAATTCGGTTTTCACTTTTCCCTTCACACGATGCACATCAACTCGATGCCCGTTCTCGTTCTACATTTCATCTTCGACAAGTTATCTCTCCAAGACCTTGTCTCCATTGGACGTGTTTGTGAACTATGGAGATCGTACCAACTTGACATTACACGCAAAGTTGAATCCCTATCTTTGTGGGTCAACAATTTTCCCAATTCTCACAAACAAATCATAAATTTGCGTTTCACCCTCAAGTATCGTGATCTACTGCTCAATGATGATGGCACTCGAATGTACTCGCCTCAATATTTATCCAATTGGTTTCACATCATCTACAATCCTTATGAATTTTCCAATGATTGTGCCCAGGAATTGGTAGAAATCTTGCCTAACATTACAACATTGGAGATTACCTACTTGTATCCGTATTCACGTGGAGTTTTGACTTTACTTGTCAAGTTGGCTCCTAAGCTTAAATCATTGAAAATTTATTTGCAAAATATTAAAGAAGATAAGGAAACTTTCGATCTACAGAAAGTGATCAACTCGATGACATCTTTGGAACATCTTTCACTGCACAATGCATGTCTGTCTAATGTTGAAAATAGATTTGAACACTTTTTCAGCAGCTACTTTCTGAATCTTCCAATTCTTGGTAAATTGAAGGAATTTTACTTGTACAATTGTGATTACCGAAATATCGAGAATTCTTTGGATTTGTACGTGCGTTCAAATGACAATTTGAAACAAATTGGACTGAATCTCAGAATTTACGATTTCCGTACATTTTCAAATAAATTTGCTCGTTTGGTAAACAAGATCGTTCATCTCCCATTGTATAATCCTGAATTCTTGCATATTCAAACGATCGACAGATTACAATCATTCCACTCGCTCACTTGTCTTCATTTGGAACTTCAATTTAGTGAAGATTTATTAACCGGGGGATTGAACTTACTGCACTCGTTGAAGCACTTGACACATCTTCACTTGAAACTGACTAAATTCAACAAACTTAAATCTACAAATCAAGTAAATCGAGTTGCTAAACTCGTCCCAGTTCAAGTGTTGACCTTAGCCGCTACTTTGGAGTCAAAATTCTCTTTCAAGTCAAGCCACTGGGCTCACGTGTTTCCAAGTGTACAAGTGATTGAATTGAAAATGGAATTTTCATCGAATCTTTCTTCCGGGAATGATAAAATTTGTCTGTCTAAGCAACAACTTCAACAGGCACTATCGTCCTTTGTGCAATGTCCCAAACTGCGTCATCTTTACACGAAAGTTTTTAAAGAAGAAATCAACGATGCTTCAGAACTTGATGAATGGATTGTCTTGGATGATAATCACGGTAAGATTATTATTGAAGTTGGAAAATAGTATTTTCTCCCAACGACAAATTTTCTCGTAATTTTTTTTGTATCAAAATATATGTTTGTCTTCAATAAATTCAATTTTTAATTTTAATTATTCGTTTTATCTGTTTTTGTTATTTATTTTCGAATGTTCAATATGATTTTGCCAATTTGCCAATCTGGCATTTTTTAAACTTTGATCCTCTGACCCTAAATAAATTGAAATTGTGAAATCTAAGTTCAAGTTCATTAGAACAGTAGGTCTAAGGGACAAACGCGACGATTAACGTAACAAGACGCCCACATACGAATGTACAAAACAACATCTGCTGCTGCTTACCAAACAAAGTCGCAACTGTCGGGTCTGCAGTTCGTTTGAAATTGCCTTGAAAACGAAGCCATATAAAAGATGTGAAGCTAATTTATAGTAAACAAAGTATCACAAACAAACTCATAATATTATTGAGAATTTAAATTATAAATACATTTCGAAACAGAGTACGAACTATGTACTTTTGGTTAGTGAGTCATTGTGCAATCAGTTAGACATTGACATTTTCTGTTGATTCGATCATGTGCAGTAAATGATAACCTTAGCTATGCAAATATATATAATTTAAACTGTAAATGAAGGAGCAATTTGGTTATGTGAGAGAATTTTTTATGAGCAGAATTAGTAGACTTGTAGGCGATTATAGAAATGCTGTGCAGAGCAGTGCTCAGTGGTCATTCGAGTTTTCAGTCTCGAAGTGAAAACAGGTCTGCTCTCTTAGATTAATTTGTTTTAATTTTTATTTTTTATTTTTTTAGCTTAACGCAACAAAATGTCTCAAGTTTTTGACGTCTCCCTCTTGTGTCCGTGCGTTATGGTCAAGGTGATGGACATGGATGGCGGTTGCATTTGGGTCACCATTGGGCGGACTGACCCACTGATGCGACTCAAGTTGGCTTATGCAGATTGGGCAGGAAAACCCATCGAACAGCTCTATTTCTTTCATCAAGGAATCTATGTTTTCAACTATCAGACGGCCAACACTTTCGACCTGCAGAATGGAGACGTGATTCTGGTGACCGCGCCGCGTCACGTTACAAAACTCAGATTTTGTAGCCACTGTGTGTGTTGTACAAAACTTTAACTAACTCGTATTTTGGCTTTGATTTTGATTATTTGTAAATTGACACACAAATAATGGTCTGTAGTGGTCTCGGACACGCGCCTAGTCGTAGTCCTCATCCACACCGTTCACCGATCAATGGTTCAAGCACAATGCGACTACACGTACATTAACTCATTTACGTTACAGACTGACAGCATTTCTGCACATCCACCGGTTGCCAACTTGCACATTCATTACTCAATAGTGATGCAATGAGATCACAATCGCCATTGGCGGCCTACACTAATTAGTTTGCATCTCCACTAATGACTCTTTGTCAGTCAATTAATCACACAACCCGTTCTACACACACAAACCGTATATAAAACTCATAGAGCAAATGTATTAGCAGACCAGTCCATAATGTCCATGACATTCGCTACTCTGATCAATAAAATCTTAGATTTGGCTTCCACTCATTTCATATTGTGACCGGTTCTGATCAACAGTACAGCGACCAACTCAATTCATTTGTTTTCATTAACTCGATTGTATTGTGCACACATTATGTCCTAATCCAAATTGTAATGTTAGATTTAATCTGTAAATTCAGCCTTTAGATCATCATCCTTTCCTTTTCGAGAAATCAATCCAGTAATGGTGAACCATCATACTGCAACGGTCCAAACTTATACCCAACAATCTTCAAATCTCATCAAGTAACACTAATATGCAATTCGAAGGTATTCAACACTCCAGTCGCCATTCAACGGAAACGGAATAACTCTAACCATTCAACGATCAACAAATTCTTGCTATTTAATTGTCTGCTGTAATGTGTTAAGTATATCATAGAATAAATATTATTGATAAACTTGAGTTGCTTTTATCAATGGCTCGAACATAAGATGACGAGTTTGTTGTTGCTTATCACTTCTTAGTGAGTTATTACTTTAATTATCCGAACAAGTTTCCTTTGAACAGAAATCAACTAACTTTTGAATTGTCTGTGAGTCATTGATAAAGTTTATTATTGACAGTCACAAGCAAAAGTGTCGATTTGTGTTTCGAATTTGTGAAGATTGTTTCTGTTCTTCACATGTGAGTCAGTGTTAATTCATTTCTGTGCTTATAAAGCCCAGCCAGTGCTGTGTGTGTCATTTATTGTTTGTCTGTTTATTAGTGTCACTTGTGTGTCTTCATTTTTCCCTTCACACGATGCACATCAACTCGATTCCTGATCTCGTACTGCGTCTCATCTTCTCCAAATTATCTCTTCGTGATTTGCTCGGCCTTGGACGTGTTTGTCTACTATGGAAATCGTACCAAATGGACATTACCCGGAAAGTTGACTCTCTAACTCTGCTATTTGGTGGTCAAACGACCCACTCTCTCATTACCAACTCGTGTTTCACCCTCAAGTATCGCGAACTACTGCGTAACGATGTTGGCAAGAGAATGTATTCGTCTCAATATTTGTCCAATTGGTTTCATCTCTATTATTTTGGATTTGCCTTCAATTATGTCAAAGAATTGAGCGAAATCTTTCCAAACATCTCTACATTAGAGATTGCTTTCAAATATACGAACCTCTATGAAGCGATGCCTCTACTCGTCAAGTGGTCTCCTAAGCTTACATCCTTGAAAATGTATTTTCAACATAGAATTCCAAATAATAAATTTGCTGGTCTACTGAGTGTTATTAACTCGATGTCATCTCTACAACATCTCACTCTGCACAATGATGGCATTTCTACCTTATTGCCCATGAACAATTCATTGGAACTTCCAATTCTTGGTAAATTGCATGAATTTTACTTTAATTGGAGTTGCGAAGATGTTAAAAAATCTTTGGATGATTATGCAGAGAGCAATGATAATCTGAAACAAATTGGCTTGAAACTTCGCGCTGGCAGTTTGCGTACACTTTACAGTCGATTCCCTTCGAATAGTTCTCTGGCAAGCAAGATTGTTCATCTGCCTTTACCTGGTGGACTAATATCTAGGATTGCATTCGGACTCGTCAATATGGAAACACTTAACATTTTGCGATCTCTCACCTCGCTCTTTTGTCTTCATTTGAACCTTCAAAACAGTGAAAATTTACTGACCGGAGCATTAAACTTTCTACAACCATTGAAGCAGCTAACTCATCTTCACTTGGAAATTTTCATCTTCAAAAATCTTCATTCTCCAAACCAAGTACCACGTGATCAAGTGGTCCAACTTGTCTCACTTCATGTTTTGACCATCACCACCGATTTTGAGACAACTGCCGCTTTCGAGTCCAACCACTGGGCTCATGTGTTTCCAAACGTTCAAGTAATTGAATTGAATTTGAAATTTTCTTCGGACTCCTCCGATGGATTTTTGAGCCATCGAAAGGAAATTCTTCGCTCACTACCGAAACAAATTCTTCAAAAAACATTGACTCCTTTTGTGCAATGTCCCAAGCTGCGCCATCTCTTTATGTCTATAAAACAAAAAGGTTACTCTGAATCAGATTTTACTGAATGGATTGTATCCCAAGTGGGTCAGCGTAAAATTGTGATTACAGTTGATGAATAGTTTTATGTACCTTTTCCCCAAAATTTCTTATTAAAATTTTCTGTTGTTTTATCACAAATGTCTAAATAATTTTTTTTGTATTTAAAACGTTTTTTACTTCCATTTTCGAATATTCTGAAAGTCTCTGCCATACGTGTGATATCACATGTGATTGTACTCTGTCGACAGTTGAAAATGAACACGTTTCGGTACAGACTCAATGCAGTAGAATGTATTCGTTGAACTTACAAGATTTAACTGTTTAAAAGTTTGCAGACAAACAGAAAGTTTCTGAATTGAAATAAAAAACTACAGATAAAACATTTTAATTGAAAATCATCATTACACATTGTAAATTTAGATCCCATAAGCAAACATTCCATCTTGCATTACCAGATGGAACACTTGTTCTTAGGATTCATGGACAATGTTGGACAGAGTCAAACGGACTCGAATGTTATCCGGTGGATGTAGCAATTTTTCCTGAGGATAAACTAGACTTGCTAAGATTTTTAGAGACGAAACAAAAACCCTAAAAAAATATACAAATTAATATTGTGTTCATGCACAGAGACACGAGATCTACCCGACTAAATGAGATGAAGTATAGTTGCTGGTGGGTGAATTGTGCAAGGAATGGAGGAAGGGAATCAGCAATGCAGCTCGAATGTTTGAGATGCTTCTCAAATGCGAGATAAGACTGCTTCAGTCCGGAATTATCTGCAATGATTTCTCCAAGTGAATGGCTTGCATCAATCTTAATAATGAAATTATAATCCCATTGACAAATACTTGAGATACCTTTGTTCCTCTAATTAGATCTTTAATTCCGTCATACTGATGCAGAAAACATTGAGACAATTTGCCCTTTTGCCAATCTAGCATTTTTTAAACGTTTAACTTCTGACCCTTAAAAGTGAATTGAAATTGTGAAATTTAAGTTCAAGTTCATTAGAACAGTAGGTCTAAGGGACAAACCAAACGATTAACGTACCAAGATGACGCCCAAATACGAATGTACAAAACAACATCTGCTCCTGCTTACCAAACAAAGTCGCAACTGTCGGTTCTGCAGTTCGTTTGAAATTGCCTTGAAAACGAAGCCATATAAAATATATGAAGCTAATTTATGGTAAGCAAAGTAGCACAAACAAACTCATAATATTATTGAGAATTTAAATTATAAATACATTTCGACCTATGTACTTTTGGTAGGTGAGACATTGTGCAATCAGATAGACATTGACATTTTCTGTTGATTTGATCATGTGCAGTAAATGATAACCTTCGTTATGCAAATATATATAATATATAATTTAAACTGTAAACTGAGAGATGAATTTGGTTATGTGAGAGAAAGTTCTATATGGAATTTGAGACTTGAGTAGACTCGAAATGCTGTGCAGAGCACTGCTCTGTGGTCATTCGATGAGATAGACTCGAAGTGAAAACAGGTGAAATCTCTTGCTCTAAATTAATTTGATTAAATTTTTCCCTTTTTGTAGATTTTTAACCATTTTCTCAGATTAACGCAGAAAAATGTCTCAAGTTTTTGACGTCTCCCTCATGTGTCCGTGCGTTATGGTCAAGGTGATGGACATGGATGGCGGTTGCATTTGGGTCACCATTGGGCGGACTGACCCACTGGTGCGACTCAAGTTGGCTTATGCAGGTTGGGCAGGAAAACCCATCGAACAGCTCTATTTCTTTCATCAAGGAATCTATGTCTTCAACTATCAGACGGCCAACACTTTCGACCTGAAGAATGGAGACGTGATTCTGGTGACCGCGCCGCGTCACGTTACAAAACTCAGATTTTGTAGCCACTGTGTGTGTTGTACAAAACTCTAACTAACTTTTATTTTGGCTTTGATTTTGATTATTTGTAAATCAACACACAAATAATGTTCATTTTTTCTTTAACTCGATTGTATTATTGCACAATTGTGCACACATTATGTCCTAATCCAAATTATAATGTTAGATTTAATCTGTAAATCCAACCTTTAGATCATCATCCTTTCCTTTTGGAGAAATCAATCCATTAATGGTGAAGCATTCATACTGCAACGGTCCAAACTTATAGCCAACAATCTTCTTCAAATCTCATCAAGTAACACTAATCTGTAGTTTTAAGGTATTCAACACGCCAGTCGCCATTCAACAGAAACGGAATAACGCTAACCTTTCAACGATCGACAAATTCTTGCTATTTAACTGTCTGTTGTATTGTGTTGAGTATATCATAAAAATAAAAATTATTGATAAACTTGAGTTGCTTTTGTCAATGGCTCGAACACAAGATGACGTTTGCTATTCACTTATTGCTTATCACTTATGAGTGAGTGTGAGTTCATTTCTGTTCACACCTAAAAAAACACACACACTTATTGTAAAACTCCTGTTTGGATTGGTAGCAGCAGTAACGACATTTGTGATGGTCATCGAGTCATAGTAATCAGTAAGCACTGTTCCGAATTAAGGGGTAGTTATAAGCCAGCAGGCTTATTACATGGTCGATTTTATGCTTGTGAGCCTAATACAACTTAAATATGGCCCAGACCATATTTGGGAATGCAGAAAAGTTAATGTACAGGTGACAATATGCTCGTGAGAATATTTGACTATAATAAGCTCATAAGCATATTATAAAGAAATAATGAAATATGCTTGTGCGCTTATTATAGTCAAATATGCTCAACAGCATATTGTCACCTGTTCTAGGACGATCTAATGAAGACTGAAGTCCGTTTGGCATAAAATTGACCAGACCCGGCGAAATGCCGTCCCGAAAGGTATTCCAGTGACCAGATTTGGTTGGTGAAACACATTTCACTATGAACAAGCCAATTGGCATTCGTGCACTCAGTGAGTGTCACTCACTATAGTTTCTCGTACTCTCACTCGTGTCCCGTGCGCCTGCTAGCCTTTATCTATCAGGGATAGACTATCACCAAGGTTACTTAGACGCCGAAAATGTACCACCACGGTAATGTACATCTTAACGAATGCATTTATGAATATTTCTAATCAGTTATTTTTTAATCTTTTAGCCTTATTCCGAAGCTCGAGAAATTGAAGAAACAACGATCGTGGTTTCAAGTACCGATGGCTGCATGGAAATGTATGTACGATCTCACTAGAAATGACCGATCGGCCCCTCTTTCCACTGTGCAATTGAATTTTGCCAATGATGATACGGATGATGCGGAAATGGCTATTAGAAATTGAAGAATCTCAGAAGAAATACTTTAAAGTTTTTGTATTTGCAACATTTAAATTAAATTAATTTATGTTTATATTGTTTTGTAAGTGTACATATTTAATTAAATAAGGTACTGACCATATGCGAACAAATACGGTCCTCCGGTTATTATAGCATAATAAGCCGTGGAGCTTATTTGCAAATGCGTGTTTGTGGAGCAGCTTCAAATAAGCTCGGGAGCGTATTGGAAGTAATACGCTGCAGAGCATATTTACAAAGTAATAATCACAGGGGCTTATAAGACGCGTATTTTAAGCACGGTGGCATGTTACTAATTCTGAACAGTGAGTCATTGATAAAGCTGATCACTGAACAAAAGTGTTACTGCTACTTCTGTTCTCAACTCTGTGACTTGTGAACAGGGAACATCTGAGTCAGTGTTAATTCATTTCTGTGCTTATAAAGCCCAGCCAGTTCTGTTTATCTGTCATTTGTTGTGTGTCTGTTTGTGTGTTTGTTAGAATCACTTGTGTGTCTTCACTTTTCCTGTAACACGATGCACATCAACTCGATGCCCGATCTCGTACTGCGACTCATCTTCTCCAAATTATCTCTCGATGATATGATCTGGATTGGGCGTGTTTGTCTATTATGGAAATCGTACCAAATGTCATTATGCAATCAAGTTCGCTCCCTAACCCTGTTGATTGGTTCATCCTCGGCTCACTCTCTAATCACGAACTCGTGTTTCACTCTCAAATATCGCGATCTACTGCTCAACGAGGATGGCAAAGCAATGTACGCTATCCAAAATTTACCAAAACGTTTCCGTCTCACCTTCACCTTGAATTGTGCCATCGAATTGTTACAAATCTTTCCTAGCATCACAACATTGGAGATTGCTTTCCACTTTCCGCTTATATTTGCACTTGAAGTGATGCACCTACTTGTCGAATGGGCCCCTAAACTTAAATCGTTGAAATTGTATTTACGAAACAATTTTGATTATGATCTTTTCGTACTGCTACAAGTTGTCAACTCGATGTCATCGCTGGAGCATCTCACAATTCACAATAACATTACTATTTCTACTGGCAATTCCTCCTATGATGAACGCTCTTCACTGGACATTCCAATTCTTGGTCAGTTGCAATTTTATTTTAATTGTGATTACAGGAAAATTATGAAATCCTTGCATAAATATGCAGCTTCAAACGATAATTTGAAACAAGTTGGTTTGAGACCTGTCTATAATCGTTATAATAATGTGTTGGGTGCTCTTTACCGTGTTGATCGTCCTCTGGCGAGTAAAATCGTTAATTTGTCTTTATTTGATTCACTAGCAACTAGGATTGTATTTGGAATCGTCGATATAGAAACACGTGATATTTTAAAGTATTTTACCTCGCTCTCTTGTTTCTATTTGGACCTTCAAACAAGCGAAGATTTGATAAAATTGAAATATTTTGAACCGTTGAAACAGTTGACACATCTTCACGTTAGAATGGCTGAATTTAAAGAACTTCAATCTTCAAACAATGTGTCATGTGATCAAATTGCTCAACTATCCTCAGTACAAGTGTTGAACATTACTGTTAAAGAAACTTTAAAGTCAACAACCTCTTTCGAGTCCAACCACTGGTCGTATGTGTTTCCCAACGTTCAAGTGATTGATTTGAACGTGAAATATTTTTCAAACTATATCTTTGTTTTTTAAAAGTGATGTTCTTTGCTCACTTCCCAAACAAGTACTTCTACAGTCGTTGACTCCCTTTGTACAATGCCCCAAGCTACATCATATCTTCATTAACGGAAATATTGAAGGCCGGTGTTCTCAATCCAACATTACTGAATGGATTGTCCTGCAAGTGAACCAGCGAAAGATTGTGATTAAAGTTAGCGAATAGTTTTGTTTTATTTTTTATTGTCAGAATTTCTTAAATAAATCTTCAATAAATTTTTCTTTCTTTCTTAATTTGCTGTTAATTTAATTATTTCTATTATCAACAAAATAACATTTTCATCATTGTCCTCTTTTTTGCTTTTCTTATCTGTTCTTGAACGGGATTTCCTATGTAAATAATTCAAATTTAATGATGAATAATTAAATATTTTTGTCATGAATTATTTGTGGAAAGATATATTTAGAATACAAAAATAATTGGCCACACGTGTCACGAATCTCAATTCGATTGTCATTTGTCATTTGTCAAAAGCAAATCATCAAATAAGCTTTCTAGAGAATTCGTTTTATAAATGTAGAATAAACAGACAAACATTCACGAATAAAAATAAAACAAATAAAAATATTTGAACTTCAAAAATGTCTTTCAGAAATGTTGTTCAAAATGTATATACGAATGTTAGTAAAGGCTGCAAATCTTTCACAGATTTGGTCAAATCACACGTCAATGCAGTCTATGGCAATCTATTGGATCCAGTTGTGGATTGTTCAGTGGAAAATTTTGCTAAAATTCGCTCTTCCCAAAAGTATGACTCAATAACCCAATCTTTGAACTATCAATTTCTGTTGCCAATGGTGGTGTTCATATTTTTCCACGTGGACATCGTCTTTATATATCTAATCTATGATTTACGCGAACTCAACAATCCAAATTTACCAATCTCCAAACTATTGCGAGCTCATCAAATGTTTCATCCTTCAATGTGGGCCCAGGCGGATTTGTTTGACAACGCGGTTGCTTTTACCTGTTTGCTGTTTTATGCAAATCTATTCTTCTATTCACTGCTTGAGAACAAATTCAAAATGTTTGCAGTTTTAACCGAGGAAGGCGAATTGATCAAAATCGTTTCAAATGGAACTATTTTGGATGCTGATGAATCGAGGGAGATTTGTGCATTTCGTAGAAAAATCAAGCTGTGTCTCAAGTTTCTCATAGTTTATGTTCAATTTAATTTCTTCAACACTTATCTGAGACAAGTTTACATCAACTGGACTGATTCAATTCACAAATGGATTCAACTTCCATTCACAACTTTATATATGATTTATATTCCTTGTGGTAATTGTCTTAGAAAATATACAAAAAATAATAATTTTTAATTTAAAATTTTAGCTGTACCATTCTTAATTTACGATTTCATCCTCACAATTGGCTACATTCGTATCAAACAAAAGCATTTAATCCGAAGATTCCGAGCGTTAACCAATTTATTACCAATCCAAAAGAAATCGCATAAAATTTCGCATTCGTTTGCATTGCTTTCTTTGAGACAATTTCAGGCACTAAATCGCCAAACAATGAAACTATTCACCGAAATTCATGCTCAAAATCACTTTTGGTCTCGCTCTTTAACAATTTGGTTTGTGGTTCACATTTTGTTGATTTGTTACTTTCAGTGTTTGTACTATTTTGGCAAATCACCACAAATTCAAGAGCAACACAATTTTCTTCTTGTCCTGTCGGCATACTATTTTTTCATTCTACAGCTAATCACTTCGAAATGTTCCTCCATTCTGAGCAATAACATTCAAATTCATTGTGAGCAAAGAATGTTCTATTTTAAATTGTTGTCAATTTATCCACTGAAAATTGATAAATTACTAAAGGTTGGGAAGGCATTTTGATAATGAAAATACAATTAATGAACAATTTTTAGTTGAACAGTCACGAATGCAACAGAAAACAGTACTCTCGAATTGGCTTCAAGCTGATTGATGGTCTGAGAATCAACTCAAATATGTTTCAATTGGTAATGAATTTCTAATTTGTAATCTTTCATAATACATTTATGTTTTATTTGTGTTTAGCTCTTTTTCTATATTACTACGGTGGTTATGATGATTTACGAAAGAAAGCTATATTGACAAAAAAAATAATAAACAAAATTAAACCAAATCAATTGACCTTAAGCAATTACGAAATCACTCAAAAGGCTGTATTGAGCGGTATGGGAATATATTTTTCAAATGTCCGCAATCGTAGCTTCTTGAGTCAACTCAAGGTGTTATCTCTTAATTGAAAAGTATTTTTCAAGAATTTTTGAATTTTTGAAATCTTAATGAATAAATATTTGTTTGATTACTGAAGTTTTACTTTTACTTATTAATATCAATCTAATTATTAAGCACTGTTATGAATTTATCATTCGTAATTTATAATCTAAGACAAAATAATTTTTAGTTTCATCAATTTAAAATTAGTTTTAGTATGATTTAGTAGTAGTTTTTGAATGAACTCGTTGTAAATCGCCTGTTGTTGAAATTTAAAAATTAAGAATACAAAAATATTTAAAAAGCATTTGACTTGGAAAATTGCAAATAATCTTACGATCACAAACATGGAGAACAGTCCATTCAAATGCTGAAACATCTTCTTCTTCTTAGTCATATTAGGAATTTGTGTTTTTACTAATCTTTTCACACGCGTAAATATGATGCAGCAGCAGTAACGACATTTGTGATGGTCATCGAGTCATAGTAATCAGTGAGTCATTGATAAAGTTGATCACTGACCAAAAGTGTTAATGCTGCTTCTGTTCTCAACTCTGTTTGTGAACAGTTAACATCTGAGTCAGTGTTCAATCATGTCTGTGCTCATAAAAGCCCGCAGTCCTGTCCTGTCTGTGTCATTTGATTTCTGTGTGTTTGTCTGTTTGTTAGTTTCACGTCTTCACCATGTCCCTCACTGTGCACATCAACTCTCTGCCCGATCTCGTGTTGCGTCTCATCTTCTCCAAAGTACCTCTCACTGACCTACTCTACACAGGAAATGTCTGTCCTCTATGGAAGTATTACCAACTGGAAACTGGCAAGCAAGTTCGCTCCGTAACTCTGTTGGTTGGTCCACCCGACACTCACCAGCTCATCACCAACTCGTGTTTCACTCTCAAGTATCGCGATCTACTGCTCAACGATGATGGCAACAGAATGTATTCGTCTCAATGTTTGGACAAGCACTTCCATGTCACCTTTGGTTCGTTTACTTTGGATGGTTTTGCGCAATTGTCGAATATCTTTCCGCGCATCACAACACTCGAGATTGCTTTCAAATTAGTTCAAGGACAATCTCTGCTCAGTCCGATGCTGCTGCCTTTACTCGCCCAATGGTCTCCAATGCTCAAATCGTTGAAAATGTATTTTCAATTAAACCGAACTTGGCCTGTTCCTCCACCATTTAATGTTAAAGCAACCAATGAAATTTTAAATATATTGAAAGCGATAAACTCGATGCAATCCTTGGAGCATCTCACATTGGATACTGACGTTCCAATTTCTCGACTTGCGAATATACCACCAATACCACTAATACATCCAGATTCAATTGACCTTCCAATTCTTAATCGTTTGCATGAATTTTTCTTCAAATCATATGATAGCATTCATATTATGGAGCAATCTTTTAAATGCTTTGCGTTGCCTAATGTTAATTTGAAACAAATAGGATTTCATGCTCCAAAATATCAGCAAGATCTTTATGGTCGTTTACCTCAATTTACAAGCAAAATTGTTGCTGCCGCTTTTTACAACATATCGCCACAACTTTTCAATCAGTTCAGTTCGCTTATTTCTCTTAGTTTTGGCCACTACGGCCACAATCCATTCAACGGCGAATTGAACTTGATCGCATCGCTACCACAGTTGGCCTATCTTTACTATGCAACATATGGCACTCCATTTGCTCAAACTCCCACTCAAGCATCACGTGATCAACTTCATCAACTTACCTCAGTTAAAGTGTTGACCATTGGCCCTTGCTTGAAGTCAACTTCATCTTTTGAATCAAACCTCTGGGCTCACTTGTTTCCCAACGTTCAAGTGATCGAACTAAACTTACAAGTTTCCATCCGTAGAAAACAAGAACATCACAAAATTGCATCAACTTTTGTGCAATGTCCCAAATTGCATCATATTTACACGCGTGAAAAGATTAGTAAAATCTCAAATTCCTCATATGACAAAGAAGAAGTCTCAACATATGAATGGACTGTTCTGCAGGTTTGTGATCGCAAGATTATTATTAATACAAAGCAGTCGAATGTTTTATGAATAGCTGCAATTTTCATTTTCCAAGTCAAATACTTTTTAAATATTTTTGTTTTCTTAATTTTTAAATTTCAATTTAAGTTTGTTTAAAATACCAATAAAATTACTGTCAGAACGAGTATTTGCTATTTAATCATTCTTTATTCATGATTTAAAATTTATTACTATCAACGGTACTATATTTTTAAAATGATAATTCATCATATGTGAAGTGATTGTTTGTGTGAACAGAAATAAACTAACTTTGATTTGTCTCTTCAGATTAGATATAACGACATTTGTGTGCGGTTTTAATAGCAATCAGTGAGTCATTGGTAAAGTTTGTTAAGACAACCTAAAACATGACAGTCTGCCTAAAATGAACTTTGACTGTTATCTTTCATTATTTACATTTCATTTATTACCATAGATAATGACATTAATTGCATGCGTTTGTGACTCTACTAAATGAGCTCGGCCTTGTCATAAAATTACAACTCTCTTGCTGTAACCTCAATTGAATGTGCAATAACAATAAATCCGATTAAAGATAAGCTTGACAGCGCACTGTAAGCAAAGTTGTAAGCAAATCAAAAATGAGTTTGGTTGCGATTGAAAAAGAGATAAATTGATTAACCGGTAGACAAGTTTCGGAACAAGTATTATGTGTTATACTTTGAAATCCTACGAATTATCGTTTTTGAATCTTTGTTATTTGCCTTCTGTTTCCATCAACTAAATATCTTCGAAATGAGTATCAATTTGGACAAGTTATCCAGCGCTGTTGAATACAACATTCTACTGATTGGTCAAACTAATATGGGCAAATCAACATTTGTCAATGCTTTTGCTAATTATATCAAGTTTGGAAGCTTGGATGAGGCAATGGCTGGAGAGTGTGAAGAGCTGATTCCGAATATTTTTGAACTGAAAGATTCGAAGATACAAATTGAAACTGAATATGATGAGAAAGAAAAGTTTGACAACTTTTCCAACACACGATCCCCGAGAGTTTACACATTTCGTTGTGACGAAAAAGTAATTAAACTCATAGACACTCCTGGATGGAAATATAAAGTTGACAACGAGTATCTACACACAATATCACAGTGCTTAGAGCAGCACTTTCAAAAGTTGCACGCAATCGTATGGCTGACATCTGGCGAATGCTTCGATTTCATCGAATTAACATCATTTCAATCTATTCATAAAAGTGCATTTAATAACATGATATTGTGCTATACCAAAGATTTGATTTACAAAACTAGTGATGAAAAAACACTTGAAAATGTGAAATGCAACATTCGAGCGCATATTAAAATTACGCCAAATCACGGCCAAAATTTGCTCACCATCGACAACTGTGCATACGAGTGTCTGGTTGCTCATAGAAGAGGCGATTCTTTCGATGAAGGACAAACCAATGTGTGTAGAACAAGTTGGGCTCGCTCGAGCAAACAAATCCAATCAATGCTCGACTATATGGCAAGTGAAGAGGCGTGCGATGGGACAAATGTGGCTGAGCTGATGAAATGGTGGCAAATTATGAATTTGTGCTTGGAGCTAATTAAACATTATTATGGTGTGAGAAGTAAATCAGAGGAAACGATTCAAATTGTAAATTTGCTCAAACACAATCCAAAAGAATTTGAAAGAATTGAAGACATTTGTGTTCAGTTGTGGGCAATGGTGCTCTACTTGAGTCTGGTGAGTGATGATGACGAATTATGAAATGGTTGAATAAACATTCTTTTTTAGGTTGAATGGAATGGTTTCGAAGTATTAACCAAGAATTATAAATTTATTTATAAAAGAAATGAAAAACTGGTTAATTTTTACGAGAAATTGGAAATTATTTCCAAGAATCGTCAATCCTTTGAAACAACATTCAACGAATGTTCTGCAACCGGAGATTTTGAGCAGTTGTTCACTGAATTGAGTAATTTGAAATATTCAGGTTTGTATTTCAGGAAAGAAATAGCCCAAATCACTCAACCAAATCTACTCGAAATCCAAAATATCACTATCCCAATGCCTCAATCTGACGACATTGTAAAGCATTGTCAAATCGAAGAATTCGAAAATTACTATGCCAAACTCAAAAGTTTGGATCAATTGGAGGAAATTATGTCGATTGTTACAAAGAATAATTTGCTGTTGGTTCAAAGTGCAGGTACGGCCAAGTGTGACTTGAGCAATGCAACACTGCACAATGTTGTGTTCACTTGTGGCAACTCTACCAGTGAAATAAGAGATTTCATTGTGAAAGAAACTCATTCGAACATGAGTGAGACAGACATTAAATTTATCACCGAAAACATAGATAGTCTGATCAAGGCCAATTTCGACAAACTAGCTCATGTCATACAGAATTACCCTCCCTTGAAACTGATTGTTAAAAACGAACAAAAGAAACGCAAATCAACAACAAAAACCAAACCACCAAAAACTTTAATAACCCAACCTGATGTCGTTTCCAATTTTCGTCCCTACATGCAGCATCTCTATCAACAACAGTCCGACGAGCCAGACAAACTCAAGGACAAACTTGACCTAATTGTAGAGCAAATGCTCATATTGAAAACAGAAATATCAAACAAGAAATAAAGACAAGTTTATGTCATCAGGTTTTATTGATTTGTATCTTCAGAAATTTCTATTTTAAATTTGCTATATAAATTTGTAATACAATGTTGGTATTTAATAAATTTAATCGTTAAAATACAAAATCTATTTTCGAAATAGACATGACTGATGATAAATATGAAGGTAGATTACATTGATGGCAACTACGGAGGTTGAATCGATAGTTCGAGTCTCAGAAAACATGTTTCATGTTACACCCAAAAAAAATCTATATAGAAATGAGCTTCTCATTAGTTCTGACTCACATACATTTGCATTTTCTTATATTCTGCATGTTACGCGTATTCAATGAAACTGCTTGTGCGCTTATTACCGCTTTCCCCACTTTACTACCAAACATGCTTTATCTATGTCACTAAATAAGCTTGTCCCCGACACATTACTCATCATCATATTGCTACCATTGTACATATAGCCTAGTGCCTTGTGCATAATAAATATATTTAAGTATTTGAGTATACTCAAAAAAAATTTTCTTCCTCCTCTCACAATATCCAAAACCTTAACACCTCTGCTTTTAGGCAAGACTCCTTTTCGTGGAAGAGCCGAACTGTTGTCATTTCTAATCTGTAATCATTTGTTAAACAATAGCAAATTACTAAATCACTGTTTTTTATTATCAAGGGCTTAAGTTTGTTGTTGTTGAAGTATTTTTCTTGTCTGGTAACGTCATCTGTGGATTGTCACCCGCTGATGTGTTTTGTTTAAAGTGAGGAAAGAAGGACAGCATGTTTACGTTAGACAGTCTAACTTAGACGGCTGGTGATTGTCTTCGAGTTTGTGTCAGTTTGTCGTTAATTCGGTCTTCACTTTTCTCTTTACACGATGCACATCAACTCTCTGCCCGTTCTCGTCCTACATCTCATCTTCGACAAGTTATCTCTCCAAGACCTTGTCTCCATCGGACGTGTTTGTGCACTATGGAGGTCCTACCAATTGGACATTACACGCAAAGTTGACTCCCTATCTTTGTGGGTCAACAATTTTCATAATTCTCACAAACGAATCATCAATTTGCGTTTCATCCTCAAGTATCGCGATCTACTGCTCAACGAGGATGGCACTCGAATGTACTCGCCTCAATATTTGTCCAATTGGTTTCACATCATTTACAATCCTTATGAATTTTCCAATGATTGTGCCGAAGAATTGGCCGAAATCTTGCCCAACATTACTACGTTAGAGATAACTTACTTGTATCCGTATTCACGGGGAGTTTTGACTCTACTTGTCAAGTTGGCTCCCAAGCTTAAATCATTGAAAATTTATTTGCAAAATATTAAAGAAGATAAGGAAACTTTCGATCTACAGAAAGTGATCAACTCGATGTCAGCTTTGGAAGATCTTTCACTGCACAATGCATGTCTGTCTAATGTTGAAAATAGATTTGAACACTTTTTCAGCAGCTACTTTCTGAATCTTCCAATTCTTGGTAAATTGAAGGAATTTTACTTGTACAATTGTGATTACCGAAATATCGAGAATTCTTTGGATTTGTACGTGCGTTCAAATGATAATTTGAAACAAATCGGACTGAATCTCAGAATTTACGATTTCCGTACATTTCCAAATAACTTTCCTCGTTTGGTAAACAAGATCGTTCATCTCCCATTGTATAATCCTGAATTCTTGCATATTGAAACGATCAACAGATTCCAATCATTCCACTCGCTCTCTTGTCTTCATTTGGAACTACAATTTAGTGAAGATTTATTAACCGGGGGATTGAACTTACTGCACTCGTTGAAGCACTTGACACATCTTCACTTGAAACTGTCCAAATTCGACAAACTTAAATCTACAAACCAAGTAAACCAAGTTGCTCAACTCGTCTCAGTTCAAGTGTTGACCTTAGCCGCAACTTTGGAGTCAAAATTCTCTTTCAAGTCAAACCACTGGGCTCATGTGTTTCCAAGTGTACAAGTGATTGAATTCAAAATGGAATTTTCATCGAATATTTCTTCCGGGAATGATAAAATTTGTCTGTCTAAGCAACAACTTCAACAGGCACTATCGTCCTTTGTGCAATGTCCCAAACTGCGTCATCTTTACACGAAAGTTTTTAAAGAAGAAATCAACGATGCTTCAGAACTTGATGAATGGATTGTCTTGGACGATAATCACGGTAAGATTATTATTGAAGTTGGAAAATAGTATTTTCTCGTAATTTTTTTTGTATCAAAATATATGTTTGTCTTCAATAAATTCAATTTTTAATTTTAATTATTCGTTTTATCTGTTTTTGTTATTTATTTTCGAATGTTCAATATGATTTTGCCATTTTTCCATTCAGGGGGTTTCAACGTTGACCCAATGACCATTTAAATAAATTTAAATTATGAAATCCAAGTTCAAGTTTATTGGAACAGTAGGTCTAAGGGACGAAGGCGATGATTAGCGTAACAATAAGGCGCCCACCTACGAATGTACAGAACAACATCTGCTTCTGCTTACCAAACAAAGTCGCAACTGTCGGGTCTGCAGTTCGTTTGAAATTGCCTTGAAAACGAAGCCATATAAAAGATATGAAGCTAATTTATGGTAAACAAAGTATCACAAACAAGCTCATAATATTATTGAGAATTTAAATTATAAATACATTTCGAAACAGAGTACGAACTACTTTTTGGTAGGTGAGACATTGTGCAATCAGATAGACATTGACATTTTCTGTTGATTTGATCATGTGCAGTAAATGATAACCGTAGCTCAATGCCAATTGCAAAAATTGTCTGCAAATATACCATTACACTACCGGTTGCAAATATACCAATTGGTATATAATTTAAACTGTAAATGAAGGATCAATTTGGTTATGTGAGAGAAGGTTCTATGAGCAGAATTAGTAGACTTGGAGGCGATTATAGAAATGCTGTGCAGAGCAGTGCTCAGTGGTCATTAGAGTTTTCAGTCTCGAAGTGAAAACAGGTCTGCTCTCTTAGATTCATTTGTTTTTAATTTTAATTTTAATTTTTTTAGTTTAACCCAACAAAATGTCTCAAGTTTTTGACGTCTCCCTCATGTGTCCGTGCGTTATGGTCAAGGTGATGGACATGGATGGCGGTTGCATTTGGGTCACCATTGGGCGGACTGACCCACTGGTGCGACTCAAGTTGGCTTATGCAGGTTGGGCAGGAAAACCCATCGAACAGCTCTATTTCTTTCATCAAGGAATCTATGTCTTCAACTATCAGACGGCCAACACTTTCGACCTGAAGAATGGAGACGTGATTCTGGTGACCGCGCCGCGTCACATTACAAAACTCAGATTTTGTAGCCACTGTGTGTGTTGTACAAAACTCTAACTATTTGTAAATCAACACACAAATAATGTTCATTTTTTCTTTAACTCGATTGTATTGTGCACACATTATGTCCTAATCCAAATTATAATGTTAGATTTAATCTGTAAATCCAACCTTTAGATCATCATCCTTTCCTTTTAAGAGATCAATCCAGTAATGATAAAGCATCACAAAGTAAATCATACCGCAGCGGTCCAAACTTACAGCCAACAATCTTCAAATCTCATCAAGTAACACTAATCTGCAGCTCGAAGGTATTCAGCATTCTAGTCGCCATTCAACTGGATAGGAATAACTCTAACCATTCAACGATCGACAAATTCTTGAAAGAATCAATTGCTATTGCTATTTAATTAATTATCTGCTGTAATGTGTTAAGTATATCATAAAATAAATATTATTTTGAATTGTCTGTTTAGATTTGTAGCAGCAGTAACGACATTTGTGATGGCCATCGAGTCATTGATAAAGTTGATAACTGTCCAAAAGTGTTAATGCTGCTTTTGTTCTCAACTCTGTGACTTGCGAACAGTGAACATCTGAGTCATTGTGAGTTCATTTGTGTTCACACATATAAAGCCCAGTCAGTGCTGTGTGTGTCATTTGTTGTGTGTCTGTTTGTTTGTGTCACTTGTGTGTCTTCATTTTTCCCTTCACACGATGCACATCAACTCGATTCCTGATCTCGTACTGCGTCTCATCTTCTCCAAATTATCTCTCCGTGATCTGCTCGGCCTTGGACGTGTTTGTCTACTATGGAAATCGTACCAACTGGACATTACCCGGAAAGTTGACTCTCTAACTCTGCTATTTGGTGGTAAAACGGCTCACTCTCTCATCACCAACTCGTGTTTCACCATCAAGTATCGCGAACTACTGCGTAACGATGTTGGCAAGAGAATGTATTCGTCTCAATGTTTGCCTAATTGGTTTCATCTCTATTATTCTGGATTTGCCTTCAATTATGTCAAAGAATTGAGCGAAATCTTTCCAAACATCACTACATTAGAGATTGCTTTCAAATATACAAACCTCTATGAAGCGATGCCTCTACTCGTCAAGTGGTCTCCTAAGCTTACATCATTGAAAATGTATTTTCAACATAGAATTCAAGATAATGAATTTGCTGGTCTACTGAATGTTATTAACTCGATGTCATCGCTACAACATCTCACACTGCACAATGATGGCCTTTCTACCTTATTGCCCATTACCAATTCACTGGATCTTCCAATTCTTGGTAAATTGCATGAATTTTACTTTAATTGGAGTTGCGAAGATGTTCAGAAATCTTTGGATGATTATGCAGAGGGCAATGATAATCTGAAACAAATTGGCTTGAAACTTCGCGCTGGCAGTTTGCGTACACTTTACAGTCGAGTCCCTTCGAATAGTTCTCTGGCAAGCAAGATTGTTCATCTGCCTTTACCTGATGGACTCATATCTAGGATTTCAGTCGCACTCGTCAATATAGAAACACCTGACATTCTACAATCACTCACCTCGCTGTCTTGTCTTCATTTGAACTTTCGAACCAGTGAAAAATTACTAACCGGAGCATTAAACTTTCTACAACCATTGAAGCAGCTAACTCATCTTCACTTGGAAATTTTCAACTTCAAAAATCTTCAATCTCCAAACCAAGTATCACGCGATCAAGTAGTCCAACTTGTCTCAGTTCAAGTTCTGACCATCACCACCGATTTTGAGACAACTGCCGCTTTCGAGTCCAACCACTGGGCTCACGTGTTTCCAAACGTTCAAGTGATTGAATTGAATTTGAAATTTTCTTCGGACTCCTCCGATGGATTTTCGAGCCAGCGAAAGGAAATTCCTCGCTCACTACCGAAACAAATTCTTCAAAAAACATTGACTCCTTTTGTGCAATGTCCCAAGCTGCACCATCTCTTTATGTCTATAAAACAAAAAGGTTACTCTGAATCAGACTTTACTGAATGGATTGTCTCGCAAGTGGATCAGCGTAAAATTGTGATTAAAGTTGGTGAATAGTTTTATGTACTTTTTCACCAAAATTTTTAATTAAAATTTTCTATTGTTTTATCACAAATGCCTAAATATTTTTTTTTGTATTTATATCGTTTTTTACTTCCATTTTCGAATATTCTGAAAGCCTCTGCCATACGTGTGATATCACATGTGATTGTACTCCGTCGACAGTTGAAAATGAACACGTTTCGGTAAAGACTCAATGCAGTAGAATGTATTCGTTGAACTTACAAGATTTAACAGTTTAAAAGTTTGCAGACAAACAGTTTCTGAATTCAAAAAAAATCATCATTACACATTGTAAATTTAGATCCCATAAGCAAGAATTGCATCTTGGATTACAAGATGGAGCACCTGTTCTTGGAATTCATGGGCGATCCAACTGGACAGTTGAATGCTTGGGCCATTTGGACAATATTGGACAGAGTCACACAGACTCGAATGTTATCCGGTGGATGTAGCAATTTTTCCTGAGGATCAACTAGAGTTACTAAAAATTTTGAGGCGAAACAAAAACCCTAAAAAAATATACAAATTAATATTGTGTTCATGCACAGAGACACGAGATCTACCAGACCAAATGAGATGAAGTATAGTTGCTCGTGAATTGTGCAAGGAATGGAGGAAGTGAATCAGCAGTACAGCAATTGCTCGAATGTTTGAGATGCTTCTCAAATGCGAGATAAGATTGTTTCAGTCCGGAATTGTCTCCAATGATTTCCCCAAGTGAATGGCTTGCATCAATCTTTAATAATAAAGCTATAATATATTTGACAAATACTTGACATACATTTGCACCTCTAATTATATCTTTTATTCCGTCATACTGATGCAGAAAACATTGAGACAATTTGCCCTTTTGCCAATCTAGCATTTTTTAAACGTTGACCTTCTGACCCTTTAAAGTGAATTGAAATTGTGAAATTTAAGTTCAAGTTCATTAGAACAGTAGGTCTAAGGGACAAACCAAACGATTAACGTACCAAGATGACGCCCAAATACGAATGTACAAAACAACATCTGCTCCTGCTTACCAAACAAAGTCGCAACTGTCGGTTCTGCAGTTCGTTTGAAATTGCCTTGAAAACGAAGCCATATAAAATATATGAAGCTAATTTATGGTAAGCAAAGTAGCACAAACAAACTCATAATATTATTGAGAATTTAAATTATAAATACATTTCGACCTATGTACTTTTGGTAGGTGAGACATTGTGCAATCAGATAGACATTGACATTTTCTGTTGATTTGATCATGTGCAGTAAATGATAACCTTCGTTATGCAAATATATATAATATATAATTTAAACTGTAAACTGAGAGATGAATTTGGTTATGAGAGAAAGTTCAATGTGGACTTATATTATGCATAAATGCTGTGCAGAGCAGTGCTCAGTGGTCATTAGAGTTTTCAGTCTCGAAGTGAAAACAGGTGAAATCTATTGCTAGATTGATTTGATTAAATTTTTACCCTTTTAACCATTTTCTCAGATTAACGCAGAAAAATGTCTCAAGTTTTTGACGTCTCCCTCATGTGTCCGTGCGTTATGGTCAAGGTGATGGACATGGATGGCGGTTGCATTTGGGTCACCATTGGGCGGACTGACCCACTGATGCGACTCAAGTTGGCTTATGCAGGTTGGGCAGGAAAACCCATCGAACAGCTCTATTTCTTTCATCAAGGAATCTATGTCTTCAACTATCAGACGGCCAACACTTTCGACCTGAAGAATGGAGACGTGATTCTGGTGACCGCGCCGCGTCACATTACAAAACTCAGATTTTGTAGCCACTGTGTGTGTTGTACA
The DNA here is from genome assembly GCA_023373905.1 of Rhizoglyphus robini. NCBI lineage: Eukaryota > Metazoa > Arthropoda > Arachnida > Sarcoptiformes > Acaridae > Rhizoglyphus > Rhizoglyphus robini. The sequence goes on from JAKIJQ010000020.1 coordinate 361,224, forward strand.
AAACTCTAACTAACTTTTATTTTGGCTTTGATTTTGATTATTTGTAAATCAACACACAAATAATGTTCATTTTTTCTTTAACTCGATTGTATTATTGCACAATTGTGCACACATTATGTCCTAATCCAAATCCAAAAGTATATCATAAAAATAAAAATAATTGATAAACTTGAGTTGCTTTTGTCAATGGCTCGAACACAAGATGACGTTTTGCTAATCACTTATGAGTGAGTGTGAGTTCATTTCTGTTCACACATAAAAAACACACACACTTATTGTAAAACGCCTGTTTGGATTGGTAGCAGCAGTAACGACATTTGTGATGGTCATCGAGTCATAGTAATCAGTAAGTCATTGATAAAGTTGATCACTGAACAAAAGTGTTACTGCTGCTTCTGTTCTCAACTCTGTGACTTGTGAACAGTGAACATCTGAGTCAGTGTTCATTCATTTGTGAGCTTATAAAGCTCACCCAGTCCTGTCTCTCAGTCATTTGTTGTGTGTCTGTTTGTCTGTTTGTTAGTGTCACTTGTGTGTCTTCACTTTTCCTGTAACACGATGCACATCAACTCGATGCCCGATCTCGTACTGCGTCTCATCTTTGGCAAGTTATCTCTCCAAGATCTGCTTTCCGTTGGACGCGTCTGTGCACTATGGAAATCGTACCAACTGGACATCACCCAGAAAGTTGACTCACTAACTCTGCTATTTGGTGGTCCCTCAGCTCGTCATCTCATCACCAACTCGTGTTTCGCCCTCAAGTATCGTGATCTACTGCTCAACGATGATGGCACGAGAATGTACTCGTCTCAATGTTTGCCCAATTGGTTTCACATCAGCTATTCTGGATTTTGCTATTCGGATTGGTCCATGGAGAAATTTGTATCCAAAGAATTGTTCAAAATTTTTCCCAACATTACCACATTAGAGATTACAATCGAATATACTTACCTGAATGAAGTTATGTCTCTACTTGTCAAGTGGGCCCCAATTCTTACATCGTTGAAAATGTACTTTGAAAAAAGTCTTAGCGGAAATTTATTTTACTATGTACTGGAAGTGATCAACTCGATGTCATTGCTTGAACATCTCACGTTGCATATCGCCGATTTTTCTTACTTACACAACTACGATTATCTGAGTCTTCCAATTCTTGGTAAACTACGTGAATTTTACTCCAATTTCGACTCGAGAAATATTGATAAATCTTTGGATGACTATGCAGTGGCAAATGATAATTTGAAGCAAATTGGCATGTCACTTGATCCTAATAGTTTGCAGCCTTTTCACCGTCGATCACCGTCTCTGGCAGGCAAAATCGTTCATCTACCTTTGCTACCTCCTCAATTCGACACCATAGAAATGCGTAACATTGTACAATCGTTCACCTCTCTTATTTATTTTCATTTGGAACTTCGAAACAGTGAAAATGTACTAAATGGTACATTGAACTTTCTACAACCATTAACCAAGTTGGCTCATCTTCATTTGTTGGCATCCAACTTCCGCAAACTTCAATCTCCAAACAAAGCATCACTCCATCAAGTGGTCCAACTTGTCTCAGTTCAAGTATTGACCATCACCACTGATTTTGAGACAACTGCCGCTTTCGAATCCAACCAGTGGGCTCATGTGTTTCCAAACGTTCAAGTAATTGAATTGAATTTGGAATTTTCTTCAGACTCCTCGGATGGATTTTTCGATGAAATTCCTCGCTCACTACCGAAACAAATTCTTCAAAAAACATTAACTCCTTTTGTGCAATGTCCCAAGCTGCACCATCTCTTTATGTCTATAAAACAAGACGGTTACTCTGAATCAGACTGCACTGAATGGATTGTCTCGCAAGTGGATCGGCGTAAGATTTTGATTAAAGTTGGTGAATAGTTTTATGTACTTTTTCCCCTAAAATTTCTTATTAAAATTTTATGTTGTATTATCACAAATGTCTAAATAAATTCTATCTTTTTGAATTCCTATCGATTTTTACGTCCAATTTTGAATGTTCTGAATGTTTTTGCCATATGTGTGATATCACATGTGATTGTTCTCAGTCGACAGTTAACAATTAAAACGTTTCGGTACAGACTCAATGCAGTAAAATGTATTAGTTGAACTTACAAGATTTAGCTGTTTAAAAGTTTGCAGACAAACCGAAAGTTTATGAATTGAAATTAAAAAATACAAATAAAACAAATAAAACATTTTAATAAAATGTAAATTATCAATACAAATTGTAAATTTTAGATCGCATAAGAAAACATTACATCGTGCATTACCAAATGGAACACTTGTGCTTGGGATTCATGGGCGATCCAACTGGACAGTTGAATGCTTGGGCCATTTGGACAATGTTAGACAGTGTCACTCGGACTCGAATTTCATTTGAAGGGTGAACATCTTCTAGTGCAATTTCATACACAAGAGTTGAATTCTTTTGTGCAGAACAGTAATACTACAATTAATAAAATTAATGTTAATGTTCATTCTTAGAGACAATCATATACCTGGCTGAATGAGATGAAGTATAGTTGTTGGGGTGTGAATTGTGCTAGGAATGGAGGAAGTGAATCAGAAGTGCAACAATTGCTCGAATGTTTGAGATGCTTCTCGAATGCGAGATAAGACTGCTTCAGTCCGGAATTGTCCGCTATGATTTCCCCAAGTGAACTCTTCGCATTGACCTTAATTCCAGTGATCGGGTTGACAATTCCGTCGTACTGATGCAGGAAACATTGGGTCAGATTGTGGAAATGTTCACTCGCATAATCGGTCCACCAGTTGGTCTTGTGTCCGTGCCCGTCATACAACCGACCATTGTTGTCGAATGCATGGAATATTTCGTGTCCAATAGAGTTACCAATGTTGCCGTAATTGATAGCCGCAGGATAGTCCACATCGAACCATGGACCATTGAATAGGTATGCAAAGGTAATCGCTGTAAAAGAAAACAGTTTTAAACTATTGCTTTTATTGGTATTCTTACCCAAAGCATTATAAAGAGGATTATAAAGAGCACTTCCTTGGCCGTATGAAAATATAAAATATCTTTAAGAGTAAAAGTAGATTAGTACATTAGAGTTTGGGGTAAAGGTAAACTTGCCTTTCACTTGGACGTGATTTTGTCACTTTTACTTTTCTAAATTCTGCACCATTCACAATTCGCACCAAATTGTAGTAGCTGCTGGCATAGTGTCCTTTGACAACTTGCAGAGAATCGTCAGTCTTGGAACTGTCGAATCCAACTTCTTCATCGAGAATGTCATCTTGCAAAATCCAATCAGGAAATCCAATGTAATACTTGATTGCACTCAATTTGTCCAATGCTTTTCGTCTGGTTTGGTCATCGAGCCAGGAGTGGTCAGCTTTCATCGATTCACCAACTGTCTCTTTGATGTGACGCACCATTTCTATCACTTGGTCTCGTGCTGTTTGAATTTTGTCTTTGCCAACTGAGTCCACGAATAGACGAGTGTAAATAGGTTTGGACACTGAAAATATTTGCAATGAACACATTTTCGAAAGAGGAAATCTCTTATTGAGATTATTATCTTTGCGATTCTTCATATCCAAAAAGCTCGGAAATCTAGAACTGCCCAAAAAATGCAAGGCCATTGCGTTCTTGAGCACTCGAATTGGAGTGTTGGCAATCAATTCGGCGAACGGCTTGAACACCTCGAGTTGGTCCAATTGCACGTAGACTGTGTCATCATCGGTGAATCGAAAATCTGCTCGAGTCCGACTGGCATACTTGTTCAGCAAAAGTGTCCAGTCCAGAGAGCTATAGTTGCGCTTTAATTCACCCAGAGTGATCACCGAGTGTGTTTCATTCACTAGATTCTCAGATAGATTCAGACTTGACTTGAGTACTTGTGCAAGCTTAATGTTAAAGTGCATCACTTCAAAAATGGCAAGATCCATCGAAGTATTCCACTGGTCTTGAGGATTTAAAAATGGAGAAATAGCTTTTTTGAACATCTTAAAGCTGGGAAACAAATTATTCATTTCCTCGTTGACATCATCACAGGCCAAAACAATTGATGTTGCATATTCTTTTGGTTCCAAGTAGGAATCATGAAAAATGTTAGAATGTGTCTAGTAAACATTGGCAGTCCAAGTAAAGATGCTTCCACATAGCAATCCATCCACTGGTGAACATCAACTTGATCGTCCGCAGGTTTGATCATGTCTTTGTTCGACTGCCACAACTTCCATGACTTCCAAAAGCTCCAAAGTGAAGAAAATTCTGAGGAATCGTTAGTCTTTCTCAAGTTGGAAGAGTTGTCTGACTTCCAAAATTCCGAGATTTCCGTAAAAATTAACCCTTCCAAATCTTGATTCTTGTTGACGTGTTTGTAAGTGCCGAGTAGTGGCCACTGTTCACTACCGAACATTTGTTTCAACAGTTGTCGAAGTGGTTCGATTCCGAGTTGTTCGCGTCTTTGTACATGGACACATTCGTGATACAGATCGCTCAAGTATTGAATTGCCTTTGACTTGCTCGGTGACTTGCGACCATTCTCCAAAGATAATCGAAACTTGTCATAAATAAACTTCTTCTGGACTGACCAATAATTTGTACTTCTGCCATCATATGATGGTTCGTGTTTATGCCAATTTCCACAAGCATACTTGTAAAAGTCTTCACACGGATTAGCAGTTAAATCCATAACATCCATCAAGGTTCGACTGTAACGTTGGCAAGACTCGGTTTGGCAACATGACACACAGCTTGCTTGACCATTTTGTCCGTCATCGTTCGTTGAATTTGTCTTCGAAGCAGAACTACTTGTCCGAGTGAAAAGGTAGATGAGTGCTGCAATGAGACCGACAGCAAACAAAAGCAACACGATTGTGATCCACAAAAGACGTTTGGTGCGATTGGCTTTATCGACAGTTTGTTTGTTTGCTGTAGTCGACTGTTTGCTTGAATTTCTATAAATAAAAGGGAAATTACTCTCGAGTTATCTACTGGATAATCTACTTACGAAATCGACTTGACTGATGATGAGGATTCAGCGGTTGACGATGAAGTTGATGCGGTTACGGACGTTGAATCGGTTCCAGTTTTAGAAGACATTTTGCTTGTTGCACACAAAACAGAAACAGAAATGAGCTATGTGTTGATTTGGTGTACGTGTTTGATTACGATTACGTCACCTAAATACACTTTCGAATGTTCTCGTAAATGTGATTTCTTGTGTGATCGATTTGACAATAGAGACTACTTATAAACTGGAAAAACCTTTGGAAAAAACGACCAAAGCTGAATTAAGTTTGAGTTTTGGTCCAAAATGGTGACCCAAAACGCAAAATGGCAAAATTGGCAAATGTCAATTTTCCAATCCAAACAACTAAAAATCATTTTAAACTTTTCACTTGTATTTATTCATTGGTGCATTTTGAACTAATCTACCTTTAATCGATTTAAACGAAAACAAATTAAAAATGCATATCGAAAGTAAATAAAAGGACACATTTTATTTGATAAATTCTGATTGAATGTGAATTACAAAATGTTAATTTTGATAAGTGTTAGTTTGTGTATATTTGAGAATATTTAAAAATGATGAAAAAAGAATCAATCAAAAATGTGTCCGTGCACTTGAACTCAAATTTGAATTTAAATCAACTTGTAGTGCTCATTCATGTTGTGCAGTCGGCCTTGAGCAGCATCATAACGCTCAACAAAACGAACAAGAATGTTACGACGTTCTCCGCGGTTATCGTCCAAATTCAAGAAAGCAAACTGCCCATTCGGATCTTCTAGCACAAATCGCACAAAAACACTCTCCTTTGAAAAGAATTTAGCATTCTCCCGAAGCTGCATCATTACGTCAAGTGAATCAAAGCCACCAAAATGTGCTTCCAAAGTGGTAAGCGCTTCTTCGGCATACTTCCAGGCCTTTTGGAGATGATCAAACTTGTTCGCTTCCTTCATGTAGCAGTGCCGATAGAAAGCGCTGAGTTGCCTGTACAGATGCACCAACAGCAAACGACTGTGCTTGAGTGCAAGTGGAGCAATGCGATCGTTGATCAGTGTTTCAAGTCTCAGCAAAAAAGTGTAAAGCTCTTTTGGAACACTCGCCCCTACTACAAGCCAAAATAATTCAAAAGTTAGTTGAAAAAGAAGATGACATGATGAATCATGAACTTACCGTCCTTGCTATTTTCAATCAAAGTCTTGATAAGACCAAACAAAACTTTCGCCTGTGAATGCAGCCTAGATAAGTCCAAATAAATGTTCTTCAAGTCAGCCAACTCATCAGGACCAATATCACGTTGACAGGTGCAACATTTTACTTGTTCATCGTCGGTTCGTCTGATGAATCCACCACAGGTAGTGCTACAGCAGACCAATTCGTGGCCATCAAAGGGACAAGAAGAAGAAGAGGAAGAGGAAGTGGGAATAGAGCCAAGTGGATTGTCATGCGGTTTATCTTCACAGTTTTGATCACAGGGACAGATGAATTCGGGAAGAGATTTACACTGTATAAATTGTTCGCCTGGCACAAAACCACCCAGAAAAATTCGATACATAACTGAATCACCATAACACTGGCCAACAGTTGAGAGCACAGTACCAGCAGGAATAGGTTTGATGACAAAGAAGACGCAAACATTTGAGACATGCGGAGCAGCTCGGGCACAGTCCGCCACAATGATCGATGTGTTGGGGTGGAAGGACTCCTTCATCAGACCAATTAGTGGATCGAGTGTCGTAATAAATTCAACAGTAGCCGTGGGATCATCCAAAGCTGACTGATCACTGCGCAAAAATGGAGTTACTCTGTTAGTAATCTGTAGATAATGACGTAACAAAGTTTCGATTGCAAAAATGTCCTTTTCCGAAGCAGCAGCAACATTTCGTGACGCAGCTTTGTCTTCATCGTTGATTTCAGCAAGTTTAGACCACTCGAACAAGCAAGCAATAGAAATGATGTTCATAACGTGTTCCTTAATGTTGTTGCACTCCTTCATCTCCATTCGATAGATATTTTCATAGTAATCCGCTGGATTATCAGTGAAATCAGCACTTTTTGACCGATCACTAGTGGTAAGGAAATTTTGAGAAATCGAACAAATGGACTCCAGTCCGCCAGCCACAAACAAAGTACGCAACGCAAGACGATAATTGTTAAGTACAGCATTGCTATTATCTACAATCGACCCGTCGAAGGAATTCCAAGCCAGTGAACATTCAAAACGATGGTACTCTTTCCAGGACTCGATGCGACAGTGCTCCGAACAGTAGAGCACACGGGTACAGTCGGTACAGGGAACAGTGCGTGGGTAGATGTTCGGAATTGACTCCAGAGAAGTCAAACAGTGGTGACAAAAGTGAAGTTCTTGTTTCGGTGTGAGGACAGCTGCGTAGGGTTTGGTAACTGCGAGGATGTCGCCAAAGTGGACGTCTTCGGTAGTGACCAAATGACGACCTAAGAACAGAAACAAAATATTTGAGGAATTCCTAAACTAATTTACAAATACCATTCTTCTCATCATAACGAACTTCAACCTTAGAAGAAAGCGACGAATTGCTCGATTGAGGTTCGAAACGACCATTCTCGGACAGAATCTTGATGACCGATGAAACGTGCTTCAGTAATTCGGGGTCTTCATTATCCTTATTCATTGATTCGCCTTTTATTTCTTCGTCAACATCCTTTAGATGATCACCTTCTTGTTTGTAAAACTTGTCCAACAGAGCAGCTTCACCTTTGTTCAGATCGTCCCGTTTGATCGAATCCAGAATTTTCTTAGCTTGTGCAACACGTCCCAGTCGTACAAGACATTGACACTTTCGGATGATCAACAAAAAGTCTGGCTTGTACAGAGGATGAGTTTCGGCGGCTTCAATGTCCTTGAGGGAATTTTCGTACTGTTTCAACTGAAAGTAGGCACCAGAACGATTGCCAAATGCAATGGGAAGTAGTGAACCATCCTGAGGTGCATAGCGAATAGCACTCGACTGGGACGCAAGTGCCTCCTCATAAAGATCCGCCTGAAGAGCGCGGACACAAGCCTGGCCAAATTCCGCAGCTTTAGTGTAACTTTTCTTGTCATCATCCAAATTGCCTCGTACAACCACATTCGCAATTAGCCGAGTGACAGCTTCATGAGACAACACAAATTTGATACGTTCAGAAGTGGTGGCCAGTTCTGAGAAGGATTGCACGAAAGAAGGCGATTCGATCAGGCAACCCATTTCAGAGTTGAGCACATCAAAGTCAGATTGTTGTTGTTGTTGCTCTACAGCTTCAATATAGTCCTCATGGACAGGTTCATAATTACGTTTTCTTTCCATGGTGCTTCAAACTACAGGACTAAAGGAAATTAGGCTCAAAGAAAGTAGGATTCCGAGAGAGGAGAGAAATACGAAATAGTCAACGAGAGCCAGCAGATGTGCAGGCACAGTGCAGCTAACAACAACAAAACATCGAGCGCATGTAAATTAGCTATAACACTATTTCTACGGTAAATGCTTCATTTAAATACAAATAGTTACCAAATAAAAAATACATTTTTCAATTTTCTTCCTTCATCGTCTCAAATCTACACTGCCCTAATTGTACCGTATGGATTGTCCAAGTGAATGAACGTAATATTATTATTAAAATTGGAAAATAGTTTTGTGCATTTTTTATTCTCATAATTTATTTTTGAATCAATTTGTATGTTTACGTTCAATAAATTGATTTCTTTACTTAATCAGTACAATACTCATTCAGTTACCCTGCTTTTTGGCATTATGGCAGCACGGATAATTGAATTCGTAATGGAATTCAAATTATTTGATTTGAATTAGTTAATTTACTGGTAAATAAAAAGGAATATATTTTTAAACAAAATTAGTTTCCTTTCTAATATATTTAACATATACTACCATATTATTATTTGCAATTTTGCCAATTTGGTCTTCGATTAGGTTACCTAATTTAGGTAGCAATTTTGCAAACTATTTTCATTCCATTTTGATACTTGTTTCACTACACAAAATTGCAAACAGTTCAATCGTCCAGCTCTAAAGATTTGTTACATTGTCTTTAGTTTTGAAGATTATCCAATCCAAACTATATGAATCATTTCAACTTTACACTCATTAATTAGTGCATTTTGAGTTCATTTTCATCTTTAATCAAATCGATTTTAAACGAAAACAAATCAAAAATGCAAAGTATCATTATATAAAAGTATATATTTTATTTGATAAATTCTTATTCAATGTGGATTACAAATTATGAATTATTAATGTTGGAAAAAGAGAGTATAATGTAAATAGACAATGGATGAAATATAATCTCTAAATCAAATTCAAATTTGTCCGACATCTCGAGTGATAGAAATAATAAAATGTTCACAATTTACAAGCCGAATGAGCCTTTGCCATGTCTTCATAAAGTTCGGCCACCAACTCGATTCGAGTCTTTTTCATCTCTTTCCATCCATCAGTTTGCATGACCTTGACTGAGTTGGCATTAACGAATTTGATGCATTTTGCCTTCAACTCTGGAGCACTGTGCATGTCTGCAAACAGTAAAATGTTGGCCACCGTGTCCACAGTTAAATTTGAGCTCAGCGACTTTCCACAAATCGATTTCAATTTTTTCAGAGTTGGTACTAAGAGAAAAACGTTTATTTATTATTTATCGTCAGCGAATTCAAAGTTACCTTATCAGCCGCAATGAACAGTTCCAGTGCGCATTCATCCAATTTAGCCACAGTGCCACTGTAAATGTAGTTGAGCAGCTGTCCAAACACATCAACGTCCACATCGATAATCTCCACTCGATTCGTCTTCTTCTCCTCCAAGTCAGCGCTCAACATTGCCTTGAACACCGAAGATCGAGCAGACAGAATGTTCTTGTGCACTTTGAATTCCTTGTCACCAACAGCGAGAACAAAGCTCACCAGTGGCTAGTATCGATTCGAAATCTTCACACAACTTTGAAAGCACCAAATTCTGCTCCAAAATTTGAGCATTAACTTTAAGAATTTTGACTTCGCAGAACAAAGTTAACGCATCATTTAGAACGAAACCATTTGCTTCTTTAATCAACTCGTCGTAGAGCATGAAATTGGTAATGTGAACATTGTTGCCATACTTTGGATCATACTTGTAGTGATAATCTAAACAAATAAATAATAACATGTAATAAATAAAATAAAAAACATATGTAAATACAAATACGTACATTTAGTATAACATTTCTCTTTCTTAGCATTTAAAATCGAGGCTTCATACTCAAGGTTCAATGGTTCTTCTGTTTTGGCATGACACAAACCAATGAAAAAATCTTGAGAGGAGAGATCTGGTTTGGGATGTATTCCCAGATAAAATGCATACTTCTTATCAAGAAAAAATTTGGCAGACAATTCAAGACATGAGGTTATACTTTTGAAACCAGTAAAAGTATGCGTAACTGAGGTAGTACCAACAACTGAAGACGAATTTGAAGCCATTTATGACCAATTTGGTTGAATGGTAGAAAACAAATCGGGCGAATCAGAGAACGAAAAACGTTTGTGCCACAAAGCAAAAGTACAGTCCGACACAGACAGAAGACAGAAAAAAACCAAAACAAACAGGCTGCATGCAGCAGTTACCCCTACACATATGCAGTGACCTTTCTCATAACGCATCGAAATATGCTAAATGTATTTAAAAATGTACAAATACCAAAATGTATTTGTTTTATATTAAAAAATGTTTATACTCAATAAATTGGATTTTATCTTACTATCTGGCTTGCTGTTTATTTTCCAATTTGCCATTTTGGTTTTTACGATCAACTTGGGAATGGTTACTGTTAGTAACACCTCAGTTCTCAGTTGCATTAATGCTTTTAATCATCAAGTGGGCCCTAAAGCTTAAATTCTTTGAAATATAAAATTTATAAATCAAATATATTTTTCAATTATGTCGTACAATTCAAACACATCTTGACTTGTATTAAAAATATTAATTGTAAATTAAATAAATAGAAATTGTGAAAATCAAAGTTCAAGTTCAGTAGAGCAGGGGACAAATATAACGATCAGTCACAAGAGCCACCTATGTAAAACAACAAAACAACATGTTTGTTGCTAACCAAACAAAATCGCAACGGTCGCGTCGGTAGTTCGTTTGAAATTGTCTTGAAAACGAAGCCATACAAAAGATGTGAAGCTAATTTGGTAAACAAAGCAGAAAAACAAACTCATAATATTGTTGAGAATTTAAATTATAAATACATTTTGAATGAGAGTGTCACGAGTCAAACTCGTAACAGGGAGTTCGAACAGAACGATCGAACTCAAGCCAGCTATTTAATGGCCCAACCATTCGCCCTTTGTGGCACTGCCGTGTTCAGTCTAGATTCGAACCTTTCGGTCGCGCGTGACCTTTGACCTTTGCTTAGAGCCAATAAACCTCTACAGCCTTTCGCCCCTTTGTATCGTTCTTTCCCCTGTGTGCAAGCGCGGTTGCCACAAGATGGAGGCACCACCGAGATCCGTGCGTCCCCTGACGTTGGTCAAGATCGTTCTCAACGCCGATGGATCGTTATCCCAAGACACCAAGAACAAGCTGTACGACCGTCGTCGGACACTTCATGATGTCATCGAGACGTGGATGAGAGGTCTTCGATTTGGTCGCAAGCCTCTCTACCGGGACTACTGTGCGACTGTGGACGAATTGGTGGACCTCGATCGGTTGCTCAAAACTGGTCACAACCTGGTGGATTCACAAGAGTCAGACGCCATCGACGCCAAGATCGAACAGATCTTCGAAGCGTGCCAGTTTACCGATGAGTTGCCGATTGGAGCTGCCAACCAAGTGAGCACTGTGGCATGCGACCGATCTCATGATGGTTCAGCACCAGAGGGAACGGTGGTTCGCCAAGAGACGTCCTCGTCAGGACGGCAGACCTTCGATACGTCCTCCCAAGATTCCAAGCTTATCACTTTCGAACTTCATGAGTCACAGAGTTCGATCGAACCGACTCACACTGTTCCACCAAGTGATGACGAGGAAGACTCCGCCGGTCTCTGTCTCAAGGACGTGCCGCTGCCGACGTTTGATGACAAAGTCCACAAGTGGCTCACCTTCTGGCCGAAATTTTTCGCGTTGGTCCACTCGAACAAGAAAGTGTGTTACCTCGAGAAGGGTGTCCGACTCGAGCAGTGTTTGGTGGGTCCTGCTACTCGCTGGGTCAAGGATCTCATGCCTACCAAGACGAGTTACCTTCAAGTGATCGCCAACCTCAAGGCCTACTTCGAAAGTCCTTCCGTTCAGAAACATGCGTTCAACGAGCGACTCAAACAGATGTCCAAGATCAACGATCGCTTTGACGTAGCCGCCATGAGAACCCTGTGGTCTACTGCCAGCAACACGCTCACCCAAGCTCGGCAGCTTCAGATCAATGAAAGCTACGTCAACAATGATGTCATGCCACTCATCAAGCGACTACTTCCTGCTGAATGCCAATACTCGATCAACATGAAACGCCCGAAAGTTGAGAACCTCGAAGACTTTATTTCGGAGCTGTTGATCCAGATTGAAAGTACCGAGCAGTATCTGGCTGACAATGGACATCCCAGTGCATCTTCCTACACCCGAAGTGCACCCGTCAAGGTTCGGCACCCCGATGACAGATTCCTTCCTACGGGACGTGTGACTCGTGTCAACCAAGCAACCACAACGTACTGTGATGACATGGATCGCAACGTTTGTGTATCGTGCCATGGATGGGGCCATTCGTCCACGCGATGTCCGTATGACCAAGATGTTCCGTCAGTGGGAGGCCGGGAAGGTTCTCCGTGGGAGAAGCGCCAACGATGGAACGAATTCGACGAGACTCCAAGGATGAGCCACTGGCAACAAGAGCAACCTCGGTTGGATCCGTGGCAAGATATGCACGTGCCACCAGAGAGTCGCCCGATGACACCACCTGTTCGACCTCGACACCAGATGCAAGATCCTATACCAGTACCGGCTCAACCAAGACCAACGTGGCAAGATCAGTCTCGACCAGCAACCCGACAGGAGAACCAGTCGCGAGACCCCGTGTTTGGCGAACCAGCACACGTACGCAAGAGTGTTCCAGCGACCCTGAATGGTCAAGACCGATCGACAATCGCTCCTCGACCGGACGCACCACAAGTAGACCCTCTTAAACGCGAGGCCGTCTTCAAGACATATCCCGTCATGATCGACTTGGATCCTGTCTATCTCGACCGAAACCTGTATATCCCAGAGCCAAGTCCCGTCAAGTACGAGATAGTCCAGCCGCGTCTGGATGTCAGTCCCTTGGATACGAGCAAGACGCGTGACCAAGATCGTCAACCGGTGACGGTAGATCTGAAGCTCCCCCGTGAGGGCCCCGACTGCAATGAGGTCAAAGAGACTCATCCCGTGAGCGTGGACACTGGTTACATGGGTGGCGACACTACCGATTGGAAGGCCACGATAGAGCCGAAGCCTACCCTCGAGGACAACAAAAAGGTCTGGAAGACCTCGGAACTAGTTGGAACCCTCGAAGCAGAGACTTCGTCTAGTGGAATCTCCGATCGACTCATCGACCCATTCAAGATCAGCAAGACACCACGCGCACCCCCGAGTAGCAAGACATTCGTTGTGGACCGAGGGCCACTCATTCCGGAGCCTCACACTACGCCAATCCTCGTGGACTCACAGTCAAAGTGGACTGACGCTCGTTCGTTCAAGTTCAGAAGTAGCAAGACGACCCTCAGGATTGGATGCAGAGAGGCAAGCACACCCAGGTCGCATGGTCTAGCACAAGTCAAGACAGATTGGACAATCGACCTCAAGAGTCTCCTGAAGTGCGCCCAACTCGTCACGGACCTGTCGATGCTCATCTCCCTCTACCTCCACATACGATTCAAGTGGACGCTATTCTTCTGGCACCTTCGACGTATGGCCTGTGAACCTCGACATCCCGAAGCTGACCAGTATTGGACCGACCAACCGGTGGACTCGTTCGCATGGTGGCCCCTTGCGCCAAGGATGTTCCAGGCTGGTCCCGTTCCCGAGCATCTCCGACCCGATGGTGGTGGGCCCGGGCAAGATGTCACGAGTCAAACTCGTAACAGGGAGTTCGAACAGAACGATCGAACTCAGGCCAGCTATTTAATGGCCCAACCATTCGCCCTTTGTGGCACTGCCGTGTTCAGTCTAGATTCGAACCTTTCGGTCGCGCGTGACCTTTGACCTTGCTTAGAGCCAATAAACCTCTACAGCCTTTCGCCCCTTTGTATCGTTCTTTCCCCTGTGTGCAAGCGCGGTTGCCACAGAGAGTACAAAATACTATGTATGTACTGTATGTACTTTTGGCAATTACCAATTACTTAAGTGAGACATTGTGCAATCAGAAATTGGCATTGATATTGACGTTGTTGGTTCGACTATGTGCAGTAAATAACATAACATTCGTTATGCAAATATATATAATTTTAACTTTAACTAAAAGATCAATTTGAATGTGAGAGAAAGTTTTATATTGAATAAGTAGACTTGGAGGAAATTATATAAATGCTGTGCAGAGCAGTTCTCAGTGGTCATTCGATTGGATTGATTCGAAGTGAAAACAGGTGAAATCTTTTGTTCCATTAATTTAATTTTTAATTGTTGGAAAAGAAGATTTGTGTGCCCCTTGAATAATTTTTTACAATTTTCTTAATTTAAGGCAACAAAATGTCTCAAGTTCTTGACGCCTCGCTCTCACGCCCGAGCATTATGCTCAATGTGCTGAACATGAATGGCGGCTGCACTTGGGTCACTATTGGCCGGACTGACCCAATGAAGCGACTCAAGTTGGCTTATGCAGCTTGGGCAGGAAAACGACTCCGTGAGCTCGATTTCTTTCATGAGGGAACTTATATTTTCGATATTCAGACTGCGGACAATTTCGACCTGAATGATGGAGACGTGATTGTGGTGAGTGAGTCGCGTCTCACTACAAGACTTCATCGAATCTTTGTGTGAAAGAAACAATCATGGAAAGTTGGTCTAAAGTTATCACTTGTTCATAACTTTAACTTTAACTTTGACTTATTATCTTTTGATTATAATTTGTAAATTGACATACAAATAATAATCATTTCTTTTCATTAACTCGATTATATTGTTCACACATTGTGTCCTAATCCAAATTGTCATGTTAGATTTAGATCTGTAAATCCAATTTTTAACTTCCAAGTCTTCTAGCAAATCAATTCAGTCTTTTCCTTTTCAATAACCTTTAAAAATGATTCATTAACACTGATTAAATCACTCTTCGTACTCATACATCATACCTCAAGAAAGAAATCCATGAAAGGGTAAACAGCAGAAACTCAATCACATATATCACATTAACAGTGTCCAAACTAATAGCTAACAATCCTCAAATCACATTTAGCGTTTTAAAAACATGCTTCAGTTAGAAGGTATTTACAAGAACAGTCCAGTCGTCATTCAAAAGGAACGAAATAAATTTGGAAATTCATTCAATGATTATTGAGTTATTCCTTTTGTTTAATTGTCTGTTGTAATGCTTTAAATATTCCTTAAAATAAAATTGTTTGATAAACTTGAGTTGCTTTCTATCAATGACTCGAACACAAGATGGCGAGTTTGTTTGTGCTAATGAGTCAATGTAAGTTCATTTCACTCCATACAATATTGACATTTTCAAGTTAAATTACTAGTACCGGCCACAGATTAACATACCGACATTGTGATACGTGAAACTGCTTGAACTGCATTAATTGATCCTTTAATTCTGAAGACCTAGTACTCTACCGATTAAGATACCGACATTGTGATACGTGAAACTGCTTGAAATGTATTAATTGATCCTTTAATTCTGAAGACCTAGTACTCTACCGATTAAGATACCGACATTGTGATACGTGAAACTGCTTGAAATGTATTAATTGATCCTTTATACGATTAGAATACGTTATGAATACCGACTCTATCGATAACAATCGATACTTACAGTGACGCACATTTTCTTCTGAATACGTTACTTTCTTCTCACTCTCACTCTCGCTATTTTTTATTTGTTGTGTTGCGTACGTGTGAACTAACAGCACAGAAATAGACGCAACAACATACCGACTCTATCGATAACAATCGATACTGACAGTGACGCACATTTTCTTCTGAATACGTTACTTTCTTCATAGTTTCACACTCACTCTCGCTATTTTTTATTTGTTGTGTTGCGTACGTGTGAACTAACAGCATGTGAGTTGTTCTGACCTGTTAACAACGTGTTGACAACTGTTTGCCGAACGCGTGCAGTCAGTGTGGCCAAGACAATCCTCGGGAACGGACGCATCGACCAATGGCGCATACTAATACCCGTGCGAAAGACCCACAGTGAAAGTGAGCCACTTGGGGCGAATCAAATCGAATGCAAATGAAGTGACTGCTCTGGCAGTGTATCACTTTTGTTGTTTGGCGTTCTCCCGCTGTGACAGCTAGTGTCTCACTGTAGTGAGATGTGTAGGCAGTGGACTGCCCGGCGACGACCTTTACTCCCGTTCGGCGATCTACCTAGACCTAGATTTTGGACACATGCCAGTGGCGATTTGTTTGGCCGTGTGTCCTGCTGCTGTCGCTGTCACGGCGCCACTGTGTCACCACGTTGCCCAGTTTGGCTCACTCTGAGTGATGCTAATCCGGCGATTTGGTTAATTGGAACTTTATTAATTCTGCTCTGCACGAGGAAATGGTTCGTCTGAATAGAGAGACCCACTCTGACTAGCGCTCTATTTGGCTCTATTTGGCTCGTATTGCAATTTAATTGCATCGATTCGTCGTCTCTCGACAAGTGCCTTCCTCGGACCGAGCGTGCATCCATTCAGTCTTTGTCGAGTGGAGGATAAATTGAATTAAATTAAATTAAACACCACCAATGTCAACTGAGCCATCTTTGTGTAATACAGCCATTCACCGAGCCATCCATTTGCATTCTCTCCTCTCGTCAGGCTTAGTTCGTTTGTCTGTTCCTAAATTGGCAATCACATCTCCGAATTGAGTATACTCTAATTAAAAAGTCATCTTTGAAGTTAATTTAGATTAATTAACGCCACTTGCCAAGACGACACTATTCGACACGGTCATTTGTGATGCCGTTACGGGCACAGCTTTAATGTGCCAATACTACACTCTTCACCTTGGCAATGATGAAATGCATACGGAATTGGAATGTTCAATCGATTGGACCGAATACAATCCTCACAGAATACTTTTGGTCGCGTCGTCCACTCAATAATTAGTGATCGTAATGAGCTGACTGTGGCTTGTCGTTACATAATATGTTGCCATTGTTACCGGTTTGTTTGCACTGACCTGTCCACTACCGCCACTTCTCGATGGCAATTAATGTCACCGTGACACTAAATTCCATATCTCTGTGTGTGTTGAATTATTTACTTGGCGCACCATTAATAAGTTGTGATGTAATTTAAAGTGCACACTGCCCACCAGTGGTCGATCTGTGGATCAGGCCTGAAGTGGCACTGTGTGTCTCAGTGAGTCGGTCGATGCTCAGTCCACGGTGGTCAATGGCATTAAGGTACTATTTTTCTTTTGGCCGTATGGGGTTTGGCATTAATTGCATTTGATTGCAATATTTAAAAATAAATATAATTGTACAATAATTGTAACTTTTAAAATCAAATTTTAAGTCCAAGTTTACTAGAACATGTATGTTTGAGGGGACAAATGAAACGATTGGCAGCAAGAAGTCCACATATGTACAGAATATTACAGAACATCTGCTGTTGCTAACTAAACAAAATCAGTTCGTTTGCAATTGCCTCCAAAACGAAGCCATATAAAAGATATGAAACTAATTTAGTAAACAAGGCAACACAAACAAACTCATAATATTATTGAGAATTTAAATTATAAATACATTTTGAATTGGTTTACGAAATATGTACTTTTGGTAGGTGAGACATTGTGCAATCAGACTGACATTGACATTGACGTTGTGGGTTTCGATTATGTGCAGTAGTAAATAATAGCCTTGCTTATGCAAATATATATAATTTAAACTGTAAGTGAGAGATGAATTTTGTGTAATGTGAGAGAAAGTTTTATGTGGACTTGGAGGCGATTATAAATGCTGTGCAGTGAAGTGATCAGTGGTTATTCGAGTGGATTGATTCGAAGTGAAATCTCTCAGGTAAAATCTCTTGCTCTCGATTAGTTTAATTTGATTTTTAATTTTTTTAGATTAACGCAAAAATGTCTCGAGTTCTCGATGTCGCACTCTCAACTCCGAGCATTATGCTCAAGGTGTTCCAGGTGAATGACGATTCTATTTATAGAATTTGGGTCAGCATTGGGCGGACTGACCCACTGATGGGACTCAAGTTGGCTTATGCAGATTGGGCAGGAAAACCAATCGGAGAGCTCAAATTCTTTCACCAGGGAATGTACATCTTTGACATTCAGACGCCTGACGATTTCGAGCTGAATGATGGAGACGTGATTGTGGTGAGGGAGTCGCGTCTCACTACAAGACTCAATCGAGTTTTCGTGTGAGAGAGAAAGTTTGAAAGTTGGCTCAAAGTTATCACTTGTTCATAACTTTATCTTCAACTTATACTTTCACTTACTGTCATTAAATCCCTTTATCTGTAATTATTGTAAATCGACACACACAAATCATGTTCATTTGTTCATTAACTCGATTGTATTGTGCATGAAGTAGATTATACTGATTGGATTGTTCTAAATGTAAACCAGCACAGGATGATTAAAGTTAGCCAATAGTTTGTGTTTTCTTCCCCAAAATTTCCTTGTGAGATTTGTTTTGTTATGTTTTTATCCTCAATAAATTCAATTTGTTCTTATGTAATTTTGTTATTTTTTTTGTTATATAATTTCTAATGTTCAATATAACTTTACACAATTTTCAAAATTCAAAAATAAAATAATGGCTTTTTGTGAAAATTAGCTAATTATTAAAAAAATAATTTGTGTTTTGATTAGAAGCTTTCTTTCTCAATTATTGGAGCCATAATACAAATGTGCTAAATAAGTGTTGAAACTTAAATATAATTGAAATTTTACTTAACTTTAAAGTTAAGCAAGTTTTAAAATTGCCTCTAATTTTTTGTATCAATTTGATTATTTATGTTCAATAAATTAAATTATTTATGTTAGCGTCAAATTGTCAAAACCGTCATTTCACAAATTGACGGATCTGAGCACCGGCAAATTGTAGAATTTCATAATTTTGAATAATTCGACAATTTGCCTACCCGGGTGGTAATTTTGCTCACTAAAATGACATTTTAGTGACTTTTTTTAGTTAAATAAAAAGACATAAAAAGTGACTAAAAAAGTGCGTTTTTACAGAGTTATTATCTCATTTTAGTGAGTCACTAAAAGCAACTTTTCGGCAGCTGCTTTTCCTTCAGGTCGCCTTTTCGTTTTATAAATTAATTTAGTTAATTGTTTTTCCAATTGGAATTTAAATGTACATTTATTAATTATATGTAAATTATAATAATACAACGATCGATGATAATACAGGAAATTAGAGAATTTAAAAAATACTGTTAAAATAATACGAATAATTCTTGAGAACATGTACACAGACGTCTGCAGAGAGAATGTGAATTTTCAATTTCAATCTAAAGAATCAGCTTGAGGAATTGCAACTGCCTCTTCTTGTTCGGAGAACATTTCGGAATCGTCAACTGCTTTAAAAATATCTAAAATATAAAATATCTATTAAGAACCAGAAAAATAGCAAAACTTGATAATTACCTGAGACCTTTTCATCGGACTTTTTATTGCGTTTCACCGATTCACCATTTTTTGGACCACGACTTTTAGAAATAGCACTTCTTCTGTAATACAAAATATATAACAATTTTAATATTCGTTTCAATGAATAATTACTGAATTGCTTACTTTGAAGTAGTTGTAACATCGACGTCAGTTGGCTTGTTTGTATAGATGACATTATTTAGTTTGGTGGTGAAAGATTTATATATGTCGCGATAAGTGGCATGGCACTCGCTAGGCTTTGGCTTGGCTCCCTTCTCTTGGGTCAAATTAAACAACACGAAATAAGCTATAAACAAAACAAATTAATATACAAAAATAATAATTTTAAAAAAATATTAACCTAAGAGTTCTTGTAATTCTGTTTGGAAGTTTTTGTCAAGCCGAGCCCAAGTTTTGCCTTCGAACACCTTCGAACCAAACTGCCTCTGTGCCACGTTCATGAATGCAGCACTAGTCAAACCAAAAGACATTGCTTCTGTCAAATAGTGAACAGGCACGACAAGTTTTGAAGTGCCAATTTTTCGTACAGTCTTGAAATAAAATATAAAATATAAATAAATTGTAATTTAAATAATAGTTAAACATACAGGTTTCGGAACAAGGACATCCTCGACAACGGTCAATTTGAGTTGAATTAATGCCAAAAGTCGTTCGATGTTAGAGAGCTTGTCTTCCAAAGTTTCAATCCTCGAGATCACATCTGCGGAATGAGTTCCCACAACAGAGGCAGTCTTTTGTTTGGCTTTTT
This sequence comes from Rhizoglyphus robini, assembly GCA_023373905.1. Lineage (NCBI taxonomy): Eukaryota > Metazoa > Arthropoda > Arachnida > Sarcoptiformes > Acaridae > Rhizoglyphus > Rhizoglyphus robini. The sequence continues at coordinate 381,776 of JAKIJQ010000020.1, forward strand.
CAAGTTTAGTTTCCAAATACGACTTGGCAAACTTTTCGCATTCATCTTTGGCTGTAGAGATAAAAATTTGAATAATAAAAGTGGAATTAATAGAATAAATTAAAGTGATTACTTGAAAGGTGAAGAATTCGACAATCATGGTCACCATAAGTCTCGGCATTCGTCCACACAACAGTATCGGGCCACATTGCGACATTATCCACCCAAGTTCTGCTAAATGGATTTAACTGGAAAATGCTCGTGACCTGCACCGAACCGTCGTGAATAAGCTCGATGGTTGCTGTGGAAGCTGCCATAGTAATCGGATAAGGATAAAGATGATATAACTTGGATATGGCTGATAACAGTCAGCGGCATCAACACACGTGCAGCACAAAGCAGGACAAGAGCGCAAATGAGTTCGTCTGTTCGCGTGTGTGGAGAGGACGGTGCGCCTGTTAGTAACGAGTGCGCATGAGTCTCCCGCGCAAAGTGTGTGCTTGAGAATGTTCACAGATGATGTTACGCCAGTTTGTTTACATGCAGTCCTCATCACACACGTGTGAATTTCGAAATCGCGATTGCTTTCTTTTTCGCTGCATTTAACGTAATTTGCACAATCTGTGACTGATAACAGTTTTGAAATGGTTCGCAAGACTGATAAACTGAGAAAGATGGCAAAGGAATCGGCCAGTCGAACAGAGTAAGTGTAAAACAGCTCATTTCGATTTGTTTCGATTTGTTTCGATTTGTTTCGATTTATGTTTTATTTTATTTTTATAATTTCAAGATCTGCTCATCAATCTTTGGACGATTTTTATTTCGAACAAGCGCGCCTTTTGAATGAGGTTCTTCAAGACAACTTTAGGGATTTTCTCGGTGATATTGGTGAACAAGAGCGGGAGTTGGATGGCAGAGATTTCTCGGAGGAACCTATGGATATCGATGATGACTCGTTGGCCACTGCGTTTATTGATCCAGCTTGTCCAGAAGAATGTATTGACGTTGATGCTTTGTATGATGAACCAACTGTCGAAGAAAATTCTGACAGCGACTTTTGGGAACAATTCGAGAGTAAAGATCTGTCTGAGCAGGAAATCTACATTATGATGTTGCTTTTGCAAACTCGTCATAGTATGACTGATGCAGCCGTAGCGGATTGGGCTCGCTTTTTGAATCTAATCTCAAAAGTTAAATTGAACATTTCATACAAAACCATTGTGAAGAAAGCCAAAACATTTACGCCCGATGTCAAAAAGTTTTTTTATACCAAAAGTCCGTGTGGAATTACCAAGGCCGTCACCGATTTGAACGAATACGCTTATTGTGATACGCCAAACTGTCACGATGTGAACTGCAAAGTACTACCTGCTGATGCTATGAAGAAACCTGCTAGCTTTTTTTGCTACGCCCAGCTGCTCGAATGGCTCCCGTTTATGATTTCAAGAATGTTCGACAAGATGGACTTTGATCACGTTCCGGATGGCGAGAATATTCACGACGTTAAGGATGGGTTGGAATATCAACGACTGAAAATTCGCGAACAAGAAGTCAAAAGAGATAACAATGACTTTGATAGCAAAACAATAACGTTGTCTCTCGGCTATGACGGTGCCAGTTATAATCAAGTCAACAATAAAAGTCTGTGGCCAATTGTGGCCTTTATAAACGAACTTCCTCTCAACCTGCGACAAAATAATGGAATGCTTTTGGCCCTTCATGCAGGAGAAGGAAAACCAGACAAATCAATTTACAAGCCTTTAATTGATGAATTGTTGGAGTACGACAAGAAACCAATCGAAATCAAACTATCAAATGATAGAATCGTGAAGTTTTATGTCCGTCTCTTACTCGTAATTGCTGATGCTCCTGCGAGGGCTGTGTAATGATCTGATTGCAGATTGACGTTTTGAATCGTGTGCCTTGGCTTGTTGGGCACAGAACACTGACATTAGCCAATTCTATTTTAAGAATACAGAATGAAGAGAACGATTGAGCATAAGCAGATCTGCATTTGTGGTAAAGGCAATGCCATGAACGAGATTTTGTCACTTCCACACCAACATCAGTGGTAGTCACATCACTAAATGTCAACAAACACCAACATCCTTTGTAGTGATTTGGAAATGAACTAAATGATTTGATTTTACTTGTACCGTGATTATTAATAAATATTCATTAGCCTCACTCGTGCTTTTCACTAATCGTCACATTGTGTGTTTCAAGTATCACCAGTTCGGTCTTGGGATAAATTCCTATTGGTCCTGGATCGATTGCCATGAGGATACAGCATTACTTGAGGTAACGTACTGGTTAAGACATGACCAAGTCGTTATAGCTGATCTACTTAATTGCAAACAGTTCAATTCTTCATACGGGTGCAATATGTGCTACGTTGTTGCAAGATATGTCAATGAGCACAACACCCTTCGCTACCCGATGACCACTTGCTGTCGATCTCGGACCAATGATGAATGGAGGCAACATATGCAAATTGCAAGTCAACCTAGAGCCGACCCAGAACTGACTTTTTGGCATCAAAGGAAAATGTGAGCTTTCCCGACTAAACTATGTGCATTTGAACAAAATTGCCCCGCCGGAATACATGCACAGCCAATTGATCGGTACCGTCAAGCTCATTGTCGAAAGTTGGATTGGCAAAGTTGACAAAGTTCCTGCAAAGCTGACCACTGCCCAGGTGAATTTAGTCAATTCTCGTCTCGAAGCAATCAAGTTTCCGTGTAATCAAATTAGAAAAATGCTTTTACTTGGTACTAAAGATAAATGGAAAGCTTTCGATTGTGAAATATTTCTCATGTACGGATTTATGACGTGGCAAGATGTTTTACCAAAATTACATTTCGATAATTTCAAAAAACTTGCACAGATTATTTCCCTTTTGAACAAGCGCAACATTTCAGTGTCTAAAGATATCCCTCTGGCTCGCAAACTTGTGAATGAATTCATCACCGAATTTGGCCAATTGTATTCTCAAAGATTGCACCGGTATAATGTTCACTGCCTGTTGCATTTACCGGATGTTGTTCTCAACTTTGGGCCTTTGTTCACCAATTCTGCATTTTGTGTAGAGAACTACATGGGCATTTATGTTGGTAAAGCCGAAACATCTACTGCAGTTCAACAGCAAATCATGAACAAATCTCTGGTTGCTGCATCAATCTTTGGACTTTTTTACGAAGGTAGACTGACTACTGAAGTTAAGAACTTTGCATCGTATGTCTTTCCCAGACTTGGAGACATTTCTAATCGAGGTGTTAAATTACAAATTCATTCGACTGAGTCTCTCAACGATCGCGACAAAGAAGTATTGCATAAATTCGCTGATCAATTTGATTGTGTCAAGTTTTATACTCGCCTGACCTATGCCAACTTTATCATCACCACTATCTCTCATAGATCTGGTAACATTCAAACGTCGAACAACTTCATCAAAGCAAACAACGAATTCTACCGAATTGTGAAGATACTCCAATTCACAAGAACCAACGATATTTGTGTTCTAGGTTTAAAATATTCACCTATTGACAATAAATCAACTGATCTTTATTATATCTCAAAAGTAAAATCGACATCATCATTAGAAATCATTCCTCTACAACAAATCCAATCGAATTGTACTCAATTTTATGATTGTAATAATGTAATGCATGTATTTGAAATTGTAAATCGGCATATTTAATAATAAACATTGTTTTTGATTCATTTAATATATTTTATCGAGTTGAAAATAATTTTTCTAATTAATTTCAAATGTAAAATCTTTATATAATTCAGTCACGATCGATCGCGATGACGTCATATTTAGTCACTTAAAATGACATTAAAAATTTCTTTAATGTTAGTTAGAAAAAAGTGAAATTTTAAGAGTCTAGTGATATTTTAGCAATTTTTTATTTCTTTAGTGACATAAAAAGGCTTTAAAGTGAATCGCTCTCTGACTCAATACTGCCCGGGTAGGCACAATATGGAATGACTAGCCATTTTATAAATTCGCGAATCGCGCATCGGCATATTGTCAAATTGTTTTAATTTATTTAAAAATCAAAATTTACTATAAATTGACTAGTCATTTTATAAATTAACGAAAGGGTGTTCAGTAAATTGTAAACTGTAAATTAATTAATAGAAAATAAAAGTCTTGTCCCAAAGTCTCTAGGCATAAAATATACCCTAATGAACAATCTTAAATATCTGATATACGATTTTCATGAGTCATGTGTCATTTGTTCAGCATTAGTGACTTCAAAAGACTAAAAATATAGAAAGTAATAAGATTTTAACATTTTTAATTATTGATTCTACAATTTGCCGAACACCGTTTCGTGGCTACATAAAATGACTAGTCAATCCATAGAGTGCCTATAGGCTAATTGTCAAACTTTATAAAAATAGGAAATTTTACAATTTGCCGGTGCTCAGATCCGTCAATTTGTGAAATGACGTGTTTGACAATTTGACGCTAACATTTACATACAAATTTAGTTTTATTTGTTTTTGTCATTTGTTTTCGAATATTCTGTGATGATAAAAATGACTTGAGATTTCCGATATCTTTAAATCACAAAAATATCATCTTTTGTCAAAGATTAGCGATGACTCAGAGTTTGTAACCACGCAAAGATGAGTTAGATGTTACTTGTCACTTAGTCATTGTGAGTCATTGACAGTTTATTGTTAGACATAAAAGACCATGCTGTCTTGTCCTGTCTCTGTCATTTGTCTGTTTGTTAGTGTCACTTGTGTGTTTTCACTTTCCCTTCACAAGATGCACATCAACTCGATGCCCGATCTCGTACTGCGTCTCATTTTCTCCAAATTATCTTTCGATGATCTTGTCTACGTTGGACGCGTCTGTCTACTATGGAAATTGTACCAACTCGACATTAATCGGAAAGTTGGCTCGCTAACTTTGTTTCTCGGTGGTCGCTCAACTCACGAGCTCATCACCAAGTCGTGTTTCACTCTCAAGTATCGTGATCTACTGCTCAAAGAGGATGGCACTCGAATGTACTCGTCCCAGTATTTACCAAAACGTTTCCACCTAACCTACAAATCGCTCTCCTTGAATTGTGCCATTGAATTGTTTCAAATCTTTCCGAACATTACATCACTTGAGATTGTGATTGTCAACTTGGATGGTTCACTGTATCCGGTGGCGAATCTACTGTCGAACTGGTCGACAATGCTCAAATCTTTGAAAGTTTATTATTTTCAAGATAAATCTCTAGCATCCTGCAATGGAGAGTCAGGTATATATCATCGAGCCAGAGAAGAAGAATTCATCAATCTAATGATGCGAATCAACTCGATGCCACTGTTGGAGCATCTCACCCTTAATTGGTCATCCTCTGTACAACCTGGCTATTTTACGAACTTTCCAGCGGAACTCACAATTCTTTCTCAATTGCGCGAATTTTACTTTGAATCCCCTGGTCATTGCAACAGTGTCCTGGACTCTCTTCAACGTTATGCATTGTCGAATGGTAATTTGATGAAAATTGGTTTACAATTTGGCTTTTTTGACTTTCGTTTCCCTTCTTTTACCGAAAATGTGTTTCGTCGTTTTCCTCAACTGAGAAGCAAGTTTGTCTATCTTCCCGTAAACGATCATTGCAGTATTGCTCTGGCCAATCCAGATCAATTCCGCAACATTCTACAATCGTTTAGTTCGCTCACTTATCTTCGTTTTACACCTCGATTGGATGAAAATATATTCGCAGGTGCGTTGAACTTTGTTGGCTCGTTGGCACAGTTGGTTCATCTCGAGCTGGTCATTCCATCGAATTATCTTGAACGTCCTGGTCAATATCATCGTTTTCAAAATGCTGTCCAACTTTCCTCTGTGCAAATTCTCACAATTTCCACAACTTTCAAGATGACATCACCAATCTTCAAGTCCAACAACTGGAAGCACTTGTTTCCCAATGTTCAAGTGTTTGAACTTTTAATTTCAATTCCACGTGAACTCAACTGCTTTTCTCTTTCCAAGCCAGAACTAGCAAAAGCACTGTCCGCCTTTGTTGATCAATGGCCCAAGTTGAAGCGTCTTTTTACCGTGGAACACAACTATCGCAATTTTCCTCATCATATTTCTGAAACTCAAGAGTGGATGGTCATCAAAGTGAATAATTGCAAAATTGTTATTTTAGTATAGAAAAGTAATTTTTATAAATTGTTTATGATTTTTGTTTTGTGATTTATTTTGTTTAATACCTTTTCAAATTTAATAATTTTTCTATATTTTGTTATATCTAAATTTTCTTTAAAAATAATAAAAATTCTACAAACCAAATTGTTAAATAATTTGTTTTCTAATTACTACGCATCAGGTAGCCTGATCCAATTGATTAATAATGATTACTTAAATATTTGAGATGATAAGACAATGATTAAACTTTAAAGTCAAGTTAATTAAAGTCGTGATAATCCCTTATCTCTTGGATACTAAAATCGATTATTTTTAATTGTAAATAATTAAGGATTGTTATATGCATTGTTGGTTCATCATTTATTTCTTGTATCTAAAAATGTTTTAAAAATGAAAGCGACAACTCTTTCAATCATCCTAATTGTTTTTTACCTGACAATTGTCATTGTTCAAATTGTCATCGGATTTAATTTTGCTCATATAATTAAAAGTGTTTCCTATTACAGTTATTACAATTATTCGTATACTCCAGATAAACCTTTAGGGTATTTATTTTGGTCGATATTATCCCTTAAACATCCATTTCAAAGAAACACTGTTTTAAATTTGGGTATTTTCATGATTGCGGTACATTTGGTCGTATTGATATGTTTTGGCATTTTTGCATGCTTTAAGAGATGTTGCTGCAGAAAAAGTGACATTGGAAGCGGAATTGAAACGAATCAAATTATTAAACATCATTGCGATCAAGCACATGGACGTTGTTATGAGGCAAGCATAATATGATTTGTATGGTAGATTGAAGCCAATAACAAACAATTTTAATGTAATTTAATAATAATAATAAAATTTTTGCAAAAAATATATGTTAGCGTCAAATTGTCAAAACCGTCATTTCACAAATTGACGGATCTGAGCACCGGCAAATTGTAGAATTTCATAATTTTGAATAATTCGACAATTTGCCTAGGCACAATATGGAATGACTAGTCATTTTATAAATTCCCGAATCACGTATCGGCATATTGTAAAATCGTTTAATTTATTTAAAAAAGTGAAGATTTACTATGAATTGACTAGTCATTTTATAAAGCCACGAAAGTGTGTTCGGCAAATTGTAAAATGAAAATTAATTAATGACAAATAAAAGTCTTATCCCAAAGTCTTTAGGACTGGAATATATCAAAATTATCAATCTTAAATATCCGATATGCCTATTGCATGAGTCATGTGTCATTTATTCAGCATTAATGACTTCAAAAAGACTAAACATATAGAAAGCAATAAAGTTTTAATATTTTTAATTATTGATTCTACAATTTGCCGAACACCGTTTCGTGGTTTCATAAAACGACTAGTCAATCCATAGAGTGCCTAGGCAAATTGCCAAACTTTATAAAATTACGAGATTCTACAATTTGCCGGTGCTCAGATCCGTCAATTTATAAAATGACGCGTTTGACAATTTGACGCTAACATATATAAATAACAACTTGATTGATTGCGCAATTAATTAATTAACTTAAATAATTGAGATGATGGCATATTAAATGTATAAAGTCAAGTCATGTCAAGATGTAAAGTCAAGTTATTTAAAGTCACAATAATCGCGTTTCTCCAGGATACCAAAATCAACAGATTTAGATTATACGATAACAATAGCCATCCTTAAGGATTGTCGTATACGTAGTTGGTTCATCTTATGTTGATGTCCCGAAAAATTCCTCTGAAAATGCATCATCAGTTATCTTAATTGTTTTCTTCTAATAATTTTTTTAAAATATCAATAATCTATTTCATGGATGCTGAAAGAGAGCTTAATATTATTTTTATTTTTGTATTATTTTGCTTAATATTAGGAACAATAAATTTGGCTGTTATGATATACATTGGTTGTTGCCGAAAGAGAAACATTAACACCGGAATTATGACAGACCCAAATTTAGGACATCAAATTAGTCAATCGCGTGGAGGCTGTTATGAAGCAAGTATAATATAATAATTAATATGTAGAGTGTGATTAAAATAAATTAATTTTATATTTAAAATTACAATAAGATCATAATATGAGTTCATGTTGATTGATTGATTAATTATTAATTTTAATAAACAAACAGAATACATGATTGTCAGCTGAGCATTTGTGGATTAAATTTAAATTCAAAATGCATTTTTGGTGCCCCAATTACAAATTACAATTGTTTTAGGATGCAATTTTTAAAATTATCGATAATGTATTTATCACGTTTCTCTGCGATACAAAAACTCGATAACTTTAAAAGCAATAATTGTATGTTGATCATCTTTTTATGTACATAAAAATAGTCTAAAAATGAAAATTTCATCAATTGTCCAAATTGTTTTTCTTTTGATAATTTTCTTTTCAAATCCGTTTTATCTTTAAATATTTCTTCTCCAATTGAATTAAATATTACAAGCTCCTTTCCAACTAAAACTCTCAATCCCACTTCATACAACAATTCAACTTCTGACTCCTTTTCAAATTTGTTTGTTTCATTAATAGAATTTGAACATTTTCTCATATTACTTGGTATAGCAATTAGTTTTTATGTGTTCCCATTTCTTTTCTGCAGAATTTTGGTATGCATTCATAGATGTTGTTGTGGAAAGGGAAAGATTGAACCTCAAATTGAAAATTTAAGACACCAATGTGAGCAACCACGTGGTGGATGTTACGAAGCAAACATAATATAATTTTTATAATTGTAAAATGTAATTTAAATAAATATTTTTTTAAATCTTAAATTACAATAAGATCATATTGAATTCAAATTAATTTACTCGTTTATTAATTCATTAAATTTTAATAAGTAAACAGAATTTCTGATTTCTAAATTAAGTAATTTAAGAGGAAATTTAAATTTCATTTACTGGTACGCAAATTAAAAATTTATTGACATTTGTTGGATTTAACTTTTAAAGTGGTTGATAATGTATCCAGCATCTCTATTAGGATGCCACAAATCGATAAATTTTAAAGCAATAACAGCCAAAAAATTGTATGTTGATTCATTTTGTTGTTGTTAAAAAAATGTCTAAAAAGAAAATTCCATCAGTTGTCCAAATTATTTTACTTTTGACAATTTTCTATTTCCAATTTGTCATCGCTTTAAATGACGTTTCTTCATCAGTTGAATATATTACCTACTCTCCTCCAACTACAATTCCATTTGCATTACAACAAAATACTACACAAACTTTACTTCCAACTCCATTTAATTATCACAATCATACATGTATCATTAATGAGCCAACTTCAACTTCCGACTCCTCTTCAAATTGGCTTAGTTCATTAATAGATTCAAAATATTTCCATGATTACGGCGCAACTGGTATCATATTGGCAATTGTTTTTACACCTTTTATTTGTATTTGTATTATTGCATGTACGTGTCAGAAGAAAAGAAACATTCAATCAGGAATTGAGAAATTAAAACATCAATGTGACCAATCAAGTGGAGGTTGTTATGAAGCAAGCATAATATGATTTACATTGTAAAATAAAAACACATAATTATTAAATTTAGTTTAAATTAAATTAATTAACTACAATGATAATAATATCAATAAGATCTTAATGAGTTCATATTAATTAATTTCAATTAATTAATTAGTGATTATAAAAAAAAGTGGTAAACAGGATGTAAATGTACGATTTTCAATCATCAATTGTTAGAGATAATTTTAAAGATATAAATTGGAAATATTGTTTGCTTAGCCATTTAATACATTTGAAAACTCGAAACAATGAAATCGTCATTTGTTCTTTTGCTTTTCATTGCAACAGTTTCGTGTCTCGTAGCATGGCACCACTGTGGCATCATTGAGAAAACTCCAGGGGAAGATGGTTCTCCTAAAATTCCAGAAACCTGGGAAATTGTAAAAGTTTGTGCTCGAGTTTGTGCATCCAATCCGACCTTTAGTGGAAGTTTGTGCCATTGTGATTCTCCGGTAATTATGATCAGCATCGTTAATTTATAATTTAATTTTTTTTCTTTGTTTTATTTCAGCCTAATTCAATCTAATCGACTACGAACTGTTCCAATTTGACAGAAACTGGGAAGAAAATTTAAATTCAAAATTTAAATTTTTTAAATTTAAATTTTTACTTTTTAAAATCTAAATAAAGCAATTTTAATTCATTTTTCTACATTTTCCAGACTTCCAATGACAATTGAGCTGAAAATTGTGTAATTTACGAGTAAATTCAAATGTCAATTGAAAGTCTGTATTAGTCCAATTTCAATGGAAGTTACCAAATACAAAGTTTAGCATTTCCACTGCATTCTATGATAACAAGTCCATCCGTGGCATTTATTATGGAACGTAGCAACAATTATTGTGTTCACCCCTCAATAAACTAAAATGAGATTATAAGGACAGAGCAAATGATGATGATGAACATGTACAGAAAGTGCAATAAAGTGAGTCTTATACCTTTACAACCTCTTAGAGAGATAAGAAGCACCTCATATCGCACTCATGTGCGTCTTGTGATGGTGGATCGAATTGCCTTGTTGTGTTGATTTCAACTGTGTTCACACATGGTTTCACTTGTAATATGCACAACCAACTGCACGACAATGTCTAACGGGCATATTGCCGTATCAAAGCGACTATTTAAAACTATACTACATTGGCCTCATATGCCGCCTTTAGAACATTGTCATTGTCATATTCAAACTTTGAAAATTCTCATTCAAAATGTCATTGTTTCGATCTGTTTTGTTTTTTGTTCTGATCTCATCTGCCTTTGCCCTCGAACACCCATTCAAGCCCCATGACCTTTACGAGCCGTGTGATGTACAGTTCTGGAGTCACTGTCCGCCCTACTCAATTTGTCTCAATGGACGATGTGAGTGTCAGTTTGGTTACATTGCCCACAATGGCTCGGGTCGATGTCTCGGCCTGGCTTGTGAGGACAATGCAGAGTGCGTGAAAAATTTTGGTGCCAACTCAATGTGCTACGATACTCTGAAGCGATGCACCTGTGATGAGACTCACCTGCTCAATCATTACACTCAGCAGTGTGATATTCCTATGTACTTTAGGCTGGGTGAGCGGTGTAAGGGAAATTATTTGCAGTCGTGCGGACGGAATACTTTCTGTGGGGAAGATGAGACTTGTCACTGTAAGATGGGGTAAGTGGTTATTGTTTGACAAAATTCCCTATTTGACCTTTGGGTCAGAGTTTCTTGACGCTCTTGATCCTACTAATTCTATTAACTAAAACTTTACCTTCCAAACTTTGACCTAGCATGCTATCCTTAACTATCTGGACCCTAACCTACTTTAATCTTTCTTTCTGGGTCTAATCCTAACCTACCTAGGATCCTACCTTGATCTTATCTTTCTTTGGCCCCATTTTATTTTTACTCTACTCAAAATGATTTTTGATCTATCCTAAGTTGACCTTTGCTTTTTGACTTTGACTACTTTGACCTTGTCTTGTTGTGATCTTACTTTATGTGCTTTATTTTTATATTGACCTTGACTATTTTTACCATATCCAACTTTGACCTAGAATGCGATGACCTTGACTACTTAACCTTTTCTTATTATTATTATTAACCCTTCCTTGGTTCTATGTTCATTTAATCCTACATACCTACCCTAAGCTTTACTTTTAGAATCTACCTTAAAGGTCATGAACTTAGAACTTAATTTATTTCTGATACAATTTGAATTAATTGTGAATTTCTTCTTCTTTTTAGATACGTTCGCGATGCAGACGGAATTCATTGCTCAAAAATGCACTGCAGCACCACTGTTCAATGTCTCCGTGAGTTTGGTGGCGACATCCAATGTGTCGAAAGTTCATGTGAATGTGCTGTACGACCAAACGATTGGACTTTTCTGAATCAGACAACGCAAATTTGTCAGCGACAAAAGTGTGAACGCTCGTACGACTGCCCAGTGAAAGACTCACTCTGTGTGTCAAATCAGTGTCAATGTCCGTTTGGCAAGTACCTGGCGCCATCTAGTAGAGCCATCAGCAGAATGTCACTGCTGGCAAATCCTGTTTGTACGGACATTCTATGTCGAGATGATGGTGACTGTGGCAAACGATTTGCTAATAGTAAATGTTCACAAGAGAAGTGCGTTTGTAAGGATGGATTCCATTTGAGCAATCAACAATGTACATCATCCAATAACAGTCTCATAACCGACAAAGTCATTCGAATTTTAGTCATACTCGCAATAGTATTCGCGAGTATTCTCGTTGTTGGAGCAATATTCCTGGGACTATATCGACTTTATCTACACACACCCACAAATGTAGAAATAGAAGCCTCGATAAGACCACATGAAGCACTGAATCGTCAAAGGAGGAGAAGTAATCGAAACAATAATATTCACATTATATGTCAAAATGCGTCAAATAATAAAGATGGAGAATTTCATGAAGATCTGCCACCGAGTTATAATTATGTTCAAGTGAAAGATAATATTGTGAAATGTGCAGAGCAACTTGCTCCGCCTTCTTATGAATTTCTGTATACCACAAATGAGAAAATGCAAAATAAAATTGTTAATTAATTAATTTGTTTGCTCATTTATTTGATTAATTTATCAATTAATTGATTCTTTTCCAAATGCGCATTGCCATGTTTCGAGGTCGAACTTCTCCACCCGATGTGAGAAATAGATGGCCATATTGATTTCTTCCTCCCGAACCACCCGAATAAACACCAATACCAGAACTCCATGCACCAACATGGAGGGTTGTTGGTGCAAAGCCATTGTCGTATGGACCTGATTCACGAACATCAGTTACTCTTGGAGCATTTTCATCTTGAACCGCACCAAAAGTATTCGAACCTCCTCCCTCTGCCCGAAAGAACAGTCCCGCATACGCAGAAGTGACATCTCCCCATTCCTGATTTTCAGGCCATAAAGATCGTGGTTCGGGTTGATTTGGCAATTGGACATAGACGAATCCAATTGGAACTGTTTAAAAAAATTAAATTAATTAACAATGTTAGACTTTGTAATTTTAGATTTCATTACCTGGATTGTTTCGAACGTATGTCAGTTGATTTTTTGTCTCACTTAGATCATTTTGGGTATTAATCAAATTGTTTTTCGTTTCACTCAGGGAGGTTAAAGTTTGGGTAAGTTCATTTGAAGTTTTGCTCAACTCATTTTTGGTATGAATTAAGTCATTTTTTGTTTCGTCCAAATCATTTTTAGTTTGAATCAAATTGTATTTAGTCTCACTCAAAATTTGGTTAGTTAGCTTTTGCTCATTCTTAGAATCCATAAGTTGATTTTCTGCATCACTTAAGCGTTTCCTGGTTTTCAAAAGAGTTTTTTGCAATTTTTCATACGACCATTTTTGTAGCTTTTCACAAATGACATAATTCGATTCTTCGCAGTTCACATTTGTCCATTTACCATCTGATTTCATTGAGATACATTTTTTATTGGTATTTTCATCAGTTGGATTTTCTTCATTCCAGTTACTGAAATCAATGTCTTCTTGTGAGTCATCATCGTCCCATACAAATTTGTTGCCTATTTGGTTAGCTCCAATCCAAACATTAACTTTAAGTTCGGAAACCAGTTTAGTTAAATATTTTTGTTCGTCAGAAGATTTAATCGAGGCCAATTGAGGGGTTGTCGAGTCGAATGAAAACCAATTTCTGCTTGAGGCACAAATATCTTTAGCCTCATTGTATTTGACACTTTGTTGTACGAGTTTGTAGCACTTATCGTCTCTGTACGCAATCCAACCTGTGCCATCACAACCGTTGTCACTCTTTACGTAACCATACTTGGTCACAACAAAAGCAACTATACAGAAAAAACAATTTTTACAAATATAAAAATATACATATTTTACTTACTCAATATCGATATTAATATTCCGAATATAGATAATATTATTTCAAAAGTTGAAGCGTTTCTTTGATCCATTTTAGTGAAAGTTCAAACTGCAATTGCTTGTCCAACTTGGCTAACAAAATTACGACACCGACTAACTAAAGACATTGTTGTCCATGATATGTCGTATACTGTAGATTGTTGCTCGGTAACTTGTTTGCATTACATCCCAAGTCAAATGGTGTTATCATACATCTCATGGTTTGGTGGTTTGTCTAAAGCTAACACTACATAGTGTAGTGCATACAAACTGTAACAAACATCAAAAGCATTCAAATAGTTTCAATATCAAATTTTGAAATTTCAATTTAAACACACGAAACAAATAAACTTTTTATCAGGCAACTCTTTTCCAAACACGCATAGCCATATTTTTTGGTCGTACTTCTCCACCAGATTGGTAAAATCGATGTGTATAGTGATCTGATCCTGAAAACGAACCTGAATAAACACCAAGTCCAGAACTCGAACCCCCAACATTGAGTTTGGTATTATCCCATGAACCATCATTTGGATCTTTTTGGTCCTCTAAGCCAACTCTGGTCACTCTCGGAGCATTTTCAATTTGAACTGTTCCAAATTCAGCAGCACCTCCTCCCTCAGCCCGAAAGAACATTCCCGCATACTCAGAGGTAACATCTTTCCACTGTACGCTTGACCAAAGTGTTTTGGGTTCGGGTTGATGTGGCAGTTGGACATAAATAAAGTTTATTGGAACTAAAGAAATCAATAAAAATTTTAAAATGCTAATTATTGTCGTATTTTACCAGGATTTTGCTGCGATGCAAGAATTGCTTCAGTGTGTTTCTTTCTCTCGTCAAGAAATTCTTTCTGCAATCGAGCCATAGACCAAGTTTGCATCTTTTGACAAACCACCTTATTGCTCTTTTCACACGATTCGTCAATCCATTTCCCTTGCAAAACATCATCAGCTTGAATTTGAACACAAAAATTCTCTTTGTTTTTTGTTCCTTTCGAATCCCAATTTGTGTAACTCAAGTCCGAATTGTCAATCCATTTGAATGAATTATTCAAATATTTTGCGCCAATCCAAAAGTTGTCAACTTTCTTTAGAGTTTTGAATAAATAATTCAAAATGAAATCTTGTTCTTCTTTTGATTGAATAATAGCCAGAGTTGGATCGTTGTCCAGTTTTGCACAACTTTTTTCTGCTTCTTCAAAAGTCCGGAGAGTGTCGTCGATAACTTTAAAACACTTTTCATCTTTGTATGGTAACCAGTCTTGGCAAGGCGATTCTGCGGCTGTTGATGGATTGCCTAAAAATACGTATAATACAATTAAATTAACAGAACAAGTGATTTCGATTTTAATTTGCTTTACCAAAGCAGACACAAATCAATGATATAATGTAAAGTTTGTAAAAATACATTTTAAAAATAAAAATACAAAAATGCTGTAGAAATTCAAAATATTGCTTTGAAAAGCTACATTTGTGCCTAGACAAAGTAAATTAATTTATACAGTCCAACCAAAGTCAAACAGTAACATAAATCACAGTTCTCAAAATCGCTCTATGTGGGTCAATCTTATCATTCAAGTCACAGTTTGAAAAGCAAACCACTCGAGAAGTGTACCCATTGGCTTAATAGCAATTACTCAACAGAAAGTCCATATGAGTTTAATCACAATTAAATCAAAACTTGGGCATAGATTTAGTTTTTGTATTTGACGATCAAATCGAGTTAGTTTTGATTAGACTTATCATTCGGTTCCCGAAAACAGGTCACATTGGGTTGGTTTTAGTGCAATTTGTAAATGCTTGTCTGGATGATATCTAAGTGACTTGCCAATGACTTATGTCTTTTGATTTGATGATATATCTAAATCTAACACTCGTAAATAACGTGCACATTAACTTTAATCGACCTTTATTAATTAATACGTATGAATTAATTATTATTCCTTGTTCATTATTGAATTCTTTTCCAAATACGTATAGCCATGCGTTTTTTGGTCGAACTTCTCCGCCCGTTTGGTAAAAATGATGAGTCGTACTGCACCATCAAATGTACCATCCCATGGATTTGCTAATAAACACCCAATCCCAGAACTCCATCCTCCAACATTAAGTGTGATGTTATCCCCACTTATTATCACAAACTGTGTGTGAAGTCCATTCTTCAATTCGTGCACTTGAGACACTCTCAGAGCATTTTCTTGTTGTTCGATTACAAACTCAGCTGAGCCACCTCCTCTCAGCACGAAAGAAAAGTTCCTTATACTCAGAAGTGATATCGTGCCATTGCACAGAGGACCATAGAGTTTTGGGTTCAGGTTGTTTTGGCAATTGGACATAGACAAATCCAATTGGAACTGAATTTATAAAAATTTAATCAATAATGTTGGACTTTGAAATTTTAAATCTCGTTACCTGGATTGTTTTGAACGTTTGTCAGCTCATTTTTAGTTTCACTCAAACGTTTCCTGGTTTTCAAAAGTGTCTTTTGCAACTTTTCGTACGACCATTTTTGTACTTGTTCACAAATGACATAATTTGATTCTTCACAATTCACATTTGTCCATTTTCCATCCGATTGCATTGTGACACAATTTGAATTGGTATTTTCATAAGATGGATTTTCTTCATTCCAGTTGCTGTACTCACTTTCTTGTGAGTCATCATCGTCCCATACTATTTTCATATCTTTGAGTTTTGCTCCAATCCAAACTTTAACTTTAAGTTCGGAAACCAGTTTGGTTAAGTAATTTTGTTCGTCTGCAGATTTAATCGACACCAATTGAGGCGTTGTCGAATCGAATGAAAACCAGTTTCTGCTTGAGGCACAAATATCTTTAGCCTCATTGTATTTGACACTTTGCTCTACTAGTTTGTAGCACTTATCGTCTCTATACTCAATCCAACCTGTGCCATCGCAACCGTTGTCACTCTTTACGTAGCCATATTTGGTGACAACAAAAGCAACTATGCACAAAATACTTGATTGTATAAAAAATTTATCAATACATTTTACTTACTAAAAATCGAAATTAATATTCCAAATATAGATAATATTATTTCAAAAGTTGAAGCATTTCTTTGATCCATTTTAGTGAAAGTTCAAACTTCAATTTCTTGCTCAACTTGGCCAACAAAATTAGGACACCGACTAACTAAAGACATTGTTGTCCATAATATGTCGCATACTGTAGATTGTTGCTCAGCGACAACATAACTTGTTTGCATTACATCCCAAGTAAAATGGTGTTATCATACATCTCTTAGTGGCATGATTTAATATCTAAACGGTGGTTTGTCTAAGACAAACGCTCATATTTAATAATAAATAAAATAAATTCAATTACAAAATTTTGTAATTCAAAATTGTAGACTCCTGAACAAATAAAGTTTTTATCAGGCAATTCTTTTCCAAACACGCATAGCCATATTTTTAGGTCGTACTTCCCCACCAGAATGGTAAAATCGATGTGTCCAGTGATCTGTTCCGTAATATGAGCCAGAAAAAACTCCAATTCCAGAACTCATACCATCAACATTTAGAGTAGTACTACCCCATCCTTCGTCTTTATGACTTTCTATGACAACTTTAGTCAATCTTGGAGCATTTTCAGTTTGTTCTTTTCCAAATTCAGCAGCACCTCCTCCCTCTGCTCGAAAGAACATTCCCGCATACTCAGAGGTAACATCTTTCCACTGTACGCTTGACCAAAGTGTCTTGGGTTCGGGTTGATTTGGCAGTTGGACATAAACAAAGTCAATTGGAACTATAGGAAGGAAAATAAGATTAAGAAATTTGAATTTATAATTAGATCATATTTTACCAGGATTCTTCAATAAATTTTCTTGAGTTTGCTTTAAAGCAAGAATCTCCTTATTTGCTTCTGTGTGTTTCTTTCTCTCGTCAAGAAATTCTTTCTGCAATCGGGCCATAGACCAGGTTTGCATTTTTTGGCAAATCACCTTATTACTCCTTTCACACGATTCGTCAATCCATTTCCCCTGAAAAACATCATCTGCTTGCATTTGAACGCAGTAATCTGTTTTGTTGTTTGTTCCTCTTTGCCAATTCGTGTAACTCAAATGTGAATTGTCAATCCATTTAAATGTATTGTTCAAATATCTTGCACCAATCCAAAAGTTGTCAACTTTTTTCAAAGTTTTGAACAAATAATTCGAAATGAAATCTTGTTCTTCTTTTGATTGGATAATAGGCAGAGTAGGGTCGTTGTCCAGTTTAGCACAACTTTTTTCTGCTTCCTCAAAAGTTCGCAAAGTGTCGTCGATTACCTTAAAACACTTTTCATCCTTGTACGGCAACCAGTCTTGGCAAGGCGAATCTGCGGCTGTTGATGGGTTGCCTAAAAATACGTATAATACAATTAAATTAACAGAACAAGTGATTTTGATTTTAATTTGATTTACCAAAGCAGACGCAAATCAATGATATAATGCAAAGGTTGTAAAAATACATTTTAAAAATAAAAATACAATAATGCTGTAGAAATTCAAAATATTGCTTTGTAAAGCTAACATTTATGGCTAGACAAAGTAAATTAATTTATACTTGTAACAAAGTCAAACACAAATCATAATTCCCAAAATCACACTATGTGGGCGATCTCATCATTCAAATCATAGATTTAGCCTTTTAAAAAGCAAACCACTCGAGAAGTGTACCCATGGGCTTAATAGCAATTACTCAACAGAAAGTCCATATGAGTTTTATCACAATTAAATCAAAACTTAATTGGGTTTTGGTTAATTTAGTTTAGTTTAGTTTTGATTAGATAATCATGCAGCTCTGAAAACGGGTCACTTTGGTTTGGGTTTGGTACAATTTGAAAATGCATTGCAATTTTGATTTTAGTAAACTTTTTGATTTTACGCGCCTTTTATCTCGGGTCATTTAGATTTCCATACCTTTCTAAGACAATTTTGATAACTCTCGGTGAATTTTGACTCTGTTCGGTTCTGAATTTCTTTTTCTTTTTTCATATCGTCGCATACATAAGCAACAACATTCAAAATGTTTGTTTGTTTGTATGATATCTAACGACCAATGCCACATGTCTTGTGCATTGAGGATAATTCCAAAAATCGTATTCTTTATTAACTTGTAATTTATTCTTAATATTTTATGACTGATGACAAATTATTGAATTCTTTTCCAAACTCGTATAGCTGCATTCCTTGGTCGAACTTCTCCACCAGATTGGTAAAACTGATTAGTTAAACCTTTCATGCCATCATATGTACCCGTAATAACGCCAATTCCCGAACTCCATCCGCCAACAATTAGTGTGGTGTTTTCCCACTTATGATCTTGACCAGCTACGTGGTCAAAATGACCCTGATATCGCACCTGAGTCACTCTCGGAGCATTTTCGCCTTGTTCTGTTCCAAACTCTGCCGAACCTCCTCCTTCAGCACGAAAGAAAAGTCCCTTATACTCAGAGGTAACATCTTTCCATTGCACAGTGGGCCATAGAATTTTTGGTTCGGGTTGGTGGGGCAATTGGGCATAAATAAAACCAATTGGAACTAAAAAAATATACAATTTAAATTTAGTGAATTAAATGTTGACAACATTATCTTGTCATATTTTACCTGGATTTTGTTCAAGAGCAATAAACTTCTTATTAGCTTCATCAAGAGCATCAGTAAGTTTTTTTCTCTCATCCAGAAATTCCTTCTGCAACCGAGCCATAGACCAAGTCTGCATCTTTTGACAAACCACCTTATTACTCCTTTCGCACGATTCGTCAATCCATTTTCCCTGCACAACTTCATCGGCTTGTATTTGAACACAAAAATTTTCTTTGTTCTTTGTTCCCTTTGAATCCCAATTTGTGTATATCAAATCTGAATTGTCAATCCATTTGAATGAATTACAGTCAACTCTCTATAATTTAGAATTGTTGGGAGAAAAACTTGAATTTTTCTTCTAATTTCTAAATTACAAAATGGCGCTATTTTTAACCCAAGTGCGACTACTAAGGTTAAAATAGGCAAACGAAATATTCTGTATTTTAAGATTTAATCGCATTTTTATTAGTATTCTCGTAAGTTATTGATAAATTTTATTAACACATTATATAATTATACAAAATGAAGATTAAGCCTTCGAGAAATATGATCTAATGTCCATCTGTTTTTTGTTAGCGAAATATTCTACAATTAAGTTATCAAGATAATTGTTAAAAGTTGAATTGGCTTCAGGTGAGCCAATTTTGCTCTGATTGCAATGTTTGATCAGTTTAGTAATGGCTTCGATTGCTTCCTTGTCGGATATTTTCAAATCAGCAACATCGTTCTCCTCATTCATATCCAAATCAATTTCTACATTACAATTTGAAGAATCATCTGGCGTTTCGTTTCTTTCATCTTCGTCTTCTTCATGCTCATTTGAGGTAACGAGATTATCATCGGCAGCAACATAGTCGGAGAATGTGAGACCAGGAGGAAAAAGTGCTCGGATAATCTCTTGGTTTAATGGAGCTTCTGACTGGTCATCTGCGTCATTGTTATCTTGTACACCTTGTTGGTCGTGAATTCCTGGAAGAGCGTGGTTAAAACAATTTCTAATTGTGGTTGATTTCACTTTATTCCAAGAATCTTTAAGGAACCTGATTCCTTGAAGCAAGTTTATTTCCTCCAATTTGTCTTTATTAGACAACAAAGCTTGACTCCAGTAGTATTTCACTAATTTGGTTTTATAGATAACCTTTGTATTGTTGATGATGCCCTGGTCCATAGCTTGTGACTTACAAGTCACTTGTTAGAAGTAGAATTTGGTGGCAAGAAAAGAATCTTTACATTGGGCAGGTCCAAATCGACTTTATGGCATCGAAAGTTGTCAAGCAGTAGAAGAATTTTTCGTTTTTCACGTTTACATTTCTGTTGTAGTTTGATCAACCACTCCGAAAAGATTTTAGTATCCATCCAAGCACGTTTCTGCTGTCGATATTCGCAACCAATGATAGAAGCTTGAGGGTAGAGTTGGTCCTTGGCTTTTTTGGGAAAGCAACGCGGATTTGTGCTACGGCCAATGACAAGTGGAATCAACTTTTCGGATCCGTCCCAATTGGAGCACAGTAAGACAGAAAAGCGTTCCTTGCTATTCTCACCACCATGGCAAGCTTCGCCTTTAAAGTGAACTGTTCGATTTGGGAGGACTTTGTAAAAGAGACCAGTCTCGTCCGCATTGAAAATATCTTTTGGGTGATATTTAAGCAAAAGTTGTTTGTATTTCTCTACCCAATTGTCAATGTCTTCTTGATTGACTTTTGACGATTCTCCACAAGTGCGTTTTATGGTCAAGTTGTAACGTGTTTGAAATGCATCAACCCAGCAATCAGAAGCCTTGAAAGTAGTGATGCCCATGTTCTGAGCAATTGTTTGCTCTTCGACTTTAAGCCATCCATTTGAAATTGGTAAATTTGGTTTTAATATTTTCGCGTCCAGAAAGCATATAAAAAGTCTTTTTTCAACTTCAGGGTACTTTGGTGGTTTGATTCGTTTACGACTTCCAGTTCCTCTCTTTGCCGCATCTGCCTGAATGTTATCTTTTTTTTCAAAATATTGTAAACAGTTGCTGTTGACACTTTCCACTTCTTTGCCAGGTCTGCAAGGCTCAACTTGTCAATTTCAAAGTTGTCAATCAATTTGCACTTGTCTTTTAACGTCAATGTATGATTTGTGTGTAAGCGAGGGTTACTCATGATGGCGTGTGTGCGGTGTGTCGTTAAAAAGATCAGATTAACACAAACCAATGTTGAAAAGTTTAGCGAGATAATATAAAGTTTCCAAAGGACAATCACAAAAATAAATCACAATAGAAAATGATTGCGTGCGAAATGCGCCCAACAAGACCTTGTGGCCAGCAAAACGCACATTGACAATTGTGCATTTTACACTTTAAAAATGAAATAAGACGTTTGCCCTTCATAAAGGACATGTTTACCATTGATTACAATTAAAAAATTCATTTAAAAAAAGATTTTCAATTTAAAAAAATTCTAAATAAGCTCAAAATATTGTTCTAAATTCTAAATTATAGAAGATTTTCTAAATTACAACGAGCTTTTGTACAGTTAAAGGTACTAAATTACACCAATTTTTTAATAAAACCTTTTCAAAGTTCTAAATTATAGAAGGTTTCTAAGTTATCGAGTTCTAAATTATGAAGAGTTGACTGTATTCAAATATTTTGCGCTAATCCAGAAATTGTCAACTTTCTTCAGGGTTTTAAACAAATAATTTGAAAGAAAGTCTTGTTCTTCCTTTGATTTAATAATTGGCAAGGTTGGATCGTTGTCAAGTTTAGCACAGCTCTTTTCGGCTTCCTCAAAAGTTCTCAAAGTGTCGTCAATTACCTTAAAACATTTTTCGTCTTTGTATGGCAACCAGTCTTGGCAAGGCGATTCTACGGCTTCTGTTGGATTGCCTAAAACATATTTTAAATAAATTAATGGAATAAATTTATTTCAATTTTTATTTTATTTACCAAAACAAACATAAATCAATGATATTATGAAAAGTTTATAAAAGTTCATTTTAAACGCATAAATCTGAAAATGATGTAGAAATTTAAAATATTACTTTGTAAGCTAAGCTAAGCTACATTTGTGACTAGACAAAATACATTAGTTGGCACTTAAATCAAACCAATGCACACAATTTCAAAAATCTATGTTGGTGATCTTATCATATAAATCATTGATTAAATGCTTTAAGTGTGAAAAACAAACCACTCGAGAATATGCACACATGACCATGAGTCTGATATAATGATGCTAATGCTCAACAATAATTTTATGAGTTTAATCGCAATTAAATAGATTTTAAATTTAATTTTATATTTGGTTAAAATTTTTACAAGTTTAGGCAATTGTCAAGCGAATTTCTTATCTATTAGTTATGATGGCTAATTTATTATACATGCAAACAAATGGAAGCTTTTTTCTTGTGCACTGGGTCATTGTAGATAATATACCAATTACCAATGGTACAAAAAATGTAAATTTGTAAAAATGTAAACTCACAATAACACCAATTACCGAACTCCATCTCTATAGATCTCTAATATATTAGACCTCCAACAATGTTTTGAACAATGTCATAAATTAATGAATTAAACGAATACACATTTGATAACATTAGTTCTTTATTCATAGATAATAAGTAACTTAAGGATATAGTAATAAGAAAGCGCCTAGTGGATACAACTTCAAAACCAATTTGTTTAAGAAACTCTTTTCCAAACACGCATAGCCATATTTTTTGGTCGTACTTCTCCGCCAGATTGGTAAAATCGATGTATCCAGTGATTTGAACCGGCATAAGAGCCTGAAAAGACACCAATACCAGAACTCGAACCACCAACATTTAAAGTTGTACTATCCCATAAACCATTTCTCGGATCTGCACGATTTTCTATAACAACTCTGGTCACCCTCGGAGCATTTTCAGCTTGTTCTGTTCCAAATTCTGCAGCGCCTCCTCCCTCTGCTCGAAAGAACATTCCCGCATAGTCAGAGGTAACATCTTTCCACTGTACATTCGACCAAAGTGTCTTTGGTTCGGGTTGATGTGGCAGTTGGACATAAATAAAGCCAAGTGGAACTAAAAAAATACACAAACTAGAAAATCAACGAACTAATTTTTGTATTGTTTTACCTGGATTTTGTTGAATAATAATAATTTTCTTATTTGCTTCTTCAAGAGCTTCTGTGTGTTTTATCCTCTCATTAAGAAATGCTTTCTGTAGCCGATCGATTGACCAGAATTGCATTTTTTGACACACCACCGCATATCTCCCTTCACATGGTTTATTTTTCCATTTTCCAGGCACATCTATGTCTTCTTGCATTTGAACACACGAGTTCATGGCTCTTTTGCTTGGATAATTCAATTCCCAGTTAACGAAATTCATATCTGAATTATCCAACCAGTTGAACGAATTACTAGTGTTTCAAAATTTTGCACCAATCCAAAAGTTGTCAACTTTCTTGTGTATTTTAAATAGGAAATTTGACAGAAAGTTTTGTTCTTCGTGCGAATGAATCATCACCAGTGTAGACATGTTATCAAGTGAGGCGCACTTCTCAATGGCACTTTCAAACGACTGAGTTGGCTGGTTATCGAGTATTTTGAAACATTTCTCATCTTTGTATTGCTCCCAGCCACTTCCACATGACTCCCAATTGTTGCCCACTGATGGGTCTGTAGGACAAATATATTAAAAATGGATATTTTAAATTACGAATTTACTTACCAAAGTATGACGCGAAAATTAGAAATGCAATAAGGCAATGCTTCATGGTTTTGAATTATTTTATTACTACTTTTTCCATACATTAGAGTCTAATGATTAGACCATAAATGTGTCTATGTGATACATTGCCCAAATGTACCTTATATCTCAGCGAAAAGTACATTTTGTCAACAACTTTTTTCTTGGAATTTTGCTTCAATTATTAATGAATACATTTCTTTCATTACAAATCAGTTGCATCTCCCCATTCGTGCCTGTTTGAATGTGTTCTTTTATTAAAATCTCTGACATGAAGTGATTTTCTCGATTTCATATCTACAATGAGATTATATTTTAATCAACAATAATTTCTCATTGATTCAGCAATAAAAAGTGATTTTATTAACTCTATATATTTCCTAACTCCTTTTATTTCTTTAGATATTGTATCATGGGAAAATTATTTGTGAAATTTTCATCATCACCCTAGTTATAAAATCTGAGAATAACAAAGTGAGAATTAAACACTTTATTGTTGAATCATAGAGTTCATAAATTATATAAAACAAAATTTAAGTTTTATTGAACATTTCAAACAAATACAAAATGAGCAAAACAATGAATAAATGAAAAAACAAACTTTATACATTGTCTCATACATTCGAGCATCGATATCCACAAAACTGACATGTGACTGCTAGATTTTAACAAAAACTTGTTTAGCGTAATTAAAATAAAAACGGAAAACGCGTTGTAAAATTAACCCTCTCATATAGATCTTTCATTTGGACTGATCTTCTCTTCTTCTAATACACGACAGAAGGACAGACACGATGAGTATTCTATATAAACTTCCACTCTAAAGAGTCTCGCTAACACGTGAACGTATGTCCTTGAGAATCGATAAAGAAATTCTTTGAATTTTAGTCAGGCAGTATATACATTTACGATGTACATTGAACAGATAACGCCGAGAGGCGCCTAGGCAGTTTAGGGAATTATGATTAGCTACATGCGTGCATTGGCGTGGGACCCTTAGAGGATAACACTAAAAAATAAATTAAATGCATTTTCGCAAAATTTTAATGTGTTCAAAAATTGTCTCAAAAGTTTAATCTCGGTTCCAATTTTAAAAAATTTTAAGTAATTCTGCTGGAAATAATTTTTTTTGTGCAATATGAAATAGTTTTGTCCGGAAAACATTTTTTTATTTTTTATTTTAAATTCACAAAATATAAAAAAATACAATATTGGAATTTTAAATTGTTGATGTATTAATAATTGAGTAAAAAAATAAAAATACATATTTTTGGCACATTTTCTAGAAAAAATGAAAACTCTTGATGGCTGCCATTGGCTGGTATGATGCATTAACTTAATAATTCAGGTCAGAAGTATTTTTTTAAATTTAGTTTTGAATTTTATAATTCCTGGTAAATTCAGTTACCAAATAGAAAAACTATTTGTCGCACTTTGTGCAATGTACATCCGTACTGTACGTAAATGTGAAATTTAAATTGAAAGTTACTTTTTGATTTAATACTATTTTTAACTTTTCTTCTGAAAAGCTTATTTACTCGACACTGTGTTGTGTAATGCATCGAACCGGTTTTCAATGTAATGGCAGTACCAGTGTCACTTGTATTGTATAGTGTTGCGTCGTTCGAGATGGCTGGCGGTTGGAGATGGGCTATCTGATAAGACTTGTGTTTTGTGTTTCGGTAAGTAAGTAATAAACATCATGTGAAAGTTTTGCTTGTTTGTACGCCGTGTCCACTTGACAAATACAAACAGTTGTATCGACAGTTGCTGGTGCATTTGTTACAAATGACAGCCAACATTGACATCAAGAATGTTGAATCTGTTCTTAATGTTTCTCTTCTTGCTAACTGTGAATAATTTTTTGTCTTCAGTGAAATGTGACCAAAACGATTTCAATCCAGTCTCTTCTGATTCAGCTCGAATTCACAAACGAATTGTCGGTGGCTGCAAAACTGAAAAATACTGCAATGCAGTTTTTCATTTGGGCTTGAACCCAGGGTCTTGTACGGACACATTCATAGCACCGAATGCAATTTTAACCGCGGCTCACTGTTGGTAAGATAAAATTTTGAGCTTTGCAATTGAATTATGACTTTTTACTTTATTTC
Organism: Rhizoglyphus robini; assembly: GCA_023373905.1. Classification (NCBI taxonomy): domain Eukaryota; kingdom Metazoa; phylum Arthropoda; class Arachnida; order Sarcoptiformes; family Acaridae; genus Rhizoglyphus; species Rhizoglyphus robini. Next base: position 408,217 of record JAKIJQ010000020.1, read on the forward strand.
AGTAAAGACCAATTGACTTATTTAACAATTGATAACAATGAAAAGTCTCTCAACGTTGCAGTTTCGATGTATCATATAAATTCTGATTTCAAAAATAAATCTACTCAACCCAACGATGACATTGCCATCATCGAATTGCGCTCAAATGTCGATTGGGTAGTCCCAGCCAAATTGGACTTCAGTGGAGTGGGCTGTGGTGAAGAGGTGTGGTTGTATGGCTATGGTTGGGTTGACGAAAATGGTAAAACCCAAGCCCAAGGAAATAATGAATTGGGTGCTAATGTGATCAGTTGTGCTATTGGTGATTGGGCTAAGCGATTGAAATACTGGTTCAAGTATGGCAATGTCATACTGTCTTATGGTGCGGATGGAACCATTTGTGGTGGTGATTCGGGTGGACCAATGTTCAAACAGAATGGCGCACTTGTTGGACTACTTTCAATATTTGAAATAAGAGATGATGCTACAGTTGAATGTCCAATTGATCAGAGAATATTTCATGTTCAAATTGGGTCTCATCAAGAGTTCATTCAATCAAAACTGCCACAATTAGTACCTAACAGTGCCAAGTCAAGTCAAGTCGAGTTGAATCAAAACCTCGTTTCGTTAGTTTTCGTTGTTTCGATTATAGTTGGTCATATTCGAATCATGTAATTTATGACAAGCTTCACATACTTTTGTTTCAAAAAAAATTTGATTTATAATTTATATCTCTATTGCTTTGTAATAAATTTAATATGTCTAAAGTTAGCATTTATATATTGATAATTGAATAATTAAAAAGTCAAATCGTTCATTTGTTCCTTTCTGATCACAATCTATATAACTCAAGTCCGAATTGTCAATCTATTTGTTTCTTTAGGGGTTTAAGCAAATAATTCGAAATAAAATCATGCTCTTCCTTTGCGCGCAATATTTGACTTGATAATAGGCAGAGTTGGATCGTTCTCGAGTATTGCGCAATTTTTTCTGCTTCCTCGAAAGTCCGGAGAGTGCTGTCGATTACCTTAAAACATTATTCGCCTTTGTATTGCAACCAGTCTTTGCAAGGGGAATCTGTGGCTTCTGCTGAATTACTTCAAAATATAATTAAATTAAATTAATAAAACAAATCCACTTCAATTATAATTTTATTTACCAAAACCAGCATAAATCAATGCTGTTAAAAAAATTATAAATATTCATTTTAAAAGTAAAAATATGAAAAGGCTGTAGAAATTCAAAATATTGCTTTGTAAAGCCAAACTACATTTGTTGCTAGACAAAGTCCATTAGTTGGCACTTTTACTCAAACAATCGAATATAAACCTTAATTATCAAAATCTATCAATGTGGGTGACCCTAAGATAATAATAATTATCACACAAATTATTGATTAAAAGCTTTAAGTGTTAAAAATAAACTACTCGAGAATGTGCACCCCCCTGACGATGAGTTTAATCGCAATAAAATCAGATTAAAATTTAGTTTTATATTTGGCTAAACAAGTTAGGTTTGCGCAAACAAATAAAAACTTTTCTTGTATACTAGATCATCGGATTGGATGCACAAAATAAATGAACTCGCAATAGCACCATTCATCGAACTTCATAAATTCACAAAATTAAAACAAATGTTGAAATTTTATTACATTAAGTATTTCAAACAAATTAAAAAAATTGGAATAATGAATTTAGTGTGATTTACTAAAGTAGTATAGTAATAGGTGCAACAGTAAAAGTTAAAACGACAATATGTTTTTGCTACATTATACAACAACATTTGAAAATTGCAACCAGTAATCCACCCCCACCTTGACCACCACGATCGTACGAGTTGGGCTGAAATGCTCTGTCTTGGTGGAAGTCGTCTCGTCTAGGACTTGGTAGTTTTTCCGGCAAGGTTTTGTAACTAATTTTTTCCGGTTTTTCGAATGGATCATATGTACTACGTGCATGTTCAGCTTCACCATAATTATCATTTTCAGATTTTGATTCACACATAATTTTGGCTTAAAAAACTAAAAACAATTAAATTACAATTAATTAAAATCAAAAATAAAAGTTACAACAGAGAAGCAAAAAGTATTTTAGCCCTATGAAAATATTGTTTAATTTTAACACATGTGAAGGTAATGTGCCAGCGTGTAATATCAACTTTTTATATTGCAATGTATATTCTTGTACAGTGTGCATCGATATCAACAACTACTGTCATATGACTGCTAGATTTAAGCAGAAACTTGTTTGGAGTATTGTGTTAAAGAAAGAAAAACAAGTTATCCAATCAACCACTCATATACGTCTTACTTTTGGACAGTGCTTCTATCTATTTTTAATTGTTTCTCATACGTGAGAAAAAGGCACAGACGGACGGACAGACACGATGAGCATTTCATATGCTTCGACCCTAAAGATTCTCGCCAACAAGTGAAAGTGCGCCCTTGAGACTCTCAAGTTGAGAGTCGATAAGAAATTACTTGGAATTCTTGTCATGGCAATATGTGTGTACATATTTGCTATGATACCTCTTCTACCAAATAGAAACTCGCTTGCAAATAAATCAGAGTCGATGCAAAAAACAAAATAAAAAAATATTACCCCAACATATCTCACTGGCTAATTTGTTCGTTCGCTAAGACAAAAAAAATATGAATAAAATACATTTTAAAATAAAACTTTATTTCTTTTAATTGCGCTCAATCACACCAATCTTCCTGATTCTCCAATTATGTTGAATCTGTCAGCTTTTGATAATTCATGAATTTTAAAGAATGAAAATACAAATCCTCAATTGCTTCCTGATAAACTTTTCTGAGTTTATCGAAATCTTCAGTCTTTCGTATCACCTCTGAATTTCTACATTTAATATTAAATAAATCATTAAAAATTCCATTTAAATTTAACCCACCTGTGAAAGAAAGGATAAATTTTTAATTTCAACCTTTCCGAGTGATGTTTGTATGCGTGTGCCAACAAATTACATGCGTTTTCAATTGAAATGTGAGCACTAATCCATTTTTCACTTTCGATAAACAATATGTCGAATTTATACTAAAATATGATCATATACATTTGATTATAAAATTTAAAATTTGTAGTTTATTTACCTTATCAGCGACCACAAAATAATCAAGCGCAAACTTATCCATCATCCAGATTTGTCCTGTGTAAAAGTATCGAAGCAATTCTCGTCCAACTTTTGCATCCAAATCAATTTGAACTCGATTTTCTCTATTTTCAATAAAGTCATGCCCAAACATAGCTTCGAATACAACTGAATGGGCCGAAAGAATTGATTTGTGTGCATATAGTTGAGTTTGATCATTTTCGAATACAACCACAACATCTGAGGGTTGGTTATGCAAATCTGGAATAAATTTATCTAGTAAAAAAATTTGTGGTGACTCCAATTCAACACTGATTGACTGGTGAATTATGTCCACCTGGAAAATTAATTCAACTAATTATGATTAATAAACATATATTGACTTTACCTCACAAACTATCTCCAATTTTCTATCACAAGAAATTAAATTTTCATCATTCAAGAAAAACCATGTGAAACAAGTGGGTGGGAAAAGTTTTCTTTTTAGTTTCAAAAAAATATTCATCCAAACAAGCGTCAGAAACTTGAGCATTAATAAATTCTATAGCGTTTACCTCGCAATGAATTTTCAATTTTCCACCAAAAAGCAATTGATTGGTCAAATTGATTCGTTTAATTTTGTATAAAATTCCTAACTTTTCATTTCCTCTTGTAAATTGTGAAGGTAATTCTGAAATTACAAGAAAATTTAAATTTCATTTAAAACTTTTATCAAAAATTACCATTCGTAAGATATTTATTGTCATTTGAATCCAGAATCGACAATTTACATCTCACATGGACGTCCTCTTCATTGCTAGAAGCAAAACAAAGATACACTCGCAAGTAATCTCGCATGTTGGGATACAAACGCAGATAAAATTGCAATTCATTGTTTTGGGTTGTAAAATTTTGTGAATATATTGACATTTCCGATGGTTTATTTTCATTCAAAAATGAGCCAAAATCTTCAATCGTCCATTTGTGTAGAAGTTTACTCAATTTTGCACTTTTGCCATAGTACCAACTTGACGAGTCAATGCAAGTCGATTCGGACAATGATGAAAAAGAAGAAAACGACTTTCTTAAAAAATAAAGCGGTGCTGTCCACCTAAGCTGGGTAGCCATGTCTATCAATTCAATCTATCAAAAATTTGGAAAATAATTTAAATTATTTAAATTGAATATTAAAATTTTACCTCACACAAGATTGTCAATTTATCATCAAACAACAAATTCTCAATTTCCCGTAATTTTTCGATCGAAATTAAGTCCCATCCCCAATTGTCAATACTATTGTGGTCAAATTCAACTTGACAACCTGAATTAATTAAATTTAATTAATTTTAACAAAAAAATATTAAATCTTACCCATAGTAACACGTTTATTATCATATCTGTCCAGAATTGACAATTTGAAATATATCTTTGTCGATTTAGTTTCACTATTTCCTAAACACAGTAAAACTGATAAATAATCTTTAAAATTATTTTCAGATTGTAATTTTAGATAAAATTGAGTTTCGTCATCCTCAAGTGGAGAAGGAAATGGGTTAGCTTCGACTATGTCAATTTCTTTTTTCAGTAAAAATCTACTACAATCTTCAATTGTCCATTTGTGTGTGAATGAAATAAGGTTCACAGAGGCATCGGTCACGGACTCATTATTGACGATTCTGAACTCAAATTCTTCTTCAATGATTTCAACCTGAATTTTGTTTTGAATAACAATTTTTAAAAAATGTAATATTCATATTCAGAAATACCTCATAACGTATGACTAAATTGTTATCTTGGAAAAAATTATTATCTGGATTGAGTAATTGTTTACGTGAAATAAACTGATGCCATCCACATTTTTCGCGAGGAGAAATTTGCCATCGATTTTCTATTTTTATAAAATTGCATTTTAATATACGAATTTAACAATTATCTCTACCTTTCGAGTGATATTCTTTCTCTCGATCATTCAAAATAGATGACTTGAATCTAATATTCACTTTAGGACTTGTGCATCTTTCAAGTCGTAGAAATAGTGACACATGTTTGGGATCATTTTCACTGATTGGAATTACTGCCAGCGAAAAGTGATGCTGCTCTTTGGTGGTGAGCGTGAATTTGGAAGATTCAATCACTGGCTTGTGCTTGTCGTTGAGTAAAATGGTTCTAAAATTTGGAATAATCCAATCGTCGGAATATTTGATTGACTTTGAATTGTCTATTTCGGATACGAGTTTGGTGGTTATATATTCTGGTTTAATCTAACATACGTAAGATATTAATTTTGATTAAAACAGACATTTTAAACACTAAAATACAGACCTCACAAAATAATGTCAATCTGTCCTTTTTGAGTAATTCACTTTTTAAACCAAGAAGAACATTTTTATCAATAAAGTCTCGCCAACCAGATCGATTTGCTTTGTCAACAATAAATTCGTTTTCTTTATTTTTAAAAATAAAATTTATTATTTTGGGAAAAATTATTACCAAAACCTTTACCTTTGATAAAACAATGTTTATTTTTCGAATTGACAAGAGCAATTTTGCAATTAATTTGAACATGTTCATTTTGAAAAGATTCACAATTGACAAACAGCGAAACATAATTGCCACACTGTTCATCTTCACCATTTGGACACAACTCTAGATAGACTTCAATACTGTTTCTGGGAGAAATATTTGTGGAGAATAAAAATTGATGCTTGTTGTTTTTATTGTTTTGATTGCGGTAAAGATGACTGAAATTTTCAATGGTCCATTTGTGTGAAAATGAGCTAGACATTTCGATTGATTTTGATTTGATTTTGTAGATTCTTAATATTAATAACCAAATGTTAAAAATCAAATTTTTAAATAATGTCATCAACATGCTAATTTAGAAAAATCGAGAATTGACGAATTTCCAGTGTGTTGCATTAGACAAACTACAGATTGGACTCACTTGACAACTTGTGAGTCAACAATTGTAAGTACATGGACAAAACATGAGGCAAATGTTCTGGTAGTAGCATGTACACACAGTTTCACAATACCAATGGATATAACAACAAATATATTTTCAGTGGACTTGTGCTAGCGGTAAGATAACTCGCGTGTACGCCATAAAAATCAAAGTAAAGACAAGTTTACGAGTTAACTTGAAAACTGTTGCAGTTTAATTTATTCTTAACTTTTCTTTAGAAAAGCTTACGTACTCGTAATTGTGTTATGTTATGTGTCGAACCGGTTTTCGATGTTGTGGTTGTGTCACTTGTAGTGTAGTGAAGCTCATGGTTGCTGGTGGTGCGTATGGAGATGAGCTGATAAGACTAGTGTTTCGCTGAGTAATAAACATCATGTGGGTGCTTTGCTTGGTGTTCTCGAGCGAACGTGTCGACTTGACAGAGACGAATACAAACAATATTGCATCGTGCATTATTCGTCTGTCATTGTCACAAATGTCAGTCAAAATTGTCAACATCAAGAATGTTGAATCTGTTAATCTTAATTTTTCTGTTATTGTTCACTACGGATAATTTTTCTACAGTAAATTGTGACCGAAACGATTTGGTCACTTCTGATTCACATCGAATTGGCAAGCGAGTTGTCGGTGGATGCAAAACTGAGAAGTACTGTTTCACGGTGTTTCATTTGGACTTAAATCCAGGATATTGTACGGGCACATTCATAGCACCGAATGCAATTTTAACCGCGGCCCACTGTTGGTAAGCTGTAATTTTTAATTTTTATATGGTTTTGATAAAACTTTTACTTTAATTTAGTAATAATAACACATTGACTGATATAAAAATTCAAAACAAAGACAGAAATCAAAAAGTAACAGTTTTGGAGTGTCACATACATCCTGATTACAAAGGATATGTTTCAAACGATGACATTGCCATCATCGAATTGAAGGAAAGTTTCGAATGGGTGGAGACAGCCACGTTGAACTACAGTGGCGTGAAGATGGGTGAAACTGTGTGGCTGTATGGTTATGGTTGGATTGATGAGAATGCAACAACTCAAGCTGCAGGAAATAATGAAATACGTGCTACTGTGATCACTGGTGCTATTAGTGATGGGTATGAAAGGCCGAAAAATTGGACCAAGTATGGTAATGTCACTGTCTCTAATGGCCAGAATGGAGCCTCTTGTAAAGGCGATTCAGGAGGACCAATGTTTAATAAAAATGCAACAGTTGTTGGACTGATGTCAGGGTTTTCTAAGGAAATTAATGCAACAGTTTCATGTCCGCTTGCTCAAATAATATTTCACGTTTCAATTGCATCTCAACGAGAATTTATTCAACAAACATTGGATAAATTAGCGAGCAATGTCGCCTCAAGTCGAATTGGTTTGAATCCAAATCTCGTTACATTTGCATTCAGTATTTTGATTCAATTAAGGCATATTCGAGTCGTATTGGAATGACATTTTAAAGAAATAAATAATTTGAATTGTTTTAAAGAGGAAATAGAGTTGATTTCAATGTAGTTTTTAAAAATGCATTTTAAAAGTATAAATAAAAAGGCTGTATAATTTCAAATTGTAGCTTTGCAAAGTCAAACTGTATTTGTGTTTAGACAAAGTCAATTAATTTATACTTATAATCAAACCAAACGATCAAATAATAAGTCGAAATTCTCAAAATCTATTTATGTGGACGATCTTATCATACAAATTAAAGATTAAAAACTTTAAGGTTAAAAAAACCACTCGTGATGCACTTAATTAGATTTAGTTTTTCTTGATTTAGTTTTTAATTTGGCTTTTTACCAATTTTAATAATGAAATAAACAATGAATGTTGAAAAAATAGTCTTGCACAACTTACACTCACAAATAATTTGTGGTTTATTACGATTTAAAGAAGTTACAATAATATTTCAAAAGTATTAGTTAATAAATTCGCATTTGTAATTTATGTGTATTACTGAATTCTTTTCCAAATGCGTATTGCTGCATTTCTTGGTCGAACTTCTCCGCCCGATGTGTAAAAATCATGAGTTAGCGCTTTTAGACCATCGTATGTGCCTGCTAAAAGACCAATCCCAGAACTCCATCCGCCCACATTGAATGTGATGAGGTCCCACTTCCAGTCACCAACTGACCCAGGAATATGACCCTGGTTTCGCGCCTGAGTAATTCTCGGAGCATTTTCTGCTTGTTCTGTTCCAAACTCAGCCGAACCTCTTCCTTCCGCCCGAAAGAAAAGTCCCGCATAATCAGAGGTGACATCTTTCCATTCCACAGTGGACCATAGAGTTTTGGGATCGGGTTGATGTGGCAGTTGAACATAAATAAAGCCAATGGGAACTAGTTAAAAAAATAAATTTTAAAATCGTTTATAACTCTGAACAAATTATGTCTAATTATATGGATGAAATTACTTGGATTGTTTCTTGAAACTTCAAAATTATTTTCAACAACACTCAAACGTTTTTCTGCGTTTGCCAGTTTACTATGAGAATCTGTCAATTCTTTTCTTTGCACCAGCAGCGTCTTTTGCAATTTACCGAATGACCATCTTTGCAACTTTTCACAAACAACGTAATTTGCCGATCTGCAAGTCACATCTCGCCATTTTCCATTAATTCTTCGGTTTGTTCCGGCTTGAGACGCATTAAAAAGTGTTCTCATGTACTTTGATTGCATCACCACACAACCGACATTAATATCCTCAGTTGGACTGTCTTCAATCCAATTTTCAAATTCCAGCTCGAAACCATCGTCCCAAACGAATTTGTTTGAAGACTCAGACAATTTTTTAGCACCGATCCAAATGTTAACTTCCACCGCGGATGTATCGAAAACAAATTTGGTCAGGTAATTTTGTTCATCAGCAGATTTGATCGAAACCAATTGAGGAGTTGACGAATCTGTCTTCAGCAACTCTTGAGCACAAATGTCTTTAGCCTCGTCACGTGTAGACCATTTTTGAATAAGCTTAAAACATTTCTCGTCTTTATAAGCCACCCATCCTGTACCATCACAGTACGTGTCACTTAAATCGAGGTCGGATGAAGCAGCAAACACCGTTCCTTGAAAATAAGTTGAAATATCTGTAAAACATAATAAATAACTTACCAAACAAAATAGCCAAGCAGATTTTTAAGAAATGCATTTTATTACAGAAGATGTTTTTGAAGCAAATTTTACCATAATTTGGACAACTTATATATGTTTTTACAGTGACCATTGACGTCAAATTATTATGGTTTTATTATGGCGTTCATGGGAATTTGTTTTAGTCGTAATTTTTATTTATGACGAGTAGCAAGACTTTTTTTATGTTTTGCTGCGCAATCAACAAAAGAAAGCATATGAAGACAATGAAAGTGACAGAGAAGGTGGGTTAAAGTCGTATACGATATATTGCTAGATACTAGATATTTTACTGGCCAAATGTATTGCATTATCTCAGAGTTGAAATTTTATGAGGTTGTGCCTAAGTAGGTTAAAATCGATGTAAGTCAAAGACAAATTGAAATGCAAAAATTTTATTGCTTAAAACAAAATACTAACATTTGAATCAACTTTTCCCCCTTTGCCAAATAATAGAGAGGGTTTTCACTTTTTTTTTGCCAAATTATCAGTGGAATACTTGAGCAGCTTAAATACATTCAAGAGTGGAAATAAAATAAAGCATCAAACATAATCAGAACATAACCGACATCAATCGTAATTACGAGTCATTGAGGACTTTAACCCATATTTATTGATTTAATAACTTGTGAACATGGTATAAAATAATGTCGAGATATTTAGCTTTTATCAGGAAACTCTTTTCCAAACACGCATAGCCATATTTTTTGGTCGTACTTCTCCGCCAGATTGGTAAAATCGATGAGTATAACAATTACTTCCGGTATCTGTGCCAGTAAATGTGCCTATTCCAGAACTCATACCACCAACATTGAGAGTAGTACTCCACCATGAACCATCACCTGGATCTGAATGTCGTTCTAAGGCAACTTTAGTCACCCTCGGAGCATTTTCCCCTTGTTCTGTTCCAAATTCAGCAGCCCCTCCTCCCCCTGCCCGAAAAAACATTCCCGCATACTCAGAGGTAACATCTTTCCATTGTACTGTTGACCAAAGTGTCTTGGGTTCGGGTTGGCGTGATAGTTGAACATAAATAAAGTTAATTGGTACTGAAAATGTATAATAAAGTCAATTATATTTCAAAGCTCAATATAACTTTACCAGGATTTTGTTGAATGTTGGTCAATTGATTTTTATTTTCATTTGATTCACTTTTAGTTTCACTTAGTTCGTTTTTGGTTTCAGTTAGTTCAAATTTAGTGTCACTCAATTCCTTTCGTTGTTGCAAAAGCGTCTTTTGCAACTTACCGAACGACCATCTCTGTAACTTTTCACAAACAACATAATTCGCCAGCTTACAAGTGACATCTCGCCATTGTCCATTATTTCTACTTCTGTTTTCTAGTTTGGAAATATTTGCAAATGTTCTGGTAAACCTCGACTGCATGATAACACAACCAATAGCCGTGTCTACTGTTGGACTGCCTTCGGCCCAGTTGTTGAATTCAATTTCCGAACCATCGTCCCATTCAAAGTTGTTTCCCAGTTGTCTTTTAGCACCGATCCAAACGTTGACTTCTACACCGGAAGCAATGAAAACAAATTCGGTCAAATAATTTTGTTCTTTGACAGATTTGATCGAAACTAATTGAGGAGTTGACGAATCCGTGTTCAGCAACTCTTGAGCACAGATGTCTTTAGCCTCGTCACGTGTAGACCATTTTTGAATCAACTTAAAACATTTTTCGTCTTTATAAGCCAACCAGCCTGTGCCATCACAGTACGTGTCACCTAAATCGAGGTCAGATGAGCTAACAAGCACCGTTCCTTAAAAAAAATTAGTAATTTGAAAAGTCTAAAGAAACTTACCAAATAAAATAGACAAAATGATTTTTAAAGAATACATTTTGTAGTAAATTTGTCCAAAAATTTGGGGGACTATTATATTTACTGGTTATAATTTAACTTATATGCTGATTGACGTCAAATGATTTCAAGGGGGTTTTATTTTTTGCATTCCTGGAATTGGCCTTATCTGAAATAATAATTTATGGCGAGTTTCACTTATGTGAGACTGGTTGGTAATGTAACAAATTTATCGTTATATTACTTATCGGTAAATGACCATTTTGTGGGTTTACTTACTAAATTTGTTGGGCCATTAATTACGAGCCGTATTTTATTGCTCAAATTGACAGAAGTAAGTAAATGATGACATTGAATATGAATTAAAGACGGCGTAATAAATTTGTTTTTGCACAGCAACAAAATTTTTTGTTTGATAGAAAAGTTACATTGCCTTAAATTGTGTTTCTTTTTGTTTAATTTGAGCAATAAAACATCCAACCAACCTCAAAATGAATCTCGCCATAAATTATTATTTCAGATAAGACCAATTCCAGGAATGCCAAGCTACCTTGAAAACATTTGACGTCAATTGGCGATATAAAAACATTATTTAAGTTGTCTATGAAAATAATTGAACAATTTGTTTTCAAAGTCCTCGTCATTCCACTCAAAAATGCATCACCAAAAGATTATTTTTACAATTCTAGTTGGTAAGTTTTTTTTACAAAATTTTACAGATATTTTAAGTTGTTGTTTTTCTAGAAACGGTACTTACTAGCTCATTCGACCTTGATTCAAGTGACACGTACTGTGATGGCACAGGTTGGGTGGCTTATAAAGACGAAAAATGTTTGAAGCTTATCGAAAAATGGTCTACACGTGATGAGGCGAAAGACATCTGTGCTCAAGAGTTGCTGAAGACGGATTCATCAACTCCACAGTTGGTTTCGATTAAATCTGCCCAAGAACAAGATTACTTGACTGAATTTGTTTTCGATAAATCTGAGTTAGAAGCAAATATTTGGATTGGGGCTAAAAGACAACTAGGAAACGGAAACAAATTTGTATGGGACGATGGTTCGGATGTTGAATTCAACAATTGGGCCGAAGGCAGTCCAAGTGAGAACAAAGATGTTGGCTGTGTTATAATGCAGTCACGATTTAGCAGAGCAGCTGCCAACTTGTCCAAACTAGAAAACAGAAGAAGAATTAATGGACAATGGCGAGATGTGGGCTGTAGGTTGGCGAATTATGTTGTTTGTGAAAAGTTACAAAAATGGTCGTTGGATAAGTTGCAACTGACACTTTTGCAGCAACGAAGAGAATTGAGTGAAAATAAAAATCAGTTGGCTAATGTTCAGCAAAATCCAGGTAGAGTAATATTTAACATTTAAAAATATTTGATTATATATTTTATAGTACCAATTGGCTTTATTTATGTGCAACTGCCACATCAACCCGAACCCAAGACACTTTGGTCAGCTGTACAGTGGAAAGATGTTACCTCTGAGTATGCGGGAATGTTCTTTCGTGCTGGGGGAGGAGGTGCTGCCGAATTTGGAATAGCGCAAAGTGAAAATGCTCCCAGAGTGACCCATGTTATCTTTGAAAGACATCCAAATCCAACTCAATTTGGGGTAATACCACCCTCAATGTTGGTGGCCAGAGTTCTGGAATTGGTATCTTTTCAGGCTCATATTATGGGACAGATCACTAGACACATAGATTTTACGAATCTGGCGGCGAAGTACGACCAAAAATTATGCTATGCGTGTTTGGAAAAGAGTTGCCTGATAAATGCTGATAATAAATCAACATGTATTCAACATGTTAATATTGTATTGAAATTTATTTATTTTTTCTTATTCAAATTGTGAATGTTTATTTGCCATCAATTAATTAAAGCCATCTCAATTAAATACTGCCGTGTTCGAACTAATGAACAAACTTTGTCAAATAGTTAAATGTTAAAAATATTAATTTTAAGGTACAATGTGCATTACTTTACAAAAGTAAATAGAAACAAACAAAAGTCGAGTACGACCATGACCACAGAGAAATACGAGTTCACTTTAATATTATACTTTAATATGATTATATCTAACTTATTAAACTTATTACCAGACCCCAGACCCAGATTAGATAATACCTATCTCATAGCAGTTGAATATATTACGGAAGTTTTATCTTATCAACAAATGCACACTCGTACATCGTGTGTATCACCCAATAGCATCCAGTGGTGTACGTGTAAAAGTCGAGCCACGACCATGACCACAAAGAAATACGAGTTCACTTTAATATATATTTATAAAATCCAAGATTAAAATGATAGATTTTTTATTTGCGCTTGTAAATGTTTGAAACAAGAAAATGCGCTTGGGAATGTTTAAAACAAGAAAATTATCATTTATTTTGTTTTAGATGTTTGAATAAAAAATCAGGCGGCTGGATACTTAAAGATAGTTAAAGTTAACTTTAGTCGAAACAATGTGAGATTTCGAACTCACTCATTAGAATGCTAATAATTAAGGAATCTCAAGATATGTGACATCTTCCTGTTATCTTCAGAAAAATGACATTTCTCTCGATGAATGTAAACTTGTCTAATCTGATCTGACCTTCTCAATCTCTCTTAATAGTTTATAGTTTTGCGATACAATCAATTTGAACAATATTTACTGTAGATATCTGACTCAATTTGGTTAGTAATTTTAAATATTACTAAAAGGGACCGATATTCAAAAAGTTAGACACTTAAAAACATCGAATTGATATATCTTAATCTTGCACATCTGGATATGGCAATTCTGAATTGCCAATTCATACATTCAAAAATTAATTTGAATGACGTTTCTCATTCTGGTCATCCTGAATTTTTAAAATGATAAATGAAAATAAAGATTAAGTGATTATAATATGATGAAACTGTAATTCGCAATTTTCTATTTTAAACTGTCATTCTCAGGAGATCGGGTTTTGTCATTTTGAGAATTCAAATCTCACTAAAATCGTCATCTGCTTATTTGCTTAATCAAGCCTGAAGATTTCAGGTGTCTCCGCCGCCTGATTTTTTATTCAAACATCTAAAACAAAATAAATGATAATTTTCTTGTTTTAAACATTCCCAAGCGCATTTTCTTGTTTCAAACATTTACAAGCGCAAATAAAAAATCTATCATTTTAATCTTGGATTTTATATATATATTTCTACCATTTTCAATTTGAAATAATTTTATTAAATAGAATCAATTTTTAAAATAATAAAACCACTCATAGGTAAAAGATACAGTTAGATTTCAATATAAAATATCAAAGCTGAAATAAAAAAAAACATTTTCTGTCATTAATTTACAGTCTAATGTCACCAAATATCAAAACAAAAACAGTTTATAGACGTGAGAACGATGTTTTGATTGTGGTAAGAGTTGGGTTGATTTTGAGTTGATTTTGAGTGTTGGGGGTTAGATGTTGGATGTCGTGAGGTAACGATGATGAACTGGTTCGTGAATTGTTTGGATCAGTTCATTGGGGATGTGGAGAATACAATTCAAAATAGTAACAAAGTGAAAATCACAACAAACAGCACATAAACACGTACACACAGTAGGGGTCTTATCCGGAAATCGGAAATTTCCGATTTCCGGAAATTCCGACTGAATTTAAATTTCCGACACTGGATAAAATTTCCGTCGGAAATTCGGAAATTTTTGAAAAAATTTAAACAATGTTTTTATGACATTTTTACATGTGTTTGCCTGTCCAGCTGTGTGTAAAACGCATTACTGCTTAGTTATCAGCTTTCTGGTCAAAGTAGTACACAAATTACCTTTCGTTTCCTCGTTACAATTATCAATTAGAATTCTTTGCAGCATGCAAATAAGTTCATGTTTTGTACTCAAACTTTATATCTTAAATTTTTTATTTATCACAGAATGTCAGAATCGATTGTATGGAAATGCTTTCTAAAAGTCAAAGATGGCAATCGTATCGTATCAGATATTTTCAATGATTGATTGATGCATTGAATGCATTTTCTATGACAACTTTCTATTTGTTACGAATACCAATACAAAGTTTTTAATTCAGTTGAATTCAACGAATTTGATAATGTGTTTTATGTAAATTTTGAACAATTCCTTTTAAATGTTTGTTTAGTGATTCAGTAATTTGAAATAAGATTCCCATCGAGTGTCACCCTAATTCATCAATTTTATCAGTTTTTGTTTGTGTGTCTGGTAAATTGTTTTGCACTTTGATGAGCGAAAAAACTATTTCCCAAAAGGAATGCATGGAGTGTAATATGCAAGTGGATTTACTTCTAAAATGCGTTTCTGCAAGCAAGATTTATGGAACTTCACTTTAGCTCCATTTTTAAACGACTGGCCGCGCATTAAATTAAAATCAATTTGATAATCTTTGAGTAATCTAACTACAATTTTAAACAAAAATTGTGATTTGGTTGATGTAACATGAAAAATCTTCAAAAACTTTGTGTGATCTCAATCTCAAAATTAATTTAAAAATTTCCGACGGTACCGGAAATTCCGACGGAAATTGACATTTCATTTCCGGAAATCACTTTTAAGCTATTTCCGGAAATTTGGGACCCCTAACACACAGAGAGACACATTTGTTGACGTTATGAACAAGACTCTATACACACGGATAAAGATTGTTGGGCCATATTGCCACCGAGATTGCTTTTAATTGATTCACAAATGTCACAAAACACGAGATCTCAATCGCAATATAAATTGAATCAAAGAAATGGCCAAAAAGCCGTTCCCAAACATCAAAACAAAAACAGCTGATCGATGTTTTGATTGTAGTACGAGTTAAGTTGAGTGCGCTGAGATGTACCGATGCATCCAGGTGATCACGATAAAATGTTTCGTGAATTGACAGGATAACATTGTGGATAAGGTGAAAAGTATGCTTAAAACAATAACAAAGTGAATACACAACAGACAACACACAAAATCGTCACCCAAACACGTACACACACAGAGACAAGTTTGTTGATGTTGTGAAATAGGCTCGAAACAGAAGAATAAACGTTTCTGGACCACATAGCCACCGAGATTGCACCGAATTGACCCACAAATGTCCCAAAACACGAGATCTCAATCACAACAATACACGAAAAGCAGTGTTTACACTGCTGAAAGTAGACATGCAGGCCTGTTCTGCGGGAGATTAGCAATGTGTTCAGAAAATGCACATAAAAGTAATAAAGCCCATCAAAAAGGTCCGTTCATATAACTTATAACTCTACACAGTACTCTACGGTCTTTCTTACACTGTACACTTGAAAAACCTTCCTTGAGATGAACAAAACGGATTGACTATATTTTTTATGGGCGCTAACGCCCTCCAATGTTTTATTGGGGAAAAAGCGTCACCCTTCACAGTCAAAATCATAAAAAATCTATAATTATACTTTAATATTGTATATAAGTTATAATATAACTTATTAAACTTATTACCAGACCCCAGACCCAGATTAGATAATACCTATCTCATAGCAGTTGAATATATTACGGAAGTTTTATCTTATCAACAAATGCACACTCGTACATCGTGTGTATCACCCAATAGCATCCAGTAGTGTACGTGTAAAAGTCGAGCCACGACCATGACCACAAAGAAATACGAGTTCACTTTAATATTACTACATTACTATAGCTATGCTCCAACTTTTTGTGGTCATGGTTGAGAATGCAGTACCATTGCAAATGCATTGAGGACAGTTGTACTGGAAAGCAAACATTCTCACATTTGAGTTTTCGACAATTATAACAATGTACATGTCGAATATGACCAGGACGACAAATAAATACACTTTCACTTTAATATTATTATTATCTTACTATAGCCATCCTTTGATTTTTTGTGGTCATGGTTGATGATTTTAAATTTAATTTAGATTTTTTATTTGAAACATATATTTACTGGCCTAACTAGGAATTTCGATTCAAAATATAAAGTCCAGACTCGGGAGTTTCAAGGATCATTGTCTTGAAACAAATAATACAAGTAAAATATATATTAGGCATATATTTGGAGCATTTTGGGTCTTTTTGGCTCATTTTTGCTATGTCGATTCAAAACAACACATAGTATCTCAAAATGTCTTCTCAACAAAATGAAAAATTAGTGTTTAACCATATTTTTATTTTAGATTTTGTTTCTGAACCAATCCCAATGGAGTTGGCCTCTAACTATGACCAAGAGATGGCGGACAGAGTCTTAGAAGTTGATATACTTACTCAAAGATTCGCAAAAATGTCAATTGGCAAAATTGCTGAAATGATGGAAGTTGATTAGTTACCATTTTATATTTACATTATTAAATAATTTTAATCATTTTATAACATTTCAAATAATCTTTATTAATAAAAATTTTTGTTTAACATTTTTCAACATTTTAAACATTTTTCTATATATCTCTCTATTTAATCAACATTCATAGGGATTTCTTGTTCATCGGAGATGCTCAGCTTGGAAAATGCATAGATAATTTCTGCTTCTATATCCGGATTTTGATCTACTTCCATCGGGATTTCATCGACGATGCTCAGCTTTGAGAAAGCTCGGATAAACATATCGAGCATTTCTGCATCCGTATCCGGATTTTGATCCACTTCCATCGGGATTTCATCGACGATGCTCAGCTTTGAGAAAGCTCGGATAAACATATCGAGCATTTCTGCATCCGTATCCGGATTTTGATCCACTTCCATCGGGATTTCATCGGCTGTGTAAAACATGGAGATATTTTCTATGTCCAAAGCTTCCAAAAAAGGATGTTGAACGACTTCCACAAATAATTTCCATTGGCACTTCACATTGAAACTGGTGGTTGGTTGCTGCATCTTGAAGGTGAGGTCTTGATCCAACTTGGCTTGAAACAATAATGAGCCAAATGGTCCATGTCACGCCTTTATATACCCAATTTTTGGATGCTATCTACTCTGGCATCTTTACAACACTCCCCCGGGTCCTATGAAATATGATGATATCATACTAAATTCCTCCTAGTCCCTAGGTTCAAAAAGTCTTGAATCATCAAACCCAAAATTATCCATATATTCCAACAGAAAAAATAGTCCAAGTTTTAGTGAGTCTTTTCGAAGCTATACAAATCTGGTTTGAACCAGATTTTTAGGGATGGATATGTCCCAGGGCGTTTAGTCCCAGTTCGATTGAAACTAGTGGTAAATAATTTAGGTACCACCCTCTGCACTGCTCCACTGTGCTTCTCATTCGAAAATACACATTAAATATGCTAGGACCTAAAAGGTACATCTATTAGCTTTTCATGCCACTACCATTTATGGCCCAGGTTCCGCCCATTTGTGACACAACCGATCTATTGCATCATTGGTTGGCTGGGTAATGTCATATATGCATGACTCCATGATTGTGACAGATAGGTTTAAGATTGAATCAGTTTACCATTTACTACAGCTCTTGATTTTGCCATTTTGCCATTTTGCCCCACCCTGTAGTTTCATCGTAAACCGGTCTAGATCGAATTAGAATTCATTATCGCTGCGAATAAAAGACAATTTTTTACATACTAATTAACTTTTTTTTAAATATTTGAATTTGAATATAAAGTTGATTTTTTAAATAAAATTTTATTAAAACAAAATTACATATAAAAACATTAATAATTATTTATAATTATAATTCAGACTTGAATCTAAAGTTCATCTCCAACAAAAAGTGGTTATGTAATGTAGTATTGAAACGTACTGTAATGTTGTATACAATATATGATAATAAGACAATGTTGTGAGTTGTTGTGTATTGTTGTATAAATCATAGAAATGTTGTATAATGTAGTGTAATGTTGTGTAATGTTGTGTACTGTTGAGCAATGTTTAAATGTTGTCAATTGATTGTATCGAGTTTTGTTAAAAATGTGTAAGCAAAATTCAATGTAGAGTAAGATGTTTTATGTGTTTTTATATTGGTTAATTCACTAATCATCATCATTGTCGCTAACATCTCCGAAGAACACTTCACGATTGACCACATTATTAATATCATCATTTGGCGCAAAAATTCTCAAATTATACGGATGGGTTACTCTGCTCAGGGCAACATATAGCTGACCATGTGAAAAAATGTTCGAGCCCAGATGGACACCGAGCTTCTCAAAGGTCTGTCCCTGGCTCTTGTTGATAGTCATACAGAAGGCAAGTCGTACGGGAAACTGCTTCCGACACAAATAGTACGGCAAACCTGAACTGTCGTTTCGGTTGATGATTGGAATTCGCGGAATAAACACTCGGCGTCCTTTATTCTGTGAATTACCACTAGCAATCTCGCAAGTTAAAATTTGACTATTTTCACCAGCACGAAAATCTCTCACAACAAGTCGAGTACCGTTGGTTAGGCCATTTGTGACATCAAGATTTCTCAACAGCATAACAATGGCACCCCTTTTCAGTTGCAGCTCATAAGGCGGATAGCCGTCAGGTGTTTGTTCACTCATTTTTTCAAGAAATTTCTCTTCCAACTCTTTGTTTATTTGTCCAGTCACGCTTTCACACGAATCACTTGCAACAAAACTATACTCTCGACCACTCATCATTTCAAGTACCATTTCATTTAGTTGTAAACTTTTTCTATTTGTTGTTGTTACAATAGCTTTTGATTCAATTTTTTTAAAGTTTGAAAACACAAAGTCAATCAGCGTTTGCGTATCTGTAACTTTCAATCTATTTAACAAAGTATCATCGAAATTTACACTTTCTCCAATGTTTAATAACAGCTCTTTAAACTCGTTCGCCACTTCATCGTCACTATCACCAATCCGCAGATTTGCAACTAATGAATACTTTTCGAACTTGTTCCATAGATTAGGATCCATTTTAACGGTCTCCTTAAGAGCATCCTGACCATTCGATACAATTGGAAGAATTTGACGAAAATCTCCTCCAGTAATGATAAATTTTCCACCAAATGGAAGGTCACAGTTGGTGACATCGCGCAATAGAGAATCTACTGATTTGAGTGCATACTTAGAAGCCATCGACACTTCATCCCAAACGAAAACGTCCGTTTTACGCAACTCTTCGGCAGTGGCACTCTGAGCAACAATCTTTGATGTGTAGCTATCTTTTGTCAGTGGAACAGGCAGTTTAAATAGTGAATGCACAGTCCTTCCTTTGGGCAAAAGTGTTCCCGACACACCAGACCACGAAACACAATGAACTTTTTTCCTTTTACCAACTAAAATGTTGTAAATTGTAGTGAAAAGATAAGTTTTGCCACTGCCAGCAGGACCATCCACAAAGAAAAGTCTTTTGTTTCTATTGTTCAAAACTGAATCCAAAATATCTTCAGCAATTTTAACTTGTTCTCCCTTCAAAGCCAACTTCATCTCCTCTCCTTCCTTTAAGAGATTTTCCAAATACTTTTCGTTCTCATCCTCTTCCACAACAGCAATCGATTGCTCAATGTTGAATTGTAACATTGATTTCAAATCACTCTCAGCCAAACCTAAATTACCAGTTATGCGTTTGATATCACGGTATGCCAATTCAATGGGAATATTCGTATTTTCTTCATACAAAATTGAAAAATCTGCAAGAATATAATCAGCATATTTGTCGTACAAAAACTTTGGCTCTTTTGGTGATCCAAGCGCGAGAATAAATGCAAAAATCGATCTAAATTGTCTTGCATATGTTGCACGGGTACTTCTACTGCGTGTGGCTTTATCCTCCTCTTGGTCATTGGATTTCTTCGATAATGTTAAGTTTATATACTCGACTGCCTGACCAAGACAGAGGTTATACTCTGAATCGTCCTCCAAGTATTCAGCTGCAAATGCGGCATCTTTAAAAGTTGGATACACACAATTGTCGACAGTTTTCAAATCCGCAAATCCTCTGGCTCCTGGAACATTAAGAAGCATAATTCTAAGATAGTATTCTTCTGATCCTAACTTGGGAAAGTACATTCGTCCTATTGAACTAGATTTAATTTTTCTCTTCTTCCAGGCACCTTTTTCGAAAATGTAATGTTCCGGTATTTGTGTATAGAGATATTTGCCTGACTCATCAAAATGATCTTTGTTTAGCTGAAACCAAGCCATCAGAGTTGTGACTCGCTCCTTCTCAACTGCTTCTTTATGTCCATCCTTTTTGAAATACGCCGATTGCTTATCCTCACAGTGAAGCTCAAGACGTTGCACAGAATAGGAGAGTAAATTTGACTTATACTCCATAATTCTCCAATACGCTTCATATGGACCAATACAGCGATAGTTTAGGCTCAACAATTTTTCATCCGTTTCACAAGATTTTATGACAACATTTGCACGATTAGGATGATATTTATCAAATAGCCACTTGACAACATCGTCTTTGCCTTTACACAGTTCCACACTAATATGTGCATCGTATTTGAGCAATAGAAGCCAGTTGTAGGGAATCACCCAAGAGCAATAAGTAAGGGTATAAATATTAAAATCGCCTTTGGTACTTTTGTAAACAGGAATTTCGCGATCTAGTTTCGTTTTAACAGAATATTCTTTTGGAAATCCTCTTGCACATACTCCCCACCTGTCCTTACATGCAAATTTTCTTATACTTGAACAGTCTTTATGCAACATATATTTGCAAACTTTCTCATTCAGCAGCTTTTCAACAATAGGATCAGGAATTTCTGCAGAAATCATCTTATCAACCACTTCAGCAGTGTTTGGTTTATCGTCATCATGTAAAGTGACTAACATGTGCAGCTGTGGTAGATCACCTTTCGGAAATTCCACCACTGCCACATAGGCTAGAACTTGACCAAAAATTTGTTTTTCATCAATGTCAGCAATCAGTTGGTGAGCTTTGATTTTGAACACATCACAAATGTCATCTACATTGTACTTGGAAATGGAAGCAAATTCAGGCCAATCTGGATTGCACGCAAAAGTGATTCTCAAATCAAATTGACCATATTTAGCAACGATTGCCATTACATCCAGGTAACGTTCCTGCAAATATCGAGGACTGCCCGTGAAGGAGGAAGGCAATCCATTGCACAGACTGCCAACATTGGGTACATTTTCATCACATGCATCCTCAAACTCTGATTCAAATTTTCGAATGTTCTCGATTGTATCCTTCCGAATTGTGCTTTTATGCATTCTGCGAAACTGCATTCTATTAGCCTCCGCCTTAATGTAGCTGTCAACCAAATATTGTGAGAAAAGTCTGCCAGCAAAACGCATGGGGCTAAACGTGTTTGGTCTGTGTGCAATCATGTAACGATAGAACTCAATATGGGTTACTTTGTTTGACTTTGCATCCTTATCATACCATCCCGTATCACCAGATGGAAACAACAATGGATATGATAAGAGATCACAAATGGAGTTATTCTCGTAGTAGTAAAAATTGTGTCTATTTGTGGGTTTTTTGTATTTGGTCTTTCTTTCTTGTTAGCACCAGATCATCAGAATCCATCATATCGTCTGGAAATATTACCACTAAAACAAAATCAAAATTTAAACATTTAAACATTAAAAACAAACAAATTGTACCATTAATGTACCATTAAATCAAATTTGAGATTTAGAATTCATGAAATATCTTCATAACGAAAACAAATTAATTTATGAAAAAAATTGTTAATTCAAAGTAAAGTTGCATCATCGCGGATGATTCATCAGTAAATAATTAGGATAATTAAATCAAGTTACAAGTAATAAAGTGAACGAGCAACAGTACAAACACACAAACACTCTGTATCAACGTGCATGTAACGTGCATCAAACGTACACTCAAGAGAAGGGAGTAAAATCGGATACAAAAGGCACTACACATGCACAACTTGACCTAATCACAACAGCAACAAGATATCAATTGGAGACTACTACGTAGTAGTAGAAGAGTAAATGTGCATTAGCGTTTACTAGTGTACATGTGCATCAAGTAAAAGTGATGCTAGAGAAAGTGTAAATAAAGTGATAAAGTTAAGACTGCGATATATCATAAATTCATCAAAGATTGTTGCTGCTATTCGATTCGAGTGTCATTTTTCCATTCAAGTGTCAAGCAAAAAAAACAACCAAAATATAGTCTTTCGCAACAGAGTTGCAAGTATCTGGTCACCAACACTCTGGTGATTAGATATGACACAAAGCAATGTACAAGAGTCTGATAAACTAGTTTTTTGCATACTGAGAGGAAACATGTTTTTGATGTAGAGTTGTGTGATCTATATTGTTGTGCTTTTAAGCTTTTTATGCTTTTAAGGAATTTATACTCACATCATATATCACCATTTGAGTATGGAAAGGGCTATAACCTCGAAATACTACTTTCGAATAGTGCCCTTGAACGGGTGCTTATCATCTCGAATGATATTTTTTTGCATTTGACGTTGGTATCTGCGCGGTTTGTTCATCAAAGTCTTGTTTCATTAGCTTTCAATGTTTCGATTATATATTTTGTCATACTTAAATCGAGTTGTATGGACAAATAATAAAATTCAATTGCTCAACAGCGGAAATAGTGTTTACTTCATAGTCTGAATGTTCTTGGCTAAAAAACTCTGATCAATATGGTATGACAACTCAAAAAATTGATTATCGATCAGAACTTTCAACAACAGAATTGAGAGTTTTGCAATTAATAATAAATGATAGCACTGACGAAATTACTCGTCAGAGTCAGGATCTATCTTGTTTTGCCAGTTGAGCAATCGATTTGCTCTCTTCAAAAGCAACCGGGAGCACACGAAAACAAGTCATTCTAACTGCGATCGCGATTCTCAGAAGTCAACACTACGATGGAACTCAATCGCTTTCGACCCTACTCCTTCACTCGTTTATCCGAACTATTCGAACTCCAAGTCCATCATGTGTCCATCTACCTCATTCGTGTCCGTTTCACCCGACACGAGTACAACCATCAACAATTTAAATTTGCATTCAAATTTGGCTTTTACCAAACAATCTTCCAACTTACCATACTAGCCACAATGATTGCAATATTTTTGAAAGTTCTCCCAATTTTTGATTGGTTTATCGAGAACTATCGTGTTGCAATGCAGATTAAACAGTACGAGACCTTTGTGTGCATTGAAATTATTGGATTTGTGTTAGCCGAGAAATTCTGGTACGAATGTTGGTACTCACTAATGAAGAAGAAACGACACGGAATGGTGCAAGTGGGTTATGAGTTGGCTGATTCACTTGATGGCGAACTGAACAATCAGGAAAAGGAAGAATTGCTCAGTATCTTTCACAAAATCAGTTACTTTTCAGGATTGGGCTACAAATTCACGACTTTGAGTCTCATTCTACTCGCAATTCAATTGAATTTCTTGAGTATTGCTGAGTACATCGAGGATAACATCACTTTGACTCAATTGATCTTGAACATTAGTCTCAATGTAGGAGTAAACTTGTACGCTTCGACGATCATGGCTCTGGTGTTTGTCTCACTTCCCCATCACATAATTGTACTCAAAGTTTTCCGATGTAAACTGAACAAATGTCTCAAGTTTATGCATTTGGCAAACACATTTCTCAATCGAAATTTCCTTGCTCGTTTCACTAAAGAATACATTCACCTACACCGACTCATTCAACTGTACAACACTTCTCTACGAGATCAAATTCAGATGCACGATTTAATATTCAAGCTGTCCGGTTTAGCCGCGTTTATATTTTACTACAAACAGAAAGACGGACTCAACATTTCAAGTTATCTCGTGATCATATTCTGTATTTGCAGTTATTCTACATATTTAGCAGTGAAAGCCAGATTGGCGCACTTTCCTGCCCAGAATTTGGTTTGTCACAAGCAGTTGTCAAGTTTGAGTGCACGTCTTCAGTGGAAAGATCGTACTAAAAGGCGATTCAAAATTGTGCTGAGAAAGTTGAACATTCTCAATTGCGGTGAACTGAAACAGTTGCTACGAATTGACTTTCTGAGTCATTTCTTGGGAAATAATCGATTTGGCTTTACGTATGGACGGTCGAATGTGATTACAAGGATGAGAATATTCCAGACTTTTATGACCAACTTTTACTTGATTGCACTGTTTTATAAGAAGTTGGTTGTTGAATAATAATTATATTTATTTTATTTTTGGAATATTAAATAAAATTAAAATAAAATTCCGAGAATTTGTTAAATTGAATTTTGAACTAATGTACATTTAAATTTCGAGTTCAGTACAATCGATTGAAAAAATGTATTAGTAAATTTGGCATTGAACTCGATTGATCTTGAGTTTGGCAATTGGAAAACACCAAAAGCTTAAAATAGAAAATGATAAAAATAGAAATCAAGTTTCGCAATCAACTTTTCAACAAACTCGATTTGACTAGCATTTTCTTGTTGGTTCAATTAATTAATCATTTGGTTCATCGTCTTCTTCTTATTTTGAATTATTCTGTTGCAATTAAGTTTAATTTTAGTTCAATTTATAGTAATTAATCATTAATTAGTTTGGCGAACTTCTAATTACCAAATTAATTTATTAAAAATAAAGTTAATGATTGATTTTATTATTTGGCAAACAGGTCAACACATAAATGTCAATTACTTTGTTTTCATGAAATAGATCAAAAATACAAATCGAAAAGCACATTCTCTCTTGTGAGCACATTTTAAAATACAAAATGGCATGATTATCGACCTAAATGAATGTTAATAATAAATGAATTTGTGCACAAATTGAATCAATTTACTGTGAATTGTTATTCAAATTTTGGTTGAATTGTAGAATTGTTTCGGACAATCCTGGTACAAAGACACAAACAAGAATTCAATTCAAATTAGGTGAACTTTGTAAAATCATTCTTCCGAAAACATTCAAACAGTCAAGATGGAACTCAACCGTTTTCGACCTTACTCCTTCACTCGTTTATCCGAAATATTCGAACTCCAAGTAAACCATGTTGGCATTTTCCTTGCCCGTGTCCATTTCACCCGACGCGAGTACTACAATCGTGAATGTCAATTCGCATTCAAGTTTGGCTTCTATCAAACAATTGCTCAATGGATTGTGATTGCAACACTGACAGCAATATTTCTGAAACAACTTCCAATGTTCAACTCGTACATTGTGAACTACTGTGCTGCAATGCAAATCAAACAGTACGAACAGTTTGTCATAACTCAAATCATTGGTTTTGTTGCATCGGAACGATTTTGGTACGATTCGTATTCACAATTGCGGAGACGGTGTCATGGGATGATTCAAGTTGGTTACGAGCTGGCTGATTCGCTTGATCGTGAATTTACTAATCAGGAAAAGGGTGCATTGGTCAAAGGATTTAACAGAACCAGTTTTATTTCTGGATTGTGGTATAAATCAGCTTCTCTTGGCCTGGTTCCACTGGTGATCCAGCTTACTGTTATGAACAGTTTTGATTTCTTTGAAAATAAAATCTCATTCCTCCAATTGATCTTGAACATTTCCTTGGTCATTGCAATCAATGTGTACGCAGCCGCAATCTTGTCCAACCTATTCATCTTTATGCCTCACTACTTCTTTGTACTCAAAGTTTTCCGTGTCAAACTGGGACGATGCCTCCGTTACATGCACTATGCGCATGCGCTGCTAAACCGAACATTCCTGGAACGTTTCACTGCGGAATACATTCATCTGCACCGATTCATTCAACTGTTTAACATTACGATTGCTGATCATATTCAAATGCACGATTCGGTGTTCAAGTTGTGCGGTCTGTCTTCGTTTATATTTTACATTAAACAGAAAAAGAAACTCAACTATTCGAGTTATTCAATAATTCTGTTCTATATTTGCGCCTATTCAATTTATCTCGTTCTCGAAAGTAGATTGGCCCACTTCCCTGAAAAGTCTCTTCATTGTTACAAACAATTGGCAAGTCTCAGTGCGAACCATCAAAGACAAATTCGCGTTTCCAAAAATGTTCTTTCAAAACGTAAAAATAAAGTTGCAAAACCAAGAACATTGAACTTTATTACTTTTAGCCGAGCCGAACTGAAACATTTACTCCGAATTGACTTTCTAATTCACTTTCTCGGTAATAATCGATTTGGCTTTACGTATGGACGGGCGGCTGGTGTGATTACGAGGATGAAAATTCTGAAGACTTTTATGACCAACTTTTACCTGATTGCACTGTTCTATAAGAAGTTGGCTGTTGAATAATATAATACCATGGTAGTTTCGGAATTAATTCTGTAATTAAATTGTAATTTGTAAATTAATTAAATTAAAAATAAAAATAAAAATAAATTAAAATACAAAATGCATTGCAGTGAAGTTGCCTCATAGAAAAGTTGCTATATAGAAAGATTTTACTAAAAATGTCACCAAAAGTCAGCAATTCAAACTTTATGAACTATGGCATGACAACTTTAATTGATTATCGATCAAAAATGTGAAGTGAAGTGAAATTGTGAGGCTGATTAATTATGAATGAGTTAAAGAATTTGAATTTTGCATTTCACGAATTAATCACGAAATAAACTTTTTAAAAAGAATATAAATTTATTTTCAAAGTAAAGTCATTCTACCAGAATTTTATTTTTAGAACTTAAAGGAAAACCATTTTTCCTTCATTCGATTTTCAAAATTCAAAAACAAAGAATCAACCAAAAAATCATGAATCTCAACCGTTTCCGACCATATTCCTTCACTCGTCTGTCCGAGATATTTGAACTCCAACTTCATCACATAGCACTCTACATGGTACGAGTCCGTTTGACCAGACTCGAGTACCAAAATCGTCAAATTCGATTTGCTTTCCAATTTGGTTTCTACCAAACGCTCGTCCACTTTCTCATCGTATCAATACTTTTCGGTATATTTATACAGCAACTCCCGTACTTTGACTGGTTCATCGAAAACTATCGTCGTGCAATGCAAATCAAAAACTACGAAACGTTTATTTGTACTGAAATTATCGGGTTTGTGGCGGCGGAAAAGTTTTGGTTTGAATCTTTTTCGTTATTGAGAGCGAAAAAGAATGGAATGATTCAAGTTGGGTACGAGTTGGGTGATTCATTGGATCAGGAATTGAATAGAGATGAGAAGATGAAATTGATCAAAAGTTTTCGTAAGACTACTTTCCTGTCTGGAGTTTGGTATAAATTCAGTTCTTTTGGTTTAATTCCTTTGGTGATTCAACTGAACATGTTGAGTTTTCAAGAGTATTTGGAAGACAAGATTACATTGTTCCAATTGGTAATCTACATTATCTTAGCAATCTCAGTGAACATCTACGCATCCACCATCATGTCTCTACTTTTCATCCTCCTTCCTCATCATTTCTTCCTTCTCAAAGTTCTGCGAATCAAATTGACCAAAACTATTTTCTTCATTCATTACGCAAGAACTCTGCTCAACAGAGTATTCTTGAACCGTTTCATGACCGAATACATTCACCTTCACCGGCACATTCAACTGTACAACAGTACACTACGTAATCAAATTGAAATGCACGATTTAGTGTTCAAGCTTTCGGGCATCATTTCGTTCATATTCTACATCAAACAGAGTGAAAGTTTGAATGTTTCGAGCTACTTTATCATTTCACTGTACATTTGTGGTTATGCACTGTATTTGTTGGTGGAGAGCAGTTTGGCGCACTTTCCTGCACAGAATTTGGTCGCTCATAAGGAGTTGGCAAGTTTGAGTGCGCGTTTGCAATTTCAGTTTCAGTTTAAGAAAAGAAAACGAAAAGTTTTGATGAATTTGAGAAATGAAATCAAACATTTACTCAGAATTGACTTTTTGAGCCACTTTCTCGGTGACAATCGATTTGGCTTTAATTTCGGACAGTCGAATGTGCTTACAAGGATGAGAATATTGCAAATTTTTATGACCAATTTCTATATGGGCGCGCTGTTTTATAAGAAGTTGGTTATCGAATAGAGAAAATTTTATTAATTTTTTCTTAAAATAAATAAAAATTCAAGAATTTGTTAAATTTGATTCTTATGCGAATTCAACATTTCAATTTCTAGTTCGGTACAATAGATTGAAAAAACCATAGTAAAACCGAAAATTTGCCATTGAACTCGAATGATCTTGAATTTGGAAATTGACAAACGTCAAAAGCCTAAAATAGAAAATAAAAACATTTAGAAATCGAGTATTGCAATCAACTTTACGATAAACTCAACTTGCCATTTTCCTGCTGGTTCAAATAATTAATCAACTGGTTCATCATCGTCTTCTACTATCATTCTATTACAATGCAATTTCAAATCAATTCTATGATTACGAATGATTTAGAAATCAAAATTTAGAAATTCGAACGTCATATTAGTTTGTCAGCCACAAAACACTGATGAATGATGATGAATTTACATTTTCACATTTTCGTTCTCTTTCTCAAATCATGTTGAAACGAGTTAGAGACCAACTGGATTCGGTCAACAAGATTCATCTTTGGTACACGATTGCACTGCTTTTGGATAACTTTGGATTTGTGAGTATTTTATTTTAACCCTTTGTCACTCACTTTAACCCGTTAACTCTATTTAACCTTTAACCTTTAACCTCCCCGTACAGGGTGCTTCAGAGGCAATCTTTGGCTCAACCCTCAGTGACCTACAGAAGATCTACAACGTGCAACAGCGTACAATGTCTCTAATCTACATTGTCCAAAGCGCCGGTTACGTTGGTGGCACTCTCATTGGTCTCCTCTACCGCTGGTTCAATCGTCAACTGACCATCACAATCTTTTCCCTCCTTATCGCACTCACCACTGCACTCACACCCCTCTACTCGCCCCTCTGGGTCGCCTTTGTGTGCATCACCGTCCAAGGCTTCAGCATGGGCGTGTACGACTCGTCCAATCCCATTTGGTATCTCGAAATGTGGCCCGAGCAGATCAACATCATACTGCAGTTGAGTCAATTCATGTTTGGGCTGGGCACCATTGTGGCACCACTCATTTCGGTGCCTTTTGTTATTGGTAAAGATCCTCTGCCCCGGGGTGCATCCGAAAGCTATCGAATGAATCAAATACTTATTCCGTATGTAATCGTGGGAGTGTTTCAAGCAATAGGTGAGTTTGGGTCTTAAGGTCAAGGAGTAATTTGAAATATTCCTTTGTAACCATGAACTTTACTCTACTATCTTAAAGATACATTGTCTTTAACATTCTGCTCTAACTTGACCTTTCATTATCTCCTCTATTCTGATCCTAACTTGACCTTTCACTATATCTACTATTCTGACCCCAATTTGACCCTTTCCTATCACTGCCATTCAATCCAACTTTGACACTAATATCTTAACTATTTTGACACCAATTTATCCAATTTACCAATTTGACCTTTCACATAAAAATATCCTAAACTAATGAATCTATTCTCACCAGGTCCACTCATACTTTTATTCCTGTTCTTCAATCATCGTTACCACAAGCCTGAACCAGATGTAGCACTCACAACCTCATCTTCTCCTTCTTCACTGACCTCATCAACTAACAATTGCGAGATTGATTCAAGTCAAGCACTACCCTACACTCCAAACCGTGTCACAATTCATCATCGCAAATCAATGCTCACCTTTAGTTGTGTCTTCTTTTCGGTATACTACTGTGCCGAGAATGGTTATCTGCCCTACTGTACCAACATGTGGCAAAGTTTGTCGGTCAATTTGACGTCCGAGGAAGCGAACAAAGTGATGTCACTACTGTCCGCCTTTTATACGTTTGGTTCACTGGTGACTGCGTTTGTTTCGGTTCGACACACACCAGACTGCATTCTGTTCTATCATTACGTGATCATGATGGTGGGCTTTATGGTGATGTACTGTGGTCAGCGGTCGAGATGGTTCATCTACATTGGATCGTCCATTTTGGGTATGGATGCACAACTTGAATGTTTAAATCTAAAACTAATTTTGATTTTGCTTCCCAGGCTATGGTTTCTCTTGCATGCAAGGCATAATTTTCTCCTTCGTGAACGAACACTTTACCCTCACCTATTTGGTCACCTCGGTGTATCTGTTCGTCGCCAACATTGCCACCACCACTGTATCTGTCATCATTTTCATGTATCCACTCGAGCAAAATCCCGAAATGTTGTTTTATCTCGTATCGACATTTATTGTACTCAGTTTAGTGTGCTTCATTGCTATTGAACTGATTTTATTTTATACTAAACATAATAAAGATAATCTTATATGACCTTTGACTCTCAAGTGCTCCAATGCAGCTGTGTAATGCTCTTTGACCTGTGACATTTGCCTCTCAATTATTGCTTTAAAATGTGGATATTTTGAGGTAATTTGTTTCAGTCGTCATCATGTTGCGTCTTACAGCACTACCACGAGACATTCTCCTGCGTTTACTTTTGCACCATTTCACCATACAGGAACTGATCCAGATACGGTCACTTTGTATGGAGGTGTACCAACTGGTGCAGTACTGTCTCGAACGTCGTCACACACTCAAACTGTTCTTCTCCTTCACCGATCTACAGTTCTACAGCCGTCAACTTTATGTTAACAATTTAGAGTGTGATTCACAGTTACGCTTGCATCCAGCTGGACCATCGAACGATGATTTACTACTTGATCCTGTGAGCTTCAATGTTCAAGTAGTGGATCTACTCGTGAATCGATTATTTCCCAATGTGCGTCATCTCATCATCTGCTTAGGATCAGAAACAATATTGATCACAGGAAATTCACATGTGTATCCGCATCGTAATTCGCTTATGGAGAGTGTCTCCTATTTACTCCACAAAATGTCTCCCACTCTCACTGGCCTGTCACTGTTTGGGACTATTTCCACATTTCTCCATAATAGTCACTTTTTTCAACAAATTGAGTGTCATTTTGTGAGTCGACCGCTCATACGACAAATCAACAAGATGCAACAGTTGCACAGACTTGACTTGTGTATTCGAGACATGATTCTGCGTAGTGATAATGTGGCTTGGAGCTATTTGGGTAGGTGGAGGGTACGGTCTTGTACGCATGCTTAATTATTGTTTCTTTACTTAGATATCGACAAGATCGGATGCGAACAAGCAATTCTTACCCTCGAACCAAAAGTATTAAACAATTTGGAAAGAATCTGGATGTATTATCGAGATGAGAAATTTCTCCAAGAAACACTGTCTCATCTTGGACCGAGCTGTACTGAAATTTATCTCGTGAATTTGCAAACTTTTAAACCAGGAACGCTGTACAGAGCATTGATAAGTTGTCCTAATACGAAGGTGATTAGTCATCTCAGATTGGGTCATGATATTGATCGTTTGGCTCAATTACTGCCACGATTTGATTCGTTGAAATCACTCGATTTAAGCAATCATTACTCAACGAGTGTGTCACTGGTTGAGGTGTTTTGGCTTCTGAAACGAAACTATCCTCGGTTGACCGACTTGAAACTATCTGGCTTTGTACTGAATTGGGTGAACAATGTTCAAACGAATCAAGCTACATTTCCCCAACTGAATCAAATCACCAATTTAATGATCAACTGTACTTTACTTCATCCACCAAATAAGACTTCAAACAAAAACATTCCGATTGACAATTTTATGTTCGCATTAGCGCACATTTTTCCCAATTTGTCCAAATTGACATTGAAAAGTTTATCAACATTTTTCGTGCCCGATCCATCGAACCCAATTAGAGGACAACACTTTGTACCAAGGATGCCACAGTTGCGCAAGCTTTGTATTGGCTTTTATTGTGATGAGCAGTACACGTGTCATCACCTGTTGAGTAGACATCACAGGAAGAGATACTTGAACGCTTTGGAAATCAATTTGGAAAATGATTATTTGCTCTTTTGTAAAGATGTGACAAGCGGTGGTTGGGAGAGAATATTATTTCGTTGATTTGTTTGTTTCTTTATTTGAAACGTTTATAACGTATTTTTCATTTATTTTAAAATCATGAAAATAAATAATTATGCTAAACGGTAATTTAAAAACCCTTCAACCGATTGATTTCTAAAAGAAAGTGCCGTTTTCTTAGGCATTCCATTTCGAATTTGATTTGAACCTGATTTGAATTAAAACTCAAAATATAAGATAACAAGATTGATCAAAATAATAAAATTTGAATAAAATCTCAATATTTGTACGTCCTTTGTGAACGAGACACCGTATGTTATTTTGTTGTCACAAAAACAGCTGTTTTAGCCACATTTTGAGCATTGCTTCGGTGATTGACAATATTATTGTCTGTGATTTGGTTTTAGATTTTGTATCTTTCTTCAAGATCACCGTTTTTGTTTGACTTGATACTTCAAAGATGACTCAACTCGACAGTGCAACCTTTACTTGGAGCATTGAAAACTTTGCTAATTTGGACACCTTGTTGACTTATTCTTTTGATTTTGAAACCAATCAGGCGAAATTTGGGTTAGGATGCATTCCTATGAATTTTGATAAGGATTTGAATTATCGTATTTCAATCGGCTTGTTGCGAAGTAAACCATCACTCTAAAAAGTCAACCCATATAAGTATGGGAAAAGTCATAATTTACCATATAAGTATGGGAAATTAAAAACCCCATAAAAGTATGGCAAATCCCCATGTAGATATGGGAATTGCAAAAAGACATTCAAATCTACCCATAAATTGAGTTGTTTATAGATTTTGAGTAATATCGCAAATTATAGTTAGTCAATGAGTAATTTATTAAATGCAAAGTATGAAAATTACAAACAATGAATCCATTCCAACAGAAAATGCTCATTGTTAATCGAAAACAAGAACTCGTTAGAGAAGTGTAAAAGATCGAACAAAACAAATTTCTTTTCAAACTTCACTTCAAGGAATCTCAACGAATTGTTGTGCAGCTTTGGACAAGGTCGCCTCCCATAAGTGGTTTCCTGGATGGCATTCCACACTTTACCTTCACAATAAATGGCGTCGTCTTTTGCGTAGAACTTCTCCCCTTGAAACCAATAATGCCCGATTCTTCGTAGAATATTCTTCTTTAATTTGAATGGATATTTAGTTGAAAGCAGTTTGGCACAACCTGCAGGAAGATCATCAAGAAAAGGTGCTCGTCTGAGAGCGTCAGGAATCGAATTGGGCCAAAAGTTGACCTGGGAAAAGTTGCTTCGTCCCTCAACAACTGCACACATTGCTTGATGTCGAGTGTGAATTGTGAAAGGAGGATTCCTAAAATTGCACATGATTCTTGCAACATTCTTGCCAAATTGGTGCTTGTGCTCGTAATGGAAAGTAGAATACAGTGCGAGTGGGCCAAACAGTTTCACAAGATCTCCATAGTGCACTAAGTGGTGAAGTTTGCAGTAGACAGCAGGCCTTGGACTCAGTATCTGCCACCAACCAATGATATCGTCCGCCAAAGATGATAATTTAATGACTTCTTCTCTTGTAATTTTGAGTCGAAATGCAATTAAAGTGAAGTGTTTCAGACTCCTGTAAAGCTTGAATTCGTCCCAAGTTGGATCCAGGATGTCGAATAGAATTGCTTCGAGCTTCAAAAAGGCTTCCAATTTCTAAAATATAAAATGATTAGTTTTATTATTTTCTATTTTGAAATTATAATAATAATACCTGAACAGCCTTGCCAGTGATCTTGATTTGCCCAACATTGTCTTTTGTGACCCACTTAAGATGGGGATTGCCTTCGAAAAATTTGAAATCGTCAAATTTTTTGATGATTGACTTGATTTGAGCGTGCATTTGTCGAGGTTGTTGGAGTTTTTGAACGATTCTGGTCAGAATCATTTCCAAGACATCCAGACAAACTCCTTCGGCCAAATCGTGCATTATATCAGGACACGACAGATTCCATCGATGAATTCCATACAATCCATCAAAGACAAATTTTCGGCGAACGCCAACTTTGGCAGGATCAGCTGGTGGAGTGGTGATAAGGTGATGGCGAACAATTCGCTTTTTCGTTGTCGTCTCTTGAATGTTGTGACCTTTTTCACCAGCCTTGCATTTTCCTTTGGCTCCACAAAAACGGCAAAAGAAGGAATTGTTGTTGAAACTCTTTGAAAACCCAAAAAGTTCGTAGACACCAAGGTTGTCGCCACAAATGCTACAAAGTGCCGCTTTGATAATTTCGGTTTTGCCATCAACAGTGACTTCAACTCCATTATCCCAAAGATCTTGAAGTTCTTCCTTCATTTTGCCAAGAAGATGTTCAAATGGATCCTCAAACTGAAGCTTGTCCAATTCGTGCCGATTTACCATAATTGCCATTTCGATTTCATTAACGTGCACTCTATCTTCAAAAGGCAAATCGGCAATAGTAACATAAATGAATAGATGTTTCTGATCGCCTGAACCAGAAGGAGAAATATTCGCATCGTCGAGGAACAATTCAATTTTGAGCAGCCCCAAAAGGTGAGCAAAAAGTTGGCCATCGGTCATCGACTCGTAACAATCTTTTTGGTGAGAATGAGACTTTGATTTCTTTCGATTTCTTTCCTCGATAATTCTTTTCACAAGATACTCATTCTTCAAATACTTTTCGACAATTTTGCGGATAGATAAATAGGAATATTTACACTTTTTCACTTCTCCGTCAACAATATTTTCCAGTTCAAACATTTCCGGCTTAATATAATTTTCATAACTTCGCTCCAAGTATTTCTTCTGTAAATATTCACTTCGAATTAATCTTTGGTAATCATCGAGATTTGGCGAATTGTATTTCATATGTTCAGCACAAACACCAAACATTCCAGTAGCCAAAGAATTTGCATTAACAGCAGTAGAATTGTTCAAGAATTTGCTTTTGAAAATTTCGTACATTAAATCCTGTTTGAAAATAAAATATATAAACCTAAATATCGTTTATTTTTATTTAATTAAATTACCTTGCAAAATTGATGAGACTTCAAATCATCAACGATAGATTCAGATTCTTCTAACAATTCGCGATTTTCGGTAGTTGCCTGAAGGTTGGGATTGTTAAGTGAGGCAAATTCGTCATCTGAGCCATCGATATCTTCAATAACAACCTCATTAACGAATTCGCGTTCTGGTTGACTGTCCATTGCAACATCACCACCAATGTCTTCCATTTCGATATCATCGTCGGCTACCTTCAATTTTTTGTTGCGGCTAAAAACAAAAATATTTAATAAAAAATAATAAATGAAATAGCAATGCGTACAATGTGTGCCGAGCAAAAGTCCGATGGTTTAATTCAATATGCCGAAACAAATATTCGACGTTGTAAATACTTTCACCACAAAGTGGACAAGGCTCATAATCGGCATAGTCTTTGTTGTCCTTAAATTCTTTCACCGCATCGTAAGTATCTTCAAAAGGAGAATCTCGATATAGAGTCATCGTTGGTGTTGAAACGTTAAAACAATTTGATCAAAAAGAACTTGATATTGATGATCATAAGCAAAAGTAAAGGTCGAGTTAGTTGAGGAAAACAGACAAAACGTTCACAAAACGACAAGACAGTTGAGTGCGAACAAAGCTGTGTGACTCACAGTGCGAGTGACACTCGCCGAGTGTTCGTTTGTTTGGCAAACTGTTAGCATGCAGTACGCATGCGTTGCAGCTTTCTATTTTCATTGGTTGGCCATTTCAAATTCAAATTCTTCCAACCAATCAGAAAGATGAGATTGACCGTTGATTTCTCTTCTTCTTTTGTGTTTGTGCACAGTGCACTAAAGCAAACTAGCAAACGTACTGCACTGTTGTTAACACAAACTAAACGACTTTGCTGCTGACTTTCTGCATTTATTTGTCTTTATTTGTTTTATCTACATTCTGCTGTCATGAATAAATTTACATCTCAGCCTGTATTTCCTTGGAGTCAAATGAATTCTCTTCCTCCACAATCCTTCTGGTTCAACTTAGCAGCTATGATGGAGTCAGGAACGTACCCTAGTTTTGGTTCTTCTTCAGTTAACGTTCCTTCTATTACTCCGAATTCGAGAAGCGAGTTATTCTCTCAACAAATGTCATCACAATCTTCGACCGGACTACAAAATGTCAACTTCAATTCAAGTCCATCTAATCTGAACCAAAACAGTAAATAATTTAATATTTGTTGTAAAGCTTTTATTTATTTGTTTTATTTTTCAGTTTTGTCTCCTTCTAATATCGATAATGCGAACTCCTCGGATGAATCATTGAATCTAAGTGCTGTGTCGAACTCTAGTGGAGAAGCTTCCTCAAACTGTATCACAAACCAACCAATTCAACGAGAGGAAATGATCGATGTGATTGTGGACGAGGATAATTTGATGGAAATTAAGAGGTACGAAGTAACTCCAACTACCAGAATGCCCACTTGGTTGGCACGAGACGATTTGGACCCATCAATGTGGAATTTAGATACAAGCAGGTTTCCATTCGAGGAGTATGCAGGAAAACTTAAAGATTGGGCATATGGCGAATCAGACCTGTTTACTTGTGATTGGACACGATTCTCCCGAAAGACCTGCAAACTTATGGACAAATATAACGTTAAACTGTCAAAATATTATCGCACAGGAATTAATTCTACTATTCGCCGTCAATTTTGTGGTGTCGTTGGTGATCGATTTCCCAAACTTGGAGATCGTTACTTCCAGTTCAGAAAATTATATTCGAGAAAAGTAAAGCTTGGGGCAACTGCCCGCATGCAATCATTTAAAATTCTTGTCAGTGCCACCAAAACTTCATTCAAGTCGAGAAATATCGCTGTAATTTTATTTAAATATTTAAATTCAACAAATAATTATAATAACTTTATTTTTTTATTTAGGACTTTTTGTTTTACAAACTTGAACAACAAGTTCGATATGTTAAGGTTAGCCAGAAATCAACAAAGCCTGCGAAAGAAATCATGAAGAAAGGCACCTCTTTGGCGGTTGGTGAACGAAACAAGAGGCGAAAGCAAACTCAAGCCGAAAATGAGCCGTCTGATGATAGTGGTGATGGCGGTTTGCCTATTGGTTCTAACGAATTCGTTTATCCTGGTGAACACGAAGGAGATGCAGTGGATTCACTGGAATTTGATGCGGTCATTGTGGAAGAAGACGATGAAAGCAATTATGACGATGAAGACAAAGAAAACAATCCTTCTGAGATTTAAACTCTGATTTGATACTAATTCTTTTAATCTACTGTGATTATTGACTGTTTTATTTTGGATATATGTGATTTATTATAGTCTTTTTTGTATTATACGTCATATTTTTGACAATAATTTCATTATTTGTGATTTTTTCAATTATTTTTAATTAATACATTCTAATTAAACTCATTCTTTTCATTCATTTAATATTAACCCATTACTATAAAAGCAATCGATTCTATCGGATTAAGGTAGAAAATATTTATGCTCATTTTTATGGCACTTTCCCATACTTGTATGGGAATTCACCATATTTTTATGGGAAAACAAAATTCCCATACTAATATGGTAGATTATGACTTTTCCCATACTTATATGGGAATGACTTTTTAGAGTGATATACAACCGATCTGAAAGTATTGTGGACAATTTCTCTGATCAACGATAAAGGCGAAGAATGTCACCACAAAGGTAGAGTCGCATTGAGATTTGCCTGTAATGCTAATTTGGATTTGTCATTTTACTTTAATTTAGCTTATGAATTGAATTTTACTTTTGATCCTCTTCCAACTGGAGGTCTTGTTTATTATAATCTCGATCGAAACGATATTCTGAATCCTGCTAGCGGACTATTGCCTGGTGGAAAGCTTATCACCAAGAACACTGTGAGTTGATTATTAAGTTCGAATGTTTCGGTTTTTAATTCTATGCCCTTTTCAGGTTACCATTCTCGATGGCGAAAGCAACAGAATCACATTTGCTCACAAGAAAATACGTGAAAATTATCAAACACTTCTGAAGAATTCCAAGTTGAGTGATGTTGTGTTTGTGATTGGTAAGAAGGAATTCAAGTTGCACAAGACTATTCTCGCATCTCAGTCACCAGTTTTCTCGGCCATGTTCGAGAATGACCTTGAGGAAGCCAAGCAGAATCGAGTTACAATCACGGACATCGATGTGGAAGTGTTTCAAGCGATGATTCGTTTCATTTACACGGCAAATGTCGATTCGGT
Organism: Rhizoglyphus robini; assembly: GCA_023373905.1. Lineage (NCBI taxonomy): Eukaryota > Metazoa > Arthropoda > Arachnida > Sarcoptiformes > Acaridae > Rhizoglyphus > Rhizoglyphus robini. The sequence goes on from JAKIJQ010000020.1 coordinate 447,192, forward strand.
TGAACAGTACGCACTCGACTTGTTTGTGGCTGCTGACAAGGTACGAATACATATTCATCATTATAATCATACTAATCCACTTATTATTACCTCTCAGTACCAAATGGATCACTTGAAGTCCATCTGCGAACAATCACTCATCTCATCCCTCACTACCGAATCTGTCTGTGGTGTCTTCCTTCTCGCTGACATGCACAATGCTGAACAGTTGAAGGAAAAAAGCACCGAGTTCATGGTAGAAAATGCAAAGGAAGTTTTGAAGACCGACGGATGGAAAGAGTTGGTCAAGAGCAATCGAACCGATTTGGTTGCAGAACTGTTTGAAAAGTTGGCCTACAAAGACGATTGATTTTGTTTTAATTATGTTCACACCATTACATTTATTCACACATTTTCTTTAACCAAACTTTTTCTAACACAATACTCGATACCATGATACACAAACTTTATCATTATTATTATGTGCACAAATAAAACTTTTTTTCTAAGTAGATCAAGATTTATATTTAAAAGATTCCCAAGTGTACGTAAAAACAATTGTTCAATCAGCACAATCATCTTTTGATTGTCCGAATCACTACAACTCAGATCATTCAACCAGAACAGGAGAACATTTTCATCTTGGACCCACTTGCACTGAACTTTACCTCTTCAATTTGGATACACTAGCAACACAGCACACTGCACTGCACAGTGCACTGATGAAATGCTCTAACACAAAATTTTCTGTTCATATTAACGCCATGATTTGTTTGTTGTTGCTTATCACGTTTAAAGTCAGTGTAAGTTCATTTGTGTGCTTATAAAAACGCCACCTTGTCCCGTCTCTCTATAATTTGTTGTGTGCCTGCTTAAGAAGTCATTAAGTATTCATGGTAACGCAACTGCGCAGTATACTGGTGAAGTCATGGGATTCAGTAGCCAAACAGATGCAAGTGAACATTCCGAGGTGACATGTTGGGACCAATTGGCCTTGACTTAACTTGCTTGGTTGCTTAGTTGTGATATGCAAAGTTATAAATAAATAGTTGCCGAATAAAAAACGACTTAACTGGATATTGCTTAGCTTATTGTTAGCTATCATTTATACTTCATTGTTCTATTCTAGTGCAATCAAGTTTATTTAATTTTTAAAAAATCAAAATGAAATTAAAGCTAGTAAATAGTTTATGTATTCTCTTCCAATAAATTATAACTCGGAAAACAAAAAGCATTGTGGAATTCCAATTTCAAGCACAGATGACTAATTCAGACCTGCATTTTCAAAATCAAACTATTTTTTGTTGGTTTCAAATAAAAAAATAGTTAAACAGGCTTATTTACTTATTTACATTTTGTACTCAACCACCTTGCGGAAGCAATTTAGATTGTTTTCAATTCTCTCATGAATAAAATTTGACACTGTATGGATTGCCAATTGCTCAATATTTGGAAAAATCGAAGCCAAAATACGACAGAAACGAGTACATTCAAGAAGGGGAGTGCTTTGCAAGTGAATCATATTTGTTGTACAAAGACCGATTAGTTGAAGTGACAGAATCGATGGAAGCTGTTTGGTTTGTGGTTCAATGTTTTCTAGTGACTCAAGATGCAGTTTAGCACTGTCAAGGGTTAGTCTGGTCAAGTGAGTTAGTTTGGCTAGTTGAGCACAAGTGGCATTGTCAAATTTGCCCTAGAAAATCAACAACAAAAAATTGTACTTGGGAAGATGAAGGGCGTAAAGTTGTTGATTCGAAAGGAGTTGGACTATTTGTTTCACCATTTGATGGCACTTGATCTTGAATTTGGGTTGAAGAAACATTTGAATTCACTTGTTCTTTTCTTGCTTAATAATTGGATCTACTTTTAAAGATTTTTACAGACTACGGTTTCGTATAGGAACGTTTTTACCAAAGAATCTACATAGACTGATTTAACTGTTCAACACTTGGATTGCTGATCAAATTCAATTGGTAATTCTCATGACAGCCTCGCAGCATGGTAATTTGTGCATAGAAAAGAACTGGTTGACATTTTGGGACATAGACAACTGATCTTTTAATAAATTAAAATTTTTATATTACAAGACATTTACTTATTGATTTAAGGAGGAGAAACTTAACAATGGGATCATTTCTATTGGGACTTATAAATTAATTGCTTAAGCAAATGATTCAACTATGGCAATTTTAAAATTAGCAACAATCGCACTTATTAGACATTTCAAATCAAAGCTAGTCACTCCTTAGTTTAACTTCACGTTCGACTTCGATTCACTTTTCACACCTTTCAAACACCCTGCACCATCTATCAAAATGGGTCAATCCTCTTCGAATCCTCCTAAACTTGAACCCATTTGTGTAGTTGATTTGTCTCTTGGGTCTGACAAGATTCCATGCATTATCGAGGTTAAGCGACAAGGAATCGCAATCTTTGTGGATAAAGCAATCATAAAGAGTTCCACTGATCAGTACGTTATTGATCACAATTTTCAAGAGCATCCTTCTCATTACATGCGAATGCTCATCTGGCCGTTTGTTGAGTACATCAAGTTTGATGGCAAAGTTGTCACTGTGAACCTTCAAGGAAGTGAGCAAGTTAGTATTATTTTCGAAAGAGACGAAGATTCGAATAATTTCAAGACGAAACTTAGTGTCTTGAAAAAGTTTACAATTCAAGCTGATGAAATGAGCATAATTTCAAGTTTTGATTTGCTGAAGAAACCAGTCCCATCCTATTTTGTCAACGAGAACTTTCTTGATCTCAACAAGAACGCGTATGTGGATCTCAATTCGATCCAAATTTGGCATCGTCAAAGAATTCGCAAAGATTTTGCTCAGTGTGTTCAGGAAAATGTCAACCAAATGAGTGAACATCTAGTAAAGTTTGGCGTAAATCAAGAATTTGCGAACGTCTCCGAATTGGTGAACAGTTTCGAGAAGCTGTTGAAAGCTCAAAACATGGAGATTGACAAGAATGGCAAAGTGGTGAAGCAACCGCGTAGTCGAGCACAATTTTCTTCGTTTGTCATGCGTCCAAGAGTTTGAAACTTGCAGCCTTTTTCTATTTTCTAGTATTTCCCGTCATTTCAAAATTTTGTTGAATGCCTGCCGTTCTTTTATTTCTAAATAAATTTGTTAATTTTCTTTAAAATATGTCAAATTTATTTTCAATACTGTGACAACACATATACAACTCAAAATACAATTCAGATAGGCATTGGAAAAAAATTTCTCACTGTGTTGCGTTTGACTCGAGAACCATTTTGACGCTGCACCAACTAGAACACAGTCAAGTTTGATGTTTTTGGTCCATTGCAAAGTATTCCGACCGAAAGTTCTGATCGCCCTGGATCAATTGTGAATTGTCAATACACTGAATTACATAAAAAATAATAATAAACAAATCTTTCTTTGCTTAGTCTCAATCGATTATCCAACAACTCGTACTCGATTTCTCTTTACTCAATTTAACAATAATTTAATACCCTAAACCTGAATTTATTTTCAATGACTCCTTTGTGGCGTCTAACTCCCGATAAGTGGCTCTTTAAATTATTCTTAAGGTTAAGAATAGTTCAAACAGTACGTGAGTCTATTTACACTTTGTTGGGTCATTCATAACAAAAATATTGTCAAATCACTATTATCCGCATTGCCTCTGATGGAAGTGCTGCTCGCTATTACTGCTCTGTCACTCGTGTTTTGGCTCTCGTTGGTCAACAACAATGACTGCGTTCTTTTACGATTTCACTTTGTTGAATATTTTCTAATCGCATTCTACTGAAGCCTTCTTTTTACTATGGCTCCTTCATGGTCACAAACTCCCGATTTGTGCCTCCTGGCCATATTCAAGGACATTCCACTTTCTGATTTACTTCGTAATGTTGGGCTTGTATGCAAAAATTTGTCACGGCTACAGCGGGACGAGTTGAAGCGTCGTCGTGCCCAGACAAAGACATTGGTGCTCATCCAAAATTATGCAAAACATTTGAAGTCGATTCAACAAGAAGATAATTCATTTGGAAGTGAACTGATTGAGCACGTTCGACGTGAGGATGGATCGGCTTGGGTGCAGACTCGATCTCTTGAGCACATTCGATTTGATGCTTTTCTTGTGCCTGGCGATGGTGTACTGAGCCAAGCATTCGTTTCGCCACTGATGAACATTGTGATGGACTCGAACATCACTCAACTCACACTGGTTCAACGAAATCTCAACGGACATTCGACTACATTGGCACTGGAACAAATGACGCGACTGATCAGTCACTTCTCAACTAGTTTGGTTTTGTTGAAAGTGGACTTGTACTTTCTGCACGACAACTATGGCGCTCAAAATGACTTCAGCCCCAATGTGATTGCTCTGTTCAACTCGATCAATCGACTCAATTCTCTTCAATATTTCACTTTGAATGGCAATTTTCCCAACCTAAAGCAACTTTCTCTACCAATTCTGTCTCGTCTGGCCACCTTTTCCACAAATCGCTTCAAACCAACTCGAGTGCTCATTTCATCATTCCGCGAAATCCCAACTGCTGCTAATGTTCGAATCGATTGTGACATTTATTTGGCTTTGCTTGATTTGGTTGGATTCGGTCCTGAGTTGGCAGCTAAATTTACACGAATTCCAGTTAGAGAGAAAGTTTTTGTGCATACCATGCGAGTGTTGGGTAACCGTTTTGCCGCATTGACTAGTCTTGAGTTGTCTATCGACTCGATGCACATGACCGCCCAATTTTTGGCCCTACAGACCGAGTTGGTTCACTTGAAATTGAATTTTGACTTGAGTATTCTTGAACAGGAAACGAGGCTGCCTCGACATTTGTTTTCTCAAATTCGCTCTGTTCGTCTTCTCACCCTGTCCTTCCACACTCACTCTCACCGTAACATTGACCTTCTTTATGTACCCGAAATATTCCCCAACCTTCAAGTGCTGCATCTATCTCTCTACGCTCAAAAATGCACTGAATGTCGATATGAGGTTGCGAATGTCAACCAATTGATGGATGAGCCTGCTTTACGTACTCGAATTGAGAATTGCATGCGTCTGACCCGGCAACCATTTCGACGCTGTACCAACTTGCACGCAATCAAATTCGAAGTATTTGGCCTATTGAAAAGTATCCAGCCACAAGGTCTTATTACACGGGATCAGTTGTAAATTGTCTATTTTGTCATAATAATTTGTAATTTTATTGATTAATAAACATTCATGTTCATAACATATGTCTCGCTTTATAATTGACGCAATTTGCATAGTTTTGGGTATTTTGGACATTGGAAGTTTGGTTACTTTCGTTAGTGTCATTTTCTAACGCATCTTCACTAATCGAATATGGCGGAGGTGCTGAAAATGGTATTGATGTGGTTGATTCGAAAAGTGGTTCATCATTTGAAGGAACTTCATCTTGAATTTGATTTGAAGTAACATTTGAATCCACTTGTTGTTGTTCTTCTCTTGTATCATGATAAACTCTACTTTTAAAGAACTTTACAGATACCAATACAATAATTGCAATGATCACTATCAAGACCACTAAACCAACAGAACTTGCCAAAATAATCCAAAATATCCGATTCTGTTGCAAAGATTCTTTATTTTTGTCAATAGTTTTGAGAAAACATTTCTGAGTTTGGTTGTCAACTTCATAATCAAGATCATCAACACAAACACATTCGAAAGTGTTTTTACATTTTATAGTACTAGAACCAAAGCGTTGACAATCGGAATCGATGTTACATTTAAATGGTTGACAGTTGACTTTAATCGAGTTTGGTTCATAACCAAATTTGCACAAACATTTATTCCCAATTCCACATGTTGCATTCACACCACAATTTGTTTCATCAACACAAACGCCCTCTATTTCAGATTTATTCGCAACTCATTCCTGTGAATCATGTTCAACCACAAAAGATTGATCACAAATACAAAATTGATAAAAATATACATCATCATCACCAACACATTTTGTATGAAGGCCAAAACGTCCAATGCATTTCCAATCTCCATTATCATTTTTTCTCAATCCACTTTTGCACCGATATGGTAAACAACTTCTCCACTGGGTAAAATCGATTGGGCTTGGAACAAATCCCAACTTGCAAATGCACATTCCATTGGCGCAAACTGCGCTAGAAGAACATTGAGAGTTACGGTTGCAGGTTTCATTGAGCCATTGTCTGCTGTCACTCTGTATTTCGGAGGCAAATTGTTGGAGTTGAGTTAGAAGGAAAGTCAAAAGAATTAAGTAAAAAATTTCACTAATTTTAAGATTGTTAGACATTGTAAGTGATTTCATCGGAGGAAAATGTGTAAATGCGTCTTATGATAGTAAAATCGGATGAACCGTATAAAAATGTGTTTACTTTTATAACGATAACGATACCATGGAAAATTATTGAGCTTATGCGTAAATAGATATAAATGTTTTTGATGTTAGAAAATATACGCAAGATTACCAGTATTCTTGCATAACGGTACTTTAGGGAGAAAACAAATGTATGACAAAAGATATATCTTTATAGAAAAATGACAAATCTCTGCTCAATTGCCTAGAACAAATATTTACATTTGTCCAATTATGTAAATTCAAATTGACTTGTGGATCAAATGTTGCCTTGACGGTCACAATTACTGTGCCAGAATAGAATAGTTGTACTTTTTTTGAGAAGATATGACATCTTAGATCATAAGATTACCTCGTTTGTTTAAAGGTGCATTATTTTTCTCGGTAGATTCACTGATCAACAAAAGTGACATGCTGACAAAAATAAAGATAATACATATAAGTTTCCCATATATCCCCAAAACAGCTGTGCAACATACTTTGACCTTTAAAATGAAAAATTTGTTTGCTTTGAAATGTTAATGTTTTGATGTGATTTGTTTCAGTCCTCATCATGTTGCGTCTTACTGCACTACCACGAGACATTCTCCTGCATCTACTTTTGCACCATTTCACCATACAGGAACTGATCCAGCTACGGTCACATTGTGTGGAAGTGTACCAACTGGTGCAGTACTGTCTCGAATGTCGTCGCACACTCAAACTGTTCTTCTCCTTCAACGATCTACAGTTCTACAGCCGTCAACTTTATTGTGGCAATTTTGAGTCAGATCAACAGCTACGTTTGTATTCAGCTGGCCCATCAAACGATGATTTACTACTGAATCCAGTGAAGTTCAAAGATCAAGTTGTGGATTTACTCGTGGGTCGACTATTTCCCAATGTGCGCCATCTCATCATCTGCCTAGGACGGGAATCAATATTGAGCACTGATCAATGATCAATGTTTGTGCATCGGAATGCGTTCATAGAATGTATTTGCTATATGCTTCAAAAGATGTCTCCAACTCTTACTGGCTTATCACTGTTTGGGACTATTGAGGCTATTTCCTCACCGTTATTACCTCATGATTACCTGAAGCAACAAATTGAGTGCCAATTAGTCAGTCGACCGCTGGTGCAACAAATCAACACCATGCAACATTTGCGTAGACTTGACCTACGCTTTTCCGAAATGATTCTACGTAGTGATAATTGGGAATGGGACTATTTGGGTAAGTGAGGTTTGCCACTTGTGCTTATGCTTGATTCTTTACTTGCAGACACCAGCCAATACATAAGTAATGCTATACAATCTCATGTTACATTCAAATGGAACAATCCAAGGGCACAACCACAATTTCTTGAACTCAAGCCAAATGTGTTCAACAAGTTGGAAAGATTGTGTGTGTATACTCGAGATGAAAAATTTATCCAAAACTGTTTTCCTCATCTAAGTCCGAGATGCACTGAACTTTATCTCGTGAATTTGCAAACTTTCACACCAGGAATGTGATTACTCATCTCAGGTTAGATCATGATATTGATATGCTTGATCGCATACTGCCACGATTCGATTCGTTGAAATTACTCGATTTGACCAATCTCTACTCGAAGAGTGTGCCACTGGTTGAGGTGCTTTGGTTGTTGAAACGAAACTGTCCTCGGTTGATTGACTTGAAGTTGTTTGGGTTTGAACTGATTTGGGTGAGCCAAGCGAATAAAACCATGCCTAAACTCAAACATATCACAAGTTTAACAATCAAATGTTTCACTTCAAAACGTCAAATGGAAACAGGTTCAAACATGAACATCAGAATTGATGATTTTGTGCTCGCAAAAAATTGGCAAATTGGCAAAATGGCAAATTGGCATCTACAAATACACAATCTACAATACAGAAAGTAAGCAAAGATTCCATTTTATTAAGAATAAACATTTGAAACATAAAATAAAAAAGTACACGAAACTATTAGCCAATTTTAATCACAACCTTTCGTTGATTCTCTTGCACGACAATCCATTCAGTAAAGTCCGATTGAGCCTCCGTGAATATTTCCGTTTGTGAAGATATGATGCAGCTTGGGACATTGTACAAAGGGAATCAATGCTTGGCGATGTTCTTACTTGGGCAGTGGGTGAATAATACGACAAACACGAATGAAAAGATTAAGTTCAATCACTTGAACACTTGGAAACACATAGGTCCACTGGTTGGACTCGAAAGAGTAGGTTGACTCCAAAGTAGTGGTGATAGTCAACACTTGAACTGAAGAAAGTTGGGCAATTTGATAAAGTGAAACTTGGTTTGGAGATTGAAGTTGGCTAAAATTAAACAATTGAAGATAAAGATGTGTCAACTGATTCAAGGGTAGTAGAAAGTTCAATGCTCCGGTTAAATCACTAAAAATAAAATTATTGTAAATGTATGGACATTTAATCATCATTTGACTTAAAATCAAAATTACCGCTCTGTTATTCTCTACATCCTCTATCTGATGGATCAAAACAGGAGCGGGCGCAACTATGAAATTGAGAATTATGTCGAAGACATCGAGCAAATCAGCAAATGTCATTAATCGATGCGTTGCGCATAGAATTTGTCCCCGCCTTTACATTCCAAAGAGATTCTGTTTTGAAATGCCAGCGGAACCTTATTTAAACAGAATTACAAACAACTCAATTTCTCACGAACGTTACCAGGCCAGGAGGACTTTTGTTTTGGATAACAAATATCGGAATTTGGCGTTGTGCCCTAAACCGAAAAGCTTCAGTCCAGAACGCTACGCTACGATAGGAATTGAACCAGTTCGCATCAAATAAAATCAACACACCGTTGAAATTATTAAAGAACTGGTCTGTTTCTGCAAACAGGTCCATTCCTTGGCCAATTACAAACTAATGACGCGAAGATACCACGAAAATTGTATTTTTAACCTCTTCCGTGCTAGGATTTGGCACATGTGCCAAGACCGAACGGTACAACATAGAGATTTGAAATTTTTTGGAGCATACTCCTGTTGTCCGTCGGAGTTCCGCTCACAACTCAAATGTTCCAATTGGATCGATTTCCGGGAGCCCATTTCCGGTCTGGATTTTTAAACTGATATTATGTTTTTGGACTATTCTAAGACTTTTGGTGCAAAAATTAATTTTCTTGGATCACCGGAAGTTGGAGTTCCAAAATGGAACATCCGGTTCCTAGCACAAAATTACGTTTTTGAGTTCGGAATCGGATTCTCCATCCTTTTTCATGAAGAATAGAATATGTGATCCAAAAAATCCATATATTCTAAGTGAATATAAATAATTTCAAATTTTGCATAAAACTGACGGAAATTGACTGTTTTATCAAAATACATGTTATTTTGAAATTCAGTTTTTCTTAGATTTAACCGATATTAATGTTCTTATATGCTATCTTTTATAAAAAAGGACGGAGAATCTGATTCTGAAATAAAAATTAGATTTTGGAACGTTAACCGGATGTTGGATTCTGGAACTCCTACTTCCGGTCCATATTGAAATTTTTAGTTAGCCTTATTCAATTCTCTGAATTGTATTTAATAAAATTGGCATTTTAAAGTAACAAAATCCATCCAAAAACGACGATATAATTAGAGATTCAAAATCACAATATCAATGTCAATTCAGCATGTTCACTTTCCGGCTTTGTTTATTTGGCCAAAATTAGAAGTTTTTGAATTAGAGTATATTTCTCTTAAGCTTAATGGATTTTTATGTTTAGATATGCTATTCTTCATGAAAAAGGATAGAGAATCTGATTCCAAACTCAAAAATGTTATATTCGGCCAGGAACCGGAAGTTCTATTTTGGAACTCCAACTTCCGGTGATCCAAGAAAATTAATTTTTGCACCAAAAGTCTTAGAATAGTCCAAAAACATAATATCAGTTTAAAAATCCAGACCGGAAATGGGCTCCCGGAAATCGATCCAATTGGAACATTTGAGTTGTGAGCGGAACTCCGACGGACCACAGGAGAATGCTCCAAAAATTTCAAGTCGCTATCTTGTTCCGTTCGGTCTAGGCACATGTGCCAAATCCTAGCACGGAAGAGGTTAAATACTTTAAATACTTACTACATTCTCATATAACCTTACCTCACAAATTACATGTAGCCATTCAACCCCAGATGGAAGAAGCCTCACAGAACGGAAATATTCTGGGTGACGAGATGGGACGTAGAGAGCAGGGATATCATCTGTAGTACAAAATCTATTGATGAGTGTTGACTTTCCCGATCTATTTAAAATGTTAAAGCTTAAAATAATGTTCATTCAATTTATCACAATAAAAACTTACGCTGGATCTCCAAGGACCAACATTCGAGCATGACGGTACTAAAGGGAAAAATGTACGTATGACAAAAGACATATACTAAAAAGGCAATTGACAAAGATTTACGTTAATGAAAATATTTACGCCCACGTGAGCTAGGGGACCAAGTTGCACCTCACCTCGCCTTTCACCATCTCTAGGCCGAAGCACAATGTTCACCAATTCAACTTCTTCTTCATCATTGACTTCCGGTGCTCGTTGACCACCTTGTTGATTTGGCGCTACATCTGCATCTTTTGGTTCACTTATAAATTCGAAGGAAACGGGACATTGATCCACAAAGGCGGACAGTGCTTTTGCTAGTTCTGGCTTGGGAAGCGAAAAGTAGTTGAGTTCACGTGGAATTGAAATTAAAAGTTCAAACACTTGAACATTGGGAAACAAGTGCTTCCAGTTGTTGGACTTGAAGATTGGTGATGCCATCTTGAAAGTTGTGGAAATTGTGAGAATTTGCACAGAGGAAAGTGGGACAGCATTACGATGAGCAACATATTGACCAGGACGTTCAAGATAATTCGATGGAATGACCAGCTCGAGATGAACCAAGTGGACTAACGAGCCAACAAAGTTCAACGCACCTGCGAATATATTTTCATCCAATCGAGGTGTAAAACGAAGATAAGTGAGCGAACTAAACGATTGTAGAATGTTGCGGAATTGATCTGGATTGGCCAGAGCAATACTGCAATGATCGTTTACGGGAAGATAGACAAACTTGCTTCTCAGTTGAGGAAAACGACGAAACACATTTTCGGTAAAAGAAGGGAAACGAAAGTCAAAAAAGCCAAATTGCAAACCAATTTTCATCAAATTATCATTCGACAGTGCATGACGTTGAAGAGAGTCCAGGACACTGTTGCAATGACCAGGGGATTCAAAGTAAAATTCGCGCAATTGAGAAAGAATTGTGAGTTCCGCTGGAAAGTTGGTAAAATAGCCAGGTTGTACAGAGGATGACCAATTGAGGGTGAGATGCTCCAACAGTGGCATCGAGTTGATTCGCATCATTAGATTGATGAATTCTTCTTCTCTGGCTCTGTGATATATACCGGACTCTCCATTACAGGATGCTAGAGATTTATCTTGAAAATAATAAACTTTCAAAGATTTGAGCATTGTCGACCAGTTCGAGAGTAGATTCGCCACCGGAAACAGTGAACCATCCAAGTTGACAATCACAATCTCAAGTGATGTAATGTTCGGAAAGATTTGAAACAATTCAATGGCACAATTCAAGGAGAGCGATTTGTAGGTTAGGTGGAAACGTTTTGGTAAATACTGGGACGAGTACATTCGAGTGCCATCCTCTTTGAGCAGTAGATCACGATACTTGAGGGTGAAACACGACTTGGTGATGAGCTCGTGAGTTGAGCGACCACCGAGAAACAAAGTTAGCGAGCCAACTTTCCGATTAATGTCGAGTTGGTACAATTTCCATAGTAGACAGACGCGTCCTGCAACAAGAGATAACTTGGAGAAGATTAGACTCATTAGGCGATCGGACAGAGAGTTGATGTGCATCGTGATGTGGGGAAAAGTGAAGACACATGTGACTATGATCACACTTTGCCGGGCACCATAGCTGAGCAGTAGATCACGATACTTGAGGGTGAAACACGACTTGGTGATGAGATGATGATTTTCACCGCTGAGCAACAAAGTTAGAGATTCGACGTTCTGGATACTTTCCATTTTATGGTACGATTTCCATAGTGCACATACACGACCAAAGTAAAGTAAATCATAGAGAGGAGGTGTGATGAGTTGGTGTGCACTGGATGAACCGATCAACAGGGTGATAAAGCGAACTTGATTAGATGTTTCCACTTGGTAATACTTCCAAAGAGGACAAACGCGTCCCGCAATTACAAGATCTTGAGGTACTTTTGAGGAGACGAGACGCAGATCGGGCATCGAGTTGATGTGCATCTTGTGAAGGGAAAGTGAAAACACACAAGTGACACTAACAAACAGACACACTACAAATGACTGATTGACTGGACAGTCTGGACTTTTATGTGTGAACAAAAAATGAACTCATACTGCCTCATTCACGAGTGATAAGCAACAACAAACAACTCATATGAAATCAAACAGTAATTTGACATTGCTAAAAGATGACTTTTTAATATTTTAATCATAATAAAACCTCTGGCTTAATCAGCAATTTTCTATCAGCAACTAACCTTGTGATCGTCGACCACTCATCGACTAAGTAAGTTCATACAAGAAGGTGTCTTCCTGAAATGCAATTTTATCCAACGGTGACATTTTTATATTATTAGTTTATGGTTGGTATTTAGTTATGATCTGTATGAAGAAACAAATCAATTTTTCAATTTGATACTTTTTATTTCATCAACAATTGTAAATACATGCATACATACTAAATATATGCAATTATAAATATTTGTGAATTACAGATCATGATCGTTCTGTGGTGTCGAAATGGATTTTCAAATTTTGCATTACAATAATTGTTAAAACAACCGGTGATTTTGACAGTCTAGAATCCACTTAAATTACCTATCCTGTAAGTTTTTATATTGATAAAACCGACTTGATATCGCAACAGAAATTATCGTAATTTTTTCTTGTTTTATATCATGGTTTTTAACCTTCTGTTCAGGTTAATCATTTCCTCTGCTTGGACCGATTTGTACGAGAATAAGATGAATTTTCAAACTTAAATACAAGAAACAGTGCACTGATGAGATGTTCAAATACCAACGTGAACACTCATCTCAAGTTGGGTAACGATATATATAGATTGGTCTAAATACTGCAACCAATTAATTAATTGAAATCGCTCGAGTTGACTTACCCGTACTCCAAGAGTAGATTTGTAAAGTTGTTTTGACTGTTAAAGCGAATATGTTTCAAACCTCAGACCAACATTCCCCAACTCAAGCTTATCACAAGTATAACTGTCAAATGTTTCGCATTGAGACTACAAAGCGAGACAAGTGCAAACACGAACATTATGATTGAGGATTTTGTGTCCGCACTGGTGTACGTTTTCCAAATTTGTCAAGTTTGACATTTTAAAAAATACAGTAGGCACTCAATTTCCTGACAGAGTGCGTGTGGATTTGGCTGCGCTGCGCGATGTACCTTCCTGCAGTGCTTTCAGTCAGACAAACAGAGTCAGCATGAATTTAAGGCCTCACTGTAGGAAATTTTTGCACACGATCTATCGAACCCAATAAGCAAACAATACTTTATACAATAGATGCCACAGGACGGCGGGAGTACAAGTGTTATCACTTGTTGAGTGGACAGTGTTCACTGGCCACCACAGGAAGAAGTTCATTTATGAGAATGGACTTTCATGACAATGTTCATAATTTACAAGTAAAATACAATGAGAGAAGAATCTGATTTGGATACAAAGAAAAGTTTCAATCTGCAGGGCCCAGTAGTTTTTAATTACCTCAAACACCACTGGATAGGTGACAACTTCGAGTGGGCCAATGCGCCCATTTTGGTGTCACTGTTGAGTCGCTCATACAGTTGCATACACTTGAGTTTTGTGGATACATACTTTCTGTTGTCCATCATACAGTCCTGCAAGCCAGGAAAGTATCTCGCTCCTCTGTGCATTGTCTTTGAAAGTTGTGCAATGAAAAGTAGTACAATCACAATCAGAACCAACTGGTTGAGCACAAATGTCCAGGTGACCAGTAGCTTGGAGCCTGATTAGCAAGGGACTGATTAGTTCAATCACTAGAATATTTGGAAACACATAAGGCCAGTATTTAGACTCGAAAGAGTAGGTTGACTTAAAATAGCAGTAATAGCAGTAATCAACACTTGGACGGAAGGAAATTTAGAAAGTGATCACGTAAAACATGGTTTGCATATTAAAGTTTGTTTAAGTTTGACATTATCAAATGAAGATGTGCCATCTGCTTCAATGGTTATCGAAAGTTAATTGCTCCTGTTAATTTGAGGGATGTTTGGCCTTCTATAATATGTTGGAAGAGAATACCATTTTGTTGATTTGTTTTTATTTGCTTATTTTGTTGTTGATCAAGATTTTACAAATAAAAAGACCCTTTAAAACATTTCTAGTGAGGCAGTGACAACGATGTTTTGTATAAGTTTGGACAGGATTAAGAAGATTGAGAAAAATAAATATATAAAATACTTTCCCACTTGACTTTTGCATCCCACATGCCGACAAAAAACAGCTGTGCAATGCTTTGACCTATCTCCTCACAAACATTTTTACTTTAAATGTAGATGTTTTGAGGGTATTTGTTTCAGTCCTGATCATGTTGCCTCTTACAGCACTACCTCGAGACATTATCCTGCGTCTACTTTTGCACCATTTCACCGCACAGGAACTGATCCAGCTACGGTCACTTTGTGTGGAAGTGTACCAACTGGTGCAGTACTGTCTCGAACGGCGTCGTACCCTCAAACTTTTCTTCTCCTTCAACGATCTACAGTTTTACAGCCGACAACTTTATTGTGGCAATTTTGAGGCAGATCAACAGCTACGTTTGCACTCAGCTGGACCATTGAACGATGATTTATTACTTGATTCAGTGAGGTTTAATTGTCAAGTAGTGGATCTACTCGTGCATCGAATATTTCCCAATGTGCGCCATCTAATCATTTGCCTAGGACGGGAATCAATACTGAGCACTGATCAATATCAATGGTTTGTGCATCGGAATGCTTTCATAGAATGTATTTGCTATATGCTTCAAAAGATGTCTCCAACTCTTACTGGTCTATCACTTTTTGGGACTATTTGCCCACCGTACGATGGTATTCTGAAGCAACAAATAGAGCGTCAATTCGTGAGTCGACCGCTGATACAACAAATCAACACAATGCAACATTTGAGAAGAATTGATCTACGCATTTCGGACTTGATTCTACGCAGTGATAATTGGGAATGGGAATATCTAGGTAAGTGAGACTAGTTATTTGTGCTTATGTTTTGATTTTCGATTCATTACTTGTAGATAATTTTGAACAGCCATTAAGTCTAATTCTTCAATCGTATCTTGATCACAAATGGAACAGTCCAAAAGTACAACCACAATTTCTTGTACTCAAGCCAAATGTGTTAAACAAGTTGGAAAGATTGTGTGTGTATACTAAAGATGAAAACTTTATAGAAGAATGTCTTCCTCATCTAAGTCCGAGATGTACTGAACTTTATCTAGTGAATTTGCAAACTTTCACACCAGGAACACTGTACAGAGCATTGATGAAATATCCAAATACG
Organism: Rhizoglyphus robini; assembly: GCA_023373905.1. Lineage (NCBI taxonomy): Eukaryota > Metazoa > Arthropoda > Arachnida > Sarcoptiformes > Acaridae > Rhizoglyphus > Rhizoglyphus robini. The sequence goes on from JAKIJQ010000020.1 coordinate 463,107, forward strand.
AATGTGATTACTCATCTCAGGTTGAGTAATGATATTGATATGATTGGTCGCATACTGCCACGATTCGATTCGTTGAAATCACTCAATTTGACCAATCTCTACTCCAAAAGTGTGCTACTGGTTGAGGTGCTTTGGTTGTTGAAACGAAACTGTCCTCGGTTGATCGACTTGAAGTTGTATGGGTTTGAACTGAATTGGGTGAGCCAAACAAATCAAACCAAAAAGCCTAAACTCAAACATATCACAAGCTTAACAATCAAATGTTTCACTTCAATATTACAAATGGAAACGGGTGCAAACATGAACATCCGAATAGGCGATTTTGTAAGCGCACTGGCGTTCATTTTTCCCAATTTGTCAAGTTTGACTTTGAAGACAGCAAAAACGTTTTTCGTTCATGATCCATCGAACCCAATTAGCAAACAACACTTTGTACCAAGTATGCCACAGTTGAGCAAACTTAGCATTGGCTCTTACTGGGCGTTGGAGTACACGTGTTATCACTTGCTGAATGGACACCACAGGAAAAGATTCCTTTACGAGCATGGACTCAACTGGTTGGTGGTTCATTTTGGAAATACTTTTGCTGAATGGCGTAAAGATCAGACAAGTGGTCTTATGAACAGAATTTTATTTCGCTGATTTGTACTAGTATGATAAAAATTGAGAATATAATAAAAAATCAATTATCCATTCTGTTGAATGTCAGTAATTTACAATTAAGGTACAATGATTTCATTTTGATATAAATAAAATCTCATAATTAAGTTCTGTTCATTTTATTTCGCTGATTTATTCAACAAAAATAGAGAACATTATAAATGATTTCAAATTATTGAACATTTGTAAAAATAAACAATTTTTGAGAGAAAACATTTACAAAACTATTCACTAAGTTTAATCACAATCTTACTCTTTAACTCTACTGGACTGTCATCTCGATCTATTGTTCACAGTACGATCGCCGATTACCAGTATTCTTGCTTAACGGTACTTTAGAGGAAAGCGAATATATGACAAAAGATATATCTTAATAGAAAAGTAATAAATCTCTGCTCACTTGTCTCGAACAAGTAATTACATTTGTCCAATTATGTAAATACAAATTGGCTTGTGGATAAAATGTTACCTTGACGGTCACAATTACTGTGTCGGATTACAATAGTTGGACTTCTTTGAGAAGATTGTCATCTTGGACCATTAGATTACCTCATAAAGGTTTAAAGGTGTATTATCTTTCTGAAACGACTTTCTCGGTAGGTTCACTAATCAAATGGTTGAATTATTATTTTCGACAAAAGTAACATGCTGACAAAAATAAAGATAATGCATAGTTTCCCACGTGACCTTTATTTTCCACATACCCCAAAAACAGCTGTGCAATGCTTTGACCTTTCCCCTCACAAACTTTTTACTTTAAAATGTAGATGTTTTGAGGTCATTTGTTTCAGTCCTCACCATGTTGCGTCTTACAGCACTACCCCGAGACATTCTCCTGCGTCTACTTTTGCACCATTTCACCGCACAGGAACTGATCTACCTACGGTCACTTTGTGTGGAGGTGTACCAACTGGTGCAGTACTGTCTCGAACGGCGTCGCACCCTCAAACTGTTCTTCTCCTTCCCCGATCTACAGTTCTACAGTCAACAACTTTATGATAACAATTTCGATTGCGATCCAAACTTACGTTTGCACCCAGCTGGACCATCGAACGATGATTTACTACTGTATCCGGAGTGGTTCCACAGAGGAGTTGTGAATCTACTCGTGGATCGACTTTTCCCCAATGTGCGTCATCTCATCATCTGCTTAGGATGGGAATCAATAGTGAGCACTGATCAAAATCCATGGTTTGTGCATCGGAATGCGTTTATGAAATGTATTTGTTACATGCTCGAAAAAATATCTCCAACTCTAACTGGCCTTTCTCTTTTTGGGACTATTTCCCCACCGTATGAAGCGTACCTGAAGAGACAAATTGAGTGTCAATCCGTGAGTCGATCATTGATACAGCAAATCAACAAAATGCAGCAATTGCAAAGACTTGACTTATGCATTAAGGACATGATTCTACGTAGTGATAATTGGCTTTTGGAATATTTGGGTAAGTGAGGCGATAGTCACTTGTACGCATGTTTGATTCTTAATTCTTTAATTAGATGACTTTAATGAACTGTACTTAAGTCTGATTATACAATTGTATAATGAGAACCAAGTTAACAATCCACGAGTACAGCCACAATTTCTTGTACTCCAACCGAACGTGTTAAACAAGTTGGAAAGATTGACTGTGTATGCTCATGATCAGAAATTCATTCAAGATTCCCTCCCTCATCTAAGTCCGAGATGCACGGAACTTTATCTCGTGAATTTGGATCTTTTAATGCCAAGAACAGTGTACCAAGAATTGATGCATAGAAATATAAATGCAAATGTAATCACTCATCTCAAGCTAGGCCATGATATTGATAAGCTGAATCGCATTCTGCCACGATTTGTTTCGTTGAAGTCACTAGATTTGGTCAACATGTTCTCGAAGAGTGTACCTCTGGTTGAGGTGTTTTGGCTGTTGGAACGAAACTGTCCTCGGTTGACCGACTTGAAACTGTCCCGCTTTGTATTGGATTGGGTGAGCCAAACAAATCAGACGAATATTCCCCAACTCAAACAAATCACAAGTCTAACAATCAAATGTGCCGTATCGAGACTTCAAAAAGAGACAAACATTAACATACGGATTGAGGATTTTGTGTTCGCATTCGCGTACATTTTCCCTAATTTGTCAAGTTTGACTTTGAAGACATCATCAACATTTTTCGTGTACGATCCAAAGAATCCAATAAGCAAACAACACTTTGTACCATACATGCCAGAGCTGCGAAAGCTCTGTATTGGCTCTTACTGGGCGTTGGAGTACACGTGTTATCATTTGCTGAATGGACACCAAAGGAAGAGATTCTTTTATGAACATAGACTCAACTGGTTGAAGGTTCACTTTGAAAATTCTTATGCTGAATGGCGTAAAGATGAGACAAGTAGTCTAATGAACAGAATATTATTTCGCTGATTTGTATGACAAAAATTGAGAATATAATAAAAGAATTCAATTATCTATTTGGTTAAATGTCAGTAATTTACAGTTACTCCTGCAGAAGCCACCGAGAAATTCTTGCCTAAGTCGAGGTACAGTAGAAGGTACAACAGATTTTGGAACAATGCGCATACGCCAGTGGCCTTTTATCTAGCATAGGAAATTTCCAGATAAGACCAAGATTAAACCAATTGAACAAATATCACATTCGCTGGTCTGGTTCGCAAATTTGCGAAAACTCTTGCTTTTTCCTCGAAAATTTGCGAAAACAAAAAATTTTCGCAAATTAGCGAAATTTTTTATTGTTTTTCGGAAATACCCGAAATCAAATTTCGTGTATTTTCGAAAACACATTTCGTATATTTTTGAAATTATTTCAGCAGGATTTCGGAAATATTCGAAAATTGTAGTTTTATTTTGACTAGAATATTCTGGGTATTCTTATTCTTTTTATTTAATGATTCAAAATAATAAATAATAATTACAATAAATAATCTATAATACTTTACACTATATATTGAATAATTCGAACCGGTTAGTGACATTTTGAGTCATGACATTAGCGAGCTTCTTCTAAAGCTTGTCCAGTATTGGCGATTCTTCCTCTTCGGTCTCGTCACTGTCATTTCCACCACCACCACGAATAGCACCATCAAGGGAATGGTCTTCTGATTGGGCAGCTTTAGAATTTTCTCCTCTTTTTCGCCCTTCCTTCTTTTTGCATCTTCGTCCATTAATTTCTCCAATCGAGCTTTCGAGCCAACATAATCAAATGACGCCTTTAACTGTTTTATTCGTTGACCAAAATCCAAGTCCGTGATGTCCTTTTGTCGTTTGGTGCCCTTCTTGGAATTGGCCATTTTAAGTCTAAAGGAAAAACAAAGCATTAAGTTTGAAGTTTGAATTCATTAATATTCATGAATAAATAAACTTACTTTGCAGCTTTTCGGGCTTTAGATTGCTTTTCGAGTTCATGAGGTCGGTAAGGCCAAAGTTCAGCTTTCTTCAAATCATCGCCACGTGTTTTGAATAAATATTTGATCTTCTTCGAGAGAAGGACCTAACCAAAAATATTAATTAGAATAAAATAAATACTAAACGAATATATTACTCACAATAGGAGTCTTCACATTTTCGTGTTTCTTTGTTATGTGGGTAGTTTATTCTTATTTTGGGTCTTCTCAAGTTTATATTTGTCAAATAAAATTCTTAGTTCTTTATATTTTCCACAAAACAAAGATGCCACCGTGTTGATCTGCATCGGGCTTATTTCGTACGGAAAAGTGTTACCAAGTCGAGTAAATATTTCTTTAGCAAACAGTTGGAAAGCGTTTGGAAAAGATTGCAACGATTTAGCGGCATTTGCGTCAATGATAACGTCCTCTGGATTGCACGACTCCCAGGAATGAAAATTCAGGTTTTCAAAAAATAATTGAGCGTCAAAATAATCCAAACAGTTGTTGAACTTAGATTTTCGATTCAACCAGTGTAACTGAGTGCCTCCAGCTAGACTCTCCTCCTCACCAGAAAAGTCTACATCGTCTTCTTCATCGTTATAAATCGGTGGGATAGTTGCTGGTTTTAATAAAGGATCGTCGAAAAAATTACTTTTGTTTGAATCAAATGCGTCTTGATTATTTTCTTCATTAAATGCATTCTCGTTGCCCTCTTGTGAGTGATTTCGCTTTCTAGGAGAACGAGTGTCGAGATTGGGGGTTTGAGGCAATTTTGAAGCAGTACAATCTAGTAAAGTAAAAGAATACGAAAGAAAAATTAAAGTAGATCAATAATAAAAATAGGTTATAATTAATTTACCATTTGGAACGACACTTAGCAAAGAGGAATACTGACTATTCAAATTGCGATTTTGTAGTGGCATGGTAATCGGTAGTGCTTTACTTGACTCAATTTGGGTTTCTGGTGGGACTTGATTAGCCTTCACCGTAGTTTGGAACATTTGCATAAACACCCCAAGCATAGCTTGAGCGGCTGTTAAGAAAAATAAACGAAAATATCACTATATTGTAATGAGGTAAAATACAACACAGAGAACCAAATTGGTTTATAAAATTATGATAAACTTACCAGCCGGATCCACTTGAAATAGATTCGAATTTGTGGCCATGGTGCAGAATGTTCAATAAGTGAGGATACACAATCAAAAGTAATTTTGCGGCAGTTAACAGACGACAACGACCACACGAGAACAGACAAACAACAAGCCAACGGCGTTGGCAGCAACAGGTCGACAGTCGAGCTCAACTTGAGTGCGTCAGTCAGAAAAGGGCAGTAATTTTTGGCGGGCGATAGTATGAGGTGTGTTGGAGAAGCATAAGAAACTGTACAACCGTCACTCAGATGCGTAACTCATGTGCGCGTGTGCATTCGCACATGCATGCGGCGAGCCTCGCACTAGCGCGCTGCACACTCGTCGACTGTCACTCGTTGTTTACAAAACGTTTGTGTGTCGACAACAAACCCGATTGTGTTTGGTGAGACCAAATCAAATTTGATTCCCTACTCAAGTTAATTGCCTTTGTGTGGCTCGATTATTATTATTGAAAATGAGTGATTATCACCCCAATATGATTCTGCCTATGGCCTCTTTTCGAAAAGTAATTCAAAATACCCCGTTTGGTGTTGTGTTCTCTAATTTCGAGCAGGAAAAGGCCCGTTGCATGTTTACTAAATTTACTGGATCGCGTTGTATTACTGGTTGTCTCACAAAAATCACCAAGTCTGACAACTTTCAACATCATCTCAACTCTTGTCACTCAATTGAATATTTTCCTATTTTAAGGTAGTTAATTAAGGTTTATATTTATCATTAAAAGAATATTATGATTTAATTTTCAGACGTGCCGGATATTCTGTCGGTGGAAACAGTGCAGATGAACAAATGGAAGTTCCAATAGATCACTTAGATGATTACCTACAACCTGTTGGAAATGTTCTCAGGGACTATGCTGATTCAGATGATCCTTCTTCAGATGAGGAGGAGGACGAAACAATTCGAATTCGACTGGTTCACGATGTTTATGGCGACCAGTTCAACAATTCTCGTTTTTTGAATCATTAAAACGAGATTACACGAAAGAAGATCAAAATTGGGCACGGTACTATATTCGTTCAACAGTAGAAGATCGTTTTACTTATACTGTACCATTCGATAACCTAAGTGGCATTGTCGAACGTAATCTCAATGGGTACTACCATCATGCTAGAAACATCATCATCGAGAACCACGAAGCTATTTTGGAGAAAGTCAAAATATTTGCTGCAAGTGATCCTCTACAGAAGGCTTACATGGAACGTTTGGGTACACTTGTTGAAGCTACTGATTTGCTTATCGACGAAGTATATGTCGGACAAACTGTGGATTTGAAGAAACTTTCTGGTTTATTCTTACAGAATCCTTCTTTAGTGCAAAGTATTCTAGATGAACGAGAATTGATTGACAAGCCTTTTGTACCAACAGTTTACGATTCGGAATTGACTTGCAACTCATTAAGACGAAATCGTCTTCTCGGCAACCTCCGCTTTCAGATTGGTGTTGACGATTTCACAGTAACCAAACGAAATGGAAAGCAACATAAGTACCTTGGAGTCTATATGATTTGCACTAATGTACCTATCGAACAACAATTGAAGCGGAAGAACGTTCTTCTTCTGTGTATGGTCAGTCGAGCAAAGATGAAGGAAGCGGGTATTACTGTCAACCAAGTACTGCAACATGTTTCAGATCAATTCGAAGTTCTCGGCAATGAAGGAGTGGATATTTTGAGAACTAAAGGCGACAATCAAACCGAAAAGATCAACATTAAAGTCGTGCTTTCTTCTATCTGTGGAGACAACCTTGGAGAATACGAAATCCTCGGTTACAAAATGTCATTCCACCCAAATTGTTACGTCTGTCGATTCTGTGCATCAAACAGCACAGCTATTCAAAAGTACCACCCTGTTCCGTCTTTGTGTGGTTCATCTGCAGACATTGAAGAATACAACAACTGGTTGAATGATAAATCAAAACCGAATCGATTTGGTGGAGTTGATCATTGCTGCTTTTGTTCTTTACCTGGAATTACGGTTTGGAACATTGGTCCACCAGATGTATGTCATGATTTAGCGGAAGGATGTATTCCTCGTTTGCTGGAGGACTTTATTCTGCGTTATGGTATGCCTGAGCTTTCTAATGCCCAAGTTGCCCAAATAATAAGAGAATTCGACTTTTTCAACGGAAAAATTACCTTGGCATACGAGAAACGGCAATTTGTCTTTCACAACACCAAAGCTGTACAAGTATGATGTTTTTACATTGTCAATGTAGTCAAATAATAATATTTTTATTTTATTTCAGAAGCTTGAGTTACTGTCAAGACTTGGTGAAGTATTTGTTGGCTATTTAGATTACGATTCGAAGACATTTCAACTGTTGACAACTTTGCAAGAATTCACTCAACTGTCATTTCGTTTTAAGATTGACAAAGATGACCTTTCCAAATTTCGCATCCTTTCGAACTCAATCTTTAAGTTGTGCAACGAAATCACCGACGAAGTGAACGAGACCATCAAGGATCAGGACAAAAAGTTGAAATTTCATGTCAACCCCAAATTGCATCAACTTTTGCATTACGCTGATTTGGTCGAGCTTTTTGGCCCATTGGTGTTGTACTCCGTTTTGAAGTTCGAAAGAAAACATCTCTATTTCAAAAATTGGTCCGAAGTCATGCGCAATTTTCGGAACCCAACAAAAAGCTTCGCTTATCGTCACCAAATGTATCTAGCCTTGGAGATGGGCAAAGAAGAATGTCCATACAATTCGATCGATTTTTTTCCCCAAAAACAAGTCCAACTGCTGAGTCGATTATGAAGAGCAAGCTATCTGAAGACCAGCGTTGGCGTATATGCTCATCCAGGGAGGCTCCGCACACTTTGGGAACAGACAACAAAGAAATTATATTCAAAGTTCTTGGCCGAAGGCAGTCAAGTTTTGGTGCCTTCCCAAGTTATATTGGTTTGGAATTAGTGATTACTCAATCGTTGTAGAAGGTACTATTTTTACTCTCAAACAAATCCGACGAAATCAACACGATGAGTTCGCTAAAATGAAATTCAAAGTACTGGAAAAGAAATATGACAAAATGTATGTGAACATTACTGATTTAGCTCACTATGTTGACTATTTGTTCAATTATGAGGAAAAACATATTTTAATTGAAGGAATGATTTGAATGTAATATTACCAGTTTTGATTTCTCTGTAATCGAATAATAATGTTCATAATAAAATTAAAATTCTATATTGAATGAAAACAGTTGCAATAATATAAAGCGATTCATTGAATTTCATTTTAAATGTTATGATTTTTTCTATAAAGACATTAATTTCCTTTAGAGATTTTCGAGAATTCCCGAAAAATAAATTCGTGAATTATCGAAATATATCAAGCCGGTTTGAATTCGTGCTTTTGCGAAATTATTTTTCGCAAATATTCGAAATTGATTTTTTTCGTAAATTATCGAAATTTTTTATTCGCAAATTTTCGAAATTGATTTTTTTCGCAAATTATCGAAATCTGTTTTCGCAAATTTTCGAATAAAAAGTGAATTCGCAAATTTGCGAACCGGACCCTTAAGTGTGATTGAGGAGAGTACATTCTGCTACCATCATCGTTGAGCAGTAGATCACGATACTTGAGAGTGAATCTTGAATTGACGATAAGCTGGCGAGCATTTTTACCATCAAACAACAAAGTTAGAGAGCCAACTTTCCGATTAATGTCGAGTTGGTACGATTTCCATTTCGTAGACAGACGCGTCCAACGAAGACAAGATCATTGAGAGATAATTTGGAGAAGATGAGACGCAGTACGAGATCGGCAATCGAGTTGATGTGCATCGTGTGAAAGGAAAAGTGAAGACACACAACTGACACTAACAAACAGACACACAACAAATGACAGAGAGACGGAACTGGATGGGCTTTTATGTGTGAACAGAAATGAACTCATACTGACTCATAAATGATAAACTACAACAGACTCGTCATCTTGTGTTCAAGTCATTGATAAAAGCAACTCATGGGTTGCAAGTTTGTTTTATTTTTATGAAATATTGAAAGATTAAAAAGGAGATAAAATTAAAGAAAGATCTAAAGATTGGATTTACATATTTCAAATCTAACATGACAATTTGGATTAGGGCAAAATGTTCACAATACAATCTAGCTACGTATACGTATTATAATAAAAAATGAACATTATTTGTGAAACAAAAGACAACGAACCAAACAATTACAAGTTAAGGTTAGAGTAAAGAGTAGAATAACTTTGTGCCAACTTAATTTCTCTCTCAACTTAACTGTCATCGACTGGCCGATTTAAAGTTGTTTGTTTTTGTACTGAATTGGGTGAGCCAAACGAATCAAACCAACATGCCTAAACTCATATCACAAGTTTTACAATCAAATGTCATATTTCAAGATTAGAAATTTTGTTATCGCTTTCGTGTACATTTTCCCTAATTCGTTAAGTTTGACATTGAAGACATTAAAAACTTATTTCTTGTACGATCCTTCGAACCCATCAAGCAAACAACACTTTAAATATAGTAATAAAAGAAGAATTCAATTTATTGAACATTTACAATATAAAAACATAATAAACAAAACTTTAAACAACACAAAACTTATCACTAACTTTAATTTCAATCTCACGCTGATTCACTGGCATGACGATCCATTCAGTAAAGTCTGATTCTGAGCAGTCACCTCGAAGATTTGCGCTTACGAAGATGTGACGTAGCTTGGGACATTGCAAAAATGGAGTCAATGTTTGGCGAAGTACTATTTTCGGTAGAGGACGAGGAGCTCCGCCGTACGATAAACAGTAATTCGATAAATACACCAAGTTCACTTCCAACACTTGAACACTTGGAAACACATAGGCCCACTGGTTTGACTTGAAAGAGTAGGTTGACTCCAAAGTAGTGGTGATGGTCAACACTTTGATAGAGACGAGTTGTGCAACTTGGTGAGGCGAATCAAGGGTCGGAGAATGAAGTTTGTTAAAGTTGGACATTTTCAGGTGAAGATGTGTCAACTGCTTCAACGGTAGGAGAAAGTTCAATGCCCCGGTTAATAAATTTTCACTTTCATAAAGTTTGAAATGCAAACAAGAGAGCGAGGTAAGCGATTGTACAATGTCGCGTGCTTCTATATTGACGGTTGGGACTACATTCATAGGGATTTGACCTAAAGGCAGATGAACGATCTTGCTTACCAGAGAGCCCTTCGAATAAACTCGTATTTCTTGAATACTGAAGATTTTAGGCAATTCATAGGACAAATTCACAGAGCATCCAGAATAGTTGATGTGAAACCAATTAGACAAATATTGAGACGAATACATTCGAGTGCCATCCTCGTTGAGCAGTAGATCGCGATACTTGAGAGTGAAACACGAGTTGGGGATGGGTTGATGCTCAGCATTGTCATCATCAAACAACAAAGTTAGAGACTCGACTTTCCGGGTAATGTCCTGTTGGTACGATTTCCATAGTAGACAGACGCGTCCAACGTAGACCAGATCACGGAGAGATAGTTTGGAGAAGACTCGACGCAGTACGAGATCGGGCATCGAGTTGATGTGCATCGTGTTACAGGAAAAGTGAAGACACACAAGTGACACTAACAAACAGACAAACAGACACGGAGAAAGTGACAGAGACAAAACTCTGTGGGCTTTTATAAGCAACAAATGAACGAACACTGACTCATACGAATGATGAGCAAAACAACAAACTCGTCATTTTGTGCTTGAGTCATTGATAAGAGCAACTCATAAAGTTTGTTTTATTTTTATGAAATTTTGAAAACATTACAACAAAGAAATGAACTCACACTGACTCTTAAGTAACAAACATCAAACTCATAATTGAAAAAAATTATTTAATCATTGTTAAACTATTCATTAGTAAAGACTATTGTAAAGATAAAATGAGATACAAAGAAAGGAATATCTAAAGATTGGATTTACATATTTCAAATCTAACATGACAATTTGGATTAGGACAAAATGTTCACAATACTATCGAGCTAATTAAAAAATGAACATTATTTGTGAATAGATTTACAAATAAACAAAAGACAACGAGTCAAACAGTTACAAGTTAAAGTTAGTGTTAACTTTGTGCCAACTATCTTTCTTTCTCTCTCACACCAACAATCGACTCAGCTTTGTAGTGAGATGCGACTCACTCACCACAATCAGGTCTCCATCATTGAGGTCGAAATTGTTCGGCGTCTGAATATCGAAGATGTAGACTCCCTCATGAAAGAAAGTGAGCTCTCCGAGTGGTTTTCGTATCCAAGCTGCATAAGCCAACTTGAGTTGCTTCAGTGGGTCAGTCCGCCCAATTTTGACCCAAACAGAATCACCATTCACGTGCAGCACCTTGAGCATGATGCTCGGAGTTGAGAGGGAGGCGTCAAGAACTCGAGACATTTTGTTGCGTTGATCTAAGAAAATTGTAAAAAAAATATTTAAGTATAAGATAAAAATTTAATAAAATAAATCTAACATGAGATTTCACCTGTTTTCACTTCGAGTAAATCCAATCGAATGACCACTGAGCACTTCTCTGCATAGCATTTGTATAATCACCTTCATGTCCACATAGAACTTTCTCTCACATAACCAAATTTATCTCTCACTTACAGTTTAAATTATATATATTTGCATAGCTAAAGTTATGTTATTTACTGCTCACAATCCAACCAACAACCTCAATGCCAATGTCTCATCTACCAAAAAGTACATAGTCCGTACCCCTGTTCGAAATGTATTTATAATTTAAATTCTCAATAATATTATGAGTTTGTTTGTTAAATTAGCTTCATGGCTTCGTATGGCTTCGTTTTGGAGACCATTTCAAACGAACTGACCCGTGAGTCGCGATTTTGTTTGGTTGGTTGGCAACAGCAGATGTTTTTCTATCATTTTCGTACATTCGTAGGTGGTAGTCATTTTGTCTCCCAGACCTACTGAACTTGAACTTTGATTTTCACAATATAAAATTGTATAAATTAGATTAATAATTTTATTATAATTAGAGGCGATTCGAATTGTAAAACATAATAATGGGTAAAATTGAAAAATATATTTAATTTGTGAATTTTGAGTTTCTAAGGATTTAAGCTTAAAGACTCAGTTGATAAAAATGGCAAAATGGCAAATTGGCAAATAAACGACAATACAGAGAGTAAGCAAAGAATCCAATTTATTGAGAATAAACATTTCAAATATAAAATAAAAAAGTACGCAAATCTAACGCCCAGCTTTAATCACATTCTTATGTTGATTCTCTCACGACAATCCATTCAGTAAAGTCCGATCGAGAAAAGCCTCCGTGCATATTTCCGTTTGTGAAGATATGATGCAGCTTGGTACATTGCACAAAGGGGGACAGTGATTGTTGAATTTCTTGCATAGAAAATAAACGAAGAGTTTGATTTAAAGAAAATTTCAAGTTCAGTTCAATCACTTGAACACTTGGAAACACATGAGCCCACTGATTTGACTCGAAAGAGTAGCTTGACTCCAAAGTAGTAGTGATGGTCAACACTTGAATGGAGGAAAGTTGAGCAACTTGATCACGTGTAAAATGGCATGGAGATTGAAGTTTATTAAAGTCGGACATTTTCAAGTGAAGATGTGTCAACTGCTTCAATGGTAGGAGAAAGTTCAATGCTCCTGTTAATAGATTTTCACTGATTCGAAGTTGCAAATGAAAATTAGAGAGCGAGGTAAACGATTGTAGAATGTTACGCATTTCAAAAGTGTCGATTTGAGGAGAAAGCAAAGGTAGGTGAGCGATTTTGCCTGCCAGAGAAGGTGATCGACGGTGAAAAGTTTCCAAACAATTAAGAAATAGTATCAGGCCAATTTGTTTCAAATTATCGTTTGCCACTGCATAGTTATCCAAAGATTCTTCGATATATTTGGGATTGCAATTAAAGTAAAATTCACGTAGTTTACCAAGAATAGAAAGATTCAGTGAAGTATCGTAAGGGAGAGAAAAACTACGAAAGTGCAATGTGAGATGTTCGAGCGATGGCATTGAGTTGATCACTTTCAGTAGATCGACGAGCTCATTTTCTCTAGGACTATCTTCAAAATATATTTTCAACAATTTAAGAATAGGGACCCACTTGACAAGTAGAGACACAGCTTCATAGAAATACAAATTCAAAGATTTGAATGCAATCTCTAATGTAGTAATGTTCGGAAAGATTTTAGGCAATTCATAGGACAAATTCACGGAGCATCCAGAATAGTTGATGTGAAACCAATTGGACAAATATTGAGACGAATACATTCGAGTGCCATCATCGTTGAGCAGTAGATCGCGATACTTTTGGGTGAAACACGACTTGGTGATGAGTGACTGAGCTTCGGGATCACCAATTAGTAAAGTAACTGATTGGACTTTTTGGGCGACGTCCAGTTGATACGACTTCCATAGTGGACAAACACGTCCAACGTAGATTAGATCTTGGAGAGGTACTTTTGAGAAGATTCGACGTAACACGCGAACGGGCATCGAGTTGATGTGCATCGTGTAAAGGGAAAAGTGAAGACATACAAGTGAAACTAACAAACAGACAGACCAAATGACAGCGACAGGACAAGTCAGCATGGACTTTTATAGAGAGAAACGAACGTACATTGACTCATAAGCAACAACAAACTCGTCATCTTGTGTTCGAGTCATTGATAAAAAGCAACTCAAGTAGTCAGATTTATCGATTTATTTTTATTTAAAGTAATACAACAGACTGGTTTATGATTTAGTTTGTATGTCATTCAACAATGTTCAAGTTTTTCACTTGGTTGTTGATAAAAATGAACTCATACTGACTGATGACAACAGCAAACTCATCACCATATAAATACAAACTGTGAACTTTAATGATTGTTGAACAAATCATGTTGATAAAGACTAGTGTAGAAATTAAGAAAATAATAAAAGGAAAGTATTGATCTAAAGACTGGATTTACAGAATAAATTTAACATGACAATTTGGATTAGGACACAATGTGCACAATACAATCGAGTTGATGAAAAGAAATTATTTGTGTGTCGAATTACAATAATGATCAATAATCAAAATATAGTAAGTGAGAGAAGTACAAGTTAGTTAAAGTTATGAACATGTGATAACTTTGGGTTAACTTTCTAACCATTCTCTCTCACACAAACATTCGATGAAGTCTTGTAGTGAAACGCGACTCCCTCACCACAATCACGTCTCCATCATTCAGGTCGAAATTGTTCGCGGTCTGAATGTCGAAAACGAAAATTCCCTCATGGAAGAAATTGAGCTCTTCCACTGGTTTTCGTGCCCAATCTGCATAAGCCAACTTGAGTCGCAACAGTGGGTCAGTCCGCCCAATGGTGATCCAAATGCCACGGCCTCCCGCCTGGAGAACCCTGAGCATAATGCTCGGAGTTGAGAGCGAAACGTCAAGAATACAAGACATTTTGTTGCGTTAATCTGAAAAAATTTTTAGAAAATTTAGAAAAAAAAATTAATCAAATCAATGAATAGCAAGAGATTTCACCTGTTTTCACCTTGAGTAAATCCAATCGAATGACCACTGAGCACTTCTCTGCACAGCATTTGTCATCGACTCCAAGTCTACATATAACTTTCTCTCACATCACCAAATTCATCTCTCATTTACAGTTTAAATTATATATATTTGCATAACGAAGGTTGCTATTTACTGCACACAAGCAAACCAACAACATCAATGTCAATGTCAATGTCTGATTGTATAATGTTGCCCTAGTAGTGCATCTACCAAAAGTACATAGTTCGTACTCTTATTCAGAATGTATTTATAATTTAAATTCTCAATAATATTATGAGTTTGTTTGTGATGCTTTGTTTACCATAAATTAGCTTTTAATCTTTTATATGGCTTCGTTTGCAAGGCAACATCAAACGAACTGGCGCGTTAGTCGTCATCTTGTTTGGTAATGTACGATAATTTATCTTTTATTAAAATCTTATTTGTTTATTTGAATTTATTTGTAATTTCAATTCAGAAACTTTTGCGTGTTATGCAAATTCTAACAGTTCACTCAGTTAAAAATCTCATATTAAGCTCGTGAAATTATCACAAATAATTGAACGCCCTTGTAAGACCAAGCTTCATTACCTGCTCACGTGCAATCATCTCAAACTATGATAATTTTTATTATCATAAAAAAGTTCCCCAACCCCAGTAAACATCCGGGGTTCAAGATCTGTTTCGACGAAGTGCTTACACACTGTAATACTTTTCATTATATCTTGAAATTGCGAAAGCACCAGTAAATCATAGTATTTTTGTAACAATTCTAATCAAATTCGTGTATTTTACTAAATATATATTCCAAACACTAAATCACAAGAAATCATTAAAATAATGGTGAACGAAAAACTAGTATTTTTTGATATATCGTAAAACCCCTGTACATGTAGGTGTTCCTGAATTTCTAAACTCGATGCCATTATTCATCACAATGGTCAAGCATCGCAAAACAACTATAGAGGAAAATCCATAACATTCGGGGTTTTCACAGTTTAAAAAATTTTTTTTATCAAGGTCGAGGTAGGTTACTTATTGATCACTCTCTATTTAGACTGTTTATATGTTTATGTTGTGACGACGTTTGTCCAATGGAGACATAAACATTCACATAACCCACAACAAATGGCACTCGCACAGACTAATTAGCCTCGCTGGTTCAAACCACTTGCGTCGCGTTAAAACCGATAACAAACCGAATTCACACTAACTATCAACGCCGACATTCTATGTAATGACTCTTAACGCTCTGTTATAGCAACTAGAACTACAGTTATACAGTATACTGTGCGATTGAACAGTAGAGACAACAGAGACAAGAGACGTCTCATATTTCCTTCATTCATTCGCCTATCAGACTCAACAGCAAATTCAACTCATCCACAAAACGAAATAGGCACAAAGCAAAAATCAATTTTTTTCAACTTGAGCTCTAAATCCTCGTCTATTTTCATTTCGCTTGATTTCTGTCTGTCTTATTTTCTTATTTATCTCTGGTCATATCTTTATTTCAACTACGCATACTCTACTGGTGTTGGTAAGGGTGTACGATTATTTACCATTTCACTTTGTATAATTAAACATTTTTGTTTTGTATGTAGCTTTGGCTTTGTCACCAAAATGGAAATCGTAGACCTCGAACAAAGTGGATTCAGACGACTGAAACTGGTTGACTACTCCATGCCTGATGGTGACTGCAATCGCACTGGTTGCGCTCAGTATCCACTGCAGAAACTTTTCCAACAGTTTATTGGACTCTATTCGTCGAACCCTCAATTAGCTGCCTTTTTGGATGAAGTGCCAAGCGAATCTGAAGTTCGTAAACTGCTTTCTCAGCCATCGATTGTTTCGTTGATTGACAAGTTTATTGCTGATAAGGAGTTTGTGCCATCAAGTAAGAAAAGCGTTGCCAAGTCGCTCGAATATCGTACTCGCGGCAATCAGGATTATGGTTGTAGTAAAATGGCCCAAGCTGCTTATTACTACACAATGGCTATTGTTTACGCTCCTGATGTTCCCGAGAAAGTTGATGGTAATGTTGATGATAATAGGAAGTTCCCAGATGCCTTGTCCTTGGCTTATGGAAATCGTTCTGCTGTCTTCTTTGAACTTGGCAATTACGATGCGTCTCTGGTGGACATTGAGCACGCACTGGCCACTGGCTATCCTCGTCAGAAGTATCCCAAATTGCTATTACGTAAAGTTGAATGTCTCATTTCGTTAAAAAGATTTGGAGAAGCAAAAAACTTTTGGGAACAACTGTGCAACATCTCTGGAGCCGAACAGAAGAACGATGAACGAACGCTCAAAATTCGGCTTCAACTACTCGACATTGAAGATGTTCCCACGGTGGAATCATCAGCAGCAGCAGAAGCTACCACAAATCAGATGCTTCAAATTATCAACTATTTGAGTCGTACTGGACGTTATCAACCGGCTTCTAAGTTGGTTCCACTTTCAGCTAAGCTCGAACCACGTACAACTGCAAATGGAATTCACCTTGTTGCCAAGCAGGACATAAAACCTGGCGAAATTATTGTTGTTGAGTCGCCCTTTGTGAGTGTACTCAGAAAGAAGTATGAATTTCACTTTTGTCACCACTGTTGCCGTCGATTGGAAGTGAAGATTGGAAATACTGAGGAACTTTGCATCAACGGTTCACTGGTTCCGTGCAGTCAATGCACCCGTGTCCTGTACTGTTCCACTGACTGTCGTACCCTGTCGTGGAAAACTTATCACCAGTACGAATGTTCCATTCTTCCTGTACTGTACGAAATGACCAATTTTGGTCATCTTGCACTGCGTATTCTTCTTGCTACTGGACTGGATGTGGCCACACGCGTGATTTATCGCAATTTTGGTAAAGAAGAACAAGTGCGTATGCCCGATTTTAGTGATCCAACAGATATTGCAGCAAATTACGAACATATTCACCGTCTGGTGCTTCCTAAGAGTGAGCTACCCCCGATCGAATCTGTTCTATTCAATCTCGCATCTGCTGTAATGGCACAACTAATGAAGAAATGTGCATTTGTACGCACGGATGAACAAGCAAAACTGGCCGGATCAATTGTACAGCCTCTCTTTTGTCAGATGTATGCCAAGTCGCACAAAATTTCGAGTTACATCTCAACTCACGATTCTGAGCAGGGAGAAAAGGCCTTTTCCATAGGTCTGGGCATCTATCCATACCTTGCCAGTGCCTGGAAGCATTCATGCGATCCAAATAGTATGCACACTTACGTGAATGGCACACTGTTGCTCTATCGTGCTACAAAGTGTATTCCCGCCGGAATGGACGTGACCATCAGCTTTGGGACTTCTTTTATGACACAGGATCGAAATGAGCGACAGGAGGCGCTTTGGAAGCAGTACCGTTTCTGGTGTGCATGCACGAAATGTGTCATCGAAGGCAGAGATGGACTTGATGGAAAGTATTTTCCTATTGGTTGTAAAGACTGTGGGTAAGTCAACTTGATGCTTCTTTGACTTTTGGCCTTGTATTACGCAGTTTACGACCTTTTCTTTTACCTCTTAACCAATCATTTCTGTATTATTTGATTATCGTTCTCCAACTAGTTGCACCTTAATCCGCACATCTACCACCTCAACCTCCTTCCACTGTTCCAGCTCTTCCTGCTCAACCGTCATGTCACTGTCCATTGTGAAGCAACTCTATGTTCGAGTTGAATCTCACCTGGCCATTGTGAATCGCTTTTTGGCTGGCAGCATCACGCATGCTAATCAATTAGTCGACTTTGAACGTCACCTAGTGGAACTGTCCAACATGAAAGGAATGCGCAATTATTACAAGTTGGCTGAACTCTATGGCAGTTTGAGTGGTCTTTATTTGACATTGGGTCAAAATCATGTCAAAAGTCAGCGTTACTTTGAGTGCTCTTTGGAAATCATTGAACTTCACTGTGGAATTACTGAGGCATTCTGCTCGATGCTTATCAAGATGGCCAATCTTTACGGCTTGGAAGCTTATGGCAGTGGCAAGATTTATTCCGAACACTTTCGTGAATCTTATCTACGAGTCCTGAAACGAGCCATTGAATTTGTGCGTCTGTTCTCGCTAGCCGATGCTCAAGATGAGTCCAGTGCCCCGGAGCTACTTGTGGATGAGTCGCGTTCTCTTTGGATTACAGAACAGAATTTGGATGAATTTCTCGATGATTTTCAGGGAAAACAGTAACGATCACTTGATGATGTAATAAGATTATTATTCAATGAGTACATGCTATTTGTAATCCATATTAAATCAGAATTTAACAAATAAAATGTTTACTTTCGTTTACTATCCGTTTAAAATTTTTATTTTCGTTTAAAATCGATTTGATTAAAGGTAGATGAGTTCAAAATGAATGAATCAGTAAAGTAAAGTTCAAATGATTCCATGTAGTGTGTGTTGGAAAATTAAGATTTGCCATTTTACAAAGATGAACAAACAGACAGATACAGGGACTGAGAAAAGAATGCAATTTTAATTTGGTGGCTGTTTGCACATTCCAGGGATAACAAAGCAGTTACGGTAGAAATAGTGCTGAAGCACATTTTCTCAATGTTTTGTTGTTGTTGCAAAAGTGCGTTCCTCTCTCGTTGACTGTGAGACTTATTTGTTTTCATCCTCTATCTCTCGGAATATCTTCGAACCTAGTTTCCATTAGTTCTGTGGCTCTTCCTGAAACACCATGGATGAGAAGCACCTTTCTAAGCTCGTCTCGGGTCTATTTCTATCTCGAGAGCAACGATCAACTTTCGCCTCACACCTTTCTCAAATGACAACTTTGATCGAATCGCCTTCTTTTGAGCAATCCTTCACCGAACTGGCCACCACTTTTGAACGTATCAAATTTGTGTTGTCTCACAAAGCTGTCCGCCGGCTGATTGCGAATCTTATTTCACTTGTGCACAATTCTCGAGATAACAAAAAATGTACTACTCAAACTTGCCAACTTATTGAAGATGGAGCTGGCGCATTAAAGGCAGGTCGTAATGAGAATGCACTTGCGATCTGTTCCAGTGCTATTCGATGTGCACCTCAAGACAGTGTTCTATTGCCACTTGCATTGGGCACTCGTTGTAGTGTCTTCTTTCAGTTGAAGCAGTACGAAGCAGCTCTGAAGGACATTGAAGCCGCACAGTCCCATCCCAAGTACAAACAAAGCCTCATTTTTACCATCCGAAAGTGTGAATGTTTGATACGACTTGGACGTGCCGAACAAGCTTGGGATATTTTGGATCCGATCGAACAGAGCGATCTTAACGATAAGGATTCTGCCATGTTGCACCATTTTTATCTTGATGAGCTAGTCTATCTGAAGGATTGTGCCGAAAAATTCAAAGTAGAACAAGTTGGTGACAAATCTAAGGAGAAGGACAAGTTTGAACCCGAGTTGCTGAAGAATGTTTCGTCGGTTATCAAGATTCTATCCGAGAAAGGACGTTTTGAGCCTCAATCGAACGGTTCGTCACTTTCTTCTAAGGTTGAAGTTCGTTATGATGAGAAGAATGGTATGTTTTAAATTATTTTATTCATTCCTCTATTCTGCAATTTTATTTTTGTGCATTCCTCAATTCTTTTCAACATTCCTTAAATCTTTTGTACATTTCTCAATTTTTTTTATACATTCGGAATGTAATATTCCTTATTTTTTAAAAACATTTCTCAATTTTTTTTGTTCTATTAGGTCGTCATTTGGTCACTATCCAAGACGTCAAATTTGGTGACATCCTCGCAATTACCAAACCTTACGCATCTGTCCTCACTCAGAAGCAAGAACTGCACTTTTGTCACCACTGTTTGACCTCTCTCAAACCAAACTCAAACATCTACCCACGCACTATTCCCTGTACTGAATGTTCTACCGTACTTTACTGTTCTGAACACTGTCGCACTGAGTCCTGGCAAGAGTATCATCGCTTTGAATGTAAACTATTTCCGAATTCTTTCGAAATGGCAATTGGTGACTACAGTAGGGATTATCGTCTTGCGCTGCGCACATTATTTGTTGCTGGTGGACTGGATTCAGTTCGTACGGTCACTCAAAAGTTCTCTACTACTAATCCGTCAAAAAGTGCTGATTTCACTGACAATCCAGCGGATTACTATGAAAATGTCTATCGAATGGAGATGAAGATGGAAGACGGTAACATCAAAGAGCTCATCAAAACGATTATTAAGGCTGCTTTTCTGGTCAAATGGTCGAAGCTTGGTGAAAGTGAATACGAAGGCAGTGCGTCACCGAATATTACTATTTATAACATTTTTGCAATCGAAACTTTACTGCGTCACTATCTACAAACCCGTTCCAACTATTCCTTTTTTGTTCGCCGTGACCAATCAGCCTTGGATGAACCCACTGTCCCTTCTGAATTGATTTACACAGTCGATCCACTGATCTCACTGGTTCGCAAGTCCCATCACCCGAACATATCAATCAACGTGATTGACTGTGCAACAAAATCTGCGCATTTGACCAATGTTTGTGCCTTCTTTGCGCTCAAACCCATCCCCGCTGGCACTGTGCTCTCAATGGCTTTTCCACTTTATGGCGATTATCGAGCTGATGTGGAGAGCTTTGTGCGGTTCAGGAAAGAACTTCGGCCCCAACTTGCCTGTCCCTGTGAGCACTGCCGAATTGATGAGTTTGTCTCCTATGGGGAATCGATCAGACAAACTGAGAATGATGATCAAGCCAACTGTTGCACCGGTAAACTTGAAATTGATGTTGATGAATTTGTTGAGATGAAGATGATTTCTTTGAACATTTCCAAGTTTCATTCAGAGGCGAATGTGCAGATTGGTAGTATCAAGACTTTGATTGAAAATGACAAGAAAGGTACGTAGTTTACCATATTGTATGTTATCGTCATCTTCAACTAACTTGTGAACTATTTTGCTTACACAGTACTAGCGAATCTTCCAGAGACATTTTGTACTTTGTTGGTGCAACTTGAAACACTGATCAACGATCGCATTGCTCCACTTGCAATCAAGCACCGTCCTTTACTGTTGGTGGATCTGTACAAGCAACTGAACGAATTCTATCGGTTCTGCTACTACTTCACCATGGAATCGGACAACAAGTTTGCTCATCTTCAGAAGGCTTGGAAGTATGCCGAAGCATCGCACGCCACATTGGAGCGTCATTTCGGTGGTGGCTCACTTGACTTGCTGGTGCTGCTTCAGAAGAATGTTCGTTTCTTTTCAAAGGAGATTGGTGAGATGAGACGTGGACTGATGGAACCGGTTGAACAGAAGCCTGGTCAGAAAGATCAGAAGGATGGAAGCTCATTGAAATTGAGTTTGAATTTGAACGATGACACCGAGGATGAAAGTCGAAAGGCGCGAATTTGCCTGATTCAACGTTTTAAGGCTGCTCAGAAACGATTGGACAGAATGAATGAGCGCTACAAGATGATTTGAATTTCAAGTTTATGTTCATTACATCCAACTTTACATTTACATAATATTACATAAAATTACATTTATATTTTAGATTGATTTCACTATTCATTTTACTGAACACTTTTTTTTCAACATCACTAATTTGTAATCCACACGACAAATAAAATGAATCCACAATAATGGCAATTGTAAATCCAATTCGAGACTTGTGGCACTAAAAATAGATTGGTACGATACATACGACAGTGACGAGATGATTTGAGTGAGTGCAAGTGAGTGCATTACATTTTCGTTTGTTTCCTTTTTATATTATTTTTAATTATTTACAAATACACCAAATTAACCATATTGTAAAACATATTTTACCAAATAAAATGTTTTCTTTTATATCCGAACACTTTCATTTTTGTTTTGCTTTCGTTTAAATATTAATAATTTAAATTCATTTAAATTCGTTTAAATTAAATTGATTTGGTTTTGTAGTTGAGTTCCAAATGTGCATAAATGAGTCCAAGTGTCCAAAGTTCAACTGATTTATAGTATTTATAGTATTTGTAGTTTGAAAACCAAAACCAAAACCAAAACCAAAACCAAAACCAAAACCAAAACCAAAACCAAAACCAAAACCAAAACCAAAACCAAAACCAAAACCAAAACCAATTGAAATCTAGTTTGGGTTGAAAAGTCTCAAATTGGACTGACAATTGTCATCATGATTAAATTCACTTTATTATTTGTCTTGTGGATTACAAATTATTAGCATTGAAAAAAGTGTTCAGTAGTAAAATCAGTAGTAAAATAAATCGAAAATGTAATATTATGTAAATGTAAAGTTGAATGTGAATGAACACGAACATTACCAAATTCAAACAAATTCAAATCATCTTATAGCGCTCATTCATGTTGTCCAATCGTTTCTGAGCAGCCTGAAAACTCTGAACCAGGCAAATTCGGGCCTTTCGACTTTCATCTTCAGTGTCATCGTTCAAATTCAAACGAAATTCCAAGACACGTCCATCCACAGCAGACTTCTGTCCAACCGGTTCCATCAGTCCAAGTCGCACCTCACCAATCTCCTTCGAAAAGTAGCGAACATTCTCCTCAAGCAGCATCAGCAATTCGAGTGAATCACCACCGAAATGTCCCTCCAAAATGGCATGCCCAGTATCGGCATACTTCCAAGCCATCACGAGATGATCCAACTTCATCTTCGGTTCGTGTTCCATCAAGAATCGATAGAAAAAGATGAGCTGCTCGTACAGTTCGGCCAACATGAGACGAGAGTGGACGCGGGCACGTGGAGCAATGTGATCGTTGATTAGAGTTTCGAGTTGAAACAACACAGTCGAAAGAAGCTTCTCTCGGTGAATGTTTGCTGAAGGGTGACACACAGAAAGTTAGTTTGATTGAGAATAAATAATGAACTTACCTGAATGAGTACCGTTCCTCTTCTTCCTTTTGATATTAACAATCAAAGTCTTCATACGACCAATCAGTCCAATCGCCTGTGAATTGAACTTTGAAATGTCCGAATAAACCTTCTTCATATAAGCCAACTCGTTAGGAACAATTTCACGTTTACAGGTGCAACATTTGAAATGTTCATCGCCCTCAGTTCGTCTGATGAATCCACCACAGTTGGCACCACAGCCAACCAACTCGTGAGTATCAGCAACAGTGACGGGACCAAATGGTCTTTCGCGTCGTTCAGCTCGACAGTACTCACAGGGACACAGCAGTTTAGGCTTTGATTTGTTCAGGTAAGTTTGATGTGATTGCACAAAATCTTTCAAATAAAGTCGACACTTGACCGTGTCACCATAATCGGGACCAATTGCCTGAAGCACAGTACCAGCGGGCATGGGTTTGAGTGCAAAGAAGACACAAACATTTGTGACATGAGGAGCAGGTCGGGCACAGTCCACCACTTGGATCGATATGTTCGGGTTGCAGGACTTACGAACCAGGCCAATCAGTGGATCGAGTGTGCAGATGTCTTCATCAGAAGCCATGGGATCGTCGAGCGCAGACTGATCACTGCGCACAAACAGCATTTTATCCGAGAGTATCTGTCGATAATGACGCAGTAAAGTTTCGATTGTAAAAATGTCATCATTTTCCGAAACAGCAGCAACATTTGGTGACGCACCACCGTCTACGTCGTCAATTTCAGTAAACTTCAACCATTTGAACATCATGGCAGCGATAATCGCCATTTTGATGTAACTTTCAGTGTTGTCAAAGTCCGCCATTGCCATTCGATGGACATTTTCATAAGAATCCTTACAAGTAAAATCAGCACTTTTTGACGAACCATCAAAACCATCTCCACTAGAAGAAGAATCCAACTTTTGAGTGACCGCACGAATTGACTCCAGTCCACCAGCCACAAACCAAGTGCGCAGCGCAAGTTGCAATAGCACACATTTGTCAGGGAAACTTTTCTCGAAACAATCGCCAGATCGTGGACATTCGAAGCGATGATACTCTTGCCAGGACTCGGCGCGACAGTGCTCGGAACAGTAGAGCACTCGTGTGCAGTCGGTACAGGGAACGGTGCGTGGGAAGATGTTCGGGATTGGTTTGAGGGAGGTCAAACAGTGGTGACAAAAGTGAAGTTCTTGCTCCTTAGAGAGGATAGCTGCGTAGGGTTTGGTCACTGCGAGAATGTCTCCGAATTTGACGTTTTGGGTAGTGACAAGATGACGACCTAAAGAGAGAAACAAAAGATTTTAGAAAAAAATTTTAGAATGTACAAAAGATTTGAGGAATTTAAAAATGCAGAATAAAAGAATGTACAAAAATAAAATTGCAAAATAGAAAAATGAATAAAAAAATTTAAATACATACCATTCATCTCATCAAAACGAACTTCAACCTTAGAAGAAAGTGACGAATTGCTCGATTTAGGCACGAAACGACCATTCTCGTACAAAATCTTAATGACCGATGAAACATTCTTCAACAACTCGGGTTCAATATCCTCCTTCTTAGATTCCGCCTCGTCATCTTCTTCATCAACAACCTTCAGATTGTCTCGTTCACGTTGACAGAACTTGTCCAGCATAGTAGCATCACTTTTGTTCAGATCGTCACGTTTGATCGAATCGAGAATTTTCTTAACTTGAGCACCACGTCCCAGTCGTACCAGACATTGACACTTTCGGATGGTCAACATGAAGAATGGCTTGTACTGGGGATGAGATTCAGCAGCTACAATATCCTTGAGGGCTGCTTCGTACTGCTTCAACAGAAAGAAGGCACCAGAACGACTGCCAAATGCAATGGGAAGTAGTGAACCATCCTGAGGTGCATATCGAATAGCACTCGAATAGGACTCGAGTGCGTCCTCATAACGACGAGCCTGAAAAGCATCATTACCAACTTTACCAAATTGAGCAGCTTTTGTACCACACTTCTTGTGGTCATCGTCTCGTGAAAGATCCGCCAAAACAATCTCATCAGTAGCGTAATTCATCGCTTTTTGTGACATCACAAATTTGATACGTTCAGAAGCGGTGGCCAGTTCGGAAAAAGATTTCTGGAAAGAGGGCGAATCCATCAATTCATCCATTTTATCGAATAATCCGAGGTTCTCATCCTCCTCCTCTTCGATTTGAGCAACATCCGACAAAATCTTCTCATTATTATTGTCCATGGTGCTTCAAAAAGGCCAACAAAAAAGAAACGAGATTAAAAAGTAGTCAAAAGAAAGCAGAACAAAATAAAAACAGCAGAGAAACGAATTCAACAACGCAAAATCAAAATCAAAACAACAACGCAACTTTGTGCAACAAGCACGTTGTTTCATCATTTATGTAACACAAGTATTCAGAAAACCACATATTGTGAGTATAAAAAAACGCCACTGAACTTGCGCATGCGCACTTGTGATTATATATATTTAATTAATTAAAAAAAAGTTTGTTTTAATTAAAAGTGAATTATAAATCATTGATGGAAAGATGTAATAAATTATGGAATTTTAAATATTAATAAAAAAGATATCCGAAAATCTCACTTTTCAAATCAAATCTTATAGCACTCGTTCATCCGGTCCAACCGCTTCTGCACAGCTTCAAATCCACCAATCAGACGAATTCGCACGTTTCGGTTTCCCTCAACGCTCGGTCCACCAACCTGCTCATTCAGGTCCATCCCAATCTCTTCCATCGCCTTCGTAAAGTACTGAACATTCTCCTGAAGTAGCACCAGCAGGGCCAGTGAGTTTCCACCACCGAAATGTGTCTCCAAAGTAGCGTGTGAAGCATCGGCGTACCGCCAGGCCTGTTGCAGATGATCCAGTCGGTTGTTTGACTGGCGAGCGTCGTCCATTTCGTAGTAGCAGTAGCGATAGAAAGCGTTGAGATGCTTGTACAGGTCGATCAGTAGGGGACGAGAGTGGATTCGGGCCAGAGGAGCAATGCGATCGTTGATTAGAGTTTCGAGTTGATTCAACAAAGTATAAAAGACTTTGGGATTTGCTGTAAAAGTAAAATTAGATTAAGATGTAAAATTATTTGAACAAACTTACGTTTCTTATTCTCATTTTCAGCCAAAGCCTTAATACGACTAATCAACACATTCGCCTGTGAATGAAACTTTGAAAGATAACAAGAAATCTTCTTCAACGCATCCAGCTCAATTAGACCAATTTCACGATTACATTCGTAACATCTAACTTGATTACCATCATCATCATCAATTCGTCTGATGAATCCACCACAGGTTGCACCACAGCACACCAACTCGTGATCATTCAAAACATCCGTAGAAGTGGTGGTAGTGATGGAACCAAATGGACTTTCATATCGTTTCGCATCACAGTACTCACAGGGACACTCGTGTTTGGGCTCTTTACGGTTCCAGAATTCGTGTACAATTTGTACAAATTCATGCAGATAAATTCGATACTTTACCGAATCGCCATAACCTGACGAGACAGTTGTGAGCACAGTACCAGCGGGAATTGGTTTGAGTGCAAAGAAGACGCACACATTTGAGACATGTGGAGCAGGCCGGGCACAGTCCACCACATGGATCGATATGTTCGGGTCACAGGATCGCTGAACCAGACTGACTAGTGGATCGAGTGTAAAAAAGGATTCGTGCTCAGCAGTGGGATCATCCAACGCAGAGGGATCACTGCGCACAAACAGATTGTCGCTATTGTAGATCTGTAGATGATGACGCAGTAAAGTTTCGATCGTAAAAATGTCATCCGAAGAAAACGAGTAATCATCATCGTCCATCTCACCACCAAGCTTCGACCACTTGAACAGAAAAGCATTCCGAATGACGGACTTGATTTGCATTTCCACACTGTCAAATTGCTGCAACTCCATTCGATAGAAATTCTCATAGTAATCCTCAGGTTCCCACGTAAAATCAGTACTTTTCGACGGATCGTTAATAGAATCAAACTTTTGAGTAACCGCACGAATGGATTCCAATCCACCAGCCACAAAGAACGCGCGTAGTGCAAGTCGAAACTGACTGTTGTACTCAGTGAAGGATTGCTCAAAGGAGTTGGCGAGGAGTGGACATTCAAAGCGATGATACTCTTGCCAGGACTCGGTGCGACAGTGTTCGGAACAGTAGAGCACACGGGTACAGTCGGTACAGGGGACGGTGCGTGGGAAGATGTTCGGAATTGGGTCCAGAGAAGTCAAACAGTGGTGACAATAGTGTAGTTCTTGCTTCTCGGTTAGAACAGATGCGTAGGATTTTGTAACTGCGAGGATATCACCAAAGTGAACGTTTTGGGTAGTGACAAGATGACGACCTAAGAAAAGAAACAAAAAAAATTAGGAATGCATAAAACAATTTCAGAATTAGGAAATGTACAAAAAAATGTAAAATTGAGGATTGTACAAAATAATTTCAGAATTAGGGAATGTGAAAATGATTTGAGCAATGTACAAAAGGTTTGAGGAATTGAGGAATGTTAAAAAATGTAAAATAGAGGAATGTACAAAATAATTTCTGAATTAAGGAATGTGAAAATGATTTGAGCAATGTACAAAAGGTTTGAGGAATTGAGGAATGTTAAAAAATGTAAAATAGAGGAATGTACAAAATAATTTCAGAATTAAGGAATGTGAAAAAGATTTGAGCAATGTACAAAAGGTTTGAGGAATTGAGGAATGTTCAAAAAGTACAAAATAGATGAATAAATAAAGAAATTTAAAAACATACCATTCTCCTCATCGTAACGAATTTCAACCTTAGAAGAAAGTGACGAATTGCACGATTGAGGCTTGAAACGACCTTTCTCGGACAGAATCTTGATGACCCACGAAACGTTCTTCAGTAACTCGGATTCAATGTCCTTCTTCTTAGATTCCACCTCGTCCCCTTCTTTGCCATTCTTCAGATTGTCTCGTTCACGTTGACAAAATTTGTCCAGTAATGCAGCATCACTTTTGTTCAGATCATCCCGTTTGATTGTATCGAGAATTTTCTTAACTTGAGCACCACGTCCCAGTCGTACCAGACATTGACACTTTCGGATGGTCAACATGAAGAATGGCTTATATTTGGGATGAGTTTCTGCGGCTTCGATATCCTTCAGAGCTGCTTCGTACTGCTTCAACTGAAAGAAGGCACCAGAACGACTACCATACGCAATGGGAAGTAGTGCACCATCCTGAGGTGCATAGCGAATAGCACTCGAATAGGACTCGAGTGCGTCCTCATAACGACGAGCCTGAAAAGCACCGTTTCCATACTGACCAAATTGAGCAGCTCGTGTGCCACTCTTCTTGCCGTCATCTTGTTGAAATTTGCCTCTAGTTTTAGAATGTCTAATAAACTCCTCAATCACCTGACGGACAATTTCGTGGGACAGTAAAAAATGGATACGTTCAGATGAGGTGGGCAGTGAGGTGTAGGATTGCTGGAAGAGAGGCGAATTGATCAGACTGAGAAATCGAGAGTGAAGCCAGGCGGATGAAGGACCACCAGAATGATGTTGCTCCTCTTGAGAAGGTAGACCCGAGAAAGTTGGCGTGTCCATGATACTTCAATAATCATAAAATCGTAAAAATAATCACACAAAACCGAAGACGCGAAGAAAGTAGTAATCAGTGGAACAGAGCAAATAGCAAAGTCGAGACAAGGAAAATGTCAACACAGACAGCTAGACGGCATGTTAGCAACACAACAACATTGAGCAAATAACTAACCAATGTATTCAGAAGATCGAAAAAGACAAAAGAAAAAACGTCACTGCTGATTTCTAGATTGTTCGTTATTTGTGTATGGGTGAGAGTTTATTTAGTGATTGTACTTGTTGTTAAATCAGAGTTGACCATTAGTTTATTATCAAATCAGATTAAATCAAATCAATCAAGTGCCCAACTTGCATCTCGTAATTATGTTCACACTAGATCGTTGGTCACCACAAGAAATTGCTTTATAAAAGTAACTACTAGTATTCGAGATTTTCTATACATTTCATGAAATTCGGAAACAAACCGTATTAGATTTAGTGGTTTGCAAATTAATCTTTAGATTTCAAAATTACTCTTAGTGAAAATTGACTAGCTACAAGGTTTTTTGTACCTTGATATCTTTACTTTGGCTAACTGTAACATAAGTTTAAATAGGGTTTAAATGTTTAACTATTTAAATGTGTTTTTCAAATGTCTTTCAAACGGATTAATGTGTGAACGTTTTCTTGCGGTTGATCGAGCAAACGAATTGTTACGTGAAAATGAACTCAATATTCATTGTGAAGTATGGAAAGAATATGCTTAATCGAATTTACACAAGATTACTATTACTACAGGTAGAATTGTTTTGCTAATTTGAAGAAATAAATGAACATTTTTTGAGCGGCCACAAATCAATAATAATCAATTCGTCATTTAGAAATTCTCCACTAAATATACGAACTACAAACAAATCGGGAGATTTTACAATAACAAAATAATTTCAAAACAAATGAAACTTTACAAATGTATCATCAAGTGAGGAGAATGCTCCATACCGGAACAAAAAACGTGAATCGGAACAAATTGACTCTACGAAAATAGAGCCAATAGAGCTATGTGCATTGCTTAGCTCTTAAAATTTACGATTAGATTTTATGACTGAGATAGAGGGTTTGCAACTATCAAGGAAATGCGTATTGTACAAACGTAAATGATTGTACATTTTACAAACAAAATGCTAAAAGATTTTGATATAAAAAGACAAAATTATTGGTTTGCTAAACATTACAACCAATCGACTGTTTCTGTGATCTGATTTACTTGATTCAAACGAAAAACTTTTGCAAATGCGCGTTGCAATGTTCCTCTGTTTTGTTCTTGTGGTGGTTTATTCCGGTAAAAATTTTCATCGTAAAATTCAATTAATTATCAATTGTTTCTATTAGTTCCATCGGACGCGGTAACCTGTGACCATGCATACGAATATCCCGCCGCATCTCGAGCAGCATGTTATGCCAGTTGTCTGCGTCAAAATTGTGAAACAGGCTACTGTAATGGCAATATATGCACTTGTTCTCGTTGTGCCAATTGAGTCTCATCCGTGATTGATGATATTACCCATAAGGAATAATCCATTCTAGGAATAATGCATTTTTGGATTTTCCATTACAAATATCTCCGCGTTTAAATAATAAAATAAATAATCTTGATTTATTTACAGTTAACTCTCTATTATTTATAACTCGATAACTTAGAAACCTTTCATGATTTATATCTTAGAAGAGGCTTGATCCAAAAGTAGTCTAATTTAGTACCTTTACAGTACAAAATATTTGTGTAAATTAGAAAATCTTCTTTAATTATAAATATAATTGAGAACAATATTTGATGCTTATTTAAAAGAAATTTACAAGGGGAACTATTTAAGTAAGATTTCATACGTGGAAAGATTAGATATATAATGTAGCCCAGTTTGAAAATAACAATCGGAAATCAATGGAATCGAGATCAAACTTTTTTATGATTTAACCATATTATTGAATTATTTTACTACTAGTACAATCCATTTATTTGTGATATTTAGATTACAAATTAGGTAACTAGGTAAATTAATTTTTTAAATTAAGTTAAATTATTTAAACCTTAACCTGGATTTCTCCCCTTTGTAATTTATAAATTCGAAAATAATTCCCGATTTTACTCCTAAAATTCTAAATTATTGAGAGTTGACTGTAAATCATTTTTTAATAAAACAAACAAGTTGCCACATTTTAATTTAAGATATTTGTCAGAGACAGTTTTGAGTTCATTGTTTCCAATGCAAAAAAACACATTTGCAAGCAAATTAGTTTTGGGTTTATTTTAAATACAAATTAATTTAAGGCATAACCTGTACAACCTCAAAATAATCAACAAATATTAAATTCGAATAATAACGTAATGTCGTCATTGTCTAGACCTCATTTTATATCATCTCCAAACAAGTGAGTGCATGTTCGTCCATCTGTTTTCGCCACCCCTCCATCAGTTTAATGTTGTGCTGAATGTCGCCCAGAACCTCATCAAGTTGTTCAACTTTGATCCACTCTTCTTGAAGCAACTTCAATCGTTCTTCTGTGACGTTTATAGCATTTACGTTTGCGGCCAACAGTCCACACCACATGAGAGTAGTGGAAATTTTGATACCTTTCACCATGTTCATTGGAGACAACCAAACTTGAAGCAACTCGTACAAGCCACTGGCGAGATAAATTCCATCAATGATGCCATCCTTGTAGCAATTGACTTTGTCATATTTAAGACGGGTGATTTTTTCGTTTATTTTAATTTTGATACTTGCTAATAAAAGAAATATGAAATTATTAAAAACTTGTTACAATGAATTACACTTACATTCCATTTTATTTCTAATTTCTTTATAAAGTCGATCCAGTTCATTAAGTTCCGAATGAAAATTGCGTATCTTGATTTCTTGTATTTGACGATTTTTGTTGAACAACTCAAGACTCGCTTCGCTTACTTCAGGTGTAAAGCCTTCGACCACCTCAGTCCAATTTTTAATTTTGATTGCATTTCCTTCTGCAAATTGATTCATTTCTTCAGCTAATTTGTCAGACTTTGTTTTAATATTCACCAGATCGATCTCGATGTTCTTCCGCAAATCATTCGATTCAATAATAACGTTTTCCGCTGCTGACACTTCTTTCCAAACGACAGCGAGCGTCTGCACTTGGGCCAAAGTCACTGTGAGAAAAGTCAGTAATTCTTGTTTTAAAAATTCTCCCAAAATTTCCTGCTTTGCATTGGTAATCTCATTCAATAATCTATTCTTATCAGCTCTAGTGAGGCACACACTGCCACTGGACTGAACGCTTCGAGATATTTCTTGTATTGTACGTTTAGTGCCAAAAAAGTTGAAAAGTCCGTATAACGGCTCCCAGGACTGTGCAATTGCGTCATACAACGCATCGTAATCGGCGAATGTTTTGCATGCATCGTTGATGGAAAAAGCCTTTTTGATAACACCAGAAATTTGGATTACATTTTTGATTGTCACATGTTCTTTTACTTTGGACCATAAGGATTCTTCCTGGTTTGTGTTGCTTCTTTGTGGTTGGCTACTTTGGGTGGCCATCTTGAGAATATTTTGTCTCTCCACTAAATTGCAATCAATTACAGTTCAACGACGTACTTTCAAAGTTGAGATTCTCGAGAGATGTTATGCGAGCTACAATGCTCTAGTCATAGTGTGACAGAGTAACTTAAGTTAGAGCATATTTCAGACAGATAGGATGTTTGTGTTGATGCTTACTGGGAAATCATTGCAATCAATAGCAGTTTGTTATTTACGATAAATCTGTAATTGCATTTGTTGAGCGCTACTTTGGCATGGAGTTGTATACAACTCATATATGGTGTAGATATTTTTGCTCTACATTGTACCCTGACACTTTAGTACAGTGAATCAGTAATGTCATGCTCATAAATAAAGTATGAAAGCGATAAAGAGAGGGAGAGAGGCATATTTGATTTATAAATTCTGAGAATTGATTAGTAATACAACAAAATATGGCACTTGTAAATATGATGAGTAAAAATGCAGTTAAGCAAATGATATTTATTTGAATTAAAAATTAAATAATTAACCCAAAAATGATTCTGCAAATATCTGACCAATGTGTTAGATTTGTCAAGAATGTCAAAAGTGATTTAAAGATGAATAAATTAGGGTGATGACGAAAATATTTGTTCAATATAGGACGACTGTTCGGAAAGACTCTTGATTGATCATTCAAATTGCGTATATGACTTAATTCTAGTTTATTTTTCGAAATACTTTGTTCAGAAAATTCTTGATTTTTTATTTTTTTTGCAATGTAACACTTTTCTGTTTCTATTTCATCTTGCACGTGTAATCTCTCATCTTTCAGAAAATCTTTGGAAAAGTTTTATGAAGGCCCACCAAAATATTTATTAATTTTGTTTTAATTTGTTTTTTAAATTAGTTAAATTTTATGATTGTTGTAATGATAAATTTTTAAAAAATAATTTAAATTAAATTCCCAATTCACAAGTTGTCTTATATGCTCTACTTTATACATCGTATAACAGAGCAATGTTATTGACCGAAATGAAAGGTAGTAAAAATAAAAACAAAAAAATATCCAAATTTTTGGAATTTAAAATTTGGATTGAAAGAATAAACCACAGAATAAATCAAGTAAATGTCACTCTTTATTCACGTGACTACTATATATGACTTTATACAATGTCTCATCCTATGAGTACAATGCTCTTAACAGGAACAAAAATGTGAAACAAAAAGAATTTCCTCTAATTTAATCTTAATTAAAAATATCCTTCCTTGATTTGGTCAATAAAATTAACAAATTTTGGGAAGTGCGCAAAACTCTGATTTAAACAGATGTAATAAAAGCTATTCCTTTGTCTTAATTTTTACGATTGCATTTTATGGCAGAGAAAGAGGGTTTGTAACGATCAATGAAATGAGCATCATACAGACAAACAAAAGACTAAAAGATTTTGATATAAAAAGACAAAATTGTCAATTTGTAAAATGCATTACAACCAATCAACAGTTTACCTGAACTACCTGATCCAAAAACTAAAAACTGAAAATTACGTGAAAATGCGAGCTGCAATGTTCCTCTGTTTTGCTCTCTTTCTTATGGCGGTGGTTCATTTCGGTGAGAATTTTATAAAATTTCATATCAATTAATTTTCATTTTGTTAATTAATTAGTTCCATCGGACGCGATAACCTGTGACATGGCGGACGAGTTTCCCACTGCATCTCATGGAGCATGTTATGCAAGTTGCATGCTACAAAATTGCGCAACAGGTCACTGTAATGGCAATATATGCACTTGCACTCGTTGTGCCAATGGAGTCTCCTCCGTGATTGATGATATTATCAGTAAAGGATGAACGATTTTATGGATCTTTCATTTTTGAATGCTCCATTATAAATTTCGGCGTTTAAATATCATAAAATATGGTCATGTTAATAAAATAAAATAAAACAATCTTGATTTATTTAAATAATTTTGTAAATAATGAAACAAACATGTTGCCTCGTTAAATGATTACAACCCATTACTCATTTGTTGGGAATTTTGCTCTACCAACGCAACCTGTCTCCAATTCCCACTAGTCTTTTCACCAATAGCCCAAGAATACGGACCAGGAATGCCATAGTTGGGTACATTCTTAGCGTTCAGCCTTGCAGCAGCATGAATTGGCCAATTTGGATTTTCGAGCGAAATTCTGCCTATAAATATTAGAGATGCACGATTTTGTTGTAGAATCTGTTCAGCAAATTCTGGATTTACAATTCCACCTACAGCCCCAGTAGGTATGTTGGCTTCTCGCTGAATCGTCTCAGCCATCACAATCTGATCCACATCTTTGTACTCCATGTCCCAGACCATACCACCCGAGCTACAGTCCACAAGACTGACGCCCAGCTGTTTGAGTCGTTTTGAGAGTTCCATCGATTGCTTCAAACCCCAACCTTCACTTTCATTCAAATAGTCTGTACATGAAATTCGAACAAACAGTGAGAAGTTTTCCGGGAGAATGTATTTCAAATCCTGTACAATTTCCAATGCGAATCGAATACGATTCTCGAATGATCCACCATATTGATCGGTTCGTTTGTTTGAGTAGGAAGAGAGGAATTGATGTACCAAATAACCGTGAGCAAAATGAAGTTCGATTATCTCGAAACCTGCTTGGAGAGCTCTTTTGGCACCATCCACGAAAGATTGTTTCAGTGATTGAATGTCTTCGAGTGTAGCTTCGTGCGGAAGTTTATCGCTTTGTGGGTTAAAAGCTTTAAGAGAAATTTGTTAGTTTTTGATTTAAAATAAATATAAACAATACTTACGAATCGGACTCGGTCCAATAGTTTGCCAACCATTCTCGTAATGTTTCCCCGCTTTCCGTCCAGCATGCGCAAGTTGTATTCCAGGAATCGAATTCTGTGACTTAACAAAATTTGTAATCCGTTTCAACGGTTCAACATGAGCATCACTCCAAATTCCTGTATCTCCATGATTGACCCGTCCCCTTGACTCCACAGCAGTAGCCTCCATCATCACAATACCGGCACCGCCCACTGCTCTGGCACCATAATGAATTAGAGCCAATCCGTGGCGAAGCCATCAACCGCAGAAGATTGACTCATTGCAGAAATGCAGATTCGGTTCTTTGCTTCGATATTACCGAAACGAATTGGGGTGAAGAGAAGTGATTTTGATGACATTTTGGGGGAATTGTTTTAGTTGTAGAAAAAAATAATAAAAATATAAATTGAACATTGATTTAACATTGTAAAAATCAAAGATCTTTATATACTCAAACTGAAAATCAAATTGTACATGCAATCCAATCAAGTACAGCAATTGTGCCTGCACTCAAATATTGTTAAGCAATTGTTTGGCTGATAAAGTTTGCACTGTGATTTTGCACTTTGCACAAAACAGATATGCACAAAAGTACATAATCACAGTGCTAAATCACCAAATGTACAATAGAAATAGTTGCCACAATTAGATGGACGGAATTTATTAAAGGATTAAAAATTATACTTCAATATTTTAAAATTCAAATGATTTTTCAGTGATTTACAAAAAATGAATTTTAAATTGGGAATTATAAATTAATTTACAAGCTATATTTTTTTAAAACAACAATCATAATTTAAAAAATATAATTTAAAGATAAATTTTATTTGGTGAATATTTGCATGAATATTAGTCTCTCAATTGTATTATAAACGACAACCAGCATGAGAAGTTTGTTTTATTTTTTTTTACAAATTTTAAATGCAATAAATAAATAAATAAAATATTTTCATGAATGCCATCAAATTCAAGTTGAACAGTTCATCTAACGTTGAAGAACAAATCAAAATCAAAAACTCTAATGGCTAAATGGGAGCAAGCATTTGAATATGCAATTTGACGAACTACAAATTCGAAAGTAGAGTTTATTTTGGATTTGGAATTGTTTAAACTCTTTCTATGACATTAGTGTGCCATAACCTAATTATATGAACTTTAACCTTTGCAGATATGCATATAATTTCATTACTCATAATTGTAGCGGTAATGCAATTATGTGCAACAATTTGCCACTTGTCACAACTATACCAATCTGTTTATGGTAAGTTACTTTAGTTCTTACCACGGCTATCACACTATTCTAATATTGATTTTGGTGACCATTCATTTGTGTGGTTGATCATTTTATTTCTTCGCCGTATTCACACAATTACATTGTCGGACCAACAAATTCATCTTGAAAATTTTCATCTAAAGTGATTCTTATTTGACGAACAAATCCTAGGATTCGTCAATTTTTTGAAAAAATTTCGATTTCACAACAAATTTGCTAAGCTCAATTGACGGAACAACCTGCACACAATCGAGCAACGACCCAGAAAGAATTGTACTTTTCACGCCAATTAATTCTGAACTTGAAGTCGTTAATTTCCCACTGAAGTTCATTCGAAAATGGCAATCTTGACTCAACAAATTAACTCAAATGACCAAAATAAATCAAACAAATTATGTTCAAATTTTGACTAATCCAATTTATTTCCACACCAACTTGCCTACCTACACTCAACTTCAGTGCATGCCTATCACTCTGGATGAAAATATTTGGGCAACCCATTACTTGTGCGCAATCCCTCAATGTGAGCGAAAATTATTATCCACCAAATATCTGAACCAACATTTATTTACAAATTACATGAGCACATTATCTCAACATCTGCAACATATTGGGCTTTGGTGAAAAGACAAAAACGTTTTATTTGTCTCGTATATTTAATAATAATACATTTTGGATATGAACTTTAAATAAAAAATTAAATTAACAACTTCGCGCCAATGTATTTGATATTTATTTCTGTCATAATCATGCAACGCCATCTACCGGCGCCACTCGTTACAACACTTGTTTACATGACTGCTGCTTCTGTTCTGTTTCTGTTCTACTTTCTACTTTATGTGCCTTTCTGCATTTAGGTTTGATTTATTTTATTATTTCTGGTATTTGTTGGTATTCTAATTTTGATTTGATACTAATTTCGTACTTCTCTAGATTACACGCACAACTCAACAAATGGATCCAATCACCCGCCAGGTCGAGTCTATGATGGTGCGACTGTTCACCGAACAGAAGCTACTCGTAAAAGGGCGACTGGTGCAGGAGATTGATTCCGCGGTGGAGAATGCTTTTGGTCAGGTTTCTTCTGAACTCACGCGGTTAATTGCAACATCACTGTCCGCATCGAAATTGATTGATAATATTTTGGATTTAAATAATGTTCCGAATGTACCTGGAGTTGATGCTACTATTACTACCTCAAACAATTCTCAGGGATCGAATCAGGCTCAACTGGATTCTACTTTTCAAAATACAACAACTCGATCCGAACCTCTAAATAACGAACGACTTTATGAACCTTCTGGATCACAAACAGAACACGAATTTCGATCATTTGAGCCTCAAAATGAGCCTCAACTACCCGAACCGCCACTAATAGACCCATCGGCGGTAAAAGTCGAAATTCTCGATGACGATAACGACAATCTTTCTTCTTCTGGTTCTCTTGTATTCGATTCTCTGATTAATTCTGACTCTAATTCTATTCAATCTATACCTGGAACATCTTCTAATGAGTCATCTAAACCTAATTCTGCTCCTGCCGATGATAATAATCGCTATTATGACCTAGAGGATGATGATTATTGTGATTGTCCCGCCTGTTTGAGTGGAGATGTCATCAAATGTGAAATTGATGAGTACGTGGAAGAAGCAGAGGAGGATGAGGATGAACAAGAGGATTCCCGTGAACAAGAGGATTCTGGTGAACCAGAAGAACCGAAACGAGCTCGTATTTCGCGTCCCGAAGAACCAGAATCTGTTCCTACTAATCAACAAATACTGCCACAACAACCCCAACCCCAACCCGCACAATCGTATCGATGTTCAGCACAAGACTGCCAATTCACAACCCCAAACCGAATGCAACTATTTCAGCACTTTAACCTCTATCACCGTAACTATCCACAAAATCATCACCAACCTACGAACCCATCAACATCAAACCACCAACCCAGCCGTCTAATGTGTCCCTTCACGGGCTGTGGCAAAACCTTTACCGAGAAATGTAATCTCAAAACGCACGAACGCTTTCATTTACGCATCAAACCGTATCGATGTAGATGGCCGGGCTGTCGGTACGCGAGTGAAGATCGCGGTAATACCACGAGACATATTCGGGTGAAGCACTTTCGGTTGCCGCCAACTCAACGGGAACAGGTCGAGAAGGGAATTGTCGATCGGCGGGACCCGAAACAGTTTCTCGAGGTTATTGATGCTCTTCTAAGACCTAGTTAACCTGAAAATATATTTTATTATGTTCATATTTTATTATATGTTCCATCAACAACAACAACAATCGATTATATATTTATTATTATTATTATTTAAACTAATATCGATACTTATTCTTATTTTTGTTCATCTTATCTAGCGCATAACTATTCTCGATAGACTTCATCCTCCGATTCAGGTTCCTCGTTCGAATCTCATTTTCTAGCAGAACTTCTTCCGGTGATTTCATCTTCCTCTGTGGTGCACCCTCGAGTATGGATTGCCTCCAATCGTTTGTGGCCTTCATTGAGTGCAGTATTGCGGAACACTGGTTCAGGGTGAGGTTTCGGGATCCTTGACGCCATTGAACCTGTTCATCGAGTGGGAGGCGACGACAACGGATGCCCTCTTGTTGTGCCTTTACGTGTGACACTGCCATGTGGCTGGACCGATCGTTGTAGCCACCCAAAATGTAGATATCATCGTGTGAGTAGAGTCGGAGTGGATCGCGGGCGTGAGGCGAGAGATAGACGAGTCTCTCCTTCGGGAACAGCTTCGGCAGATCGAGATAACTGTCCTGATGGAAATAGTTCTCCAATTGATCGATTCGCTTGAGATGTTTATGAAGGGCGGCGACCGTTTGAGCGCCCTTGGCACAGTTGGTAAAGTGAACATCGAATGGGAGACAGTCGGGATGGTCTCGGTTGACACGATTCTCGTAGTACAGGATGCCGATTTGTTGAGACAGTAGACGGGATTCGTATACTTTCATGTAGTCGTCATAGTCGAGATCGATGATCAACTTTTGACCAAACATTGCAGCCTTTGTGTGGAAAATAAATAGAAAATATAAATTACCGGTCAATAAAAAACCCAGGTTACTCACCTGTCTCATCAAATGATTGTTCCTATAATCCCTCACTGCCTGTTTGGGTATCCTCGACAGCAGCGTATTGTGCCACAATCCATAAATCAGATTCTTCTCAGCCTTATCCCAAACTCCCACCTCCCAATCATCATCCAGCTCCTTATCACCGGTTATGTTGAACTTTACTTTGCGCGTTTCGATGACCTCAATCTTCTTGGCGGCCTTCTTCAACTGTGTACCGTAGCGGGAACATTCTCGTTTGTAGAAGAACTTCAACGATCGTAACAGTTCACGTTCGTCAGGGAATACAACGAGAAGGTCGCGCATTTCGGGTACGGACAACTGGTCGGGCATTTCTGCGCTACCCGTGTATTTCGCATGTTCGTACAGATTGAGAATGTGCTCTATTTTGGGTTTTAGTGAGGGATCTATTCGGTAGATGGTTGAGTACTTTTCGATGGATTCGGATTGGAGTTGAGGTATTTGTTGTGGCTGTAGGAGCAGTGGATCGGGTGCTGGGTGCAAGAATGGTTTAAAAGATTTATCTTTACGAGTTGCGAAACTATTAGTCAGGATGATCAAATTGTGATCTATAGAAACAAGA
This sequence comes from Rhizoglyphus robini, assembly GCA_023373905.1. NCBI lineage: Eukaryota > Metazoa > Arthropoda > Arachnida > Sarcoptiformes > Acaridae > Rhizoglyphus > Rhizoglyphus robini. The sequence continues at coordinate 503,572 of JAKIJQ010000020.1, forward strand.
GAAAATCAAATTAATAAAAATATAAATCAAAACAAATAAAAAAATACTTCTCGGGAAAAGTAGAAATTCAGTGGCAGATGATACTCTTGATGCTCGCAAACACAATTTTAATAAACCACCAGAACGGGCACTACTAGTGAACCAGGACATGTTTCTGGGTCAAATTCAACTCAAACTAAAATTAAAAAACTCAAAAACTACCCAAAACAAACTCGAGACAATAAAAATCGCGTGTTGATATCAGCTGAGTTCTGGCAGCATGTGTTGTGACACCTGTTTACAATTTACACCAGCAGATGGCGCCAAAATCGTTTTATTTAAATTTTATCCCCGCGTTTCGAAACATTTCTTCCGAATAATTTAAAAATTAAATTTTGCCTGTAAATTCATTGTTATTTCCTAATCCTGATTAACATAAATTAGCGATTTGAAGAATCTAGAATAGGCGGGAGAACGGCACCTGAGGGTCCACCTCATATATGCAGTTGTCGCTTCTACCCCAAGTCTGCGTAATTGAATTGTGAAGTGGACCCTCAGGTGCCGTTCTCCCGGCTAATCTAGAATAATCTAACTTGCTTTATTATACAGGAAACAAAGAATATTCCCTAGTTTCTCAAGAAAATAAGAGTTCCAAATGCAATTAATTATTTTCTGAAAATTCCATGATTTGATTTTTAAAAATTTTACATAAAATATACATCAAATAAAATCTGGAACTTAGGATTTTTAAAAACTGGATTAAATTTTTAAAACTCCTTGATTTTATTTTATGCATTGAAGTAGATAGTTCTTTATTCGAATATTTAATTTTCAAAAATGAATTTTCAATCAACAAAATCCTTTCCAATCGATCCAACCAGATTCTTCACCTTATGGGCCAACTTTCGTTCCTATTTCCACTCAATGGAAAAAATTTTCAATCAAAACTCAAACCCAAACGAGCGAAAATTGGCTAAAAAGCCTCACCAAATCCTCCTTTATCTCCTTCTACTCCGTTGCGCCATAATGTGCACCTTCTTGTTCCTTCCCGAAAATTGGATAACTTTCCGGTTAGTGTTCTGGGACCAGATGTACTTGCAAGGCTCGGGTTCACTCAACAATTTCATGCCAATCATTTATGGGCTGGAGACGTTCGGGTACTATTACTGGATGACATTGGCCAAGGTTCATTGGCGGGTCAATTCGCCCGTTTGGATTATACGGAAGGTGCTTTGTGGTGAGGTTAAAAATGGGTAAGTGACCTTTGACCCTTGACCCTTAGCTAAACCTCTAACCCAAAACCTTTAACCTTAAACCTAATTTCCCCCATTTTTCAGCTACAAACAGAAACTTTTCAACCAACGTCGAATATCCCAATTTGCCAGCAGCCGTAAAATCACAATCCGTCAAGGAGCCCACAAACTTGGCAAAACCTATGTCAACTCTATTCAACTTTATGGAATATTCCTTGAATTGACTTTTTTGTTTTACCTTTTCGTAATTTTGGACCACATTATCCGGAATTATTCTATCTTTTTATTTGATCCAATCGGTTATCTGTCTTTGATCTTGATTATCTTTAATGGCTATCTCGTGTACAACTATCAGTACGCCCTCCTTATAGTTCACGTATTTGCGACTACGATTTTCCTACTTTTCATTTGGATCACGTTCATTCGATTGCGCCAGGCTTCAGATCTGCTGATTGTGAAGAAATCAAAGAAATTTAAACCCACGAATTTGCGGAAATTTATGAAAATGCACACTCGCATTCTGTTGGACATTCTCACCGGAAATGGACTTTATGGACCAATGTTGACCGCTTTCTGTTTTTGTAGCATTCCAATCAATTCGTATTTGATTAATACGATATTCTGGTTCGATCGATGGAGCGGTGTGGCGAAAGTGGTGTTTGTGTGCTTTGTCTACTATCAGTATATTATCATATTTGGATTTCATTATGGTGCGGCGATGTTTACGAGTCGGTAAGTTTTATTGTAAGATTCTGTATTTATATTTTTTTTAATCAAACTAATTTGATAGAATCCACCAATGTCGATCTAAACTGCATCACTGGAATGCGGAACCAAAGTTGAAGCTCACTCTTCAGGCTCGAATTCAACTGAATCAGTACATTGCTAAGTTTAGTGGCAAGAAACGTTATGGAATCACTTATTGGAGCGTTGGACTGATGTCGTTTTATTCGTTTAGTAAAGTAAGTTTTATAATAAAAAAGAAATTGATGAACTAATTTGAAAATTTTCTATTGCAGTTTGTTTTGTTGTATGGAGAATTTCTCATGTACTGGTTCCAATTGATTGTCAAAAAGTAATATTTAATTAACAAATTATATTAAATTAAAATTAATATAAATTAAAAATAACAAATGATTTTGTCATAATGTAATTCAATGTAAAATAATGTTTACTTTATTATATCAAGTTAATTTTAGATTACAAAAATAAATTAACAAATTCAAATTGCGAATTGAGTTTGTTTGTTATTTCAAATTGTTAAAAAAAGTAGAAAATCTTTAGACGATTTCAAAAATGTCACAATTTGTAAAGTGTCTCAAACTCATGAATCAACACTCACGAACACATATCATGAAGTTCGTGGACACTCCACAAACTGGCACACATTTTACGATTCCTCGGGAAAAATCCAAAATTATGTAAAATTTCAGAATTTCTCGAAAATCTGAGTGAAGAATCATTGACAGGACAGTCTTGACGATTCTATGGCAATGTGTTCTTTTGATGATTCAATGCTCTGTTACACAATGTCCAATGAATAGTCATGAATGTCCGAAATGAATTGAGATTCAAAAAATTTGAATCCCAAATGTAAATGTTGATCAAGTTGATCCAAATTTGTCAATCTTTAAGTTAAAAATAAAATAGAAAATTACAATTTTGAATACAATCAAGAATACATGATAATTACCTTGCAATTTTTGTTGCAATTCGATCTTACTGGTAAAAACGAATGTTGAAATCCAATCTCAAATGATGATTTAAAATGTAACAGTTTCGGATTGCTTATAATTTTCATGGACCAAACCATCTCAACCGCATGAAATTTATGTAAGCAAATCCAAAACTGCGACATTTATTTTACTGATTCAATCCATAAACTAAAATTCAAAATTGAAATCTATTAACCGATTTTACCTTTTAAAGTTGAAGTTGAAATTTTAGTTGAATGATGAAATACAATGGACCATCGTGACCAGTCTAATGCTTTGTGCTGGAAAAGTGTTCAAATTTCTCACAAAGTTCATTGAAACTAGTCTCGATGGGCCAAAAGAATGAGATCGAACTGTTGAACCAAAGGCCAAAAGACAGTTTTGGCTAAAATGTTGCAATGTGATTCATGCCACCTAGTGCACACAGTGCCGAGCAAAATAGCCAGAAATGTCAATTGATGCAACCAGACTGAGAGTTGATGCCGAAATGAAGCTAATTGCATACAAACCGTTTGGGTATTGCATCTTTTATCAGGAAATATACGGAAATTTGAGATGCGCATGTGTGGAAGCCAAAACAACAACAGCATGTTTGTATAATAATGTTTTCCGGTTAACTTCTAAATGTAATTAACTTGTGACTATAGTCAACTATAGCAACTCATCAGAAATCGTAGTAATTTGTTGCAGTTCCCAGCTGCAACAAATTGGATCATGAAATTTTAATTAATTTGCTAAACAAAAGGTCAAAAGAATTTTCAATTTTATTTTGTAAAAAAATACATAAATAGAAAATGCAAATTACAAATTATTTATTTAACCAAAGATGGAACCATGACGAAGACGCCACATGAAACGTTTGACAGCCAACTTGCCCTGAAAGAGTGTTCCAATTGGTGAGTAGCCACCAAACACTCGAATTGGGTAGCCAGTGAATGGCGAAAAGCCATAAGGATGCGAAAGGGTACGCAAAACATTTGCGAGGTTTCGTGGATGACGAACCAATGGTTGTTGATCAGATTCAGCGTTTGTGAGCGGGGCAGCAGATGCAAATGTGGTCAAAACCAGTGAGATGACCATCAAAAGGCACAAGGATTTGGTAATTTGAGAAGACATTTTGAGGTAAAACTAGTGGTCGAAAAAAAAGTTTAGAGGAAATCGATTTTTGAGATCGAATGTGCAACTAACTAGGCACTGCTCTTAAATAAGCACATTTGGACACAAAAGCAGCAAACATTAAAGTGAAAATCGTGTTTCTTATCACCTCAAAACCTAGCTTGCGCAACCACAAAAATTTAAGTCTAATAAGAGAGAAAAACAGTGAGGGGTCAAACGCTGCAGCTGGACAGTGGTCAAGTGGTCAAACAGGGTTTTTTTCCACAGTACGATTGGTCACATCTATTGGACATTGTCCAAGACAAGACATCAAGTACGAAAGCACTCAACTTTATCATTTGACCTTTGAACCTTTTGACCAACTGATCAATTCGTGATACCGTCAGTCGAGTGACACTTTGACCTTTCTATATATAACGTTCACGTTGGACATTTCTTTCTTACCTTAACCTTCGAATTTGATTTGCATTCTTGAAAAAAAAATATATCAACTTACATTGTAATTTGAGCACACGATAGTTCAAGTTCAGGTTGAAATTTTAACGAGGATTTAAAATGCAACAGTTTAGGAAGGCCACATATCTCATGAATTTGATTGACAAACAGTTTACATGAAATGAGCGACGTTCCTGAACTGTCGTATTTTATACTAAATTCAATTCGATGAAATGGAAGACCACAGAACCATCTTGACTAGTTTATTGCTCCTTGTAAGGACACTGCTGATACACAAAGGGCAATTGAAACTAGTCACGAATGGTCCAAATGGTGAAAAACTGATAATTTGTTGTGGATTTGAAAAGGAAAACTGGAACAATTTTTAGATTCAGATTCAGATTACTCTCAGAATGTCGTTTACAAAATGTTTTACAGTTGTGCTTATATTACATGAGCATCAAAATGAAAGCTATAATGAAATGAAATGAGCCACTGTATTCATAGAAATACGAATTGAGCATGCGTGGAAGTGAAAAAGACTAATGTTATTATAACATTATCCATGGAGTTGAATTTGTATTTGTATTTCACTTCCAGTGAACTTTGGAGCAATTAGCATTAGGATTACACATTATGAAAGTCAATTATGATTTACTCACTAAATTAAAAGGAAAAGGACAAAAATACAAACGAGAAAAATGAGAAACGACAATTTGTTTAGGCAATTTCAAAAATTATATTTTATTATCGAATTTTAAAAAATTATTTTTTTACAAATAACTATTAACCCTAATTTTTTGTTTTGGACAAAAAAGTTCACATTGGTTTAGACAACAAATGTTTGACAGAAATTTGTCTCGTCAAATTATTTATTCAACTTTAATCGTTCTCGACAATGTAATGTACAAATTGAATTTTCACTAAGAAAACGCAGAAATTCATTTTCACACAACATCGTCAAGAGAAAGATTCTTTTGAACATAGTTTTGAAATGTAATACAACAGTCTGGTCAACTATTTCAAAATCTCATGAATACCACTTTCATCGCTTACATGAAATTTGTGAATAGGCCAAAATGGTGCAAACTTGGAGCCCCAGAATCCGATGTACAAATTTATCATTGACCTATAAATTAATAATAATAAATGAATTAAATTTTATAAGTCAATCAATTGGTATACCTTTGAATTGAAAAGTATTCTTTCAAGAAGATTCGCGGAATTTAGTTGCTGAATTATCGAGGCAAGTTTAGTGCTTTGTGATAGAACTGAGTGAATTGAACAACACAAAGTTCACTTAAACTAGCCGTGATGAGTCAGTACTGCATGGCACAGTTTGCAATTGCAAAATGAAATGAAAACTAATTGCTTTTCAATTAATCATTTTTAATGTTATTGAAGAAAAATCGAAATGCGCATGCTCACAAGCTTCTGTGCAACTGGTAACATGGCAACAAATGTTGTAATCATATTCATGCTCAGGGCGTAGGCAATCTCGATTATAATACGCATGTTCAAGTTATGAGATCAAATTCCCAAACTTATGTATCATCATCAAAAGTACAATTTTAGTTTAAGAATAAAATGATTTTATTTCCCAATTAAAACTTTTACTACTTAACAAAAATTAGCAATTTAAATATTCCTACGCAAAATTCCCCTTCGTTGAAGCTTCTCGACAAATCGAAGGACACCAAACTGAGATCGAACCAACGTTCCAAGTGAACCACCACCAAACACACGAATCGGACGACCAAAAAAGGGCATATTTCCATAGGGACGAGTGAGAAAATCCAGTGAACGAATCAAGAAACGAAAGTCGTTTTCATCTTGAAATTTTCTATCGTTTTGGAGTGCTGAAACAAATTCGAGTGCAGTACAGAGCAATGAAATAACCGCTAAAGGAAGACAAGCGTAGAGACAAAGGATTTTTGTAAAAAATGAAGCTTCTGTGGACATTTTTGTAATGTAAATATAAAATAAATTTTCGTGTATTAAAGATTGTTGAGTATTGGCTTAGACTAATGGAAAGTGAATTTCTCGATTTGTCTAAGTAGATGTGTGTTTAGTGATTCATATATAGCAAGATATTTTTACATTGAACTTTGATTGTATGACTCATGTTTGTACTAGCGTTTGTTTACGATAAATTTGAGTATTTTTTGCTTCTTTGTAAAGATAAAATATTTTTGTTTTCTCAAACAACTTCAAATTTTAAAAAGTTTCGAGATAAAGCCTTTCTGTAATTTCTGGATTTTTTAGATTGAATAACAAAAAAATCCAAATCACAGAAAGGCATTATCCTGAAATCTTTGAAATTAAAGGTTGTACAATTGAGTAAACAAGAAATTTTCACACAACAAAACTACTATTAATACAAAAATTCAATATTAAATCAACAATTTTATGTATAAGAAGATGCAAAAAACAGTTGACCAAAATTGTTATGTTATGTAGCAAAAACCGACCGTTAAAATTAACGAAAACATTTATTTGATTTTCAAATAAATGTGTACTTTAATTTTAACAGGGAGGTTTTGCTACTTTACATAAGAATGATGGAAATTGTGTATGTTGAAATTACATTTTATAAAATTAAATTTGTAAATTTGATTGATTTCGGTACAAAACATTAAAATCACAATATTATTAAATGAAATTTTGATTAAAAAAAAGTGTTGTGCATATGTCGAGACATTTTGAGCGAGTGAGTAATTCATCAGTGAAAAATGAGCTTTATAGTGAAAATGCAATTTAGCACAAGTGAATCACCATTTCACATTCCTCGCAAGCAAAATTGAACTAGCACAAAAAGAGTCAAAGTCCATTTCCAAAATGCGTTTGCTTATACAAATCCACTAATTAGTTTAAACATGAAGAGCACAAACCGAAACGATGATATTTTCCACTGAACTCAAAAGCAATTAGTCTGTCTCTAGGTTTGTTTGTTGTTCTCCTTTTTAATGGCACGAAACTTTCCATTACATTAATTGCTATTTGCATGAAATTGCAAACGACTTGTCCAAAGGCCATTCCGAGAAATAATAAATAAAATAAACAACAAAAGATTCATCAAGTTATAGAATTTAAAATCGAAATAGATGAAATACAAAAATTGCTAATAATATTGAAAAACAGTAAGCTCTGTGCCAGGTTTTGTTTTGATAAAAAATACCATGATTTTCGTTTTCGTTTCACTCCTAGCGTTTGACTCCAAGCTCGAGTGAAGAGGCGTAGTGAACCTAGTCTTTGATCTGTGATGGGCAACTGAAAGTGTCCATGAAGGTACATCTCGGTATCATGAACAGTGACAGTTGATGTTGTAATGGAAGTACAGAGCAATGCAATTACCATTAAGTGACAGATGAATTGGGCGATTGGAGTGGAATGCATTTTGTTATAAATTTGGATGATCCAGGTTACAGGATGAAATTGGCAGTTTGTTAAGAGAAATTTAGTAGATAAATCGATTATGACCAAAGTGGTGATTCGGTTCGTTTAAATAAAGAAATGATTAAGTTTGTTATCGTAAAATAAATCTCGTAAATCTACTTTTCTGAACTTTGAACCTAAAATTCCTTAACATCTGTGCACAATTTTTTTTAAAATTACTCAAATGTCTTGAAACAAAAAAAAATATGTGTACAAAGTAAATGAGATCAAAACAATTTTATTTGAACAACTTTGAACTCAATTTAAAATCACAAACAAATTCTAAGAGGATTTTTTTCTATTTTTGAAGAATTAAAATTGATAAAAGAATGTAAATTGAAATTAGCTGGTATATCACCGAATTCAGTTTGACTGAAAGTATCCAAGGAGAAGATTTGCGAACAAACGGTTGGCAGTAGAAATGCCCCTGTCGTGTTTTCCGACTGTTTGAGTTGGATTATCTCGGAAAATCGAATTGGGACGGGCGAGGAAATTGAGAAAAGCGTTAGGTTGAGATGTGAGAGTTTGATCATTTTCGGTTATGAGCGGAGCAGCAGATGAAATTGTGGTCAAAAGAAGTGAGATGACCAACAAGAAGCAAATGGATTTGGTGAGGAGGCTGATTGGAGAAGTCATTTCGAGGTAAATGTTGAAGTAAATGTTGGGTGGTTGGATTGAAAGTGGATGGAATTATGGTTTTGGATATGAAGAGGGTCGATTTGAGATCGAATGTGACAAACTCAGGTACTTTGACTTTCTTATATAGCGAAATAAGTCGATAAAAGTATTGATAATGCGGGTTTGTAATCAAAAGTTTCTTTGTTGACTTTGAGCAGTAAACTTAAATTTTAAAATTACTCAAATGTTAGATGCGGTAAGTAGATACAAAGATAGAGCAGTTGGAGAAATTTACACAATCCATAAGACTTTATTCCAAAGAAACCACATTTGAGAGGAAACTTCATAATAGGAAGTCATTTTAGAGTTTTGCTTATTGAAATTGAAATTTTATTTTAGCGCATCGAAAGTATACTTTGAATAGGTTTTCAATACACAATCGTTGCGTAATGTACATTTGGTTATGTTATTACAACTCTATTCCTGATTCATGACCTCAAGTTAAATGAAATTACCATCATAGAAGTTGGAGTAACTAATAAGAGAATACTACCGAAAACAGAAACGACCAAAGGACGAAAATATCAGTTACTTGCTGGAGAACACAAGTTAATGTTCAGAAATGCAAAGGTAAATCTCGTCCCTGTGGTACTAACGTGGGACGGATTGGTTACTCGTCACTTTAAGCGTTACATGGATCAGATTGGAGTATCACAGAAGCTACAAGCTTATATTCAAGCACAAACATTAAAGCGTACGTGTGAAAGTGTCATGGTCGATGTTAGAAGTGATCTAAATCGACGCATTGATTATGATGAATTGAGTAATTTGTTTGACACTTTATAATTATATTTGTAACAACTATTTTTCGACTCTAACCTTTTAAAGATTAATTAATAAAATCCATTAACTAATTACAACTCTATGATTCACTCCAACCATGTTTGCAATTAACTCACCGAACGTGCTTATAACGCAATGTAATGTTCAAAGTTCAAATTCAACTGAAGTGAGTCGTTAATGGCATAGTGTGATGCGGTCAGTGATTCCCAGGAATTATGAGTTGTTTTAGTATTAGTATAAACAAATAGCATTGAAGCAATTTAATCTAGTCATTTTCATTTTTTGACACTCAAACATTGCAAACATGAATTGTTTAAAACTGATACTACAATTTTTGTATTTGCAATTCCGAAAATGTCGAATTTGTGCAATAACGTTTGATTTATTGATTATGTTTGTAAATGAATTGTTTGCTTTGTTCAATCTATTGTTTTTACTTATTCCTCGTCTACTCTACATGACTCATCAACTGTTCTTCAGTCCATTCGTCCTGTCACTCTATGTATCTCTACTTTGCTATGAACAAATGTATTTTTTGGCGCCATTTTTGATTTTAAATTTATCTGTTTGTCTACTTTACTGTTTTGTTGCATTTTGGTTTGGTATCTGATATATTAATTAATAAATGAATTATAAACAAATGCTAAAACAAAATTTAATGGATTAAGACATGACTAATTTAATCAATGATCAATTATTCAATTTTGTCAAAATCAATCTCATGACATAATTGCATTCAATCATGTCTATATCCACAATTCCAGACGAGATTCTAACATTCATTCTAACCCGAATTCCATTACAAAACCCTTTTTTATCCTCTCGAGAGTGATCACATGTATCCCGTCGATGGTATTCTATGCAGAAGTTGGTCTGCAGTCGACAACGCAAACTAACCCTCTTCATCAGTCCACCCGAAAATTATGCACCAGATCTGATGTTGCCATTTGCCGATCCATTTGTCATCAATTCTCATCAGAATTCACATTCCCTAATCGAATTTCGCAAATTTAGCCAAGGAAGAGCGCAAATCCTGGTTGAACATTTTTCCTGAACTCACAAAGCTTGAGGTACTGTGCGAGTATGCAAGTCTATCCACACTGGAACATTTGTGTTTTATGCTCCAAAGCTGGAAATTTCACCTGATCAGGCTCAAGTTGACGGTCAATTATAAATATTGGTCAAACAAATACAACTATGCACACAATCACAACGATCTCAAGTGTTTTTCTCAACTGTTTTATGCCATAAATCAGTTGACACAACTGAGAAAATTAACCTTCGATACCAAACATGAATCAATGTACCTTCGCGACACTCGAATTCAACTAAAAGCATTTCCACTCAATCTAACAAATCTCCAGTACTTTTGTTTTAACTATTCCGACAATAGGGATTGGGCGCCCAATGAATCAATTTGCAATTGGATTGTGTCATTCATTCGTTCGAATCCAAATTTAGTTGTAATCAAACTTGGAAACTCTGTTTATCAAACTGAGCAAGAACATTTGTACTCGATTGAGCCCGAATTGGCTTCTCGAATTGTCTATTTCAACATTAAAACACGTTTTAGGCCAGAAGCGGACTTGTCACGATTTTGTGCGCCCTTTGTCAATATAACTGATTTATCATTGACTACCTATTTGAGACGCTTTCTTACTAGGGAACTTGTGCCACTTGATCAGCTGAAAAAGTTAAACTTCTTGAGACTTTGGATTGTTCATGAATGCGCGAATGAGCTTTTCTTCTTTCAGGCGAGACAACCGGAACAGAGACAATTGCCAGCGAGACATCAAATTAGCACTCAACTCAAATCTGTACAAAAACTTTACCTAAAGATTGAAGTCACCAACTGTCGGATACTCGAATGCATGCATCTTTATTGGATTTTCCCTCAAATTGAAGTTCTTTTTGTGGATAAGCGTGATTTTCACTCATGCTGTTCACCTTTAGGCAGCTGTTGCATTTGTACACAATTTGAATTTTTGAAATCATTGAAAAGATTCACAGGTTCAAAGTTACGCAAAATCTGGTTTCGAAACGGAACGTTCACCAGTGAAGTTAGCTTAGGTGAAATTTAACAAACATTTTATAATTTGGACGGCTATTTAAAAACGAATTTGGGTTTAATACGATTTATTCTTTCGATAGCTCAAACTATGTTCTTTCAACAATTTTTTTAATTTGATTTTACATTTTATTTATTTCTGAAACACAAATTCCATTTCAATTTAAACAAATTGATTATATAAACAGTTTTAACTTAAAACAATCTCAATTCGTATTTGTGAATTTCGTACAAATTAGTGATTACTTGATTTTGACAAATTATTTGCACGTGTAAAAACAATCAATGTTTAAGAGGTTTTTTGTTTTAAAATAAAATGATTTTATTGAAAGAAAAAATTACGATTTACAAAAAAAATAACAACTCAAATATTTTGAAACCGACGAAGCTTCTCGACTATGCGAATGACACCAAACTGAGAACGTATGAGCGTTCCAAGCGGTGAACCACCGCCAAACACCCGAATTGGACCACCATCAAACGGCATATTTCCATAGGGACGGGTGAGATAATCCAGTACACGAATCATAATATGGAAGTCAAGGCCATCTTGAAAGTTACTATCGTTTTGGGGTGCTGAAACAAATTCGAGTGTTTTACAGATAAAGGAAATGACAGCTAAAGGGAGACAAGCGTACAGACAAAGAATTTTGGTAAGAAATGAAATTTCGTTTGCCATTTCGTTTGTGATTTGGTCATGTACTTAAAACATGTAATGTTTTGGCTTGACTTAAATACATCGAAAAGCATGTTAAAGTGCGATTGGTGATTCTAACTTTGCCTGAAGCAAGAATCGAATCAATTTTCAAAAGGTTTTGTGATTACAGCTTTTCTATATCTAGATTTTTTAGTATTTCGATTTTTTGACAAAAACCTCAAAACACAGAAAAGCTTTATCTCGAAACATTTGAAATTAAAGTTATAATACAATTGAAAAGTAAAAATATTTTGAACAACAAAGCACAATTGACGCAAAAAGTTATAATTGAAAATAAATATTTTTAAAAAATCTATACAGCAGATGTTGATGATCCAAAATTTCTATGCAAGGTAACATAGTCCGGCGATTAAAATCAACGAAAACATTTATTTGATGTTCAAACAAATGTGTACTTTAATTTTAATCGGTGGGGCTGTCTTACGATACATAAGAATGATGGAAAATTGCGAATGTTGAATTACATTTTGATTAATTCAGTACTCATTTAGATATATTAACAACACAATTGTTTGAAAAAGAATTTTGTAAACAAAAATCTTTTTACATGTTGCATGTTAACATTGAGTGATTGTGTCAATTGAGTGAGTGAGAAATTATTCAGTGAATAATTAGTTTTATAATGAAAATTTTAAAATTCTTTTCAATCTAGCACAAGTGAATCATCATCGCTCAAATTGAACTACAAGCTCGTAGCATTGGAAAAAGTAAAAGTGCATTGCAAAAATTGCATTGCCGTAGAAATTCACATTATGCAGAACAGAACTGAAACGATGACATTTTCAACTGAACTCCAAAGCAATCAGTCTGTTTCGAGCTTCGCTTGTACTCCTTGATTGTTAATGTCATCAAACTTTCCATTACCTTAATTGCTATAATGCAATTATAAATGACATGTTCAAAGGTCATTCCAAAGAAAAATAAATAATCAAAGTAAACAAAAGATTCATCAAATGAAATTCCCTGACTTTGAGCAAAATATCTGATTTGATAAATACTCTTGAAAGTCTTGAAACAAAATATGCATCACAAACAAGCTTTATATTAAAATTCAAAACAATTTTATTTGAAAAACATTCTAAACTAAAATCACACAAAGCACACACGTATATTGAATATTGGCAGGTCTAACTCCGGTTTGAGTTTGACTGAAAGTAATCAAGGAGAAGATTTCCAAACAAACGGTTGGCAGTAGAAATGCCACGATCGTGTGTTCCAACTGTTTGAGTTGGATTACCACGGAATAATGAATAGGGACGGGTGAGGAAACCGAGAAGAGCATTGGCATTAGGTTGAGAGGCGAGAGTTTGAACATTTTCGGTTATGAGCGGAGCAGCAGATGCAATTGTGGTCAAAAGCAGTGAAATTGCCATCAAAATGCAAATGGATTTGGCGAGGAGGCTGATTGGAGAAGACATTTCGAGGTAAAGGTTGAGGTAAAGGTCGGTGGAGGGGGGGTAAAGTGGATGGAATTGTGGTTTGGGATATGATGAGGAGATCGAGTTGAGATCGAATGTGACAAATTCAGGTACTTTAGTTTTCTTATATAGTGAAATAAGTTGAAAAAGTAGTGATTATGCTGGTTTGTAATCAAAAGCGCTTTTTGTAGACTTTGAGCAGCGACAAACTGAACTTTCAAAAAACACTCAAATGTCTAAACAAGTTCTTGAAACAAATATGCATCACACAGCGTAGTACAAGATTTCGATACTTCGTCTGAAAATAATTATGATTTAATAATTTATAAACCAAAAATTTCGAGACATTAATAAATTGACTCACTCAAATAAATCTTATAAGTTGTACCATTTTTGAGTGTTCGCATCAGCGACTGATCCGTGAGTTTGACATCACGCAGATGAATACTACGAATGTTCGTGTAAATGTAGACCTCTTCAAATATGCTAATAATGGAACGGTCCAGTTTGTCCAAATTTGGATCGGGTATTGTGATTTGGTACAGTTCTGTGTTAAAAAATTATAATTTTTCAAATATTTGATTAAGATTAAAATACATACTGTTGTTGTCAGCTCTTTTGAGTGTAACATTTAAATACGTCATTTTGGGTTTATTTGATTTAAAAAATTTTTTGGTTGTTGTTGACTGAACAAATTAGCCGTGTTGATGTAAGAGAACGTGTGTGAGCAAGTTCGCATCAACTAAATCATAACATTACTATATACGATTACTATATACGTAATAAGATGTTCTCGTATATAGCATAGTCGCGACTCATAAATAAATAACGTGACAATTATGGGAGAATTATATAAATATTATATTCAAATAAAATAAATAAATTACAAAACAGAAAATACGTAAAACAAAAATATTCATTTTATTTTTTTTGAAATTCAGACGTTACAAATCATAAATATTATTGAAACAAATGCAAACCACATTTAAGGGGAGACACGATGGAAATACGCTCAATGGTGCATTTTTTGTGGAATTACGACAGGATTTAGTTGACTTTTTTGCATCCATGTTTGGACCACATTTCTGAACCGATTTTGACAAATGTGTGGGTATAAATTGAAAAAAATTAAAAGAACTTAAAACTGAACAGGAAAGTTTAGAACAAGTTGATGACATTTTTAAATTTACATGAACAAAAATCCAATTTGATCGTTGTATTTCTAAAAATTATATTAAATTATAAAGCAAAATCAGTTGAAACAAATAAACTTACTTATTAGTTCATTGGATTTTCTTCAATTTAGATATTTCACTTTCCATAATAGAGCAAGATTTCGATTTAAAAGGTGTGGATTTAAAAAATCCAAATTGAAGTTTGCATTAAACGGGAAAAAATGAAATTCGATGAAAGTGAGACACAGAATTTTCAATTATAAACGATTTCTTCAATTAAATATGATCATTTTCGTTTTCAATACAAATTAAAATTAAGAATAATATATTTTAAAAGATTAATAAATATATTTTTTTCAAAATTTAGTAATTTCCTGCCTTAATTATTTTGCTGAAAGCCTTAATATTGTGTATTGGGTTTCGAAAGAGCTAGTGATTTGTATTTAATGTTTAACAAAAACATTAAGTCAGATAATTGTTCTTTGATAAATGCGCAGACTTATTTTGTGTTGTACAGTTCCATCATTCATGTTCACCTCACGATTCACCAAATCAACGATCTGATAACGAAATCTTGCACTAACACTAGGCGTCACATCCACCTCAAACGGATCGAACTGAACAATTTGCGGCAGATCACAAGATTTAAGCAACCAAATGGTGCTCAACTTGGGTAGTGATCGTGCAAGTGAGCGCTCAAACCAGTCGAGATCAGACTGGTTGAGGTGAAAGTAGTTTTGTCTCACTGCGTGCAGACCGTCGAGCTTGAGTGTGACCAGTTTGGGAAATATGATGCCGAGATGGATGTCCAATTGACGATTGGGGATGACGCTATAGCGTTGGTGGTAATCTAACGATTTGGGTAATATGAAATCGAGGTGAAGTGAGGTCACGGATGAGAGTTGAACTGACTGGTCAAGTTGGTCATCAAACCATTTCGGTTGACAGCGAAGTCGAACATAGACCAAATTGGGACAGTGGCCTGACAGTTGGGTGAACAGTTCCAATGCAGTGCAGAATGGTTCACAGTCAAACTGGATCGATCTGAGTCGTGAGTGCACATGCATTTCACATGACATGAAGTACTGGAAGTTGTCCGGCGCACTGAATTGCTCACCAGCTGAAATGGTGAATCTCCCCTCAGAAGGCGGAACATCCATCTGTTCGGGCAATTGAAGATCTGTGAAATTGTGAATCGCTTTCTCGAACCAATGATACACCAACTTGAGATTGTCCTGCACAACTTTGTAAGCGTTGGGAAATTTGGCCCTCACCAGGCGCACTATTTCCTCTCGAGAATGTGAACTGGTCATTCGACAGTCCTTGCACAAGATCAGTTCGGTTATTGTGTCGAAACGTTCATGTTGCCTTTCAGCAGCTCCCAACTGCAATTGGGCTAACATTTGTCTCAGATCTTGAGTCATACCCTCCACCTGACGAATTGCCTGTTCATCATCAGGATTGTCACGCACTTGATTCACAAGTTGCGGGTACGTTACTCGGTTCGGATCTGGATTTGGATTTCCGCCGAAAGCACGAGCTAATCTGTGCAAGCGAATTTCTTCATTCCGACGACGCGGCTCTGGAACCTCCGGAACGTCAATTTGATCACTCTTCCAGCTAGGAAACATAGAACAAAACGTGTTTCGATTGATTCTCATTTTGGTCAACTGGGTGAGCACTCTCAGTGGGGTCAATCGTTCCGCATTCAAATTAACATAAGTCAGTCGAGTGCATCGTTGAGCGATGGATCGAAGAAGATCTTCGCTAAAGTCGTCGACTCGAAGTGTCAATTCGGTGAGTCCCAGGGGCAGATGCAAAACACATTCGGCCAGTTCACCTCGATTTTGAACGGATGTGGTCAACTTGACGAGAAGATGAAATGTTTGCAGTTTTGGTAATGCGCCCAATTGAAGGAATATTTGAGCATGTACTCGTGCCAGTTCGGGAGCGCCTTCCACTCCAAAACAGAATCGTTCCAGCGAGGACAGACGAGACAGATGGAGAAATGTGCAATCCACTGGATATGGAACATTCTCTAGATGGGATTTCACTTCATGATAGGATTCGTTTTCTGGGACCAGGCTGACCAGTGTAAGAGTACGTAGATTTGTCTGAAAACGGCCAGAATTTAGGTGACTAAACAGTTGTTCCCAGGGCAAGTAGTGGTTCAGGACAAAATCGCGAGAATCGACAGAATCTGAGTTGTACAGCGCCACCTGTAGGGAAACAAGCTTCTCGGCAAGATCACTTTGCAAGAGAAGATTCAACGCACTGAACATTGCTCCATTGTTCTGAATGGACACTGCCAAGTGTTCGAGTTTAGGAAAAAGTACTCGAACCCGACTTGCCAACTGGTCACCATCTAGTGAGCAGCTGGATGGATTGTACACGAGTGTGTAGCGCACTTCTTCTAGATTTGTTTGCTCGAGAAGGTGCAATCCAAATTGGCCATAAAGTGAAGATAGTGCTGGTGCAGTGGTACAATCGATGATGAACAGGGACTTGCGCTTGGCACAGGCGGCAGCGTGAAGTTCGGTCCAACGGGTGGAGATTTGTGGAAAGGGCACAAGTTCAGAGGTGGTCATGTAGTCGAGCAGGGAGGACAACATTTCGTTGGGAAAGTTGTTCAGATTTGTAGAATTGTCCACTTGAAGAGAATTGTCCATTTGAGGAGCAATGTCCATTTGAGGAGCAATGTTTACTTGAGGAGAATTGTCCACTTGAGGAGCCATGTCCATTTGAGGAGAATTGTCCACTTGAGGAGAATTGTCAACTTGAGCCCGTTCCATACTACCCAACTTGTCTTGACTTTCCATTACAGTCGATATGAGTCGAAGGTCGGTCATGTACTAAATGTAATGAAACCAGTTCGCTTGGATACTGCTGCAGGTATGAAAACTACGCAGTTATGGCGCCTTGGGTGTACGAATGCGTCCACGAATGGCCAACCAACCAACCGCGAACCGCCACCGTTCCAACTCAAATCAATACCCGTGGGTTTGGTTTCTCTTTCAATTTGTCACTTTTTTAAGTATACTCTCGCAAAATAAAGCTTGATTTTGTAGGTATTCCTCCATTTGTCTGTGAATTATCTGCAGGCTTGGGCATTGAGGAGAAGCAAACCTTCAGTTTTGGAGGGATTCCTCCCAAAAAGGTTCTATAGAAAATTTCTCTGCGCATGTTCATACGAATTAGTATTCTATTTGTGGGGTGACATATTTCATACTAATGGATAAAAAGTGTTTTGATTTATAAGTTAATTAATAAGTTGTTGACGAAAAAGTTATTCGAGCAGAAAAACACATTAGTAGCACATTTCACTTTCATATTAATAATGTCATTTATATTGATTCTCTACACTGTCAAACACAGATTGCAAAACCACTGCGGAATAGAGCAAAATTTAATCAAAAAGTGTCGAGAATATATTTAAAATTCATTTACCATAAATGTAAAATTGGCAAATAAATAATATATCGATGAAACAAATTCCATGTAGACATTAATCAAAAATCACAAATTATCCACTTAATCGACCATTTGATTTATAAATAAATAAATAAAGTACAAATCCGAGAAATAAAAATATTTGAATATTTATTTTCAAAAATGCAGACAAATTGCAAATCATAAAGATCATTGAAACGAATGCAAACCTTATTTAAAAGTTTATTAATAGAATATTTTTGAAAAAGAATAAGTTTTTCATAAGGAAATTCCACCAATCTTCATCTTGATGAATAAATAAATCATAGCCCAGTGTAATAAACCAAATAAAATGGGCATATAGTATGATTTTGTAGAGAAAGTCCGCTCTTATCGGGAACGGTAAGAAACGGAAGTTACGCGGGTTGAACAGTCGGCAATATTTGTAAAATCCATAAGACAGAAATATATAGAAACCAGAGACGATTACAATATTAAAGGCAATTTCAAAAGCCATTTTAAGAGCTTTGTTTGAACTGAAATATGATTTTAACTCATCCAAAAGCACACTCATAGATTTTGCATTCTACATAATCGTTGCGTAATGTTCGTTTGGTTATGTAATTACAACTCTATGTGATTCACTCCAACCATGTTTGCAAATACTAATTAACTCTCAGAACGCGCCTATAATGTTCAATGTAATGTTCAAAGTTCAAATTCAACTGAAGTGAGTCGTTAATGGCAAAGCGTGGTCAGTGATTCGAGGGAATTGTGAGTTGTTTTAGTTTTAATATAAACAAACATAATTGAGGCAACTACAATGCCAATCTAAAGTTATTTTTACTTTTGACACTCAAACAATTGCAAACATGAAATTCTTGAAAATGATTCTCAAATTTTTGTATTTACAATTTCGAAAATGTCGAATTTGTGCAATCGTGCTTGATTTATTGATTTTGCTTGTAAATGAATCGTTTGCGTTTTTCAATCTATTCTTTTTACTCATTCCTCGTCTACTCTACATGGCCCATCAACTGTTCTTCAATCCAATCGTCCTATCAATCTATGTATCGCTACTTTTCTATGAACAAATGTATTTTTTGGCGCCATTTTTGATTTTAAATTTATCTTTTTGTCTATTTTACTGTTTCGTTGTATTTTTGTTTAGTATTTAATTTATTATTTAATTAATGAATTACAAATATATAAAATACAAAAATTAATTAACAAATTAATTCTTTTGGGTGCGGTTTCACAATATTATAATATAATATTTAGAAATAAATGTTAACAACAGAATTTGAAGCATTTAAAAATGATTCAATTCAATTAATACTCAATTATTCAATTTCTTCTAAATCAAAATTAATTCTTTTCATTCCAGCAATATTTTTGGTGCATCGTTCCATCAGTAGAACTAATTCGGCTTGTCCGTCGTCTTTTCTTCCATTTCTGTAGTAAATCCAGTAGAATTGTGCAATTTCACTTCCATATGTGAGAAAAGCGCTTTTCATGTCTAGAACACACGATTCCGGAAGTGCGTCGTTAAATTCAGTTTTAATAGAACAAAAACTTGTTATTCCCTTAAATCCAACAGGAAAAATCAGTTTCAGACGCAATTCGGCTACGTTAGGCAGGGCCCATTTGAATCGATATAGTTCGTATGGCGAAGTCATAGAGCAAAATTCAAATTGACGAACAGATGGGAGTTGAGGCAATTGACGGGCGCAACTTTCCAGTGGCATACTTTTATCAGATAAATCAAATAGATGAAATTCATGAAGTTTGTGAAGATCTCCTAGAGAATCAAACAAGCGACGCAGGGAATTAAATTGTAAACAAATTATCAAACATAAATACTGCAATGAAGACCAGTTGACAAGTTGACGCCTTATCTTAGTACTGATAGTAATTTCAAGTCGAGTAGTCTTACTGACAAACTGTTTGCTTGCGTAGTTGTTTTCTCTTTCTGGCCAATAATTTTTCATGCCAAAACGTTCAATTCGATCAAATGGAATTTGAAGTGAAGCGTTCAATCTACGGCCGCGATAAGGATCCTCAAATTGAATACAACTTCGAACAAATCTAGTACAATAGTCAACTGGAAAGTACAGTGTGTGCAATTTTGTTGAATTCTGCAAAAGCGGTTCAAGCATTTTTAATGGCCAGTTCTTTGAAGAAGACATCATAGGTTTTTGATAGTTGATTGCGAGTACTTGCAAATCATGAAGACCATTGATTGCCATAATCACATTGTCATAGTCTCCATCGTCTTCAAAATCCACAAAATACAAATGTGTCAATTTGGGCCAGTTTCTCAACAGTTGTTCCAGTGACCGACATTCCCAATCATTTGTTAATGATGCAACTGTAAGTTTTTTCAAGTTGGGAAACATTTGGGCTAAATCAACAATTTGTTCCAAATTGTGAACGTGAATATCGTGGGATAGTTTAATCACCTCTTCACCTCGCCTTGCAGATTCATTCAAATAATAATCATCTGAATTGTCTAATTTGAGTATCAAATCATGATTAGATCCAACTTCATTTTGATCCACATCCAAGAAATTCATTAGATTTTTAAGATAGCGAATTTTATGTTTAGTAGTTCGACAACCACCAAATAATCGCAATTGAGTTTGTTTGAGAAACACTTCGCGTTTGATGTCTTTTAGCCGATGATGTAATGAAGAGAGTTGAAGGATTTCCCACGCGGGGATACGTTTGAAGATGTTGAGTAATATGAGATCAGGAAGTTGGGTAAAAGAAGGCGTCATGATTATTTGGATTCTATGAGTTTTTGTGATAAATTCAAGCACAGAAATAAAGCAATTTTTAGAGCAGCTTTATTAGCTGCGGACAGTACGCCGGACAGTCAAAACAACATAGGACAGGAAAAAGACATATTAATTGGTTTAAGGTAAAGTAAAATCCACACAGCACATTTATCTATTTACACATAGTTTGGCTACTCATAATAAAGACAAAAAATTACATGTTCCAAATTCATAGTATTTGAATATATTTATAAAGTTGCATTTAAATATTCGATATGAACAGTAAAATATGCTAACAAAAGAATTTCTTTGAATGCAAATTCATGATTTAAAATTAAATCAAAATTTAGTGAATTTAAACATTAATTAATTCAATCAATACTCATCTGTACTCAATTTTTCGATTTCTTCCAAATCAAAATTAATTCTTCTCATTCCTGCAATCATTTTGGTGCACAGTTCTACCAGTGGAACCAATTCTGCCACTCCATCATCTTTCCTTCCATTTCGATAGTAAATCCAGTAGAAATCTTGAATTTCGCTTCCATAAGCGCGAAAAAAGCGTTTCATATCTAGAACACACGATTTTGGTATCGTACCACCATATTCGTTTTTAACTCTAAAACAAAAATTTTCTAAATCTAAACATTCGGTTAATTGATTCGAATAAAGCAATTTCAGACGCAATTCGGCAACGTTTGGCAGCGCCCATTTGAATCGATAAAGTTCGTAAGGCGAAGTCATGGAGCTTAATTTAAATTGACGAACAGATTCAAGTTGAGGCAATTGACGGGCACGACTTTCCAGTGGCATTCGAAATCTAACTTCTGAATCGTTGATCAGATGAAATTCACGCAGATTATTAAGATGAGCCAAAGAATCAAACAAGTTATGCAGGGTATTGCTTTCTAAATCAATTGTTAAACTTAAATACTGTAATGTAGACCAGTTGACAAGATGCTGTGTCTCTGTACCGATGGTAGCTTCAAGTCGAGTAGTCTTACTGATGAACTGTTTGTTTGTGTCATCGCTTTCTGTGCAATGTTCTAACAAGCCAAAACGTTCAAATCGGTCAAATGGAATTTGAAGTGAAGCATTCAATCGATGGCGATAAGGATCCTCAAATTCAATACGGTGAACAAGTCTAGTACAATAATCAACTCGAAAGTACAGAGTGTGCAATTTTGTTGAATTCTGCAGAAGTGGTTCAAGCATTTTTAATGGCCATTTTCGTGACGAATTTGCATCTGGTTCTTGATCGTACACAGCGAGCACTTGTAAATCGTGAAGATTGTTGATTTCCATAATCGAATTGTCATAGTCAAGAGAATCTCGACAATCGTTTTGATAATCCACAAAACACAAATGTGCCAATTTAGGCCAGTTTCTCAGCAGTTCACCCAATAATCGATGTTCACATTCATTGGCACATACAATGGTAAGTCTTTTTACGTTGGGAAACATTTGTGCCAAATATGTAATCTGTTCCAAATTGCGAACGTAAATATCATGAGATACTTCAATCACCTGATCAAAGTTAAATGTAGTATAAATTTGCTTATTTTCAAGTGGATTATAAAATTTGAGTACCAAATCAAAATTAAATTCATCTTCATTTTGATAACCATCTAAAGAATGTAATTGCTCTTTAAGATAGCAAAGTGGGTACTTCGAAACTTGACAACCACCAAGTAACCGTAATTGAGTTTGCTTGAGGAACACTTCGCGTTTGATGTCTTTTAGTCGACGATGTAGTGCAGAGAGTTGAAGGATTTTCCACACAGGAAGACGATTGAAGATGTTGAGTAATATTAGATCAGGAAGTTGGGTAAAAGAACGTGCCATTCTTAATTAGACGAGATTCTATAAGTTTTAGTGATAAATTCAAACGCAGAAATAGACACCAAATTAGTATTTTCCGGATGCATGAAAACACATACCTAAGCCAATGCGAACATCAAAATATGACAACAGAAGAGATCTTGCGCATGCGTATTTTGTTCAAAAATTCAAATGCATCTAACAAGTATCCAGAAGATTTGTGCGGCAGTGCCTATTGGACACAATTGACACAATTCATGTATAATGTTACACTGTAATTCGAAGGTAGTATTAACTGTTAGTATGGGGCGCTGAGGCCCCAAAGCCACTTTTTCTCCTGCTTGAATACTTTGATGTTGTTGTCATGCATTTGCATTGCTGCTTGGTTTGGCTCAGGTTGAAAATTTGCGTGCAACTGGAAAATAGGAATTTTTGTCTATTTCTGTGTTTGACTGTCTCACTAAAACCTATTGAATCTCATCCAGCTAATCATGGCACTTACCTATCTTCCTGATCTCCCTTTACTCAACATCTTCAATCGTCTTCCCACGTGGAAAATGCTTCAACTCACAAAACTTTGTCACCGATTGAACAATATCAAACATGAAGTGTTTCAAAAGCAAACTCAATTGCGATTACTTGGTGGTTGTCGAACTACTAAGCGTGAACTTGAATTTCTTAAAAAGCTAATGCATTCTTTGGATGTGGATCAAAATGAAATTGGATTTAATTTTGATTTGATACTCAAATTTGACTATTTCCGGAATTATGCTGAAATTGAACTATCTCACGATATGAATGTCCACAGTATGGAACATATAACGGGTTTAGCACAAATGTTTCCCAATTTGAAAAAACTAGTAGTCGCTTTCACAAGTGATTGTGAAAATCGTTTTATGGAACAACTGTTGAGAAACTGGCCAAATTTGACACATTTGGATTTTGTGGATTTTCAAGAAGATCGTCGAGTTTCTCTCAATTATGACAACGTGATTATGGCAATCAATAATCTTCACAATTTGCAAGCACTCGCAATACACTTTCAAGAACCTAATATGTTTTCCACACGAATCTGGCCATTAAAACTACTTGAACCACTTCTTCAGAATTCAACAAAAATGCATACGCTGCACTTTCGAGTAGGCCTTTTGACTAGAATAGTTGATCGACTTTTTGATTATCGCAATCCTTTTAACCATCGATTGAATGTTTCACTTCAAATTCCATTTGACCGATTTGAACGTTTTGGGATGGTAGATTATTGGATAGAAGGAAGCGAAACCGCCATTAGCGATCAGCTCATCAATAAGACTACTCGACTTGAAGCTACCCTCGATACAGAGATAATGCTCCTTGCCAACTGGCCTGCATTGCAGTATTTGAGTTTGAGAGTTGTGAATTTAGGAGATAATTCGCTATCTCATTTGTTTAATTCTTTGATTGGGCTACCCAATCTGCATGAATTTCATCTATTCATGAATGAATCGAATGCTACTTTTCGTATGCCACTGGAAAGTCTCGCACGTCAATTGCCTCAACTCCCATCTGTTAGTCGATTTGAACTTTGCTCTGTAATTTCACCATGCGAACTTTATCGATTCAAATGGGCACTGCCTAACGTTACCGAATTGCGGTTTCGGTTACTTTGTTCGGAAGAATTAATGGAATACAATGAGGTTGAAAATTTTTGGTTTTGTCTTCAAACTGAACTTAGTGATAAACTGCCTGAATCGTGTGCTCTAGATATGAAACGCGCTTTTCTCACTTATGGAAGTGATATTCAACATTTTTACTGGATTTACTACAGAAATGGAAGAAATGGGGATGGAGTGGCAGAATTGGTGCCACTGGTAGAACGATGCACCAAAATGATCGCTGGAACAAAAAGATTAAACTTTGATTTGGAAGAAATTGAATTTTAATTTTAAGAAGTTGATGTAATTTATTAGAAATAAAATAATTTTTTAAGCAAATAAAATCATGGTAAAGTCAATTTTACATTTTATAATAACTTTAATATCTTGAATATATTCTTTTTAATTAAAAATGAATTCAATAATATTTTTGTTGTACAGTTACGGAATTGTGTTTGTTTTTCTCAATAAATATTGAGTTACATTAATTTGCAATGAATTGATTTTATTGATTCTAATTTGTCCATCAGTTGTCCTTCAGTTCATACGTTCAGTTGCTCAATGTTCGAACATGTTCGCGAAATGGACATTGGAATAGGTTTAAAGGTAAAGTAAGATTCACACAGTTCGTATATCTATTTGCACATAGTTGGGCAATTCATAATAAGAACAAAACAAATACGTATTATATATGTATGCAAAGGTTTACAAATAAATGCTAAAACAAAATTAGGTAGATTTAAACATGATTAATTCAATCAATACTCATCAATTGTTCAATTTCTTCAAAATCAAAATTAATTCTACTCATTCCTGCAATCATTTTGGTACATCGTTCCACCAGTGGCACCAATTCTGCCACTCCATCATCTTTTTTTCCATTTCTGTAGTAAACCCAGAAGAAATATTGGATATTTTTTCTATAAGCACAAAAAGCGCGTTTCATGTCTAGAACACACGATTCCGGTAGTACATCATATTCAAATTCAATAAATGAACAAAAACTTTCTAAATCCTTACATGCGGTCAATTCATCAGAATCAACCAGCTTCAGACGCAATTTAGCAACGTTAGGCAGTGCCCATTTGAATCGGTACAGATCGTAAGGAGAAGTTATAGAGCTAAATTCAAATCGACGAACAGATGGCAGTTGAGGCAATTGACGGGCGCGACTTTCCAGTGGCATTCGAAAAGTAACACCCGAATCATTTATTAGATGAAATTCGCGCAGATTATGAAGAACAGTTAAAGAATCAAACAAGTGATGCAGCGAATTAAATTCCAAATCAATTTTCAAACTTAAATGCTGCAATGCAGACCAGTTAACAAGATGGCTTGTCTCAGCACCGTTGGTAACTTCAAGTCGAGTAATTCTACTGATGAACTGTTGGTTTGTGGCGTTGTTTCTTTCTGGCCAATAATTTGTCAAGCCAAAACGTTCGAATCGGTCAAATGGAATTAGAAGTGAGGCATTCAATCGATGGCGAAATGGATCCTCAAGTTCTATACGGTTTTGAACAAACCTAGTACAATAACCAACTGGAAAGTACAGCGTGTGCAATTTTGTTGAATTCTGTAGAAGAGGTTCAAGCATTTTTAATGGCCAATTTGGTGATGATTTTATAGTAGGTTCTTTATAATGCAATGCGAGTACTTGCAAATCGTGAAGATTATTTATTTCCATTATAGAATTATCATAGTAGAGAGAATCTCGAGTTGCGCATTGAAAATCCACAAAACATAAATGTGTCAAATTGGGCCAGTTTTTCAGCAATTCGCCCAATAATCGATGTTCACAATCATTGATGCATGCAACGGTAAGTCTTTTAACATTGGGAAGCATTTGTACCAAATCCGAAATTTGTTCTAAATTGCGAACATGAATGTCGTGAGATACTTCAATCAGATGATCATAAATAAATCGATTATAAATTCGATTAATTTGTGGATTATCAAATTTGAGTATCAAATCAAAATTAAATTCATCTGCATTTTGATAGCCATCTAAGGAATGTATTTGCTTTTTAAGATCACCAATTTGACTCTTAGTAGTTCGACATCCACCGAGTAACCGCAATTGAGTTTGATTAAGAAACACTTCTTGTTTGATGTTGTTCAGCCGGTTGCAAAGTGATGCGAGTTGAAGGATTTTCCACAGAGGAAGACGATTGAAGATGTTGAGTAAAAGGAGATGGGGAAGATCGGTCAGTCTAGATGGCATGATTAGTTGGACGAGATTCAGTAAGTTTTAGTGATAAAGCCAAACACAGAAATAGACACCAAATTAGTATTTTTCAGTTGCATGAAAACACAGATTTTCAACACGACTCAGGTGAGTCAGGTCCTGAGCCGCGAACATCAAAATATGACAACAGAAGAGATTCTGCGCGTGCGTATTTTGTTCATTAATTCAAATACATACATCTAACAGGTATTCAGAAGATTTGTGTAGCAGTGCCCATTTGACAGTTATGAACACTATTCATATAAGATGTTACACTGTTATTCGAAGGTAGTATTAGTTGTTTCAATGGGGCGCTGGAGCACAAAAGCCATCAAAAACGTCACTGTTTCCTCTCTGCTTGAATACTTTGATGTTGTTGTCATGCATTTTGCTGCTCGGATTAGTTCGGGTTAAAAATATGTGTTTTCATGCAACTGGAGAATACTAATTTGGTGTCTATTTCTGTGTTTGACTTTATCACTAAAACTTTGCGAATCTAAACTAATCATGGCCCCTAAATTAGCTGAATTGCCTGATCTCATTTTAATCAACATTTTCAATCGTCTTCCTTTGTGGAAAATCCTTCAACTTGGGTCACTTTGTCACCGACTGGACAACATCAAACAAATAGTGTTTCGAAAGCAAACTCAATTGCGATTACTTGGTGGTTGTCGAACCACTAAGCGTAAACTTGAACTTCTTAAAAAGCTAATACATTCCTTGGATTGGATTCAAAATGAAGTTGGATTTAATTTTGATTTGATACTCAAATTTGACAATCCCCGGAATTATGCTGAATTCGAATATGGTCAAGAGATTCAACTATGTCACGATATTCATGTCAACAGTATTGAACAAATTACGGATTTAGCACAAATGTTTCCCAACTTAAAAAGACTAGTGGTCGCATTTACGAGAAATTGTGAAAATCGTTTTATGGAACAACTGTTGAGAAACTGGCCCAATTTGACACATTTGCACTTTGTGGATTTTCAAAACGATCGTCAGGATTTTCTTAATTATGATAACGTGATTATGGCAATCAATAATCTTCACGATTTGCAAGTACTCGCAATACACTGTCAAGAACCTAGTATGTTTTCCACCCGAATTTGGCCATTAAAACTACTTGAACCACTTCTGCAGAATGCAACAAAACTGCACACACTGTACTGTCGAGTTGGCCTTTCGACAAGAATAGTTGGTCGACTTTTTTATTATAGCAATCCTCTTAACCCTCGATTGAATGCTTCACTTCAAATTCCATTTGACAGAATTGAACGTTTTGGCATTATAAATTATTGGCTAAAAGATGGCACAGCCATAAGTGATCAGTTAATCAGTAAGACTACTCGACTTGAAGTTACTGCAATTCATACTGAGATACGACATCTTGCCAACTGGTCTGCATTGCAGTATTTGAATTTGAAAGTTAGGAATTTAAGAAATAATACGCTGTCTTGTTTGTTTAATTCTTTGGTTAATCTTCATTATCTGCGTGAATTTTATCTAATCAATGTTTCCGGCGTTAGTTTTCGAATGCCATTGGAAAGTCGCGCCCGTCAATTGCCTCAACTTGAATCTATAGGTATACGTCGATTTGAACTTTGCTCTGTAAGTTACAGTGTAACTTCGCCACACGAACTTTATCGATTTAAATGGGCACTGCCTAACGTGACCGAATTGCGTCTGAAGTTGTTTTTTTCTGAGGAATTATCCGATTGTAAGAATTTATCAAGTTTTTGGTCTTGTCTTCAAACTGAAATTGGTGATAAACTGCCTGAATCGTGTGCTTTAGATATGAAACGCGCTTTTCTCACTTATGGAAGTGATATTCAACATTTCTACTGGATTTACTACAGAAATGGAAGAAAAGACGATGGAGTGTCAGAATTGGTGCCACTGGTGGAACGATGCACCAAAATTATCGCTGGAACAAAAAGATTAAACTTTGATTTAGAAGAAGTTAAGAAGTTGATGTAATTTATTGAAATAAAATATTTTTTTAAGCAAATAAAAACATGAAAAAGTCAATGTTACATTATATAATAACTTTACTATCCTGAATATATTCATTTTAATTAATAATTAAATAGAGTTAATTATTTTAGAGGTAAATAACTATTAGTTCTGGGGCGAGGACGGTAATCAAACTCATTGCGGCGGAGTGTTATTACCAACTTGAAAGTACAGTGTTTTCAATTTTGGTGCATTCTGCAGAACTGGTTCAAGTATATTTAATGGAAAGTTTCTGGGAGAATATCTACTAGGTTGTGGAGAGTATATTGCGAGTACTTGCAAATTGTGTAAATCATTAATTGCCATAATTGCATTGGCACATTCGAGAGAATCTCGAGTGTCAGGTTGGAAATCCACAAAATACAAATGTGTCAGTGTAGGCCAGTTTCTCAACAGTTGAACCAGAAGTGGAGGTCTGAAAAGGCTGGTAAATGCAATGGTCAGGCTTTTCAATTTTGGAAACATTTCTGCTAAATCTGTAATTTGTTCCAAATTGCGAACATAAATATCATGGGTGAGTTTAATCATCTCTTCATCTCTGTTTACAGCATCATTCCTATAATTGCTATGTTTGTGGTCGAATTCGAGTAACAAATCAAAATTAAATTCCACTTCATTTTGATTCACACCCAAAGAATGCAGATACCTTTTAAGGTACCAAAGATTCCTTTTTGAAATCTGACAGCCGCCAAGTAATCGCAATTGAGTTTTCTTATTAAACGATTCATGTTTGATTTTGTTTAGTCGACTGTGTAGTGAAGCGAGTTGAAGGATTTTCCACACAGGAAGACGATTGAAGATGTTGAGTAGTGGTAGATAAGAGAGATCAGTCAATGAAAGTGTCATGATTAGTTGGTTGAGATTCTATAAGTTTTAGTAATAAAGTTAAACGCAAAAATAGACACCAAATTAGTATTTCCCAGTTGCATGAAAACACTGCAATTTCATGATTAAAACAATCATGATTATTGACCTGAGCCAAACCGAGTAGCAAAAAATGACAAAAGTATGTGTACGCTACGTAGTTACCAATACTGCTACACCAAACTGACTACATTCCAGAAGTAGTGGTCCACCTCTCTCAACGCATCGATGCATCGGCAAGGAATTCCACGATGCATCGATGGGTTGAAGGTGGACAGAGGCTGGCTGTCGACGCGTCGATGCATCGAAATGACTTCACTGCAGTACAGTACGCATGTGTATTATGTTGTCAAATCCAAATGAATCAACAGTATTCAGAAATTAGTACGGTAGAGCCCATTTGACATTTGCAAACACAATTCATCAATGAAGTTATATAGTAAATGGATGGTTGTACTAACTGTTCATATGGGGTGCTAAAGCACCTACTCAAAAAAAAGCGTCACTGGTGATGCTTTCTCTCTTCTTGAATGCTTCTGTTGTTGTCATATTTTGCTGCTCGGTTTGGTTCAGGTTGAAAATCTACTTTTTCATGCAACTGAAAAATACCAATTTGGTGTCTATTTCTGTGTTTGACTTTATCACTAAAACTTATAGAATCTAAACTAACCATGACACTTGTTGATCTACCCGATATCCCATTACTCAACATCTTCAATCGTCTTCCTTTGTGGAAAATCCTTCAACTCTCTAAACTTTGTCACCGACTGAACAACATCAAACATGTAGTGTTTCGGAAGCAAACTCAATTACGATTACTTGGTGGTTGTCGAACTTCTACGTACAATGTTAGTCATCTTAAAAAGCTAATAAACTCCTTGGATTTGGGTCAAGATGAAGTTAAATTTGATTTTGATTTAATACTCGACTTCGACCATGAACCCAACAATTATTGGAAGCATGCTGAAAATCGTGTTATTAAACTGTCCCATGATATTCATGTGCGCAGTTTGGAACAAATTGCAGATTTAAAACAAATGTTTCCCAAGTTGGAAAGACTGACCATTGCATTCACCGATTTTTGCGGACCTGCATCACTGGTTCAACTGCTGAGAAACTGGCCTAAATTGACACATTTGTATTTTGTGGACTTTCAACGCGATTCTCGAGAGCCAATCGACTATGAGAATGCGATTATGGCAATCAATAATCTTCACGATTTACAAGTGCTCGCAATATACTCTCCATTCAAATTTTCTCCTCGAATCTGGCCATTGAAAATACTTGAACCACTTCTGCAGAATTCAACCAAAATGCACACGCTCTACTTTTCAGTTAGTCTTTGCACTAAACTTGTTGGTCAACGTATAGAGTTTGCAAATTTATTGGACCGGCGATTGAATGCTTCACTTGAAATTCCATTTGACCGATTTGAACGTTTTGGTTTGGTAGATCACTCACCACAAAGTGGCAACAACCGCGCAAACGAACACTTCACGAGTAAGACTACTCGACTTGAAGTTAGAATACTTCACCATCTCGGCACAGAGATTAGGCAGCTTGTCAACTGGTCTGCCTTGCAGTATTTAAACTTGATTGTTGATTTAAAAGATTTATCATTGTCTCGTTTGCTCGATCCTTTGACTGATCTTCATAATCTTCACGAATTTCATCTAATCAATGAATCGAGTGGTACTTTTAATATGCCACTCGAAAGTCGAGCCCGTCAATTGCCTCAACTGCCATCAGTTCGTCGATTTGAATTTTGCTCTATGACTTCGCCATACGAACTTTATCGATTCAAATGGACACTACCAAACGTAGCCGAATTGCGTTTGAAACTGTTTGGTTCTGTTGAATTAACTGAATCCAAGAACTTGGCAAGTTTTTGTGATTTTATTGAATCTGAATATGATGATGTACTACCGGAATCGTGTGTTCTAGACATGAAACGCGCTTTTTGGGTTTATGGAAGTGAAATTCAAGATTTCTACTGGATTTACTACAGAAATGGTAGAAAAGGCGATGGAGTGGCAGAGTTGGTGCCACTGGTGGAACGGTGTGCCAAAATGACTGCTGGAATGAAAAGATTGAATTTTGATTTGGAAGAAATTGAACAATTGAATTATGATGACTGTGACTTTCTAGACTTTAAAATTGGGCCAAGAAGAAAAGTACATTTTTAATAAGTTTTATATTTATTAGTGATTTTATTTGACAATTTAACATTGAATATTTATTTATTGATCAAATATATTTTTTAATAAAGTTTACATTTGATGTCTCCCACAAGATGCCTCTAGTGCTCCATTAAACATTGAATTAGTCTGCTAATGAGAGGATATGCGCAGATTCGCTCAATTGGTTCGGTTGTTGGGTTGTGTTATGTCGATACCTCACATAGAGTACAAATTCAGTTTGGTAGAGGTACTCCTAAATACAGCGAGACTAAAAGCATAACTCAAACTGTGTTCTGCTGTGTCCGGCTTGATTCAGAGTGAGAATCTGTGTTTTCATGCAACTGGAAAATACCAATTTGGTGCCTTTTTCGGTGTTTGACTTTATCACTAAAACTTGTAAAATCTCGTCCAACTAATCATGGCATTAACCGATTTATCTGATATCCCATTACGCAACATCTTCAATCGTCTTCCTGTGTGGAAAATCCTTCAACTCTCAAAACTTTGTCACCGACTGAACTACATCAAACAAGAAGCATTTCGTACTCGGTCACATCTGCGACTACTTGGAACTTGTCTAATTACAGCAACTGAGTTTCATGTCATGAAACGAGAGATGAATTTCTTTCAAATGAACCATAGTCAAATTGGAAATGATTTTGATTTGATACTCAAATTCGAGAATCAAGTCAATGTATGTAATAATATAATGTATGTAATATAATATATAATTCTTGGGTTAATAGATTGCTCATTAGTCACAAGAAACTTGATTCACTACGCAAATTCCATGACAAATCGATGTCTTCTAAAACGTAAACATTGGTCTGCCAGCGGCCGGCAGCTGAAGTTTGCTTCACTGCAGTGGACGATTTCCACAGTAGTGGCTCTGCGATACGAGTGTTTTGGCGCTTCAGAAACAATGTCGTTTATCGCATTTATCTCGATAATGACTTTGAATTTTTGGTTTCTCTCTTCGGTTTCTTAATCTAGAAGTTCTAAGTTTTCAAACGTGTACCAATTATCTACAGTGGAGTTATTACAACTTTGAGTAAATTGAGCCCAAAATACCTCAAAAAAGCCGTTCTCATTGACTTTGAGATAAGAAATCTCAATCTTCCGGAAATTTTTTTGCACTTCTGACATTACCAATCGATTCAGAAGGTTCTAATTAGTTAAAAACAAACTAGTTTGGAAATATAGCAAAAAAATGTCTCTATTTTGTCGGGTAGTGTAATTACTTGCAAAAAAATAAAAATAAAAAACATCTTTAAAATTTCCATTATTCAAATTTGCGCTAATTTGTATAATCATGCACATTCATTATTTTTATTCTGACAATTTTTAGATTTACTTAAGGTTTCGTATAATTTTTGTCCAACTTGTAATTAGCGAGAAAAATCAAATGACACTTGATAAGCAAACAAATTTCTAGAATGCTTTTTGACAAAAGAAAAAAAAGATAAAGAATAACTATTTGACTAACAAAATTTAGCAAACGACATAATTTAATATTCAAAGAAGAAAACCTTATTCTATGAAATACTTTTTGATTGTCTATTTTGATATTTGATATTTTATTATTTGTTTTTTTTTTTGCTTGACAATCAAGAGATGTGATCAGAGATGCTTGAAATTGCAGGATTGCAATTCTAACTATGGACCAAAGGACATACCGTCAATTGCCTCAGCTTGCATCTGTTCGTCAAAGAAATGGTAGAAAAAGCGATGGAGAGGCAGAGTTGGTGCCACTGGTCGAACGGTGTGCCAAGATGACTGCTGGAATGAAAAGATTGAATTTTGATTTGGAAGAAATTGAACAATTGAATTATGATGACTGTGACTTTCTAGACTTTAAAATTGGGCCAAGAAGAAAAGTACATTTTTAATAAGTTTGATCTTTATTAGTTATTTTATTTGACAATTTAACATTGAAAATTTATTTATTAATTAAATAAATTTTTTAAATTAAAGTTTACATTTGATGTCTCCCACAAGATGCCTCTAGTGCTCCATTAAACATTGAATTAGTCTGCTGATGAGAAGATGTGCGCAGATTCGCTCAATTGGTTCGGTTATTGTGTTGTGCTGTCGATACCTCACATATACCTCATATAAATGGCAGCACAAGTGTCAGTTCGGTAGAGGTACTCCTGAATACAGTGAGACTAAAATCTTAACTCAAACTGTGTTCATGCAATTGGAAAATACTAATTTGGTGTCTTTTTCTGTATTTGACTTTATCACTAAAACTTGTAGAATCTCGTCCAACTAATCATGGCATTGACCGATTTATCTGATATCCCATTACGCAACATCTTCAATCGTCTTCCTGTGTGGAAAATCCTTCAACTCGCATCACTTTGTCACCGACTGAAATTGAGATCATAATACTCATGCGCATAAACTCTATTGTCATATTTAGCTGTTTGATTTGGCTCAAGTTTTGAATTTGTGTTTTCATGCAATTGGAAAATACTAATTTGGTGTTTTTTTCTGTATTTGACTTTATCACTAAAACTTGTAGAATCTCGTCCAACTAATCATGGCATTGACCGATTTATCTGATATCCCATTACGCAACATCTTCAATCGTCTTCCTGTGTGGAAAATCCTTCAACTCTCAAAACTTTGTCACCGACTGAACTACATCAAACAAGAAGCGTTTCGTACTCGGTCACATCTGCGACTACTTGGCACTTGTCTAATTACAGCAACTGAGTTTCATATCATGAAACGAGATATGAATTTCTTTCAAATGAACCATAGTCAAATTGGAAATGATTTTGATTTGATACTCAAATTCGAGAATCAACAAGATGTATTGGATGAATATGAACTAGCCAAAGTAGGTCGACAAATTGAATTGAAACCCGACATGTGTGTGCGTCATTTGGAACAAATTTCTGATTTGGCAAATGTCTTCCCCAATGTGCAACGACTAGCCATCGTTTTCAACGACAATTGTGGACCTCAGCCATTGGGACAATTAATGAGAAATTGGCCCACATTGACACATCTCTATTTTGTAGAATGCAAATACGAAAATTCAAATACTCTCGACTATGACAATGTGATAACAGCCATCAATAATCTTCACCATTTGCAAGTGTTGGCTTTGAATTTTTCGAAATCGTCGGGATATGATACTAGAACGTGGCCATTGAAAAAGTTTGAACCACTTTTACAAAATGCTACAAATTTGCACACATTGTACTTTCGTGATAGTTGCTGTTATTTCAGTTCTAGGCCTAATGGTCACTTACAAGCAGATTATGGCGGCTATTGGAATGAGCAATTGAATCGAGTTGAACTTGTTGAAGCCTTTGACCGAATTGCTCATTTTGGATCAGCAAATTTCTCACTTTGTGGCATCATCACACATCACTGGTTCATCAGTAAGACTACTCGAATTGAAATTAGGCTCGATGGATTTCAGTCCTTCAAAATTCAACTACAGCAACTGAATCTGACCAACTGGTCTGCATTGCGGTACTTGAATTTAATCATATTTTCCACACATTCGTCATTGACTCAATTGTTTGGTCAGCTAACTCATTGCCACAATCTGCAGGAATTCAATTTAACCATCTATGATGAGAATTTTAGTGTGCCATTGGAAAGTGTCACACGTCGATTGCCTCCTCTTCCTTCTGTGCGTCGATTTGAACTCTTTACCTCGAACACTACACCTCACCATTTGTATCGCTTCAAGTGGTCACTGCCCAATGTAACAGAATTGCGCTTTCGGCTTTATTGTTCGACCTACTTGACCAGTTGTGATAATTTGAGCAGTTTTTATGAGAATGCACAATGGACCATGTTTCTTAAAGTGATGCCTGAATGTTGTTGTGAAGATATAAAACGTGCTTTTCTCATTTATGGAAAAGAGATTCAAATGTTCTACTGGACTTATTATCGAAATGGTAGAGGTGGCAATGGACAGGCCGAATTGGTTCCACAAGTGCAACTTTACACCAAAATGGTTGCAGGAAAGAGGAGAATCAATTTCGATTTGACAGCAACTGACTTTTAACCATTTAACATTTAATTAATATGCTTTGATGAACGTTAAATACTAATTTATGTTCAACTAACAAATGTATAGTAAGTAAAAAATTGCAAACTCAAATGAAGTTACAATAATTGACGAGAAACATCAAAACACCTTTTCCATTTGCATGAATTGAAGAAAGAAATTGTTTTTTTGTTACTCCACATAAAGTTTGTACATTCAGGCTCCTTTGCCTAGGTCAGGGTCAAATCATGTTGACATTTTTAGAAAAGGCTTTAAAATTATTACTAAACACTTTGAATTTGATAGCGGAAAATAGTCAAAAACGCCATTTTATAAATTGACATATTCACTGTGTTAATTACTTGCAAAAATAAATAAAAATAAAAATAAAAACTTCTTTAGAATTTCCATTATTAAAATTAGCGTTAATTTGAATAATCATGCAGATTCGTTAGTATTATTCTAACAATTTTGAGGTTCCATTAAGGTTTCGTAGAATTTTTGTTCAACTTGTAATTAGCGAGAAAAATCAAATGACACTTGATAAGCAAACAAATTGCTTGATGGCTTTTTGACAAAGAAGAAAAAGAATCACTATTTGAATAACAAAATTAAGTAAACCACCTAATTTAGTATTCAAAGAAAAAAACGTTATTCGAAGAAATACTTTTTGATTCCCAATTTTGAACTTTTATATTTTATTATTTGTTATTTTTGGGGTTTCAATCAAGAGATGCGATTTGAAACGATTGAAATTACCGGATTGTAATTCTAACTATGGATCAAATGATATAAAAATTATTTTTTCCAATATGTGTTTGTACGCCTACCAAATTATTCTTGATTCAGCAACATTAATGAACTCAATTGAAAATTTGACAAACCACAATTTGTCTTACATCTAACTAAATTCATGCGATTGATTGCACATTATTTTATAAAATCGCTTGCAAAGTGATACTTCTCTAATATTTGATTTAATAATTTGACTATAGAAATAATTTTAAATATTTTAGTATGAGAATCCAAAATTAGTTTACTTTCTCCTCCAAATAAATTAATGAAAACTAAATAATAAAAGAATTAATTTACTTAATTTATGCATTTAATTTTGGATAGCTAAATTCGGTATGCGAAAAGTGACACGAAGTGAATGTGTACGCACGACATGCAATTTGAATTACATTGACGTAGGTAAAATGTATTATGGTATGCTTTGTATATCACTTTTACTTATTGTTACTATTACTTATTATCACAAGCTAATAATAAATATACTTTACTGGATTTATTTTCAATAAAGAAATATTAAAAATTTCAAAAGCATTTTAATGACATATTAAAATTACATTTTAAATTCGATGAATTCAGTTAGACGGCTTCGATAACGAAATTTTTACTTCATCACTTCATCTCTTGGGAATCTGGTTTGTTTTGGTCTTCTTTTGGTTCTCCTCGACGGTTCATTGGCCGTTTGTGTGTGCACAGACATAAAGCATTGTTTACGCTACATAGAGAGACGATTCGAAGTAGAACATCATAAATTACACTAGTGGAGGTTGAGTGAGTCAGTGACAGTTGAGGACTCTCTGTGTGTGCAACATGTGATACAAAGTGACAAACTCATAAAAGGAGAGAGGTGAAAGAAGCAAAGTATAAAATGTAATTACAGTGCATTTATGTACTATCCGCATTGCCAACTAAATCATTTTTTTTGTTCTCGACATGTCATTTTAATTCAAAATTAACTAATTTAATTTAATTACTTGATCCTATTTGAATTCTCGCTCAGTTGGGCTCTGCAATAAATTCTAGTTTAGAAAATAGCAGATGCTATTTCTATTCGTAGTGGCTTCCGTGTACAAAATCTTTTCTTCTCACTCTGTAAATGTTTTAGAGATTAACCTCTAAAAGTAATAAAACTGCTGGCTGTTGTTGCCATCATCGGCTGGCGCCTGTTTTACAGGGACCTCACAATGACACACAAGTTGGGTTACTGTAAATTAATTAATCAATCTTTTCACGTTTTAAAAATGTTTGTTACCAAGAGAAACATTATTTCGGTGTGTCTTTTCTTGATTAGTATCACATCACAAAAAGTAATTTCTGAAGAAACAACAATCAATTCCAATTTGTTTTCAACCTCAAATGAAAGTTTCGATAAGACCACAGTAAATTACAATCTTCTGACGCCAAAAAGTCCTTCACGTATAATCGTCGATGTTTGGCTAAAAAACAAAATCTTTTTAATATGGAACTATAGCTATCCTCCCCTTTTCAATTATAATTCCTCAATTCCACAAAATATTGATCATTTTCGTGTAGAAATTTCTTACCGCACGTATGCAAATTTTACTTATCATGATGAAATTATATATAAAAATAATAACATTGCTTTATCGTCTTGTGGTGAATTTAATACCTGTAGTGGATGGATTCATGATAATTTCACAATTCGTCCATATTCTACATATTGGATTAAAGTTATGGCCTGCAATGAGTTGAATCAATGTTCTTTATCGGAACCTTCTCATAGCCCCTTTTTTAAATCACCACCTTCGCGTCCTGGAAAAATGGATCCGCCAAGTGTTGAAAAAATAACCGATTCAAAGTATCGAGTTTGGTTTACGGAACCTCAAGAACCAAACGGGCCAATCCATTGGTATTATGTGAAGCAGCAAAATTCACTTGTTAATGATACACAAAATTATGAATTTCCTGATGATTCTAAATTTGCCGATATTGACTTAAGTTGCAGCAATTACTCATCAATCGACGGATTTTCTACTTTTCAAATTTCTGCATCAACATCAAACTTTTATTCTCTTAATTCAAGTGAGAAAAATGACGATTTGACTGGGGAATATAGTGAACCAGTGTATATAGATTTGTGCCATCAAAATGATTCAACTAAAGATCAACTTCAAACTTCAAACACCGGAATTGTAATTACGATTGCGCTAATAAGCTCCTTTGTAATTGTTGCATCAATGTTGTTAATTTGTTTTACGGTTAAAAGGTACATGAATGTGAAATTAAAGAGTGAAAATCTAGTGATTAAAGTTCAGTGCAATACGATTAATGAAAGAGATATTGAGCCGTATGTTGGTACCAATTCGATTGAAATAAATAAAATTTTCCCTAAATCTGATTATGTTTCGAGATCAACTGAGCTTGACATTCGGAATTTGTCCATAAAATGAAATTTATTGTACAAATTCCGAATGTCAAACACAATCAAGTTCGAAACTGCTACTGCTTAAGAAAATAACTTGTTTGCGAGATGAGGGCACATGAGGCTGTTTCTTTTTTTATTTAATAAACGCTTTAATATTTTAAAAATTGTTTGTCTCATCAATTGCAATAAATTATAATTATAACTAGAATTTACTGAGAGCAGTTTAGCTGAACGCTTTGAAACGATTACAGGAATAACAATCCGTTTAATTCGTTCAAGTTGAGTTGAACAGCTGTTTGGGTGTTAAGCTGAAGAAGATTTATTGTGTTTTAGTTTAGACCGCAATCATGTTTGTGCTTAAACCGGCTGCAGAAACCATTTTCGAAGCATCGAGAATGGTCCATTCTGACACAAACTTGGCTGTAACTTGTGCAACTCAAAAAGATCACTGGTTATCATCAAAAGTAATAAAAGCACTGTTGGTTGATTGTTTCACCTTGATCTTATCTACTAACACCAGTAACCTCGTCATTTCACCACATTTTGT
This sequence comes from Rhizoglyphus robini, assembly GCA_023373905.1. Classification (NCBI taxonomy): domain Eukaryota; kingdom Metazoa; phylum Arthropoda; class Arachnida; order Sarcoptiformes; family Acaridae; genus Rhizoglyphus; species Rhizoglyphus robini. The sequence continues at coordinate 543,039 of JAKIJQ010000020.1, forward strand.
GGATGGTAAACTAATAAAAGTCTAAAGTCATAAAGATATTGCACAATTTTGCCCTTACTAAAAGTACAATTAAAATTTGTCTAATGATCATTACTCGCGATTACAAAATGTCTCTCAATTATAATTATGCGCAATATAAGAATGCTTAATATTACATACCAGTAGAGATGTTATTAGTTTGATAATTTTTTTAACCAGACGAAGTAGGTAGGACGGAGTCGTAATCTATTAATAGTTTTACTCTGTCTGTATGTCCTTCCGTCCGTCCGTTGTTTTCTTACCAGAAGAAATCATAGTACCCCTGCAATCAAACTTGGCATACACTCTCCACAACACGAGAGAAGGTTACATTCCAAAAATCATCTTTTAGCTTTTACCTTTTTTAATACCAATGTGTTCCGAATGCATTATGTGTGATTTTATTTAAACTTTGCTTCGCTATTTACCAGACTTACCAAAAATTTTCACAGATATCGTTTCCTGAACATTTTTTAAAGTCAAAGTTGAATATATATAGAATTACTATTATAATGTCAAAATGTTTGCTATTGAAAGAATTACTATTTCAATACTTTGTCTGATCAGTATTTCATCTGAAGAAGTACTTTTAAATGAAACAAGAACTGATTTCAATCTATTTTCAACCTCAAGTGAAAGTTTTAATTTCAGTCAACAGTTCAAGTTTGACAACAACAATATCTACAACTCAAATAAACCATTTGATAATATCAATAACACTTTACAAACACCAGCTAGTCCTACAAATGTCAATATCGATTCTTGGTATAGAGACAAGATATTTTTAAAATGGAAATGTAGCTGTGAAAATTTTCATCATGTTGGTATAGAAGTTGTGTACCTCGGCGCGATTTTGATGGATCACTATGATTTGATTTATAAAAATTATAACATTACTATTCAAGATTTATCGTTTTGTCTATTTGGATCCTGCAGTAAGTTAGTTTTTTTCAAAAATTACACAATTCAGTCATACTCTTATTATGAGATTAAAGTTGTGCACTGCAATGCTTTGAATCAGTGTTCTTTGCCGTCAAATTTGGAAAATCGCAATTTTCTTTCACCACCCTCACGCCCCGGGAGAATGAACCCACCAAAAATTGAAAAAATAATCGAATCAAAATATAGAGTTTGGTTCTCAAAACCTTCCGAGCCAAATGGACCAATTGATCGGTATAATGTGAATCAGCGAGATTTACTTAATGATACACGAATTTACCAATTTCCTGGTGATGCTAAATTTGTCGATATTTATATTAATTGCAGCAAATACTCCTCAGGATTTTCAACTTTTAACATTTCTACATCTGCTTCAAATTTGTATTTTGGTAAAGAATATAGTCCATTTGGTAATACGACTGGGGATTTTGGCGAACCAATGTCTATAGATTTGTGTAATCAAAATTTATATAAAAGCAAAATTTTAAATAACGGAATTCTGATTACGATTATATTAATAAGCTCTTTTATAATTGTTGCATCCATGTTGCTAAGCTTTTTCACTGTTAAAAGATACAGAAATGTGAAATTGAAGAGTGACAATTTAGTAATCAAAGTTCAGTGCAATACGACAAATGAACGAGGGAAAATAGTGCAACAGTATGTTGGCAGCAATTTAATTGAAATTAATAAAATTTTTCAAAAATCTGTCTGTGTTTCAAGATCAACTGAGCTTTTTAGTCAGGGAAACAATGAAATTCCTGGTACAATTTGTCAAACTGAATCAAAAGGTACAGCAGCAACCTCAGGAAATGACATATCAAAGACAATTTCAAGTAAATCACAACCTTCGTATATTTCAATGGACGATTTTGTGAACAAAGTTCAATGCAATACGACAAATGAAGAAAAAGAGATTATGCAGCCATATATTGGATGGAACTCTATTGAAATGAAGAGAATAATTCATAAATCTGAATATGTTCCGAGATCAACTGACAATGAGTTTCTTCTCACAAATGGTCAAACTGAATCAAAAGAGATAGCTAAACCAAAACCTTCGTATATTTCAAACCAAACTTGTTTTGATCATTAATTAATTTTTTTCTTATTGATTTTAACAAAATTAACCAATCACAGGCAAACAAAAAACTGTTAGTAATGTTTCATTATAAAATTTAAAATCACATTCTGAATTTATCCAATTTTGTTCAAATCCATTTTAATGTAATAAATAATGAATTTAGAAATTTTGTGTTTACGTGAATTTTAAGAATCTTATATTTAAAAAAATAAATATTTCAATTTAAGACATTGTTAAAGTAAAAACTAATATTGGAATGTTATTCCAATTAAAATATAATCAATTGATTGAACGCAATTGGCATCCAATGGTTTGAATTGACTGAATTGAAAGAAAATAAATAAATAAAATAAACTTATTCAAATATTTGAAAATACTTTTGATAGATTGTTGATTTGCTTTGAAGATTCTCGGAATCGAGTACTTCTCGATTGATATTTGCTTAATCGTGTCGTTTTAGAAAAGACTGACAACCAGATCACTTTTATGTGGACTCTTAGATCACTATGAAAAAAATTCAGCATGTTTCTGACAACATGAATAGCATTGAGTTCAATTTTCATGAAAGAATAGCCATAGGTTCTCGAGATATGAAATTCCAAAGTTCTTGACTCGCGCCAATCTAGGCACGCTATTATAAGCAACAAGCGCACCGCACTCACACCTCTGCTGTCCGCTGTTCAGCTGCAGAGAGAGCACATTCGAGTGTGACACTCGGCGTTGGTATTGGTGACAATGAATGAAAGCACACATTTCCGGCTCTGAAACAGAGAACAAATCATATACAAATTCTTATTATTTTTTGGCAATTGTAATATTCTGTAATGTTTTGCAAACGTCGCTATTTGTAACATCGTTAATGAGCAGACTAGTAATACTCATCTTTCACAGAGTGGTTGCCATGTTCTGTTAGTTTCTAAACAGTTGCTCTCAGCTTGATTTGAATTCTCTACTTTTTTGGATCAATCAACGAATATGAACAAGAATCGAGTAATTTGAGAACTGATCCTGCTCATCTAGGAGTACAACACGTCGATCATCGGTGAAGCAATTTCTGAAGAACTTGAGACTGTTAATATGTTTGTCGGAGGTCATGATGACTTCTTTGACGGAGATTACATTGAAGTTCTTGATTATTCTAATTCGACGCCTAGAAATGATGGTATTAATGAGAAGATGCTTGACGATGTAATTACATGCCTTTCGAATCATCGAACCAAACCAAAGAAACAACACAATCTCTTTCGCAAACATGTTTGCAAATACCAGTTTCTTCTCAGTAGGCTCAAACTTCAGATTCGTCATACAGATGCTAACAATTTCTGGCGATTCAATATTTTCAATAAATTAATATCTAGGAAAAGTTATCATGTATGGTGTACGAGATGTTAATCATAAACATAATTGAGAAACTCCCGCGGGCGTGTGTGCTTCTGAGCAACGCAGTCGCCACACCTGAGCAGGGACGCATCACTGCCAGAAGCGGGCCAAGATGGGCGCCCGGAATAAACTTTGGAATTTCATAATTCGAGAACCTATGGCCATTCTTTCATAAAAATTGAAAGTTAGTCTATTCACATAGTCAGGATCATTCTGAATTTTTTTTCATAGTCATCTGAGAGTCCACATAAAAGTGGTCTGGTTGTGAATAGTTATTATTCTTATCAAGCTTGACAGTCGACAAATTATAAGTGATATCCAAAACGGTCCAATAATTTTTCATTTTTGACCATTTCAACTTTCTCATAATTTCCAAGTATGCAAATGTCAGAATGGCGGATGGCACTACGAAAGTGAGCACAAAGTTGATCATCATAAAGAGGTGACGTTGTTGCAGTGTCCAATCGCAATAGTACGAACATTGATAGTAAATTTCACCGTCATAGTTGAATTGATTCGTTTTCGTATAGTACGAGGGAACAAATGAGTAGATTGAGCCTAGAATCCAGGTTAGGGAGAGTAGAATTGTGGTGTGCGATTGTAGCCATTTGGTTGTGCGCGAAAGTGGATGAAGTGATGTGATGTATCTAGGAAGTTATTGATTTCGGTTAATTAATTAAAATCCAATCAATCTTACCTTTCAATTCCAATCAAAGTCAAACTGCCGGACGTGACAAAGACACTCAACAACTGCACGCCCTGAGCCGTGGGACAAAGCCAATGAGGAAATGGCCACTGCCTGAGCACAAAATTGGAATAACTGAAGGGCACACACAACACTCCGTGCACAATGTCCGACACTGCCAGATTGATCACATATTTGCGTGTGTTGCTGCCAGAGGATTCACGGCCAAACACTTGCACCAGCACAACCACAATGTTGCCCACAAGGGAGAAAAGTGCTGTGCACGAATACAAAGCTATTATCAAAGACTGAATTGGCACAGAAGGAATTGTTTCGAGTGTTTGCAGCTGAAAACAAATTGGTTCGTCGAGATTAGTAGAATAATTTTGCATTATTGGATTGTTCGAATGGAATTATTTCTCCATTTTTGGAAGAATTTCACACTAATAAAATTATCATTTTATTACTTTCAAAAGTATCTCTAATGTTCAGTCAACGAAATCAAGAAACAAACTAAAATACAAGAAGAGTAAATTCCTCTTTAAATCCTAGTGAATCGCATCTCATTCCAGTAGCCACATGACAACACATTTCAGTGCTGTTCGCTGTCGATTCTGCAATGGTAGAGCTCACTAGCCCCATTTCTATATAATCAGAAGTTTTTGTTTTTGCCTTTTATATGCTGTAAGATGTAAATACGAAAAGAAATCTCATTTGTTTACCCGACCATCATGCAAATTGAAAATTTATTCGTGCGAACATCATGATGCGGGGCCCATGATGATGATGATGCCCTGCAGGGCAATCGTATTTCGCATAGAGATAAGTTGTTTTGTTATCTTTTTAGCATGAACGTAACAGGAGATATTTTGCTTTCTGGTATTTTTTGTTTATTTGCCAACCAGGAAATTACAACAGTTTACAACAAATATTTACATTTAGAATGGAGGTAGGTAAATTGCCGAATTGTAGAACACAATTGCGTTTGTGTAAATATACAAAACTAAGTCAACGTGCACAATTGATTTTCGCAATAAAAGCTCAATAAAAATGGAAATTTTTAAAATATTATTGATTTGCCTAACAGCGATAATTGCGTGTAGATTAGTTCTTAAAATAAAACAAAAAGCAAATACAAAAACTAAGTTGAATAAATAATTCATTTTATCAAGTTGACACTCACTTTTATATGCGTTTTAGTTTGTTAACTTTACATTGTACTGAATCTATTTTTGCCTTTGTGCAACAATAATTTATTTTTGATTATTTATTTTCTTGTGCAAAAAAAACAGAGAAAATATGAGTGGAATCTATTAAAGAATTTAAAATAAAATGTATAAAATAAAAACAAAAATAATTAATTAAGCATAAATCTATAAGCATAAGCTCTGACTCTAAAGAGTCTGGCTAAATAGAAAAACCAAACGTTCTCTATCATTTGACAAGCGGACAAAAGTAAATGGAATTTGAATATAGCCAAACCAGAGTAAACAAGAAAAAAGGTAAAACATCTTCAATGTTGAATCATCATGACTGTTTAAATTCCCATTAAATTCTCATTAAATTCTCATTAAATTCCCACAAATACATAAACTAGGACATGCATGCATGTCTGTGATGCAATTGTTAATATGTTTACTAATTGACACATGGAATTAAATGTCGGTAAGTACGTTTATTAAGTTCATTAATTCAGGATTAAATAATATAGTTCATAAAATAATGCTGTTTGCAAAATTAATTGCTTTTTACTGTATGTTTCTAAAAATACACTGTCAAATCTTTCATATACAAATTGCACAACCAACTTAAGATAGACATTTTAGGTTTAATAAAAGCTATTTCCATTTTTAATCTCACCATTAAGTAAACTCATTTAAAATGCTACCAAGTCACATACTAATGTAACTGTAAACTAATTTGTCCACTATTTGGCATTATGCAGAAAAGAAAAAAGGATTCAAAATTGTACAATGTAAAACAAAACACTGTACATTTGGTTTTCTTGTACTTTTGGTTACGCAAGATTGGTTGTTTTTATCAAAACCTAATTTTATCCAATGTCGATTGTTCAATTCGTAAATAAAAGCTTCTACAACGTATTCTGCAATTCAATTGTTTTCTAACACAACTTACAATCTGAGAAAATCACTATTTGTTTGACATCTAACCCAATTACACAGCATGTTACAAAATTTTGCATATGAAAAAAATTAAATTTGATTTAATAATTTCCCTTGAGAAATAATTTTTGACCTCGTATAAACATATTATATTAGAAAAAGCCTGTTAACTTTGATCATCCAATTAAATTAACGAGGAACAAAATAATAATACAAAACTTATTTGCTTGAATTATACGAGTATGTAATATTTATGCAATTTAATTAAGGTTACCCAAATTAGGTATGCAATAAAGTTACATTAAGTGAATGTGTGAACACGACATGCCATTTGAATTACATTGAGGTAGGTAAAATGTTATAAATAAATATGGTAAGCAAGGTGTACAATGTACAACATTTATTTTGAACCCACAAAAATAGATTGTACGGTGATTGCACATTAACACACTGACACGGGGCTATTAAAAGAATTCTGTAATCGATGAAATTGCCGGAACATATTTTCGTTTTAAAGATTACATTACCAGGAAAATAATCAAATAATTGTTAGTTGATTCACTAGTTTATTTCTACTAGATCGAAAGATCACCAAACGATTACAAATTCTACGCCTCCGTATCCATTTTAATGTTATGGTTTTGAATCTTATTTCGAGAAAGTTTGAGCCCGAGTTTGACATTTTAATAATCCTCTAAACATATACCGCGAAGCGTGTACGCTTATATATAAAACAGAACAGAGCTTTTCGTTTGATTGTTTGCATTTTACATACAGCATTTACATGAGACGGGACAAATTGTATTTGAACAATGATTTGACAACACAATTGTGCATGCTTTCAATCAAATTCTTTTGTCATTCTTCAGTAAACCTTTTTAAAATGCCTGCTATTCCCGGAAAACGATCCAAAAATAAATGGCGGTGGAATTATTACTGCAATTATTATTAATTTATTAGTGAAACAATTTTAGAATTTAGAACCCAAACGTACTTTAAGGACCCAAACAAATAATAAATGTACTTTCATGAAAGAAACATTAAAAATTTTCGAAAGAATTTCTATGGCACTAGTTTACCATTGAAATTACATTTTAAATGGGAGGAATTCAGTTAGTGGACTTCGATAACGTAATTTATGAGTTGAATTTCTACTTAAAAGCAACTGCCCCGCAATACGTAATTCACTATGTATGAAAAATGTCTTACACTTTGAAGCCTTATAAAATAAGTATCCGGGCCAATGTCGTGCTTTTCAGATTTGATTCAATTAAATTGATAATGTATTTTCTTTTGAATCATATTTTTATTTGTACGAATTTCTACTTTGTTGTGCTGAACATCTTTTACTAAATCCGGAATAGACCTGTTTTACTGTATGGGGCATTTCTCTGTAGAATTGTGTGTAACAGCAAGTTTAGTCCAACCTTCTATGATAGTTATGATTGGTTATACAACAATGTAGTCAAGCTATTGTAGTGAAATCACCTTCGGATGCGTTTCACCATCAAATAGGTGATTGATCAACTGCTCCGCATTTGTGGCTATTCCGAAAAGATTATTTGACGCATCTAACGTGAATACCAACAGCATTGTTATCCGTCCAAATTAATAAGTTCATTGAAGTATGCTGAACTGAACAATTCCTAACAATTGCCCAATATCTTTTGCCAATCTGGACATATCCACAACAAGCCATACCTTAACATCGACGAATTTCGGTTTGAATAGATGTTGTAACAAAATATTGTATCACCTTAGTTTCAGAAGAAAAAGTATAATTAAATTTACAAATGTTTTGCTTATTGTGATTAGGACATACACTAGAAAAATATTGTGAATTACTATTATTCGGGTATGTGCAAATGAATATCATCTTCCAAAAACTCGACATTTCATCATTGTCAATTACTTCAAATGTGCTTTTGCATGTAAACAACATCTAAATTTTAGGTAACCAAAAAATCACCAATGATTCGAATTAACATATTCAAAGGTGATCACAAACCAGACCTCAATAAATTGCTTGAACTTGCATGCATCCAATCAGTTTGACAATGACATTCGCTCAAAATTACATTAATTTTAAAGAATCGTTGATGAATACTATTAATTTAATTGTTGGACTTACCTGAAAGGTGTGTTTTTACAAGGAAACGTTTGCGCATCAACAAATGACTACGTGACTAGTCACATAGTCATTTGAGTTTCCTTGTATAAGTTCAAATAAATCTAATAAAAAGAATTTATCGCCGCTTACCCCACTATATATCTAAAAAATATATTCTGTGTGGAATTGACTCATTCTGGTGTTCACGAACACGAAAGTCAATGTAGAGGTAAGAAGAAAATCAATTTTCTATTATATAGAGAGACTCTTGATTATAATGAGCAGTCGTAGAAGTTTACAATACGTATACAAACTATATACAAATAAAGCTACCCGTGAGACGCAACTAACTCGGCGAGTAACCATAACAACGATTTGTGTTGAGTCTCTATCTTTGTGTTGTAGATTTGTTACTCATTGTGTGTCTCTTGTGTTACTCGTGTAACTCGACGCTTCTAAAATTTTGTTTAAAAATGGAACTTATCACTATAAAACAAGAGATATACGACGACGACCAGGTTTCCAATTTGAAACCATCCCAACACTCAACAACATCAGTTGAACGTTGCAACACTAAAGCATCTGGTTGTCGCAAAAGACACAACAAGACCAAAACAGTGAAGCTCAGAACTGTGCCCTCAACTCAGCAACTCTCAATTGGCATGTTCCTCAAACAAGAAGAAGAGGATGACAGTGCTTACCTGAACTCACAGCATCATCAAGAAGATGAGGAGGAACATGTCCACACAGGTAATGCTTGAATGTATACTCAGTGCATTCGGATTTAGTTGTAGCACCATATAATAGGTAAATATGCCAAATTTCATCGAAATTGGTTGATGTTAACCATGGTCGCACTTGATTTGTTTGATTCAAATCAATTTTTCATTAAACTCCTGAATGTTGGCAGCACACTATCAGGGTGTCACAGTGCCCTACTGGGGGCATTCACAAATGCGGTTACCTATAGGAGCTAATGTATTTCAAGTTTCGGTGATGGGGCGCTCCGCCTAATAATGTATTAACTATGTAAATTTTATTTATTATTCAAATTAAATATTTAAATTAAGAATAGTAAAAGGGTTAAACTGTTTTTTAGTCCTAAAATCTGGATTTTGGGTTCGAGAGAATAGAATAGTCCGAATAACTTGATCACGTGTCTTGGCGTGGCAAACTTGAAGACTTACTTCAGTGACAAGACGAACATGACGCTCAGTTTCTTGATCCTTGCTTGGATATTTTCGAACAATATTCTCTGGGTCTTCTATGAAATTCAGGAACTCTTCCTTGGTTTTTAAATGCTTAGTAACAGGAGGTTCGTAGAGATCTTTCCAGTCAATCATTTCTGTGTAATTAGTCTCAGAATTGATTTTTGAAAATAAAACTGTTGGCACTCTGACATTGTTTTGCCTTTTCTCCCGTGCTTTAAAGATTGCCAACATTCAGGAGTTTAATGAAAAATTGATTTGAATCAAACAAATCAAGTGCGACCATGGTTAACATCAACCAATTTCGATGAAATTTGGCATATTTACCTATTATATGGTGCTACAACTAAATCCGAATGAGCAGCGCTTAATTCGAACTGGTTTGGTTTTCGCGGCTGGTTAGTGTGCAATGTATTGATTGGTAATTCATCGCTTTCCACAGATCAACTACCACTGAACGTGATTGTAGAACCTGTGGGTTTTACTCAACAAGATCATGACGATAATCAGAATAACGATAATATGATCGACGACATCAACCAAGGTGATGATGATGACGAATCTGAGACAGACACAGCTCAACCACCGGTCATCAGAGTGTCTGAAGGACATGAACAACTCGATCAACTCAAACAGCAAGTTTCCAATCTCGAAATGGCTAATCATAAGTTGTCCACAGATCTGGTGGCACTCGAGGCCAAATGCGTCCAACTTGAAACTGATAATCGTTCACTCGTTCAACATTCTGGCCAGTTGCGTGAGAGTAACATTGCGATTCAACAGGACAATTCAAATCTTACCTCACAACTTGAGTCTGCTCAATCTCAGCTGAAAGCAGTCCAAAGTGAAGTCAGCACTGCAAAGTTTGATTTGGAGTTGAAACAATACGAGATTGCTAAACTGCAAGCAAAACTCGAATCTGTTCAAAAGGACAAATCTGTTATTGCCTCTCAGCTTGTCGATACCAATTCCAAGTTGATAAACATTCTCGCCGAAAAGGAGTCTCTTCAGACACAGATTGATACACTCAATGATCAACTGGCCAACTCTGTCAAGGCGAAACAACTCGCCGAATCAAAAGAAACCCAAACGGAAAGTGATCAAATTGAAATTCAAGAAGCCGAAACACTAAAGACTAAAGCTCTTCTCACTGAAACATTCAAAGGAATCATTCATGCTGACCAAAATTTCGATGAATTGTCCACTGGACTAGAGAAAGATGCAATGAACATTCAGCAGGATTGTTCGGGACCAAAGATGATAGAGGAGACGGAGAATATCAATGCAGGAGAAAGAGTTGAGATTGAAGAAGGTGAAGATGCTACTGAGATTGATGAAGCCGATGATAATGAGACGATCCAACCGGTCAAGCGACATCGATCATCAAATCGTCCTGCCCATCAGAAGATGCACTTCATCACAGTCACACTTCAATGTCCTCAATGTGACAAAATGATTCTTCCAGACAAATTCAACAGACACTTGAAAGTAAAACATTCGATTGAACAGTTCCGATGTGCTGTCAAAGGCTGTTCAAAATCATTCGACAGTCGTGCTAGTCTAGGTCGACACAGAAAGAGTGCTCACCGACGCATTGTCAATTGGCTCTGTGGTAAATGTCCTAGTCGATTCTCATCATATCATCTATTGTCCTATCACACCACTAAGCAACACCTAAAGGGCAAATTTGACTGTTCCTACTCGGGCTGTACTTTCACTACAGAGCATAAAGCAAAAGTAATCAATCACTACGAACTGCAGCATAAGAATGCGAAGAAATGTGGATATGACGATTGTCAGTATGAAACGGTGAATGGATCCCACATGATACGACACCGACGAATCCATTTGGGCATTAAACCCTATCGATGCACTGTGTCCAACTGTGGTTACTCTGCTGCACAGCGATGTTCCACAATGAGGCACATTCGGCGAAAGCATTTGTCACACAAGCCTAAGAATGCCTCGCAGGATCCTAGCAAATATATCGAAGTGGTGCACGACTGGTTGGAATGAGACTTTGATTGTGTGTACTTTGAATGTTCAACTTTCATTTGTCATATATAATGATTTATTGTACTTTCGATTTAATGTCAATTCAATTTGCGACAAATAAATTGAGTAGAGTTTATATTCATTTTTGTTTATTTATTCTGAAGGATGAACATAAACAGAGAGCTAATATAACTGAATAACTAAATTTAAACAAAAAATGACTACTAAAATCAGTTCCAATGTTTGTTTTTTACCATTTCGAACATCCTCGAATTGATCTGATAGATCTCGAGTAGAGTGAAGCCAATTTTACGGGTCCACTTGTGATTGCACTCGTGTTGGTCAAACTGTATGGGGGAAATCCAAGATAAAACAACAAGCAACATTTTTAGCATATTTTTAAATACTTTCAACCGCTGTCCAATGGTAGCTATAGAATTAATTATATTAGAATATTAAATGCATTATGCAGAATGTTAAATGAACGCTTTAAGTTAGCTAACTAATTAGGTTATGTTTGCTTGTCACTAAAGTTGTGTGCGGTTAGGTTATGTCCAAAGAAAATAATAATCATTAAAAAAAATTATTTTTTTACAATGATAGTATGATAGTATGATAGTACAATGGTATATTTTGCAAAAAGAAATTATATTTTCCTCTGGGGAAACACCTCTTTTTAGGTATGATTTGATGAGAGTGTCTATTACCAATGATGGGCACTTGCAGTAGTATTTATGATCCTTGTCCATAACTGTAAATCGAAAACTGATTTTAGTAAAACTTAAACATTACATTGGACAAACCTTTTCCATTTTGAACAATCTTTATTGCTTCCATATCTACTTCTTCCTTCACATTCATGAAATATTTCGGTTACAAATGGGGCGCACAAATAGTGACCGCAAACATGAGAAAAGCTATCATGATTGCAGTGCCAATGGTAATGTCAGCCTTTCGCCAAAGTACTTTAGGATAGATTTTGTGACTGAATAGATCGGCCAACTCGTTCATATCTTGGTAGTCACTGGTGAGCATAATCTATACCGAATCAAAGATAATGAAGCAAACCACCATGAATGGAAGCCAATAGTGAACATTGTGTCTGCTGTTTGGCAGGCCACTCTGCTCTACGTCATAACATTTCACCGGATTGAAGTTGTAAAATCGAAAGTGAATCATTTTTTGCTTGCAATACCATTGATAAAGTTTTGCACATAATTCCCGGATAGTTCGAAACATGATTATAACTTTGTGTTATGTTTGATGTTTTTCAATTCACTAGATTTTTTTGCTTTCATCCAACTTTTTTCAACTTGAAAGTTTTCAGTTTCAAATGACAATCGGCCAAGTCAATTTGAAAAGTCAATTTCTTTAGACTAATTAGAGTTGAAGTGAAAGTTTTTATGGAGCCGTTTTTAGTATTAGCATATTATAAAAATCAATAAATAAAAATAGTAAAACCTTCCCTTTTAATTTAGTTATTTTATTCATATTTGTTTTGGTTTTTCTTTTTCTTTTGTCAAAAACAAATCAAGCGATTTGTTTGCTTATCACGAGTTTCGCTTAGAAAATTCTAAAGAAATCTTAAGTAAACTCTAAATTGTAAGAATAGTAATAAAGTGTCTAAATAATTATTTAAATTATCATTAATTTACATAATAGAAATTCAATAGATGTTTTTATTTGCATTGTATTTTCGCCTGAGTGATTAGCTCAAATCAAATACAAAATGTTCAAAAACACATTTCTAAAATTTCTTCTTGCTCCAAATCATTCGATCTGAAAATCTCAACTTTCCACCAGGTTTGTGTAGTTCAAAAATGTCAATCCGATTCGATCCAGACCTAAGCCAAGGAGCCGGAATGTACAAACTCTGCTGTGGACCAACATTCCAGTATCGACCCAGATTTCGACCATTTACAAAGACAATTCCCTTGTTCCATCCAAGTAGACGCAAAAATGTGTCCACCGGTTGACCGTTAATCTTCAACTCAGCTCTGTACATTGCAGGTCCTGTTCGTACGTGTCTCGGGTCAAATTTAATCCAACCATTTTTTGGTAGTGAATCAAGGTAACTTTTACCGAAATCCAACGAGTAGATCGTGATATTCTGAATTTTTTGACCATTCAATTTAAGTTGAGCATCAATTTCCCAGTCCTCGTCCCAGAGCAAACCTTTTTGATCAACATTCATGTCACTGATTGGTCCATTTGTCCGGCCTGTGTTCTCGATTAACAAGTCAAATTTGGTCGTAGTTTGAGAGAAATTCTGGGAACTGTTCCGAATTGAGAATGAAAAGTACTTTGAGTCCTCAAGAATTGCAATTTCTTTGTAGTTTTGCAGAATAATTCCACGATCACGGATTCGTCCTTTTGTCCAAATAAAAGAATTACAGAATTAATTAATTAAATAATAATAATAAAATATCTTACCATTAATTTCGTACTGTTGAACATCCTTCCCCTCAACTCTGTAAAGCACAAATCCAAACTGTTGTCCATAATCTTGTCCAACATTGAGCAATTCCATAGAAAGAGGAGCTGTGATATTCACAAATTTTGTAGCTTTTCCCAATAAATTCTCCAATGGCATAAACGCCTGTATTTTAATCTTATCATAAGCTCGAGTAATTGGTGCTGCAGGAATGTCAGGAATTTGAATCTTTGGAACCCGACCAGTGGAAACAAGTTTTTGATAAAGTTGCTTGATTTGATAATATTTCGAGGTATAATTTCCCGATTCGGTTAGTGGAGCATCGTAATCGTAAGAGGTGGTCACGTGTTTCCCGTTCATGAATCCGAAATTGGTTCCACCGATGAAAGGATACAAGTTTAATGATCCGTTTGCAACAAAAAGTGTGTCCGTCATTTCTTTGACCAACAACTCGACCGTGTATTCTGTATGATGAGCCTCATACCACATGTCGAACCATCCAGTCCACAGTTCGGACACGTACACAGGTTTTCCTGGTTGATTTTTCTTCAAATCCGTCAATGGACCCAAAAGATCACGATTACCGTTGACTGTCTGAAGTACAGTATCATTCGGGAAAATTCCCTTAATCGGGAATTGTCTTGCTGTTCCAGCAGGATCGGACATAAAGATCAGCCCATTGTAACTCGAATTTCGAGTAATTTGAAATAGAAATTGAAGATAATCTCGACTCTCCCAAACTTGATCGAGATATGGAGAGTATTCGTTCTCGATTTGGAGCATAATAACCGGACCACCGGAAGCAGTGAATTGGTACTTGTTGATGATTTGCATCGCTCGGTCCCAGAATAGTTTCACGCGGGTCTTGTATGGGGCGTAGTTTGAGCGGACACTCATTTGAGGATCGCGGAGAAGCCAGGATGGGAGTCCTAGAAAATTGAATATTTTAAATCAATTTTTTAATAAAATCTAGACACTTACCACCAAACTCCCATTCAGCACAAATGTACGGTCCAGGTCGTACAACCGCGAACATGTCCGCCTCCTTAACCAACTGTAAAAACTTTTCCAAATTTAACCAATCGGATTCAAAGTCAAATCTACCAGGAATCTCTTCGTGCAAATTCCATGGTAAATAAATCTGGACCGCATTCAGACCAGCAGCTTTGTATTGAAGCAGTGTACGTGACCAGTACTCGGGCACAACTCGAAAGTAGTGAAACGAACCAGAGAAGATGACAAATGGTTTCGAGTTTAGGGTAAAGTGATTGGGATTGTCGGTCACAAGACCCGAGTTGATCCCACCTGCAGTATAGTACTCATATAGAGTAGGTAAAATCTCATTTGTACCAACATTTCGAGTTCCAGAGATTGCGATTGAAAAAATCAAACAAAGTTGAACTAAAAGACGCATTTTGAGTTTCGACTTTTAGCATGAAAATGAACATCAAAACACTGTCAATGTCTAAAGACTAAATGAATAAAGTCTCTTAATACGATACACAACTTAGTTTAATTAAAGAGACTCATTGATGATCAAAATGTCAAAGCAAATGTTTGTTCATTGATGACAAACATAAATCGTGCGTTCTTATCTCTCAGCAACGACGATCAATGAGCAAACTTTAGAATAGTTTTGCTCAATAAAATCAAGTGACTGGAAAATACCAATCCAAATCTACGAGAGCAACAAAGTCAAGTGTATTCAAGTCGAAATTAATGCTTTTCTTTAATGCAACCACTTGGATATTTGAATGTTGATGATCACATTTGGTTTGACAGTGGTGAACTCTACAGTGGTATCAGTTGATGTAGCAATATTTGATTACACAAAATTTCACAGTTTCGTTCGAATCGAGTGTCGAATGTGTTTGTGTCATCACTGGTGCACCTATTATCTTGAACATAGCAAAGCAAGTGGATGCATTTTGGTGGTCTTGATAAATGACCTTTGACCTGTTTCTTCTTACTGTGCAACATTGTGCATATGCCCAATACAAAAATAATAAGAGTACCAAAATTAAATAAAACTAAAGTCAAGTTTTGTAGCACAAAAGCAAAAAAGCAAAATTGAATTAATTTTTAAATATTTATTTAAATAATTATAATTTTTATTGACAATTATTAATATTCATTTTAGTTATACACACACTACCAATGATCCAAGTTTATCAGCACAGCTAGGAAATTCGGGATTTTTTCAGTTCAATTCACACACAAAATCGGAATTTATCTGGGAAAGAAAAAAAATAAAATTAATGGACATTCTTTAATATTTTTTTTAATTACCTTAACTTATCAAATTCCCGAGGATTTTTTGTTGAATTGATCGAATAATTTTGAAATTTGTGTTGCTGGAATTGTGATAAAGTTTGGCTGTGTAAACGAAATGTAACAAATTGTTCTGGAATTTTTGGTGTGTGTTTGACATTATTTTGTGTAAATAAATGTGTTGAATGTGGACTAACAATCTATCTCTAAAAGTGTACACAAAATTGTGTTTGAATCTCTAATTATGATTTCGAGTTGTTTGATTTTGTGTAAACATCAAATCCCTAAACCAGCGATTATTTTGGTTGTTGTTGTTGTCATTCTCAGAAGGATTTGGTAAATTGTGTAAATTAGGCAAAATTTTGTTGGCTAATGTCTCAACTTGAACTGCTCTAGTTTGTTCGGGTGATAAGTACACGGACTCATTGGTGAGTGATTTGTTCTTTCCTGCGATCAATCCAACAATAAGCTGACTCATCACTAGGTTAGAATGTACATCGATTGAGTTGACTTGGGTCAAATTAGCTTTGCTATCGTTACTAAATTTGTGTGTGTGCTCAATGTTCGACTCTGCACTGGCAAAATAATTTGACATTGTTTTAGCAAATTGACTAACAAACGAAAATGCATTGGTTGGTTGGACCTCAATATCGGTGGAACGTTTTGTTCGTGTGGCATTGGAAATCTCAAATAGCGATTGATTACTCTTTGCACTGTCAATTGTCTCATTTTGGGCTGAATTGGAAAGCCCAAAAAGTGGAAGCCTTACTGGAACATTCGCAACACTTCGAAACAGCTCGTTTCGTTTAGTTGACTTGAGTGACACAAAATTGCTATTAGTACAATTATTCAAAGCCTCTCTATACGCAATATATGACATTTGAATCGCATTCAGCTCAGCGGCATCATTCTCAATTTGATCCATTTCAACATATTCCTTATAGTTGTCCTTTACCTGCAATTCAATGTTGACACCTTTGCTCACAGTGTAACTGCCCTGTCCGACTAGTTCGAGGTCAATCTCATCTTTGTACAGACTCAACTGGTCAAAAGACAGTGATTCGTTCATTTTGAGCAGTTGAATTTGCCACATTGCATACGGACTGAGCATCATATCGCCTGTCTTGATCTTGGTGTACACATTGTTCCGGTCAATGGGCAGGCCAGTGCTGTCCTTTGCAAACGAGTACTGAATGTTCTGTGGCTCATTGTTGATCACATAGAACTGGCCATCGTAGCGATAGTAAGAATTGCCCAGATGGGTGGCACTCAAAATGAATTTCTTCAACTTTTCATCAATTTCTGTCTGTTTTGAGGCGTTGTTTGTTTTAAAGTTCAGTTCGACAAGGTTGAACTTGATTGAGTCCTTGTCTGGCGCACTTTGTTTGATGTTTGCTTTGAGCACAACTACATTGCCTGACAGCAGCTGGGAAATTGTGTCCCTGTGCGCTGCATTTGTCCACACATAGAATGGACTTGCACAAGTGGCTTTAGCATCAAACACTGCACTGTGGGCGTACTTGTCAAACTTTGAAATGGACGTTCTATTTATGGTGACTTTGTTTTTCATTTTCTCCAGCGACGCTGAAGCACTTGTCACCAAGTCATCAATGTCCGTACTGTTGTCTTGTGAGTGTGATGATGGCAGCGTAAATGTTTCAAGATAAAATTGAGCATACGGAAAGACCAACTGCTTCAGTGCCACCACTGTAGCATCGTACTGTTGCATCACAACATTCGACCGAATCACAATGTCCAGTTTGTTGAGCGCAGCGGACAGTTTCGGATCGGTAATGTTGAGATTGTTGGACTCGTGCGAATTAATGTTACCCAAAAAGTTGGCCAACTCTTGCTGCTCCTGGTAGCTTTGAATGCGATCGTACAGTTTGATCATGATAGTCATGGCCTCGTCCAACTTTTCAATACAACGCGCCAAGTCGTCCTCCACCGTTTGACCTTTGGTCACCTTTTGCATTTGCAACTTAATGTCCTTCAGCATGCCCTGCACCTGCCACTGAGTGACATCCAATGACTCATGTGATTTGCCTTCTAGTTTTCTTTGAATCATTTTAAGGTCGTTGCTCAGCTTTTGCATGCCAGGTGAAATGGTTCTATAGATTGTCATTTTGTACTGATCGAGTTGAATGAGCTGCTGTTCAACTTGTGCCAGTGCCGCATCGGTTGCATCAAGTCTCGCCTGATCGCCGCGTACTTTGCTGTAAATGTCCAGTGCCACACTGCTTGCGGTAGAAATTTTGTTAACCGTAGCCATGACAGTGATCGATCTTTCCTTGACCACTTCGCCTCTGTCCTTTTTTGCTTTCAGTTCCGTTTCTTTTGCCTTCAGCTCTTTTTTCATTTCCTGATCTGCTTCATCAAGCACATCGATCCTGTTGGGATCTTCGGCAATTGGTGGATCTTTTTTGTCTAACCTCTCCACAATTGAATCGAGCTTTTTGGTCAAGTCAGCAAATTCAGGATCTGGTTGTAATTCCTTTTTGATGTTATCAATTTTGTCTTTCAAATCTTTCAAATTTCTTTCGTTGAACACTTTCAAACCATCTTCGAGTGATTTAATGTTCTTTTGCATATCCGAAGACAAGGTGAATGCCTTCTGTTCGCCAGTTTTATCATCGAGAACGAAACTTTCCGCGAGTGAGTCTGCCGCGCTCACCGTTGTGCCAATCATCATGCCTTGGGGTCCCAGAAAGGTGGCCACTTGACTAACCACTTTAATGATACTGAAAATTCCCCGCAAGATCATCTGATTCTGTAGTTGTTCTCTCTTTTTGATTAGCTCCTTCTTTTGTTCTTCTGCCTTCTTTTGCATCTCTTCAATTGCCTTGATCAGCAGTTCTATTTGTTCGTCAATCTGTTTGTCGATCTTATCAAACTCGGGAGTAATTTGCTTTTCAATGAACTGATTCGCCTCCTTGATGTGCTGTTGAATGTTGTCCAGATACTTGTCCTTGTACTGGTCGACAATTTGATGCTCATTCTGTTCTTTGCGCAGCTTGTTGAGAATGTCAATATTGTCTTTGGCCATATTGAGATAGCCTTCCACATCGACAATCAAGTTGGTCTCGGCGCCGGCTTTAAAGTTGTACAGCTTGCCAAACACTGCCGCATATATGTAATTGAACATTTTTCTGTATTCTTTCGATTTCTCATTAGGTTTGGGAGATTGAAAATAGGCTCCAATTCGGTCCAAAAGTGATTTGTAATAATTGGTCACATCTTGTCTATTTGTCAGTTCACGAAATTGTCTTTCCAAGCCTTCAAGTTCGTTCGCAAATGCCAATGTGTCATAAGTGTCTTTCACCTGCTGATCGCCATCAAGTTGGCCGAGAAATTGGACAATTAAATTTCGCTTAAATCGTTCAGTGTTATTATCGTTCAAATTTTGCCTTAAATAACTTTTGAATTCATTGATAACATTTGCACTGTCTTGAATGGTGGCTGGTGCATCTGGCTCAGTCAAACCCTCCCGATTTGCGCCATCTGAGCCATTTTTTCCTGGCCCAGCACGTGTGTCAATAGGCACATCACTCTTATCATCGAGCTGATCTATTGTCTGGCCTGGGCAAACCTGCGTTGTGCATCGTGCCCTAATTTGATTTCCATCTTTGCCACCGTCTTTTCCCGAGCCAGCAGTGCCATTTTTGCCATCACTTCCTCCATTGGCCTGCGTCACAATCTCTGCATTGGTTTCCAGATTGAACAGTTTGATTTCTCCATTCTTTCCACCAATTCCGCCAGCGCCACCGTCGCCACCATTTCCACCCGCAACTGCTTTCGTGCCAGTAATCAGATAATCATAAACATTGTTAAAACATTGACCATCTTGGGATGAGGACGATTGCACAGTCGTGTAGGCACCTGAAATTTCACAACGTCCTGTTGGATTTTCGGCATCTTTGCCATTCGCACCAAGATGACCATCTCCGCCGTCCTGACCAGCACTGGCCGCGCCCCCATTGGCAGTGATTGTCAAGCCTTTTCCATTGAAAAATATTTTGCCCACTCCCATGAAACTGCCTGCAGATCCACCGGGCAAGCCAGGCTGACCAGCACTACCAGCATTTCCCGTGTACTTTCCATCGTCTGCTTTGCCAGAGAATGTGTGCGTCTGAGCTGTTCCGTCTAAATTGATTTTTCTAGTATCAATAATCTTCCATTTTGGGGCCACAACTGCCAACTTTAGCCTTTCACCTACTCCGTCCAGATCAGCGTCAATGAACACAGTGTTGGCAGCGTACACATTCACAGAGCTTATCTTTTTATTCGCACACAAATCTGCACTGATTTTGTTGGACTTGGTAAAATCACTGAATTTGACGTAATCACCGGTCACCACAAGCTGTTCGTTCTCTCTGCATTCGTGCACCAACTTGTGTTTCAAAGTGAAGCCCAACAGTTGATTCAGTTCTTGAAGCTGCCAATCGGCAATTTGTGTGTCTTTGAGTGCATCAACCAGCAAAATATTGTATGGAGCCAGTTTTTTGAAAAAATCTTTAATGTTTTGATTGGTTATTGGAGCATTGGCAAAATCAAATTGAGTGGGATCTTTCTGAAAATCGTATTCTTCAATTTTGGAATACAAATCATTCAAGAAACGATACCAATCGGATGATTGTCCATACAATTTGGTAGTCTTGATGAATGATGAAATCCAACCATCTGACCAAATTGTTGGTGCTCGATCACTTAAACCACGTAGATAGTTGAGATATTTTGCATGATTGGTGATGCTAGCTGTTAAACTCATGACCTGAGGTGTATCAACACCCAACAACTTGCTATACTTTTCAATTGACTCGACCAATTGTTGGGCTCTGTTCAATCTGTTCAGCTCAAGTCTCATTTGTTGCATGACAAACGATTCTTCATTCAATATACGCGGCAACAGGTGAATCTCCATTGTTTTAATCTGGCCAAGTTTTACGCTCCAAAATTGTTCAGCAACACTATTAGCAGTGGCGTTGATTGAGCCGACAATCTTGTCCAACACTACGCCAATGTCAATTTGAAGTATTTGCCTTGAGCTGGACAGGGAGTCAACAATGGTTTGCAATAAAGTCTCAAAATTTCTAGTGGCAAGTGTAGTGTCGCTCACACTTTGAAGAAACTTGAAATAAGTGGCCTCATTGGCAATGCGTTCAACATTGGTTTCACATGTGCTGATCTGCATCACACTGAGAGTGCTGTTCAACTTTTCAGCCAAGCCAGTTAGTGTGGTCATATTGGCAACATCCTTCACCACATCAGACACAAACTGAGTGCTTGACTTGAGCTTGAAATCAAAGCCTCCAGCTTCGCCTGGATCTGCAGGCACATACTCAGAAGTGACAAAGGAATTAATCTTACGGCGTTTCTCGTCAAACTGCTGTTGAAAAGATGTTTTCACAACACTGACTATGGCCTCCACCTCAGTCCATACACGATCGTTGATTATTTTCACTAGACCGTTGATGTTGTTTTTTGACTTGTCCGAAATTGTATAACCAAAATCCTTCTCATCGACTGGCGTGAATTGGAGCTTTTCAACCATTTGGGCAATTTTGGCCTTTCCTTCCTGCAGCAGTGGAATCTCACTCAAAGGTCCTGGCTTGTTTGGCCTACGGAAAAGTCCAATCTTTGGATACTTTGATCCATCCGCTTGCAAGACCACATCAATGAACTTGATGAGATCTGAATCACCTTTAGCCGACTGTTTGGTCAGGTCCTGTTTGACTTCACGCAAAAAGTACACAATCGGCTCAATCATGTCTTCGTCTGATACGCGTTCAAATTTTCCGTCTTCCAACTCGACAATCTGGTTGTCCACTTTTGAGGCAACCAGGGCAATGCTAGTGCGAAACTTGTCCACACTAGCAATAACCTCAGTTGAATGTTTGAGCAAATTGGTGAACGTGTCTCGGTTGCCAGTTTTTCTCACCGAAGGATAGTCAATCACAAACACCAACTTGACAAACTGTGCATGGTCTGCCACTATTTTGATAAAGTACGTACTAGCAATGTCGTTGCCAATGCCTCGACTGTCAATAAATCCGGGACAGTCATAGTAAGCTGTGTCGGTCTTGGCGTCCACAACCAATTCAGGAAACTTTGTCTTGGACTCAATGGTCGAATTACCAATCCTGTTTCCGTCTTCAATAATGTAGTCGTTCTTACTTCCAGGATCTTTGACCGAAATCAACTTTGAGTTGTCTCCCGCCAGCCATTGTACGAATGTTGTTTTACCAGCTCCAGTGATTCCCAAAACTAAGGTCACATTCCTGTACTTTTCACTTAGCACAATTTTTGCTTTTCCTTCTTCTAAGAGCTTCAATGTCTCAGTAATCTCATCTTCGGAAGTCGAATTTGAATTATCTTGCGCCATCGTTCTGAGATTGGATTGATGAAGAATCGAAAAATGAGTTGAATTGATGAAGAATCGGAAAATGGGTTGAATTGATGAAGAATCGGAAAATGAGTTGAATTGATGAAGAATTGGAAAATGAGTTGAATTGATGAAGAATCGGAAAATGGGTTGAATTGATGAAGAATCGGAAAATGAGTTGAATTGACGAAGAAAGCTGAGAATGGTTTGAATTGATAAAGAATTGGAAATTGAGTTGAATTGAAGAAGAATCGAAAAATGAGTTGAATTGACGAAAAAAGCTGAGAATGGTTTGAATTGAAGAAGAATCGGAAAATGGGTTGAATTGATGAAGAATCGGAAAATGAGTTGAATTGACGAAGAAAGCTGAGAATGGTTTGAATTGATAAAGAATTGGAAATTGAGTTGAATTGAAGAAGAATCGAAAAATGGGTTGAATTGATGAAGAATCGGAAAATGAGTTGAATTGAAGAAGAATCGAAAAATGGGTTGAATTGATGAAGAATCGGAAAATGGGTTGAATTGATGAAGAATCGGAAAATGAGTTGAATTGACGAAGAAAGCTGAGAATGGTTTGAATTGATAAAAAATTGGAAATTGAGTTGAATTGAAGAAGAATCGGAAAATGGTTTGAATTGATAAAGAATTGGAAATTGAGTTGAATTGAAGAAGAATCGGAAAATGAGTTGAATTGACGAAGAAAGCTGAGAATGGTTTGAATTGATGAAGAATCGGAAATTGAGTTGAATTGAAGAAGAATCGAAAAATGAGTTGAATTGACGAAGAAAGCTGAGAATGGTTTGAATTGATAAAGAATTGGAAATTGAGTTGAATTGAAGAAGAATCGAAAAATGGGTTGAATTGATGAAGAATCGAAAATTGAGTTGAATTGATGAAAAATCGGAAATTGAGTTGAATTGATAAAGAATCGGAAATTGAGTTGAATTGATGAAGAATCAAAAAATGAGTTAAATTGATAAAGAATTGAAAATAGATTGAATTGGTACAAATTGACTGAATTGATAAGGAAAGCTGAAAATGGACTGAATTGATAAAGAATCAGAAAATGAATTGAATTGATAAGCAAAGGTGAGTTTAAATTGAATTTATAAAGAATCTATGAATGGATTTAATTGATAAGGAAAGCTGAGAATATATTGAATTAGTAAAAAATATATTAAAGGATTGAATTGATAAAGAATCGGAAAATAGATCAAATTGATAACGAGAGCGGAGTATGGATTGAATTGATAAAGTGAGCTGAGAGTAGATTAAATTGATAACTAAAGCAGAGAATAGAACGAATTGAGAAAGAATGGAAAATAAATTTAATTGGTGCGAATTGACTGAATTGATCAGGAAAGATGAGACTGAATTGAATTTATAAAGAATCGGAAAATAAATTAAATGGATAAAAAATATGAATGGATTGAAATGAAAAAAAAAAATAGAAAAATAGATTGAATTTATAAGGCAAACTGAGAATAGATTAAATTGATAAAGCGAATTGAGAATGGATTGAAATTATAAAAAATAAATTGAATGGATAAGGAAAGCTGATAGTAGATTGAATTGATAAAAATAAAAAATAGATTGAGTTGATAAGGAAAATTGAGAATAGATTGAATTGATAAAGCTAGCTGAGAGTGGATTGAATTGATAAAAAATAGATTGAATTGATAAAGCTAGCTGAGAGTGGATTGAATTGATAAGGAAAGCTGAGAATGTATTGAATTGGGAAATAATATGTGAATGGATTGAATTGACATTGAATCTATAAATCAGCTGGATTAATAAAGAAAGCTTAAAATGTATTGAATTGACAAAAAAAATAAAAATATAATCAATTGATAAAGAATATGTGAATCTACTGAATTGATAAAGAAGCTGAGAATGCGCTGAATTAAAAATATTTAAAAATAAAATATTTTTTTTGTAATGAATAGCTTTAATGATGAAATTTTGTTGTGCAGTTTGCTGAAGAATCTAAAAAGATATTTAATAAATAATTTAATTTTAAAAAAAATTGCGCAATACTATAAAATGAATGTTTCAGATATATAAAGTAGTTCAAAACGCGCGCCTTTAAAAGAATTTCCACTTACTTTGTGAGATGATAAAGTTGCTGTTGTGTTCAAGCAAGTACAGAGTTTAAAGTTGATTTAAATGTTGACTTTAAATGATGAGCATTGAAGCGCACTTTGCTGTTCCTATTAAAAATCATTTGTAGTTATTCACGAAAATTGAAAAAAATATTTACCAGTCAAACAGTTTATGTTGAATTTAGATATGACAAAATTGTTGAGCGTTTGAGAGCGATGAGAATGTACAGAAACTTTAGTTTGGAGTGAATTTAGGAAACAGACGATGCCGAGCAATTGAGACCGAGTTTATAAATCGATAGTCACAATGTTCATTGTGTTCAATCACAAACACTGTTCACATGAGCAACAACTTTTCTCAAAGTTTGGGAATTGATCGTATTTCCGTTGGACACGTTTAACGAAGTTCAATTTCGAAGAGGACAATTAGTAGTCAGTGGTCAAGGCTTGGAAGTTTACTTGCGAAACATTGCGATTGACTGGGTGACTTTGGACAATATTTACCAGTTGATATAGTCAAGTGTCCATTTTATCGTTAGCATTATCATTATTACGAGTATTATTATTATTTATATTTGTATCAAAAACGAACTTTTTGCCTGCTTTGTTTCATTTGTCAGTTGTTTTGGTTCAAGTCTGTTTTTGCCTTTGCACCATGAACAAGCAATCATCAAGCATCGATTTTTGTTTGATGAATGCCATTTACTTTGATATTTGGTCGATTGGAGATTAAATTTTGTTTACGTGTACATATTTTGTATATATTTTATCTTTGCATTTATTGATCTGTGACACATGATTGACCATTTTATCTAAACTATTCACAGCTATATACAATGTACAAATTAGAATATGTACAAAAGGCAAGCTTCACAAGAGACTAAAATGAAACATAAATGTCAGCAGATAAATGAGATACATTGACATGACATGAACGATAAAAACGTGAGTGTAAAAACTGTTCTTATTTCAAATTAGTTATTTGCAAGGGGCGCCAAAATAAGAGAGATTCATTTTTTGATTACAAACTATAAATGCAAATTATCTTATCATCTGATGTTGATTGTGATGCAAAATATGCTTCCGAAAGCATATTTGGTCGGGTGTTGACCGGTTAGTTTCGATCATCTCTGGTTTCACCTAAATACTAACTCGATACAGTTTTGTTTTATGTAATATGTTTCTGGTTTTTCATGAATTTGAGAATAATTTTTATTACGTTCCGTATCTGCTGCAAATGGTTTCGAGTTTAAATGTAAAGTGATTTGGATTGCTTGTCTTGAGACCTGAGTTTATTCCATCCTCGGCAAAAATTACTCACACAAAGAGTAGATTTGCAAAGTCGCATTTGCATAAACATTGGGAGTTCAAAAAATTTCGATTGAAAAATAATTAAAATAAAATTGAACTAAAAGACTTTTTGAGCTTCGTTTTTGAACATGAACATAAAAACAGTACTGTCAAGACTAAATGAATGAAGTCACTTAATGCGGAACGATTAATAAAGAGACTCATTGATAATCAAATGTCAAATCAAATAAAATGTTTGTTCATTGATTACATACATAAATCGTGCGTTCTTATCTCGTAGGAACTACCATAAATGAGCAAACGTTGGAATTGCTTAATAAAATCAAATGTATTTAAAAAAATATCCATTCTATCGAACAATAAATATTTAAAACAATGTTAGTGAAATTTAATTATTAAACATTTGTAAATCATATTTAAAAGTCAAGTTGGATCGAAAAATTCTGTAATTTTGAATTCGGAAAACACAATTCTGAAACATTGGGTAGTGGCCATTTGACGCAATAAACATGACTAATTTAATCAATCAATCAATTGTTCAATTTCTTCTAAATCCCAATTAATTCTTCTCATTCCAGCAACCATTTTGGTGCATCGTTCCACCATTGGCACCAATTCTGCCACTCCATCGCCTTTTCTTCCATTTCTGTAGTAAATCCAGTAGAAATGTTGAATATCATTTCCATAAGTGAGAAAAGCGCGTTTCATGTCTACAATACACGATTCTGGTAGTACATCGTCATATTCAGATTCAATAAAAGAACCAAAACTTGCTAAATCTTCACATGCGGTCAATGCATAAGAACTAGTCAGCCTTAGACGCAATTTGGCAACGTTGGGAAGTGCCCATTTGAGTCGGTAAAGTTCGTGCGGCGAAATAGCAGCGCAAAGTTCAAATCGACGAACAGATGGGAGTTGAGGCAATTGACGGGCGCGACTTTCCAGTGGCATTCGAAAAGTAGCAGTACAATAAACCATGCTTAGATATAATTCATTCAGATTGTGAAGATGAGCCAAAGAATCACATAATACAGGCAATAAATTGTTTATGGAACCAATCATTGTCAAACTTAAATATTGCAATGCAGACCAGTCGATTATATGGCTTATTTTATGTTGAGAAATGAAAATTTCAAGTCGAGTAGTTCTACTTATGAACTATTCTTTTGTTATGGTGTCTCTGACTCTTTCTGGTGTGTAATCTGCTAATCCAAAATGTTCAATTCTGTCAATTTGGAGTTGTGTCCGATTCAATCGCTGGTCCCAGTGATTATGATAGTGCCCTACACTGTTACCCACTGACCTAAGGCAATGTCCATCTTGAAAGTAGAGTGTGCGCAATTTTGTTGCATTCTGCAGAAGTGGTTCTAGTACTTCCAGTGGCCAATTTCGAATGAGAGAATTTAAAAGACCAATATAGTGCACAGCGAGTACTTGCAAATTGCGAAGATTATTGATTGCCATTAGCACATTCCCATAGTCGGAATTGCCTTGATAATCGTGTTGAAACTCGACAATATACAAATGTGTCAATGTGGGCCAGTTTCTCATCAGTTGTTCCAGTGACCCACTATCCCAATCATTGGTGAATGCGATCACAAGTCTTTTCAAGTTGGGAAACATTTGTGCAAAGTTTGCAATCTGTTCCAAATTGCGCACATGAATGTCGTGAGATAGTTCAATATTCTGTTCGCCATAAATTTTCGGATAATTCGGAGAATTTTCAAGTGAAATTTCAAATTTCAGTACCAAATCAAAATTGCATCCAATTTTATTTTTATCCACACCCAAGGACTGTGTAAACTGTTTGAGATCATCCAGATAGCGATTAGTAGTTTGACAACTGCCAAGTAATCGAAGTTGTTTAAGGTTGCGAAACACTTCGCGTTTGATGTTGTTCAGTCGTTGACAAAGTGATGCGAGTTGAAGGATTTTCCACACAGGAAGACGATTGAAGATGTTGAATAATGGAAGGTCGGGCAGATTGGTGAGTGTCATGATTAGTTGGATGAGATTTTGTAAGTTTTAGTGATCAAATCAAACACGGAAATATACACCAAATTAGTATTTTCCAGTTGCGTGAAATCGCAGTTTTTCATCCTGAACCAAACTGCAACATATAACAACAACATCAAAATATTCGAGCAGCGAGTAAGTATTATCAGTGGCAATTTTGGTGATTAGGTGCTTCAGCGACCCATATAAAAAGTTTATACTACCTTCTATTTACAGTGTAACATCATACATGAATAATGTTTGTAACTGTCAAATGGGCACTTCAGCACTAATTTCTGAATACTTTGATACATTTGGATTTTGAGAGCATAATACACATGCGCATAAACTCTATTGTCATATTTAGCTGTTTGGTTTGAATTCGTGTTTTCATGCAACTGGAAAATACTAATCTGGTGTCTATTTCGCTGTTTCACTTTATCACTAAAACTTATAGAATCTCATCCAACTAATCATGGCATTAACAGATCTGTCTGAACTCTCATTACTCAACATCTTCAATCGTCTTCCTTTGTGGAAAATCCTTCAACTTTCAAAACTTTGTCACCGATTGAACAACATCAAACAGCAAGTGTTTCGAAAGCGTACTCAATTAAGGTTACTTGGTGGTTGTCTAATTTCAAGTTATCAACTTTGTAATCTAAAGAAATGTATTCACTTTTTGGATGTGGATGAAGTGAAATTTAATTTTGATTTGATACTCAAATTCGATCTTTCACTTAACAATGCTAATGTAAATCATGGTTCTAGAATGATTGAACTATCCCATGACATTCATGTTCGCAATTTAAATCAGCTCACGGAGTTTGCACAAATGTTTCCCAACTTGGAAAAACTGACCATCGCATTCACACATTTATGCGTAGCTCCATCGCTGGTTCAACTGCTGAGAAATTGGCCCAAATTGACACACTTGCATTTTATCGATATTCAACATAATCCTCGAATTTCTCTCGAATATGACAATGCAATTATGGAAATAAATAATCTTCACGATTTGGAAGTACTCGCAATATACTCTCCACAACCTGTCCGAATTTATTCACGAAACTGGTCATTAAAAATACTTGAACCACTTCTTCAGAATTCAACAAAATTAAACACATTGTACTGTTCGGTTGGTCCTGGTACTAGATTCATTGGTCACAATATTGAGTTGGATGCTTTTGGACAGAGACTCAAATCTTTACTTCGAATTCCATTTGACCGATTTGAACGTTTTGGCTTTGTATATTATTGGCCAGAAACAATTGGTTACACCGTGACAAGTGAACAGGTTATCCGCAAAACTACTCGACTTGATGTTACTATCGGTATATATATCGGAGAGATAAGTGGTCTTGTCAACTGGTCTGCATTGCAGTATTTAAATTTGGCAATTGATCTAAAATATATTTCATTGTTTCAATTGTTTGACACTTTGATTCATCTTCATAATCTGCATGAATTTATTCTAATCGATGATTCGAATGCTTTTCGTATGCCAATCGAAAGTCGCGCCCGTCAATTGCCTCAACTTGCATCTGTTCGTCGATTTGAATTAAGCTCCATGACTTCGCCATTCGAACTTTATCGATTCAAATGGGCACTGCCTAACGTTGCCGAGTTGCGTCTGAGGTTGGCTCATTCTGATGAATTAGCCGCGTATAAGGATTTATCAAGTTTCTGTGCTTGTATTGAATCTAAATTTGGTGATTCGATGCCCGAATCGTGTGTTCTAGACATGAAACGCGCTTTTTGTGCTTATGAAAATGAAATTCAAAATTTCTACTGGATTTACTACAGAAATGGAAGAAAAGGTGACGGAGTGGCAGAATTGGTGCCTCTAGTGGAATGGTGCACCAAAATGTTTGCTGGAATCAGAAAAATTAATTTTGATTTAAAAGAAATTGAACATTGATGATTGAATCACTCAATTTTAATTGAATTTAAATATTAATTAATACCTACAAATAATTTAATTAATAATTTGATTATTAAATTATCTATCAAACACGGTTGCGATTTAAAAATAATAAAAGTTGAACTAAACACAAATTTTTTGTCTTGAAAATTTCAAATCCAAATAAATAATTTCATTTGATTTTAATGCGTTTAATAAGCATTTCTAAATCATACATTTAAATGTCAAATGCTGTCAAATCGAAATTGATTCTTCTCTTTCCTGCAACCATTTTTTCTGTAAAGCTCAACTTGTGGAACCAATTCTGTCCATCTCCATTTATACCATTTCGATAGTAAGTCCAATAAAATATGTAAATTTCTTTTACATAAATCAATAAATAAATTCTTTGGTTTGTGACTTTTTTTGTAAACTTTGCAAATACAAAAAAAAGATAAGATAAATATATTCTGCCAATCAAAACTATGACAATAACAACTTTTATTATGAAATCCGAATGAGATAAAAAATGTTTTTTTGTTCATGAATCAATATTGGATGTGACATTAGATGTGTGTTGACAAAGAATGAGATAGGCAACAAATCAGACTCAATTTCTGGGTTCTATTGCATTCACCATTCAAACTACTATTTCCAAACTTTCATCAATCATCATCTGATACCTCTTCCCACTCATATTCCTCCTCCCCAAACTGTCCAATTTCACTCCACTCCCATTGCCTGTTGCGAGGTCCAAGAGAGGCATTGTAAAGACTGTATCCTTTAGTAACAATTGAACAAACCATCCTCAGATGTTGCGAGTGGGCAAAATTGCGAAACATATTACGAGCACAATGATCTTCGAGTTGGCCAATTGTATCCAAACAGTACACAAATTTCGAATGGCAACAATGACAAAGCGAACGCTCACGAATGATTCGTACAACTTGAACACTGGGAAGTATGCGAGTGATGTTGCATTTGTCGAAGAAAAGATGATTATTGTGCCAGCCGTGATACTCGATGGTGAGCACCTTCACGGAGGGTAATTCAAATTGAATTTCTGTCTGATCACGCTCCATGATAGACAGAATTTCGCCATCTTCAATGTTGATGACCAGAGAAATTAGATTCGGCAAATGGGCGAGCGGTTGGAATAGTGTCGAAATGGTGTAGTGCCAGCTGCGAGCAGTGATTCTAAGTGAGGTTAGGTTGAAAAAATTGCGACACACATCTGCGAAACTATTTGCGTTGGCAAAATATAAAAGAAGATTAAGATGCGTAATACGAGATGATAACTCTGTGGACATTGTACGCAACTTGTATACATCAGCGGTTTTAAAATGGATACCTGGATTTTGAAAATTAATATAAAAATCAAACTTAAAGGTTGTTCACTTACCAATGCTTCTCAGCCGCTGATTGTTCACTCCATATCTCGTAATCGAATCATCTAAACAGGAAAATTCATGATCTGTAGAGTAAAACTCAAATACTTCCAATTGGCCCAAAATTGGCAGATGGATTCGAGGTGATTCAGAATTGCGTGCAAAATTTGCTTTCACATCAAAAGTTAATGCTCGCAGAGAGCCAATTGAATTGACGGCTGAAAGCAAACGAATATATGTACGAGGGTTGGAAATTTGTTGATTTTTGTTCAATTCTGTGTTGTTGTCTTGATTTGAGTATAGTTTTAGTGTGCGAAGTGTTCCATTTGGCCGGTTGAATTGTTCGAGAAGATGAATAACCGAATCGATATCTTTCAACTTGATTCGAGTGCTGATGCTCAGTGTTGTCAGATTTTTAAAATGAGCGTACAGAAATTGTGCAAATTCAATTGGAAATGAATGTATTTGCAATTGAACGTGATCTCTTTGGTCCTCAAACATCGCATCTCCATTATCATCCACCAGTTTAGTCTTTTCCGGTATTTCAAAACCCGATTCATCGATATCTCGCTTTGAATCATTTCCAATCAACAGCACCAACTCTTGTCGATCACTAGCCGAAATTCTCCTCATTGCATTCCACCTCACGCAAACATGTCCAGCGGAGAATAGTGTCTGGATGGAAAGTCTATTGAAAATGAGCAGTAAAAGTGGATTGTCCAAATCATTGATAGATGCCATTTTGTTGATTGATTGATTTGAAACAGTCAATTTAATCTATATAATAAAAATAATAAATCAATCAATAAACATGATATGCACAAATTAATTTTGTTTATATGGACAAACCCTTGAGTTTAATTAATGTTGAGCATCGTTACCAATCGTTAGGACAATCTTAGATAATGAGTAGTAAATTCTTTATCTCATCGATAGATTCACGGAACCATAAAACAAACACAACCGAATATCCCGATAATAGTCACCAAATTAGTATTTTTCAGTTGCATAAAAATACAAGTTTTCAATGTGAACCAAACTGCAAACTGCAGTACTGCAGTTGCACGTGCAAAGCATGATAACAACATCAAGCAGTGAGAAACTTTCTCAGAGAAAGTGTAAATCAGTGGCGCTTTTGTTAGTTTTGGTGCATTAGCGCCCATAGAAACAGTTAATACTATCTTCTATCTTCAGTGCAACATCATATACGAATAGTGTTCATAACTGTCAAATGGGCACTACCGCACAAATCTTCTGAATACCTGTGTTGATGCATTGTTATCATGTTTTGCTGTTGGCTCGAGCCCGTTGAAAATGTGTTTTCATGCAACTGGAAAATACTAATTTGGTGTCAATTTCTGTGTTTTATCACTAGAACTTATTAAATTTCGTCGAACTAATCATGGGGCTTACCGATCTGCCCTACCTCCCATTACTCAACATCTTCAATCGTCTTCCTTTGTGGAAAATCCTTCAACTTTCAAAACTTTGTCACCGACTGAACGACCTCAAACAGCAAGTTTTTCGAAAGCGTACTCAATTGAGGTTACTTGGTGGTTGTCGAATTTCGAGTAATAATCATTGTTATCTAGAGAAATATAAGCACTTTTTGGATGTGGATGAAGTGAAATTTAATTTTGATTTTATACTCAAATTCGACTCATCACTAAACAAGGCTAATCATGTATATTATGGTTCAAAGTTGATTGAACTATCACATGACATTCATGTTCGCAATTTAGAACAGCTCACGGAGTTTGCACAAATGTTTCCCAACTTGCAAAAACTGACCATCGCATTCACATATTTTTGCGGAGCTCCGTCGCTGGTTCAACTGCTGAGAAACTGGCCCAAATTGACACATTTGTATTTTATCGATATTCAACATAATCCTCTAATTTCTCTCGAATATGACAATGCAATTATGGAAATAAATAATCTTCACGATTTGCAAGTACTTGCAATATACTCTCCACAACCTGGCATGTTTCCTTTACGAAACTGGTCATTAAAAATACTTGAACCACTTCTGCAGAATTCAACAAAATTAAATACCCTGTACTTTTCTGTTGGTGTTGGTACTAGACTAGTTGGTCGCAATATTGAGTTTGAAGTTCCTTTTAATCCCCAATTGAATGCTTCACTCCAGATTCCATTTGATCGATTTGAACGTTTTGGAATGATAGATTATTTTCCAAGAGTATACGAAAACAACACAAACGAACAGTTCAACAGTAGAACTACTCGACTTGAAGTTACAATCCTTCTTGAAATAAGGCAACTTATCAACTGGTCTGCATTGCAGTATTTAAGTTTGACAGTTTATTTAAGAAATAATTCATTGTCTTACTTTCTTGATCCTTTGATTCATCTTCATAATCTGCATGAATTTATTTTAAACGATAAGTCGAATGCTACTTTTCGTATGCCACTTGAAAGTCTCGCACGTCAATTGCCTCAACTTGTATCTGTTCGTCGATTTGAATTTTGCTCTATAACATCGCCATACCAACTTTATCGATTCAAATGGGCACTGCCTAACGTAGCTGAATTGCGTCTAAAGTTGCATTCTAAGGAATTAACCGAATGTAATGATTTAGCACATTTTTGTGCTTGTATTAAATCTAAACTAGGTAATACTCTACCCGAATCGTATGTTATTGACATGAAACGCGCTTTTCTCTCTTATGGAAATGATATTCAACAATTCTACTGGATTTACTACAGAAATGGAAGAATAGGCGATGCAGTGGCAGAATTGGTGCCAATGGTGAAACGGTGCACCAAAATGGTTGCTGGAATGAGAAAAATTAATTGGGATTTAGAAGAAATTGAACAATGGAATATTGATTAAATCATTAAAACTTAATTAAAATTAAAATGTATAATTAAAATATATCAATAAATGATTAAATAAATTTAATTGACAAACATGAAAGAAAAATTAAAACATACATTAAAATAAATGCTTGCCAATAAATAAAACATTAAAAAAGACAAAACAAATAAAATCAAAATGGCACCAAAAACAAGTTTATTTCATAGATAAGAAGAGAAACGTACAATGCACGGGGCAAATTGGTTGCTTGTAAACAGGAAATGCAGCTGATGAGTAATGTTGAGTGATTTCGCTCAGAAATGGAAAATTCAAATTAAAACAAATAATTTTATTGGAATTTAATAAACATTTATAAATCATGGATTTAAAAGTCAAGCGCTGTCAAATCAAAATTGATTCTTCTCTTTCCTGTAACCATTTTGATGTAAAGTTCCACTTGTGAAACCAATTCAGCCTGTCCATCACAATCTTTACCATTTCCAGTATTCTAGTATTTCCCATTTTCACAAAAATACGAATTTTCAACCAGAACCAAACTGCAAAGCATGATAAATTTTATTATTGATAAAAAGCAATTGAGAAACTTTCTCACAGAAAGTGTCAGTGAGTTGTGAGTTCTGGTGGGTTAGCGCCCATCTAAACAGTGAATTCTACCTTCGAAATACAGTGTAACATCAAAGATGAATAGTGTTCCAACTGTCAAATGGGCACTACCGCACAAATCTTCTGAATACCTGTGTTAATGCATTGTTAGCATGTTTTGTTGTTCGTCTTAGCTCGAGCCGCGGTTGTGTTTTCATGCAACTGGAAAATACTAATTTGGTGTCTATTTTTGTGTTTGACTTTATCACTAAAACTTATAGAATCTTGCCCAGCTAATCATGGCATTAACCGATCTTTCGGAACTTTCATTACTCAACATCTTCAAACGTCTTCCTGTGTGGAAAATCCTCCAACTCTCATCACTTTGTCAACGACTAAACAACATCAAACGCGAAGTGTTTCGAAAACAAACTCAATTGCGATTGCTTGGTGGTTGTCGAACTTCGAGATGTCATCTTGGTGATCTTAAAAAATATATTCACACTTTGGACGTGGATCAAAATGAAGTGGGATTTAATTTTGACTTGACACTCAAATTCGACCATTCACCGAACACTTGTTTTAATGATGGTATAAATCGACGTTTAGAGATGTTTGAACTATCCCATGACATTCATGTTCGCAATTTGGATCAAATCACGGAGTTTGCACAAATGTTTCCCGATTTGAAAAAACTGACCATCGCATTTACCTATTTTTGTGAACCTCATTTTCTGGTTCAACTGTTGAGAAACTGGCCTACACTGACACATT
This sequence comes from Rhizoglyphus robini, assembly GCA_023373905.1. Classification (NCBI taxonomy): domain Eukaryota; kingdom Metazoa; phylum Arthropoda; class Arachnida; order Sarcoptiformes; family Acaridae; genus Rhizoglyphus; species Rhizoglyphus robini. Next base: position 578,562 of record JAKIJQ010000020.1, read on the forward strand.
TGTATTTTGTGGATTTTCAAAGCGATTATCAAGATTCTCTCGAATATGACAATTCGATTATGGAAATCAATAACCTACACGACTTGCATGTACTCGCGATACACCTTCCAGAACCAAGAAGTGTACATAGACCTAACTGGCCATTAAAATTACTTGAACCACTTCTGCAGAATTCGACAAAATTGCACACACTCTACTTTCCAGCTGGAATTCCTACTGGGCTAGCTGGTCGCCATATTAAGTTTGAAGTTCCTTTTAATCCCCAATTGAATGCTTCACTTCAAATTCCATTTGACCGTTTTGAACGTTTTGGCTTGTTAGATTATTGGCCAGAAGTAGACGAGAACCACACAAACGAACAGTTCACCAGTAGAACTACTCGACTTGAAGTTAAAATCACTGAAGAGTTAAGACAACTTGTCAACTGGTCAGCATTGCAGTATTTAAGTTTGTCAGTTAATTTAAAAGACTACCCATTGTCTGACGTGTTTGATACTTTGAGTAATCTTCATAATCTGCATGAATTTCATCTGATCAATTTTTGGGAGTCGAATTTTCATATGCCATTGGAAAGTCTCGCACGTCAACTACCTCAACTCCCATCTGTCCGTCGATTTGAATTTTGCTCTATGACTTCGCCATACGAACTTTATCGATTCAAATGGGCACTGCCAAACGCTGCCGAATTGCGTCTGAAGTTGGCTAATTCTAATGAATTTGCCGCGTTTAAAGATTTGATAAGTTTTTGTGCTTCTATCAAAACTGATTATGGTGATACTCTGTCCGAATCCTGTGTTATAGACATGAAACGCGCTTTTCGCCCTTATGGAAATGATATTCAACAATTTTACTGGATTTACTACAGAAATGGTAGAAACGGCGATGGAGTGGAAGAATTGGTGCCAATGGTAGAACGATGCACCAAAATGATTTCTGGAATGAGAAGATTGAATTTTGATTTGGAAGAAATTGGGCCATTGAGTATTGATTGAATCAGTCAAATTTAATTTAAATAAAAATGTATTGTTAATATAAATTTCCATAAATTATTAAATAAGTTTAATTTACGAACACAAAAGAAAAAATAGTAAAGCATTTTTAAATATAGTTTATCTACCATAACTGGTATATAAACCACAGATTAAATCAAAAATGGCACCAATGCAAAAGTTTATTTCATAGAAAAAATGATAAACGTATATTTACAGGACAAATTGGCCGCTGGCAAACAAGAAGAACAGCTGGAGCGTAATTTTGATTTATTTAGATCAGAAATGGAAAATCAAAATAAATAATTTCATTGGAATTTAATAAATTTTATTAAACATTTATAAATTTCATTTATTAAAAGTCAAGTGCTGTCAAATCGAAATTAATTCTCCTCTTTCCTGGAACCATTTTAGTGTAAAGTTCCACTTGTGGAACCAATTCAGCCTGTCCATCACCATCTCTACCATTTCGATAGTAAGTCCAGGAGAATATATGAATTTCTCTTCCATAAATCCTAAAAGCACGTTTCATATCTTCACAACAACATTCAGGCCACACATCATTGTCATACCACGTCCATTCTTCTTTTTCACTCAAAGGTTTCAACAAATTCAGCTCGATTCAATCGCTCGCTCCAATGATCCTCGTACTCATCTAAATGGTCATCGTCAGGTCTTGGTAGGGGATAACATTTGCCATCTTGAAAGTACAATGTGTGCAAGTTTGTTGCATTCTGTAGAAGAGGTTCGAGCTTTTCCAACGGCCACTCTCTCGGATACAATCCAATCAATTTCGAAAAATTCAAACCCAACACTTGTAAATGGCGAAGATTATTTATGGCCAAGATCACACTGTCATAGTCGAGAGTATTTGAATTTATGTATTTGCAATCTACAAAATAGAGATGTGTCAATGCGGGCCAATTTGTCAACAGTTGTTCCAATGGCTGAGGTCCACAATCGTCGTTGAAAACAATGGTTAGTCGTTTCACATTCGGAAATATGTTTGTTAAAGCAGAAATTTGCTACAAATGATGCTCGCGCATGTCGGGAGTCAATTCAATTTTGAGATTTATTTCAAGTAGTTCACGATCCTCCAATGCATCGAGTTGATTCTCGAATTTTAATATCAAATCAAAATCATTTCCAATTTGACTTTGAATCATTTGAAAGATATTCATCTCTCGTTTCATGATAGTAATATGCGTTTGCCTAGTTAAACAACTGCCAAGTAGTCGCAGATGTGACTGAGTACGAAAAACTTCTTGTTTGATGTTGTTCAGTCGATGACAAAGTGATGCGAGTTGAAGGATTTTCCACACAGGAAGACGATTGAAGATGTTGAGTAAAATTAGATCCGGCAAATCAGTAAATAATAAAAAAGCCATGATTAGTTTATTCTATAGGTTTTAGTGATAAAGTCAAACACAGAAATAGACACCAAGTTAGTATTTTAAATTTGCACGAAAATACGAATTTTCAACCTGAACTAAACTGCACGGCATGACAACAACATCAAGCAGTGAGAAACTTTCTCAGAGAAAGTGTAAATCAGTGGCGCTTTTGTGAGTTTTGGTGCGTTACTGCCCTATTTAAACTTTGAATTCTACCTTCTATCTTCAGTGAAACATTATAAACGAATGGTGTTTATAACTGTCAAATGGGCACTACCGCACAAATCTTCTGAATACATTGAATTGTTAGCATGTTTTGCTGTTCGGCTTGGCTCGAGCCCGTTGTAAATGTGTTTTCATGCAACTGAAAAATACTAATTTGGTGTCTATTTCTGTTTTTGACTTTATCACTAAAACTTATAGAATCTCATCCAACTAATCATGGCATTAACAGATCTGTCTGAACTCTCATTACTCAATATCTTCAATCGTCTTCCTTCGTGGAAAGTCCTTCAGCTCTCAAAACTTTGTCACCGACTGAATGACATCAAACAAGAAGTGTTTCGAAAGCGTACTCAATTGAGTTTACTTGGTGGTTGTCGAATTTCAAAGTATCAACTTTGTAATCTAAAAAAATATATTCACTTTTTGAATGTGGATGAAGTAAAATTTAATTTTGATTTGATACTCAAATTCGACCCTTCACTTAACAATGCTAATGTAAAGCATGATTCTACAATGATTGAACTATCCCATGACATTCATGTTCGCAATTTAGATCAGCTCACGGAGTTTGCCCAAAAGTTTCCCAACTTGGAAAAACTGACCATAGCATTCACATATTTATGCGGAGCTCCATCACTGGTTCAACTGCTGAGAAATTGGCCCAAATTGACACATTTGTATTTTGTCGATTTTGAACATAATGCTCCAATATCTCTCGAATATGACAATGCAATTATGGAAATAAATAATCTTCACGATTTGCAAGTACTTGCAATATACTCTCCACAACCTGGAATGCTTCCTTCACGAAACTGGTTATTAAAAATACTTGAACCACTTCTGCAGAATTCAACAAAATTGAACATCTTGTACTGTTCTGTTGGGTTTGGTACTAGATTTGTTGGTCGCAATATTGCATTTAATGGTTTTGGACGGAGATTGGATGCTTCACTCCAAATTCCATATGACCGATTTGAACATTTTGGCTGGGATGACTACACGCCATGGCACAACAACCGCGCAAACGAACCCTTCACCAGTAAGACTTCTCGACTTGAAGTTTATATCATTGATGAAATAAGGGAACTTGTCAACTGGTCTGCATTGCAGTATTTGAGTTTGACAATTGACTTAAAACATAATTCATTGTCTTACTTTCTTGGTCTTTTGATTCATCTTCATAATATGCATGAATTTCATCTAATTGATGAGTGGAATGCTACTTTTCGAATGCCACTGGAAAGCCGAGCCCGTCAGTTGCCTCAACTCCCATCTGTTCGTAAATTTGAATTTTGCTCTAAAACTTCGCCATACAAACTTTATCGATTCAAATGGGCACTGCCCAATGTAGCTGAATTCCGATTGAGACTTCTTGGTTCTGTTGAATTAACGGAATCTAAGAACTTAGCAAGTTTATGTACTCGTATTAAATCTGAACATAATACGCTGCCAGAATCGTGTGTTCTAGACATGAAACGCGCGTTTTGTGCTTATGGAAGTGAAATTCAAGATTTCTACTGGATTTACTACAGAAATGGAAGAAAGGGCGATGGAGTGGCAGAATTGGTGCCACTGGTGGAACGATGCACCAAAATGGTGGCTGGAATGAGAAGAATCAATTTTGATTTGGAAGAAATTGCACAATTGAGTATCGATGATTAATTGAATTTGTATGAAAAATGAAGAAAACATGTTTTATAACTTTACCTCAACATGACAACTAATCATGATACAATGTCCATTCATTTTTAAGAGGATAACTTAAGTTTCTCTGATTTAAAAAATTGTTTTGGAGTGTGTGTGTGTGTGTGTATGTTTGTGAAAATCCAGTCCATGAGCGATAAAACTTTTTATCATTCAAGCTAAATTTCGATTATGTTTGAATATTTAAATCATATTTACGATTTTAAAAAAATTATGCAATTACCTATTAAAATCAAAGTTTGATTTATTTGAGTAACAATAAATTATTTTTGAATTTTACAGATTTCAATAAAAGATTTCTTTTGATGAATTTTAATTTATGAAAGTGATAAGTGACAAAATGCTATGTAAATTAAAGAAGAAGTTTTTTCATAAATAAAAACCATTCAATTGATGTTTTTTTGTTTTTATCTATTGATCAAATATGTTTATTCGAAAAGACTACATTTCCCGCTTTATCCTAGATGTCTCTAGTGCTCCATTAAACTTTGAATTAGTCTGAATATGAGACGATGTGCGCAGATTCGCTCAATTCGCCTTGTGTTGTTGATGCCACACAAATACAGCACAATTGTTCAGTTCAGTAAATACTCTCTCGACTGCAGTCAAACCAAAATCTCAAGTCAGATTTTATTCCATTTTGAGTGTATTGGTGGACTGAAATTGTGGCAATATTGGCTCATCTCGACTGTTAATTTACTCTGTAATTAAGAATCTCAATTCACTCAACTGTTGTTGTCGTTTTAATTTGTCCTTTTAGGTGCCGTTGATTTTTAATTAAATTATATTTTCGCTTTAAAATGGACCAACAACCAGCTGACATGTTTCATATGTCAATTTCACCCTCTTTTACCGATCTACCCGAACTCATCTTAATCAACATCTTCAATCGTCTTCCTTTATGGAAAATCCTTCAACTCGCATCACTACACAGCCGGTTGAACTACATCAAACAAAAAGTGTTTCGTACTCAAACTCAATTACGATTACTTGGTGGTTGTCGAACTTCTAAGAACCATCTTGATGGTCTTAAAAAGTTAATACAATTCTTTAATGCTGATCAAAATGAAGATAAATTTAATTTTGATTTGATACTCGAATTTGACCATTCACCTAACGACAATTGGTATCGTCAAGCAAGCCAAATTAAAGAGATGATTAAACTATCCCATGACATTCATGTCAACAATTTGGAACAAATTGCGGATTTAGCAGAAATGTTTCCCAAGTTGCAAAAACTGACCATTGCATTCAACTATTTTTGCAAACCTCAATTTCTGGTTCAACTGTTGAGAAACTGGCCTACACTGACACATTTGTATTTTGTAGATTTTCAAAGCCATTATCTAGATTTTTTCGAATATGACAATTCGATTATGGCAATCAATAACCTACACGACTTGCAAGTACTCGCAATGTTCGTTCCAAGATCAATAGATCTTCATGTACGTAAGTGGAAATTAAAAATACTTGAACCACTTCTGCAGAATTTGACAAAATTGCACACGCTCTACTTTCCAGTTGATTCATGTACTAAGCTATCTGGCCGCCATATTAAGTTTGAAACTCATTTTCCCCCTCTATTGAATGCCTCACTTCAAATTCCATTAGACCGATTTGAAGGTTTTGGCTTGATCCATTACAAACCAGAAATAGACGACCGCGTAAACGAACAGTTCATCAGTAAAACTACTCGGCTTGAAGTTGACATCTGTAATGAAATAATTATTTTAAGACAACTTATCAACTGGTCTGCACTGCAGTATTTGAGTTTGTCAGTTGATTTAAACAAAAATTCGTTGTCTCACATGCTTGAAATTTTGACTAATCTTCATAATCTGCATGAATTTATTCTAAACGATGATTCTTTGTTTGCTTTTCGAATGCCACTGGAAAGTCGAGCTCGCCAATTGCCTCAACTCCCATCTGTTCGTCGATTTGAATTTTGCTCTATAACCTCGCCGTACGAACTTTATCGATTCAAATGGGCACTGCCTAACGTTGCCGAATTGCGCCTGAAGCTGTATTGTTGGTATCTATTGGCCGATTTGGATGATTTAAAAAGTTTTTGTACTTGTATTAAAACTAATTATGGTGATGTACTACCGGAAGCATGTGTTCTAGACATGAAACGCGCTTTTTGTGCATATGGAAGTGAAATTCAAGATTTCTACTGGATTTTCTACAAAAATGGTAGAAAAGGCGATGGAGTGACAGAATTGGTGCTACTGGTAGAAAGATACACAAAAATGATGGCTGGAATGAAAAGAATTAGTTTTGGTTTGGAATAAATTGAACAATTTAATATTGATGCATCATGATGTAATCAGCAAAACTTAATTTAGTTTTAAAATGTACAATTAAATTATTAAATGAATCCATAAATGATTGAATGGATTTAATTATTAATGTAATTATTAAACACGAATTTAAAAAAAACAATAAAATTGACGAAGCCATTTAAAATCAAAAATGGCGCTAAAACATAAGTTTGTCGGATAGAAAAGAAGAGAAACATAGATTTACAGGACAAATGGTTTGAAGAGTAGCTTGTGTGTGTAGTGTTGAGTGATTTAGATCAGAAATTAAAATGAAAAATTCAAATTCAAATAAAATAATTTAACTTTGATTTTAATAAGTTCAGTTGTAAATCATATTAAAAAAATAATGTGTTTTAAAATAGAAATAAATTCTCTATTTTGCTTGAACAATTTTTGTATATCGTTTCAATTGTGTGAACAAATTCGGCCTGTTTTTAATTACTGAAATTATTTTTAAGCAAAATATTCTTATTCTTATCTGCGTAATCATCTATCATCGCGCTTAGATTGACCTGAGCTTGAAAAAGTTCTTGCATTGTGTTTCTTGTTTTCAAGTCACCACGCACAGTCTCAAGTTTTGCAATCAATTTTTGTACGTTCGATACTTCGTTTTGAAGTCTAATTAGAGGGGCCAATGGTTCGCGTTCGAGTTTCATTTGAGCCTCCACTTGTTTGGCCTGCTCAAGAAGTATATTTCCAATTTGAATCATACTCAGCTTGTTGCTCTCAACCCGATTTCCACCAGCCACGAAACCTTTAAATATTTAATAATAAAAACAGTCAAAAGTAATTTAGGTATACCTTCATCTTTGTCGCAATGTACGAAGGCAAAAGTTAATAAAAAACAAATAAAAATTAGCAACTTCATTTTATTATATTTTATGAGATTCATAAAAATAAAAAAGCAATCAAATGTGCAATGTACCCAAAGTTGTAGTTCTTTATATAAAATTACATATTTGTATGATTAAAATATTGACAAATGTATTAATAGCGTTTTCGTGGCTGTTTCCAATGCGAATTATCTTGATTTTGTCAAACACGTGTACATCAAGATTAAATACAAAGGTTGGGTTGGGTCCTTTAGTTTTGTGACAGCTCAAACATCTTTGATGTTCTTGCTTGTCGGTTTACATCAAAGATAATGACACGACGTGACATTTGTCATGGTCATTGATCAAATATGAACGCGCAATCAGCATGTAACAAGTCACATTAAACATTAAACAAGATTGAGTGAATAATATTTATAATCATTATTGCGAGAATGTAAACCGAGCCCAGATAGTTTAAACTATCAAATTTGGTTTTGATTGCTGCCATTATAGATTCTTCAGAATACATGTCTCATGTTTTGCCATATAGCTTGATGTAACAACATCAAAATGGTTCAAGCAGTGAGAAAGTACGATTGTGTGTACAAGTGGCGATTTTGTGAGTCACGTCAGCGCCCAATATAAACAGTCAATACTATCTTCTATTTCAGTGTAACATCATACCCTGAATAGTGTTCATAACTGTCATTTGGGCACTGCCGCACAAATCTTCTGAATACTTGTGCTAATGCATTGTTTACATATTTTGTTGTTCGGTTCGGTTGCTGTTCAGGTTGAAAATATGCGTTTTCATGCAAATGGAAAATACTAATTTGGTGTCTATTTCTGTGTTTGACTTTATCATTTGTCAAACTAATCATGGCACCTTCCTTTACAGTAAACAAGTTTACCGATCTACCCGAACTTGTTCTACTCAACATCTTCAAACGTCTCCCTCTGTGGAAAATCCATCAACTCGCATCACTACATAGCCGACTGAACAACATCAAACGCGAAGTGTTTCGAAATCAAACCCAATTGCGATTACTTGCTGGTTGTCGAACTACTCGGCACTATGTTGGTCGACTTAAAAAGATAATTCACTCATTGGATGTGGATGATCAAAATGAAAATGGATTTGCTTTTGATTTGATACTCAAATTTGATAATTGCTTTGAAAATTATACGGATTTTGATTCAATTAGCGTCACACAGAAGATTGTGGTATCTCACGATATTCTTGTCAGCAAATATTTGGATCAAATTACCGATATGGCACAAATGTTTCCGAGCCTGAAGAAACTCATAATTGCATTTACCAGCGATTGTGAACGTCAATCACTGGGCCAACTGATGAGAAACTGGCCCACGCTGACACATTTGTATTTTGTTGACTTTCAACACGATGCACAAGATGATTCTTTCGACTATGAGAATGTTCTAATGGAAATAAATAATCTTCAAGATTTACAAGTGCTCGCGGTTTACAATTCTGATTATAGACGATTGTCTACACGAAATTGGCCACTGCAAGTACTCGAACCACTACTGCAGAATGCAACACAATTGCACACGTTGTACTTTCGAGATGGTTATTACGTCAGAAGAAATTGTCGTCATAGTGTGGATTATAAAAATCATTGGTCACAACGAGTGAACGGTGAACAGCTTCGAGTTCCATTTGAACGAATTGAACGTTTTGGGCTTGGTGGATTACAACACGGACTCGGGAATCATCAGGGAAGAACGACTTTTGAAGAAGGTTACTCGACTCGAACTGTTTGTTGGTAGTCCCATGTATTACCCCTTTGAGAAACCCAACTGGTCTGCATTGCAATTCTTGAGTTTGTCAGGTTATTTTTATTCTAACTTGAACGGTTTGTTTCATCTTTTGCTTGATCTTCACAATCTTCGTGATTTGCGTTTGTTTTTTTACAAGACTAAAGACATCACTGGTTCTGTTCGTGTTCCACTGGAAAGTGTCGCACGTCGATTGCCTCAACTGCCATCTGTTCGTCGATTTGAACTTTGTTCTGTCACCTCACCTCACCATCTTTACCGACTTAAATGGGCACTGCCAAATGTTGACCAATTGCGTTTGAAATTATTTTTGCCAAATTTGGCAAGTTGTTTTCCCGAAAGCAAATACTATCTTGAAGTACTGCCCGAGTCGTGTATTCTAGACATGAAACGTGCTACTCTCGTCTATAAAACGTGTATAGAGAACATATATGGAAGTGAAATTCAAAATTTCTACTGGGTTTACTACAGAAATGGAAGAAAAGATGATGGACAAGCAGAATTGGTGCCACTGGTAGAACGTTACACCAAAATAATTTCTGGTATGCGAAGAGCGAATTTTGATTTGGAAGAAATTGAACAATTGGCTGTTGATTGAAATTTATGGTAGCAGTTTGTGAGAGATCATTGATGCTAAACATTTTGTATTGAAGATTGTAACAGATTGTACGTTGACGAAGTGTTTCAAAAAGAAGTGATTGAGTGTCAATGGTATCGAACTAAAAAAGAAGCTGCAGCAACTCTTATAAACTTTCACAAAGAAAAATAATCACCAAAACAAACAAAAAATACGGCCAATCGCTGGTTTCCATTTGTACTTGTTGGTGGAGATTTTAAAATTCAAATCAGTTTTTGTTCTTGGGTGTTGTCGAAGATCCAACTCAGGGACACAACTCGGGTTGTGCGTAGTAATTTAATATTTGAATGTTCTTATCATTTGATTTTATTACTAAATGAAAAGATTGTTAATTTACCTTCCTACTAAAACATTTGATTTTCCATCCCATACGCGACCAAAACAAAACCTCGAGATGATTATTTATCTGCAAAATAAACTATCATAAATTTCTATCTATGCTGTCTCAAGTAGAATTATTCTCGTTGATAAACTGAAAACCAAATAAGTATAACCTTTCATGCAAGTATCTATACAAACAAAACTATGATTTTGGCAACTTTAAAAATCTAACATGAATTTTAAATTGTTCTCAAAGGTTGATTTAACTGTCGAATTGGTGAATACAAATTCCCAAATGGTTCATTTACGAAAATTGAATTTAGAATTATCATGATCAGATGTGTTGGGTTTCCCCGGGACCCCCCGGTTTTCCCCAACAAAGATAGCTGGATTGACGCTAGGCGTCGGTCACACGTGCTGCGGCACACCCCGCGACAGGTCGGTTGGTCCGCCAGCGTCAGACCCGGTCGTATCCCGTGACACGCCGACCCTGCCACACGCCGTTCCAGCCCGAGGTGGTGGCGCGCCTCAGTAATCCAAGTGACCGGGAGGCTGAGAACAGAAGGCGTGATAGGTGGGATTAATAAGGCGAGGAAAAAAAATTATCATGATCAGAATTAATGATTAAACTATAAATAATGAGAACTAAATTTGTTTTTATGTTTGGACTTTTAATGTTTAGATTTAATCATTAGATTTAATTAAATTTAATTTTCATTAATCATGATTAAAATCATAATGGCGATACAATATTAATACAATTATGTTCCGATCAAAATTTCATTTATTTGAGTGGGAAATTATTATCAAATCGAATCGCAAATCATAAATTAACCGAGATTAATTAATTACGATGGCAAAATTGCACGAAATTGATAAATAAATTGTTATTTTTTAATCAAAACTATTCATACTTCATGAAATTTATTAATTTATAAAATTTATTGATAAAAAAATGTTGATATTTTAAAAAATTATATTTCCCGCCTCTCCCTAGATGTCTCTAGTGCTCCAGTGAACAATGAATTAGTCTGGATTAGAAATGAAGATGAGTTGTGCGCAGATTCGTTCAATTGGCTCGGTTGTTGTGTTGTGCCGGTACTTCACAATATAGCACAGTTCATGTAAATACGCTCTCGACTGCAGTCAGACCAAAACCTCAAGTCAAATTGTATACCATTTTGAATTGTGTGCTGGTGGATTGAATTGTGGCAATATTTATCACCTCGATTGTGAATTTGCTCTGTATTTAAGAATCTCGATCCAATCAATTCACTCAACAGCTGTTGTCGTGTCAATTTATTCTGCTCAATTCACCACTTTGGAACATAGCTTCTCTTCAAAATGGACAAACAACCAAAACAACAACGAGCTAACATGCCGAATCACATTCGACTTCATCCATCCATGAATCAACTAGATCCCTTCACGCCCATTCAACCCAGTACAACGCATGTCAATGATCTGTCCAACGATTGTATTCGTCTTTTTCTGGAACATTTTGAAACACTCCAAGATTTAGTGGAGAAAGCGTTTGTGTGTCCTCGGTGGCTGTGGGTTGTGCATCAAATACTTCGAACACGTCAAAATTCTTTGAAAGTGTTTGACACTGAACTAAACATAGACACGTATCAGGACTTGGCCGTGACGCAGTACAAGCTCGATAGGCTTGACCCGAACGTGGGTGTCAAACAAACTCGAAATGAAATGGAGGATCACATCATTTTGCGATCATTTCCTCGTGTAAACAATTTTATGTACATCCTCGTACAACTCTTTGCTGATGTGAAAAATCTTGTGCTTCACACCCTCTATCTAGATCACGTTAAGCTTATTAAAGGCATGAAAAAGCTCACTTCGATAACGCTTGTCGAACTGCCTGATTCTCGAAAAGATCAAAACAATATCTGGGAAGCTCTGAACGAATGTTCCGCACTTCGACATGTGCATATTTTCTACATAAACGGAAATGTTCCGTTCACTGTTGAAAAGATGGACTTTCTCAACAGAATAGAAAGCCTCACTTTGGACAATTACAAATACAATCTGCACGCAATACTAAACCGATTGAGCAGTGAGTGTCGATGGCTGCACATTGGTCCAAACTTGAATGAAAATACATGTACTGCAGTTCTACAGAAACTCACAGCTGAGAATCCTCAAGCACTGGCCAATTTGAGTCATATCGGATTTCGGGGTTGTCGCATATTGACGATGTGTGCTATTGACCCAATGAAGAACATAACCTTCCATTCGTGGGATTTTTATAATGGAGTTGTCGAAAAGGTGAAGGAGCAAGATAATGAAGATCTTTTAGACGGAGATAGAGATAACGAAATGAACCGTATGAATGAGTTTCCAAGTGAGGATGAGGATAGTGACGTAGAAATGATCGATGTGCTTGACCTTCAAAATGTGACATGAGTAACATAATTTGAATTATTGTCTGAAAATTTTGATGCATCCAAATACATTTGCGTAATTTCAATTGAGTTAAATGTTCTGAGTGAAACTTAAGGAGGAGAAAACTAATCTATTCACAACTACTCAAACTCACATACTCAGATTCCCACGAATTTTTAAAAGTCTACTGCGATTTCTCTTTTCATGATTATTCTGCACACTGACATCATATATAGCACATTCGTCACACTACATTGAAACACGTCTGATTAGTTAATTACAATTTCATTCCGGTGTCAATGTGTGTTTAATGAAAACGTACAGCTAACATTTGTAATTTGAATCAATTTCGAATGTAATTGTAGCAAAATATTCATATTTCCAATACATGTATTTAAACGAGCTTCTGGAATGAACAATTTCACTTTGCATACTTGGGCATTTGAAGTGAATTTCATCTCGACTTGTAAGTTTGAATTGTGCACACAAAATCGATCAAAATGTACTTCGAGAGCACTCTACCCGACCCTTCCTCAGGTCAAGTGCAATTGGTGGTCAATCTGTTGCAGTCCCTGTCCTCGACCCCTTCCCCTTCAGTCAATCTCATTTTCTCGCCCTTCTCGATCCTTTCTGCCATGTTGATGATGTTGATCGGTGCCAGTGGAAACACTCGGACTGAGTTGGTCAAGACTTTGTTCGGCAGTGCAACGGACCACACTGATTACGATTACTTGAGGGCACAGATGCGACTGTTTAAAGAGGTGAACCAACACTTGCTGGGCACTAATGCTAGGACTCTCAACATTGCCAATTTGATGTATCCCATGCAGAGGTGAGAGTTTGGTGTGTTTATTATTGAGTCTAATGATTTTATTGTTTTAGTTTCGCACTAAACCAAAATTACGTCAACTTTCTTCACGATTTACTGAACGCAAGTGCAAAACCTCTCGACTTTCAAAGACACAACCAACAAGCACTTCAAACCATCAATTCGGACGTTGACCGTGCCACTGGAGGAATGATCCCGAAACTGATGACTGAGATTGGTGGAGACACACGACTAATTCTGATTAATACGGTCTATTTCGATGCAGATTGGCATAAAACATTTTGGGAAGATAAAACCAAACTAGAGGGAGAATTTCACAAATCTTCTGGAAAGGTTGTCAAATGTCCATTGATGTTTCAACAAAATGTATTTGATTTTTACCACGACTCCCAATCAGGCACCAAAGCAGTCAAATTACCTTACACAGACAGTCAAATCGTCATGATTTTAATCCTTCCCCCCGAAGGTATCCCAATCCAAACCTACATTCAAAATCACCTCAACCCATCAACTTTCAACTCAATTTTCTCCAACTTTCGCAATTTCAAAGTCAAACTAACTATTCCTCGCTTCAAACTCTCTGCAACTCATAAACTCATCCCAACATTGAAGAAGGTTGGAATACACGATGCTTTCGATCCAAAAGTAGCTCAATTTAATCTAATTTCACCAAACAGTCACGGATTGTTCGTTGATCAAGTGTTTCAAAAAGCTGTGATTGAGTGTCAAGAGAATGGAACTAAAGCTGCTGCTGCAACTGGGCTGTTTCTGAGGAAAGTAAAACGTCGACCAAAACCAAAAGAATGATTTTAATTTACGGCTAATCGAGCGTTTCTTTTTGCACTTGTCGATGGAGATTTCAAAAATTCTAAACAGTTTCTATTCATGGGAGTTATTGAAGATCCAACACACGAGTGACACAACTCATTATCCTGCAACACTAAACTTGTACAATTTTGATTTTGCTATTCCAAAATTTGTGAATTAACAATTCAGTTATATACATTAAATTTTAATAATTTTAATTTTAATTTAAAATATTGATCGAATATAAGATTTATTCTTAAATAAATGAATTTTCAGCGAAATCAACTTCGGTGGTCTCCATGTTTGCTTCAAATGATAGATTGACTGTATGACAATGGGTGGAGTTATATACATTTTTGCATCATTAAAATGTTTTTGACATCAACATAAGTCAAATCTTGGAAACAATCGTCGATTGATAATATATTACCAATCTATATAGAGTTCAACCATCAACAAACAGAACAAACAGAAGCGATGAGGCTGCAGCCGCATGCGTACAATCAGTTATGCAATGTTGAGTTGAATGACTATAGTTTATAAACACTTTTGAACATAATAAAATTAATTTATTGCAGTAAATCATTGAATCTGTCCAATTTGAGCATTCAGATCGCCATTGGCACGTAGAATGTAATAAAAGATGGCCAACAGTATGTTGCTACACACGTCATTGATGGATGCGCTGATCGGAATGACCGTCTCGTCGGCGTCCCAGTCGAGCTTGACCGCCACATGCACCAAATTGCAGGTGATGTAGATCATAATGGTGAGCTAAAATAATAAAAGATGTAAATTAACTTTATGTTTCTTGTACCAATACCCTTACTCACCAGAACAAATGACGAAAATATGTAGAAGGCCACGAAAATGACAGTGATTCGCAGATATTGATGGCCTAGGAAGGTTCGAATGGCCAACAGGTTGGCAAACTGACAGGGCACTATGACAAACAGTAGGTGCGATCGACAGGTCATTGATATCTTTGGATTGAGTTCTGTTGAGAGTTGAGATTTAAAATCAAAATTATCATCTATTCAATCAAATCACTTACTGTAGTTTCGAAACACCTCTCTCGGTCCAACGAACCACTTCAGTTGAGACTTGCGAACCACATTGCCTGTCATGCCCGACTCAAGTTGAGTAAAGTTGGTAGTGAGCAGACTTGTGATTATCCCGATGCAATTGTCCACAAATCCAGTGTACACCGGCTCAATCAGTGTGATCTGGTGAAAGTCTTTAATCATGGGCTCACAAATGCATGCACAGATGAGCGTAATGATCGTACCGAAGAGCAGTGCCAACAGGGAACTCTTCAGTTTGGACCGGTTCACCGGATTCGTGAGTGCAATGTACAGCAGGAAGGGGAATAGTACCAAGATGATGCCAGAAGAAATCCAACAGAATGTATTTGCAGTTTCGGGATTCCACGAACTCAACTGAGAGGACATAAATGTGAATAGAAATATGATGATGAGGTCGGTGGTGCAATCAGCGATTGTGGATGCCATATCGTCAGGGTCAATGTCAGCTCGGACTAGCATGCTGATGAGCAGGGTCATCAGACTTCCTATAGATTAAAATATATTAAATCCCAGAGCATATAAACCCCTAAACCCTAAATCTACTTACCCAAAACCGTGCAAGATAACGAAGTGCAGGTTAAAACAATCGCCAATATCACCAAGGCCTGGTTACACGAGATGCATTCGTCCTCGGTGAAGTACACAAAGACAGCCGTAGCCGCAACCGCAAACACCGAAATGATGGTCACCTGACACTGGATGAGCACCACATTGTCCCACATGACCTTGCCAATGCCGGCCAACTGTCGCATTAGGTTGCTCGTGTTGGCGGTGGTCGAGATGCGACACGCATTGGACACTTCCAAATTTCTCTTCAAATCCATGGATACTTTACCAATGTAACCAGTGGAGTGGACTCGGAAGAGGAGATAACCGGCAAACACTTGCAAAAAAGCCAGCAAACAGTAGAACCAGCAGTTGCTGCAGTTGAGCCATCTTGGCGTAGTGCAACTCAAAGTAGTAGGCCACCAGTAGAGTGAGGAATAGGAAAAATATTAGGTACAGAATCCACTGGAAAAACATGTTGAGGCAGATTGAGAAACAGAAACAAAAATAATGACACGTTCATAAACTAAACTAACTTTAAAGTGCTTCATCATTACTTGTAACATGTGAAACATGTGCAAAATCAAATCGAATTTGGAACAAAACATTTATTTATCAAAAGTTACATAGTTTTAAAGAACTCCGACAATTAAACAATCAACTATTAATTTTCCGTGCGAAATGAATCAACAACTCGTTAACCTATTCAGCCTTATTTGTCAAAACTTTCCATCCATAAGTTGTACCTTAACCAAACTCATTTTCGGGGCTCTGCATAACATTTTTTAAAAATAAAAATCAACTTATTTTTTTAAATTTGCAAATTAACCATTTTGTCAATCTCTCACTAGATGCCTCTAATGTTCCATTAAACATCGAATAATTCAATTTGAATTAGTCTAAAGAAGAGGCAATGTGCGCAGATTCGCTCAATTGGATCGGTTGGTGTTGTGTTGTGTTGTGTTGGAGTCGATATATAGCACAAGTTGACTTCGGGTAGAGATAAATTCTAAATAAACATGCGTCAGAATATCTTTTGTTATCATTTTTAGCTGCTTGGTTTGGCTCAAGTTGACAATTTGTGTTTTCATTCAACTGGAAAATACTAATTTGGTGTCTATTTCAGTGTTGGACATTATCCTTAAAACTTATTGAATTTTATCAAACTAATCATGGTACTTACAGATTTGCCTGATCTCCCATTACTCAACATCTTCAATCGTCTTCCCACGTGGAAAATCCTTCAACTCTCAAAACTGTGTCACCGACTGAACTACATCAAACGCGAAGTGTTTCGAAAACAAACTCAATTGCGATTACTTGGTGGTTGTCAAACTTCGAATTATAATCTTAGTTATCTTAAAAAATATATTCACTCTTTGGATTTGGATCAAAATGAAGTGGAATTCAATTTTGATTTGATACTAAAATTTGATAACAAAATTGAAAATTCATTTGAAAATTCATTTGAAAATTACTTTGCAAATCGGGGTAAACGGGATATTGAACTATCTCACGACATTCATGTGCACAATTTGGAACAGATTACAAATTTTGCACAAATATTTCCCAACTTGAAAAGACTTGTGGTAGCATTCACAGATGATTGGGAAAGTCGATCACTGGAGCAACTGATGAGAAACTGGCCAACATTGACCCATTTGTATTTCGTGATTTTTCAATGCAAAACTCGAGATTCACTCGACTATGAGAATGCGTTAATAGCAATAAATAATCTTCATGATTTGCAAGTACTTGCAATATATTCTCCAGAACCTTGCCTATTTCGTTCACGATATTGGCCATTTAACATACTTGAGCCACTTTTGCAGAATGCACAAAATTTGAGCACATTGTATTTTAAAGTATGTTCAGATATTAGACTGGTTGGTCGCCAATTTGAGGACCAATTGAATGCTTTAATTCCATTTGATGGATTCAAACGTTTTGGCTTGGTAGATTATTGTCCAGAAGGAAGCCACATGGGGACGATTGTCACAAGCGAACAGTTCATCAGCACAACTACTCGACTTAAAGTTGACCTCGGTACTGATATGATTCATCATCTGGTCAATTGGTCTGCGTTGCAGTATCTAAGTTTGACAATTGATTTTGAAAATATATCACTGTATAATTTGCTTAATCCTTTGACTCATCTTCATAATCTTCAGGAATTTCATCTATTCGACAATTCGGAAGATGGTGGATTTCGCATGCCACTGGAAAGTCTCGCCCGTCAATTGCCTCAACTTGTATCTGTTCGCCGATTTGAATTTTGTTCTAGAGCCTCACCATACAAACTTTATCGATTCAAATGGGCACTGCCTAACGTGGCCGATCTGCGTTTGAGACTGCCTAGTTTGTATGAATTGCCCATTTTTAAGGATTTGGAAAGTTTTTGTAATGATATTAATCTTACATTTATTCGTGATCTGCTGCCCGAATCGTGTGTTCTAGACATGAAACGTGCATTTCTCACTTATGGAAATGAAATACAACATTTTTACTGGATTTACTACAGAAATGGAAGAAAAGGTGACGGGCAGGCTGAATTGGTCCCAATGGTGGAACGGTACACCAAAATGATTTCTGGAATGAGCAGATTGAATTTTGATTTGGAAGAAATTGAAAAATCTAAGAATGATATTGATTGAATAAATTTTATTACATTTGTTCCGAAACTTATTTCTAAATCCTAAATTAAAAAATCAATAAGAACAATGGATGCATCATAATTGAAGGCAAATATTCAGTTGACACTTGTAATTTAAATCAATTTTGAAAGTTAAGCTAAAATCTTAATTTTACATATAAAAAATTATCTTAAATTTCAGTGGATTAATAATTGAGTTATGCCTGAAACAAGTAAACATCACACAAATGTTGATTGCGCTGATTGATGGAAACTGTTTGATAAATAAAGTAAATATAATATTTCAAAAACTCATTTTCCGACTCACCAAAATGACAATCATACTCTCCATCCTTCATCAACATTTTCCCAACCGAGCCATCATCAGCGATTTTACCCTCACGAACATAAAAGTGTCGAATGTTTCGACATTTGAATGACGAAAAGTTCACCACAAGTTGACACGCTTTGATTAGTTCCTTTTCAAGATGGTACAATGTTGTGGTTTGGGAATCAAAGTTGATTTGGTGATTTGACTTTTCTGTGGTCAAAAAATGCTTGGTAAAAAATTATAATAACAAGAGAAATATTACCTCCAAAATTTTGACCGAACACAAGTCTTATTCTTAGAGAAAATGAATTTTCAGCAAAATCAGTTTCGATGGTCTCCATATTTGCTTCAAGTGATGGATTGATTTGTATTGACTGGATGGCACTGACAATTTACTAGTGAGTTTAAATACTTTTTATTGTATAATTTAAATGTTTTTTATATTAAATAAAATAAATATTGGATGCAATCGAGTTCAAACACCGACAAACAATCAAAAGTGATGCGGCAATGAGTGCAATCAGTTATACAATGTTGAGTAAAAATGACAAGACACGTGTGAGCATAATAAAAGTTAATTTATTGTAATAAATCTATCCAATTTGAGCATTGACATCGCCAGTTGCACGTAGAATGTGATAAAAGCTTGCCAACAGTATTGAGCTACACACGTCATTGAGGGATGTGCTGATTGGAATGACCGTCTCGTCAGCGTCCAAGCCGAGCTTGACCGCAATGTGCACCAAATTGCATGAGATGAAGATCATTATTGCGAGCTGGAAATATGAAATGATTAAAAGATATGAAATTTTACTTTGTTACTCACCAGAACAAACGATAGAAACAGGTAGAAGGCAACGAAAATGGCAGTCATTTGCAAGTACTGATCGCCTAGGAAGATTCGAATGGCCAACAGATAGACAAACTGACAGGGCAGTATGACGTGCAGTAGGTGCGATCGACAGGTCATTGATATCTTTGGTTTGTTTTCTGAGGAGATTTGAGATTTAGATTCAAAATTATAACTATTCAAATTCAAATCACTTACTGTACTTGTAAAATACCTGTTTCGGTCCAACGAACCACTTTAGTTGAGACTTGTCAGCAGCCTTGCCTTTCTTGCCCGACTCAACTCGATTGAAGTGAGTGGTGAGCAGACTGATGACGATCGAGATGCAATTGCCCACAAAGCCATTGTACATTGACTCAATCAGTGGGATCTGATTAAAGTCCTTGGTTAGGGGCTCACAAATGAAACCACAGCCGAGCGAAATGATCGTACCCAGCAGTATTGCCAGTAGGGAACTCTTCATCTTGGACCGGTTCTCCGGATTCCAGAGTGCAAGGAACAGCAGGAAGGGAAATATGCCCAAAATGATGCCAGTAGAGATCCAACAGAAAGTCTTTACAGTTTCGGGATTCCACGAATTCAACTCGGTGGACATGAATGAGAATGTCAATATCATGATGATGTCACTGGTGGCCTCTGCGATTGAGGACGCCATATCGTCAGGGTCAATGCCAACTCGGATTAGCATGCTCACGACCAGAGTTACCAGACTTCCTAAAAAGTTTAAAATATTAGACATATTAACCTCCCAAATATACTAAAGTTCTACTCACCAAAAATCGTGCAAGTTAGCGAACTTGCTGATAAGCCAATGGACAGCAGCAACAAAACCTGGTTCCACGAGGAGATTGTCTCCCCGGTCATGTACAAATACGCAGCCGTGGCCGCAATTGCCAACACCGAAATGATGGTCACCTGACACTGGATCAGCACCACATTGTCCCACATGACACTACCCAGTCCGGCCAGCTGTCGCATGCGGTTGCTCGTGTTGGCGGTGGTCGAAACCCGACACGCCATCGACACCTCCAAGTTGCTCTTCAAATCCATGGCCGTTTTTCTCAGGTAACCAGTGGAGCTTTGTTGGAAGGCGAAATAACCTGCCAACACTTGCAAAAAGCCACAGATCAGCAGGGCGAGCAGTTGCTGCAGTTGAGCCATCCTGGTTAAGTGCATCGCAGTGAAGAAGGCCACCAGTATGAGGAGGAAAAAACAAAATATTAGGCACAGGATCCACATGGGAGACATGTTGAGGCAGATTGAGAAACAGAAACAAAATAATAACACGTTCAGAAGAAAAAAAAACTAACATTCGAGTGATTCAGCTTTACTTGTGACTTCGAAACATAAACAAAATCAAATCGAATTTTGAACTAAACATTTATTATTAATCAAAAAATTGAATGGGTGAATTTTAAAGGATTGTTAACAGATTGAGCGTTTTTCAATATTTAATACTCATGAGTGATCACAATAGTAATTCTCACAATTGCTTAATCCAAATCACTTTGAATTTGTTTGACAAGCCAAAGGACATTTTGACCTTGAAATCGGTTCTATAAAAAAAAGTAAACAATAAATTTTATCATCTTGTCTAGATTTTATTTGAATTAAAATTGCAAAAAACACAAAAACAAAATAAATTATTTAAACAAAAATCTTAAATTCCTATATCAAACGGAAATTAAAATTTGCTAAATGCTCATTTAACTATCGTTTATATTTCGGAGAGTTTAATTTGGGACAATATGATAAAATTTATTGTTTACTTACTTATAACTGCAGATCAGATAACATTAGAATGCTTGCTATTTGTTATCTTAATCAATTACTAAATAAATCAAATTATTTTTACATTTCCTTTGTAATATTTCATTTCTTATTCAGCCGCAAGATGTCTGTAGTGCTCCATTAAATTTGGTTAATGGAAATCATATGTACGCAGAATCTCTCAATTGACTGTGTTTGTCTGTTTGTCTGTTTGTTTGTTGCGTTGCTTGCTGCTGCTACTCTCTATACTTTATATAGAACACAAGTTTCGTTCGATAAACAGGCAATTGAAGTAAGACTAAAAGCTAAATCAAGTCAAATTGTGTAATTGACAAATGTCATAGGAAACGAAAGTGCGTAGTATTTGCCGACCAATGGACGGAATAGACACAACAAAAGTAGAGAATCTTTGTAAAACCGTTACAGGACTTGTGTTACACATTGAAAAATGCCGTGAACAAAATTATATTGAACAAAATTTCAATGAAAAAAATAGTCGACCGAACTTTTTAGAAAGTGTCAACACTCTTATGGATTCACTTATTTTGAATAAAATTAAGAAAAATCAAGACATGGAGTTCGCAATTAACAACAATGATATTGATGCTATTGGCATTTTATTCAATCATATTCAACATTTGACCATTCACGACCAAACCGATAACACATCAGCAAACTATCGTAAATTTTTATCAATTTTGCCTAAAGTGGAAACATTGTCGTTGATAAGATCCAAAAATCTAAAAACAATTAATAAAAATTGTGTACCCTTTCATAAATATGTAAGTACATCAATCAAACCTTTGATCTCTAAATGATTTTCATTTTCTAATTTAAAGGTTGATTTATCCGTGGAATTATTGAATTCAATGGCCCAATTGGTTCATTTACGGGAATTGAAGTTGAACGGAGTTAGAATTATTCTTCTCGACACTGTCCCTCAACAAGTTTTACAAGTTCGTCATCTTATATTGAGTGGAGGAAATTTGTTTTCGTTATTCTACGCTCAATGTGGTAAAAATATATCTTTCGATAAAGACATGTTCGAACTGTTTGTCACGAATTTGGTCAAACAATTTCCCAACATTGAAGAGTTGACCATAGACGATTGTATGGTAAGTTTAATAGGCAAATTTGAAGATGAATTCATCAACTGGTGCAAGGAAAAATTAATTTATTTGCATAAAATTAATTTGAGCGATTCAAGAGATACGCAATGTAGTATTCCGAGATATAGCAGAAATATTAGTATAGAAAGACAGTTTTAATAAAATCAATAATTAAGAACGTTATTTAATGTAATTCCAATCAATTTGAGATTAAATAAATAAATAAATAAAACTTAAATCAAAATAATATCATTTTATTAAATCGTGACTTTATCAGTATGAAATAATGGGAAATATGATCAAATAAGCGAATCCAAAAAGCATGATTAGAAGAGTGATGGAATGGATTATTTGATCAAGAAGAGATTCCATTTTGAGTTGTTGAGAGAGCAAGAAAATATGTGAAAGTGGTTGGAGAAAATTGTTGTCGAATGTCCCACTCAAGTGACTTTTATTTGCTTAAATAGACAAAAAGGATTACACTATTTTTAAAGCGTGTTTCAATATTTCAAAATTGCCTGAAGCCAAATCATTTTGAATTTGCTCGACAAGCATAAAGACATTAAAATTGGTTCTAGGAATTAATCCATAAATTTTATTATCTTGCCTAGCTATTGTTTGAATGAGAATTGGCAAAAAATATTTACTTGTATTCAAAAAAAATATTTCTCAAATTTTTAACTTAAGCGAAAATTGAAATTGGGCAAATGGTTATTTAGCTATCGGATGTAGTACAGAAAGTTTTATTTCAACTTGTGAGTTTAATTTGAGAAATCATATAACTCACGATGCACTTCATCGTTGTAAATGCACATTTAACATTTGTAATTTGAACTGATTTTGAAAGTAATTGAAGCAAAATAATATTCATATTTCAATGCATTAATGCGAGCTTCTGGTCGAATGAGTAATTTCATTTGCAATTGCAAACTTCTCAACAAAAAAGTGAATTTCATCTCGACTTGTAAGTTTGAAAAGTCAAATCAAAATCGACCAAGATGTACTTGGAGGAAAACCCACCTGACCCTTCCTCAGGCCAAGTGCAATTGGTGGTCAACTTGTTGAAGTCCCTGTCCTCGACCTCTTCCCCTTCAGTAAATCTCATTTTCTCGCCCTTCTCGATCATCTCTGCGATGTTGATGATGTTGATCGGTGCCAGTGGAAACACTCGGACTGAGTTGGTCAAGACTTTGTTCGGCAGTGCAACGGACCACACTGATTACGATTACTTGAGGGCACAGATGCGACTGTTTAAAGAGGTGAACCAACACTTGCTGGGCACTAATGCTAGGACTCTCAACATTGCCAATTTGATGTATCCCATGAAAAGGTAAGAAAAATTTAATTTAATTTAACTTTTATTTTATTTTATTATTTTAGTTTTGCACTAAACCAAAATTACATCAACTATCTTCACGATTTACTGAACGCAAGTGCAAAACCTCTCGACTTTCAAGGACACAACCAACAAGCACTTCAAACCATCAATTCGGACGTTGACCGTGCCACTGGAGGAATGATCCCGACTCTGATGACTGAAATTGGTGAAGACACACGTCTAATTCTGATTAACACTGTCTATTTCAATGCAGTTTGGTTTAAAAAATTTTGGGAAGATAAAACCAAACTAGATGGAGAATTTAACAAATCATCAGGAGTGGTTGTCAAATGTCCAATGATTTTTCAAGAAAATGAATTTGTGTATTATTGCGACTCCCAATCAGGCGCCAAAGCTATCAAATTACCTTACAAGGACAGTCAAATCGTGATGATTTTAATCCTTCCCCCCGAAGGTATCCCAATCCAAACCTACATTCAAAATCACCTAAACCCATTAACTCTCAACTCACTTTTAACCAACTTTCGCCCTTTCAAAGTCAAACTAACTATTCCTCGTTTCAAACTCTCTGCAACTCATCAACTCATTCCAACTCTGAAGAAGGTTGGAATACACGATGCATTCGACCACAAATTGGCACAATTTGATTTAATCTCTCAAAACAGTCACGGTATGTATGTTGATCAAGTGTTTCAAAAAGCAGTGATTGAGTGTCATGAGAATGGAACCAAAGCAGCTGCTGCAACCGGAATAATGATGAAGAAACTAAAAGCCCACCCAAAACCAAAAGGAGAATCAGAATTTACTGCTAATCGACCATTTCTATTTGCGCTTGTCGATGTAAATTTCAAAAAATGGAAACACTTTCTGTTCTTGGGTGTGGTGGAAGATCCAACTCAGGAATGATCTTACACTCCAGGACTAATCAACTTGAGTTGTGATTAGGATACCATTTGAATGCTAGACATTTGTTATTTTAATCATTTACTAAACAAATAAAATTATTTTTTACATTTCCTTTATAAGACTTCATTTCTTATTCAACCGCAAGATGTCTGTAGTGCTCCATCAAATTTGTTTGATGGGAATCAGATGTACGCAGAATCTCTCAATTGACTCTGTTTGTTTGTTTGTTTGTTTGTTGCGTTGCTTTCGGCTGCTACTCCTTATACTTTATATAGAGCACAAGTTTCGTTCGATAGAGACGCAATTGAAGTAAGACTAAAAGCTAAATCAAGTCAAATTGTGTAATTGACAGAAAATGTCAGAAGAAACTAAAGTGCGTAGTGTTTGCCGACCAATGGACAGAATAGACACAACAAAAGTAGAGAATCTTTGTAAAACCGTTACTGGACTTGTGTTACACATTAAAAAATGCCGTGAACAAAATAGTCGACCGAACTTTTTAGAAAGTGTCAACACTCTTATGGATTCACTTATTTTGAATAAACTTAAGAAAAATCAAAACCTCGAGTTTACTATTAACAACAATGATATTGATGCTATTGGCATTGTATTCAGTCATATCAAACATTTGACCGTTCACGACCAAACCGACAACACTTCAGCAAACTATCGTAAATTTTTATCTATTCTGCCTAAAGTGGAAACATTGTCGTTGATAAGATCCAGAAATCTAAAAACTATCAATAAAAATTGTGTACCCTTTCATAAATATGTAAGTATATCAATTAAACCCGTGATCTATTAATGATTTTTATTTTCTATTTTTCTAGATTGATTTATCTGTGAAATTGTTAAATTCTATTGCCCAATTGGTTCATTTACGAGTGTTGAAGTTGAATGGATTTAGAATACTTCTTCTCGACAATGTCCCTCGACCCGCTTTACAAGTTCGTCATCTTATCTTGAGTGGAGGAAATTTGTTTTGGTTATTATACGCTCAATGTGGTAAAGATATATCTTTCGATAAAAACATTTTCGAATTGTTTGTCACAAATTTGGTCAAACAATTTCCCAACATTGAGGAGTTGACCATAGATGATTGTATGGTAAGTTTAATAGGCAAATTTGAAGGCGAATTCGCCAATTGGTGCAAGGAGAAATTCGTTTACTTGCTAATGATTAATTTGAGTGATTCAAGAGATACTCAAAGTAGTATTCAGAGATATAGCAGAAATATTAGCATAAGATAATTTTAATAAACTCAATAATTAAGAAAATCACTCAATGTAATTCCAAATCCTTTTTGAATAAATAAATAAACAAAATTCAAATCAAAACATTTAATAAATTGTGATTTTATGAAATAATTGGAAATAAAATGAAATATGCAAAACCACAAAGCATCAATAGCAGAGTGGTGAAATGGATGATTTGGTCAAGAAAAGATTCCATTTTTGAGTTCTTGCGGGAGTAGGCAATTTGTGGAAGTGATTGAAGATTGAAGAATTGCGATTGAATGTGCTACTCAAGTGATTTTAGTTTGCTTAAGTAAGCGAAAAACCTTGTTAGATTGAGCGTGTTTCAATATTTCACAATTGACTAAAGCTAAATTACTTTGAATTTGTTTGACAATACTGCACCCTAGAGTGCAATTGGTGTAGGTATTCTTTCCGTTTTCTTGTAATTTGATGTTTTGACCGACCAGGTGTTTGTTTTGTTTTGCAAAATAGCTCTCACATTCGTCTTATACACATACATCATCACATGCACGTTTTGCATACTTTAAAATGCTTTTGACATAGACAAACATAAAATAAACCTCGGATGCAATCGAGTTCAAACACCGACAAGCAAACAGAAGTGATGCGGCAAATGCAATCAGCTATGCAATGATTAGTTGAATGACAAGACATGTGCGCGGTAATTAAAACATAATAAATTCTATTTATTGCAATAAATCATTAAATCTATTCAATTTGAGCATTGAGATCGCCATTGGCACGTAGAATGTGATAAAAGATGGCCAACAGTATTGAACCACACAGGTCAGTGGTGGAGGTGTTGATCGGAATGACCGTCTCGTCGGCGTCCCAGTTCAACTTCACTGCCACGTGCACCAAATTGCACGTGATGTAGATCATAATGGTGAGCTGAAATATGGTAAAATGTAAATTAAGGTTTTATATTTGAGTAATACTCACCAGAATAAATGACGAAAACATGTAGAAGACTACGAAAATGGTAGTCATTCGCAGGTATTGATCGCCTAGAAAGGTTCGAATGGCCAACAAATAGGCAAACTGACAGGGCAGTATGACGTGCAGTAGGTGCGATCGACAGGTCATTGATATCTTTGGGTTGAGTTCTAGGGAAAAGATTCAATTACATCAAAATTGTTGAATTAATCAAGTCACTCACCGTAGGTATGAAACACCTCTTTGGGTCCAACGAACCACTTAAGATGAGACTTGCCACCAACAAGATTGCTCGATTCGTCCGACTCGACTCGTTGGAAGT
This sequence comes from Rhizoglyphus robini, assembly GCA_023373905.1. Taxonomy (NCBI): domain Eukaryota; kingdom Metazoa; phylum Arthropoda; class Arachnida; order Sarcoptiformes; family Acaridae; genus Rhizoglyphus; species Rhizoglyphus robini. Next base: position 605,892 of record JAKIJQ010000020.1, read on the forward strand.
GTGTGGTGAGCAGACTGGTGATGATCGAGATGCAATTGCCCACAAAGCCAGTGTACATGGACTGAATCAGTGTGATCTGATTAAAGTCCTTCGTCATGGACTCAAAGATGAATCCACTGATGAGCGAAATGATCGTACCGAAGAGCAGTGCCAACAGGGAGTTCTTCATCTTGGACCGGTTCACCGGGTCCGACAGTACAAGGTACAGCAGGATGGGGAATAGTCCCAAAATGATACTCGAAGAAATCCAACAGAATTTTTGAGCAGTTTCGGGAGCCCACGAACTCAACTGAGAGGACATGAGTGAGAAGAGAAATATGGTGATGAGGTCACCGGTGGAGGCAGCGATTGAGGATGCCATATCGTCAGGGTCAATGCCAACTCGGACTAGCATGCTGATGACCAGAGTTACCAGACTTCCTATAAAGTGAAAAGTATTAATCCAAGAACATACAAACTCTAACACTACTCACCTAAAACCGTGCAAGTGAGCGAACTGGCAGACAAACCAATGGCCAGCAGCACCAATGTCTGGTTCCACGAGAAGCTCTCCTCGCCGGTCAAGTAGACAAAGGCAGCCGTGACCGCAACCGCAAACACCGAAATGATGGTCACCTGACACTGGATGAGCAGCACATTGTCCCACATGACCTTGCCAATGCCGGCCATGTGTCGCATGTGGTTGCTCGTGTTGGCGGTGGTCGAGATGCGACACGCCATCGACACCTCCAAATTGCCCTTCAAGTCCATAAAGGTGGGAATCAGTGCCAACAGACCGGGGATCTTGCCAATGTCACCGGTGGAGTGAGCTCGGAAGAGCAGATAGCCCGCGAACACTTGCAAAAAGCCTGAGAACAGCAGCACCAGCAGTTGCTGCACATGAGCCATCGCCATGTAGTGCAGAGCACTGTAGAAGGACACCAACACAAGCAGGAAGACGATGAACATTAGGTACAGAATCCACTGGGAAGACATGGCGAGGGTGAGTGGGCCAGATAGAAATGAGCGAAAGCAAGGTTGTGACACGTTCTAAAGTAACATTCGAGTGATTCATCATTTCTTGTCACTTCTAAACAAAATCAAATCGAATTTTACATAGCAAATCACCAGTAAATCAAGTCACATTAGTTATTTCTATGAATGCATTTTAAAATAGATTTTAATAAAAACAAAATAAAACCGAAATGCTTTTCAAAGTACAAAAACAAAATATATAGTATTCAAAAATTCTCACAATTATGAATCAAAAAATATTTAGAGTATAATGATGGCTAAACTTTAAAAGTATTTTATTAAGATAAGAAAATTAAAAATTAGTGACAACTATGCAATGGAAGGAAAATTTTCAAACACTTGGAAATGAAAAAAATTCCATTTTCAATTGACATTTCCATAAATTCTATCTTTATCAGTGTTTTAATTATCATTATCACTAAGATATAATCTATATGATTTAACATTTAAAATATATTTAAATAAATAACAACATCGAAGATGCAAAAGTGTAAAAATGCACTGATTTAAAGCCAAAATGTTAAACAAAAGTTTTCTGAATCATAGATCAAAAGAAATATGTAAAGTATCATGGTGAATGGTTAATTTAATTTATGAAAACAGCCCAGGTAATTCTCATGAGCGAGAATTAATGGCGGACAAATTATTGTGAATGGTTTTCATAAATACGATCGTACAATTATGAAAACTCTTTAAGATTTTGATTTACTGCTAAACAGTCAATTTTGTATAAAAGTAGTCGATTTTCCGAATTTAACAGAACCTATTCGGTCATCTGACATTTTCTCAAGTCTGATGAAGTTAGGTATAGATTCTTTTGAAAAATAATCATGAAAATGTGTTTTTATTAATTTTAATCATTTATTTATAATCATAAAATCGTTTTAAAAATTTTGACATGTAAAAAACAATTCAACGATTGGTCTTCTGCGCCAAATGAACCAACAACTCGGTGACCAGCTCAGCCTTACTGGTCAACACTTTCCAACCTTCAGTTGCCTTAACCAGACTCACATTATCAGCAATAAAATCAATACATTTCATTTTCAAATGGGTCAAATCATGCAAATCAGCCAACATGAGAATTGAGGATGCATTCTCAATGTCAATATTATTCGCCAGATAGCTTTCACAGGCAGACTTGAGACAGTCAATTTGGTACATGTCCGATGCGGCCAACAGTTCGGGTGCGTACTGTTCGAGTGAATCGATCTGTTCGGTGTAAATGTATCGAAGCATACGCTCAAATACGTCCACTTGAATGCCTGTGATTTTAATTCGATTCTGTAGTTTCTCTTTGCATTCGTGTTCAAACATTGCTTCGAAGACTTTGGATCGAGCCGCCAGAATCACCTTGTGGGCGTGAATTTGTCGTTTACCAACCGCCAGAACTACGTCCGAGTGCTTTCCATTTTCGAGGATAAGTCCCAAATCTTTTGAAAGCTTCGATTCTGGTTGTGTTGTTCGTGTATTCGACAGCTCAGGATCATCATCATCAATCATGTCCACCTCACAGTACAGGGTCAGATTGTTGCCGGGGAGAAGCCGATTCGCAGAATCCAGCAAAAATGAACGCGAAATTGTGTACTGCCAATTGGATACACATTGATTGGCCGAATGAAAGTGAGCTCGACCTTCCTGGGTGTTGAATTTTGAACCATCTCGATCCAGAATCGATATTCGGTACCGTAAAAAAATATTCTGCTTGTCATTCTTCTTTCTGTCGACTTTCACACCAAAGATCCATAGATAGATGAACACATTTTTCGTGGACCAGGCTGCTTCGGGAAATTCAACTCCATTTGGGTAGATTGTGAGGTAGAATTGAGGCTGTCCATCGGTCGAGGAGATGCGAGGCACTGAGAAAACTTCTGATTTATATCGTACGGCTGTTTTTTGAGGAAAATCGTCAATCACCCAGGTTTGGGTTGCAGTTTTGGGTGATGATGATGTTGAAATGGACATTTTTGGCGTAAAAATCCTCAGGATATTTACAAACTTTGTAATACAAATTAACAACAACAGCACATGTACACTGTGGTGCCCAGTATCAAAACAACAATGGGCATTGCATAAAAAAGTTAGCAATTCACATATGGAGTTACTTAATTGAAGTGTTTTGCTTGCTTACTTGAGTTTGGGCACTACTGCCCATATATTTAAATTGAGCTTCTTCAATTATTGTAATAGATGGCGCTACTGTTGCAAAGAAATTTTCTTAAATTCAATGTAAATGGAATTTTTAAGAAAAATTATCTTGACGTTTTATTGGCCAAAATCATACCTGAATTAAAAATTTAAAAATTTAAAATTTAAGCTTGACTAAATTTACCTCAAAATGTCTTCTCCAATCATCAAATCTATTTGTTTGTTGATTGTCATTTCAATGCTTTGGGCCACGATTTCATCTGCTGCTCCGCTCAAAATCGAAAATTCTGATCAACCTCTTACCCGTCAGCCTCGTTCCCTTATTCTCCAAGCCCTCTCTCGTCCCTATGGTTATGAACCATTCGGCCGTCGTCCAATCCAAATATTCGGTGGCCGATCACCACTCGGAACACTCATTCGTGGCAAGTTTGCTGCTAATCGTTTGATCCAAAACCTTCGTCGTGGATTCCTTCGTCCAACTCCAATCTGGGGTTACTAATTCGCTACTAGTTGTGTCCAATCTGTATCATTTTTATTTAATAAATATATAAAGTTTGACCTTTGAACTTTAAATTCATCGTATGCAGTTTTTACTTGTTTGTTATTATAGAGTCGAAATACTTGTCATTTCAAAGCAAACATTCATTTACAACGATGGTTACCATCTCTAGGTGGGGCATAGTTGGTGATTCGTCATTTTGTGTTACTTTGGATATGTGAATAATTGAATTAAAACTTTTTTCAGAACTTCATTTATTAAGCAAAGTTATCCTCAAACATTACATTACAAACCAAACCAATCATGAATTTCGAAGTAATTCCTTTCATGTTTTGTAACTTATTATTTCTCGTCGCTGTGATTTTGATGAAAATCTTCGACAATTTAAAGTTGCTTAGTGTTTTGTATTATCAAACTGGACGACCCAATCGATGGTTCGAAATGTTCGGTGTGTTCAGTTATATTTATTTACAGGTTTGTACTCTTATTTTTATCTCAAATGTGCTTCTGTCAGAAGAGTGGATGGCTTTGATGAAGGGACTTTTCACAATCAATCAGGAAAAAGTAATTTTAATTTACTTTATTGTTATCTTTTAATATTTTTGTTTGTTTTTAGCCAAAAATTGTCAGACTTGCGTAAGACTTTCAAATGGAACATGAAAATTTATTAAAGAATAATTTTTATTATTTATTTGTCAAACAATGTCGCAAAATATTTTTTTATTTGAATATCAACCTTCAATTTAGATTATTTCATCAAAATCCAATTTTAGGTTACTTTCCAATTTTAAGTTTCGAATTTTTTTCCCGTTTTCACATTTTAAAACAGAAAGTCCTATTTATATAAGACGATAAATGAAAGACAAATACAAATAAATTTATTTCGAAGCTTTGCTACTATTAAGTCAAATTCAAATAAACTTCATCACTATTCACACTGATGGATCAATTTCTTTATCCATGATAAATTGGTGTATTTGCGAGCTTCAACGCTGCAATTGGCAATGTAACCATTCAGTAGGACCACCTTCTCACAAGCTTTATTATCGACCAAATGACATTTGTACAGCTCATTGATCGATTTGACATCCAACGGAGACAAACTCAACTTATATTTTGACGGTCCAACTTCATTTCCATCTACTTTAGATTCGATTGTTTTGAGTCGTTTACGATCTTTGCTGCTGTGCACAGGACCATAAATGGTGATTGAGTCAAAGTCGAATTGAGTGAAATTGGTTTCTTTTGATCTATTGTTCTTCTTAAAATTTCTATGATTTTTTATATTTTCGTAGTTTATTTGCAAGTACTGATCACGATCCGATCGCTGCTGTTCGTGTTTAAAGCCGAGCACATGCATCAGCTCGTGTAGAATTGTGCCAAGGTTGTAGCAGGGTTCAGAGCTTAGTGACATTTTGCTCATCCAGCCGGACTCGGGAGCACCCAAAGTAGCAGCACACCGGTGACTGTCATCCTTTACAATAAACAGTGATTGCTGTCTGGGGTCTTTCATTGGTCGAAAGAGAACACAACTTTGCAGCATAATGTGCATCATTGCTGATTCAATCAAGCATCTGTGTGGCTCAATATTTGAATCCATTTCATATGCAATGATTGCATCTTTCCATAACTTTGATTCCGGAAGTATGCTAACTGCACGATTCTGTGCAAAGTTTTTGAGTAAAATTGAATAACGAATTAAAAAATGAAGTATATTTATTTAAACTTACATTTGAACTTGAAATGATTATATCTGTCGTTTCGGGCGCTAATTCAAGCATCACAAATTGTTGCATGAAAAGTAACACAAAAACCGAAAACGCAAATTGAGTTTGGGCATTGAACATTTTAGTTGAATTATTATTTTGATTTATGATTTAGATGAAAAATGAACTGCAAATGTGAATCAGACTAACTAGCTTTGCGTAATTTTTCCATTTTGCGTTACCATCGTTTGGTTGTACTGAAATAGATTTGGATTACTACTTTTCCATGCTCATATTTCAAAAAAGCGTTTTCATTTCATTTAAATTTATCACATTTCACTTTAATATTAAATTATTTATATAAACATGAAGATTACTATCAAAATTGACAATTGATTTTAAAATTAAAAATTAGACATATTACCATTATTTGCTATGTATACCTAAAAGAATTACAACAAATGTCGAGATTTTGTGATGTATTGTTTTAAATTTTCAAAGTGGACGTCAAATTCAATGGCTCAAAGTACTCATATTTATTTACAGATTTGTTTTCTTATTTTTTTACATTAGTCATATTCAGTCTAAAGCTTGGAATCTGGTCATGTTTGGTAAAAATTCTTTTGACAAGTGAACTCATAAAATAGTATTTTTAATTTTTTTACTTGAATGTAACCTTTATCATATTCTATTTAAATTTTTAGTTTTAAGTCTAAAGGAGTCAGACCTTTATAAAAACGAATACAAATAAATTTAATTCGAAGTTCAAATAACCAACTTTATCAACATTGGTCCTTCAATGGTTTGATCAAAGACAAATTGATGTATTTGTGAGCTTCGGCTCTACAATTTGCGATGAAAGCATTCAATAAAGACAACTTGTCACATGCCTTATTATCGACCAAATGACATTTGTACAGCTCATTAATCGATTTGACATCCAACGGAGAGAGACTCAGCTTATCTACAGGTGATACAACTTGCTTTCCAGGGACTTTAGATTGGATTCCGGACAAAGGCCCGTACATGGTGATTGAGTCAATGTCGAATTGAGGAAAATAGGTTTCTGCTAATCTATCGTTCTTTTCCAAAATTTGATGACGATTTCTTATTTGCAAGTACAGATCTCGATCCGACCGTTGATGTTCGTGATGAAAGCCGAGCACATGCATCAATTCGTGCAGAATTACACCAAAGTGGAAGCAACGATTAGCACCTAGTACCATTCCTGCATCGGCACCCATAGTAGCCGAACACTGGCCACGTCCACCTTTTAGAATGAACAGTGTTTGTTCGTTTTCGGGGTCTTGCACTTGTCGAAAGAGAACACAGCTCTGCAGCATAATGTGCATCATTGCTGATTCAATCAAACATCTGTGTGGCTCGAGATCGGACTCTATTTCGAATGGGATAATTGCATCTTTCCATAACTCAGATTCCGGAATTGTGCTCGCAGCACGTTTGGTTCTATTCTGCAAAAATAATTTTGATTAAAATTAAGTTCAAATTAGACAATAAAAAATTATTTAAACTTACTTTTGAACTTGTTATGTCAAAATTTATATTTGCAGTAGTAGGCGCTGACTCGAGCATCCCAATTTGATGCATGAAAAGTAGCACAAAAATTGAAAGCACAAACTTAGCTTGAGCACTGAACATTTTTGAAATGTTGTTTCAATTTCAGTTTATGATTCGGTTGGGAAAATGTAACAAACTTAAAATTTGCTTGAACATTTATATTAAAATTTCAAGTAAAGTGGGTTGCATTTTAAACATTAGAGCATGATTTATCTAGAAAATGGCTGCATCGGGGTTAAAGTTCAAGCTGCTCGAATTTGTCACTTTCTTGATTAGTAGTGATGCACATTAAACTGCATTAAAACCGTATCCTTACTTAACGCCGAATCAATAAAACTGTGTAATATTTTGACAAAATGGAAACGCGCGAAATATTATTATGGATAGATTAAAAACCCAAATAAATTTAGTTTAAATATTTAATTTTGAAACATGACTCCTAGGGTTTAGGAAGTAATTTTTTTATTCATTTGTTTTTAATTTATCATTATTTACACTGATTGATCAATTGCTTTATCCATGATAAATTGATGTATTTGCGAGCTTCAACGCTACAATTGGAAATGTAACCACCCTGTCAGCACTTTTGCCAATTCTTAAGGGTACTTGACCCTTAAGAAGGTCTTAAGGTTGTTTCTTAAGGGACAAATCTTCTTAATGGTTGCTTAAGAAAGATTGTTAAGAAATTTTTTTGTAATGTATTAATACATAAAAAATATATATTTATAAAATCCCAAACGGATCATCAAATTGTGATTCAAAGATGACGGATAGGATTATCTCAATTGGAGTATTGAGAAAAGATCTCAAACAGTGAATGCATACATGTATAATTGTATTTATTTAAACAAATATGATTTTTACATATGACGATTAAAAATGTCAAAAACATAATTGAGTCCGTGCACATCCTCACAATACGTGGCAAACTCACAGAAATCACGTGGCTGCAAAAGTGTAATATCATCAGAAATAGAGTCAAAGTAAGACATGTAATCAAACTCTGTTTCTGGAGCAGAATCAAATACTTGCAAAGTTACTTTTTTGCAATTCAAAAGTTCCTTCCCGTAGATCCGAATCCTTTTACTGTCAGCATCTTGCAATATTAAAGATACGACGTAATATTTGTATTGATCACATTGACCACTTCGGGGTCGTACTTGTACTTTGAGGCAATGATTGTTGGTAGTTGTTGCAATCGTTTCATTGTAGGTAGTGGTACAGATTTCCTGTTTTCCAAAATCGGGATGAACCCAGCGGACCCGCTTCAACGAAAGTAGATTTTTGTAGATTTCTTCTCCTAGCAAACTTTGAACAATCTTAAGATCCCTTGCCTCAGGAGATGACGTGTCGTGCTTCAGAACATGTTTGGGGTAGGATCGAATATCGGGGTCGTCGTAAACCTTGGAAACAGTGATGGGAACACTCGAATCAGAAAGATTGGATAAAAGTTCTTCTACTTTTTTGATGAATTTCTTTGAGCTATTTTTCTTTCTGGCCAATGCCATCACGGCACCGAGAACCGAATACTGGTTTGTATACTTATTGAATACTTGACATATAAAATAAAAACGTGCCTTTATTAGATCGGCTGCAAACGTAAATGGTATACCTTGTTGGGAAATGTTGGTGCCACTGACAACTTTTTTCATGAGAACGCCAATAAGGCTTTCCGTGAAGTAAGCGCTTTGTATGAAAAGAGGCCCGTACCTATTGTAGACAAAAAGTGATTTAATTTTCATTTAAATTTGTAATGCATGGTCGTAGTCATACCATTGGACAATATCGCACAAATGTGATACGTGATGTATATTTGAGCGCCACATATACTTTTCTTCTTCATTCCCGTATATGTCATCGAATGATTTGAGAAATTTGTCCACCAGTTGTCTGACACGGTCCAATTCACTGCGCCGCACGTTTCTGGCAGAAAGTTTAGACAAAATCATTCCAAGTAACTTGAAGTTGTCTAAACTTTCCTTCTTGATGAGACCATTGAAGCAGATAGGTCCGTAGAAAAGTAATAGTTCATAATCCATGCTCTTGAACTGTCCTCTGTGACATAATCTTGGCATAACTCTGAGAGCTCTACTTGGAAACTTGATTTTCTTCAAATGTTTGTCTGCTTCTTCGATTACTTTGCTTCTAGCCATCAACATGTGTCGCATTCGGTACGTTTTCTTTGTGCCATCATCCAAGCTTGAAAACCATGCTTTTGATATCAAATCAAGGTCGAGCCAGTGCCTGAGAATGCTCTTGACGTTACCTTGAATTATACAAATTAAATAAAATGAAGATATGTAATTGAAACTAACCTTCATACATGGAATGGAGCACTTCTGGAGGGAACAATCTACTCAGTTTTAAGTACTTCAGCCGCATCAACTGACATTGGCCTTTGATTCCATGGAAATGAGCGTCTTCATTACTTTTTCCCTTTGCTTGTAGTTCGAGGGCCTTTGCGGCGTAAGTTGACCTTGTCGAGTCTTCCAGGTATTTGATTGATGCAATACTATCTGTCTGATAGATTGGTGTTTTGTATGTAGAATCATAATCGAATTCTACATCGCACATGTGACAGCCTATGGCAAATTTTCAAGTTAGTCAAAGTTAAACATGCGAACTTGTAACATACCGTATTTGCAATTATGTCCACCGCAATTTAACGCAGCAGCTCTAGCAGGTCCATCTGCTATAAATAGTAGTAGCTTGACCAAGAATAGGTGTTCTTTACCATTGATCATTATGCTAATCGGTTCCCGTTGGAGCAATTCAAGCTCATCAATTAGGGGACCAAACATGAGATCACCATTCGGTTTGGAAGTGCTGGCATGAAGGGCTATGAGCATGGCATTGCGTATTCTTATGTTGAAAGGAAGCTCGTTTAGAAAAGCTAAAAGAGGCCAAATAGATTTCGTTCCTTGTTTGGTGGTTTCTGCTCCATCCCAAGTGAGGGTGATAGTGAGTGTTGGATACTCCGCATTCAGGTCCACGATTTGCTTGTAGATATCACCATCACATAAGTCATGTAAATAGGCAGAATCGGAGTGATTGTTCTTAACTAGACGAAGTAGGTCAAACCAAATCGGCACGAGATGGCGAAGCCATACAGACAGAGGGACGTAACAGAAGAAGGAACCATCAATTTTTATACAAATACTAGGATTCTCTATCTTGCAACCTTCATGGTTGTTGCTACACGGTGGTGAGGGCTTTTTGAGGTTGATAACTGGTCCGACAAGAGAATTGCATTTCCGAGTCCGCGAGTAAAAGAACTTTTGAACGGTTGGGTTGAATGGATTGGGGACTTTTTTCCTCATGGATCTGACATCGGTGCTTCTGATCAAAGGTGGATCAAATCCCAAGTTAATCATTTCGGCGTTATTGGTTGCTTCCACGTCTGTTTGATTGCTTCGTATTTGATTCATGAAAGCAATCAAAATACCTTCAACTCGGTTGAGCACATTGGGCCTTTCGGCCTGACCAACCATCATCTCAGGCTCGGAATCAGAATCATCACTCTCGGGTATCGGGTCAAGGTCTTCTTCTTCATCTGAGTAATAAACAGGTTCATCTTCGGGAGCGTCATTGAAAGCCACTATTTGGGCATCAACATTGTCGTAATCGTCTGGGAGATGGAATTCAAAAATGTTGTTCTCCGAATCGAGATTGTCTTGTTGGTCAGTAGATTGTAAATTAACATTAATATTACTTTGAACTGAGGCTTGACGTGACATTTTATTGATTGGTTGAGGGTTATCATCTTGGAAATTCGTCCAACCATGCAACATTTCATGATAACGTTTGTCGTCAACGGGAGTTTTGTGTATATCGCCAAGACGCTTTCGTGAACCCATCGAGATGAGATATTATTAAATAGGATACCAGAATAACGAAAATAATAGTAGACGTTAATAATTAGCAGCACACAATTTGTAAACAGTAGAAACTATTTCTACATTAATATGAACCGCATGGTCTGACTGACTGTGAGAGCGCGCGCGCGTGCAGCATGCTTGCGATCGGTGCGCTTTGTTGGTTGTATGCAAATAGCCGCTAATGCATGCATGAGTGCGCTCTCAAACACACACGCGTGGGCTCAACTTTGACCGCTCAGTTCACTTTTGCCTCTCGACTCGTATGTATTGTGTGATTTGTATGTTGAGTGAAAAGTGTTCAAGATTTCTTTTGTTTTCAGAATACCTCGTGTTCGTGTCTAGTTGTCTGGTTATTTCGAGCACCTATTTGCCTAATCTACACTTACTACAAAAGAATGGCTCGTGGCAAGAAGAATGTTGACAACGCCGAGAAGGATGGAAGTGTATCTGTTCGGACTCGGAACCAAAAGAACATCCAGCCTTCTACCCGAAAGCGTAATGTTGCTGCTGCTTCTGAGGCTTCAAATGCAAAGAAGAACAAATTTAATTCTCCCATGAATACGAGGAAAACTTGTCCCAAGAACGTTGAGTGTATGTATTTATATAATTTTATATTACCTTTTGTTTATGTCTTTTTATCTTAGTACCGACAACAATTAAAGATTCTCCTAATGTCCTAATGAATAAGGTTGTCGAGATGAAAGCTAAAGAACTTGAAAAAACGGACACCATCGACAAAACCACCGAATCCGAATCTAGCGACTCCGAAGATATCTCCGATGGCGAAGGTAAGATTATGTAATTAGATATTCTCTTTTCTTATGTTTTTCAATCCTAGTTTTGAATTCGCATAGACAAGTGATGGCATCAGATGATGAAATTGAGGCCCCATTGTCAAACAAGGCCAGTGATAAGGATGCCATAGAACCCAAGAAGAATGAACCTGATTTGGCCACTTTTTCAAAGAAAGCTACTGTTGGAACTGGGAACTTTGATGTAAACGATTATCATAACGCTCATGATTTGTCTCAGAATATAATTCCATCTTTGAATGCTTCTTCGACTCCAACTCTGGCGGAGCAGTTTGACTCGTGTCTTAAGGACTTCTACTCTGACGATTTTGACGTTTATTTAGCTCTCTCCAATGAAGACTGCTTTCCGTCTCTGTCGGAATTTTTATTTGGTAATTACTCCTATTCTTACTATCAATCGATACTAATTAGTTTATATCTTTAGGTGGCTCAACTCCGATATACCATCACCTTGATGATATTCTCAAGTTTACTGATGACGATATTGCTACAATCCAGTTTGCTCAATACAATAAGTACCGAATTTTCTTCCAATCCGATTTCAAAATAAATGAGCAGTTCAAAAGTTGCCTCGTAGACAACGATTATTCCAAGAAGGCGCCAGAACCAACTGAAAGCTTGTGTGAATCACTCTCCACTCCTCACACATCCCCTTTGTTGGATTCCATTCGTGAAGGTACCACACTCATCACAACCTCGTCTGATCAACTTCGGGATGTAATCATCGAATTAGTGAATGAGAACAAAATTCTTCGTGTAAAACTGAATAAGCAGGAGAAGGATTTGTCTGATTTCAAGGTTCACTTTGCAAACTTCACTCGCAAATCCACCGAGCACATCAACAAATTGGCTACAAACAAGCTCGAAAAGAAAACACAATCGTCGGTTCAAGCACTTGGCACTTTTGGAGTCGGTTCATGGTTTCCAGTGAATCGCAATTCAAGTGATCATCACCCTAATCACGACGAATATGATGGCGAGTATTACAGCAAGAACCTAGCAACGGCCGTTCTTGTCAAGCGCCACAAAGAAAGTGATTTAACCAAAAAGAAGTGGTATGCTGTTCTCCATCTCGTGGACTTGGCAACTCAAGTGGGCACTTCCCATATGTCCAACCTTTACAAGCAGACATTTGATGGCCCCGAGTACGGTATGTTACGGCAGTTCTTTGGTCAAACAGATGAAGAAGTCAAGGCCAGCTTGAATTCTAATTGCCAGTATGCCATACACACAAACCTAAAGCAGGCAGCCGAAGACTTGGCAGGTATTTACAAAATCATTGTTTATATATATTTCTAATAATATACCTTTTTTTATTTAGCTTTCGTCTCATTTGTGGCTAAATATGATGAGTCACAGAAGGCAACTGAAGCAGAAATCGAGGCTGCAGGCATCATTCCAAATGAACCCAATGCGCGCTATCGATTCCAACATTTTCTTGGAGCCAAAGATCGTGGTACTTGCCTCTTTCAGATGCGCAAGATGTTCAAACAAGCTCACTATCAAAACAAACGCAAGGCTGGTTACGAACCGCTTACTAATGAATCTGGTGGCTCATCAATGAGCAGAAGATCGATTGAAAATGATCAGCAGCCTAACTCGAATTCTTTGAATCTCAACTTCGAAATCGAAAAGGATGAAAATGAAAAGTAAGCATGCAAGCATAATATAATTTTGTGTACTTTAATGTGATTATCACTTTTGAATAAATTATTACTTTTTGTACTTGCATTCCTCTGGTTTGGGAGTAGCTACAGGGTCCTAGGACCCTAGGTAGGACAAGAGGATCCAGGGTCAACTCAATCCTTTCCATTCTTATATTGTTTAATTCTTAAGAGACACTTAAGAGAAGCAGTCTTAAGGGCAAAATTTCCGTCAGAGTTCTTAAGAGCCATTCTTAAGGAAGGCTCTTAAGAGTGTCTTAAGGATGAAAAGTTGCTCACTGGGCATTCAGTAAAACCACTTTCTCACAAGCCTTATTATCGACCAAATGACATTTGTACAGCTCATTGATCGATTTGACATCCAAAGGAGACAAACTAAGCTTATATTTGGATGATACCACTCCATTTTCAGCGATTTTAGATTCGATTGTTTTGAGTCGCTTACGATCTTTACTACTGGACCAATGACCATACATGGTGATTGAGTCAAAGTCGAATTCAGGAAAATAGGTTTCTTTTGATCTATTGTTCTTCTTAAAATGCTTAGGATTTTTTATATTGTCATAGTTGATTTGCAGGTACTGATCGTTGCAGTTCGTGTTTAAAACTGAGCACATGCATCAATTCGTGTAGAATTATGCCAATCTTGAAGCAGTGTTCGGCGCTAAGTGTCAATTTACTCAACCATCCGGGATTGGGTGCACCCAAAGTTGCAGCACAACGGCGACTGTCATCCTTTACAATGAACAGTGATTGCTCTCTGGGATCTTGCATTGGTCGAAAGAGAACACAACTTTGCAGCATAATGTGCATCATTGCTGATTCAATCAAACATGTGTGTGACTCAAGATTTGAATCTATTCCATATGTAATGATTGCATCTTTCCATAATTTGGATTCCGAAAGTATGCTAACTGCACGATTCTGTAAAAATAAGTTTTTGAGTTAAATTGAATTACAAATTAAACAATATAAAATATTTATTTAAACTTACATTTAAACTTGGGATTATATCTGTCGTTTCTGGCGCAGAATCGAGCATCACAAATTGATGCATGAAAAGTAATACAAAAACTGAAAACGCAAACTGAGTTTGAGCACCGAACATTTTTGTTGAATTATTGTTTCGGTTTATGATTTAGTTGTGAAATGAAATGCAATCATAGTAACTAGCTTTGCGTAATCATTTTGGTTGCTGTACTAAAGTGGGCTTGGATTACTGCTTTTCCTTGCTCATATTTCTAAAAGCGCTTCCATTTCAATTGATCACATTTCACTATAAACTTGAAGATCACGTAATCAAAATTGACAATTTATTTCAAAATTAAAAGTAGACTTATTATTGTTTGCGATGTTTGTATCATAATCACAATAATCTTCGAGATTTTGTGGCTTATTGTTTTTCATTTTCAAACTAAACGCTAAATTCAATGGCTTGAAGTGCTCCTTTCAGTTATTTATATTTATTTACAAATTTGTTTTTTTAATTTTATTTATTTAATAATTTTATATAATCGTAACATTCATTCGGAAAATTCGGAGTCTGGTCAAGTTTGGTAAAGATTTTTTTTGACAAATAAAAGTATTTTTCTTTATTTTCATTTACTTGATTGTTATTATTTTTGAGTAGTTCGACCTGCATCCGACTATCCAATGAAACATAAAAATAAATAAATTTATTTTGAAAAACATTTTATTTCAAAGTTTTGCTCCCAATAAACCTTTCAAATGATCAACTTTGTCATCAACTTGATTTACACTGATCGATCAATGGTTTGATCAAAGACAATTTGATATATTTGAAAGCCTGGGCTCTACAATTGGTGATGTAACTGTCCAATAAAGCCAACTTTTCACAAGCCTTATTATTGACCAAATGACATTTGTACAGCTCATTAATCGATTTGACATCCAACGGAGAGAGACTCAATTTATGCTCTGCTGATACAACTTGTTGTCCAGGGACTTTAGATTGGATTGCTCCGAACATAGGCCCGTACATGGTGATTGAGTCAATGTCGAATTGAGGAAAATAGGTTTCTTCTGATCTATCGTTCTTTTCATAAATTTGATGACGATTTGATCTGATTTGCAAGTACTGATCTCGATCTGATCGTTGATGTTCGTGATGAAAACCGAGCACATGCATCAATTCGTGCAGAATTACACCAAAGTTGAAGCAGCGATTAGCACCTAGTACCATCTCTGCATTGTAGGCACCCATTGTAGCCGCACACTGGCCACGTCCACCTTTTACAATGAACAGTGTTTGTTCGTTTTCTAGGCCTTGCACTGGTCGAAAGAGAACACAACTCTGTAGCATCATGTGCATCATTGCTGATTCAATCAAACATCTGTGTGGCTCCAGATAGGACTTTATTTTGTATGCAATAATTGCATCTCTCCATAATTCAGATTCTGAAATTGTGCTCGCAGCACGTTTGGTACGATTCTACAAGAATAATTTTGATTAAAATTAAATATAAATTAGACAACAAATATATTTAAAGTACTTACTTTTGCTATGTCAAAATTTGTATCTGCAGTAGTGGGCGCTGACTCGAACATCACAATTTGATGCATGAAAAGCAACACAAAAACAGAAAACGCAAACTGATTTTGAGCACTAAACATTTTTGAAATTTTGTTTCAGTTTATGATTTAGTTGGGAAATAAAATGTAACCAACATTAAAATAACTTGAGCATTTATATTCAAATTTTATAAATAAAGTAGGTTACAGTTTAAACATGTGAGCCTGAGTTATCAAAAAATATGCGTGCATTTGGGTTAAAGTTCAATCTGTACAATTAGTCACTTTCCAGAAAAGTAACGTTTTGATTTCTTCAGAAATGATGCACTTTAAACTTAAATGCCCTCTTTTAAGTACACAAGATGGGAACTCAAATGTAACACGAAATGTAATTTTGGTAGATATGTTACCAATGTGCTTCTTAGACTGTCTAAAGAACGATAATTAAGAGCAATAAATTAAATTTATTCCTATTTGAATAATTGTTCATTTTTAAATCACGTGATCAGCTTAATATATCACTATTTACACTTATCGATCAATTGTTTTATCAAAGACAAATTAATGTATTTGCGAGCTTCGGCACTGCAGTTGGTGATGTAACCATCCAAAAGAGTCAGCTTTTCACATGCCTTATTATCAACCAATGGACATTTGTACAGCTCATTGATCGATTTGACATCCAACGGAGACAAACTCAACTTATCATTCGGTGCTACAACTTGCTTTCCAGTGAATTTAGATACGATTGTTTGAAGTCGGGTAGGATCTTTGCTACCGGACACATTTCCATAAATGGTGATTGAGTCAATGTCGAATTGAGGGAAATATATTTCGTCTGATCTGTCATTCTTATTAAATTGTAACGAACTGTAAAAATTGTTGAGGTTGTCATGATGGATTTGCAGATACTGATCTCGATCCGATCGCTGATGTTCGTGTTCAAAGCCGAGCACGTGCATCAATTCGTGCAGAATTACACCAATTTTGAAGCAACGATCACCACTCAGTGACATTGTATTAATCGAATGGGCACCTAATCCAGCATAACACCAGCGAATGTTATCTTTCACAATGACCAGTTTTTGTTCGTGTCTGTGGTCTTGTTCTGGTCGAAAAAGAATACAACTCTGCAGCATAATGTGCATCATTGCTGATTCAATCAAACATCTTTGTGGCTCAAGATCGGAGTTTATTTCATATGCAATAATTGCATCTTTCCATAGCTCAGAGTCGGAAATTGTGCTAACTGCACGTTTGGTTCGATTCTGTATAAACAATCTGTATTCGCAATTTTAAATTGGGTACAATTCAATACAAATAAGAAAAATAAAATATATAAAGAAACTTACTTTTGCGATTGTAAAGTTTGTATTTGCTGTTGAGGACGATGATTCGAGCATCACCAGTGGATGCAAGATAAAAAGTAACACAAATACTAAAAACTGATTTTTGAACATTTTCGAATCATTTTACTGAGTTTTTTTCAGTTTATGATTTAGTTGGTGAAACAAATGAAAAAAGACTTTAGATTTTAAAACCAAAGGCTATTTGATTGCCCATCTGGGCATGAGTAATAAGCAAAATGATTGTATTTGGGTTAAAGGTCAAGCTGTTCGATCGATTATTCATGCGCTTGATGCTTAATGTTTATTTTTACGCTTATTTGACCATTTTGACAAAATCAAATACTCAAAAGACAAAATTTGAATAAACCAATTAATGGAGTTTACATTTGATAACAAATGAATACAAAAACCATTATTTTCATAACTTTTATTTGCTCGATTCTTTGCACTGCTAAAGACCAATGCAAAACATCTCTAGCCTCAGCAAAACAATTGCGAATTAGTCGATTGAGAATTCCAATTTTCTCACACGCCCTATTATCCACTTGGCAATACTGATAAAAAACGTTGATCGATTTAACATCGAGTGGAGACAATCTGTTTGCTCTGACAAGTCGTTTTCCGGGAACATTGGATTCGATTGTGACTCTGTCCCACGAGTTGTTAAAAGATGTATCACGATACATCAAAATTGAGTCAAAGTTAAATTCTCTTGCTCAATTTAACATTCATTCAGCCATTGGATCGCAATTGAATCGAAAACTCGAATGCTCAGTCTGGTTAAGATATTTATTAGCAATAATTAAACTAACAAATTGAAAATTAATTCATTATAATTATAAAAAAATAAAAAACACGACAAATTACTTTTCAATATTAATAATAATCTTACGGTCATGTACTTGCAGAACAGTCTATTCAAATTTTGAAACTTTAGATTCTGAATCAGAATCACCAGAGAAATAATTTTCACGCGTGAAGAAATGATGCGATTTGGAGCAAAAATTTTTCGAAGTTGTTTCTTTGAATGGAAACCTTCGACGGACGGGAAAATGATCAATTCAATCACTTGAACGTTTAGAAACAAATACGACCAGAGACTTGATTTCAAATCAGAATTTGAACGTAAAGAGATCATGGGCGGTGGACGAACTTCCTTCCGAAGTTGAGAGGCGTGAGCACGGAAAGATTCACTTTCGAGTGTCTCTGCTATGTCGTAGATGACATCTCCGATTTGCCGGATGACGTAGAAAGGTCCGGTAGATGACTAGATTACATCGAAACAAATGTCGTTACTGCAGTGCCGGCAATCTAAAAAGATGCGTCACTTTAAATTTTAATGTAAACAAAACCTACTAAACTTATTCTAGTTTTATAAAATCAAAAATGTTGTTTTGTGTCGGATTTGGAAAAACTAAAAATAAATTCACAATGCTCAACTTGGTTGAATTTTAACAATGTTTATTAATAACAAAAATTAGAAAAAATTCGACAAATTGTTACTTTTCAACTTGACTAACAATCCTACGATCGCGTTCTTGTAAAAGAATCCATTCTTTCAGCATCACATTATTTTTGTTTCCGCTTTGAATTGCGCTAGAATACATTTCAAAGGTGAAGATGTGATGCAGCTTGGGACATTGAATAAAAGGGGACAGTGACTGTTGTAGTTGTTGCTTTGAAAGGTAAGACGAAGTGAGGTTGAAGCCATATTTGGAGATGATAGTAAAACCCAATTCGAGTACTTGAACATTTGGAAACAAATGAGCCCAGTGGTTCGACTCGAACACGGAAGTTGATTTAAACTTGGTGGAAATTGTCAACACATGAACTGAGGCAAGTTGAGGAAGATGGTTAAGAGAAATTTTGTTTGAACCGAAAAAACCTAGACTGTAATTGGTCAAATGAAGGTGCTCCAACTGTCGTAATGATGACATAGAGTTCAATGCAACTTTGGATAGTTGTCCGCCATGTCCAAGGGAATTTCCTTCATTTATCAAAATAAGTTTTGTAATCGAGCTAAACAACGGAAAAATGTTTCCAACTTGTGTTCTTAAAGCGGATGAAGGTAAAGATAAATAGACAATTTTGCTTGCCAGTTGGGGAAAATGTTGGTAAACAGATACGATGTTCCTATAATCCAAACCAATCTGTCTCAAATTATCATTCTGCACAGCATAAGATTTCAACAATTTCTCAATGATGTACACATTGTCACTTGATTTGAAATAAAATTCTCGTAAACGACCAAGAATTTGGAGATCGATTGAATTGAAGGCATTGAAATAATTGGTGATTGGTGATAAAGGATAAATCTCAGCATCAGCATCAGTGTCCAGTGTGAAATGCTCCAATGATTGCATCGAGTTGATCACTTCAAATAAATTGACAAATTTATTTTTTTCTTTATTAAAGAATGGTTGATTATCAAGCAAAGTGTTATTAAATTGAAAATACATTTTCAAAGACTTGAGCTTAGGAGACCATTGGCCGAGTAAGGGAACCATCGGAAGAAGCAGAAATTGTCCTTGAACAAATTTGATGCCAATCTCGAGTGTAGTGATGTGCGGAAATATTTTCAACAATTGGGCAGAACCATCCAAGGTAAACGAACCAAAATTGAGATGGAAAAATTGATGCAAATAGTTGGGTGTTTGCATTCGAGTGCCATCTTCATTGAGCAGTAGATCACGATACTTGAGAGTGAAACACGAGTTGGTGATGAGCTGGTGAGTGTCGGTAGGACCAATCAACAGACTGAGAGAGCGAACTTGTTTGCCAGTTTCCAATTGATAATACTTCCATAGAGGACAAACACTTGCTGTGTGGAGTAGATCTGTGAGAGGTACTTTTGAGAAGATGCGACGTAACACGAGATCGGGCAGAGAGTTGATGTGCACAGTGAGGGACATGGTGAAGACGTGACACAAACAAACCTGTCTTACAGACACACAGAAATCAAATGATAGACTGACAGAAAAGCGTGGGCTTTTATAAGTACAAAAATGAACTCAAACTGAGTCATTTGTTCAGTACAAAAGCAGAGCAAGGACACTTTTGTTTGTGACAGTCATAGATAAAGTGAAATCAATCGATGAAAATGACGTTAAAAATAATGTTTTGTCATAATCAATGACATGTGACTCGATAAATAATTTGACTCGATGGCGTAACAACTGTCGTTACTGCCGCCAATCTAAACAAATAAGTCATATTGAATCTTGAATCCAACAAAAATTTTGAAACTTTTTTTAAATTTATATATAAGACTAAAAAATTGGTTTGAATCAGATTAAAAAAACGAAAAATAAATTTAAAATTCCCAATTTGTTAGAAATTATATTAATGTTTATTAATAGCAAAAATTAGAATAATAATTAAATGGCAAAATGGCAAACAGTAAAGTGGAAATATGTAAAATAACAAATAAACAACAAAACAAAGAGTAAACAAAGAATCCAATTTATTATATACTTTATATTCGAATGCAAAATGTTGTACGTTTCCAAAGAATAGCATTGATGATCATTCAAATATAGTAGAATCTTCTTGCTTGTTAGATTAAGAGATGGACGGTAAAACGAATTCATAGCTCTTAGCGAAAGTTGTTAATAAATTTGTTTCAAATTGTCATTTGATAGTCATCAAGTCATTTCAAGAGTGTACTACAATCGCCATTGGATTTAAAGTAAAATTTGTGCAATTGTTTAAGAATCGGCATCTCCGCTAAAGAAGTCAAAATTTCCAAAATCAAATTTTTCCAAAGTAATATGTTCCAAGGATGACATCAACCTTCATTGAAACATTCTTACGTATCGTACAATATAAAATAATAATGCAGACCGTTAGAAAACGTAGAGCACATTCGAAAGTGTATTTATGCTGCGTAATCAAACGCAAACACGAATGTACATTAAGTCAGCTTATACATAGCTCATTTCTATTTCTATTTCTGTTTTGGTGCAACAAGCAAAATGTCTTCTCAAGCCCGAACCGATCCAACCTCAACCACAGCCGCATCAACTTCGTCATCAACCGCCGAATCCTCACCATCAGTCAAGTCGAGTTCGTAAGTAGATTTATCTGAAGATAACTCTCGAGTAATTTTACTTTTATTTATAGAAATTCAAGCAAACAGTCGACTACAGCAAACACGCAATTTGTCGATAAAGCCAATCTCACCAAACGCCTTTTGTGGTTCACAATCGTGTTGCTTTTGTTTGCTGTCGGTCTCATTGCAGCACTCATCTACCTTTTCACTCGGACAAGTAGTTCTGCTTCAAAGCTAAATTCTACGGACGATGATGGACAAAATGGTCAAGCAAGCTGTGTGTATTGTTGCCAAACTGATTCGTGTCAACGTTACAGTCGAACATTGATGGACGTTATGGATTTAACTGCTGATCCGTGTGAAGACTTTTACAAGTATGCTTGTGGAAATTGGCACAAACACCAACCATGGACTCATCGTGATACAGGCCACTTTCTCGTACAGAAAAATTCGATCTATGACAAGTTTCGATTATCTTTGGAGAATGGTCGCAAGTCACCGAGCAAGTCAAAGGCAATTCAGTACTTGAGCGATCTGTATCACGAATGTGTCCATGTACAAAGACGCGAACAACTCGGAATCGAACCACTTCGACAACTGTTGAAACAAATGTTCGGTAGTGAACAGTGGCCACTACTCGGCACTTACAAACACGACAACAAGAATCAACAGTTAGAACATTCTATTTTTACGAAATTCTCAGAATTTTTAAAGTCAGACAACTCGTCCAACTTTAGACAGACTAACGATTCCTCAGAAGTCAAGTCACTTTGGGGCTTTTGGAAGTCATGGAAGCTGTGGCAGTCGAATAAAGACATGACCAAACGTGAAGACGATCAAACTGATGTTCACCAGTGGATGGATTGCTATGTGGAAGCATCTTTACTTGGAGTGCCAATGTTTACTCACCACATTCTACACATGTTTTATGAACCTTACATGAAGCCAAAAGAATATACGATTTCAATTATTTTGGCTAGTGATGATGTCAACGAGGAGATGGTTGATTATTTCGCTAACTTTAAGATGCTCAAAACAACTATTTCTACCTTTTCAAGCTCACAAGAACAATGGAACACTTCGATGGATTATGCCATTTTTGAGGTGATGCACTTTAACATTAAGCTTGCCCAAGTGCTCAAGTCAAGTCCGTTTATTATTGAGGATTTTTGGAATGTCACCGCACACTCGGGGATCACTCTCGGTGAATTAAAGCGCAACTATAGTTCTCTTGACTTGACACTTTTGCTGAACAAGTATGCCAGTCGGACTCGAGCTGATTTTCGATTTACCGATGATGACACAGTCTACGTGCAATTGGACCAACTAGATCTGTTCAAGCCGTTCGCCGAATTGATTGCCAACACTCCAATTCGTGTGCTAAAAAACGCAATGGCCTTGCAAGTACTTGGCGATGCTAGAATGAATTTATATCCAGAAAAATTTACTACTTTCTTGGATATAAAAAATCGTAAAGATGAACACATTGACAAAAACTTTCCTCTTTCGAGAATGTGTGTTATGCAAATTTTTAAATTATCTTTGCCTCTTTCCATACGAATAGTGGTGGACTATGTTGGCACAAAGAAGATGCAAGCAGCACGTGATCAAGTGATCGAAATGGTGCGTCACATCAAAGAGACAGTCGGTGAATCGATGAAAGCGAACCACTCTTGGCTCGATGACCAAACCAGACGAAAAGCATTGAAAAAATTGAAAGCCATGAAGTATTACATTGGATTTCCTGATTGGATTTTCCAAGATGACATTCTCGATGAAGAAGTTGGATTCGACAGTTCCAAAACTGACGATTCTCTGCTAGTTGTCAAAGGACACTATGCCACGAGTTATTTCAACATGATGCACATTGGAAATGGTGTTCTATTTCGGAATGCAAAAGTGACTCAATCTAGCCAAGGTGGAAGGTAAGCCACAACAAAAAATTTTATTTTTACTAATATTCACTTTTTGAAGATATTTTTGGTTTGATTTTAGTGGAGCAATATATAGTCTCGATTATAATTCTTTGGGTAAGATTAAATAAATCTCACTATTTTTGTTAATCTTTCTTAATAGAAATTACTTTTACAAAGCTGTTCGATGGTCCATGGTTTGATGTGGACTACCCAGCAGCAATCAATTATGGAAGCATAGGCTGGACTATTGGACACGAAATATTCCATGGATTTGACAATTATGGTCGGTTCTATGACGAGCACGGACACAAGACCAACTGGTGGACCGATTCGGCGAGTGAACATTTTCACAATCTGTCTCAATGTTTTCTGCATCAGTATGGCGAAATTATAGACCCACTGAGTGGAGTTAAAGTCAATGCAGCGCATTCACTTAGCGAAATCATTGCGGACAATTCTGGATTGAAGCAATCTTATCTCGCATTTGAGAAACATCTCGATCATTCGACCAATTGCTGCACTACAGCTGAACTTCCTCAATTCCTGGCACAATTCACCCACGAGCAACTATTCTTCATCTCATTTAGCCATGTAAGATTGTTTTTGTCTGAGAATATAACATTAATTTGTATATACTTTATTTTAGCATTTTTGTGTCGCCTCAAAAAATACCAGTGGTCTAGTGGCTTACCTGAAGCAGCAGGAACACCCTCCAAATGACATTCGAATTAGAGAGGCTGTATCCAACATTGACAAAATGGCCCAAGCATTCAACTGTCCGTTTGGTTCGCCAATGAATCCCAAGCACAAGTGTTCCATATGGTAATGCGCTCAATGGTGGGTTCATTTCATTAGGAAATATATTTGAATTTAAATTGTTGATTTATTAAAATCTATATTTACTTGTTTATTGAACTTTTTAATATATTTTTTTATCTTACATCACCTTTGATAAATGTAAGACGTAATGGTCTATTTAAGTTTTCCCATTTGATAAATTAGTTCAATAAACAAATGATAAAAAGCACCCGAGCAAAATGTTGAAACAGAAATGAACAGTTTTCACAACTTTGTCTTCTAAAACTAGTTTGATTACATGAGTTTGAAGATTGATTAATATTTATTACTAAAAATTAAAAATAAAATTAAACCAATATTAAATAACAATTGATTCAACAATATTTTAAAAATACAAAATGAAAGACAAAATATTACTTTTCAACTTGATTAACAATTTTACCATCGCCAACTTGCAAAAGAATCCATTTTTGGACATTTCAGGCGGAGAATGATCGATACCTGGTATCGTAGAAGTGAGATATTTTTCACATGTGAAGATGTGATTCAGATTGGCACATTGAACAAAGGCGAATTAAGGAACAAAATTCTTAATCTAAGAAAATTGTTAAAAAAGTAAAAATCAAATTAAATTAATGGAGATTTCACCTGTTTTCACATCGAGCTAATTCACTCAAATGACCACTGAGCACTGCTCTGTACACTGTACAGTGTACAGTATTTATATAATCACCTTCATGTCCACTAGGAACCACCGAATCTTCATATGACCTCGAATATTTTGATGCCTCATCCACGAATAGTTACATTTTCATACAGAAATAACTATTCTCCATTTTCAAAATATTCGAGGTCATATGAAGATTCGGTGGTTCCTAATGTCCACATAGAACTTTCTTTCACATCACCAAATTCATCTCTTACATATAGTTTAAATTATATATATTTGAATAACGAATGTTATTTTATTTACTGCACACAATCCAACCAACAACGTCAATGTCAATGCCAATGTCTGATTGCACAATGTCTCACCTTCCAAAAAAGTACATAGTTTGTACTTTCGTTCTTAATGTATTTATAATTTAAATAATGGTTATTCAGGTCGTTCCAAAGTAATAGGGAGCACTTGTCCCCTTGAAGACAACAACGAATGTAAGTTTTGGTAGAGAATGGTTGGTTTTGTCAAATAACACAAGTAAATTGTTTTGTTTTTATCTAACTCATTTTTCCGAATGATTTAATAAACGGAGGCTTCAAAAGCAGTACATGGCCATGAAAATAACAAATATCACTTAGACAATTTGGCCAATAGGAAACTGTTCGAGTTCAACATTCCCTTGATTCAACTCGCCAAGTACAACTAAGTGAGGCTGAACAAATTTTACATTGAGTTTATTCGTATTGTCCGTTTGCTTGCATTTTTGAGCATTCAAAATATTGCTTTTCGTAGACAAATGCGATGTTCTGCGTAACCCAATTAATGGTAAATAACATCGATCCAACTACATTTGCGCAACATAGAAACAGCAATCTCAGTTGGTCAAAGTTGAACCAATTTACATGTGATTGGATTGGGTGATATTAAGATTGCTTTGACAGAATATATTGCACAGCCGAGACCATATCTTTATTAGAGTCGACTTGGGTTCAATTGAAAATCAAAATCTAGGCAAAGGCGGCAAAAACACCGCACCGGCCCTGTTTCCAAAGAATTGAATTGCATTGATGATCATTCAAATATAGTAGAATCTTCTTGCTTGTTAGATTAGGAGATGGACGGTAAAACGAATCCATAGCGGAAGTTGTTAATCAATTTGTTTCAGATTGTCATTTGATTCGGCATATCATCGCCATTTGATTTAAAGTAAAATTATGCAAGAATTGGTATATTCGCTAAGGAAGCCAGAATTTCCAAAATCAAATTTTTTCAAGTAATATGTTCCAAGGATGACATCAACCTTCATTGAAACATTCTTACGTATCGTACAATATAAAATAATAATGCAGACCGTTAGAAAACGTAGAGCACATTCGAAAGTGTATTTATGCTGCGTAATCAAACGCAAACACGAATGTACATTAAGTCAGCTTATACATAGCTCATTTCTATTTCTGTTTTGGTGCAACAAGCAAAATGTCTTCTCAAGCCCGAACCGATCCAACCTCAACCACAGCCGCATCAACTTCGTCATCAACCGCCGAATCCTCACCATCAGTCAAGTCGAGTTCGTAAGTAGATTTATCTGAAGATAACTCTCGAGTAATTTCACTTTTATTTATAGAAATTCAAGCAAACAGTCGACTACAGCAAACACGCAATTTGTCGATAAAGCCAATCTCACCAAACGCCTTTTGTGGTTCACAATCGTGTTGCTTTTGTTTGCTGTCGGTCTCATTGCAGCACTCATCTACCTTTTCACTCGGACAAGTAGTTCTGCTTTAAAGACAAATTCTACCGACGATGACGGACAAAATGGTCAACCAAGTTGTGTGTCATGTTGCCAAACAGATTCATGTCAACGTTACAGTCGAACATTGATGGACGTTATGGACTTTTCCGTAGAACCGTGTGAAGACTTTTACAAGTACGTTTGCGGAAATTGGCACAAGCACCAACCCTGGACTCATCGTGATACAGGTCACTTTCTCGTACAGAAAAATTCGATCTATGACAAGTTTCGATTGGCTTTGGAAGCAGGAAACAAGTCACCGAGCAAGTCAAAGGCAATTCAGTACTTGAGCGATCTGTATCACGAATGTGTCGATGTACAAAGACGCGAACAACTCGGAATCGAACCACTTCGACAACTGTTGAAACAAATGTTCGGTAGTGAACTGTGGCCACTACTCGGCACTTACAAACACGACAACAAGAATCAACAGTTAGAACATTCTATTTTTACGAAATTCTCAGAATTTTTAAAGTCAGACAACTCGTCCAACTTTAGAAAGACTAACGATTCCTCAGAAGTCAAGTCACTTTGGGGCTTTTGGAAGTCATGGAAGCTGTGGCAGTCGAATAAAGACATGACCAAACGTGAAGACGATCAAACTGATGTTCACCAGTGGATGGATTGCTATGTGGAAGCATCTTTACTTGGAGTGCCAATGTTTACTCACCACATTCTACACATGTTTTATGAACCTTACATGGAGCCAAAAGAATATACGATTTCAATTATTTTGGCTTGTAATGATGTCAACGAGGAGATGACTGATTTGTTCACCAACTTTAAGATGCTCAAAACAGCTATTTCCCCCTTTTCAAACTCCCAAGACCAATGGAACACTTCCAAGGATTATGCCATTTTTGAGGTGATGCACTTTAACATTAAGCTTGCACAAGTGCTCCAGTCAAGTCCGTTTATTATTGAGGATATTTGGAATAAAACCACACATTCGGTGATCACTCTCGGTGAATTAAAGCGCAACTATAGTTCTCTTGACTTGACACTTTTGCTGAACAAGTATGCCAGTCGGACTCGAGCTGATTTTCAATTTACCGATGATGACACAGTCTACGTGCAATTGGACCAACTTGATCTGTTCAAGCCGTTCGCCGAATTGATTGCCAACACTCCAATTCGTGTGCTAAAAAACGCAATGGCCTTGCAAGTACTTGGCGATGCTAGAATGAATTTATATCCAGAAAAATTTACTACTTTCTTGGATATAAAAAATCGTAAAGATGAACACATTGACAAAAACTTTCCTCTTTCGAGAATGTGTGTTATGCAAATTTTTAAATTATCTTTGCCTCTTTCCATACGAATAGTCGTGGACTATGTGGGCACAAAGAAGATGCAAGCAGCACGTGATCAAGTGATCGAAATGGTGCGTCACATCAAAGAGACTGTCGGTGAATCGATGAAAGCGAACCACTCTTGGCTCGATGACCAAACCAGACGAAAAGCATTGAAAAAATTGAAAGCCATGAAGTATTACATTGGATTTCCTGATTGGATTTTCCAAGATGACATTCTCGATGAAGAAGTTGGATTCGACAGTTCCAAAACTGACGATTCTCTGCTAGTTGTCAAAGGACACTATGCCACGAGTTATTTCAACATGATGCACATTTGGAATGGTGCTCTATTTCGGAATGCAAAAGTGACTCAATCTAGCCAAGGTGGAAGGTAAGCCACAACAAAAAATTTTATTTTTACTAATATTCACTTTTTGAAGATATTTTTGGTTTGATTTTAGTGGAGCAATATATAGTCTCGATTATAATTCTTTGGGTAAGATTAAATAAATCTCACTATTTTTGTTAATCTTTCTTAATAGAAATTACTTTTACAAAGCTGTTCGATGGTCCATGGTTTGATGTGGACTACCCAGCAGCAATCAATTATGGAAGCATAGGCTGGACTATTGGACACGAAATATTTCATGGATTTGACAATGATGGTCGGTTCTATGACGAGCACGGACACAAGACCAACTGGTGGACCGATTCTGCGAGTGAACATTTTCACAATCTGTCACAATGTTTTCTGCATCAGTATGACAAAATTATAGACCCACTGAGTGGAGTTAAAGTCAATGCAGCGCATTCACTTGGCGAAATCAATGCGGACAATTCCGGATTGAAGCAATCTTATCTCGCATTTGAGAAACATCTCGGTCATTCGACCAATTGCTGCACTACAGCTGAACTTCCTTCATTCCTGGCACAATTCACCCACGAGCAACTATTCTTCATCTCATTTAGCCATGTAAGATTGTCTCTGTCTGAGAATATAACATTAATTTGTATATCCTTTATTTTAGCATTTTTGTGTCGCCTCAAAAAATACCAGTGGTCTAGTGGCTTACCTGAAGCAGCAGGAACACCCTCCAAATGACATTCGAATTAGAGAGGCAGTATCTAACATTGACAAAATGGCCCAAGCATTCAACTGTCCGGTTGGTTCGCAAATGAATCCCAAGCACAAGTGTTCCATATGGTAATGCGCTCAATGATGGATTCATTTCATTAGGAAATATATTTGAATTTAAATTGTTAGTTTATTAAAATGTTTATTTACTTGTTTAGTTTGTTGTTCAACTTTTTATTTGATTTTTTTCATCATACATCACCTTTGATTAATGTAAGACGTAATGGTCTATTTAAGTTTTCCCATTTGATAAATTAGTTCAATAAACAAATGATAAAAGCACTCAAGCAAAATGTTGAAACAGAAATTACAAGTTTTCACAACTTTGTCTTCTAAAACTAGTTTGATTAAATGAGTTTGAAGATAGATTAATGTTTATTAGAAAAAAATAAACAAAAAATTAAACTAATATTAATCGACAATTGAATCATTAAAATTTTAAAAATACAAAATGAAAGAAAAATTATTACTTTTCAACTTGATTAACAATTTTACGATCGCCAACTTGCAAAAGAATCCATTCTTTGGTCATTTCAGGTGGAGAATGTTCGATACCTGGTATCATAGAAGTGAGATACTTTTCACATGTGAAGATGTGATTCAGATTGGGACAGTGAACAAAGGGGGCAAGTGTTTTTTGAAGTTGCTGCTTTGAAAGGTAAAGAGAACTGACATTGACATTGTCACCATTGACAGAGATGATAGTAAAGACCAATTCGATCACTTGAACATTAGGAAACAAGCGAGCCCAGTGATTCGACAGGAACACGGAAGTTGATTTAGACTTGGTGGCAATTGTTAACACTTGAACAGAGGCAAGTTGAGGAAGACGATTAGGAGGAGTTATGTTGAAAGCGAAAAAATTGGACACATGAAGGTGCTCCAACAGTGGTAATGATGAGATAGAGTTCAATGCATCTCTAAATAGTGGTCCGCCATTTTCATTTATCAAAATAAGTTTCGTAATCGAGCCAAACGGCTGAAAAATGTTTCCAACATGTGTTGAGTTAAAAGCAGGATAACGTAAAAGTAAATGGACAATTTTGCTTAGAAGTTGGGGAAAACGTTGGTAAACAGATACGATGTTCCTATAATCCAAACCAATCTGTCTCAAATTTTCATTAGGCACAGCATAAGATTGCAAAAATTTCTCAATGCTGTTCACATTGTCACTTGATCTGAAATAAAATTCTCGTAAGCGACCAAGAATTGGAAGATCGATTGAATTTGATAACTCAGGCATGTGACCAGGTGAATTGAGTGATTGGGAGGTATTGAGATAGTTTGGCGATAAAGGATAAATCTCAGTGTCAGTGTCCAGTGTGAGATGCTCCAACGATTGCATCGAGTTGATCACTCCAAATAGATTGACAAATTCATTATTTTCCTTAGTAAGGAATGGTTGATAATGAAGCAAAGTGCTATTGAATTGAAAATACATTTTCAAAGACTTGAGTTTAGAAGACCATTTGGCGAGTAAGGGAACAATCGGAAGAAGCAAAAATTGTCCTCGAACAAATTTGATTGCAATCTCGAGTGTAGTGATGTGCGGAAATATATTCAACAATTGGGCAGAGCCATCAGAGGTAAGTGAACCAAAGGTGAGATGGAAGAATTGTTACAAATATTTGGATCTATGCATCATGGGAGTGCCATCCTCGTTGAGAAGTTGATCACGATACTTGAGAGTGAAACACGAGTTGGTGATGAGAGAGTGAACATTGTGACCACCAAATAGCAGAGTTAGCGAGTCAACTTTCTGGGTAATGTCAAATCGGTGCGATTTCCATAGTGCACAAACACTTCCTGCAACGAGAAGTTCCTGGAGAGATAGCTTGTGGAAGATGAGACGCAGTACAAGATCGGGCATCGAGTTGATGTGCATCGTGAGAAGGGGAAAGTGAAGTGACACTAACAAACAGACAAACAGACACACACCAAATGACACACATAGCACTGGCTGGGCTTTATAAGCACAGAAATGAATGAACACTCACTCATCAGTTCAGATTAGCCTCAATTTGGTTACGTTCATGATGAACGGTTCATCTAGTCATTATGATCATATATGAGTTACTATTAGTATAATGTGTGAGTCATTGATGTAGACAAAACATTAACTTTAATATAATCATATTCATTGTTTTAACTTTATCACTGAGAGTCATAACCAAAACAAGTGAGTCATTTCTGTTCACTTTAAAAGCTTACCCAGTCCTGCCTCTGTCATTTGTTGTTTGTCTGTTTGTTAGTGTCACTTGTGTGTCTTCACTTTTCCCTTCACACGATGCACATCAACTCGATACCCGATCTCGTGCTGCGTCTCATCTTCTCCAAATTACCTCTTTGGGATCTTTTCAACGCAGGACGTGTTTGTGCACTATGGAGATCGTACAAAATGGAGACTTGCAAACAAGTTCGCTCTCTCACCCTGTTGATTGGTCCTACCGACACTCAGTCACTCATCAGCAACTCGTGCTTTACTCTCAAATATTCCGATCTTCTGCTCAACGATGATGGTAGCAAAATGTATTCGTCTCAACATTCAAACAAATGCTCTCATCTCACTTATAGTTCGTTTCCCTTGGATTGTTCGGTTCAATTGTCGAATATCTTTCTGAACATTACTACACTCGAGATCGCAATCAAATTTTATCATGAACAAATTACATTCCCTTCTGTTGTGACCTTACTCGCTCACTGGTCTCCCATGCTTAAATCATTGAAAATATATATGAAATTTACAGATAATCCATATACCGATTTACCATTAATCTATATTCCTAAGGGAGTTTATGAATTTGTAAAATTTGTGAATATGCTCAACTCGATGCCTTTGTTGGAACATCTCACATTGGATACTGACATTTCAATTATTCCTTTTTTGGATAAATCACGATGTGCCGATTATTTTATGGTAATTCCAAACGTTTTTCGAATGAAGTATTCAATTGATCTCCCAATACTTGGACGATTGCGTGAATTTTACCTCAAATCAGATGACAGGATTGAAACTAGGGATACCAATCAGTATATTCGAATATTCGAATTATTCGAATTTTTGGGATTTTTGAGAGGTTCGAATATTCGGATATTTGGTCAAAATATTCGAATCTTAACGAAGTTTTTTTAGATCCTTAAAAGTGTCTATTCTGTGTGTTGAAAACATACAAATTGGCCTAACATGACATAAGCAAACAATTTCTTTTCACAAATCTCCAAAAAATAACGATTATTTCCCTCAAAAGGACCTTTTGCATCAACTCAATTTAGACACTTTCCGGCCAACCAATTGAAGAGATGAAATCCAACTACCAAATTTGAAGTCTTTCAGGTCCAATTTTGGTTGTAGAATCTACCAACTCGCTAATTGTAGGTTAAGACATGTTTGGTTATCAAGAATATGAAGCCAAATCATAAAATTTTGACAAAAGAAAGTCCTTTAAAACCAGAATCGAATATTCGAATATTCGGATTTTTGGAAAAATTTTGATCGAATATGCGAATACTTGAAAATCCGAATAATTGGTATCCCTAATTGAAATCGTTGAGAAATCATTGCAATCGTATGCTCTGCCTAATGAAAATTTGAGACAACTTGGTTTTGGTTATATTGATATGGTATCAATTTATCAACGTTTCCCTCAACTTGCAAGCAAACTCGACTATTTATATTGCAATTTTCCTCCCGTTAAACTCAAACCAAGTTCGCGGAATTTGGCGTTCGTTCAGTTCGATTACGAAGCTTAATATGTCCACTAGATTTTACCGAGAAAACGGTTCATTGAACTTTGCTTCATCATTACGACAGCTGACACACCTTTGCCTGGACACTTCCTACGAATACGATCTAACGCCAACCGAAATTTTAAATGACCATTTTCCTCAACTTTCCTCAGTTCAAGCGTTGACTATTAAAATTTGGTTGAAGTCAACTTCCGTTTTTGAATCAAACATGTGGGCTTACTCATTTCCAAACGTTCAAGTGATTGAATTGGTTATTATCGCTGATGAATTAGATTTGTACAGTAGAATGAATAATTTGTCCAACATTTCAAAGCCACAACTTCAAAAGACTCTGTCCGTCTTTGTGCAATGTCCTAAATTGCATCATATCTACACGCGTGAACAGTTCGATATTCTGTCATCATTTTCTACATTTGAGCTGCTTACTGAATGGATTGTTTTGCAAGTTCGCGGTCGTAAGATTATTATTAAAGTTGTCAAGTGATTTGTCAATCATTATTTTATTTGTATTTTCGAAATTTCAATTAATTTATTGTTGATTTATATTTGTTTATTCTTTCTAATAAATGTTATTTCAAACTGATAATTTGTAAGTTAGTTTAGTGGAAAATGGCAAATTGGCAAATTGGCAAAATGGCAAAATGGCAAAATGGCAAAATGGCAAATTGGCAAAATGTCATTACAAATCAACACAATCTAACTCAACTTGATAGAAATTATATTAATGTTTATTAATAACAAAAATTAGAAAAATATAAATTGATAATTTGTTAAAAAAATAGAAAAAATCGAAAAATAATTATTTTTCAACTTGCACAAAAATCTTACGATCGCGTCCTTGTAGAAGAATCCATTCTTTCAGCATCACATTATTTTCATTTTCTTGAAATCTGTTAGAATACTTTTCACATGTGAAGATGTGATGCAGCTTGGGACATTGCGTGAAGGGAGACAAAAGTTGCTGATGTTCCTGGTTAGAAAGGTTCCAAAAAGTACGGTTGATCATGCTCATTGTAGAAACGGTCAATTCAATCACTTGAGCGTTTGGAAGCAAGTGAGCCCAATGGGTGGTTTGGAAATCAGAAGTTGATTGTAAAGTAGTGCAAATTGTCAACACTTGAACTGAGGATAGTGGAGGAAGAAAATCGTTGGCAGTTTGGATAGCAGGGAAAAAACAACGATAGTTCGTGTCTAGATGAAGGTGAGTCAACTGTTGCAATGATGAGATTGAGTTCAATGCATAGTTGAGTTGATAATTGATATTTTGAAAAGGTACCAAATTGAGCTTGGTAAGAGTGGTGAACGTCTTCAAAATGTTGCGAACTCCTGATGAGATAAATGCAGAAGCATGTAAAGGTAAATAGACAATTTTGCTTGCCAGTTGGGGATAACGGGGATAAAGAGATACAATGTCTGAATATTCCAGACCAATTTGTCTCAAATTATCATTCCGCACAGCATAGGATTTCAATGATTTCTCAATAATGTTCATTGAGTCACTTGATTTGAAATAAAATTCTCGTAAGCGACCAAGAATTGGGAGATCGATTGATTTTGATAAGTTATGTGAGTGGCCATATTGAATGAGTGATGGGGTAGAATAGAAATAGTTGGACTTTGATGATAAAGAAATAATCTTAGTGTCTGTCGAGGAAGCGACATCTGGTGAGGCTGACAAAGCAGTGTTTGTGATTGATGTGAAAAGAGATGAGCAAGTCATCTCGGTGTCGTGCATTTGAACTGATTAGTGCCTTCAACTAAACAAGGCAAACATTGACCAGTGACTAACTTTTGTCTCATCCGAACAGGTACATAAGCGAAAGGAGGGTGCAGATGGGCAGTGATGACAAGAAGAGCAACCAAGATCGTGTCTAATTGTAAGCGAAGCACCGAAGACATCTCCACCAAACAGCGAAATCAACATTGTAATTCAACGAGTGAAGACATTTTTTTGTGTTCTCGTCTAAGTAGACGATTTCTGAGTTTATGAGCATCGATTGTGTTTATCCAGTGTCATTTTTGTGTGTCATTCTACAAATAAAGTTCACAAAAGGTAAATTCTATGTATTCTGTCCGAATTCGTGTACTTCTATGTCTGGAGTATCGCGACATGGTGACCCGGACGTGATCTATTGCCCTAATATATTGCATCTAACAGAATCTAATCGGCCTATACCAGTCTCCAGACTCTTGCCGGCCAGATGATTGTCAGCTGATTTCTTCATGCGAGCACATCTGAAAGGGCTTGATGTCATGAAGGGGACTGGGGTCTGCTACGTTTGGCCATTGTTGCTAGTCTTGCTTAGACCAAGTCACACAGCTCACACAGACTGTGGCCAGGACGCGTGAAAGTCCATGAAGGCCAGTGACAACAGTCGGAACGGAGTCTGGGTCGATAGCAGACATGAAAGCACGTTGGCAGAGGCATCAAGTGAAAGCCACATTAGTGTCACTTGGTCATCGGCCAGAAAGGTCGAACTCTTTGTTATCGTTTTATAACTCTTTACTTTAAATAGACCAAGACTACCATGGAGCGTCTGGTTCGCACTCGAAATGAGTTGCTCACAGCAACTAATGCGCTCATCAAAACAATGAAAAGAACACCGTCAACCGTTTTGTCTAATGCATTGCAGGCCAATGCCGAACAGATCTCAGACCTAAACCGCAGACTTATTGCTGGCGGTCATGAAACCGCTAATGATCAGATACCTGTGTGGAACGTCATGACTACTACGGGCACGATCATTGACGCCTTCACTTCTAAGAGACGAAGAGAAGAACAGGCTACAACGCATAGGCCATCTAAACGACTCAAGCCCGAAGAGGCACCAAAATTCAATGGAACAGCCCTCGATTATCCCCGGTACAAGGCGGCAGTGGAGGACTTAGTTACAGAGAACGAGGACGTGGCAGACAGCGCTAAAGCTAGACTAATTTACGACCACCTCGGTGAAGCTACGCAAAAGCGAATGGGACCGTTTGAGCAATACAGCGGAGACCCAGCCAAGCTCCTGCAAAGATTGGATGAAACCTTTCTAAAGGGAAAAATGATTACCAACGAATGGCTACTCAAGATAGCCCAGTTACCAACACTGTTTCAGTATGGCCCGTTGAATGGATGGGAAGAGCTGACCAATCTCGTGATAGGCATTAAGGACACTCGCCAATTGCCTGGCTACGAGTCCAGATTGGTGGACTCAGTAAAGGACAAGTTGCCTGCACCCTGTCGTCATGAATTCAACAAAAACCACCCCGACACTTTGGTGGGGTTGAGTGAATATTTGGAATCGGAAGTAGATTCGTTTAGAAATGAACAACTACGGGAACAATGTAAAGTCACTGCAAGCAGAGTACCAACATCTAAGCCTTCGCAGCAAAAGATACCACACCAAAAGAAGGACACTCCATGGAAACCTAAAAGTCAACCAACATTCTTCCAAGAGAAGCATTCTATTAGTGGGGCGATGAACAGCTGTATTTTCTGCGAGGATAAACACCAGTCCTCGAATTGCCCGCTGGCACCGAACGCACGATATTGGTCGATACGGAAAAAGGGCATTTGTACTCGGTGTTTGAAACACAAATGGTCAGACAACAAGCAGTGTGAAGGGAAATGCGCATTCTGCCCTTGGCCACATCACGAATGGTTGTGTCGAGACAACAACAAGCAGGTAACGTTACCAATGACCAAACAAATATTTCTGTCCACAGTCGTCGCGCGAGTGTCCTGTAATGACCGATCAGTCTGTGCACGAATCCTGTTAGATACTGGCGCTAAACGAACAATCATCACAGAAGCATTGACCAAGGCGCTAGCATGTCGCATCAACACCACTACCAAAATCAGTCTGAGTGGAATAGGTGGTAAAGATGAGACAACCAAGGGTACTGTCATTGTCTCGGTGCAAGCACTCAAAGGCGGATTCCAACGGGACGTGAAGCTGTGGGTTGTTCCTACTATCACTAACATTCCCACTGAAATGCCGTCTAGTCAGCTGACCAAGTTTGTAAAGCGCCGAGACATAATTTTAACGGAACCATTGAGTGAGCACTCGGAATTCACGCGATCTATTTCGATCATAATTGGGCAAGATTGCGGAGAAGCCTTTCGAACAAACACAAGAGTGGAGTTGGGACCTCTGTTTAGCGCATACTGGACCAGATTGGGATGGAGTTTGGCTGGTAACACGGAAGATCGGGCACTTGTGGCATTGGAGAACTCGGGGTGCGTATGCGATGATCTGAGACGTTTGTTTGAGTACGGAGATGAGGAACCACAGGAAATGTCACTGCAGATACGTTTCAGTGAGGTCAAGCATCGATATTATGTCAGGCTTCCCGTGATTAGCCTTACAGATTTAGACGACAATTATGGTAACGCCATTAATCAGGCTAAGCAGTTACGAGACCGACTAATACGGAAGAACAACTTCGAGGAGTATCACCAAGTCATGTTGGACTACTGCAAGAATGATTATGCCGAAAGGGTTTCGCAGCCGATGGGAGGAGATCCACAGTCCGAAGATGAAGAAGATTCGCACAACGGAAAGCATACTCCCTGGCCTGTCAAATATCACATTCCTCACCTCCCCGTATACAAAAGGGAGGCCACCAAGACGAAAGTAAGATCCGTCTTTAATGCGTCGTCTCATCGAACCGGGTTAAAGTCCCTCAACCAATGCCTATTCAAAGGAAATGTATCCCACTGTGATCTGGTACAGACACTGTACCGTATTCGATTGGCACCTATCTTGCTTACCACAGACCTGAAGAAAGCATTTCTGCAAGTAAGGATTGACCCAAGAGATCGGGATCTGTTGCGATACTTTTGGTATGAAGATGTCCGAGACGTACAACCAAAAGTGTACCGCATGAAAGTGGCATTATTCGGGGCGGTATGCTCACCCGCTATCCTCAGTGAAGTAGTGGATCACCACATGAAGCAACATCAAACCGACTACCCTGAGGCTGTCAACGCACTAAAAGGAGGGTTATATGTTGATGATGGCGCACTGGCAGCAGAATCTAGGGAACAAGCCAAGCGCATAGTACGACAAACTACGGACCTATTTAGCATCGCATCCTTTCAACTCCACGACTGGAACTGCTCAGATTCTACCCTCACCAGCTTGCCCACCGATGATGTAATGGTGAATTGTCCGGATGAGTTTGTCAATTGTCTAGGCATGGAGTGGAACCCCCGGCAGGATGAGATGAGGTTCAAAATCGACGAATTGGAACTGCCATTGATCACCACTCGAAGAATAGCTTTGTCAATGCTCTCAAAATTGTTTGATCCACTCGGTCTAGTTATGCCTTTCACAATCCTATTACGAATATTCATACGGGATTTGGCAACGGAAACGAAAGATTGGGATAGGAAGCTCTCGGAATTGCAAGCAACAACGCTGAGACGATTGACCAGTCAGTTATGCTGCCTCAAGACAATCACCATTCCAAGACACATTCCTACTGAGCTTCTTTGCGAATTACATGTATACTGTGACGCCAGTCCGACAGCGCTAGGAGCAGTGGCGTACATTACAGGACCAAATCAAGATCAAATGTTGCTGCAAGCCAATGGTAAACTTGCACCCAGGAAGCCAAGCACGGTGCCTAGGCTGGAACTATGCGCCGCAGTAATGTGCGTTGAGTTGATGAAGAAGATAGTGACCAAATGTGATAGGATTTTCCATAACACTTATCTCTATTCGGATTCACAAGTCACTTTGCACCGGATCCACAATGATGCGAACAAGTACAATGCTTATGTTGCCCGTAGAATAGTGAAAATCCAAGAATCAGCAATCAACGGACACCAGTGGTGTTACGTGTCCACTCACAACAATCCAGCAGATCTGATCACCAAAGGTTTGGCGGCAAAACCCCTGATCAATAGTCGACTATGGTGGAATGGACAGCGTTTAGTTCGAGACGAGATGCCGCCCGAAGAATGGAGCGATGAGGAATTGGTGGATCCTGTCTATTTCATGCCTTCTCCCTTGCACCCATTGCATGACTTACTAGAGGAAGATTTAGAGTCAGCCAAAGAACACTTCAGGACAGAGATTGAACAGCTGACAGAGGAACAATTTAATGCTATTAATCACAACCGATCTAGACCGGTCGGCAAAAACACTCTCGTGATGATAAGGGTATGGAAGTTACTCCAGTATCATCAATTCTATTCCGAGATGCAATTGGTAAGAGGGAAGAAAGAACTGCCGAAAACTTCGAAGTTATACAAATGGTCGCCATTTGAAGACGAGTGGGGACTGTTGCGTGCCCACAGAAGGCTCGATTACGCTGAAGTGGATTACGATGCTAAGTTTCCCGTCGTGTTAGATCGACATCATTGGGTCGATCAATTTGTAACAGAAGCACACATACGGTTGAATCATCCGGGGACACTTCGCACTTTCGATGAGATCAATAGGTTCTTCCTGGTGTTTTCACTAAGACGAATCATTCAAAGCATCATCTATCACTGCCGCGCCTGCAATATGTCTAGGGGAAGACCATTCGATGCACCACCTCCAACACTACCAGCATTTCGAGTAGTGCGAGCTAAACCCTTTCAGTGCATGGGAATGGATTTTTGTGGACCCATTTGCACATACGACAAGGTGCAGGTGTACATTTTGCTGGCCACATGTGCGGTCACCCGGGCTGTGCATTTAGAAATGGTCACGAACATGTCGGCTGATACAGTATTACAAGCGCTACAGAGAATATTCAACAGATATGGTATGCCCAGTGAAGTGCATACTGACAATGCTAGCTCGTTCCAAAAGACCCACCGAGTTCTAGCGAAGATAATCAAGTTAGTTCAACAGAGAGCACCAGAACATTTTCAAGACAAAGGAAATACAAGGTGGTACTTCCAGACACCGCGAGCTCCCTGGCATGGTGGCTTTTTTGAACGGATGGTCGGATGCGTTAAGAAGCAATTGAACAACACTCAGATACGCAAAACGTTCGACTACCAAGAGATGGCGACGATAGTTTCGGAAATACAGGCCATCATCAACAGTCGCCCACTGACCACCTCCAGTCAGAATGAACCTGCTCTCACACCCGCACACTTTCAAGTAGGGGACAGCACGACCAGCATACCACCTTTCCCGGTCTCAGTTCAGGAGTATGATGGGGATTTGTACGAACTCTACATCAAACGCAGGAAACTTTTTGATGGTTTCTGGTCCAGGTGGTACAAGGACTATCTTCTAACTTTACGGAATTACTGGGCTGACAGAACTAGAGCACCAAGAGTAGACGAAGAAGTTCTAATCCAGGAACCAACATCGAAACGCATGGATTGGCCAACAGGAAGGATTAAGACTTTGATCCCAGGCCCAGATGGTGTGGTTCGAACGGTGATAGTGGAGACTGCGAAGGGCCGCAAGTGGACAAGGCCAATCCAAGCACTCATTCCGCTCGAGGCGGGGGTGGGAGAATGTCGAGGAAGCGACATCTGGTGAGGCTGACAAAGCAGTGTTTGTGATTGATGTGAAAAGAGATGAGCAAGTCATCTCGGTGTCGTGCATTTGAACTGATTAGTGCCTTCAACTAAACAAGGCAAACATTGACCAGTGACTAACTTTTGTCTCATCCGAACAGGTACATAAGCGAAAGGAGGGTGCAGATGGGCAGTGATGACAAGAAGAGCAACCAAGATCGTGTCTAATTGTAAGCGAAGCACCGAAGACATCTCCACCAAACAGCGAAATCAACATTGTAATTCAACGAGTGAAGACATTTTTTTGTGTTCTCGTCTAAGTAGACGATTTCTGAGTTTATGAGCATCGATTGTGTTTATCCAGTGTCATTTTTGTGTGTCATTCTACAAATAAAGTTCACAAAAGGTAAATTCTATGTATTCTGTCCGAATTCGTGTACTTCTATGTCTGGAGTATCGCGACAGTGTCGGCATCCAATGTGAGATGCTCCAACGATTGCATCGAGTTGATCACTTCAAATAAATTTACAAATTCATTATTTTCTTTAATAAAGAATGGTTGAAGCAAATTGCTATTGAATTTAAAAAACATTTTCAAAGACTTGAGTTTAGGAGACCATTGTGCGAGTAAGGGAATAATCGGAAGAAGCAGAAATTGCCCTTGAATAAATTTGATACCAATCTCGAGTGCTGTGATGTGCGGAAATATTTTCAACAATTGGACAGAATCATCCAAGGTAAAGAAACCAAAGGTGAGATGGAAGAATTGATGCATATAGTTGGGTGTGTGCATTAGAGTGCCATCATCGTTGAGCAGTAGATCACGATACTTGAGAGTGAAACACGAGTTGGTGATGAGAGACTGAGTGTCGGGTGCACCAACCAAGAGAGTGAGGGAACGAACTTGTTTGCCAGTTTCCAGTTGGTAATACTTCCATAGAGGACAAACACTTGCTGTGTGGAGTAGATCAGTGAGAGGTACTTTGGAGAAGATGCGACGTAACACGAGATCGGGCAGAGAGTTGATGTGCACAGTGAGGGACATGGTGAAGACGTGACACAAACAAACCTGTCTTACAGACACACAGAAATCAAATGATAGACTCACAGAAAAGCGTGGGCTTTTATAAGCAACAAATGAACTCAAACTGACTAATAAATGATAAGCAACAACAAACTCGTCACCTTGTGTTCATTCATAAAGGCAACTCAAGTTTATCTATGAATTTTTATTTTTATGAAATATTTAAAGCATTGCAACAGACTGGTTGATGATTTGAATTTGAATGTCATTCTACAATGTTCAAGTTGTTCTGTTGGTTGTTGTTGATACAGAAATGTTGTTGTATAAATGAATTCTCACTGACAAAATAAGTGATATCAACAATAAACTCATCGTCACATAAATACAAATCATGTTGATAAAGACTAGTGTAAAGACGAGAAAAGCTATAAAAGGAAAGGATTACCTAAACATTGGATTTACAGATTAAATCTATCGTGACTATTTGGATTAGGACACAATGCGCAAAAGATTAACGAGTTAATGAACAAATGAACATTATTTGTGTGCGTGGATTAACAAATAACAAACAAAAGAAAATGTGAAACATAAGTTGAAACAAAAGTTGAAGCTAAAGTTATGGACAATATAACTTTGGGCCAACTTTCAAACATTATTGCTCACACAAACACTCGATTAAGTCTTATAGCGCGACGCGACTCACTCACCACAATCACATCTCCATCATTCAGTTCGATATCGTTCGGCGTCTGAATGTCAAAGATGTACATTCCCTGGTGAAAGAATTTGAGCTCTCCGATTGGTTTTCCTGCCCAATCTGCATAAGCCAACTTGAGTCCCATCAGTGGATCAGTCCGTCCAATGCTGACCCAAATTCTATTGATAGAATCGCCATCCACCTGGAACACCTTGAGCATAATGCTCGGAGTTGAGAGTGAGACGTCAAGAACTCGAGACATTTTGTAGCGTTAATCTAAGACAATTGTTAAAAAAAGTAAAAATCAAATTAAATTAATGGAGATTTCACCTGTTTTCACATCGAGCTAATTCACTCAAATGACCACTGAGCACTGCTCTGCACAGCATTTTATATAATCGCCTTCAAGTACACGTAGAACTTTCTCTCACATAACCAAATTGATCCTTCATTTACAGTTTAAATTATATATATTTGCATAACGAAGGTTATGTTATTTACT
This sequence comes from Rhizoglyphus robini, assembly GCA_023373905.1. Classification (NCBI taxonomy): domain Eukaryota; kingdom Metazoa; phylum Arthropoda; class Arachnida; order Sarcoptiformes; family Acaridae; genus Rhizoglyphus; species Rhizoglyphus robini. The sequence continues at coordinate 648,149 of JAKIJQ010000020.1, forward strand.
GCACACAATCCAACCAACAACGTTAATGCCAATGTCAATGTGTGATTGCATAATGTCTCATCTACCAAAAGTACATAGTTCGTACTCTTTACAAAATGTATTTATAATTTAAATTCTCAATAATATTATGAGTTTGTTTGTGCTGATTTGTTTACCAAATTAGCTTCATATCTTTTATATGACTTCGTTTTGGAAGTAATTTCAAACGAACTGATGCAAAAGTCGTAATTTTGTTTGGTTAGCAACAACAACTGTTCTGTAATGTTCTATACATTGGTGGACGTCATGTTGCTACTAATCGTTTCGTTTGCCACATAACGTTCTATTAAACTTAAACTTGAAAATTGATTTTTACAAATTCAATTTTTTTATTTTCATCGAGTTGTAAAACAAAGATAAGTGAGCGAATTGAAAGATTGTAGAATTCTAAGAAATTGTCCTGATCAATGGACCAAGTGATTTAGTCATTAGTAATAGTTGATAAAATGTGAAATTTTTGGAATTCAGATATGAACTCTTCCGGTTTCTCTGTTTGATATCTCATGTCATATTGATCATACAGAACAAGCATTAATGACAGAAAAACAGATAAAACAAATGAGTAAGCAAAGAATTCAATTTATTGGTGAAAATTCAAACATTTTCAAATTGATACAAAAACATATTTAAGATGTAATTTTAGGGGGGAAACATTGAAACTATTTGCTAACTTCAGTAATAATCTTACGCTGGTTCACTTGCTGAACAATCCATTCAGTATAATCTTGTCCAGGGCCAAAGCCTTGTAGATTTGTGAAGAGATGATGCAGTTTGGGACATTGAACAAAGGGAGATAGTGATTGTTGAATTTCTTGCTTAAAAAATAAACGAGGATTTTGAATTAAAGAAAATTTCAAGTTCAATTCAATCACTTGAACACTTGGAAACACATGAGCCCAGTGGTTTGACTCGAAAGAGGAGGTTGACTGCAAAGTAGTGGTGATGGTCAACACTTGAACGGAGGCAAGTTGGGCAATTTGATCAAGTGAAACTTGGTTTAGAGATTGAAGTTTGTTGAAGTTTGACATTTGCAAATGAAGATGAGTCAACTGCTTCAATGGTTGTAGAAAGTTCAATGCTCCGGTTAATAAAGTTTCACTGGTTTGAAGTTGCAAATAAAAATTAGAGAGCGAGGTGAACGATTTTAAAATGTTACGCATTGTGTCGACTTGAGGAGAAAGCAAATGTAGATGAGCGATTTTGCCTGACAGAGAAGGTGATCGATGGTAAAACGACTGCAAACCATGAGGATAAATTGTAATGCCAATTTGTTCCAAATTATCATTTGCCACTGCATAGTTATTCAAAGATCGCTCGATATTTTTGGACTCGCAATTAAAGTAAAATTCACGTAATTTACCAAGAATTGGAAGATTCAGAAAATGGTAATCGTAGTTGTGCAAATTAGATGAACCAAAAATGTCCAATGTGAGATGTTCTAGCGATGGCATCGAGTTGATCACTTCCAGTAGTCTGTCAAATAGATTTTCTCCATGACTAAGTTCAACGTACATTTTCAACGATGTTAGATTAGGGGCCCACTTGACAAGTAAAGACAAAGCTGTGTAGAGATAAGACTTTTCGATTGCAATCTCTAATGCAGTGATGCTTGGAAATAGTTTGAACATTTCTTTGGAAAAATTTAAGGGAAATTCAAAACAATTTATGTGAAAATAATTGGACAAATATTGAGACGAATACATTCGAGTGCCATCATCTTTGAGCAGTAGATTGCGATACTTGAGGGTGAAACACGACTTGGTGATGAGATGACGAGCAAAGTGACCACCAGATAGTAAAGTTAGAGAGTCAACTTTCCGGGTAATATCGAGTTGATACGATCTCCATAGTGCACAGACACGCCCAAGGTAGATGAGATTATTGAGAGGTACTTTTGAGAAGATGAGCAGCAGTACGCGATCGGGCATCGAGTTGATGTGCATCGTGTTACAGTAAAAGTGAAGACACACAAGTGACACTAACAAACAGACAAACAGACACACAACAAATAACTGACAACAACAATTAAAGGCAAAGAGGCAATAAGTGTTTTTCACATACAATGTTACTAACATAAAACAGTGCTTCGACTGAACTCATTTTGGGCTGTGGCGCACCCATGTCCCCCATTTGGTTTTTGGATCATTATCCGGATACTATTAGGTACAAATTCTAATGCCGCGGCAAAGTTACCATTTGAAGGGTGCTTTATCGATTAAAACCAAAAAACTTACAATTTTGAGATATAATGACCCGTGGGTCCTTTGTGAGAGACAGGACTGGGTGGGCTTTATAAGCACAGAAATGAACTCATACTATGAGTCATAGTGACTCATCTGTTTAGTTCACAACAGAAGCAGCATCAACACTTTTGGTTGTGACAGTCAGTGATAAACTTTATCAATGACTCACTGAGTACTATGACCTCGATGACTGTAACAAACATAATTTGTGATTCAAATGTTTTTTTAATCCGTTCGGTTATCTTTATTAGATTAGACTGCCAGTGAACAGGCCACAAAAATGTGTTACAGTTGAAGTAAGAGATTTACAGATTAGTTTGGGTTTAAGAAAGATTCATGATTTAAGTGATGCTATTTACGGTATAATACAAGAGAGATAAAAAATAGGGAAAATGATTTTTAAAATGTAGATGTCAGGGGCAAACCGAAGAACCCGTAATTTCTCGAAGTACCGAACGCTAAATTCGGCAGTCTTCGAAGCCACTTGAGTTTAATCATTAGTTAAGTTTGCCTCGACAAAATGCAGAGTGACTAGTCATTCTCCAAAGCTGCGGAATGCTCTTCGGCAGTAAATTTATTTACATTTATAAAATTGATTGTAACTAAAATCAAACCACTTGTATCGTACTATATGGTCAACCCACTGCTGTTTTTTGTGCTGAAAGTACGGGGTTCGCTGATGATACGGTTGCAACGTCAAAGTCCGTCCAAGGCGCAAGTTTGATGATTGAGATGGTTCAATCTCTGTTGGAATCTATCGGATTGGAAATAAATCCCCGCAAGAGCATGGCCATTAATGTGGAGAACGGAAAGTTGGGGACACTGAAGATAAATGAAAATGTATCAATTGAATGTATTAGTGAGAGCGATCGAATTAGCTACCTGGGATGCACATTTAAAGACGAATTGGTCTTTGATAAAGATGTCGCAAAGAAGTTTACCGAGTTCGCTAATAATCTAATGACGTCTCCGTTGCTGAAGCAAGAACAAAAGCTTAATGTCCTGAACCAATACCTTATGCCGATACTGATGTATCCGTTGCAGTCAGCACCATTGAGAAAGATCCCGATGACATTGCTGGATGTGCTAGATACGACTGTAAGGACAACTGTTAAGTCGATTGCTGGTCTTCCTGCTGCGACATCCACTGATATGATTTATTCACCAAGGTGTTAATTCAATAATTCTTCAACGCAATCCAAAGAAAACGAACCATAAGTGAGATGGAAGCGTTTGTGCAAATTCTGTGGTGAATATATTCTCGTGCCATCCTCGTTGAGCAGTAGATCACGATACTTGAGGGTGAAACACGAGTTGGTGATGAGAAACTGAGCAGAGGACGAACCAATCAATAGACTTAAGGAGTGAACTTTGTGGGTAATATCCAGTTGGTACGACTTCCATAGTAGACAAACACGACCCGTGTGGACTAGATCGTGAAGAGGTACTTTTGAGAAGATGAGACGCAGTACGAGATCGGGCATCGAGTTGATGTGCATCGTGTTACAGGAAAAGTGAAGACACACAAGTGACACTAACAAACAGACAAACAGACACACAACAAATGACTGAATGACAGGACTGGGTGGGCCTTTATAAGCACAGAAATGACTCATGCTAACTTAAAAGTGATAAGCAACAACAAACTCATCATCACGTGATCGAGTCATTTATAAAAGCAACTCAAGTTTATCAAGCAATTTTTAATTTTATGAAAATTTTAAAGCATTACAACAGACAATCAAACAAACAAAAACAATTCAACAATCATTTGATTAATGGTCACATTTATATTCGTACATTTAAAGATTGTTGGCTATTAGTTTGGAGTCCAAACTTTGGGCCATGTATATAATATGATCGAATTTCTGATACTTTCCCTTTCATCGATCGGTTTCTTGACCTTGTTGTATAATTAATTAATTTGAATGTCATTGAGCATGTTTGAGTTGTTCAGTTGGTTGTCGATAGAAAGAAAACGAAAAACATGATCTAAAGATTTACAGATTTAACGTAACATGAAAATTTGGATTAGGACACAATGTGAACAATAGAATCGAGTTAATGAAAACAAATGAACATTATTTATGTGTGTGTTAATTTACAATAGTCAAAAGACAAGTCAAATACAAGTTAAGAGCAAGGCCACTTTAAGCCAACTTTCTCTTTTACAAAAATGATCTATCCAAAAATGCAGGACAGTAGAGTAACGCCGCTCGCACACCAGAATCACGTCTCCATCATTCAGGTCGAAAGTGTTGGCTGTCTGCACGTTGAAAATGTAATTTCTCTCATGAAAGAAGTCGAGCTCTCCGAGTGGTCTTCGTGCCCAAACTGCATAAGCCAACTTGAGTCGCATCAGTGGGTCAGTCCGCCCAATGGTGACCCAAATAAAGTCGCCATCCGCGTCGAGCACCTTGAGCGTAATGCGAGGTTCCGAGAAGGAGACGTCAAAAACTAGAGACATTCTGTTGCGTTAATTCTGGGAAAATCGTTAAAAAGGTAAAAAATTAAATTAATTTAATGAAGAGCAAGAGAGCAGACCTGTTTTCACTTCGAGCCAATCCACTCAAATGACCACTGAGCACTGCTCTGCACAGCATTTATGATCACCTTCAAGTCCACATAGAACTTTCTCTCACATAACCAAATTGATCCTTCATTTACAGTTTAAATTATATATATTTGCATAACGAAGGTTATGTTATTTACTGCACATAATCGAACCAACAACGGCAATGTCAATGCCAATGTCCGTCTAATTGCACAATGTTTCTTCTACTAAAAGTACATAGTTGGTACTCTCGTTCGAAATGTATTTATAATTTAAATTCTCAATAATTTTATAAGTTTGTTTGTGTTGCCTTGTTTACCAAATTAGCTTCATATCTTTTGTATGGCTTTGCTTTCAAGACCACTTCAAACGAACTGCAGACGCGATAGTTGCGATTTTGTTTGGTTAGCAACGACTGTTGTTGTTCAGTACATTCGTAGGTGGGCGTCATCTTGTGACTGATCGCTACGTTTGTCCCTAAGACCTACTGTTCCAGTGAACTTGAACTTGGATTTCACAATTTCAATTTATTTAAATTAAATTACAATTTTTAATATAATTTGAAATGCTTTGAATTGTACGGCATATACAATGTATGCAATTGAAAAATATATTTAACTTGTGAATTTTAAATTTCTGAGAATTTAATCTTAAGGGCCATGTGATGACTAAAACATTAATGAAATTTCTTTAGAGATATTTTTATGATTTTTAATTACTAAGTATACTAACCAAAATAAGTAAGGAGAATCTGATGGTCAAAATTTAAAAAAATGGCAAAACAGCAAATTGGCAAATTAGCAATATGGCCAAATGGCAAATTAAATAATTTTGTTTAAAAATTATCAAGAAGAACTTGAATGATCGTAAATGTCGTTGCAATCTAAACAGATGAGTAACATTGAATTCATTTTAGTTCACACAAAACCAACTAAAGAGTGACCGTCAAAACAAGCTCTTTTAGCCCAATTTTTAGGCAAAACGGATTTGGATGAAACATGGCTTGTTTTGAAAGGTTTCATTAGCTGTTTTCAAATATGTAACTCAAAGATCTGTCCGACATCTAGTTTCCTGGTAAATTGATTCCAAAGATACAACGTTGTATAATTCTCACATTTGAACGAGATTCGCACTATTTCTCATCAGTCAATAAAAAACATGATTCATAACTTAAACTTGAATAAAGCATGACGAAGCAAATAGCAATCGTTGATAAGTTTGAAAGACTCAAGTTGAAAAACTAGATAAGGAAATAAAATTAAGATTTGAAACATAGTAATATTTATTTTAAAAGTTTAATCTAATTTATTAGCAAGAAAATACAAATAGTTCATATTCAAAGTTATTTTCTTTTGCTTTATGAAAATGACTCAAAAGTTCATAAACTGGTTAGTTTGATTAGTCATTTTGTTTGTCAAAATAAGAAATAGTCGATAATAACATCAGTTTGATCGGAACTATTATGGGACTATTTGAGAAGGTTCTGGATGTCGGACAGATCTTTGAGTTACATATTTGAAAACAGCTAATTAAACCCTTCAAAACAAACCACGTTTCATCCAAATCCGTTTGCCTAAAATTTGGGCTAAACTGACGGTCACTTTTTATTATGGTTTTATAAAGCAAAAAAATTTACAACTTGGTAGTAATTATAATAACAGTGTTTATTCGAGGTTAAGAGATTAGTAACAAAATTTAAAAAAATATAAATTGATAATTAGCTATAAGAAACAAAAATATTAAAAGATAGATTATAAAAAATATACAAATTATTTATTTTCAACTAGAGTAACAATTTTACGATCGTTTTCTTGTAAAAGAATCCATTCTTTCAGCATCTCATATTTGCAACTTTTGTTTCCTTGAATTCCGTTGGAATACTTTTCACAGGTGTAGATGTGATGCAGCTTGAGACATTGCGCAAATGGAGTCAAAATTTGCTGAAGATCTTGCTTAGAATGGTTTCTTAAAGGTTTCTTAAAGGAAAAAACGCGGGTTTCTGAAATAGTCAGTTCGATCACTTGAACGTTTGGAAACAAGTGAGCCCAGGGGCTTGTTCCAAAAACAGAAATTGATGGCAAAGCTGTGCAAATTGTCAACACTTGAACTGAGGCAAGTTGAGCAAGTCGTTCACGAGAAGTTTGGATTGAAGGGAAAAAATCTTGTCTGTAGGAGCTCAGATGTAGGTGAGTCAACTGTCGTAATGATGAGATAGCGTTCAAACCATCGATGCTCAGACGGTCGAAATGTCCAATTTCAAATTTAGAAACCAAATCAAGTTTGGTAATGGCGCTGAACCACTTCATAAAGTTACGTATACCACGGGTTGAGTTAAATGTCGAAACATGCAAGGGTAAATAGACAATTTTTCTTTCCAGTTTGTGCAAACGTGAGTAAACAGATAAGACGTTAGAATAATTCAAACCAATTTGACTTAAATCCTCATTCGGCGCTGCATAGGAATGCAAAAATTTCTCAATAGTTTTCACATCGTCATCTGATTTGAAATAAAATTCCCGTAAACTATATAGAATTGGAAGATCGACTGTTTTTGATAAGTTTGGCAAGCGGCCAGATTCAATGAGAAATTCAATGGAATACATGGAATTTGTTGATGAAGGATTAATCTTGGCGTCAGTGTCCAAAGTGAGATGCTCCAGCGATAACATCGAGTTGATCACTTCAAAAAGATCGCCAAATTCATTATTATCTTTAGCAAATACCAGTGATATATCAAACAAAGCTGGGCTGCATTGAACATACATTTTCAACGATTTCAGCATGCGAGACCATTTGGTGAGTAGAGGCACAATCGGACTGAGCAGAAATGGTCCTCGATCAAATTTGATGGCAATCTCGAGCGATTTAATGCGCGGAAATATATTCGTCAATTCGACAGCACAATCCGAGGAAAAATATTCATAGGTGATGTGGAAGAATTTGTCCAAATGTTGAGACGAATACATTCGGGTGCCATCCTCGTTGAGCAGCAGATCGCGATACTTGAGAGTGAAACACGAGTTGGTGATGAGAGACTGAGCAGAGGACGAACCAATTAACAAGGTGAGGGAGCGAACTCGCTTGGTAATTTCCATTTGGTGCCATTTCCATAGTTGACAAACACGTCCAACGAAGACAAGATCATCGAGAGATAGTTTGGAGAAGATGAGACGCAGTACGAGATCGGGCATCGAGTTGATGTGCATCGTGTGAAGGGAAAAGTGAAGACACACAAGTGACACTAACAAACAGACAAACAGACACACAACAAATGACAGAGAGACAGGACTGGGTGGGCTTTATAAGCACAGAAATTAACTCACAATGACTCAGATGTTCATACTAAAAAACGCTTCTTGTGAATACAGCCAATGACATTGACTCAATTTCGAGTCATATTCAATGATAAAGACTAAATCGAAATCATGACTCGAAGTCTATTAGTCAATCAAGCTGATTGCCCCATGACTAGATCGCTAGTCACATAGATCAATGTAGTAAAACTATTTGCTGTGGCTGCACAATTTATCAAAACATATGACTGAGTTTAACAATCAATTCAAATTCCGAGTCAACTAAATCCAAAATAGTTTAATTCAGAGATGAAATCAACTTTCCGTTTAGATTGTTAATAAAAACCAAATAATAAATACAATTCAATCTGATGGTAATTTTATTTATTAAACGAAAATTAAACAAATATAGATAATAGATTTTGTTTCAGAATTACAATTTACAAAACAAAAAATGTATTAAAAAATTACTTTTTAGCTTCAATTATAATCATACGATCACGACTTGGCTTCACAATCCATTCACGTAGCTTTGATTCAACTAGCCCAACAGGAGCGATTTCAGTTTCCTTGGTATTGAAATGACGCAATTTGGGACAATTCACAAAAGTGGTCAGTGACTTTCGAATTGCCTCATCGTCCGCAGGTTTGGGCTTGTAGATGTCATAATTGACGATCAGTTCAATTACTTGAACATTGGGAAAGAGATGAGACCAGTTGGGCTTTGGTGATTCAAAGTGGCCGAGATAGTTGTGACACTCAAAGTTCTGAAGAGATAAAACTTGAATTGAGGCAAGTTGAGCAGCAATTGGACAACGTTTAGGCCTGACTTGATAAAGCTTATTCTGTTGAGATCGAAGATAGGAAAAATACAAATGTGGCAAATAGAGTTGAAGGTGTGTTAACTGTTTCAAAGGTGCAAGCGAATTCAATAGTCCGGTGAATATGTTCTCATCGAGATATAGCTTCAAACGAAGTAAAGTGAGAGAGGTAAATGCAGAAACATCACTGAGTAAATTGTTCATGAGATACGCAGAATAGAAATAAGGCAAAAGATATGCAACTTTGTTTTGAAGTGGAGGAAATTTTTGATAAAATGTTGGTGAAATACAGTTAATTTTGTATAAAGTGTTGGTCAGTGGATCATTGATGGTGCTAAACAGTTCGAGACCAATTTGTTTCAATTCATCATTAGCCACTGCATACTGTTGGAGAGATTTGACAAGGCTGCTGTTGTTATCATATGATTCAAGGTAAAACTCGTGCAGTTGACCAAGGATTAAGATATCAAAAGGTGAATTAGGAAAGAAGGCGCCATTGTAGTTCAAGGTGAGGTGTTCCAACGAGGACAGTGAGTTGATCACCTTCAGGAGATTGACGATTTTGCCTTCTTTCGTTTCTACAAGGATAAACAACAGTGAGCGATGGCGTGTCCTCGAGAAAGTTTCGTTTTGACGAAAAAACATTTTCAATGATTTAAGTGTAGGAGACCAATTGATAAGTAGAGTAACAACTGGTTGGAGTATATCTTTCCAGAATGAATCAACTTTGATGCTAATCTCCAATCTAGTGATGCACGGAAAGATGTCCACTAGTTGAGTGGCATATTCGGCTGAAAATGAACCAAAATTGGTGAGATGAAAGTGTTTGGGTAGATATTGAGACGAATACATTCTGCTGCCATCCTCTTTGAGCAGTAGATCGCGATACTTGAGGGTGAAACACGACTTGGTGATGAGAGACTGAGCTGAGGATGAGCCAATCAACAGGGCGAGAGAGCGAACTTGTTGACATGTTTGAATGCAGTACGAGTTCCATAGAAGACAAACACGTCTCCCATTAAGAAGATCACGCAGAGGTACTTTTGAGAAGATGCGACGCAACACGAGATCGGGCAGGGAGTTGATGTGCAGTGTGATGGACATGGTCAAGACTGAGGTGTGACTTTAGAAAATAGACAATTGTAAACATTTTAAACAAACACACAGCAAAATACAGAGATCGGTCAACACTGTTGACTCGACAGGACAGTGTGGGCTTTTATAAACACACAAATGAATGAATACTTAATCATCGCAAAGTGACTTTTAATCACAGATCAGAACAGAAGCAACCGAGACACTGCACAAGTCAATGATAAAGGTCAACCAATGAATATGACGTTTGATATTAAATGTTTGTCTTGATCAACTGACTCACTGATTACTATGAATAGATGAACGTCACAAATGACGTTACTGTTGCTGCAGCATCAAACAGGCGAATCAAAAGTAAGTATATTTCTGTTCAAATGTTAATACTTTTGGCAATGACTGTCAGTAACAAACTTTACCAATCACTGATTACAAGATTAAGTTAACAAGAATCAACACTTGAATTGAGGAAAGCTGAACAATTCGATCACGAGATAGTGGATGGTGATTTTGAGATTCAAGAAAATCAAAAATAGCCACTTGGAAAATGCACATGAAGTTGTACTAATTGTTTCAAGGGTGCAAGAAAATTTAATGCTCCCGTGAATATGTTCTCATCACGATCTGGACTCAAGTGTAGTATAGTTATCGAAGTAAATGGTGAAATTTCATTCTTGAGATTCTTAATGTGATACCCAGAATAAAAAGCTGATAGATATACAACTTTGTTTCGCAGTTGAGGAAATTTTTGATAAAATTTTGGCCAAATTATGTTCATAAGTTGGAAACCAATTTGTTTCAAATTTTCATTTGCAAGTCCGTACAGTTCGAGAGATTTCACAATACAGTCGTAATGATCTAGTGATTCGAGGTAAAACTCGCTCAACTGAGCAAAAATCGAGAGATGGCACAGATACGATGGTTTAGTGAAGAAACGTCCTTTATAGCGCAGTGAGAGATGTTCCAACGAAGACAACGAGTTGATTACTTCAAGTAGATTGACGAGTTCGCCATTATTGGCGTTCACATCAGTTAGAAATGGTGAGTGAGTGAAGTAAGGGTCATCCTGCTTTAGAATAAAATACATTTTTAATGATTTGAGTGTAGCGCACCATTTGGTGAGTAGAGTAATCACTAAATTGGTCATATCTAGCACTTCAATCAGCTTCAAGTGATCATACTTGATGGAAATCTCCATTGAAGTGATGCACGGAAAGATGTAAACTAGTTGATTGGCATATTCGGCTGAAAACGGATAAACATAGGTAAGGTGGAAGAATTTGTGCAAGTATTGAGACGGATACATTCTGTTGCCATCATCGTTGATCAGTAAATCGCCATACTTGAGGTTGAAACACGAGTTGGTGATGAGAGAGTGAGCAGAGGTTGTACCAATCAACAGACTGAGGGAGCGAATTTTCTTGCCTAATTCCATTTGGTACGATTTCCATAATGCACAAACACGACCAATGGTGACTAGATCTTGGAGAGATAACTTGGCAAAGATGAGACGTAGAACGAGATCGGGCATCGAGTTGATGTGCATCGTGTTACAGGAAAAGTGAAGACACACAAGTGACACTAACAAACAGACAAACAGACACACAACAAATGACAGCGAGACAGGACTGGGTTGGCTTTATAAGCAACAAATGAATGAACAGTGACTCAGATGTTTAGAACAGAAGCAGCAGCATCAACTCTTTTTGTTGTTTGTTGGTTGTGACAGTCGATGATAAACTTTAGCAATTACTCACTGATGACAACAAATGTCGTTACTGGTGCTTTCAATCCAAACAGACAAGTCTCATTGAGTTTATTTTTGTTTTACACAAAAATCACCAAATATATTCTGAATTTATAAAAAATAAAATTGCTTTTTTTGGATTTGAAATGATAAAGTTTCGAATGTACCAAAGTGATTCAAATGTAACAAAGATTTGGGTTTATTGACAAAAAATTAAACAAACGTTAATGAACACTTAATTCATTAAAACTTTTCAATTAAAAAATAACAAAACAAATCCGAATGCATTGACAAAATAGAAAAATATTTTAAAATACAATTTTCATTAAACATTCAAAGATTTTTTTGATGAATTAATAATAATCTTTCAATCAAGCGTCTGCAAAACAGTCCATTCACGAAATTTCCATCAGCAATCTGATCAACGCAATCATTAACACAATACATGTGTGGCTTATGAATGAAAACGTGAATACGAAAATTCAAGTTAAATGTTAAGTTCATAGGTACAAATTAGAACAGCCACATTTTGGCTGTCTGTTAGTTGATTAGCCCAATTAAATCAAATTTGATCCTTTGTGGACAAAATGTATGCACGTGAATAATAGTTTTTTCCCAATTGGTTACAACAACAAAAGTGTTTTAAAGCTATATTTCGAACTACATTAACAAATCGTAAATTTGTAATCACATTAAGATTATTACTATAAAAATAACCTATTAATCAAACGCATCATAGGTAATCATGTATTCAAGTATAATACGGTGTAGATTTTTATTTTTTGTACTTATTTACATTATTTATCGCATAACACCAAAATTCAAAAGACGTCTTTGGAACTGCTCTGAAGTGTCAACAATTCTCAATTCGTGAACATCATCATAAGAAAATAACTTTAACTTTCTGCACAGTGTTATGGGAGCCAACAGCCGAGCAATACATTGCATAAATTTTACTTAGATATTTAAATAAATACTTCCAAGTTCTCTGGCCAATTTTATTGAAATTCAAAAAGTGCTGTCCACAACGAATGCACACATAATCGTCAATGTAAATGTCGATAATTTCAATGTTTGGAAAAATGTAGTTCACTCAGAGATTTTGTAAAATGAATCGAAACGAGCCAATGGTGCCAAAGAGGTAGAGATACTTTACTTGGCTCAATGGAGGCAGTGTTAGGATGATGTGTTGTGGATGCTCAATCAAAAAATCGTCCTCCAAAACGTGTAAAGTCAAGTGAGCCAAATAAGGCAATTTCGCCAGACACTTGGCAATGGCCATGATATTGAAGCTCAAAAGTGAAATACACACTGTGGTGAGATTGGCGAAATGAGAGACAAAGCGTTCCAATTTGGTTTGCTCGATTTGATCGAAATGAAAAAACATTTAAATTTTTGTTTGTCAGCGATTTTGGCATTTGAAGAAGTTGATCCAAGCTGTCGGTGTAAAGATGACCTAAGCTAATAATCTTGATGAGTCCCAGACAGGCGAATTTGTTGATTGATTGAACATAGTTGATTGTGCGATGTAGATCATTCAATTCGGCTACATCAATCTTTCCATCTTTCAATCAATCAATCGGTAAACAACTTTAAAGTACAACATTAGTATTCCGTCTGGTACGGTGCAGAATATATTGGAACAGTCGTGACACTATTCAGAAAGTGACCTACCTTGGATATTTAAATGAAATTCCAAGTACAACATTAGTATTCCGTTTGGTACTGTGCAGAATATATTGGAACAGTCGTGACACAATTCAGAAAATGAAGAGAGGAAATGGATAATTAGTTGATTTTAGTTCTACTGTTTCAGAAAAGTGCTACGGCTAATGTATTGATTTGACAAAGTAAAAGCTTTTATAGCGGTAATTTGAGTATTGCGACCTTTGACCTTGATTATTGCAATTTTTATATTGTTTCTTTTGGCCTAATTGATATCGTCTTTTAAAAGCATATAAACCTCAAAACATTTTAGACAACCATTTTGTCATTTTGCCATTTGTGGATAAATTAAGTTTGTTTGTTAATACAATTTTATGCACGAAAGCCAAAGCACCAAGGTCATCAAAATCATAACATTTTATCCATGATTTAAGTATTTTTAGTTCGTCGAAATATTATCCTATTCAATTATCACAAAGCATACTAGCATCATATGATAATTCCTCGATGGTATTTCTGTCGGTCACTTATGATAGTACTTATGATGTTACTCTGCAGAAATGTGCTGAAAATTTTTTTAAAATTCAATCAGATTGTTTTGAAATTATAAATAATCGATTGGGTAATCACGTTTTAATCCAAATGGTTACGTTTTGGAGTGAATTCCTGATAACCGTATTCAAAACTAATTCCAAGAATAGTCCTTGTTTTGACATCTTGTTTAATCAGAAATTAAACAAAAAACAATTGCAATTGCATTGGTGCATCATGCGATTACAATTAATTATGAAGTACAAGTAGTTTTCCACTGAACGTCAAATCACCCGCGACCACAATTCCTCCACTGCAGTATTGTTTTCTCGGAATAAAGTCATTTGGACTCTCCACTATGACCGCACTAATCACAACTCTTGCACGTCTGTGAGCACCAGCTCTCCCTTCTGTTCCTTCTACGAAAAAATTGCAATTGAGCGTTTGATTGTTTATGTAATTTCATGCCTAACAAAAACCAAAGTGCAGGTTCTATGCATCATTTAGATCGTTATATAAATAGCTGCATGTTTAAATGTCACTATGCAATGTCGATGGCATTTCTGTCAATCATTCAATGACTCATTGACTTATGACATTACTCTGCTGAAATATACTGAATATTTGTTTTTTTTGTAAATTCAATCAGATTGTCTTAAAATTTTAAATAATCGATTGTTTAATCACGTCATCATTAATTTGGTTTATCATTTTCACTTTTAAACGATATTCGTGAAGAGGCACTTGGAGAAAAGTATTTTTTGATATATAATTTGCCTTTAAGTCAAAAATATTTTGAACAAAAACACACGTTTTACTATTTAAGCCATCAAATTTGTGGTCTGTTGCTTCACACTTAGATCAACCATCCACAAGTTCCATCTACAAGTTCTGTAATCAAGTAAACCGCATTCAAAAATGAATTCCAAGAAAGAAGTGAAACGACTGTCTCAATTGGACGTAACTCCAAATTTGAAAAAGCAACAAAATCAAGAGAAACATTCAATCCTGTCACCATCACCTCAAATTCAGCAGCCACCAAGTCAACCCATCTTCCCGCCTCGAACCTGGTCCAACGTCCTCCACAGTACAATCAACAAAGTATTTCCCAAGTTGAATTCACTTTCAGCCACAATCGAGATCATTCGACTGTCCATTCGACAAGCGGATGGAAAATATCGTTCGTTTATGATCTTAGACGAGCAAGTCTTTCCACTTGATCTCATCAGTGGAGGCGATGATTGGGGCAAAAAGAAGGGTCAGGTCAATCTCAAATGGCTCATCGAGTTCCAGGCGCAGTATGACAAGTTCTATGCGGATGTTGTCTATGATCAGGAGGCGCTCATGGCAGATGTAAAATCAATTAAATTTTAACTTTATTTTGAGATTATTTTTTGAAATTGTCTAATTTTTAAGAAATAAATAAACTTTTTAAAAGATCAATTTATTGATTTTTCCTTTCAAAAACCATGTGATCAGTTTTGTTCACTCGAGTTAACTTTTGACATTTTAAAAGACTCTAAATTTACCAACGGAAATGGATTTCAAAATAATTAATGATCTTAAATTCTCTGAAAAGAATCGATTTATCTATTTTGTGAAACGTATTAATAAACGAATTTAAAAATATAACTCAGTTTGCTCGCTTTCTTCGTTCGTAAACAAAGGGAAAAATGTTTTTACCAATTTTTCTAACTGTTCAGTCGTTTTACATTGTAGCCATATTATTGGATGACTTTACCAATTACTACCCTGTGCCATATTACAACATCTTTACCTGGCTGTTCATCAATGGCGTCTGCATCTATGGCTTTAATCATCATCTACTGCTTGAATTAGGCAAGTTTGGTCAAATTGATCGTAAATACGTTGAAATGAAACGGAAACATCGAAACGAACGACTGCAGTTGGCGCAACTTAAAGTGGAACATGAACGTGAAATCGGAGAATTGAAATGTTCAGTTTGGCGACTCTGTTTGGTTGTGGGAGGAATTTCTCTAATGATTTGCGCGTTCGATTGGAATTTAATGTATTTGTACGAGTGGTCTTGGCAAGCGAAGTTGGTTCAGAGCATTGTCTTCTTGGTTATAACTTGCATAGTATCGCTCTCTTTCTGTGGGGTGTTCTATCTGGATCAGATGGTTTCGGTTTCGAGAAATTTCTTGTAAAATTGAGTAAAATTGAAATATTGAATTGAACTATAATTGTTTAACATTGCATTTTCAATCCTCTTCTTCCTCTTCACATCTTTCGGATTCAAAAACAAAACTTTATCACATACTTCTCTTTATTTGCACCTCTTACACCTCACTTACAAGTAAAGATGTAACCAAACTTGCAGCAAAAACCTTAATGTCATTTTACTTGTATGAATACAAATATCACTCTAACTAATATATTTGCAAACTATTTCCAAATAAACATGAATCAATTACTTGACTATCTGTTTTACGTATTTTGAATTGATTTAGTTTGAATGTTTTAATAATGGTACTAATAAAACTAGAGTTGTTTCTGATTGCTTGAATGATTGCTGCTCACTGCCGAAGGAACATGTCTTGAGTTTCTTGTCTTTCCACGGTTCTTTTTCTTGCTTACGCTTTTTGCAAGTTTTTTTTTTTTTGATTATTCGTTTGATTTCCGTTTTGACAAGTTTATCTCATTCACCCAATTCTGTGGGACACAGTGGGAATCACGATTCGTGTACCAGTGAGTAACACTACGCTTTTCCCCTGTTTGCCTGTGTGCAATCACTTTTGGTTATTATATTATGTGTCACCACTCGTTGATTCATCACCTGAATCAATGCCTACTATCTCAACGCAACCGCACCTATCGTCTCCTCAACCGCTTCAAGAATCGCCCAAATTCAAGCCATCTTTTCACACACCAACCATCACCAGCCACAAACAACACCGACCGCGAGTCAATTCCAAGAAAACATTGAAACTTTTTCGACATATGTGCTTTCTTGACCTTTGATCCTTTTCATATGCCGTCCACACTACGCATGTACACTGAACTCTCTCACGGTCGAAATCAACAACACAAAACAGCTCACTCGATTGCTGCTCACTGCCGAAGGAACATGTCTTGAGTTTCTTGTCTTTCCACGGTTCTTTTTCTTGCTTACGCTTTTTGCAAGTTTTTTTGATTATTCGTTTGATTTCCGTTTTGACAAGTTTATCTCATTCACCCAATTCTGTGGGACACAGTGGGAATCACGATTCGTGTACCAGTGAGTAACACTACGCTTTTCCCCTGTTTGCCTGTGTGCAATCACTTTTGGTTATTATATTATGTGTCACCACTCGTTGATTCATCACCTGAATCAATGCCTACTATCTCAACGCAACCGCACCTATCGTCTCCTCAACCGCTTCAAGAATCGCCCAAATTCAAGCCATCTTTTCACACACCAACCATCACCAGCCACAAAAAACCCCTCCCGCCCGCCCGAAATCCTCACTATTTCCACTACACTGTTCAACACAACTCAAATCAACCATTCGCAAATTTCGTTCTTCTGTCCTCTTGAATTTTTGCTGTTTTGCTGATGTATTTACGAAGAAAGAAACAATTGGTACCCCCATTCCTTTTAGCCCACTATCCCTTTCCCCGTCTTACCGATCCTGTCATTTCACATTATATTAGAATTGCTTTCAGTCTTGTTCATAGTATTTATAGGACGAATACTCGTTTGCATTTATCAGTTTTAATTTGCAGATGTTTTGATCAATTTGAGTATTTTTATGATTTTCGGTCCATACTGTTTAGTCATTTGGACTTGATTATATAACATTTTGTCTGATTTATTTGATTTACAGATATTTTGATCAATTTGAGTCTTCACATGACTCTCGGTCCATTTTGATTAGTCATTTGGACTTTATTATATAACATTTTGTCTGATTTAATTGATTTACAGATATTTTGATCAATTTGAGTCTTTACATGACTCTCGGTCCATTTTGATTAGTCATTTGGACTTTATTATATAACATTTTGTCTGATTTAATTGATTTACAGATATTTTGATCAATTTGAGTCTTTACATGACTCTCGGTCCATTTTGATTAGTCATTTGGACTTTATTATATAACATTTTGTCTGATTTAATTGATTTACAGATATTTTGATCAATTTGAGTATTTTTATGATTTTCGGTCCATACTGTTTAGTCATTTGGACTTGATTATATAACATTTTGTCTGATTTATTTGATTTACAGATATTTTGATCAATTTGAGTATTTTTATGATTTTCGGTCCATACTGTTTAGTCATTTGGACTTGATTATATAACATTTTGTCTGATTTATTTGATTTACAGATATTTTGATCAATTTGAGTATTTTTATGATTTTCGGTCCATACTGTTTAGTCATTTGGACTTGATTATATAACATTTTGTCTGATTTATTTGATTTACAGATATTTTGATCAATTTGAGTCTTCACATGACTCTCGGTCCATTTTGATTAGTCATTTGGACTTGATTATATAACATTTTGTCTGATTTATTTGATTTACAGATATTTTGATCAATTTGAGTATTTTTATGATTTTCGGTCCATACTGTTTAGTCATTTGGACTTGATTATATAACATTTTGTCTGATTTATTTGATTTACAGATATTTTGATCAATTTGAGTCTTTACATGACTCTCGGTCCATTTTGATTAGTCATTTGGACTTGATTATATAACATTTTGTCTGATTTATTTGATTTACAGATATTTTGATCAATTTGAGTCTTCACATGACTCTCGGTCCATTTTGATTAGTCATTTGGACTTTATTATATAACATTTTGTCTGATTTAATTGATTTACAGATATTTTGATCAATTTGAGTCTTTACATGACTCTCGGTCCATTTTGATTAGTCATTTGGACTTGATTATATAACATTTTGTCTGATTTATTTGATTTACAGATATTTTGATCAATTTGAGTCTTCACATGACTCTCGGTCCATTTTGATTAGTCATTTGGACTTGATTATATAACATTTTTGTCTGATTTAATTGATTTACAGATATTTTGATCAATTTGAGTCTTTACATGACTCTCGGTTCATTTTGATTAGTCATTTGGACTTCATTATATAACATTTTGTCTGATTTAATTGATTTACAGATATTTTGATCAATTTGAGTCTTTACATGACTCTCGGTCCATTTTGATTAGTCATTTGGACTTGATTATATAACATTTTGTCTGATTTATTTGATTTACAGATATTTTGATCAATTTGAGTCTTTACATGACTCTCGGTCCATTTTGATTAGTCATTTGGACTTGATTATATAACATTTTGTCTGATTTAATTGATTTACAGATATTTTGATCAAAATGATAATGTAATAATGACTCTCAGTACCTGATGGTTAGTCTTTTGTGTTAGATTTTTTGTTTTACTCTTGATTGACTTGATCCAGAAGCAATTCCCCTTCCATCTCCCCTTTTGACGGCCAATTTCACATCATTTTCGCTATCAATCTCTCATGAAGTAATACCTGCAATATCACCAAGTTAATTTCTGTAATTCAAGCTTCAAGCCACTCTATTGTTAACTTCCACAATTTATAAACTGTCACACACGAAGCCATCAGAAGCCATCAACCATCAAGCATATGACAGATCTTACAAATCTGTTATAACAGTTATTATATACATCGATATATTTTAACTGACCACTCAATTTAGTCTCTCATTTTAGTCTCTCAATTTAGTCTCTCATTCACTCTCCATTTAGTCTCTCATTTTAGTCTCTCACTTTATACGCTCTGGTACGGTAAGCTGTACCTGTGCAACACTAGATTGTTGTGTAATGTCGTCTAGTGCTTAGTCTCTCACTTTAGACTCTCATTTTAGTCTCTCAATTGTATTATAAACGACAACCCGCATGAGAAGTTTGTTTTATTTTTTTACAAATTTTAAATGCAATAAATAAATAGAGTCGTTTCTGGTAAAATGAAAGAATCAAAATCGGCGCTCAAATGATTTAGAGTTGGAGTTTTCGTTGGTGTAACGTTTTTCTTTGTTTGACTGCGCATATTTCGGTTAGTTTATCAATGAACTCGTTTTGCAAAATTGGGCGCATTGTTTTTTTCTAGAACGATCATTTGCATGTCTGAAAACTGTGCCTTTGGGATTGTGGAACGTTTTTTGTGCAATTCTCGTGCTTCATTTTGGAAATAATAAAAGCTAAAGAAATGTTCAAGATGAATTCAAAAGAACTGAAAACTCAACCAAATTATACGCATATTTTTCTCATTTACAAATCGTAATACGATATAATTCATTCAAGAATGTGTTTATGTAAAAAAAATTTTGTCTTTGTTTCAAAAATCGTTTTGCTTCATTTAGAAATCATTTTATAATTTTGACTTATCACTATGTACAAGGCTTCACCTGAGATTAACCAACTTTTCTTTTGATACACTTAATATGAATCTTAAAATCACAATATAACCAAAACCTGCCTGATTTACAATTAGTGTCATCATAAATGAGTCATCTTAAATTATACATTTATGAAACAATAAGTTACAATTTACAATTAAAATTGGTGTTTTTATAAGTTATATAACGCTTCGATGGGGTTTACGTTGAGACACTACACATTACTGTCACATCTGCTTGATTCACACTGACTGAGTCTGAGAGTGACCCACTCTCTGTATTTGTTTTTGTGTTTGTCAGCTGTTGTTACTCGTCTATTGCCACATTCGCGATATTTGGCATTTTGTAATGTTTTTATCGTGCACAAATTAGACAGTCTTTTACTGTTTCTTGTGCATTTTGCAAGCGACTGCAACTCAATCAAGAATGGATGAAGCCAATTCCTCATCAGCTACGTGGGAAATTGCAAATTTTAAAAATGTGACTTCCTATGAAAATTCTGATTCTGAAGCATTGTGCTCTAGTGGGGATAATAGATTCTATTTGGGACTTCATCCAAAAGGAGCAACTCCTTTCCTGTCGAACCATTTCATTGTTTATCTAATTCGTGTCGTACCGCGTACAGCTGATGTTAGTGTGCTCTGGAAAATGTCGTTGATCAATGTCAACGGTGAAGAATGTCATTCAAAAGGTAGTATTGTATTATTAAAATATTTCATAAATTTTTTAACCAACTTTCAAACATCCTAAACTAGACATCGAAACAACCTTTACTGTGTCACATGCAATCGATTTTTTCCAGTAAGTGGAGGTCTGTTCCACTTTGATCGTGACTTCATTCTAGAACCCTCAAATGGTTTGTTACCTGATGGTAAGCTCGTGATCAAATATCAGGTAAATTATTTTTGATTTAAATATTAAATCACTAATATTTGGTTTTATAAAATGTAGGTCATAGAATTGGACAAGTCCAGACTTCCAACTGTTGATCATAAGTTTGCACTCGCAAACGTGAAAGCCCTCGAAGACTATGAATCACTGCTCGAAAGTTCAAAACACTCGGACGTTGTGTTTGTGGTTGGTGGAAAGCAATTCAAACTGCACAAGGCGATTCTGTCTGCTCGATCGCCAGTTTTCGGTGCAATGTTCGATTCGGACTTTGAGGAGAGTAAGAAGAATCGAGTTGAGATCACAGACGTTGAGGTAGAAGTGTTTGAGCAATTGTTGCGATTTATCTATGGAGGAAAGGTTGAGGCGATGGAGCAGTATGCGGAGGATTTGTTGGTGCTGTCTGATAAGGTATGCTATATGTAATGTTAGCAGTGTCCTAATTGTCAATCATTTTAGTATCAACTAGAGTCACTCAAACCTCTGTGCGAACAATCACTTAAGGACAATCTAACCGTGCAAACTGTGACCCGAGTGCTCACACTGGCTGACATGCACAATGCAGCTGGATTGAAGTCAAAGTGCATCGAATTCATCACTGCAAATGCTACTCAAGTGACTGCCACTGAAGGATGGAAGCTGCTGGCCAAGGATTTGCTTTTGGAACTGTATCGTGACATGATGATGCTCAAGTGCGATAAAAAGTGACATTATTGTACATTTACTGGATTTTGATTTACTTTTTTAATAAATATTTGATTGAAATTTAAAAATAATAAAACATAATAAAATATAAAATATGAGCTCTATGGTGATTATCCGATTTGTCGATATGACCGTGCTTGATTAGTCGTCAAAGTTAGATTAGTGATGTTTAGCAAGTGCTTTTCTAGTATTGTGACAAATGGTTTCTTGAGCAGAATCTTGTCCGTGTACATCACAATTGAACGATCATCAATTGGACGATATGTGTGCTTGCAGATGTGGAAATATTTATCTAATCACTTAGGTAAATGGTTACAAATTTTGAATTCTGTAACCTAATAAGGTCTATTGACCTCGATGCAGTGACTAATGTTTTTTAGCTCCAAGTTAAAAGCTACATTCTTAAAGATTTGAGGTTTGTGAACTTTGACTTTAGTGATAACAATATTTCAATTTGAATTTCTGATTGCATAAACACTCAGAGTCGACTGTAACATTTGATCATTCGCTGTATATTCGAAGAATTTCGTTAAGAATTACATTTGATTTCATTTCATGATTGCAAGTCTCAATTTCATCTTGAACCAAATATGTTTACTGTTCGCTGGTCTAATCTCCCTGATCCGTGTCTGATGCAAGTTTTCAAGCACTTTTCCCTGATCGAACTGTTTTGTACCATTCGTTTGGTATGCCAAAGATGGTCACAGGTTGCTTCTTCGGAGTTGAATCAACGTCACACTCTCGTGATTGCATGTCATTGGATGCTTGATCAATACAAAGTTCAAAGCTTGACTCCATCTATTTTGCTCAAACATCTTCGATATGAAGATGGTCGATTGCCTTTGGTTAAATATCGACCTCCGATTGAAGATCGTGCTATTGTAAAGTACGGTGAAAATAATCGGCTCAGAGAACCACTTGTTTCAGTAATCCTGAAAAATTTGCCTAATATCACCAATCTCACATTGGTGCTCATTTTTGTAGACAAATCGTACAATGTTGACGATTGTGAGTTAACACAATTGATCCGAATTCTAACTCACTATCGGAACAATTTGATCACATTGAATTTGAGTATGCTCGATATACAATATAAAGAATACCAAAAGGAACTAAATGCGGAAACACTGTTCAACACGATCAATTGTCTTTCATCACTCAAACACTTATCACTGAATTTGGAATTGAATTATTCGAAAGGCGAGCCAATACCAAAACCTAAACTGACTATTTTATCTCAACTAAAAACTTT
This sequence comes from Rhizoglyphus robini, assembly GCA_023373905.1. NCBI lineage: Eukaryota > Metazoa > Arthropoda > Arachnida > Sarcoptiformes > Acaridae > Rhizoglyphus > Rhizoglyphus robini. The sequence continues at coordinate 671,389 of JAKIJQ010000020.1, forward strand.
CAACTTTTCGGGACGTCCTCATCGCGATTTCCGAATTGCCATGTTAAGTCACTTCGAAAGTGAGAAAGATCAATTTTCCGAATGCTGTGAAATTGGCTATAATATTCGATATTGGAGATTTGCAGAGCAAGGTGATTTAGAATTTAACAAAGTTGCTCGATTTGATCCAAAATTTGCAGCAAAATTTTTGAATTTATCAGTTTCGGGAGAATTGGATTTGAAATGTTACAAAAATCTTCGATTGATTTGTTCCAAATTTATATCGTTGAAAATGTTGGAATTGTCTATTGATCGCTCAATCTTGATGAGCATGGTTGCTCGATGTGTATCACAGTTGCCTCAATTGGTCCATCTCAAGTTGATAATCAAAAGTTACAACATTCCATACGAAGACACTTCATTGCACAACATTGCTCAAGTATTCACAGTTCGTTTGCTCACCCTTCAAATAGGCACTCGATCTCATCGTGACACAGCACGACTAAATCTTGCGCACATTTTCCCAAATATTCAAGTACTACAACTTAAACATTCGAGTAAATTCTGCGAAGAATGTGTCTACGACTATCACAATATTCGTCATTATAATTTAACTCCAGAACAGATTGACAGAGAAATTAACCAAGAGGACCAAATTCGTATTGCGAAATGCATGTTCAAAGCAAGAGAACCATTTCGACAGTGCAAACAGTTGCACACTGTTGAATTCAACGATGGACCATCAGGATTTTGGAACAGAAAGTTAGTGTCAAAGGATGAGTACTTTACTGAAACGGAATATAAAATTCTGCCAAAAGTAATCAACGAAATTGATGCACCGACAATAACAACAAAACCAAACAGCAGATTTGTCAAATTTATTGGAAAAATAAGTAGATTTTTTCGTAAATAACTGGATACATGAACTTTTTTTTTAAATATTTATTGGCATGCAATTTTGCAATATACATGAACTTTTACTTATGAACCAATTAATAATTATTTCAATTTTTGATTTTTTTGTGAGAATGGAGTTTTTTAACCAAAAATATCAAAACTCTTTTTTCGTCTAGTCAGTAAACATCTATTAATGCTCACAAATTTCAAATTGGGGAATATTTCCGGTATTCGCCACTTGGTCCACAAATCATTGACATTATGTTGAGTAAATTTGAGTCTATCAATCCGCAGATACAAATATTGAATTGAAGGCAAACGAATGGACTCAGCCACCTGTAGAGTAAATGCAAGTGTCCGAAAAGGTCGATTTGTTTGTGAAATCAAACTTAGTTTTAAGCAATGGATGCGCGATTGTGGCGATTCAATAAGCAAACGCATTTTAGTCAATATTTTGATCATGAGTGGCAGACTTTCAAATTGAAAGATTGACAGCGAAAACAGGGTGCCTCTGAGTGGAAACAAAATGTTATGAAAATAATCAATTTCCTCTTCATTCGATTGGACAATTCCAATTGCAAGATGAGTAATCTTGGACAGGAGTTCCCGATTCGATCTATCGCTCAGTAGCTGTGCCAATTGGCTATTGTGAGTGATCAGTGTATTGATTCCAATACTTTTCAAATGATCATTTGTACTTGCATACTTAAGAAGCGCTTTGGGCAATAAATTTCGCATTGAAAACTGTGGATTTGACGTTGCATGGGGAGTAGAGAAATAGAAAACTTCCAACTGGCCAATAATTGGTAGATCAAGCGACTGAAGTGTGAAACTATTTGGTGTACAAAATATTAGATTCCGAATGTGTGTCATGTGATTGATGACGTTAAACAGGTTTAAATAAATTTGACTCATTGCTGCCTCTGCATGTGGTTGTTGTTCATCCGTCTGGCCAAATTGAGTGACAATGTGAAGATTGGACAAGTTTGAACTCCAATTCGCGAGCAGTTTCGTGACACTTTCCGGCAAGCTTGAACTGAACTGTTTATTATCATCTTCAAATGCAGAAATCTGAAGTAAGCGAATGTGGGGAAATGTCTTAGTCAACGGATTCACCTGTGAGTGACGAAATTTTGGAATAGACAACAGAGCATACTTGTTATAACAATCAAATGAACTTTTAGAGTTTGCGAGTTGATTGATTGAATCTCGATGGATGTAGCCGTTATTGAAAGAACAATATCTGATTGGTTTGGCCAGTGCAAGGGTCAGTGATTGTCTCAGTCCACAAGCCACACTTTTGAGTTGCTCAAATTGAGTACACGTGAGTGGTACATGAAGAATAAGATCTCGAATTGGTACTCGTTTCAGGATTGAAAAAAGAATTTCGTTTGGCAATTTAAAAATTCCTTTCTTATGAGAGGATTGCTTCTTGATATTGATTGATGGCATGTCGATGTTCTGCTGTATTATTTTATTTCGTTGAAGGAAATGATGAAATTATGGTTGAAAAAATTTCAGTAGTTTTTTTTCTAAAAGTAAAGTTGACCTCAAATTGGCCAAAAAAATTGGCATTTGCTGCGCTAAGTGATTACACGCTGACAGGAAAAGGAAAGAGCAATATTTTTGTTAGCAATTATGCTGTAAAGAAAAAGAGGTAGGTCAAAGGTTGCAGATTAGTTGTAATCAACCCTTCAAGTAGACTAGCAGTAACATCAACCTATATACACCTGTGTATACCTGTGGCTCAAATACCAAAAATACCAAAATCAGAGGTCTTGTATTTTGCATTCAAATAATATCAGACGAGATCACCCAATCATACCAAATCCTGAACTGCATGCCAATCTATCTTAATTGAAAAGACCAGCAAAAAATAAATATAATCATTAATTAATTTTGCATTCACTGTCATTTTGTGAAAAGTAGTTGGAAATTAGTTAGAGAGATTGGACTTATTTGTCAGAACATTAGATCCAATTAGAACTAAATATTTCTATCTACGAGCATGGGCAGTGATTTTGAATGAATGAATATAATAATAATATTTGGGAAATATTTCCAACATTGAATATATCGATATGCAATATAATATATTCATATTTTTTCTTAAATAAAAAATGTTTTAACTTCATTACAAATATCTTATTTTAGGAATAATATTTTTCGTTCGTTTTAAGTTATATTTTAACCTCAAGATTTCAATTAGTTAGTTTTTTATATGTACAAAATAATTTTCATTCAAAGTTTTATGAACGAGCAAGTTGTGAAAGCAATGAAGTCATCAATTAAACAATCAATATCAATTACAAAAGCATCGTCACTCTTAGGGTGGCATCAAGAAATGCAAACATAAGAGAGATTTATTTTATTTTATTTGACAACGATGGAACCACTTCAAGATTTATCAAGTGTTATCACAAGTCTGACACAAGTGTACAAGATCGCAAAACCACAATTTTTTAAAAATAAAATCCTTATCTCTAGTACATGGCTATGACAGTAGTTGCATTTTTGTTGTAAATCGAAATTATCTTATTTCCAGGAATAATGTTACTTGTCGGATTTAACCCAAACCTCAATCTGTCTGACAATTCACAGTTGTTGTTTGATCTGAGAATAACAGGAAAACTTAGGCTGTGTCAAGTGAGTCATGTTTGCCAATTGTTATTCAATAATTTCAAATTCTCAATTCATCAATGTAACACAATGATCAATAAATCCGCAAAAAAATACTGAATATTAGTGAAATTCATTGATATATGACTTAAAAGTTAGTAGATTGTGAGAGCTTCGTCACATCTTTATACATAACATTTTCGTGACAATTTTGATTCTGGATTTCAGGTACATCAAAACTACCTCTCAACTTGTGGATTCGATAACGCTTGCATACAATGATTGCAATCAAGAGTAAAGTTGCTATGCCAAGTGTGGCATAAACTGTGCAAATAGATTTGAAAATTACTATTTGTTTTTATGATAGTTACTAACCGATTGAATTGATCTTTTGCCAAAATGATTTTGAATGTTCGAATGTGGGACTTAAAGTAGTGATGTTGGGTTGATGAGTAATTTTGATTGACGTTGGCTCAGTGCTATGAATGATATTTGTTGGGTCCTGGGTTGTTGGACTGATTTGAGTGGTGCTTTGAGTTGTTGGACTGATTTGAGTGGTACTTTGAGTTGTGGGACTGATTTGAGTAGTGCTTTGAGTTGTTGGACTAGTTCTGTTTGCACAAAATTTGACAAGATTTCCCTGTTTCGCATTCGATTGATCCACATCGTTTTGTTCTTCACACAGCTCCACATTCGAGCCTAAAATTGAATTCGTAAATTTTTCATAAACTCGAACGTAATCCACAATGAAAAGAGAACATTTCCAATTCTGGTATTTATCGAAAAGTGACCCATTATCATAAATAAAACCATGCCATAATCGAATGTGTTGCTCTGGTTTGATCATTCGAGTTGCATTGAGCCGAATGAGTTCACTGTAATGGTCATCTACAAAAAATTTTACTTCATTTTCAGACCATTCCATTCCGTACAGATGAAATGAAGAATAATCGATGTCGAGTTCGGTATATTTGATAACTCTATCTTTTGGAAAAACTGCACTATGAGAAAATTTAAAATCATTAAACTGATTCATGATAAAATGTCCATCTTTTTTCCACGAATCGATAAAAGTATAAAAAATTGAATAAGCATCTTTATCCACCAAATGTGCAGTTCGTGCTTCGAATCTGCCATAACCAAACACTTTATTTGTGGCCAACAATGCGCCAGTGAAATTCCATTGATCATATTTTTCCTCTTTGGCACTCATCACCAAACATCCATCTTGAAGTTTAGCATTCTCTTTTACATTACAACTTATCTGATTTGTCCATCCTGAAAATATTATTAAACAAATATTATTAAGTAAACATGTTCGAGAAATATCATAAGCATACCATCTCTGCTTCCATGATGAATCATCCAATTTTCCTTGAAATAATTCTCCGACTGAAAATTGTCTTGCCACACCAATTTCCATGTTTCTTTACTTTGCTGATTGATGAAGTAACATTTCTCATTCGATAATGATTCATTGCTCGAATGAATGATCAAACACAAACTTGTCAAACACAAAAGCAATTTCAATTGCATTGCGAACATTTTAAAAAATCAAATAAATCAAATGAACTCTAAGACACATTTTGAGAAATATTTCCAACATTTATTATTATATCGATGTGCAATCTGTTTTTATATGGAATAAATTAAGTGCTGGCAATGCATTTTTAGGTTTCTCATTAATTAAAAATATTTGTAGTAAATGCATCACAATTATTATCTTATTTCCAGGAATAATATTTTTTTTGTGCATTTTACCCAAAGCCCAAATCAGTTTGCCTTTCACACATATTTAAACTAGAGACGGACAAACAGCAAGTTTGCTTGCTTGTGCTTGTTTAGGCTTGTGAGAACATTTATTTAGCTTGCCGCTAGATGGCGATAGGTGCTTTTGTGTTGACAACATGATGTTGCTGCTGTCGTTCACTGCTAGATGCGCTTCTGTCACGTATTCCTTCCTGAAACTTAAAATTAAAGTTAAATGTTGAGAACACAAACTATTTTTTTTGTTGACTATTTGCAAGTTTACGATCATATTCGCTTTCAATTTGAACTATCCAGACAATAGTACTCTTCACAATTGATTTTATTTATTAAAAATTTAAAGTATAAGTTATAGTTTTATTTCAAATTGTAATATTAATAGAAAATCAAAACGAATCAAAGTAAATCAGAAAATTGTAATCCAATTACTTGCAATGGCAAACAATACTCAGTGTCTAAAGTATCTTCATTGTCGGCGTCATAATATTAAGCACATTCTTGAATGCTTGTGCCAGGCGTCATCATCGTACAGGACCTGTACTACAGGTGACTATCGTTGATGGTGGTCAATTGGTCGGTGAGCTTTTCTTTGAGCAGCACTCGACGCTTGCTCATAGTTTAGCCACTTATGTTGAATCTTCTCTCTGTGCTCACTTCAGTGGCAGGAATGATGTGCACTCTGAGGGCAATGGCAGATAAGATAGAAAATCTATGGGAAACTTTGTCCCAGAACTCAAAAATAAGCAAACTCAATTCAAACGGAGATAAGAAATCTCGATATTTGGTGATCTTTTCATCGAGAGACAACTTTTGAAAAGAATATTTCTCAAGTACTTCATCAAACACTTCTGGCACTTTGGGCAATTCCAAAATAAGCTTGTTTCGATTGTGTCGATTCTTTATTTTGTTGTTCGATCGGTGTTCTTCTCGCTTGATGATGATAAAGTCGATTTGAGTGAACAATTCCTTTGAGTTACGATACTTTGGCCATAAGAATGTGGCCAGTTTGTGGAATGGCTTGTATGTGAACTTGTCATCGAACAGCTGGAAAAACTTTGTACGCAAAGGTTGAAGTTTGCGAGTGCAACAAACAGAATGGTTTGTTCCTCTCTACTGTGTAGTTTAAATTCAAATCAGACATATCTATCATATAATGTTAAAGTAAATTAATTTACTTTCAAATTCAAATTAATAATAATTCAATAAAATGAGTAATAAATACTTTTTGAATAGATTTGTGATTCGCATTCATATAAACGTCGTTTTGAGGGACTTTCATCGACTGAATCTTGTGATTTCCTTTTTGTAACATTTTTTAGAAATGTTTGTGTTTGAAAATTAACCGAAAGAGATCGATTTGCAAATTGGACTGAATGATGAAGTTGTTGGGGTTTGTCGGATTTGATGTAGTGAGTGGTGTACGTTGACAGTGTACTAGTGGACAGTTGGCTAACATTGAACAAACTTGAAGCAGATGGTTGGTTACCCACGGAATTGAAAGTTGACGATTGATTGGGAAGTCACGTTCGCTTTGGTACATTCACTGGAGATGATCGTTTGGTTGAAGAAGGGTAAAAATTCAAATTTTCTTTGATTTGAATTTAGTTCGACATTTCCAGTTCAACAATGAATGTTGAAATAAATAAATAAAGCATTTATTTACGACCAAATACTAATAATTAAACTTTCGGTTATTGATATCTGTGAACATGTTTTACCAAGAAATAAACAAAGAAATAGCGATTGTTTATCAGATAATTGTGAAATTTACAGTGGCAAATAAATTATTTGAAATAATTTGATGCTGATTTGTGAACAAAATAACACCGACCCATTTGTCAGTGAGCTCAAGCAAAACGCGCGTGTCGCCACCTTGTGTGGAAAAATATCATTGTCTCACAAGCCTAAACAAGCACAAGCAAGCAAAGGCCACAAACAAGCAGGTTGGTTTGTCCCTCTCTAATTTAAATTTGACATTCTCTTTTGCGTTCAAACGTACTTGTTTTGTTTTCATCATTTTAAAACTAATAACCAAATTGTAATCTTAACCCCAATCAGTTTCTCTTTCGTAAAAATGTTTCACCATTAATGAATCACTCAATCACATGTGGAGTAGTATCATAAGTCTTATACATTGAAACAACTTTTATTTATCTCTAAAAAGTACACATCATGTAGCTGAAATGCAAAAAAACAATTACGTTGATTTTTCCATCCCAAAAGTACTAAAACGGGTTTTTCGTCTAGTCAGTAAACATCTATTAATGCTGACAAATTTCAAATTGGGGAATATTTCTGGTATTCGCCACTTGAACCACATATCATTGACATTGTGTTGAGTAAGATTGAGTCTGTCAACGCGCAAATACAAATATCGAATTGAAGGCAGCCGAATGGACTCAATGGCCTGTCGTCTAAATGCAGAAGTGTCCGAAAAGTGGTCAAAAGGTCGATTTGTTTGAGAAATCAAACGTAGTTTTAAGCAATGGATGCGAGATTGTGGCGATTCAATAAGCGGACGCATTTTGGTCAATATCTTGATCATGAGTGGCAAACTTGCAAATTGCAGAATTGACAGCGAAAACAGGGTACCTCTAAGTGGAAACAAAATGTCACGAAAGTAGTCAATTTCTTCATCTTCTTCATTTGATTTTAAAATTCCAATTGCAAGATGAGTAATCTTGGACAGGAGTTCACGATTCGATCTTTTGCTCAGTAGCTTTGCCAATTTGCTATTGTGAGTGATCAGTGTATTGATTCCAATATTTTTCAAGTGATCATTTGTACTTGCATATTTAAGAAGCGCTTTTGGCAATATATTGCGCATAGAAAACTGTGGATTTGAAGTTGCACAAGGCGTAGAGAAATAGAAAACTTCCAACTGGCCAATAATTGGTAGATCAAGCGACTGAAGTGTGAAACTATTTGGTGTACAAAATATTAGATTCCGAATGTGTGTCATTTGATTGATGACCCTAAACAGGTTCAAATAAATTTGATTAATTGCTTTCTCTGTGTGTGGTTGACCATTCATCTGACCAAATTGAGTGACAATGTGAAGAGTGGACAAGTTTGAACTCCAATTCGCGAGTAGTTTTGTGACACTTTTCGGCAAGTGTGAAATGTGAACTTTATCATCTTTAAATGCAGAAATCTGAAGTAAACGAATGTTCGGAAATGTCTTAGTCAACGGATTCACCTGTGAGTGACGAAATTTTGGAATCGACAACAGTGCATACTTGATGTAACAATCAAATGAACTTTTAGAGTTTTCGAGTTGATTGATCGAATCTCGATGGATGTAGTCGCTATCGAAAGAACAAAATCTGATTCGTTCACCCAGTGCAAGGGTCAGTGATTGTCTCAGTTCACATGCCACAGTTTTGAGTTGATCAAATTGAGTACACGTGAGTGGTACATGAAGAAGCAGATCTCGAATTGGTACTCGCTTCAGGATAGAAAGAAAAATTTCGTTTGGCAATTTAAAAATTCCTTTCTTATGTGTGGATTGGTTGATATTGATTGATGGCATGTCGATGTCCTGGATTATTTTATTTCGTTGAAGGAAATAATGAAATTATGGTTGAAAAATTTTCAGTAGTTTTTTTCTAAAAGTTAAGTTGACCTCAAATTGGCCAAAAATTGGGCATTTGCAAATCAAATTTTGCTGCGCCAAGTGATTACACGCTGACAGGAAAAGGAAAAACATTATTTATGTTGACAATTCTGCTGTGGCAAGGAACAGAGGTAGGTCAAAGGTTGCAGATTATAATCAACCCTTCAAGTGAACTATTTGTAAGTATTGTAAGTATTTTCAAGATACTATCTTGCACTCATGCGGAGTAGAAACACTCATAATTTCCATAAAACATGTATAAATGACATACCGAGTCCTAATTTATATTACTAAATTTGTAGACCAACGTCTTTGCTCACTCAAACACTCACCATTTCTATTAAACATGTATAAATGACATACCGAGTCCTAATTTATATTACAAAATTTGTAGACCAACGTCTTTGCTCACTCAAACACTCACCATTTCTATTAAACATGTATAAATGACATACCGAGTCCTAATTTATATTACAAAATTTGTAGACCAACGTCTTTGCTCACTCAAACACTCACCATTTCTATCAGGTGTTCCTAAAAGTTGTGAAAGTGGGAGGGGAGGGTGAGGAGTGAGGAGGAGGACAAGTTGTCAGTGACACAGTCTAGATGGCGTTAGCGGTTATACTGTTTTGTGTGCAGTGCCGCAGCAGCACACACGCACAACATTCAAACAAGAAAGCTACACGCTCGAGCCCATAACTCAGAACAGTATAACCGCTAACGCCATCTAGACTGTGTCACAGACAACTTGTCCTCCTCCTCACTCCTCACCCTCCCCTCCAACTTTCACAACTTTTAGGAACACCTGATATTAAACATGTATAAATGACATACCGAGTCCACAATTCAATTACTAAATTTGTAGACCAACGTCTTTGCTCACTCAAACACTCATAATTTCTATTAAACATGTATAAATGACATACCGAGTCCTAATTTATATAACAAAATTTGTAGACCAACGTCTTTGCTCACTCAAACACTCACCATTTCTATTAAACATGTATAAATGACATACCGAGTCCACAATTCAATTACTAAATTTGTAGACCAACGTCTTTGCTCACTCAAACACTCATAATTTTCATAAAACATGTATAAATGACATACCGAGTCCTAATTTATATAACAAAATTTGTAGACCAACGTCTTTGCTCACTCAAACACTCACCATTTCTATTAAACATGTATAAATGACATACCGAGTCCTAATTTATATAACAAAATTTGTAGACCAACGTCTTTGCTCACTCAAACACTCACCATTTCTATTAAACATGTATAAATGACATACCGAGTCCTAATTTATATTACAAAATTTGTAGACCAACGTCTTTGCTCACTCAAACACTCACCATTTCTATTAAACATGTATAAATGACATACCGAGTCCTAATTTATATAACAAAATTTGTAGACCAACGTCTTTGCTCACTCAAACACTCACCATTTCTATTAAACATGTATAAATGACATACCGAGTCCACAATTCAATTACTAAATTTGTAGACCAACGTCTTTGCTCACTCAAACACTCATAATTTTCATAAAACATGTATAAATGACATACCGAGTCCTAATTTATATAACAAAATTTGTAGACCAACGTCTTTGCTCACTCAAACACTCATAATTTTCATAAAACATGTATAAATGACATACCGAGTCCTAATTTATATAACAAAATTTGTAGACCAACGTCTTTGCTCACTCAAACACTCACCATTTCTATTAAACATGTATAAATGACATACCGAGTCCTAATTTATATAACAAAATTTGTAGACCAACGTCTTTGCTCACTCAAACACTCACCATTTCTATTAAACATGTATAAATGACATACCGAGTCCTAATTTATATTACAAAATTTGTAGACCAACGTCTTTGCTCACTCAAACACTCATAATTTTCATAAAACATGTATAAATGACATACCGAGTCCTAATTTATATAACAAAATTTGTAGACCAACGTCTTTGCTCACTCAAACACTCACCATTTCTATTAAACATGTATAAATGACATACCGAGTCCACAATTCAATTACTAAATTTGTTGACCAACTACTTTGCTCACTCAAACACTCATAATTTTCATAAAACATGTATAAATGACATACCGAGTCCTAATTTATATAACAAAATTTGTAGACCAACGTCTTTGCTCACTCAAACACTCACCATTTCTATTAAACATGTATAAATGACATACCGAGTCCTAATTTATATTACTAAATTTGTTGACCAACTACTTTGCTCACTCAAACACTCACCATTTCTATTAAACATGTATAAATGACATACCGAGTCCTAATTTATATAACAAAATTTGTAGACCAACGTCTTTGCTCACTCAAACACTCACCATTTCTATTAAACATGTATAAATGACATACCGAGTCCACAATTCAATTACTAAATTTGTTGACCAACTACTTTGCTCACTCAAACACTCACCATTTCTATTAAACATGTATAAATGACATACCGAGTCCTAATTTATATTACAAAATTTGTAGACCAACGTCTTTTCTCACTCAAACACTCACCATTTCAATTAAACGTGTATAAATGACATACCGAGTCCTAATTTATATTACTAAATTTGTTGACCAACTACTTTGCTCACTCAAACACTCACCATTTCTATTAAACATGTATAAATGACATACCGAGTCCTAATTTATATTACTAAATTTGTTGACCAACTACTTTGCTCACTCAAACACTCACCATTTCTATTAAACATGTATAAATGACATACCGAGTCCTAATTTATATTACAAAATTTGTAGACCAACGTCTTTGCTCACTCAAACACTCACCATTTCTATTAAACATGTATAAATGACATACCGAGTCCTAATTTATATTACTAAATTTGTTGACCAACTACTTTGCTCACTCAAACACTCACCATTTCTATTAAACATGTATAAATGACATACCGAGTCCTAATTTATATTACTAAATTTGTTGACCAACTACTTTGCTCACTCAAACACTCACCATTTCTATTAAACATGTATAAATGACATACCGAGTCCTAATTTATATTACTAAATTTGTTGACCAACTACTTTGCTCACTCAAACACTCACCATTTCTATTAAACATGTATAAATGACATACCGAGTCCTAATTTATATTACAAAATTTGTAGACCAACGTCTTTGCTCACTCAAACACTCACCATTTCTATTAAACATGTATAAATGACATACCGAGTCCTAATTTATATTGCTAAATTTGTTGACCAACTACTTTGCTCACTCAAACACTCACCATTTCTATTAAACATGTATAAATGACATACCGAGTCCTAATTTATATTACTAAATTTGTTGACCAACTACTTTGCTCACTCAAACACTCGCCATTTCTATTAAACATGTATAAATGACATACCGAGTCCACAATTCAATTACTAAATTTGTTGACCAACTACTTTGCTCACTCAAACACTCACCATTTCTATTAAACATGTATAAATGACATACCGAGTCCTAATTTATATTACTAAATTTGTTGACCAACTACTTTGCTCACTCAAACACTCGCCATTTCTATTAAACATGTATAAACGACATACCGAGTCTTAATTTATATTGTAATTCCAATGTCAACAATGCTCACGTTAGGTCTGAGCAAACCCCTACCACCTTCAAGTGAGCAAATTGTGAGAATGACTCGAACCTCTACCTACCTAAGTACTTGCTCACGTGATTAAAAAATGATCCCTTTCCTCTTGGCCTTCAGTTTGCATCCCATTGCCCGTCTCAACAGAGTCATCTTGTTCATCAGTAAAACCGTCACTATAATTAGAAATTTTGGCCTCCATCAGTTTGGCCTGTCGATCTTGATCGAAAATAACATTCAAAATCATTTGAATGCCATTTTCTAACATTCCACTACCGCACACGAGAAGCGCTTCAGGAACATTGCCTCTACAAGGAATCGGTCCAGGATGGTTTCATTGATTCCCGCACGAATTGCTCGGATGCGTTTCATCCATGCCCATAGTGCTTCCACCGTGTTTGTATGATCACCGTCTTCGGTGACGTAACCTAACATGTGGTTCACGACAATATGTTTCGTCAAATGATCCTTCAACGTCTTGGCCACTTTCTGGTAGGACTTCCAGCCATCTGTGACAATGGTTCTAGTGCCTTTTCGCGATCCCTCTGCTGGAATATTTCTGTAATGGTCACAGCATCACGATGCATTGACTTTGACTTGAGTTCATTCGATTGATGCATGTCTGCTAAGATGAGGACATATGCAGCAGTATTGTAAACAACTAGAGTTACATAAGCAAATTTGCCATCAATCAAGTTGTCGGACATGTTGAGGTGATGGTAAGGCTTTGGAGTGAAATTACTTCAAGAAAAGTAACTTACAAGCAAACGCGTGTAGTTTGTGCTAACTTATAACAAACAAACTTGAGCATAAAAGTTACTGATACTCACGCAAATGAAAGTACGAGTATTTTATAGTGTTGTGCGTAATATTGTTGTGTGTTGTAGAAAACAATCAATGTATAAACAAATCAGTGTAATCGTAGATTTAATTAATGATTTAATATAATTCAAACTTTAATTAACAGATATTTATCCTTATCTGCAGATTCCGCGAATGCGCATACGCATCCGAGACAACTACATTGTAAACAAATTTTGAGACACTCAAACTGTTTGGACCTGTTGTGTGTTAAAAGTTGATTGCCGAATCACAAAAAAATATTGACTGCCAACCCATTGGTTTATTTGTCTTTGCAGTATTCTCCCATTAGATGACTTGGACATATTCGAGAGGAACTTCAGGTTCCATAACGAACTGATCTTTTGACAACAACTTTCGATTCAATGAACTGAATGGGGCATCATTGAATTCTACAGTGTGCAACTTTCCGCACTCTCGAAATGTATCCCTTGCTTTGCGCATACATTTCCTAATGGCTATTTGATCTTCTGGTTTAATCTCAGCATCTAAGCTTTCCTGAGTCGAAGCCCAAGGAGAAACCTTATGATGATAGTGACAGTCTTGACAGAGTGTACACGTTTGCCAAAAGTCCAGTATTTGAAGATTTGGGAAAATGTGTGCAGGGAAGAGTCGTGTTGTATCTCTATGTGATTGAGTTTCTATGTCAAGTGTGAGCATTCGAACTGACGATACTTGAGCAATGTTGTGCACTGGAATCTGTTCGTGTGGAATTTGGTTAATTTTTATTATTAACTTTAGATGAATCAATTGAGGCAATTGTGACAGGCATCGAGCCAACATACTCATCAAGAGTGAACGATCTATTGACAATTCCAAGGTTTTCAAAGATGTGAATTTTGAACATAACGATAGGAGATTTTTATAACATTTCAAATCTAATTCTCCTCTGATTGAGAGGTTCACAAATTTTAAAGCAAACTTTGTGCCAAATCGAGCAATATGATCCAATTCGGTATGACCCCCCTTTCTAAAATTCGCATAATGAATTTTGAAACCAATTTCACAGGAAAGACAATTTTTCTCCAAATGATTCAACATGGAAATTTGAATATCCTTGCCATACCATGAAATAAAAGAAAAAGTCTTCAGTTGAGAAAGAATAGTTAGCTTGGTTGGACTTGGTACAGTTTGGTTATCTTGATTACAGAATTGCGAGTCTAATTTTAAATGTTTGAGTGATTTAAGTTGATTTATTGAGTTATACAGTGTTTCTACATTTGGTTCAAATTGATGATCTTTGTCTATCAAAGTGCTTATATTCAAATTCAATGTGACCAAAATGGCTTTCCAGAGAGTCAAAATGCGAATGAACTGTGTGAACTCACATTCCACAACATTTGCACGTTTGTAAGTAGTGCTAAGATTCTTGTAGTGCTTGCATCGGGAGATTACCCGATTAAAGATTTTCGGTAAATTTCCCGATTTTCGGGAACGGGTAATTACCCGACGTTGAAATTTCCATCGGGTCGGGTAATTTCCCGACCCGGAATCGGGAAATTTTGAATTTTCAGTTGCTTCACATTCAAACTCATTTTGAGTAAAGGAGAGGGAGAGTGGGAAACTTAAGCTTAAGCTTTTAAGTGGCCACATGTGAAGACGAGACGAGCGAAAGCTGCGTTAGACCGCTGACTGTTTCCACCGACTTATTTCATGTTGGCTGGGTAGTAGCTGTTGTTCACCTGAGAAGCCGAATCGACAGTGCAGAATGCAAACCAAGGTGCAAGCGACGCATAGATTAATTACCAACTAACTAGAAAACACTTTGAGGCAATAAGACAAACAATAGCTTTACTTTACAGTCAGTCTTTAAGTGCCAAATTGAGGCAAAAAACATTCCGAGAATTGACCAAGGACAAATAAACAAAAGATCGAATCGATTGAAGAAAAGGTAACTGACCCAAAGAAGCACCATAGGCCTACAGCCAATTCATTTCTCAATGACACTACCCAGTGTCTTTGGCAAAGGTAATTGCCGTCCTCGAGCCAATTCATCAAGCTGTTGAACTTTTTGTCTGTTCAAAAGGCAGATTTGAGATTAATACAAGTTATGAACGATTCTGTCTTTGAGATACTAACTAACGTCTATGTCGAGAAACTTTATCAAAGCATAAAGCTGAAATTGTCAATCTGCAATCAACAGATTCAAGCTAACGTGCATTTTCTTTCGCCGGACAAATTGTGACAAAAGTCCGATGCTCTCTCAGCGACCCATCAGTTGATGCTATTTGTTTTGTTTGGCACTACTATCATAAAATTTTGAAGCAAGAAAAGGGAAAGAAAGAAAATGCTAATCCAAAACCAGAACCAGTTATTCCCGGATTTGATTACATTTATGAGGATTATGTATTAGCTGATAATAATAAAAATTAATATTTGTGTTTGTTTGTGATCTATTTTCATTGAATCGATTCAAAAAATAATCAATTAATTAATATAAGTTATTTTAGTGTAGTTTCTATTTATAACTCAATTTCCCGAAAACATCGGGAAAACTCCCGATGTCATCGGGAACCGTTCCCGATTATCGGGAAATTCCCGTTCCCGACCCGATGCAAGCACTAGCTAAGAACAAGGGTGAGATTTGTTATGTTCGGTAAGTTCTTCCGTAGCGCTGTGACAAATTGTTCCCGAATCGTAATCTTTCCCCCACTCTTCACAATATAACGATCATCAATTGGACGATATTTCAACAGGGGACATTTGTCATCTTCATAACGAATGTGGTTCAGCAAAATAGATCGAGTCAGGCTGTCAAAATTGTAGTGCTTAAGCATCCAATAACGTGCAATCACGAGGGTGTGACTTTGATTCAATATTGAGGAAGCCACCAGTGACCATCTTGTGCATACCAAACGAATGGTACAAATCATTTCGATGAGCGTAATGTGTTTGAAGACAGACAACATACACGGATCGGGAAGGCGACTCCACGAATGAGATGGCATGTTTTGGTTCAAGATGATAATTGAAACTTACCAAAAGTAAAAGTAAGTACAAAAGATTTTAGAAGGATGTGAAGCTAATGATCAAAAGTAGCAATCGACTATTAGCGATATGCAGATGTCCGAAGTTATCGTGTTTGCGAATCAAATATTACTATCACTAAAGTCAAAGGTTACAAATATAAAACCACATAACCTTTGACCTTGAATATCAAGTAACTACAAACATTTTCTTCCTCTTAGATATTAGATTGTATTGTTTATCTATTTGCATTACCATTACAATACTTTTCACTATCGATATCAGATATAATTAATTAAATAGATTATTATAATAGTTTCCTTCGATAGTAAATTAAATAAATAAAGAATCTTTGCATCAAAATTTGTTTTGAACTTTCATATTTTAAAATTTTCTTATATTTCTTATCATAAAACAGTAAAGTCTTACAATCTAAATGCTTTGTACTTTGAAGTGATGCTGATTAGTAATGGAGAATTGTCCTTTTGTGTTTTGTTAGTCATGTATGTATGTAGGTATGTAATAATGCTGCTTTATGGCACTTGTCACAAAAAGCATCCATGAAAGCATATAAAAGCAAAAGCCTAGTTAAGGTTTTGATCACATTTACAGAGAAAGAAATCACTATTCTTTTTGATAATTCTTTTCAATCCTGAAAATCTACTTACCTCTACTAAAATCTAAAATGAATCTTGATTTCCAGAAACAGATCAGTTTTGTGGCAATTTTGTTCCTTTTCGTGTGCTCTACAACTTTTGCTAACGAGCATAATCGAATTGCTTCCAAGTTGATGCTAACTCAAAATTGTTCATGTAAGTTACTCTTCAAATTCTGATTTTAACTCAAGGCTAACTTTTTTCTTTCTTTCTTAGTTGACATCAACAGCTTTAATCTAACTAGCGAGAACGTTCAGGCACTTCGTACCCAACAACTCGAAACCATTCAAAATGTCAACCAGATTACCAAGTTGTCGATGAACAAGTTGGTCGACCAGAATTCTGCACTTCGATCTCTGGCTTTTACTTTGACTTTAGGACTTCGATTTGGTAACACTTTTATCACTCGTCCTGAAGACATTCAACTTGGATCTGGGCATCTCAATTTCCGGAAAAGCATCAACTCCACAGGTGATGTGTTGAAACGATTTGGACATGAACTCAACAAAATGGTTGAGAAATTGGAGTTGGTCTCAGGAATTGAGTCTATCGGAAGTTTTTTCCAAGTCAATCAGGAGCACTGGTTTGCTGGCCAATTGAATGAAATCATCGATTCTACCTTAAATCAAATGATTCGAGTCGACTTTCGAGAGACACCTGCATTTCATGGGATTTTTATAACCGTTTTGAATGGTTTCAAGTTTGGCTTAAACCTTAAAGGTATTGGACAGTTCAATTTGCGTAAATCTGTTGAAGATTCGAATGAGCGGTTGAACCAATTTGCTAATGGTTTGATTGATATTGCCAATCAGTGGGACCAGCAACTTGTGCAACAACAACAGAAATGTGAACTTTACATGAAGGACACTTTCACTCAAGTGGAGATTAATCCTCGTTCCAATACTACAGTGGTTGTGGTTGGGAACAATGAAACTATGCAAACAAATTCACTTACCACCACCGTTTCACCAGTCTCACAAGTTGTAGCTAACCTGACCAACATTGCTAAGCAATTGAATATCGATCAATTGGCTACTCAGATTCTTTCTATTTACAATAGTACTTTTTTAAATTGAGGAGAAGGTAAACGATTGTTCCTGATTTTGTATTATTTTAAATTTTTATTATTATTTTAATCATTCAAAAATTATAACATGAGTTTAATTGTTTACATTTTCAATCTAAATAAAACTTCAAATTATCATAAAAAATTGTATTTCCCAATTTATCTTTCTTATCACAAAGCAGCAAACACTCTTATGACGAAGTGATGACGTCAATATTACAATGAATCTTGATATTGTAGATATAGTAAAAGGGACATTTGGAATTGTACCAAATAGTTTGACCAAATATAGTACAACTTTTTTTGTCATGATAAAATTGAAATAAAGCCAAAGAGTGACTGTTTCATGAAAGCTAAATTTAATATCAATCAATTGGTTCCTCGAATTCTTTCTTTATGGAATATGACTTTTTTCTGGGGTTTAAACCGTTAAAAACAGATTTTTATTATCCGAGATGATTTGAAAAGGTAAATTTTGTCAACTTTTATTTGTAAATCTTATCTCAAATAGTTTTCTTTAAAACATCGATATTTGTTTTACATATGATAAAGCAGTAAAGTTTTGTAAACGTTTAGCAGTCAAATATTTGCATGTTGTAGTAGTAATGTGTGATTGGTTACAATGAACATTCATTGAACAATGCCCTTTTGTCTCTAGTTAGTCATGTACGAACGTAGGTATGCAAAAATGCTGCTTTAAAGCGCTTGTTTTACCAAAAAGCATCGACGAAAAAAAATATAAAAGCAAGGACCAAGTTACATTTTCTATCACACATGCTGAGGTAGAAAATCAATTTATATTTGATAATTCTTTTCAAACCTTGAAAACGAAAACCAAAATGAAACTTAATTTTCAGAAACCAATTGGTTTTGTGGTACTTTTGGGTCTTTTCGTGTGCTCTACAACGTTTGCTAACGAACATAATCGAGTTGCTTCCAAGTTGATGCAAACTCAAAATTGTTCTTGTAAGTTACTTTTTAAATTCTGCTTTTCACACAAAATTAATGCTTTTCTTTTCCTAGTTGACATCAGCAGCTACAATCTTTCGAGCGATAACGTTCAGGCACTCCGTGCCCAACAACTCGAAACCATTCGAAATGTTAACCAGATTACCAAGGTGTCGATGGACAAGTTGGTCGGCCAGAATTCTGGACTTCGACCTATGGCTCTGACTTTGGTTTCTGGACTTCGATTTGGTAACAACAGTCGTGCAGTTCGTCCTGAGAATATTCAACTTGGAATTGGGTGGATCAACAACCAGAAGAGCATCAACTCCACTGGTGATGCGTTGAAGCGATTTGGTAACGAACTCACCGAAATGGTTGAGCATTTGAAGTTTGTCTCACAATTGTCAGTAATTGAGTCTATTGGAAGTTTTCTGCAATTCTTTCGGCATCATTGGTTTTCCAGCAAATTGAATCAAATCATCGATTCAGCCTTAAATCGAATGAATCGAATCGACTTTCGACAGGCACCCGCATTTCACAGAACTTTTTCAACCGTTTTGAATGGCTTCAAGTTTGGTTCAAATCTTCGAGGTAATGGGCGGTTCAATTTGCGTAAATCTGTTCAGGATTCGAATGAACTGTTGAAAGGATTCGCTAATGGTTTCATTGATATTGCCAACCAGTGGGAGCAGCAACTTGTACAACAACAACAGAAATGTGAACTTTACCTGAAGGACACTTTCACTCCAGTGGAGATTAATCTTGGTTCCAATACTACTGTGGTTGTGGTTGGGAACAATGAAACTATGCAAGCAAATTCACTTACCACCGTTTCACCAGTCTCGCAAATAGTGGCAAACCTGACCATCATTGCTAAGCAATTGAATATCGATCAATTGGCTACTCGGATTCTTTCTATTTACAATAGTACTTTTTTAAATTGAGGAGAAGATAAACGGTTGTACGTGATTTTACATTATTTTAAACATTAAAAAATATAACATGTGTTTATTTGTGACTTCATTGAATCTGAATACAAAGTAAATTATTGGTTTCAATCTAAATAATTAAAGCTTCAAATTATCATCAAAAATTTGTCTATATTTTGTTTGTTTTTTGTAATTTGCCTTTTGCAAATTTTGCATTATCCGCGATGTTTTTTAAAAGGTAATTTTTGCAAATTTTCATTTGTAGATTATTTTTTATTGTGATATAAGTAACAAATTTTGTCTCAAATAGTTTTCTTAAACCTTTGATATTTTTTTGTACATATCATAAAGCAATAACGTTTTGCAACCAAAAACGCTTAAGACCATAGTGGTCAAATATTTGCATGTTGTGGTAGTAATGTGCGATTAGTTACAACGAACCCTTTTGCCTCTAATTAGTCATGTACGAATGTAGGTATGTAAAAATGCTGCTTTATAGCGCTTGTCTTATCAAAAGGCATCGAAGAAAAGTATATAAAAGCAAGGACCTAGTTACATTTTCTATCACACGTGCTGAGGTAGAAAATCATCTTCAATTTGATAATTCTTTTCAAACCTTGAAAACGAAAGCCAAAATGAAGATTAATTTTCAGAAACCAATTGGTTTTGTGGTACTTTTGGGTCTTTTCGTGTGCTCTACAACGTTTGCTAACGAACATAATCGAGTTGCTTCCAAGTTGATGCAAACTCAAAATTGTTCTTGTAAGTTGTATTTTTCTCATCTGCTTTTAACACGAAATTAATATTTTTCTTTTCTTAGTTGACATCAGTAGCTTCAATCTAACGAACGAAAATGTTCAAGCACTTCGTGCCCAACAACTTGAAACCGTTCGTAATGTTAACCAGATTACCAAGTTGTCGATGGACAAGTTGGTTCGCCAGAATTCTGCACTTCGACCTCTGGCTTTGACTTTGATTTCTGGACTTCGATTTCGTGCAGTTAGTCCTGAGAATATTCTAATTGGATTTGGGCGGATCAACTACCGAAAGAGCATCAACTCCACTGGTGCTGTGTTGAAGCGATTTGGTAACGAACTCACTGAAATGGTTGAGCATTTGAAGTTGGTCTCAAGATTTGAGTCTATAGAAAGTTTTCTGCAAATCTTTCGGCAGAATTGGTTTGCCCGCAAACTGAATCAAATCATCGATTCAACCTTAAATCGAATTATTCGAGTCGACTTTCGACAGGCACCCGCATTTCACAGAACTTTTTCAACCGTTTTGAATGGCTTCAAGTTTGGCTCAAATCTTCGAGGTAATGGAAGGTTCAATTTGCGTAAATCTGTTCAGGATTCGAATGAACTGTTGAAAGCATTTGCTAATGGTCTGATTGATATTGCCAATCAGTGGGAGCAGCAACTTGTGCAACAACAACAGAAATGTGAACTTTACCTGAAGGACACTTTCACTCCTGTGGCGATTAATGCTCGTTCCAATACTACAGTGGTTGTGGTTGGGAACAATGAAACTATGCAAGCAAATGCTAATTTGACCAGCACCGCTTCACCTGTACAACAAGTTCAATCTAATTTGACCACTACCGTTTCACCAGTGGTGTCACAAGTTGTAGCAAACCTGACCAGCATTGCTAAACAATTGAATATCGATCAATTGCTAACTAACCTGACCAACACTTATGGACAACAGAATATCCAACAATTGGTTACTCAAATTTTTTCCATTTACAATGCAACTTCTTTTTAACAGAAATGCAGTTAAACGGTTGACTATAATTTTGTATTATCTTATCCATTTAAACATTTAGCATGAGTTTATTTGTGATTTCACAGATCAATTCAATGCAAAAATTCTTGGTTTCAATCTAAATAAAAACTCTCAAAGTTTGTGGCACAATTAATCGTTGGATATTTCTATGAATCAAATTAATTTAATTAATTGATCATCCAAGAATACTCACATTCAATCATTTACTTTGATCAATTCGAATGATCAATGGTCAGTAATAAACGTCACGTCGATTTTAGTTTGTTCGAAACTGTATTTCTACTTGTTGAATCTGTTCAGTTCTGTTTACTATGTCTACCTCACCTTCTGCAACATCAGCTCCATCAACTTCCAGTGTTGATCGCCAAATTGCAACCCCAACTCAAGCTGTTCAAGTCGTTGAATTTAAACATATTTCCGAATATGTTCTCGGGTCTGAGTTCAAGCCAGAATCGATTGAAAAATATCTGGAAATTCTCGGATTAACCCAGATTTACAAGTATAGTAGTGGATTCGAATCAAAATGTTTTCGTGCGCTTCCTTCAACTTCCCCAGACTTGGTGGTTATCAAGGCAGCTAAATCGAAGAAGACATTTGAAAGCGAACAAAAATGTCTTTCTCAAATTTTGCACAAGAATATAGTTCGGCGTCATTCTGAATTCCATTTTCTATGGAACCCAACTAACAAGTCTTATATAATCGATCGTATGATGCCTTGGCCGTCCGTACCCAAGAATCGATTAATGTCTTGTTTTATTTTGGAACATCTAGAGCCGACCCTTGAATCCTACTTCAAAGACAGGATTGACGTTTTTTGATGGTCCAATGATTAAGAAAATTGGTGGTGCACTGGCTTACCTACATGAACACCGTTTTACCCACAATGATATCCATTTGGGTAACATCGCCATTAGTAGTGCGGACCAAGTGCCTGTGTTGAAACTGTTGGATTTCGGTCAAGCAAAGCAACACAAGACAATCGATTATCTGACTGCCCATAACCACTGTGCAAATTTTGAATTCGACCAGTTCGGAGAAAATAATTTTGCCTTGAATGGCAACGCATGCTTTCAAGAATCTAATAAGTTACTTATAATAACTTTTATATTAGTTCATGCCACCGACTCCGTTTGTAGCCAAGTTTTTGATACAATGCGAGCAAAGTTTGAAGGTAAAATTCAAACTTTGAAAAACTTACAAGACTTGGATCCCAAGATAAAGAAGATTGTCCTACGTATGGCTTCTCCAAATGTCTCGCAAACATTGACAATCACTCGGGCACTGGAATACCTCGAATTCGAATTGTTTTTTAACTTTCTCTAGATGGCGACTATTTTCTTAATTGGATTGGCAATCGTGTATTGTGGCAATTGGATTCATTGGATTGTTTATAAGTTTAATAAAATATGATTTTATTTATTCGATTTTGTTTTATGATTTTGTTATTTCAGTTACCCTCAATCCACCAGTATTCCAGGAAAACGAGGACTAAACCAAGAAGCAGATTTCTACATATCGATTGTGGAGCATGAAAACCGTCATAAATAACTCTTCTTAATTTAATTATTTATGTCAGGTGTTTGGTTGAGGAAAATAGATACAGGCGAGGAATTGACTCAAACAAAGGATTGAGCATTCAATTTCAATCAATCTTATGAGATCTCTAAAAGAAAACTCCCTGTTAACACAAAATTTATCAGAACTAACACAATGTGATAAGAACGACATTATCAACATAACAAATATCAATAGTTCAAAAAGTTGCAAAGTTTAACCTCATATGAAGATGCAAAGAGGGAATTAATTTCGCTGCCGGGAATCGGTGCCAAGGTGGCTGATTGTATTTGTTTCATGTCTCTTGGTCACACGAAAGCAATTCCTCTGGACACTCACGTATACCAAATAACTGCAAAACACTATTTGCCAGATTTACAGAAATTAAAATCAATGACCTTGCAACAATACAACGAAATTGGTAATGTATTTCAATTAATTAAAATTATATTAATTTAATTTAATTATTATTGATTGACAACCATTGATTTATTAATTATTTTGTTATTCGTTTGCTGTCAAATATGGATTTTTTATTGATAAAAATTTTAAGTTCACGCTGGATGGGCGCAAACCGTTCTCTTCTGTCCCGGCTTAAAGCAACAAAAAAGCAAAAATATTAATTATATTAATTGAATAATATTAACTATTTTAATTAAATTATATTAATTATTTTAATTATTTTTAGCTTTCTTACTGTTGTTTTTATTCGTTGTGGCTGGTGTAACTTAGTGAAATTTGAATGAACATATTTGGAGTGTTATTATATACTATTTGTGCGGACTTGGTGGTTTTATTTATGTTCTGTCCGCGAATGACACTTTTCAAAAAAGTAACATTTATCAGGTGTATATTGATTGGTTAATTCTTTGTGTCAGCTTGCTCAACCAATTTACTTGTTCTATTTTATCGATCTGATATGCTACCGATCCTAATAACTCCATCGAACCATAATACAATAGCTACTTAATCTAACTGCCCAAAGATTGTTTGCCTATTTGTATTTTATCTATACATTTTTGCATATTTGTCAATGACCATTGTAAAGATTGGACAAAAAAGTTATGAACCAATTAGCTCAATTTGTCTGTTACTTCTACCAACCAAATAATCAAAGTTTGAATTTCATTGCAAATCGGAAATATCCATTATTGTATCATGTTGGATTATTTCAAAATGATGTAAGCCAAATGCATCTTTGACTCATTTAAACTTTATTTACTTTTGTTAAAGTTGCTGTTTACTAAAAATCAATTTTGCGTTTTGCCATCTCGAGCCAAACAGTTGCAATTCATGGCTGATGCATTAAAATCAAAGTATAAATATATCTTAATATTGAGTTGTAATTATTGATTTGCCAATTTCAGTTTTCAATTGCATATCCCTAAAGAACAAGTCAGTGGCGACCTTATCGAGAAAAACGAATGGAACGGAATGATGAGGCTATTCAAAGATAAGGTATTTATTTGTTTTATTACATTTAAGTATTAAAGTATTCATTAGCCTGATTTTGCATATATAGGTCATAGATTTTGTTTTTAATGATTTCTCCTATCAAAAAATTCGCGAAACTGTGGTCAAGTACAGTGTGCCTATCGAAATCAATTACCGTTTTGCGATACTTTCCCGCAAGACATTTCATCAACCTGACATTAATATTTTTTCCATTTTCGATTGGCCAATTTGGGCATTGATGTTGATATTTTGCATTTTGTGTCTTTTGGTGTTATTTTACGTGTTTAAAATTAGAGACATCATCAGATTAATGTTTGATTTTTTTGGAATATTTCTTGGTTTAGGTACTGTCATTGGTATGTTTTGTCTTATCTAGCTAATTATTAATGTTATTTTTTAATTGAATTTTTCCTTTTGATTAAATAGACACAGCCTATACTTACATTTCACGTCCTATTCTTAGTTTATGGCTGATGGGCACTTTGATATTTACATTCATATTGAGAAATGAAATATTGGCTCTCTTCTCGGCCCGTTTCATCGACAAGATTGACTCAATCGATGACATCAAAATGCGCAACCTGAAAGTCTTGGTGCAAAGTGACTCAAATCAAATGTCCGTTCTCAAGAGCAAAATTACGCTTCAAAACATTGTGCCAATTGCTTGGACCGACCTATGGACTGTGGAAACCAAAGAGAAAGTACTCAGTGGTACACACGTGTTGGTGTTCAGCCAGGACAAACTCGATGTTATGGTGAGCGAGAATCCTGAGTTTCCTTTGAGAATATCAGATGAGAAGAAGGACCTCCGGTTTGGTTACTATTTGTTCCGTGTTGACATCAACAAGACATTGGAGAGGAAGGTGAACAAATGGTCAGTCTGGTACAGTCTGGTTCTATAGTTAGTTTTGATCTTTATTATACCGAATAGTATTAAGATTTTGGACAAAGCTGGCATCTATGGTTACCTCAAAATCAACTCATTTCGAGAGTATGAAACATTCGAGAAGAGAAAAAATTTCTTCAATTTGGAGACACTACCAGGCGGGCTGCACAACAGGAGAAAGACATCTGAAAGCAACGAAAACGAAGACCCAGATAAGGTTCGCGATTTGACCTTAGCGGACATTGACAATTCGTTTTACTGTCTCTTCTACGGCTGGATTGCTTCATTTGTAGCCTGCTTATGTGAACTGTTGGTGGAACGTGTTCGGGCCAATGTGCACGACTAGTTTAGTTGATTGGCGTAATAAAAGTTCAATTCAAACAACTCACTGTTCGACTGTATGGTCCATACGCACACAAAGGCTCAATTAGGTGTGGTATATATAGATATCTGAAAGTAGCCCTCCTTAAAGATGTAAACGCCATAAAGGTCATCTCCAATGGACACAGTTAGATGCTGCAGTGGGTTAGAGGTGAGTTCGATATGAATACGACTGGGACCACTCTTTACCCGGAGCACAAAAACGTTGAACAGGCCATTGTAGTGGAAAATTTTATAACACAAATTGTCCACAAAGTTCTTCTCACCGAAGTGGCCGTACTTATCCTTGAAGGACTCGATCCAGGATTCGAGGAACCTAGAAACAATAAACCCATAGGTCTTTAGTTTTACTTATATATACTAATAGTATATCTCACTGAGGAGTTAACTGTTAACCATTCCTCTACTCCTGCCCATCGGTTTGTGTTCACAAATAAAGCCATGTTAAGTGTTTCAAGATTACTAGAACTTGAAGTTGTTGTGCTGTGTCACGATGAGATCGAGTCACTTTCGATTCGAGCGTTTATTTGTATTTAAGCTTAGCAGTCGAACTGATGGTACTTGAGCAATAATCAAAAGGTCGTGAGTGCAGATGTTATTCTTCTACAAATCAAATAGAAATATTTTAATCACTAAAGTCAAAGGTCGCAAACATCAAATCATCACCTTCAAAGCTTTAAAGCTTGGATTGCCAATTTAAAACACGGCAACAACTTTCACTTTTCTCTTCAAATCTATGAAATGAACATTTCTCAAATCTAAAAAAATATTTTGGTCATTTTCACCTCTACTAAAATGTCCCTCTCTACAACTGCAAACTTGTGTTTGTCCATCATTCTCTCGAAACTATCTTTACACGATCTTTTATGCCTCACAAATCGAGTATGTCGACTGTGGAATCAAATATCGCTCTCAGTGTGTCGGTCAAAGCGTCGTCTTGTGCTTCAACTTTCAACACACGATCCAAAGTCTGCTTTTGAATCTGTGTTTAAGTTTTCAATGAATAATACACATTTAATCAAAATGCAAAACGATCGTTACTTTGAGTTGCATTATGAAACAAATTGCATGCTCAAGTTTCCAAGGCCAATCACAAGTTGTGCTGTTGTGAGTGAATTGGTTGCCAAATTTCCGAATATAACTCATTTAAAAGTGGAACTTGATGGTGGTTTAATAGTCGATTATTCTCATCTGGTTATAATGCTTCAGGCATGGAGAAATAATTTGGTTGATTTGAAGTTGTTTACAGATGATGGTGAAAAGATTGATGTAACCGAATTGAATGATTTTCATCGCACAATCAATTCGTGTCCCAAGCTTCGTCATTTGACCTATCACGTTCGTCAAGTTTGGGAAAATATTGATCAACTGAACAATAACTTTCCCATTTCATGTCCACCATCTTTAGTCGAATTTAATTTTAGTTATCTTGAAGATAATAACAAGAAAATTCATGAAGCACTTCTCAGCTATGTTCAATCGAACGACTGTCGCGGATTGGCTAAGATTGGCTTAGGTCATCTTTACACCGAGAACTTGAATCAATTGCTTCAAATGCCAAAATCGTTAACAAACAAAATAGTTGAAATGTTTTTCGATTTTAATCGAAACGGGCAAACCAAATTGGAACGCTTTGTCTCCCATTTTTCCAATCTCACCACAATGTGTATTTCACTTTTGAGCTTCAATATCATGGTCATTTCCAAATGTCTGACAAAATTGTCCAACTTGACGCACTTGACTTTACACGTTCAAACTTTTGACCAAGACATTATGATTGAACATTCACAGGACAGCATTCACACTGTGCCTCAACTGAGCCAAGTGAAGTACCTTTACATATTTCTCACTATTCGATGGTGTCGATTCATGTCGCATAATCTCTGGCTCAACTACATTTTTCCAAACATCGAAATGATCGACATTTACATTGCCGAATCTAGATGCTTTCGTTGTGGAGGCTACTATTATCACATCAATGTAAGTGACCCAACATGTGAGAGGTACAAAACATTTTTGAAATGTCTCGTTCAGCTGCTAACACCCATAGCAATGTGCAGCAAGTTAAAGATCATTTCATATTATGATAATCACGGATTGAAAATTTTCGACACTTTAGAACAGTTCAAAAAACGCATTATCAATTTTAGTGTAATTTCATGATTATCATTTGTTTGTAAAATTAACTTAGAAAATAGAAAAATCGATTAACTTTCTGCCATTTTTAACCTTCAAATGAGTTTTGAGAATTGAGCTCTTCAGAATAAAATTTAAATTTAATTTAAATATTAATGAATTATCTAAAATTTTTGTATTTTAGCCGCA
Source organism: Rhizoglyphus robini (assembly GCA_023373905.1). Classification (NCBI taxonomy): domain Eukaryota; kingdom Metazoa; phylum Arthropoda; class Arachnida; order Sarcoptiformes; family Acaridae; genus Rhizoglyphus; species Rhizoglyphus robini. Next base: position 699,721 of record JAKIJQ010000020.1, read on the forward strand.
AATTATTCTAAATTTTAAAGTTCCAAAATAGCAATAATAATTGTTTTCTCGCGTTTTAATAAATATTTAATTAATTACCGTTTCATTAGCTTAATTTGAGAGAAAAGAATAAGAATTTTGTGGTCTTTTTAAATAAATAAATTAATTTTACATTAGTTTTTAAATTGCTTCGGTTGACTGTAGAAAAAAGAAAAATAGCAAAAATGAATTCGCTTATTGGTCACGTACGCCGCGAGTTGAACCCAATCAAGGATTTATCCTATCTGTATGATTATTTCCATTCAATCAAAGCATTGAACGACGGAGATCAATTTGAGCATCTCTGCTATATTTTATCGTATTTCGCATTTTTCAGCCTAATCTTGGTTCATTCTGTTGTAATTTTACTGCCTACGGACTGCGCTCGGACCCGAATGATTCTGCTGGATCTATTCTCAGGAAATCTATTCAAGATTGAAAGCAATGCTCAATTAGTTAGAATAATTATTCTACTGATTGCGTGTCAAGTAGTGCCACTGTATCGATTGATGCATCGGCGTGTGGTTCAAAGCGATTTTGGCCGAATTCCCTATCGAGTGTTGTTTCTCAAACAGAATTTAAATACATTTACGTACAATGATCCGACAAAATCGACTCTAAAATATATCGAAAAAATTTGTTTACGGATTTTATCGTTTATGGTTCCTTTCTATGTTGTTTCTGGTAAGTTCCGGGTATTTTAACCTAAATCTAAATTACGTTCTTGACAGATTTTGCAATCCTTGTATTTGAATTTGCCATCCTCTATTCTTGGATACTAAATTGGCGTAATTTCTTCATGACATTCACCGGAATTGCATCGGCTCTCTTGATGCAATTGATTGCAGTACTGAATCTAATATTCCTTTTCAAATTTAAAAAATGTCAGATTATCATTTTTGTACTTGCATCGGTGTGCACTTTGACCTGCTTCTCAAGACTTAAAGAGGCTGAATTTGTGCTCAAAAGCGAATATGTAAAAAGACATCATCAAATTATGAGAGCAAAGCTGCGTAGTCAAGGCTGTAAAGTCAATCCAAAGCCAAACTTCTCAAGCTTCTCCTTACTTCTGTACACAAAACTACACAACCGAGCACTGTTATCAATTGTGTCTATTAATCGCATCTATGGTGCGATTCTGTTTATTGTACTTCTATTCAACACCCCACTCAGTACCATGGTGTTCTTCATCATAATATACGAACAATCACTACTGACAAGACTAGTTCAGTGTGCATTAATCTGTGGTCAATTCATATCGATCTTTGTTCTCCATCTGTTGGCAGTGCTTTATTCAAGACGGATTCATAATTCCAGTAAAATGCTGTTCTCTGTATCGGCTAGTGTTCATCGATTTACCAGTGAAGATGTTCGTTGTCGAGTAAAAATGTTGAGTCACATTCAAGCATTTCACACAACCAATCGGTATGGCATCACTTATGGACCACTGGGTACGCTGGTTTCGATGAACACTTTTTCAAAGGTGAAATCATTTTGAATTTTAAAAAGAATCTAACGTTTTTTTATTCGAAAATAGTTCATATTCTTCTTTTATAAATTCATGGTTTTCGCTTATCGAATGTTTCGTCATTGAATTGAACAATCAAAATTATTTATTTAATCACTTACGCGACCACACAAGCTGGCTCTCTCTGTTTGCCAGTTGACTGTAATCATTAAATGTTTTTTTTGGTATAATGGATTTATTTCGTAACGACTATATGATATATGAATGTGACTAGATTTTCACAATGAATCCAGCTGTATTTTTTCTAATTGAGAATCCTAAAACCCAAAAATCCAAATTCAATTTTTTGTATTTGATCCAATCGATTCTATTTATCCCAAATCCGCTGTGGTTGAATTAGTGCAATAAAAAAAATTAATTACCTTAGATTGAGTAGCTTTTGGTCACAAAGTTTTTGTTTTGTAATGTATTGTGACTTTATATAGTAAGAGATTTGTGAGAATTTGTGGCAAAATGGCACTTTAAAGCGTGCTTGTTGTTTTGTGATAAGAAATATAAATAATAGAAAAATAAAAATAATTTAAAAAATTCAAGATAGACTTTTTGTGATAGGATAATTTATTTAGTTTGCAAGCATGAATCTACAAATTGATCTACGAAATCACAAATGGATTTATATTAAAAGATAAAACAATACTGGAACAAATGTTTAAAAAGACGTCACATTGAAAATGGAAAGAATTTGAGTAGCCAATTGCTGGACATTCTGTTGTCCATAGCTGTTGGTCAGGTTTGTCAGCAATTGATCAATATTCAGTTGTTTAGCAATGCTGGTCAGGTTAGCTACAACTTGCGATACTGGTAAAACGGTGGTAGTCAGGTTAGATTGAACTTGAGAGACAGGTGAAACGGTGGTAGTCGAATTTACATTTCCTTGCATAGTTTCATTGTTCCCAACCACAACCACAGTAGTATTGGAACGAGGATTAATCTCCACTTGAGTGAAAGTGTCCTTCAGGTAAAGTTCACATTTCTGTTGTTGTTGCACAAGTTGCTGCTCCCACTGGTTGGCAATATCAATCAGACCATTAGCGAATCCTTTCAACAGTTCATTCGAATCTTGAACAGATTTACGCAAATTGAACCGTCCATTACCTCGAAGGTTTGAGCCAAACTTGAAACCATTCAAAACGGTGACAAAAATTCGGTGAAATGTGGTTGTCTGACGAAAGTCGACTCGAATCATTCGATTTAAGGTGGAATCGATGATTTGATTCAATTTGCGAGCAAACCAATGCTGCTGATTGATATCAAATATTTGCAGAAAACCTGTCATCGGCTCAAGTTCTGAAACCATCTTCAATTGCTCAACCATTTCGTTGAGTTCATGTCCAAATCGTTTCAACACATCACCAGTGGAGCTAATGTTTTCCCGGTAGTTAAGCGCCCCAGTTCCAAGTTGAATGTCTTCAGGACGTGTGACAAAACTGTTACCAAATTGAAGTCCAGAAGTCATAGTCAAAGCTAGAGATCGAAGTGCAGAATTCTGTTCAACCAACTTGTCCATCGACAACTTGGTAATCTGGTTGACATTTTGAATGGTTTCAAGTTGTTGGGCACGAAGTGCCTGAACGTTATCGCTCGAAAGATTGTAGCTGCTGATGTCAACTAAGAAAAGAAAGAAAAAAATTAGTTTCGTGTTAAAAGCAGAAAATAAAAATACAACTTACAAGAACAATTTTGAGTTTGCATTAACTTGGAAGCAATTCGATTATGCTCGTTAGCAAAGGTTGAAAAGCACATTGAAAGTACTAAAAGTACCACAAAATTAATTGGTTTCTGAAAATTAAGTTTCATTTTGACTTTCGTATTAAATTGGATTTGAAAAGAATTATCAAATAGAAAGTGATTTTCTATCTTTGCAAATGTGATCAAAACCTTAAATAAGCCCTTGCTTTTATATGCTTTTCTTCAATCCTTTTCGATAGTACATAAAGCAGTATTCCTACATATTTACATGACTAACAAGTGACAAAAGGGCAATTCATCATCAATAATCTTCATCACCTCTTCAAAGTACAAAACATTTGAGTTGATAAACTTTATTGCTTTGTGATAAGAAGGGTAAATAAAAAAATAGAACTCTACAAACAAATTTTGATGTCAAGATGTTTTATTTAAATTGGAATAAAGAAAAACTTGATACAAATGGAATTCAGTAAATTTCAAAATTTCAGATAATACTAAATCTAGAATTTAATTTAAATTGAAAAAAATTAAAATTTAATTAAACTCAAGGAAGGATTTTTGGCAATAAAATATTATTTAAATTGTAATCAAGAATAAATATTTACAAATGCATAAATAAAAACTATATTTTCAAAAATTGTTCTTGATCTTGCCTAGAATTTTATTATTTGGTATAACTAATTCGAGTTGAAAAAACTTTTTTCGTGTTACTCACGTCTTGCCAATTACTAACATTAAGACGATTCACTCCATTTACATCACGATCTTTCTTCAGTTTTTTATAAACATTTCGATTATTTTCTCCGTTTCTAGTGAAAGCTAATTTTGCAAGTTTATTCCTTTGGTTCTCAGTATAATCCAAATGTGCAACGTCTTCTTCCATACCGTGGTCTAGATGATCAAGACAACATTCAATCGAAACACCAGTTGGACACACTTTTACTTTGATGAACGCGGGACATGATTTGGTTGTTTTTCGACTTCCGTTTTTCTTTTCCTTGTTCTTACTTTTTCTTTCTTTAGAAGGCTTGTCACCATTTCGACAGCATACTAAATCGATAACTGTTCCAGAATTTGTACAGCTCGATGATCGTTGGCGAAATTGCATTAACTTCTTTTCCTGTAGATAGTTTCTCCATTTATCGAATGCTAAAATAAAATAAACAATAATTAATATTTAATTCAATGTTATTAATAAAAATACACACCATCTTTATCCACAAATTGACCCGTTTTAATTTGCAATTGTTGACCATGTTTGTCGTTTAAATGTTCAATGAAGCTTAACACTTGAGAAAAATTGGTTTGCTTGTTGTTTTCCCTTTTACACGCTGAACAATGGTAAAAATGTTTGTTCGAATCCAGTATGGAATATTTCATTTTGTGAACATTTCTCATGTGTTTGTATATGGCCATTTTGGCATATTCTTTTTTACAAATAGAACAAATTGATTTCTCAGACATTCTGATGGATTTGAGCTTAAACACTAAATTTTGTTTAAAATGATTTGCCACATCAAAATAGATCCATTTATAGATAGGTTTTTTGAAATAACTGTTTCCAACGCGCGCAGGTTTGTATTCGCGCATGCGCAACACAGAAAAAAAACCACGAACTTTTAATTCGTAAAGTTTTGATGTTTGTGACCTCATACCTTTGGTATAATAATTATCTCTGATTTAAATTAAGCCATCCAGAAAGTAGTCGCCACAGAGTGCAAAGGTGGCACGGCAAATGGGTTAAATAAATTTATTTGCAAAATTTTGATAAAACAAAATACTTCCAATGTTGAGTTAACTAATAAAGATAATACTAGACGATATTCTCGACAAATTTGCTTGCCATTTGTTTACTAACTTTACCCAATGTAATCTTTGCCCATGATTTTTTTCTTAAAAATTTTCATAAACAAAACTGTAATCGAGAGAAACAACTAAAAGATAAAGTATCAAATAAAAATTGAATCTGTAAAATTTCAAACAAATATTACAATTTCAAACATTCTCGAGTCTATGATGTTAATGATTGTTAATGTAACGGAATCCAATTCGAGTCCCCTTGTAATTTGACGCCATTTTGTCGAGCTATTTTTTTGGAAGAAAATTTTATTCAAATTAATTTATTTTCAAATTGGACATACTTTAAGCAACTGAATTTTAGTTGGCTGAAGGGTCCTTGAAAATATGAACGCAAATCGTACATTCTTTACGTAGAAAGCCACATTCTTCCGCACAACAATTGAGCACTCGAATGTGATCAACACAATCGTGAGAAAGAATTGAAAGGAGAAAAATATGAATAGCGCCTTTTTAAAGAGAGCACTTTCACCAAACAGCCATACGAGAGGAAGCATATCATGATCACATAGCCAAACACATAATTGGTCAAAATGAAGCTCCAAAAGCGATTGTACTCGCGCAGCTCACTGAACAATGCCAAAACATTTTGAGTTTGAACACTAAATTTGCTCCAAATTATCTCGCGCAGCTGTGGTTTGTTCTTGTTGGGATGCATTCCAGTCGCAATCAGATACATCTCCTCCAGTACAGTAGGCAGTTCATCTCACTGAGCAATTGGCCTTGCTTGTACTGAATGTAAGTGGTGACAATGTGAAAGTAGAAGGCAATCGTCATGAGAGCTACAAAACAAATTGAACAATCAAGTCATGCATTTAAACATTAAAAGTATATATTTACAATAAGCAGAATACACCACCATAAGGCTAAAGTACAGGTAAAGCCATCTATTTCGTGCAGTATGATTGTCCCCATTGAGATAATGCATACTGAGATAGTACAGGTACATGTTCAGGAACACCACCACAATTACAATCGAATAGATCTTCCTCAGAGTTTTACGTTTCTTTAAGATTCTGTCCGATGAATTCTGATCCCAAACTTAATAGCAATAAATAATCATCATCAATTTGTTACCCATTAGCTAAAGAATATATTCGAAAACATTGCAAAACTTACATTTTCCTCTGTAAAAGATTGTCCTCTTCTGAGTTTGTTCGTTCCAAACTGCAAACATAAAATGGTCGGGATCAATGTTTGGCTTGCGCACCAGAAAGAGATAGATGAGCAGCTCCTGAAGTAGGCCAACGTTGATCATGATGTCACTGAGATCCCAAAACATGTCCGGCATCATTCGGTGAGTCGACACTTTAAGGCATTCAGGTTGCATTGTACTCGCCTCGGTAGCGACAGAAGATGTAGACATTGTCCAGCTGAAAGTATAGTGCCACAAGTGCTGGTGGAACAAAGTGTAAATTGAATTTGATCCACGGAAATAGAGAAGAGAACCAAAAAAGACGTTTTGCTTTCAGATCATCAATTTCACCAATTTCAATTGAATTGCACTCTTTGATTGTGTCGAGATCGAAATAGAATTCACTGAAATGGGTGTAAATTCTTGAAAGATATTTTTTGAACTTTTTACTTAAAGTCAAAAGGACAAAGACAAAAAAGCGAATCATTTTTTTGATCGAGAATGGACAAACGAATACAATCTCACTCAAAAGCCAAATAGATTTCAACTAACGGGGGTTTTCAATTTATAAACCAAAATTTTAATTAGTTCAATGGAAAATTTTGAAATTGCATTTCGTTCCTGGAAAGCATTTAACTCATTATGGGCCAAGAAGGAGTTAAGAAACATGTACGGTCCGGGCGACTCTCTAAGTTATGGAAATTTACAAACCCATTTAAAATCGGACGATTCTCGAAGGATTCAAAGGACAATTATTCATTCTAGCGAGCGGAAACATTTATTATTTATTAATATATGAATTTCAAAAGTGGGTCTTGTCAAATATTAAATTAAAACTATTAATTACAAAATTTCGAAATGAGCTTGCCGACAAGCAGATACTTGAGTTGAGCATTTCCGAAACACAACTAATTCCAAGTATCCATATCCAAGAAGATAGGTGGTTGGCTAAGAATCCATTAAAACAGAACAAATTTTAATTGGTGTTTTCTAGTTTTCTACTGCCATAAATTTCAACTGTCTTTCGAAACCTTCAGAGCCTTTATCTCATTAAAATGGGTTTGTAAATTTCCACATATGTCCATTTTCTTAACCCATAAATTATAGGCCATAATTCAATTTGTCAAATTACCTACATTACAAATAGAGAGTAATGACAAAAAAATTTTCACTAAACTAATTGAATTTTGAAATATCGAATCTAGAAATGATTACGCGTGTAGATATTGGTCGAGATTCGATATCCAAATCAATTCAAATCGAATCAATTTATCGCCTTTCCATTCGTTAGTTCACAATTAACTGCACAATGATCGATGCCGGAATTTGCAGACATTTAAAACAATTCGTAATTACAAAGTCTGAATATATGAATTGAAAGTTGGTGCCAAAAGAAAAGTTCTTTGTATGGAACCAGAAAGAGTTTCTCTTGAAGATGTTCAAACCATCTTACCATATAATTTGACAAAGTTATATGTTTTTGAAATATCAGTGACAAGTAAACGTAGGTTTACATTTGCGCTTACGCAACACAGGAAAACCGCGAACTCTTAAATCGTAAAGTTTTGAGGTTTGTGACCTTTGTGATAGTAATAATTATCTGTGATTTACAAATTTACTTTAACTGTTAGCCTCTAACATCTGTGGTCACATGACTCAATTTGCACTGAACGATTACAGAAGTTGAACATTTTACCATATACAAATTTCGTGCTGATTTTTTAATGATTTTTGTTAATTTCTTTTTGATTCAAATGTCTTCACATTATTGGAGTCACCTTCCCGACACGTGTCTGCTGACTGTATTCAAGCACTTAACTCTGAGTGATCTGATTTGTACAATTCGTCTAGTATGCAAAAGATGGTCACTGCTGGCTTCCTCAGAGTTGAATCAACGTCGCACTCTGGTGATTTCAAGTGATTGGATGGTTGATGATGAATATTATTTTGAAAGTATTACTCGATCTCATTTGCTCAAGCACCTTCGTTATGAAGATGGCCAATTGCCCCTGTTGAAATATCACCCAATTGATGATCGTGCTGTAGTGAAGTTTCATGAGAAGATTCTGCTCGTAGAACCATTTGCCACAGTACTTGAGAAAAACTTGTCTAACATCAGCGAACTCACCTTGGTCCTTGGATATATTAACAATTCTGATAATGTCACGAAATGCGAGTTTGCACCGTTGATTCGAATTCTTACGTACTGGAGAAACAATTTGATTACATTGAATTTGAGTATGGGCACTTGGGTAGGAGATGAAAAGCAAGTTGAGCAAAATGTGGAAACGCTGTTTAACTCGATCAATAGACTTTAATCGCTCAAACATTTGAATTTGGACTTACAATTCGATTATGATCATGACCAAACTGTACCAAGTCCAACAAAGCTAACTATTCTTCCTCAACTAAAGACTTTTACTTTCTCTTCCTGGTATGATAATGATATTCAAATTGACATGTTGAATCATATGAAGAAAAATTGTGTTTCATGTAAAATTGGCTTTGAAATTCATTATTCGAAACTAAGAGAGGAGTGGCTCAATGCCCCGGATATTTCCGAATTGAATCATATAGCTCGATTTGGCTCAAAATTTGCTTCAAAATTTGCTGATCTCTCAATCATGGGAGAATTAGGTTTGAAATGTTATAAAAATCTTCAGTCAATTTGTTCAAAATTTATATCTTTGAAATATATGGAATTGTCAATAGATCGTTCATTCTTGATGAGCATGTTGGCTCGATGTATGTCGCAGTTGCCTCAGTTGATTCATCTAAAGTTGGTAATCCGAAATAACCAAATTCCACACGAACAGATTCCAGTGCACAACATTGCTCAAGTATCGTCAGTTCGACTGCTCACACTTGACAAAGAAACTCGATCTCATCGTGACACAGCACGACTCTACCTTGCACACATTTTCCCCAAACTTCAAGTACTGGACCTTCATCATTCGAGTGTAGTCTGTCTAGATTGTCATTATGATTTTCGTAAAGTTACTCTTCAGGATTCGACTCGACAAAGTTTGGATGCTGAAGTTAAATCAGAAGAACAAATTACCATTCTGAAATGTATGTGCAAAGCAAGAGAACCGTTTCGTGGATGGGTTCAATTGCACACTGTTGAATTTAATGATGCACCATTCGGTTATAGGAATCGAAAGGTGGTGTCAAAAGATGAATTCTTTTGTGAACAAAAGTAAATTACATTTAAACTAATCAATAAAACTTATCAATGAATTAAAATGCTTTTTATTTGGTTCATAAGTTAAAGTTTATATATCCAGTCATTTACGAAAAATCCTACTTATTCTTCCTATAAATTTGGCAAATCTACTAATTGGTTTTGTGGTTATCTTCGGTAAGTTGTCTTGATCAATTTCATTGATTACTTTTGGAAGAATTATATATTCCGGTTCAGTAAAGTACTGCTCCTTTGACACTAACTTTCTGTTCCAATATCCTGATGGTCCATCGTTGAATTCAACAGTGTGCAACTGTCTGCACTGTCGAAATGGTTCTCTTGCTTTGAACATGCATTTCGCAATACGAATTTGCTCTTCTTGGTTTATTGTTCTGCCAACGTTTTCTGGATGGAATTCATAACGACGAATATTGTGATAGTCGTAAACACATTCTTCGCAGAGTTTACTCGAATGTTTAAGTTGTAGTACTTGCAGGTTTGGGATAATGTGCGCAAGATTGAGTCGTGCTGTGTCACGATGAGATCGAGTGCCTATTTGAAGACTTAGCAAACGAACTGTGAATACTTGAGCAATGTTGTGCACTGGAGTGTCTTCGTATGGAATGCTATAACTTTTGATTATCAACTTGAGATGGATCAACTGAGGCAACTGTGACACGCATCGAGATACCATGCTCAGCAAGAATGAGCGATCAATGGACAATTCCAATACTTTCAACGATATGAATTTGGAACAAATCAATCGAAGATTTCTGTAACATTTCAAGTCCAATTTTCTTAAAACTGAAAGGTTTACAAATTTTGCTGCAAATTTTGGATCAAATCGAGCAATCTTGTTAAATTCTAAATCACCTTGTTCTGCAAATCTCCGATATCGAACATCACAGCCAATTTCACAGCATTCTGAAAATTGATCTTTCTCACTTTCAACGTGACTTAACATGGCAATTCGGAAATCGCGATGAGAAAATCCGGCAAAGTTGAAAGTCCTCAGTTGAGATAAGATGCTCAGTTTGGGTTTTGGTATTGGTTCGCCTTCCGAATAGCCAAAACTCAAATTCAATGACAAATGCTTGAGTGATGAAAGACAATTGATCGTGTTGAACAGTGTTTCCACATTTAGTTCCACTTGAAATTCATCATATTGTATATCGAGCATACTCAAATTCAATGTGATCAAATTGTTCCGATAGTGAGTTAGAATGCGAATCAACTGGGTCAACTCACAATCAGCAACATTGTCAGATTTGTCAACGCAACCGAGGACCAATGTGAGATTGGTGATATTCGACAAGTTTTTCAGCAGTACCGAGACAAATGGTTCTCTGAGATGGGTCATTTCAGTGTACATCACAATAGCACGATCATCAATTGGGCTGTGATATTTGACCAAAGGCGATTGATCATCTTCATGACGAAGAAGTTTGAGCAAATTAGATGGTTCCAAGTTTTGAACATGATTCAACTCACGGTACCGACATCGAATCACGAGAGTGTTACGTTGATTCAACTCTGAGGAAGCCACCAGTGACCATCTTGTGCATACCAAACGAATGTTACAAAAAAGTTCAATCAAAGAGAAGTGCTTTAAAACTTGCAGCAGACACGGATCAGGAAGATTAGACCAACAAACAGTGAACATGTTTGATTCAAAATGAAATTGAGACTTGCAATCACCAAATGAAATTCTTTACCAAATTCTATGAGCATACAGCGAATGATCAAAAGTTACAGTCGAGTCTGAGTGTTTATGCAGATGTTAACTCTAAAAAATCCAATAAAAATATTGTTATCACTAAAGGTCATAAACCTCATATCTTAAAAAAATTTAACTTTGAATCAGAAAAGCTTTAGTCAAATCACTGCGTTCAAATCATCAAAACGCGTGTTCATTGAACACTGTTCAAGTATGTGCTTATGTAATCATTTAATCATCTACCCATTTTCTAAAAAGCCTATATAAAGTTATACATCAGTAAGCAACTTAATGTTTTCAACTAAATTATTGCATGATTTCAAAAAATTCTTTCCAAAATGTCTCAAACTCAAACTATGTTTGTGTCTTCCGTTTTTGTGTTACTTTTCATGCATCAAATTCAGATGCTCGAGTCAGCGCCTACACCGACAAATACAAGTTTTAAAGTAAGTTTGGAAATATATTTTAATTTGTATTAAATTTTGCAAAATTTTAATTCCGATTTCTTTTACAGAATCGAACCAAACGTGCTGTTAGCATAATTCCGGAATCGTATTTATGGAAAGATGCAATAGTTCCATTCGAAATGGAGTCCAATCTTGAGCCACAAAGATGTTTGATTGAATCTGCAATGATGCACATTATGCTGCAGAGTTGTGTACTCTTTCGACCAATGCAAGACCAGAACAGACACGAACAAAAACTGGTCATTGTAAAAGGTGACAATAACCGATGTGCTGCTACTTTGGGTGCCGGATGGATGAGTAGACTATATCTAGATTCTGATCAATGCTTCAACATTGGTGTAATTCTGCACGAATTGATGCATGTGCTCGGCTTTGAACACGAACATCAACGGTCGGATCGTGATCAGTACTTGCGAATCAACTATGATAACTTCCGAAATTCTGATGACCTTCCACAATTTGATAAGAACCATAGATTACTCGAAAAATATTTCCCTCAATTTGACATTGACTCAATCACCATGTATGGACCTGTGGACGAAAGTACTCGACTCAAAACAATCGAATCTAAAGTCATTGGAAAGCAAGTTGTGTCATCGAAAGGTAAATTGAACCTCTCTCCTTTAGACGTCAAATCGATCAATGATCTGTACAAATGTCATTTGGTCGATAATAAACCATGCGAGAAGTTGTCACTACTGAATTGGTACATTACCGATTGCAGTGCCGAAGCTCGCAAATACATCAAATTGTCTTTTATTAAGCAATTGATCGATCAGTGTAATTCGGATAGAGTTAAGTTTAAGTAAGAAAGTATCGATTAGCACCAGACTTTTACAATTTTGATTGTAAAATATATATAATTTTTTACATTTAGCACAAATTTTGTTTAAGAGGTCAATAAAATATTATTCCAAAAATGTAAATGTTAACTGTAAAATTTTAAATTTACCCAACTTGTCATATGATTTATTTGTTTGTTTGTTTGTTTTGTACTTTGATTTGTATTACGCAAAATCAATGTCTGTTTTGTCTAATGTTTATCACTGAGTGTGAAATTGCAATTTGAAGAAAAACTGTCCATTTGACGAAACCAAAGAGCATTTGATACTTGAGTCTTGAATGTATCATTATTTGAATAAAATTTCATTATCAACCCATTTTTCGGAACAAAAGTGAATCAAAGCGAATTTGCATTTATTATAATTTAAAAGTGTTATTGTTACATCTTAGAGTACAGTATGTGATTTTGAAAATTTTACGATTCAACTACTCAGGTCTTTCCTGTGAATCGTTCAAAGTGTTCTTCTTTAGAAATTCATCGAGATTTGAGGTGTGAAGATTTTATTTTTTGTGGATAAGTTATCAACAGTTGTTAGGTGACAATTAATTCTAGCTAAAGATTCTGAATTCATGATCGACTCCTGCCTGAGTGCTTCGTTCAAGTCATATGGAATTTGTCTCACAAACTGACGCGGATCATGATTGCATTGAATATTTCTTTGAACCGCCTCCTTGATGGTGTCAGGTAAGTGAAAATGTTTGGTTCGAACATGTTGCATAACACTCGAACGACTTTTAGCAGCATAGCCACAGTCTAGCCAAGTGCACAGAAATGGCTTCAACTTGGTGTGTGAGATCTGGTGGCGTAACAAGCCGGACTTACTTGGAGCCACATATTTACAAGCCTTAAAATTGCACCGAAAACATTCGTTTGATTTATCTTGAGGACGGTTGTGTTTTGATGTGAAATGTCTATTCACCATAGACCTCTGTGGATAGGTCTCCAAACATTGAGCACACTGAAAAAGACCTTTCTCGTGAAATTGATACACATGAGTAGGGAAACTCTGTTGGATTGTTGTTTCAAATTGACAATCGACTACAGAAAAAATAAATTTTCCCCGAATCGTGCTATCGTGGCAAGTATTTTCATCTTCCTCCTTATCATTATCCTCAATATCAATAATCTCTCTATTTGAGTGAGATTGATTTCTCACACATAAAAAGATTGTTTGTGATATTTGGCGATGATGAGGAAGAGTTGATGATGATGGTCAAATTCACCTGTCTAAATCTGTTTGACTCTCCACTGATTCAATTGGAACGACTTGGCAGCTTCTTTCATCCCAAAGTTTTGCACAATTTGGAACGAATCTCGTTAGTCTGGCTAATTCGACGACCACTGGTTCATTTGATTCGTGCACTGGGACAATTCAATTTAACTCAAACGAAGCTTTTCTATTTGAACATTTCTTTCCTGACTGATGATGACGTCTTTTTGGATCATTCCCGATTGGACTTGAGTGAACTTGTTGATTTTACTTCAGGTCGCGCAACCTGTCACCTTCGAACCATAAAATACATTCGTGTTGTGTTCAGATGTAGACTACGTTCACACGATGAGTTTGTGGCACTACATCTAGATTTGATCTGTCCCGGCCTCAGAATGTTGCAAATTGAAATGCCCACAGAGCGATGTCACGAATGTGACAACAAAAATGTTGACCCGAAAAACTGTAGAAACTTGATGGTGAATCGATGCTGGCAGATGAATTCATTTCCAAACATTGAGGTCAATGGTGTCAATGTAGAGTAGTTGTAGTTTGTTGTTGTTAGAATAAAACAATCCGCGGTTAAGAAAATTAACAAACTTTCGAATACAAAATTTTAATGTTAAGTAAAACTTACAAATAAATAAATTTTATTCTTTTTTATTTTTTTATTCAAATCAATATTTTTAATGCCTCTACTAGATTGTTACATCACCGATTGCAGTAACGAAGCTCGCAAATACATAAAATTGACATTGATAAAGCGATTGACCGATTCATTACAACTTACAACAACTTACTTTTCAGTCTTGAGAGAGAAATTGCACAAAAATTACTCTAACCTGACCACCATCAGTTGTCAGCAACTGCTTGACAATTGAATATCGATCATAGCTAATCTGATCAAATCACATTTTATCTAATGTCTTTTGTTTTAGCCTAAAATAGTGAGCATAAGGAGATAAAATTTGTAATTTATTGATTCTAAAATAAACTTTGTTTATTTGTAAGATATTGTTGTAGCAGAATTTTGTATCATCATGATTAAAACGTTCAAATTTACTTTAAATAGGAATTTGTATTAACAAATTTGTCAATTTTCTTGCACCGTGGACATTGTTTCACCAATAAATAGCACATCTGACATAAGGTGATTTTAAAACAACATATAAATTGTATTAGTTTGGTCAGACTTGATTTTGAAAAACACAGTCGACACTTCGGTTTCGATCTACATAACATTATTTTTTTTTATTCAAACTTAATGCTTTGATCGGTGTTTTTGTTTTAGTTTTTGTCTTCACAGCTTGATGCGAATTCATAGTCACATTATTAGTTTTTACATTTGCGTTGTTGATAATGATACTGTTGAGAATTTGAGAATGAATGAATTTGAGTTCAGACTTGTTCGAAGTAGGCAAAATTGGTGCATCATTGTGAAAATCCAGATAGTCTATTCGTTTTGGAGGATATTTGAATTCGGTTTTACCAAAATTGAACAAACACTGCTGATGAGCTGAGAGACTAACTGCTGCTCGATATTCAAGACCAGAGAAGTAGATCGCTCCAGTCTCAACCAATTCCATATCGATCAATTGACCGTTCAATGTGAACGAAAATGTCTCCTTTTTTCGTTCGTACAAGCAACCAATCACATCACCAGATTTCCATTGCGGCATTGCTGTGCAAGAAAAGCTTTTGTTATCATGCCACACACATCGAGTGTATCCATCGAGCGCAATTGAGAATTCATTGTAACCAAGCTCAAATTTGGACAAGTTTGCTCTTTTTGTGTGGGCCCAACCAATTTTTATTGGCCCACTAGTCAAAAAGAAGTACTTCAAAGTAATATATTTTCGAATTTGTTTCACAATTTGAATGCGCACTGTGCCATTGCCAATCACTGCGCACTGAAAGTCCATCTGAAGAAAGCTTTGTTATTCCATTTTCATATAAAATTCGTTTAGTTTTTAATTCGAACCACGCTGTGCCTGTCATTACAGGTTCGAGTTTTGCTTGATTTTGCGAATCATCTGGCACAGCAGATTTATCTTTAATTCGAAGATAATTTCTATTAAAATCATCAATCAACTGGTGAGCAACGAAACACAGCTGATATGTACTGAAATCGGTAGCGTTTTCAAATTTAATACTATATAAAGAATTCTTCAAACATTGCATTTGAAAAAGTAACCATTTATCGTTGAGAATTATTGTCTTTTCTTTTTTGGTCAACCGCAAACCATCCACACAAAGAAGAGCAAACAGTTGAGTCCAAGTATCGCTTATAGGGAATATTCGAAGTAAATATAGAAAAACGTCATTTCGGATATTTCTAAGTGAATACCAATCTATAAATTTAATTAAATTGTAAAGAATGATGCAAATGTTTCGATGTTTTGTGTCATCTTTTGGTGAACAAGCAAACAACTGAAGGTATGGATAGATGAATTCACACAACTTGTCTGGCGCTATTGCGTCAATAATATTTTAGACTATTTGCCCAATGCACGCTGCAGCAATGTCCACTTTCAAGTTATCAGTATCCATTGTTTCGATGATTGATTGAAAGTATCGGAGGAGTTTCAACGAGAGTTGACAATTCCACATGCTACTGTAAATTGTTTCATTCGTGAATTGGTCTTGATTACTATTATAAAACACAGTTGCATCAAATTGGCTCAAAAGTCTCAACTCATCGGCAGTTTTCTTTCTGAGATTGATTCGTTCAATTTGGCGATCGTTTCTAATATCATTTTCAATTTGTTTGATCAATTTGTCATATTCGCTTTGAGTTTCATCATTTGGGCAATATGGCTCTATTTGATTGTCGACAATGGTTTGTTTGAATACAGTTTCATTGTTCCAATATACGGAACTTTCCAATCGATATTTGCGAGCATCACCTTTGGTGGCAGCATGAAAAGTTTCGAATTGAATGCCTTTTGGTGGGTGTTTAAATGGTGACTTTCCAAAATTGAAATAAAAGTGACAGTTGACAACACACGCGGCTGCAAAGTAAGGCCAAGACGAGTAGTGAATGTCGGTGGAACACTTTATTTCTTGTCCATTGTGGTAAAATGTAAATTGTTTATTGTTTGCATCAATTAAACAGCCAAACACATCACCAATCTGACATTCTGAAATTTGTCTTTGATCCATATTTTTCAGTTCAAGTTTGTGCCAAATTTTCTTTATAAAATCAATGCCAATTGAGCTGTTATCAAAACCAATGGATGGCCCACCGAATCTAGATTCTCGTGTTATCCATCCAAAGCCCCCACTGTCCACTGTGTGAAAGAATAATTGCTTCATAGTAATACGTTCCCGATGTCACTGCAAATGCTGAACGAACAAACGATGAATAGTTTGTATCGCTTCTAGCACTTGACACTAAATCACGTGACACTTTTATTCTGACTACATTTGGAAAGTGATTTTCAGGATCGAGCAAATTGTCCAGACACCATTCAATGCAAAATTGTGCTCGATAGCGTGATTGTTCGAGAAAATTATTTGTCAAATCATTTAAGTTTAAATTGCTTGACTTGATGCAAGTTAATAATTCAATTAATTTCTGGCGTAAATTACTTTTTGAATAATTATTCAAGCGAATTATGTCTACAATGGTCACTGCACGAAAAATAGTTTCCATCTGCTCGATTGTCACAAAAGAATGAATACATAACTTGTCAAATAAATTCGTCAACAAATTGCACAAACGATTTAAAGTTTTTGGTGTTTAATGAAATTTTAGCTTCAAATGAGATGGACTGATTCAAAACTGTCTTAATCAGAAAGCACATAATTTCATATTTCTTCCAGTGTGGACCATTTTGAGTTGCTAATTGAATTGTCATCGCATTCAATAGTTGAACCAATGTATTTTGTAATTTTGTCATACAGTAGGTACTCAAATTCCTGACACAGCACGGGTGGCTTTCGCTGGACTGCGTGTTGCACCTTTTAGCAGTGTATTTTGTCAGCCAAACTGAGTCGTCAGTCATTTGAGGCAGTACTGTATTGCACGAAAACAAAAATTTGCTTATTATCTGTTGAATGTAGGAGAATGAGTTGGTTCGAATGTTGACGATCACTTGATCACAAAGTAAGCTATTGATTAACTCGCTTAACTCCCATTCCGATTCACAGTTTTGTTCATATTTGAGCCAATCATTCCAACTAATTTCACAACGAACAATTTCGATTAATTTTTGCAATCGATGATTTTCATCTTTACCATTGTCATTGTCATTGTCAACTTTAATATCTTCCATGATAATATTGCGAATTGTGTAACAGACTTAGTCACACAAATACAACACAAATAAAACTGCTCAAATGAGCACAAGTGACACCGTGGTGCACTTTGACAAGAGTAAAATATATTGTAATCGCAATATTAACGTTTATTGTTGCTTGGCAATTATCTTATATTTTGGGGCACTATGACATATTTTTAGTTTGTCAAAGCAAATGCCAAATACAGGTTGATGCGTAATTAGCTAAAATATTTAGAAAAATGAGATTGTCTGATTATATTGAATTTGTTGATAGATATTTTTACAATTTTTACTTTAATTCAACTATTCATTGCCAAGGTAACACAAAATGACGAATCACTGACTATGCCACACCTAGAAATGGTTTAACTATGATTTTAATTAAAAGTTAACTTTGAAATGACAAATATTTTGACTTTATATCAACAATAAATCCAATACTAACAGGTTTGTTTAGTAGATATTTTTATTAGCAAATACTAAGCAAATATTAATCGACAATTAATTTGTTATAATTTCAAAAATATTAAAAAACTGAACAAAGTTTTCACTTTTCAGCTTTAATAATGATCTTACGATCGCGCACTTGGAGAAGAATCCATTTTGTGAGTCGACAATATTCATTGCCTGGTTGACCCTGAGGATAATCTTCACGCGTGTAAATGTGACGCAATTTGGGACACTGCACAAAGGTCGACAGAGTGGTGCTAAGTTGTGCTTTCGAAAGGTATACTTCGGTGCCATCGGGAAAATGTAGATTGTTACCAAGGATGCTTTGATGAATATTCATCACCAATTCAAGAACTTGGACGTTGGGAAACATGTAGGCCCAGTAGTTGGACTCGAAATCAGAAGTTGATTTCAAAATGGTGGATAAAGTCAATACTTGAACTGAAGCAATTTGAGGAATGAGATTGGGCGAAAGTTGGCTTAAAGCATGAAAAGATACGCTTGTGAGTTTAAGATGTGTAAGCTGATGCAATAATGAAGCAGATTTCAACGCATTGTTGGACTGCTCATTGCCAAATGAAATAAACAAATTAAGGTTAATCAGCGAGATTAACGGCTTAAAAATGAATGAATGGGATTGCAAATAGACAATCTTGCTTGCCAGTTGTGGGAAACGAGGGTAAGTATGTTCAATGCTAGGATAATGCAATCCAAGTTGTCTCAAATTATCATTGAGCACAGCATAACGTTGAAAAGATTTCTCCATGATGTTGACAATGTCGCTTGATTTGAGGTAAAATTCACGCAATTGACCAAGAATTGGGAGATCTATTGAATAGTCTATTGGACGATTGAAGTAATTGGCCCGAAGATGCTTGCCCAATAAATTAGAAATTGAAGTGTCAGTGTCCAAAGTGAAATGTTCTAGCGTTGGAATCGAATTTATCACGGCCAGAAATCTTTGAAATCCGTTAATTTCATTGAAAAATTTAATATGATGTAAATATATTTTCAATGATTTGAGCATTGGAGACCATTTAGCGAGTAGGGTGGCCAACGGATTGAACACAATTTGTCCTTGAGACAATTTTATGGCAATCTCGAATGTAGTAATGTACGGGAATATATTCAACAATTTCTCAACACCATTCAAAGTAAACGAACCAAAGGTAAGGTGGAAGAATTTGTGCAAATATTGAGACGAATAGATTCGAGTGTCATCATCGTTGAGCAGTAGATCGCGATACTTGAGGGTGAAACACGAGTTGGTGATGAGAGACTGAGTGTCGGTAGGACCAATCAACAGGGTTAGGGAGCGAACTTGTTTACAAGTCTCCATTTGATAGAATTTCCATAGTGAACAAACACGTCCAGCAATGAGAAGATCTTGAAGTGGTACTTTAGAGAAGATGAGACGCAAGACGAGATCGGGCATCGAGTTGATGTGCATCGTGGTAAAGGGAAAAGTGAAGACAGAACTAAGGTTTTGTTTAACCTGACAAACAGACACAAAGCAAATGGCTGACTGGCAGAACAGCGTGGCTTTTTGTAGACAGAAACGAGAAGGGAAAAAAGGAACAGCTACTGATTCGTCTATTAGATGGCAGCAGGAGCAAATTTGTTTGTTATTTTTGTCAACAATGGTTGGAAGAGCGAACAAAGAACAAAGTCCAGCTTAACGTTTTTTATCATCATCCTACAAAAACATTACTTTACTTTTTATCAAAGACCACAACAATACAAATCGTTATCGCCAATTCTCAATCATAATTCACTAAACGTGAATTTTAAAAAAATGCTTATGTATCGTTTGATTTTAATAAATGTTCAAATGTTTTTCAGATAACAAGAAAAATACAATTAATTTAACGGTTGTTTTTTGAATTACCAAACTTGATCAACAATTTCAAAATATATAGTTTTATCATATTTAAACAATCGTATGATTTTGGTTTTACAATCCAACTCCAAATTTTATTTGGACGGAAAAGTTATCGTTTGACAATTTCATTTCCTTCTTTCTCAATAAAATTTCACATTCAATTTAATTGCCTTATTCAGGCCGGACGATTATTGACAAGAAAAATGTGCGGTACAAGAAACAAGTAAATTAAAAATTCCTGTCCACAAAATTTAGATGTGAAAAGATTCTTTACAAATTCCCGACAAATTTCAGACCGGATTTGACCAACAAAAAAAATAAGAAGACAAACATGTAAATAAAGGTAACTAAGCAGAAGAAGCACTTCGTGCAATTGAATTTGGGGTTCAGGTTGAAAATAGCCAACGAGGCACCACAGCAAGTAAAAGATTACAGCATAGGAAACGAGTATTGCAAAGAGAAGCAACGCGTCTGCATGTTTGCTAAAATATAAAACTAATGGTTGGAAAATTGGGATGCGATTGTCCATGTTTGCGGTGAAATGCGCTGAATTGAAATGAAAATTCTTTTCGAAATGATTCAGTTCAACTATTCATATTTAGTTATAATAAAGGTAACACAAAATGATTGACTATGCCACACCTAGAGATGGTAACTATGATTTTAATTAAAAGTTAACTTTAAAATGGCAAATATTTTGACTCTATGTTTGTTCTCCAATATTGAGATAAAGTGGCCGATTTAGTCATCACCACTTTAAATCGTATTTACCGCATATGATAAGAAATGTAAATTGTAGAAATGGTAAAATTGTACAATTTATCAATTTAAAACTGATTTTGGTTTGCTTAAATAGTCAAAAAAGTAGAAATGTGGTTTTACAATTTAATTCCAGATTTTATTTGGATAAAAATGTCTTTATTTGATCATTTCTGGACAAAAAATTTGACAGTTTTACAAATGAATAAAAATTGTTTACGTAACAGTAAAGTTTCGCATTTCATTTGATCGCTTTATACAGGCCGTGCTATTCTTGACTAAAAACAAAATATAAACAATCATGTAATTAAATCAAAAATACCTTTTCAAGATTAGCTGTCAAAGGACTCTTTGTAAAAGTCCACCAAGCCTCAGACTGAACTTGATCGTTGAGATAAACAATAAAAATAAATAACAAGTAAATATAACCACTCATGTGGAGCACTTCGAGCCATCGAATTTGGCGTTCAGTTAGAAAATGTAAAACGATGTACTTAAAACAGTGAAGAGTAATTATTAATATTATTACATTTAAGATCATCATCCCAAAGAGAATCAAAATGTCTATGTATATGTTCACATTTGAAATCAATTGAGGGGCAATTGTGATGGGAATATCCATGTTTGCAGCGAAATTTGCTGAATTGAAATGAGAATAAATGAAAAACACTGTGGTAAAAATGAACAGTAAAATCAGTAGCCCTAAAACACTTTAGTACAACTATTCATCAGAAGGTAACATAAAATGACGAATCACTGACTATGCCACACCTAGAGATGATAATTATGATACTATGATAACGAGTCAATTAGCATGATACATACGATGAAATGAATTCAAAGGTCAAAAGTTTATTTAGTAAATAGATAAATTTTAAAAATGTGACGTAGAAACAATTTGTTGTTTACATTTACAAACGTCTGTTTCTTAAAATCAAGGACACACTGGCACCGATGACAAATACTACGTAATGTATTAGAGATTACAAACGATTAGCAGCAAAATTGCCCCGAATAAGTGTTCCCAATGGTGATCGACCACCGAATACTCGGATTGGACGACGACCAAATGGTTCATAACCGTAAGGATGGAATAAGGCTTGGAGAACGAGGGAACGAGGATGACGGGTAAGAAGTTGATCATTTTCAGTTTTGAGAGGAGCAGCAAATGCAATTGTGGTCCAAAACAGTGAAATTACCATCAAAAAGCAAATCGATTTGATAATTGGAGAAGACATTTTAATGTAAATGAGTTGGTGGTCTGGAAAAGTGGATTGAATTGGTAAGATCTGTAGAGATCGAATGTGCCTATTGAACTTTGCGATTTTCTTAAATAACCAAAAATTTGATTTGAGAAAAGCAGTGATTTCAAACGCTGGTTTGTTATCTTGTTATATTTCTTATCACACAATTTTGACTTTGAAAATGTCTCTAAGCAAAAAAAAAAAATTTTATTATATAAATCTAAAATTACTTTTTAAGTTTTATTTGTACTCAGTTAGCATTTTCATTTGTTTTCAATTCGTTGAATCATTTGCTCAAGTTTTGATCCAAGTTGGAACAAAGCATAAATTTTATCACTCACCAAGCCCAACAATTCAAACGATTCCAAATAAAGGTTATTGATCAACAGTGAATTCAAAATAAAAATGTTTAGTTTAGTAAATATTTTTAATAGTAAAAAATTAAGCAAATATTATATTAATTGACAACTAATTAATTTCAATAATAGAAAAATAATAATAATTTCCAAATTAATTTTTTTCAACGTTAACAATAACCTTGCGACCAGCTTCATGCAAAACAATCCATTCAAACATTGGAGGTTCTTCTTGCCACCTCGACTCCTTTTTTTCACGTGTGTAGAGGCGATGCAATTTGAGACACTGAACCAAGGGAGCCAGAGTTTCTTGAAGTTCTTGCTTATGAAAGAGCAGACTTGCACCGAAACAATGTGGTGGTATTATAAATTCCATAACTTGAACGTTTGGAAACAAGTGAGCCCAGTGGATGGAATCGAATTCGAAAGTTGACATTAAACGAACTGTGATTATCAACACTTGAATTGAGAAAAGCTGAGCTAGTTGATCACGTGAAGCTTGAGTTCTTGAGATTTTTACAATCCTTTCATATTTAATTTCATAATGCAGGTGTGTCAACTGTGGAAGGGATGCGAAAAAGTTCAGTGCACCGCTGAATAGATTATCGTAATTTAGGCTATAATGAAGATACGTAAGCGAACTGAAGTGATGCAAAGTATTTTGAAATGATGCTTTAGAAAAGTAATGAATGGAAGGAAAATAAACAATTCTACTTGAAAGTTGAGGGGACCAGCGATAAAAAACGCCTTGATAATTCTCAAATTGCAAACCAATTTGTTTCAAATCACCATTCGGCACAGCAAAGCAGTTCAAAGATTTCTCAATAAAGATAAATTCATCACTTGATTTGAAGTAAAATTCGTTCAATTGACCAAGTATTGAGAAATCAATTGAATTGGCACGGCCTAACTTTTTCAAAAGTGACAGAATTGCAAAGCTAGTATCCAATGTGAGATGCTTCAACGACTGCATCGAGTTGATAGTGTCCAGTAGTTTGACAAATTCATTATCTTCTTTAAAATGAACACAATAATAAGTGTTATTTTGTCTAGTAGGTGTGTTGTTCTTGCATTCGAAATACATTTTCAATGATTTGAGTGCTGAAGACCAGTGGGCGAGTAAGAGCAATAGCGCATTTAGCACATTTTGTCCATTACCAAATGTGATGGAAATCTCGAGTGTCGTAATGTGCGGAAAAATGATCAACAATTGAACAGCGTAATAAAAGGAAAACGAATCATAAGTGAGATGAAAGTATTGGTGAAAATGTTGAGAAGAATACATTCGAGTGCCATCATCGTTGAGCAGTAGATCGCGATATTTGAGAGTGAAACACGACTTGGTGATCTGAGAGTGAGCAGAGGATGAACCAATCAACAGAGCGAGGGAGCGAACTTGGTTACAAGTCTCCGTCTGGTAAGATTTCCATAGTGTGCAAACACGTCCCGCAATCAGAATATCCTGAAGAGGCACTTTTGAGAAGATCCGACGCAACACGAGATCGGGCAGAGAGTTGATGTGCATCGTGTGAAGAGAAAAGTGAAGACAGAACTTAAGTAACCCTGACAAACAGACACACAAAAAACAAATGAGTCATTTGAAATGACAGACTGACAAAACAGTTGGGCTTTTGTACGTACAGAAATGACACACACTGACTCATCTATTGGCAGCACCAGCAACCTAGTAATGTGTTTCTCATCTCGTAGTAGAAGCAAACGAACGATCAAAACTCTAATTTAACGTTAATCATCACAATACAAAAAATTATACAAAATACTTTTATCAATGACAGTAACAACATAAATCGTTATCGTCAATCATCAATCACGAGTCACTGAATACGTACATGAATTTACAAAAAACTTGTTTATTTATCATTTGATTTTTTATATTTCCAAATGTTTTCTAATAAAAAAATAAAAAATAACAACCAATTTAATCAAATCAAATCAATCAAATAACTATTGTTTTTTTATTTTCCATGTTTTGACCAATTTTGAAATACAGTTTTATTATTTAAAGAATCGTAGAATTATGGTTTTACAATCTAACTCCAGATTTGATTTGGACAAAAAAATTGTGGTTTGGTTTCATTTTTGGCGAATGATTTTAAAAAATTATTCTCGTATCAATAGAGTTCTGCATTCTATTTTATTACCTTATGCAGACCTGACTATTCTTGGCTAAAAACAAAAAATCGATTAAATCAAAAATTAAATAATTTAAAAATACATTTTCAAGATTAAGTCAAAGGACTCTATACGAAAGCGCTCCAAGCTTCAGACTGTAATTTACGGTTGAAATAAGCAAATAAAAATTATTTACAGCAAGGCCTCGAATGATTTTATTGCACTTACATATTGACTATATTAACAATACACTCACTCACTTGACGCATGAACTTTATCGCTAGTCAACAAAACATAAACATGATCAATTGATCATGGTCACAAAATGTTTCTTATCAGACGAATTGAAGTATTTCAAGTACATACGCATTTGTAGAGAACAGAGATCGATACTAAACGTTTGATGAGTTGTGTGTTGTGTCATACATGTACCTATAACTTTTGTTTTTTTGTGCAACCTTCAAATTAAACATTGAGAAAAATGGAATTAAATTATGAAGAAAATGCAAACCATGAAGAATTGGATAATATCACTAATGAATGGATTGTGAATATAGAAAACGAGAAAAATATAGATGAAGAATTAATTTACCATACTTGGAATGCATTGAAACAATTTCCATTTTCAAAGTTGCAGTCTTCACTGCTTCAGATAATAGATTCAATGAAAAATCAATTAAACACCGAAAAGTGCGATTGGGACAGCCATAAAAGATTGTGTCAAGTGATGGAGCAAGTGTCAACGAAATACACAATATCGTTGAGTGACCAAACTTGCAACCGAATGAGCGATTATCTTGTAAAATTAATTGAGGCATGCGATGCTGATCATAAGCAAACAATCGAGAGTGCTTGGAATGTATTGACTAATTTCCCGTTCTCCATATATCAATCTTCACTTGTGCATTTGATTGATTTGTCGGAGAATCAGCTAAACGAAGAACAACACCGAAATAGATTGTGTAAAGTGTCTACGAATATGTTGTGCAAATACAAAGATTGCCTGAGTGAACAAACTTGTCAACGGATGTTTGATTATCTCGTGAAGCTAATTGAGAATGCTGAAGATGAAGAAACGATTGATTGTGCTTGGCGTGCATTCAGATATTTCCCATACGACAAGTACCAATCTTTATTGTTGCAATTAATAGATTCGCCGAATCAGTTGAGTACAGAAAAGTGCAAATGGGTCATTCACAAGAAATTGTGTGGATTATTGAGGGAGGCATTGCAGTGGCGTAAAGAATCGTTTAATCGGCAAACTTGTGTGCAAATGTTTGATTATCTATTGAAACTAGCAACTGAAAAAGGTGAAAACGATGATGAAACGATGATAGATTGTGCCTGGGATACGTTGAAACATTTTCCATTTCATGACAATCAATCTTTACAACTTCAGCTAATAGATTCAATGACAAATCAGTTGAACACAGAAAAGATGTGTGGATGGAGCAAACATAACAAACTGTTTGAAGTGATGCGTGAAGTATGGGATTCGTCGAGTCACCAAACTTGTGAACGATTTTTGAGCTATCTCGAGAAACTGCTTGAGAATGCTGAAGATGAAGAAACGGTTTATTTGGTTTGGTGTGCATTGAAACAATTTCAACTGCCCAATTATCAATCGTCATTGAATCAAGTTTTATATTATTTAAATAATTTTCAAACATCACAGCAAAACTGGCGAAAGCATCGAAACTGGTGTTGGCTGATTGATATAATGCTCATTCATTATGGTCATATTGATCATTTAAATTTCTTTAATCAAAATTTAATGAATCTTTTATTTGATTATTTTGTGCAATTGTTTAACCATTGCGATCACATGCCAACAATATTGTGCATTATTGAGACGATTGAAAAGTTGTGTATGAAGAGACTATGGCGAAATGATCAAATGAATTCACTGAAGGACAAACTACTTGCTCACTTGTACTACGAGGAATGGCACGATGGTGGTGCTTGGCCGGACAATGTCGACTTTGATCGATTCCAAGTGGACTGGTGCGTGAGATGGTGTGTGGAGAATGTGATGGGCGAAGATGGTGGTCATAAATGGCCACTGGTCAAACTGTCACCTGATCGTTTTGGCATTAGAAATTGTGGACTCGATGAAGCTTTCTACGATGCCATTCATAAGTATCTAGCATACAATCGATTTTTGTGCCGCCCGGTTCGTTCAGCATTTTCTGTTACACACGGTGTATATTACTACGAAGTCACCATTGTAACACGCGGAAAGATGATGTTCGGTTGGGCAACGAAAGAAACCAAGCTAATATTTGAAGGCGACAAAGAATGTGAAATTGGTCATGATAAACATTCGATTGGCTTTGATGTGTCTCGAAAGGCGATTCTTCATAATAAAAAGCAATTCACATATTCCCACCTGCCAGATTGTGAAGCAGGTGACGTGATTGGATGTCTGATTGATTGTGATGCTCACAGATTTGTGTTCTACTACAAAGGACATGTGATGCAGTTTGTTGGTGGTGAAAGTGTTGTTGAAGAAGAATATAAAGTTGTCAATATTGAAAACTGTGTCTCTAAAGAAAATTTATTTTCTCCCTGCCCATATTATGCCACAGCACTTCTTTCCCACCGTCAGCAATGCCATTTCAACTTTGGTCAGTCACCATTCAGGCTTGCTCCTAAAGATGTTCGATTCAGACATTTCCATGAGGTGGGCCTTAAAGAAGGTGCAAACTGTGGACTAATTGAATTTGGCATAAATGATGAACTTGGCCGGATTTACTGGTTCGCACATTCTGCAACAATGAACAACAAATGTGAGCTGTTATATTGTGATGAAATTCAAAACAAATGTGATGAGATGGTAAAAAGTGTGGAAAAATATGTTCAAAGTGATCGAGATATTGAGGATTGGAAACTGAAAAATGTTGTAATTGAAAAAGAATTTGAATGTGTTCGATATATTCATTCGATTGTTGAAGTAATGGGGAGTGTGATTGGAGATGATAAGGTGGATGTGGTGGCACTGTGGATTGGCAAGGTGATTGGAGAATTGATTTATTATACGAACAAATCAAAACTGGTCGAACTGCTCTATCCATACCTTCAGCTACGAATCAACTCGGCACAAGACCCAATCAAACATCGATACATTTGCATTGTTCTCTCGCATTTGATTGCACTTTCACACTCATATGATTATAAATTCATCAATTATATTCGAATGGAAGTGTCAACTTACCTGACTCAAACAATCATCGAGGCCAATGACAGTTGGACAAGGTTGTTTGCGCTGATTGCACTGGACAATTTAGACTTGAGTGAAGTGCAAACAAATAAAATACGAATAAAATTGCACCATTTGTTCCACATTGATTATCATCAGCAAAATGTCTTACAAATTCTCAACTCAACCAACACAAAATTATTGGTTGATTATCAAGTTTATGTATGCACTACTCAGTCCTACAATAAACACAAACAGTTCAGTTCGACTCATAGTTTTGTTGAATTGTCAGTTTGGTTTGATGATTTGAATTGGCGCACTCCTCTCAGTGCTTCAGATCAAAGCCGAAGACTGAAGCTTTCTTGTGATCGACTGTCAGCTCGAAGCGATTGGGAATGGCAAAGTGTTCGAGCAACAAGCAGTGACATTGATTACTACGAAGCATTTCTACTCACAAGTGGGCCAATGCGCATTGGCTGGGCCACCAAACGAACCAATTTGGACAGAACTGAAATTGGAGATGATCAATACTCAATTGCTCTCGATGGCTACAATCAATGTGTGTGGCACAATCAGATTGAGTTCCCAGTTCGAAACATGTCTCGCTGGAGAGCTGGCGACATTGTTGGCTGTCATTTCGATGCGAAACAACGAACAGTCCATTTCTCCCTCAACGGTCAGCCACTTGCATTTGACTGCACAATCTACATTTGCACTGAACCATACTATGCAGCCACAAGTCTCTACACGCACCAGCAGTGTTACTTTTATCTCGGTCAACTCAAGTTCAAATATAGATTGGACAAGTCAACAGCAGCAAATGCAGCATCAATTTCCAACTCTGCATTGATCAACACAATAATCAATGTCAATTCAGCATCGACAATGGGAGATGTTTCATTTAGCGCACAACCAACGATCGCTTCTATGAACATCCCAAAAGGTGTAAACATTTTTACAAGAAAAAAAATTTAATTATTTAATTATTTTGTTCTACCTAGAAATGACTCAAATCTGGCCAACTTTTAACAAACCTTTCAATAAGCGAGGTACATATGAATATTTTCAATTATTTATTCTTGTGAACTAACTGGTTCTAATTACTTCTAACTTTTACAACAGGTTATCCCGAAGACGACGATGGAGCAATAATCTGTCAACTATGTCACAGGCAGGTTTGCTTCAAAAGACTCAAAACTGACTGCTGTCAACACTTTTCGATGCTTTTCCTATTTTCAAACAAAGCGCAAGTTTCAAGAATTACTACACAAACAGTTAATACATTTCTAAACAATGAACTAATTGTCAATTGTCAATTCTGCTGCAAGGCAATCAAAATGAGACCACTTCAGTTTGTCGACTGTAACCATGGGAAAATGTGTCTCGATTGCGTTAATTTGGTTATTGATTGTCCCAAATGCAATAGAATGTACCCTAATGGTGAGGTTAGTCTTTTTGCAATTTACTTTTACTAACTTTCGTATATTTATCAAACGATAGATCAAGCTAACAATCGGTCGTGCATCGAATGTCAACACTGCCACCAAATAATCCAGACACGAGCAATTCAATTTGTTGACTGTTGTCATGGCAAAATGTGTCGCGATTGCGTTAACTTTATTATCGATTGTCCAAAATGTAGAAAATGAATGAGATAAATGTCAATAAACAGTTGCTTTGTTCTTATAATTATTGAATACTCAATGTGTTCAATTTTAGGTTTATTCCAAAGCAGGAGATGTTATTCTTGTTCTCTTAACTTGTTTTCGTTAATTCCGCATCTAATTTAAAATAATCTCAAAAATAAAATATTATTCATATTAATTATATTCATCATGACGATACATATTTTTTACCTATGATTCTGACGAGTTTTTGTTAAACTATTTTTGGTTTTTAATTTTTGCATTTTTGCATTTTGCATCTTTGATATTTATTTAAATCCAAAAGCTAAATCTTAAATGTCAATTATATAGATTATATCTTAGTAACAATGATAATCAAATCACCAGTAAAGTTTAATTTAAGGACGATTTTTGGAAATGTCAATGGAAAATGGAAGATTTGGCAAATTTTCCATTTACAAGTGTTTGTAATATTTTCCTTCCTTTATACAATGAAACATTGATGTTACCAAAAAGTTCTCGTTAATTTCTCATTTACACTTCTTGATAAAATGTTTATCAAGTCCATTCATCAAAATACACTACATGTTTTTTCAATCAATGTTTCTGAGAATTATTGTACAATATATTTTGTTTTTTGTACTTAACAAAATTTTTTCGGTTTTATTTTTAATTTAAATCTATTTTAAAAGTCTATTAAAGAAATAACCAAGTCTTGATTTAATTATGATTTTTCAATGTGAAATTCGATTTGATTATGCTTATGTTTAGAAGTCACAAGTAAAGACGAATCACTCGAATGTTACTTTAGAACGTGTCACACAGCCTTGCTTTCGCTCATTTCTATCTGGCCCACTCAGCCTCGCCATGTCTTCACAGTGGATTCTGTATCTAATGTTCATCGTGTTCCTGCTTGTGTTGGTGTCCTTCTACAGTGCTCTGCACTACATCGCGATGGCTCATGTGCAGCAACTGCTGGTGCTGCTGTTCTCAGGCTTTTTGCAAGTGTTCGCGGGCTATCTGCTCTTCCGAGCTCACTCCACCGGTGACATTGGCAAAATCCCCGGTCTGTTGGCACTGATTCCCACCTTTATGGACTTGAAGGGCAATTTGGAGGTGTCGATGGCGTGTCGCATCTCGACCACCGCCAACACGAGCAACCACATGCGACACATGGCCGGCATTGGCAAGGTCATGTGGGACAATGTGCTGCTCATCCAGTGTCAGGTGACCATCATTTCGGTGTTTGCGGTTGCGGTCACGGCTGCCTTTGTCTACTTGACCGGCGAGGAGAGCTTCTCTTGGAACCAGACTTTGGTGCTGCTGGCCATTGGTCTGTCTGCCAGTTCGCTCACTTGCACGGTTTTAGGTGAGTAGTGTTTGTGGTCGTATGTTCTTGGATTAATATTTTAAGCTTTATAGGAAGTCTGGTAACTCTGGTCATCAGCATGCTAGTCCGAGTTGGCATTGACCCTGACGATATGGCATCATCAATCGCTGCCTCCACCGGTGACCTCATCACCATATTCCTCTTCTCACTCATGTCCTCTCAGTTGAGTTCGTGGGCACCCGAAACTGCTCAAAAATTCTGTTGGATTTCTTCTAGTATAATTTTGGGCCTATTCCCCATTCTGCTGTACCTTGTACTGTCGGATCCGGTGAACCGGTCCAAGATGAAGAACTCCCTGTTGGCACTGCTCTTCGGTACGATCATTTCGCTCATCTCTGGATTCATCTTTGAGTCCATGACGAAGGACTTTAATCAGATCACACTGATTCAGTCCATGTACACTGGCTTTGTGGGCAATTGCATCTCGATCATCACCAGTCTGCTCACCACACACTTCCAACGAGTCGAGTCGGACGAGTCGAGCAATCTTGTTGGTGGCAAGTCTCATCTTAAGTGGTTCGTTGGACCGAAAGAGGTGTTTCATACATACGGTAAGTGCATTTTTGAATTTGCTATTTTGGATTTTAAATCTTAACTCCCTTCAGAACTCAACCCAAAGATATCAATGACCTGTCGATCGCACCTACTGCACGTCATACTGCCCTGTCAGTTTGCTTATTTGTTGGCCATTCGAACCTTCCTAGGCGATCAATACCTGCGAATGACTACCATTTTCGTAGTCTTTTACATGTTTTCGTCATTTATTCTGGTTAGTATTTACTCAAATATAAGAAAGTCAATTTACAACTTTATATATTTCAGCTCACCATTATGATCTACATCACGTGCAATTTGGTGCACGTTGCAGTGAAGTTGAACTGGGACGCCGACGAGACGGTCATTCCGATCAACACCTCCACCACTGACCTGTGTGGCTCAATACTGTTGGCCATCTTTTATCACATTCTACGTGCCAATGGCGATCTCAATGCTCAAATTGGATAGATTCAATTATTTGTTGTAATAAATAAATTTTATTATGCTCACATGTGTCTTGTCATTCAAATCAACATTGCATAACTGATTTCCGTAAACTGTTAAATGTTTCCTCTCAAGATAATAGCTTGACAAAGCTAGTTCACAAAAATGAAAAACCCGAACCTGAACTCCAATCGAATACAATGTAAGCTTCTTATGCAAAACCCATTTCGACGTTCGACTTTGATATCTGCACTAAATTCCGTTTTATTCTAATAGTTGCGAATATATACTTGTGGTTAAGATTGAGGATTTGTGATAATGTTTTTTTGAATTACTTTCAGTACAAATGTAATTCAATTTGTGTTTTATATTAAATAAATTGAAATCATTTTGATTTATTTGTTTTTATTATTAATTAATATTTGTTTTTTGCTTTTACATTCTGTAGGACAATACCGATTTATGTCTAGACATTTAGGTTCACTGGTTGATGAATTGTCGTACAGTTAATGTATGTTCATGAAAAAAATTGAAGTTTCACAAATGTTCAAATTACGCGGTTTTAAACTTCACTATCTGTATACTTTAATAAACACTCAACAGGTGTCGTCAGTAAGGCACATGCGCATAGTATGCACTGCAAACTGTGAGGTGTGCGTGCACTGCCGAGGGTGTATGTCGTCACTCGGTATGTTTGTGTTCGTTGTCTTTTCGTCAGTATTGCGTTTTTGTTTGTCAGCCTCGCCGCTCGCCTCTTTCTTTCTTTCTCCTTTTGTGCCATCTTCCCCAACCGAATCTTCTCGCCCCATCATGGCTCCCTGTCTATCCAAATTCCCCTCGCTATGTCTCGAATGCATCTTCAAACACGTGCCAGTGGAGAATCTGTTGCGTACGATTGGATTGGTGTGCACCAATTGGTACAAGTCATGTCGTACCGAGCTGATGAGACGTAAAAGACTGGTGATCGTTGAAGATGAACAACAACTAGATACATTTAACTGTGATTTTATTTTCGACACTTATGAAACTGATTTGATTCAACATGTGCGTCGTGATGACCGCTCGCCCTGGCTTACACTCGAACCACTTAATCTTATCAAGTTTGATGCAGTCGTAACACCAGATGGCAAGTTGACCATTCCATTTACATCTTCACTGTTGGTTTTGTCAAACATTACTGATTTTTCTTTTGTGTCCGGTGATGTCTCAAACTCGACTATCACCCAAGCAATTCGTCTTATTGGACATTTCTCAGAACATTTGATATTCTTGAAACTCTCATTCAAATTTAACAATATTCGTGAATATGAAAAGAACAACGGACAGGTGCTTGCTCACAATATGACCGATTTATTTGTTGGCTTCAACCAACTGCTATCTCTCCGACATTTCAAATTTGATCTACATCAAAAATATTTTGGACTCTTTAACAGTATCCGCCTCAATATGTCTTTTTTGTCCCGTTTGACTACTGTTTCCATCTTTTTTGATAAAATTAGTGGTTGGATATTGTCTTCACTGGCTGAACATGCTCTCAATGTTGGTTCGATCGATTTGCACAATGTGATGGAATTGAAAGATTTTCTTAAAGTTGACCGTAAACTAGACACCAAATTCAATGTGTTGTCTATGATTGGACATGGCCCTGAAGACTTCGATGACATGAAAATGTTTTGCACTCGATTTATCTCGTTGACCAGGGTGAAGTTATTTTACCTTTACATGCCCATGGCCACATTGGCCCAATGCTTGTCACAACTTCCGCAATTGGTCCATGTTTATTTAATTAACCCTCAAGTAGATGTAGCAGGACAAGAAGATGAAGAGGACGAGGAGGAACAACTTGAACCAGCCCAACAGGAGTTTTCTCAAGTCCCTTCAGTTCGTATTGTCACTTTGTCTTTCCACACCGAATCTCACCGCGATTCTGAGCAGTTTTTCATTGCCGATATATTCCCCAATCTGCAAGTACTTCGTTTGAAACAGTACTTTAATAGATGCACAGACTGTAACATCCACATAGGCGCCGAAGCCCTTCAAGCCGAATTGTTTCCTCGATTAGCTGAATGCACTCGTCTTTCACGACAACCATTCCGACGTTGTGCCAACTTGCACACCGTTGAACTATCTTATTATTATAAGAATGATTGTTTGGAAACTCTGACTGACATCAACCAGCTGTGAGTGGTTGTTGCTTTCTCAATGCTTTATAATTCAATTTGTACTTTATTATCATACTTTTTAATAAATCGCCACTCATTGTGTGCACAAACGAATTTGTCATTTATTTTATTTATTTATTTTCAAAAATTAATTTGTGTGTCTAGTTTGTTCCACTTGCAGTCTCATAAGATGGGGTTGACATCTCAACTTTATTATTAATGTTGGTCATGGATAATACTTTGCACAATTGTCACCACATTGCACAGCTTCAATGGCTGGATTGAACCATAATGGAAATGACATTGCGCGGAAATGTAAGTCAACCAGAATGACGTTCGAAATTTTTCTCACCTTCAATTTCATCACAACACCGAGAGACTTTTTATTGTCGAAATTTTCCCTAGTCGTTTGGGGCATTGCTTAATTGAATGTTCAGACAGTGTGATCAGTCATTTACTTATTGGAATTCACAACATTGAAACAACCATTTTATTGAAATACAAATTAACATTACCAAATGGGACACTTGTTTTTGGGATTCATGGCGGGACGAAGTGGACAGTTGAATGCCTCTGCAGATAGGACACTATCAGACAGAGAAATATTCACTCGAATGTGATTCCCGGGGTGAACTTCAGATAGCGCAATTTGGTGCATCAAAGTGGAATTTCTTGAAGTAAAGCACAAAAACTAAATAAGTAGTAAATTCTCAAATATAATATAATATAGAAATAAATCCCAAAAATAAATGTTACTCTACATGTAGGGATGCCGACGTGACGGTCATTATGATCAATACCTCCACCACTGACCTGTGTGGCTCAATACTGTTGGCCATCTTTTATCACATTCTACGTGCCAATGGCGATCTCAATGCTCAAATTGGATAGATTCAATGATTTGTTACAATAAATTAACTTATTATGTTTTAAATAATGAATGAATTAATTTAATGAATGTGTCTTGTCATTTAACTCAACATTGCATAACTGATTGCACACTGCCGCATCACTTATGTTTGTTTGTCGGTGTTTGAACTCGATTGCATCCGAGATTTATTTGATCTATGTTGATGTAAAAAATTTATTATTGCAAAAAGTATATAATTCTCTTGTAAATCTAATTGTAAATATCATTATAAATAGTCATTCAACAGTCCATCACTCGAACTAAACATGGAAACCATCGAAGCTGATTTCGCTGAAAATTCATTTTCTCTAAGAATAAGACTTGTGTTCGGTCAAAATTTTGGCGGTGATAATTCCCTTGATATTTTTTATTTACTAAACATTTTTTTACCACAAAAAAGACAAATCACCAAATCAACTTCGATTCCCAAACCACAACATTGTACCATCTTGAAAAAGAATTAATCAAAGCGTGTCAAGTAGTGGTTAAAGACAAATTCAAATGTCAAAACATTCGACACTTTTACGTTCGTGAAGGTAAAATTGCTGACGATGGATCGGTTGGGAAAATGTTGATGAAGGATGGAGAGTATGATTGTCATTTTGGTGAGTTGTGAAATCAGTTATTTAAATGTTATTTATTCATTAATTAATTTATTAAACAGTTTCCATCAATCAACGCAATCAACATTTATGTGATGTCTATTTGTTTCAATCGTAATTGAATTGTTAATTCACAAAATTTTTATTAAATTTAATTATTTAAAAATTAAAATGTTATTTAAACAAAAAGGTATAGTTTCCTTAGAAAACGAGTTTACTCTGCCGAAATATTACTCCTGAGTTGGATCTTCAACCACTCCCAAAAACAGAAATTGCTTCAAATTTTTAAAATTTCCACCAACAAGTGCAAAGAGAAACGGCCGATTGGCGGTAAATTCTGCTTCTTTTGGTTTCGGTGGTCTAAATGCACTTGCATTCACATACATCAATACGACTGTTGCAGCAGCTGCTTTAGTTCCATTCTCTTGACATTCAATCACTGCTTTTTGAAACACTTTGTCAACGTACAAACCGTGACGGTTTTGCGAGATTAAATCAAACTGTGCCGATTTGTTGTCGAATGCATCGTGTATTCCAACCTTCTTCAATGTTGGAATGAGTTGATGGGTTGCTGAGAGCTTGAAACGAGGAATAGTTAGTTTGACTTTGAAATTGCGAAAGTTGGTGAAAATTGAGCTGAAAGTCGATGGGTTGAGGTGATCTTGGATGTAGGTTTGGATTGGGATACCTTCGGGAGGAAGGATTAAAATCATGACGATTTGACTGTCCTTGTAAGGTAATTTGACTGCTTTGGTGCCTGTTTGGGAGTCGTGGTAATAACTAAATTCATTTTCTTGAAACATCAATGGACATTTGACAACCTTCCCAGAAGATTTGTAAAATTGACCGTCCAGTTTTGTATTTGCTTCCTTAAATTTGATATCCCAATTGGCATTGAAATAGACAGTGTTAATCAGAATTAACCGTGTGTCTCTATCAATCTCAGTCATCAGTTTAGGGATCATTCCTCCAGTGGCACGGTCAACGTCCGAATTGATGGTTTGAAGTGCTTGTTGGTTGCGTCCTTGAAAGTCGAGAGGTTTTGCACTTGCGTTCAGTAAATCGTGAAGATAGTTGACGTAATTTTGGTTTAATGCGAAACTAAAACGAGAAAATCAATAGATTCAATATTAAACACACCAAACTCTCACCTCTTCATGGGATACATCAAATTGGCAATATTGAGAGTCCTAGCATTAGTGCCCAGCAAGTGTTGGTTCACTTCTTTAAACAGTCGCATCTGTGCCCTCAAGTAATCGAAATCAGTGTGGTCCGTTGCACTGCCGAACAAAGTCTTGACCAACTCAGTCCGAGTGTTTCCACTGGCACCGATCAACATCATCAACATGGCAGAAATGATCGAAAATGGCGAGAAAATGAGATTGACTGATGGG
Source organism: Rhizoglyphus robini (assembly GCA_023373905.1). Classification (NCBI taxonomy): domain Eukaryota; kingdom Metazoa; phylum Arthropoda; class Arachnida; order Sarcoptiformes; family Acaridae; genus Rhizoglyphus; species Rhizoglyphus robini. Next base: position 736,740 of record JAKIJQ010000020.1, read on the forward strand.
GACGAGGTCGAGGACAGGGACTGCAACAGATTGACCACCAATTGTACTTGACCTGAGGAAGGATCGGGTGGAGTGCTCTCGATGTACATTTTGATCAATTTGGTGTTCACAAATGTCGAAGTTGAAATAAAATTCACTCAAAGTGTACAAATTAAATTTAATAAAATTACTCATTCAACCAGAAGTTCATATAAATACATGTACTGGAAATATGAGTATTTTGTTTTTAAGGCTTATATTTAATAACCCAAATAATAATAATTATTTTCCCAAATAGTAACTTTCCCAAAATAAATAATTTTTATGCCAAGTAAAATTATAACCAAAATATTTAGTAACTTTCCAAAATAATAATATTACAAGGGTAACTAATTGACCAATGTGGGTATCTAATTGACCAATGGGGGTATCTAATTGACCAATGGGGGTATCTAATTGACCAATGGGGGTAACTACTTGTCCAATTGACTAATTGACAAATTGCTTGATTACTTGTGGAATCCAACTACCAGCCAATTGAAGATCTTGCTTCCCACTAATTGAGGATTTAGCTACCTACAGACTGTAAGATTTAAAAATCAGCATCAATTACATCAAAATAAATCTATTTGGGAAAGTTACTAAAAATTTTTGGTAACAAAAACTATTTATTTTGGGAAAGTAACTCTTTGGGAAAATAATTATTTTCTTTTGGGAAAGTAACTATTTTATTTGGCATTTTAAATATAATCCTTGTTTTAATTACCATAGTACATTCCAAAATGATTTAAATTTCAAATGTCAACAGCGCTTTTACATTGGTGAAGTTCATCGTGTTTTTTCTTATGCTTGTTGAACAAATTCAAAGTGATTTTGCTTGATGTAATTTTGGCAATAATAATTGAGTCAATTCAAATTATCTTTTTATTCTAATATTCCTTACATATCTCGGTATGCTACGTGGCGTATCTCTTGAATCACTCAAATTTATCTTATGTAAATAAGTGAACTTCTCCTTGCACCAATTTGAGAATTTGTCTTCAAATTGACCTACAAAACTAACCATGCAATCATCTATGGCCAACTCTTCAATGTTGGGAAATTGTCTGGCCAAATTGGTCACAAACAGTTCGAAAATGTCTTTGTCGAAAGTATCTTTACCGCATTGAGCATAGAATAACCAAAACAAATTTCCTCCAGTCAAGATAAGATGACGAACTTGTAAAGCCGGTTGAGGGACAGTGTCGAGAAGAAGTATTCTAAATCCATTCAACTTTAATTCTCGTAGATGAACCAATTGGGCCATCGAATTCAATAATTCCACAGATAAATCAGCCTTTAAAATAAATAAAAATGATTCATAGATTATTCGTTTGGTGACATACTTACATATTTATACAATGGTACACAATTGTAATTGATAGTTTTTAATTTTGATTGTATCAACGACAATGTTTCCACCTGAGGCAGAATTGTCAAAAATTTACGATAGTCTTTAAAATTTTCTGATGTGTTGTCGGTTTGGTCGTGTATGGTCAAATGTTGAACATGATTGAATAATCTGCCTATTGCATCAATAGTCTTACGAGTGTTGTCAATAGTTAACTCTAAGTCTTGATTTTGCCGAATTCTTTTCAAAATGAGTAAATCAGGGGAAGTATCAACATCTTCGACAGCGTTCGATTGGCTATTTTTTTCCATGAAATTTTGTTTACCCCATTTATCCACGTGTAACACAAGTCCAGAAATTGTTTTACAGAGCTCTACTTTAGTTGTGTTCGTTCTGTTCAGTGGTCGGCAAACACTACGCATTTTTATTTTTTGTTGCACAATTTTACATGGTTTAGCTTTTAGTCTGATTGAATCTGGAAGCGAACAAAAATTGTGCTATATTTGTGATGGCACAACAGATGCAAGCAACACACTAAATGAGCCGAATCAATTGAGCGATTCTGCGTACATCTACATTTTTATATTTACTAGTATGCTAATAAACAAATTTAATGGAGCACTACAGACATCTTTATGTTTGGATAGGAAATGAATCATTTTAATGAAGTGTGAAAAGTAATTTTAATTATTCTATCTACACATTAAAATAAATTTCAAAAATTCAAATGTTATCGAAACATAACCAAAGTTGGCTAGTCAACGAATAGAGTAGAAGAACCGACTCAAGAGTTCTGGTCCTCAGTAGGATCTTGACCAACTCAGTCCGAGTGTTTCCACTGGTACCGATCAACATCATCTACATGGCAGAAAGGATCGAGAAGGGAGAGAAAATGAGATTGACTGAAGGGGACGAGGACAGAGACTGCAACAGATTGACCTCCAAATACATCTTGATCAATTTTGGTGTGCACTATTCAATCCAAGTGTGCAATTTCCAAATAAAACTAATCCCTCCAGTAGCTCGTATAAATACATTCATTGGAAATGTGAATATTTTGTTCAGTTTATTTCGAAATTAGCTCGAATTGCAAAGGTGAACTGCGCTTTTACAATGATGAATTGCATCGTGAGTTATATCATTTCACAAATTAATCTTACAAACTGAAATAAAACTCTTCACTTTTTTTGATAGCTAAATGTACATTGACCCAATTTTAATTTTCAGTTGATATTGGAATTTGAGGATTTTTTTTATAGACGTCAATAATTTTACTTTTGCTTTTGTATATTTTTATTCAAATAAAAACTTTGGAAAATAATAAAATTTGTGTATATCTAAAACCAATTAAAGGTTCAAATGTCCTCATGCTTTTCAAACAAATTAAAAGTGATTTCAAATTACGAATTTGGCTTCAGGCAATAGTTAAAATTTGAAACACGCTCAAACTAACAATCTTGTAAGTTTTTTCATTTATTTAAGCAAACACAAATTACTTGAGTGGTATTCATACTTGATTCGATCAAATTTTTTCTCCAATCACTTCTACATGTTCACTTACTCTTCCCACTTCTCAAAAATGAAATCACTTTTTGATCAAATAATTCATTTCACTACTCTGCTATTAATGCTTTGTGGTTTTGCCTATTTTATTCTTTTCCCAATTATTTCATGATCAATTAAATCACAATTAAACAAAATGATTTTATTTTTATTTGAATTTTATTTATTTATTAAATCTCAAATGGTTTGGAATTTATGTTCATTATAATTGAGTTTATTGAATTTATATTTTATACTAATATTGCGTGTATATCTCAGCAGCCTTACTGGCACATCTCTTGAATCACTCAAATTAATCTTTTGCAAGTAAACGAATTTCTTCATGCACCAATTGGTGAATTCTTCTTCAAATTTACTTACAAAAGGCATCCTGACATCATCCATGGTCAACTCTTCAATGTTGGGAAATTGTCTGGCTAAATTCGTGACAAACGGTTCAAAGATGTCTTTATCGAAAGTATCTTTACAGAGTTGAGCGTAGAATAACCAAAACAAATTCCCTCCAGTCAAGATAAGATGACGAACTTGTATAGCAGGTTGAGGGACAGAGTCGAGAAGAATTATTCTAAATCCATTTAATTTCAATTTCCGTAAATGAACCAGTTTGGCAATAGAATTCAAAAATTCGCCAGATAAATCAACCTTTAAAATAGAAAATTTTTAGTAAACCATGAAGTTGATAGTTATACTTACATATTTAAACAATGGTACACAATTGTGATTGATACCTTTCAATCTTGATCTTATCAACGACAATGTTTCCACTTTAGGCAGAATTGACAAAAAATTGCGATAGTTGAAATAGTTTGGTGATGGGTTATAGGTTTGGTCGTGGATGGTCAAATGTTTCACGTGACCGAATAATCTGACCATTGCCATATCAATATTACTATTCTTGTTAATGGTTAGCTCTATGTCTTGATGTTTATTAATTTTATTCAAAATAAGCAAATCCATGAGAGTGTTGACACTTTCGACAAAGCTCGTGTGACTATTTTGTCCGCCGCATTTTTCAATGTGTAGCACAAGTCCAGTAAATTCTTTACAAAGTTGCTCTACTTTGTTCGTGTTTGCACTGATCAGCGGTCCACAAACACTACGCACTTTAGTTTCTTCTGACATTTTCTGTCAATTACACAATTTGACTTAGCTTTTAGTCTAACTTCAATTGCGTCTCTATCGAACGAAACTTGTGCACTATATAAAGAATAGGTAGTATCAATAGCCGCAGCAGCATGCAACACAACAAACAAACGGAATAAATGGAACGATTCTGCGTGCATCTGCTTTCCGGTAAACAAATTTAATGGAGCACTACAGACATCTTGAGGGTAGATTCTAGGCTAAGTAGAAATAAAATCTTTAAGAAAAGGAAAATAAAAATATTTTTATTTTTAACTTATACCAATATATAACAAGCAAATAACAAATTCAAATGTAAACCAAATAAGACTCAAGTAATGTCATTCCTGAGTTGGATCTTCAATAACTCCCAAGAACAAAAACTGTTTCCATCTATTAAAATTTCCATCCACAAGTGCAAAAAGAAACGGCCGATTGGCAGTAAATTCTGCTTCTTCGACTTTTTGTTTTATAATAAGCTGTCGCTTTGAACCACGTACAACAGTTGCAGCAGCTGCTTTAGTTCCATTCTCATGACACTCAATCACTGCTTTTTGGTATACTTGATCACCAAATAGTCCATGACTGTTTGGTGAGATTAGACTAAACTGTGCGGAATGCTGATCGAATGCATCTTGTATTCCAACCTTCTTCAGTGTTGGAATGAGTTGATGGGTTGCAGATAGTTTGAAACGAGGAATAGTTAGTTTTACTTTGAAATTGCGAAAGTTGGCGAAAATTGAGTTGAAAGTTGATGGTTTGAGGTGTTTTTGAATGTAGGTTTGCATTGGGATACCTTCGAGGGGAAGTATTAAAATCATGACAATTTGACTGTCTTTGTATGGTAATTTGACTGCTTTTGTGCCTGATTGGGAGTCATGGTAAAACCGAAATTTATATTCTTGAAACATCAATGGACATTTGATTACCTTTCCAGACGATTTGTGAAACTCGCCGTCCAGTTTTGTATTTGCTGTCTCAAATTTAGATCCCCAATTGGCATCAAAATAGACAGTGTTAATCAGAATTAGGCACGTGTCTTTAGTAATTTCATTCTTCAGGTTCGGGATCATTCCTCCAGTGGCACGGTCAACGTCCGAATTGATGGTTTGAAGTGCTTGTTGGTTGCGTCCTTTAAAATCGAGAGGTTTTGCACTTGCGTTCAGTAAATCGTGAAGAAAGTTGACGTAATTTTGGTTTAGTGCGAAACTAAAATAGAAAATCAATTCAATAATAAACACACCAAACTCTCACCTCTTCATGGGATACATCAAATTGGCAATGTTGAGAGTCCTAGCATTAGTGCCCAGCAAGTGTTGGTTCACCTCTTTAAACAGTCGCATCTGTGCCCTCAAGTAATCGTAATCAGTGTGGTCCGTTGCACTGCCGAACAAAGTCTTGACCAACTCAGTCCGAGTGTTTCCACTGGCACCGATCAACATCATCAACATGGCAGAAAGGATCGAGAAGGGCGAGAAAATGAGATTGACTGAAGGGGACGAGGACGAGGACAGGGACTGCAACAGATTGACCACCAATTGCACTTGGCCTGAGGAAGGGTCGGGTGAAGTGCTCTCGATGTACATCTTGGTCGATTTTGGTGTGCACAATTCAAATGTTAAAATAGAAATGAAATTAACAGAAGCTCGTTTAAATACAACCTATTGGAAATATGAATATCTTGCTCTCGTAATTGATTCAAATTACAAATGCCAACTGGGCATTTAGCATCAATTACTCATGAGCTGTTCCCATATTTATTTAAAAAAATTGTATACAAAAACTTCAACAGTTGCAAAATTAAATTTTATTTAATTGTATTAAGTATTAGGTATTTAAGTAGAAATAAATTTCAGTATCAACATCAATATTCAATTTCGTCCAAATCAAAATTCACTCTACGCATACCAGAAATCGTTTTGGTGTACCGTTCCACCAGTGGCACCAATTCAGCAACCCCATCCTGCTTTCTTCCATTTCTGTAGTAAATCCAGAAGAAATTTTGAATTTCACGTCCATAAGTGAGAAAAGCGCGTTTCATGTCTAGAATACACGATTCGGGCAGTACTTGAGTCTGATAGTAAACAAATCTTCTTTGGGCACAGAAACTTGCCAAACTGTTAAAATGAGTAAAATCGAGTGAGAAAAATAGTTTAAAACGCAATTGGTCCACATTGGGCAGTGCCCATTTGAGTCGATAAAGATGGTGAGGTGAGGTGACCGAGCAGAGTTCAAATCGACGAACAGATGGCAGTTGAGGCAGCCGACGTGTGACACTTTCAAACGGAATATGATAAGCACCATAAGTGTTGCCAAAATCGTCAAACAACATTCGCAGCTCACGAAGATTGTGAAGATCAACAAAACAGCTAAACAAGTTGTCCAAGCTAAAATGTAGAAAACCCAACATGCTCAAGTATTGCAATGCAGACCAGTTGTGCAGATTGGGCAACTCAAAGAACAAAAATTGAGGATTGTTAATGTGCATTTCGAGTCGAGTAACCTTTCTCAACAGTCGTTCAGGCTCCCTGATGAGTCCCATCTCCGTGTTGACTGACACCAAGCCAAAACGTTCAATTCGTTCAAATGGAACTTGAAGCTGTTGCCCGTTCACTCGCTGTGACCAATGATTGTCATAATCCATCACCAAATGGCGATCATTTCGTCTGACGCAACGACCATCTCGAAAGGTGAGCGTGTGCAGTTGTGTTGCATTCTGCAGTAGTGGTTCGAGTACTTCAAGTGGCCAATTTCGTGTAGACAATCGTCCATAATCAGAATAGTAAATTGCGAGTACTTGCAGATCGTGAAGATTATTGATGGCCATCAATGCATTCACATAGTCGAGTGAATCTCGTGTTTCGTGTTGAAAGTCAACAAAATACAAATGTGTCAGCGTGGGCCAGTTTCGCATCAGTTGGCCCAGTGATGGACGTTCACAGTCGCTGGTGAATGCAATGGTGAGTTTCTTCAGGCTCGGGAACATTTGTGCCATATCGGTAATTTGATCCAAATTGCGAACAAAAATATCGTGAGATATTTCAATCTTCTGATCATAATCAGGAGTTTCTTCATAAATCAAAGAATTTTCAAAACAATTATCGAATTTGAGTATCAAATCAAAAGTAAATCCATCTTCATCTTCTTGATCCACATTCAAGGAATGTATTATCTTTTTAAGCTGACCAATATAATGCCGTGTAGTACGACAACCAGCAAGTAATCGCAATTGAGTTTGAGAACGAAACACTTCGTGTTTGATGAAGTCAAGCCGGCTATGTAGTGATGCGAGTTGATGGATTTTCCATAAAGGAAGACGTTTGAAGATGTTGATTAGGACGAGTTCGGGTAGATTAGTAAATCTAGGAGTCATGATTAGCTTGATAAGTGATAAAGTCAAGCACAGAAATAGACACCAAATTAGTATTTTCCGGTAGCATGAAAACACAGATTTTCAACCAGAACAAAACCGAACTGCAAAATATGACAACAAAGTTTAAATATGAACAAACAAATGCAACCAAGTATTCAGAAGATTTGTGCGGCAGTGCCCATTTGACAGTTATAAACACTATTCATGCATGATGTTACACCGTAAATAGAAAGTAGTGTTTGTAGTTTATGAGGGGCGCTAACGCACCTACTCACAAAAATCGCCACTTAATACTTTGTTTTTGTTGTCATATTTTGCTGTTAAGGCTGAAAATGTGCTTTCAATGAAAACTTTTCATGTAACTGGAAAATACTAATTTGGTGTCTATTTCTGTGTTTGACTTTATCATTTGTCAAACTTATTATGGCACCTTCCTTTACAGTAAAAAAGTTTACCGATCCACCCGAACTTGTTCTATTCAACATCTTCAATCGTCTTCCCGTCTGGAAAATCCTTCAACTCGCACTTTGTCTTCGACGGAACAACATCAAACGCGAAGTGTTTTGTACTCGGTCTACTTGGCAGTTCCCAAAAACTAATCATCATTTTATTTTCATGGAGAATTGAAGAATATGTTTAATAAACAGTAGTGAAATTGTCCATCAATGATCGTATGTTCATTGCATCATTTCTGTATAAACGACAATGTTTTGAAGGAAGATGTAAAAGTGCGTGTAATAATCTAATTTTATTCAATGTTATCATCTCAAAAAACATTTTATATTGAAATTTTTTTGTACTTATCAGTTTACGGATACTATAGTTCATACTTCATATCACCCTGTCTGGTTGTACTTTAAACTTAAACTCTCACTAATCACGGACAATAAAGGCCAAATGATTAGACTGATGTTTGTGATAAATAATCTTGTTGACTGTTTGTGTGCTGGTCAAAGTGGTCAAATCGAATGGCTATCTTGTCTCAATCCCAGTCGGTTTTGACTGGTCTTAAAATGAACTTTAATCAATGATTGGATATGATCAAATCGTATATAAAGACAACTAGAAAGTATAAGTGGTATTGTGCATTTGAGTGATTTGGTTTATCTCATCGATTCTCTAATTTTGTTTGCCAAAATGTCCACTTTAACTTTGATTCAATTGTTTTGTGCAATTGGTGAGTTTGTTTTCTCTGTTTTTGAACACTCATCTATTTGTGTTAATCAATTTTTTTCTTTTTAGCATTTAATTTGAACTTCAGCTATGGAAATGCAATTGTGAATGAAGGCTATTCATCAACATTCGTAGTTTCTAATGTCCATTTACCCAAGAATGATTGCGATTACTCGACAAAAGAAACCAAAATGGCCAGACGACTCAGCCTGATCAAGGACATGAGCCGGGATGCATACCAACAGTGGAAAACGATTGAATTGGTAATTGGTGGATATAAAGGTATGACGATGACTGGTATGTTGAGCAGCCTTTGGGTGATGGGACTGAGGGACGAATATGAGCAGGGCAAAGAGTGGATTGAGCAAAATTACAACAGCAGTCACGTGTTGAAGGCCCGGCTGCCCACTTTTGTGGTTTCAACTGATTATATGGCCTCACTGTTGTCCTGCTATGCGCTGACCAATGATGGGACATTCTTGAAGAGTGCCAAACAAATTGGAGATGGACTGATGATGGACTTTGACACACCAACCGGTTTACCCAACTATAAAATGACTTTGAAGCGATATCCTTCATACCCTTATAGTGATTTTTTGGGTAATGCAGGCGGACAGCACCTTGAGTTCACATACCTGGCTGACATGACAAACGATTTGGAGATGAAGGCTAAGGTTGACAGGGTACGGACATTTCTGAAAAATGTTGAAAAACCCCATCACGGTCTGTACATGGACAGAATCAATGTCGTAACAGGCAAATGAGAAAGTTCATCCACAAGTCTCATTTCGACGACAAGTGCATTCTTCCAGTACTTGATCAAGAGTTATATACAGTCGGGTGGGCAAGATGAACAAGCGATCGAGATGTACAAAGAAGCGATCGATGCGGTGCTCAACAACGGGCTCATCCAAACATCGTCTCAAACTCATCTCACCTATGCCTTAGAGTTTCCAATCAATAATACTAATAATTTCAACATGTACTACATTGGTTGCTATTTGGGTGTAATGTTGGCACTGGGCGCGGATTCAATGCAGAAGCAATTGGATCACAGTGGTCCAACCACGGTGAGCAATGTAATCCAACAACAACAGACTCGCATCGAGCGCCACTGGACTCTCGCAAAGGCAATCACCGAAACGTGTCACCAACATGCAAACAGCAGCTTAACCAAACTACCAAGTTGGAGTGATACTAACAAATCATTTGACTTCACCTTAGCGTAAGTTTTGACCAATTTTTCGTTTGATTTTTAGTTTCTAAATTTTCTATTCTCAATCACACAGAACTGCATATGCAGAAAGCTATTTCGTTCTATGGCGTCTCACACAGGAAATCAAATACCGAGATTATGCCTGGGAGTTGGCACAAGCAATCGACAAGCACTGCCGGATGGAATATGGTTCGAACAAGGTCAATTACTTCGCTAATGTCGAGGATGTTGATGTTAAAGATCAAAGTGACAAACAATGGATCAATTTATGGTATCTTAGTTCTGCCCTCAAGTATCTCTATTTGACATTTTCTGCTGATTCCCTTCTCCCACTGGATCAGTGGGTCTTTAATCGGGCTGGCCAGCCATTGCCAGTTTGTAGCAAGAATGCTGCTTATCCTGCTCAAAAGTGTGTCCAATGTGATCCGTTCATTAAGTAGCAAAGCTCGTTGCAGCAATTGACGTTCATTGGAATTTGTGTGTGGTAAAATGAATTTGCCCATTATTTGTTCCTATAAAAATACAATTTACATTTTAGTCATTAATTAAGTATAAATTATATTTTAATTACATTTTACTGATTGAATCAATAATAAAACAATAAACTAAAAAAATATTTTAGGTTTTGGAAAATATATTGCGAGTAATTATAATTTAAATGCGTCTGTGTTGACCCGTTTCTGAACAGTTGTTCCCGTGACCGATGTTCGCAATCATTTGTGAATGCAACAACCACTAGCTTTTTCAAGTTAAAAAATATTTGTGCAAATTTTGTGTTACAAAGTGCGCACATACATGTTGTGAAATAATTAAAATAATTTTTTCTGATAAATCTTGATCGATAAATAAATACTCATTTAAATGTAAATTTACATACAAATTTACCCTCCTCCTTGAGCTCTGTGTTCTGGGGGTTTTGTAAACTCTATTATTTCTTCAATAAATGATATTGAGATCTAAATACTCAAAGTACGTATACACCAAATAAAATTAATAATTGAACCAGCTCTTATAAATACATCTTTTCTGAACCCAATTTAAAGTTCAAACAATCGTTATTTCGATCAAAATCAAAACGATTTGGCTTCAGGCAATTATTAAATATAAAAACACGCTCAATCAATGCTTTTTTTTACTATTTAAGCAAACAAAAATCTTATAAGTATGCCACAATTCGATCACAATTCTTCTCCAAGTCTTTCCAAGAAATTTAATTACGCTGTTCACTACTCAAAATGGAATCCATCACTGATCAAATTATCCATTTCATGACTCTTCTATTGATGCTTTGTGGCTTTGCCTATATGATTCTATTTCCCATTATTCATAATTAATAAAGTTTTATTTTATTTTTCAAATGTTCATTATTTACAATACAAACGAGTTTTGAATTTACATTACGCAACGCATTGACGGTGTTTACACAAAATTAAAGCTCAAAATGTGTTCTAATTTTTTACTGATTGAATCGATACTAAAATCTTCAATTTCTTCCAAATCAAAATTAATTCTTTTCATTTCAGCAATCATTTCGGTGTATCGTTCCACCAGTGGTACCAATTCTGCAACTTCATTGTCTTTTCTGCCATTTCTGTAGTAAATCCAGTAGAAATCTTGAATTTCATTTCCATAAGTGAGAAAAGCGCGTTTCATGTCGAGAACACACGATTCCGGTAGTGCATCATCAAATTCAGATTCAATAAAAGAACAAAAACTTGCTGAATTCTTAGATTCAGGTAATTCGCCAGAACGATCCAGTCTCAGGCGAAATTCAGCTACGTTAGGTAGTGCCCATTTGAATCGATATAGTTCGTATGGCGAAGTTTTAGAGCAAAATTCAAATCGACTAACAGATGGGAGTTGAGGCAATTGACGTGCTCGACTTTCGAGTGGCATACGAAAAGTAGCATTCGACGCATCAATTAGATGAAATTCTTGCAGGTTATGAAGATGAATTAAAGGACTAAGAAAGTAAGACAATGAATTGTATGCTAAAGTAATTCTCAAACTCAAATACTGCAATGAAGACCAGTTGACAAGAAGCCTTAAATCAGCACCATTGATAACATCCAGTCGAGTAGTCTTACTGATGAACTGTTCGTTTTTGACGTTATTGTCCAGCACGTAGTCAACCAAACCAAAACGTTTAAATCGATCAAATGGAATTTGAAGTGAAGCATTCAATTGTTGATTAAATTGGTGCTGAAACTCAATATAGCGACCAACAAATTTAATACTAAAGAAATCTCGAAAGTACAATGTGTGCAATTTTGTTGAATTTTGCAGAAGTGGTTCGATTATTTTTAATGACCATTTTTGGGGCAAAAATCCAGGTTGTCCAGAAAGCATTGCGAGTACTTGTAGATCGTGAAGATTATTTATTTCCATAATCGCATTGTCATATTCGAGAAAATCTTCAGTTATGCGTTGAAAATCTATAAAATACAAATGTGTCAATTTGGGCCAGTTTCTCAACAGTTGGGACAGCAATGGACGTTTGAAAAAACAGGTGAATGCCACTGTCAATTTTTTCAAGTTGGGAAACATTTCTGCTAAATCCTTAATTTGTTTTAAACTTCGAACATGGATATCATGAGGTAGCTTTATCTTATCTGCACCTAGATTTGTCACCCAATAATTGATGGGTGGAACGTCAAATTTGAGTATCAAGTCAAAATTAAATTTGACTTTATTTTGATCCATATCCAAGTTATTTATTATATTTTTTAGACGGGCAAGATGACGCATTGAAGTTCGACAATCGCCAAGTAACCTCAATTGAGTACGTTTTTGAAACACTTCTTGTTTGATGTTGTTTAGTCGTTGACAAAGTGACGCGAGCTGAAGGATTTTCCACACAGGAAGACGATTGAAGATGTTGAGTAATGGGAGATCGGGCAGATCGGTAAGTAAAGGTGCCATGAAGATTATTTAGACGAGATTCTAAGTTTTGTGAAAGTCAAACACAGAAATAGACACCAAATTAGTATTTTCTAGTTGCACGAAAACACAGAATCCCAACCTGAACCAAACCGAACACAATTTGATTTAGGATGATCTCACTGTATACAAGAGTATAACTCTACTGAACTGAACTGGTGCTATATAATTCGACTGCAACACAACACAATCACCGATCCAATTGAGCGAATCTGCGCAAATCCTTTTACCCTCAGACTAATTTAATATTTAATGAAACACTAGAGACATCTATAGACGTCGTGCATGAACGATTCAATATACGAGATATATAGAAACTGGTTATACTGACTACTATATAGTTTTGTTTTGAGTTTGAGTGGCAAACTCGTTTGAGAGTGATCATTTCCTTTCATGCATTCCTATTCAAATGTAAACAAAAAATCCTATTAAAAATATTTACTCCAAATTAATCTGAACTCAAAATGGAGACTTTAAATATCACCCTCAGAAGATCCGACAACAACAGTACGTGTTCATAAATACTATTTAAATCCTATCTTTTAATTTAACTAGAATTCTACAAAATTACGATTGACGAACCAAACTTGGACAAACTGGACAGAGAAATCATCGGAATAATCACAAAATCCTACATTTACACTCATGTTCGCAGTATTCATCTTCGTGATGTCAAATTGACTGAGGATTCAATTCACAAACTCAAGAGTGGCGCAACTTATACACTTTATTTGAGTGAGTATTTTTATCATGAATTAAAAATATTAAAAAATATTTTTATTTTGATTTTATTATTTTACAGGTCAAGTATCAAAAAGTTGCCTTAAACTGTGTGATGTGTATCTGTTTGAAGATATCTGATAATTTTTAAAATTAAATTTTTTTTTTTTATTGAAGTTTTTTATTTTATTTATTATTAAATTTTATGTGAAAGATACAATAAAAAATATTTATGGATAAACCTCATTTGATCAATACAAAATAGAAAATAAAATTCAAAAACAATATTTAAATTGTTGTAAGTTTCTTAATCACTGTTGAGTTGGATCTTCAAGAACGCCCCAAAACAGAAAATGTTTAAAATTGCCAAAATCTCCATCGACCAGTGCAAAGAGAAACGGTCGATTAGCGTTAAATTCCACCTCCTCACTTGGTCTTAATCTCTCAACATAATCAGCTCTTATTTCCGTTGTACCAGTCACGTGTGTTCCATTTTCGTTACACTCGATTACAGCTTTTTGAGACACGCCTCCAACGAAAAGTCCTGAACTGTTGTATGAGATTCCATCGAATTGAGCAACGTTCGATTCGAATGCATCATGTATTCCAAATTGCTTCAATATTGGAATCAGTTCATGAGTTGTTTCGATTTTAAAGCGAGGAATCGTTAATTTTACTTTCGCAATTCTGAAATTTTTTATAATCGAATCGAATGTTGAAGGTGTTAGATAACTTTTGATGTAGTTTCCAATTGGGACATCTTTTGGTGGGAGAATGATAATCATGACAGTATCAGTTCGGTCGTAAGTTAGTTTAATTGCTTTTGTGCCCCATTTGACGTTGTGATAAAAATAGAATTCATTCTTTTGAAACATTAATTCACAATATATTTTGTCATTGAAAGATTTGTAAAATTCTCCATACGGTTCTGTGTGCGTTCGCCAAAATAGATTATCTAAAAATGCGTTGAAGTGCACAGAACTGCTCAGAACTAGACCTTTTTCGTTTTGATTTGCTACTTCAGGAATCAGTGTTGTCAGGACAGTCGTTTCTTCAGTGTTGTTGTTGGGAATTATTTCTGAAACTTCTGAATTTGTAGTAAATTTTGGCAGGTTATATTCTTCATTATCGAAAGGTTTCACATGTAAATTTGCACTTGAATTCATTATGATGTGAAGAAAGTTTAGGTAATTTCGGTTTAGTGTCAAACTATACAATACAAAAGATTCAAGTTATTTTTATTTTTATAAATTAAAATATAATACCTTTGTTGATGATACATTAAACTCTCTTCACTCTTCAATATATTTGGATTTCTGCTCATCAACAGTTGATTTGTCTCGGCAAATAGTTCAATTTGTTCTGCAATGTAAACCGAACCACAACTGTCCCTGGTTCCATTTCCGAACAAAACACTGAACAATTCTGTGTAAGTGTTTCCACTGGCGCCAAGCATCAAAATCCATATCGACGAAATTATTGAATAAGGCGAGAAAATAAGATTTCCATTCGGCGATGACTCATACAAGGACTTGAACAAATTGAACATCAATTCAACTTGACCCTCTGGTGGATCAGGTAGAGTGTTATCGAAGTACATTTTTTGGCTAGAAACAGCAGTGCTTAAAAACCTACAAACTGAAAATTAAATTCACTAAACGCTGTGTGCTACACGAATAACTTTTTAATTGCTTCCGCAATTGACTCATATTACACATCTAAATTAGTGTTAACCGAAAGCTCATTTTAATGTTATAAAAACAAAAAATAAAACAAATTAGATAATTAAATTTTTATTCAATTAAACTGCACTACTTCACTAGTGGACTCATCAATATAATTAATTAAATTAAATTAATTTCTTTAATTATTTTTCAAATCGATGATTGAAAAATAACTATCATACCATACAAAGTCTGTATCATTTTGAGACACGATCAAATTAGCTTTGCAGCATTACAAAATGGCATTAATGAATTGCAAAATATTGACATTCATGAGGCAAGTAAAAGTGCAGCCAAAAAAGAGCAACAGAAAATGGTACATGTAATGCAACTCTAACGCCATCTAGACTTGGATAATTTAATTATTTAATCGACCATTATCAAACTTTATGACTACGACAAAAAAGTTGTAGTTATAAACAGGTAGAGTGGACACAACGCCGTGTTTGGGGGTAATTTTGCTTTATTATATGTCAATTAATTTGCACATTGGCTCACAAGCTAAATATGAACACCAATGCTTGGCTTGTCAATGCGTCGCCTCTTTTTATATCCAAAACTATGAGTCAAATAGAGATACAGAACTCAAACATCTACAAACACCATTCACAAGCATTGTCAGTGTCTATTTTTATTTTTATTACAGCAATTCAATCATGTACCTCAACTGTGTCATTGTCACCAACTAAATCTTCCAGTACAATTCCATGACTTTATCAGTTACGATAGTTATATAAAAATTGACACTTCAATGTTCTTAAGTGATACTTACAAATGTCACATTAAATTGTTTTCGTCCACATTAAAGTTTCAAATTTGAACTGTAAAACATCGCAAACCTTTGTTTCGTTTAGTACAGAGAGTTTAAAAATGGGAATGTAAGTTTAATTGTATTGAAATACCTAAACAGTGACAATTTTTTATGCCTTGACAGATTCAGCAGAAGCGATGACAATGGCGGCAAGTGGACCAACCTTTTGTACTTCACTCCAGACGCAAATAATCCAAATGGCAATGCAATCACGGTTGAAAATGAAAATTTGGAAAACTATTTTTCCAAAGTCGATGGAACAAATGAACCGATTGTAGAAGTGAACGTTTACAAAAACAATCTCAGTTGGTTGCCAAAACTTCAAGCCTCTAAAATATTTGGACTTTGGCATGAATTCACTCTTGTCAAGTCAACAAACTATTTCTGGTCTTTCGAAAAAGATGATTACGGAATTTGTGTTCAACGCGGAAAAGATGAGGATTATGTGAAAAACTTTTACCGTGGAAGTAAACGCACCGGAGTGGTGGATTCAGAAGGTCGAGTTCCTTTAAGTGGTCATAAGGGTGCTACGATTCAGGATGTATTCAAGTGGATTCATCGAAACAACTTTATCCATAGGGGATATGATCTAACTGACAGTGCTTGTCACAACTTTGCATCGGGCTTGTTTGAAGCTGTTGCACGTCAAAATAACTCGAAACTCAAATAATTGATAAATCAGACAATTTTTTATTTAATGTTTGTTTTAAAAATATTTATTTCTAATTTTTAAAATAAAATTTTAAAATAAAATTAACATGATAAAATTTGAATTCTGAATTCATGCATCAATTCGATCATGTTCTTCAAGCCACTTTTCAATCGCATCCATCCTCTCTTTAATTGGCAGTAAATTGCGTTGCAACTGATCAATAGTGCTCACCATTTGTCTCAAATCAGCCAGCAACTGTTCACCAATGACCATTGTAACGAGATTCGCACCTGTCATTGCTGCAAGTGCAGTTGTGGTGAGAGAGGATGCCGCATTGAGCAATCCATTGCCCACACCACCGAGTACGTAACTTTGTGCAATGTTTGACACAAAGTTGGCTGCACTCACAACCGAATTCATCAGTAGGTCACGTCGTTTGTCTTCTTGGTACTTTTCGAATGATTCCAATTTGCCTCCAACTTTGATCTTCAATTCAGCTTAAATCAATTAAATCAATCAAAATTAAGTAAAATGGATAATTAACAAATAAGATAACTTACAAAGTTTCAATCGAACCTCATTGTACAACGGACCCATTCTGACATATTTTCGTTGAATATTTCGAATAATTTGATCGTGTTTCTCTTCGGGTCCAATCTCGTACAGATTCATCAGTCCTTCCAATTCGTGAATGCCCTTCTCAAGTTCAGTCATATTGAAACGAATATAATTGAGAACAACACTCGATTCGTCCACAACATTTTTGGCATCATTGATGACTTTCCAAACTTTTTGCAATTGTCTAAATTGACAAATTATTGTAACAGTCGAAAGACAAACTGAGATTGCAATCATTCGATTTGCCATTGAGGCAAGACTGTGATCAGTTTCGGTGACCACCGTTTTGACATCATCCGGCGTGAGACATTGTTTAGTAGACAACAGGGGCAATGTCTGCTTAAAATGCTCCGTTCCATTCTTATTATTACCACAAATTCGTGTCAATTCCTTGTGACACTCAGAAGGATCAATTTGAATTTCAGGATTCGAAATGAAATTCTGCATTTTGAGTGAAAACTCCTTTAATTGGTCAAAAATTGCTTTTGTTTCTGACAGTTGATCCAACTTGATTGACACATTGAAGGAGGTCTGTAGGCCGTTGAGGCCCATTGTAAAATTTTTCTTGAATACCTCAGTAAAGTTGTCCTCGTTACTTCTTTGTTGTTCAAGATTATGATTATTCAAAGTTGATGGCGACATTTTGATGTTTTATGTAGAAAGAGCACAATTCAAATGATTTTGAGCAAATGTTCAAATTTTATTTTATATTCAGTAGCACAAGACGATTATTTGTATCCACAAATGTAACTAATCAAGTAGTGAAAAGGAGTTCTGTTTTGTGGCGTGATTTTGCATCGTTCGTTTAGCGCTAAACCGAAAATGAGTGAGAATCTAATTGATATTTCCTTTCCTACGAATTGTTCTAATCTTAGTTGTGGTGGGGTGACTTGAATGTACGAGAACGTACACAGAAACTTATTCAGGCGAAGTGAGAGAAGGCAATCATTTCTTGGAATTGATTTGTTTATGTCGACAAAAGTGACAGTGAACGCTTCCATTCATTCACTTAAGTAAGAAAGTCACAATTGCCAGACAGCCTTGAGTGCACTACGTGTACATTACTGCATTTCTTGTTTTTCACACTAATTTTTCCTCCTACTCTGAATTTGAAAACAAAACTGAATTTCGCCTGAAAATTTGGTTTATTTGGAATAAGAAATTCGTAAAATTGTATTTGATTTAAATATTTGATTTACAAAATATATTATCTTGAGAATAATAATTCAAAATATTATTCTACATTCATAAGATTATCCTGAAGCCACTGTTTGATTTTGTCAATTCGCTCTTTGAGTGGCAGCAGAGTCAACTCCAGTTGATCGATATCTGCGAGTTGTTTACGAAGCTGTTTCAGAGTGTCCTCACCAATGGAAATAGTATACAAATTAGCCGCTGTAACTAGTGATAGTCCCACTACTGCCAGTATCGATGCTCCTAATGCGAATGGACTAGCAATGCCTTGAAATATGCCCATTTGTGCAATGTTTGTGAATAATTGAGCTGAACTGATGGCAGAATTGAGTAGGAGGTCACGCTTTTTGCCTATTTGAAAGACTTCAAACGATTCCAATTTTCCGTTTACCACAATTCGTAGTTGAGCTAGATAAAGTGAAATATTAATTTGTTTGATGTTTGACAAATAAATAAATAAAAAGAAAACTTACAAAGTTGATTACGTGTTTCGAGATACAACTCTCGCACTTCCGAATACTTGAGATTGACTTTCATAATCAGAATGTCGCGTTTGCGTTCGTCATCTTCAGTTTCATGCTGTTTGAGCCAAGGTTCCATTTCGCCAACACTCTTTTCCAATCCTTTCAAATTGATTCCCATTTCAGCAATAATTTGTTTCGATTCTTCAGTAACATTTTGTGCATCTTTGATAACCTTCCAAATCTCTCTCAACTGAATCACCTGACAGCTAATGGTAACAACAGAAAAGGCAACCGAAATTGCAATAGTACGATTGGCCATTTTGATTTGACTTGCACGAATGTCATTGATCACAATGTTGGCTTCATCACTCGTAAGACATTCTTTGTTGGACAAAATTTGAAACGATTCCTTGTAATCAGATGTACAGTTGGGCGATATTTTGTTGATTTCCTGATGACACTCGATTGGCACAATTTTGCTGGGGTCTGACGCAAGTCGATCTGCAAGTGAATCGAGTTGTTCAAATGCTGTTGCAGTGCTTTCTAGTTGATTTAGCGAGTTTTGAAAACCAAATGTTGCACCAGCACCTCTCAGGTGGAATTCGATGTTTTCTTTTTGTTTCTGGTCCATATTGTTGTGAAAAATCTTTTAAACTTATAACTAAAAAATTGTTCACAAATGTAGAAAATATTGCACTTTCTTGACTGAATGCGCTTTCTCGTAAGTTATTTTCGAATGCACTTGATATTATATATGCAATTTTACTCATGCGCAAGAGTTGTGATTTTCATATACATGTACAATTGTTCAACATTCCACTTCAAAAGGGAGACGACAATCTTATCAACAAGAAAATTAATTTTTTGGCAACTAGATGTCACTTATGTACTCGAGTATGAATCAATTGAATACAAAATTAATTTATTGTGTTATTCAATAGTAGCTATTGACACAGAAAATAAAAAGCCATGAGCATTGACTTTTATCACAGATAATTTTAAATAAATTTTTTAAATTGTCTGTATTAATACGATAAAATCGAATTTCTAATTTAAATATTTAAATATTTGTCAATTTTCATTCAATCATTTTTTATTCCCACTTAATTACTCAACATTAATGCACCATCTCTCAAATCAAAACAATCATATTATTAAAGTATTCAGAAATTTGCATGCAGTAGAGCAACAAGTTGCCAACAACCAAATAGTAGCAATTCGTACACAACTGTTATTATGTAATCTAAAGTGAAAATTGATGTTTGTCAGGTGCGTTGAAACACCCAATTTCACAAAATAAACTAACTGGAAACTGTTTATGTGAGCAAAGTATGCAGCACTCTTTTTGTACTATTAACATATATTTTGTGGGTAGTTTTATTAATTTATTGACACAATCTTATATCTCAACAACACACATGTCACTAACCAAATATCTCACAACTCAATCGCTTCATTGACAATCGTCTTACATGGAAAATTCCTTGACTTTCTATATAGCAACCAACACTTGTTGTTGCAGTAAAATAAACATTTGATGTACATAAGAGGAAAACTTTTCGCGGAATTGCAAATTCTATTATTGTAACATATGAACATACGAACACTGCAGTGAATGTAGCTTTTGACACGAGTTTAGAAATTACTGCAAATATTGAATTCCGCTCAATTAGTTTGAATTTGCAATTTATTTATTTTCTTGGAAAAGTGGCGAAAAACTAATTTTCACGTATAAAACGTCTCACTGTTCGACGCTTTCCACTCAAGATTGACTTTGAACATTTTGCACAAATACAATTTTTAGTTCAGATTTACAAAAATGAGTCAGTAAGTTTAATTAATATTAATTTTTAATATTTTTTAATGTTTACTGACTAATATTTACAGAAGCTGCGGCAGCGATGATAAGGCCATCAAGGGCGGCGAATGGACCAAAGTGTTGCACTACACTCCAAATGCTACTAAACCTGGCGATTCTGCAATCAAAGTTCCAGATGAAAATTTGAAAAGCTACTTTGCCAATGTCGACGGAACGGGCGATGCGATTGTTAAAGTGAAAATCTACAAAAACAATCTGTGCGGAGGTTGGGTGCCAAAAGTAGCCGGACTTTGGCACGAATTCACCGTGGTCGAGTCCACCAATTGGTACTGGTCTTTCGAGAAGAATGATTACGGAATTTGTGTTCAACGTGGAAAAGATGAGAATTATGTGAAAAATTATTACCGAGGAAGTGAACGTGCCGGAAATGTTGAACCTGAAGGTAGAGACCCTCAAAGTGGCCGCAAAGGTGATACAATGTATGATGTGTTTGTATGGCTCTATCGAAAGGACTATCTCAACGAGGGCTATCACCTTACCGACAGTAATTGTCATTACTTTGCATCGTTGCTGTTTGAAGCAATCGCCTGTCAGAAAGGTAGAAAACTTAAATAGCTATTAAATCTATAGATCAATGAGATTGTTGACTTTTGATTTCATAGTTTGTATGATATCACAATCTATAAATTTATTTTGAATCACCTTGTAAATTCATACAACTTTGCAGACAAATTGCACAGGTATCTGAGCAATACCTCAATTGACACAGTACACACTAGATACAAATGTCTCGACGATTACCTTAGGTGGCAATCATTGATCTATATTTAACCAATAATTTATTGGCAATAAACCGTTCAAAAAATCATACAAAAAATTCGCACAAATTTTCATGTTACTATAAGAATGAAATTTATTGAGCATACAAAATTAAATAATATAATCCATTAAATAATCATTATTAATCTCAAGCGTTTGGCAACTAAACTTTAGATATAATTCAAAGCGCCAAATGCAAACACACACACTTGACTGCGCATTAACTCTTGTCAACTATTTGTCTTCTATCAGTCGTATCTAAGAGAGGCACACTCGACATGTGTGTTTGATCATCATCATGATAATCATCATCGATGACTTGATCGTATATGTGTGCAATATGTCAACTCGAGAGTGATTCACCCCAATGTACATTGTAAATTGGTCGATCATCATGACAACGCTCATTCGCACATTCGATACATACACAGAGTCAGATAAAGTATATATAACAGTCGTTTAGTTCTCTCGTTCTGAGGAAGACAGTTGTAGTTTGGTTGGTTGGTTGAAGTGGCATTGCATCCCCGTCAGTCAGTTAGTCAAAAAGAGAGAAAACTTGTTTGTGTCGGTCTCTCTCTCCCTCGATCGACCAGTGTTTTTGATTGCTCAATTAGACGAGACTTTCCTCTACACTCTCTACCACACCAGCCGCATTGCGGGTTGTTGATGTTATTGTTGTGATCACGTAATACACACGACGTAGTCCAACTTCTTCCAAGAAAAAATGCCGAACCAAGAAGATTCTCGTCACTGTTGTGCGGTGATTCTGGCCATCATTCTACCACCACTTGGTGTCCTGATGATGGAAGGCTGTGGCTGTGATCTGCTGATCAACATTTTGTTGACTCTGTTGGGTTTCATTCCTGGCATTATTCATGCAATGTATATTATTTTTGGTAAAAATAATTGAGCATTTACGATTTGATTTTCTACTTTCAAATATATCGATTTACTAAAAATGATGAGTTAATTTTGTCATCAAAATCATTGCATTTGATTTTTGTAATAATTTGTGATTCAAAATTACTTAAATAAATAAATAAAAATATTATTTCATAAATTAAATAATTATTTTGATAAATTATCCACCAATAATGAATCATCATTAGATTATTATTATTAATAATAGTTCCCCTCGCACAAGAACATTTACGTAAGCATAAAAATTGGCCACAAAATCTAATCGCACGTGCAAACATTTTCTCGATAAGGTTTTGATATTGTTACAAAAGTTTCTTTTATTATCAACACGTTTTATGGATGACTCCAAGTTGGGAAACTTTTTGAATTTGCTTAGTAAAAATTGGCAAGTACGTAAAAATACGTAAGATGCACCCCATGTGCCTTTAGGTTTGTTAGGTACCCAACATTTTTTGGCTATATAAATTACACCCTAAAAGAAGTATTACTCAAACCTGTCAATACTCTGATTTTTTCTCCGATTTTTTTCGAATATCTCCAAATACTCCCAAAAATGATTTTCACCTACTTCTTCACCCGTTTCATCCACTTCATCAAACAAATCGTCCTCAATCGCACCTCCGAATCCATGACCCAACTGATCAACGCCACCTACGAAGAGGCAATTCAATCAGACCCTCAAGCTGCACCAGAACTTGAACAAATTTTTGATATGAAAAATGTCAAAGAAGCGAAACTAATTCTCTTTGGCCTTGGCTGGGCGTACTCTTTCCCACCGTTTGCAATTCTACTTTTGGATGGCTTTCAGGTGCGTCATCTACTGTTGAATGTATCAGTTTATCTATTTTTTGGTTATTGGTTCGCACTGGCGCATGCGTCCTTTGTGATTGTACGAATGAAGTATCCGAGTTTGGTGGCACTGTTTTATGGCGGGATTTTTGTTAAGAATTTTACTTTTAAATTGTGGAATAAAATTGAGTAATTGGTTCAATTTTGTTTTTTCTTGACGACGAAAAGAAAGAATTTGATATATTGTTTAAAATCAAAAAATATACTGATGTAAGATATGATCTAATGTTAAATAAACAATAATTAGTAAAAACTATTTTGCCTTCTCTCACTTGCAATATGAAACGATTTAGTTGTGATTCGATAATTTCCAAATAGACTAAAAGCATAATTTTACAATTTTAAAATTGACATGAGAGCAGCCAAGCCAAATCGATTTGACACAAAACGCAAGTCTCATATTCTAGCCCCAAAACACAGTGCAAAACAATTGATATGTGAAAGCGAAGTTAGTACAGATAATATTTTCGGATTTGTTTAAACTTTGCATGCCGAATTACATTAAACTGAGTGTGGTGGGGTTAATTTGAAGAAGGTGACAAATTGTTTGATTATTCTCAACATTTTTCTCGAGTGTTGTGATTGACAGCATTACCAATACGTATTACCAATATGTATATACAGTAGGCTTGATATTTTTTAGAAATGAATGAATTCGCAGTGTAAACATTATCAAAATATAAATTTAGAATTATGAGATGTTTTATAAAAGGTGAAAATTGGCGATGGTTGGTCGACTAACGTTGTGGTACTCGAGGATTATGCGGTACGCAAGAAAACGAGTCTGAAAATTGGCGATGGTTGGAAGGCTAACGTTATGGTACTCGAGGATTTTGCGGTACGCAAGAAAACAATTTGAAAATTGACGATGAGTGCAAGGTTAGACGTTTCCCAACTTGGTTATTCATATGAGTTTCATAAAACGATCGAAAATTGGCGATGGTTGGTCGACTAACGTTGTGGTACTCGAGGATTATGCGGTACGCAAGAAAACAAGTCTGAAAATTGGCGATGGTTCGTCGACTAACGTTGTGGTACTCGAGGATTATCCGGTACGCAAGAGAACGAGACTGAAAATTGGCGATGGTTGGAAGGCTAACGTTATGGTACTCGAGGATTTTGCGGTACGCAAGAAAACGATTTGAAAATTGGCGATGGTTGGAAGGCTAACGTTATGGTACTCGAGGATTTTGCGGTACGCAAGAAAACGATTCGAAAATTGGCGATGGTTGGAAGGCTAACGTTATGGTACTCGAGGATTTTGCGGTACGCAAGAAAACAATTTGAAAATTGACGATGAGTGCAAGGTTAGACGTTTCCCAACTTGGTTATTCATATGAGTTTCATAAAACGATCGAAAATTGGCGATGGATCGAAGGCTAACGTAATGGTACTCGAGGATTTTGCGGTACGCAAGAAAACGATTCGAAAATTGGCGATGGTTCGTCGACTAACGTTATGGTACTCGAGGATTTTGCGGTACGCAAGAAAACGATTTGAAAATTGGCGATGGATCGAAGGCTAACGTTATGGTACTCGAGGATTTTGCGGTACGCAAGAAAACGATTCGAAAATTGGCGATGGTTGGAAGGC
Source organism: Rhizoglyphus robini (assembly GCA_023373905.1). Classification (NCBI taxonomy): domain Eukaryota; kingdom Metazoa; phylum Arthropoda; class Arachnida; order Sarcoptiformes; family Acaridae; genus Rhizoglyphus; species Rhizoglyphus robini. The sequence continues at coordinate 761,680 of JAKIJQ010000020.1, forward strand.
TAACGTTATGGTACTCGAGGATTTTGCGGTACGCAAGAAAACGATTTGAAAATTGGCGATGGATCGAAGGCTAACGTTATGGTACTCGAGGATTATCCGGTACGCAAGAAAGCGAGACCGAAAATTGGCGATGGTTCGTCGACTAACGTTGTGGTACTCGAGGATTATCCGGTACGCAAGAAAACGATTTGAAAATTGGCGATGGATCGAAGGCTAACGTTATGGTACTCGAGGATTATCCGGCACGCAAGAAAACGATTTGAAAGTTGGATTCATCGTAAAAATCTAGGAACATTGATATATCATGTACTCGATACGAAAATGTGTCCTTGGTACCGAATAAATCATTTGAAGGTTTCAGCCAACAGGCAAGCACAGAGCGAGTTTATGTGTTCGCGTAAATGAGTGTGTCATTTATTGTTTTGTAACATCCTTGGCATTAAATGTTATCACTAAAGTAAGATTTTGTATTTAAGGCACGCAACTTTATTCATCTAAATGAGCAAGCGTGCGGTCGCTTTATTAAATAATTGAGTTAAGTACATTGAGTTAAACAATTGAGTGATCAGCAAGGCGACAATCAAAGCAATAAATTGCTGGTAAGCACACGATATGCACTCAGGAACAAAACATTGAGTTAAATCATTGAGTTAAATATTAGAGAGATAATTGAGTTAAGAATTGAGTTAAACAATTGAGTTACGAATGAACCATATTAAAAGGTGGGTCTTGAATATAGATGGAACAATCAACAAGGTCGCGAATGGACTTGAAAATGTCTGATTATTGAAATAAGACCGCAATTGGTCAAAATAATCAAATGAATGATCAAAAAAATTAATTAAATGTTTTTATATTTCTAAAAAACAAGTATAAACTGATTTCTTAATTTACAAGCTCAATTTTTATAACATTAGAAAATTTAGAAAAGTACGGGAAATAACTTAAATTAACTTAACCGAGAACCCGTACATTTGGATTTTAAGATTAAATATAAAAGTATATTTTTATGAAATAATTTTTATTCGTACTATAAAACTCTTGATTTTTTACCTCCAGTTTGAATTTAGATTTGTTTGTGTGGCAACCATAAAAAAAAGTTAATAAAAATAAGTATATTCATCAAACAAATGCTAAGTAATTAAATTCACCTTTTCTCACCTCTCAGATTTTTACTATCAAACGAATGGCTACGAATTTGATAATCTATTCAATTAAATCGACTCTATGTATACAATTTTCCCCCATTAATAAAGTTTGTTCAAATTGTTTTTGATGATTTTTAGTAACAGCTGTTTGGTTTGCTAAAATTCGATTGTGGATATTTTTATTTGATTATTTGATTAATTAATTATAATAAAAAGTTTTAATTACAGTGACAGTTATCTTACAGGTTAATTGATTTGCCATTAGTGATTATTTTCAATTTGTTGCATCGGGTTTCAAGAGCTGAATGGCTAGATAAGTATGAAACGAATGACCAAATAGACTGGAAAGATTCAAGAATTACCGCATTAGATCTTGTTCCCAGTGGACTCCCCAATTGACAATCGATTATATTTCAAATATGTTTTTTTGAACCAACTTATTTAGCTTTTATCCTAAATTTAATTTAATTTTAACAATTTAGCTCTAATCCTAAATTTAAAAATGTCATTTTTATTTTTTAATGATCAATTAATATTGGATGTAGAGGTATTTGCCTCCGTTCCCTATTTGATTCATTCATATTTTCCAAGAAATTCACTAAACAATTCTCTTTACAAAAGTGTGTCCCACTTTGAACTTGACTCTACAAAAAGAAAACACAATTAAAATTTCAATGTCAAACAGTCCAAAAACAGCTTATTAATAAAATTAACATTAAAAACACATTTCATACATATTATTTTGTTTCTAATTAGTATGCATTCTGCAGTGTTAATGCATATGGAAGTACTAACAAGAAGATTATATACGACAGTTTGCGTTTTTCAATTCGTGTTTACTTCTTAATGAACCGTTTTGCAAATAAAGAGCCAAAACGAGTACTCGACTCAAGTACTAAAACAGATTGCCAACCTGAATTCGACTTCAGTCCTCTTCCAGACTTTGAAGCGTGTGCGTGCATAAATTTTCAAGTTCAAAATGGAATCGAATCAAGATGTCAAAATCTACGCTAATGAATACAACTTTGCGAACGAAGCAATTGGACTCAATTTGTCAAAATCGCCTGTTTCGTAAGTGGCTTTGCCAGTAATGTGAGGCTTATAATTAATGACCCAATAAATATAGTCACTTTGCCAATAAAAAATAATTATTTTTCCAATTAGTGATCTGACCAATAAAAGTAGTTTTTAATCCCAATAAATTTTGTTATTCAGCCAATAGTTAAAAATTGTCAGATAAGAGAGTTATCCAAACGTTTATAGCAAATTTTAATTCACAATTGGTCTAGTATTACTTAAACTTGTCTCTCGTGGATCCTATTTCCAGTTGGTTGGCCGAAAGAGCGATGCTCAAATTAGCCCACAAATGCTCTTTGCAAGGGTAATTCTTGTAATCAATTTCCAATGGACAAATGGGGTACCAAATGAAAGCTTATGACTTGTAGAATCATAATATGAAAGTTTTATCTGGATCCCGGCAATGTAAAAGGATATATCCAACAAAGAACTTGCAGCACATTTCAGTGCATTTGAAAGGTCTTGGTATGGATTCTTTCATTGATGGCACAGTAATGTCTTAGTTCAATAACTCATAGATGGCTTACAATTGATTGGATTAACCATGAAATTATAAACCACGGAGAATCTTCTTTGCCTTTCTAACTTTATCTCATCATAAAGAGTTTAAGTTTTATCATAATAGGGATATTGCCTTTTTACAACCAGCGCTAACCCGTTACGCAGATAGAGAACAAATGCGGGAAATTTTAAACACTTAGGATGAGATCTTATTGACATCCTGACATTGTTGAGATAATTTCCTGACGCACCACTGTGGGGTAGGATTCATTAGATACCTATTGGGAAAATAACAAAATATGCAAATTTAAAAATTAAAATTATTGGCCAAATCACTAATTGGGAAAATAATTATTTTTTATTGGCAAAGTGACTATATTTATTGGCAATAAAATTATAACCCGTAATGTGACGAGCCTCAGTTGCCACTTTAGAAGGTATGACTTGCAGAACGTGGTAGTATTTTGTTTCCTCTTTTGTTATCCCCGCGAGTTGAAATTGGGCGTTCATCTGATTGAACCACATGGCTGGATCCTCAGGATACCACGGCGGTCCCTTGACTGCCACTGCGGCAACCATAGCATCATGAAGGGCTTTAAGTGCTGCGGCTTCTGCCATTTTGGATGGAATGACAATTTGTTGAGTTGACTTACTTGGAGAAGCGATTGGGACAAATGGTCTGTGAAGAGGGGGTGGAGACGGTACTTTTGGTAGAGTACTGGCCCAGGCTGAGACAAATTCTGTGAATAGGTCGAGTTGGTTGTCGTTGTTTGCGTCGTTGTTTTCGTCGTCCGATGATTTGCTGGACATTCGTTGTTAGATGCAACGATGATGAGTTGGCGCTCGTTGGTTTGATGATTTTTGCGTGTTTGTATTCGGTCACCAGTGTGTTACTGGTTCCATTTGACGATTAACGCGTGTTCGTAGTTCGGGTCACCAGTGTAGTGTTTGGAACGAACGAGTTTATTGAATCATCAAGTGAGATTGATACATCATAGTCGAGGTGTTGTTCGCTCGACTGATCAAATCCAACTGGCAGGTTGCAATGAGCAACTGGCCATTACATAGGATGTTCGTGTGTTGATAGTTAGTGAGTCAGTGACTGGATGCGTTCCGGTGAGATCGGAATGCACTGGTTTAATCTAGACTGAGTCCGATCGTGGGAAGCTGTCGTCAAGTCACGTACAGATCATTACGATGAATTGTTGTCAGTTACACGGTGGGTGAATGTTCGACAGAGGATGTTTACGTCTGGTTCGGACGGGCACCACAACAGATTGCTTACAATAATTCGATTTCTGTCCTCTTCTAGACATTGAAGCGTGTGCGTGCACAAAATCTCATAATTCAAAATGGAATTGAACCAAAATGTCAAAATCGATTTTCAAGAAGACAACATTGCGAACGAGTCAATTGGATACAATGCTGACAACCAGGAGAAGGTGAATAGCAATTGCGAATTACTCTAAATGGATGCTGTTGTGCTGGTGATTACTGGCGACAGGGAAATTGACTCTAAAATATGGAACCTGAATCTCAACCAAGTTGGAATTGCTGATCGATATCCGGAAAACATTGGTCGAATTTTAATTTTGCAGTTCCTGTACATTTTAGTAGTTGTGACACTCTTGTTCTATGGCGCTTTTCGCTTGTATTAGAATAAAAAACTAACTTGTAAACTCAATGTTACCAGACATTATTCTTGCTACTGTAGTCAAAACTCTTTGAATTCTGTAGTCACTTACAATAAAACTCTTGAATACTTTTAACACTATTACTATAATAATTATCTTTGCATGAAATATGGTCCATTCTATAGTTAATTTCAAAATATGTTTTAAATAAATTAATTCTTTTATTTATATATGTTTTATTAAAATTTTTAGTTTATTGGAACAAGTGGTCCCACAGATCTGCGGGTCTTAAACAACACGGATCTATCGATTATAAAAAGGTAAAGATTGTTGCTTCAAATTAAACAGATTCTAAACGTTTCTTTATTTTAATTATGTTTTGAAATTTAAAAAAACTTTTTTTAATTCTCAAGCGACATCGGTGTTTTATATTTAAATAGACAATCAAGAATTTTTTTACCTGTGTTCCATACTATGCATTTATTAATTCGAATTACAGTGAAAATCAAAGTGTTTTTTATAAATCTCAATAAATATAGTATATTTTTAGTTATTTTCTCCGCTCACATTTTTATCCTTCCATACTTTCTTGGAAGTCCACTAATCAGCTTACTTCACAAAATATGTGTCTTACTTTGGACTCTATCATTAGGAAAAATAAAACACAATTAAACTTTCAATGTCAAACAGGGAAAAGCTTTCATACAGACTCGGTTCATCTAATTAGTATGCATTCTGCAGTGTTCGTACAAATGGAAGTACTAAGAAGATTATATACAACAATTTGGCTTTTCAATTGGTGTTTGCTTCTAATAGAATCGTCCGTTTTGAACAAATAAAGTGTCAAAATGGGTACTCGACTCATGTACTTATACAGATTGCTCACCTGAATACGACTTCAGTCCTCTTTCAGACTTTGAAGCGTGTGCATGCTGAAAATTTTGTATTTCAAAAATGGAATCGAATCAAGAAGCAATTGGACACAATGCTGACAACCAGAAGAAAGAGAAGAGCACTGACGAAATTCTCGAAAAGGATCCTGCAGCTGTGCTGGTGACTACTGGCGACCGGGAAATTGACGCAAAAATATGGAACCAGAACCTGAATCAAGTTCGCATTGCTGAGCAGTACCCAGACAACATTGGTCGAAGTGCATGTCTGTTACTGTACATTTTGGTAGTTGTGGCACTCTTTCTCTATGGTGCTTGTCGATTCTTTTAAATCAAAATGTACTTGTAATAAACGCAACGTTACCAGACATTATTCTTGCTCCTGTATTATTCTTTTTAATTAGTAGTAGAACTCTTACTTACAATCAAACTCTTGCAAGTTTTTCTGTAATTTTTTTTCATTTAACATTTAACATGCAACTAATATTTTCATGTCCATTCTAAGGTTATTTTTCAAAACCATTTTAAAATAAATTTATTTTCTAATTCTTATAATTGTGTGTTATTTTTATTTTTATTTAATTAAAAAGACATTGTGCTGTATCGTTATCGTACATTTTATTAAAGGTAATTAATTTTTATATTTAAGATTTCTTCAAATTTCTTTTAAATTTTCAGATACAAAACATGAAAATTCGATTTTTTATATTTTTATGTTTTTGGAATAAACCCCGTGATCAATCAATTGGAAAAAGTATTATTCATTTAAATTTCATTACCTCACTTTCCATGCTACTTCGAATACGAAAAGGTAAAGAATTTTTTTAAACTTAACCAGTTAAAACTTCACTTGGATCTATTTATAATTTGAATTTTCGGTAACCTTTAACTCAATTCATAAGCTAAATCGTTCTCATAATTCTCTAAATTACCGGTTACCTGATAATAATTTAATAATTCGAATCAGTGTGAAAGCCACAGAGCACCACTTGAACTGTGTCAATTAATTTTATAAACAAAATATCAGGTTTAATTTTTTAAATAAATTTTTCAATTCCAAATACTAAATTGACTTAATTTGGGGTTTGTTTCATTAATATGCTTCTTGTGTACTACAACAGTTACTGATTGGATGATATTATTTGGAAAAAATATTTTATTAAATCATATAATTACTTTCATAATGTCCAAGTCGTTTAAATGGTCAACGGAAACAAAAGATATACAATTTTTAATTTTCAAACTATTACTAAACGAAATAGATATTAAAAATTTCAGAAATTTTAAACATTAATATATATCATCGTAATTTGCAAGAGTCAATTTTATGAGTGCAAAAGTTTCTCACCAATTATACCTGAACTGTAGTAAATTACTTTAAAGAACCATATTTGCTCTTGACAATGTAGAGAAAGAATAAGCTAATGTAGGATAAAATCTAAATTTAATTGAATTGATTAGTAAAATGCAAATATTTCAATGTACTTTTTTTTCTCACAATATGAAACGATTTGGTGGTGATTCGATAGTTTCCAAACATACGAAATGCATAACTGTATAACAGTCGACTGTGATGTAAGTTTTCCGCCTATATCATCGGGGACAAACAAATTTACTTTAATTTTAATATAAATTAGAGGTGAGCTTTGGAGACCCGGTTGCCCCGCGACCCTACCCGGACCTGACCCCCGGTTAGTGTAAGGGTCGGGTCAGGGTCGAGAGATTTGCCAACTCCCTCATCTCTAAAATAAATTTCAATTTACTTTCAACAAATTTCTTGCCAACAGAATGCCAACTCCAGTTTTGTTTGTGTAACTCTGGTAAAATGTTCGATTGTGCCCAGTGATTGCTTTGAAGCTCTTCACCACTGCAGCACACAGAGTGATGAGCGCTAATTCGTTAAATACAATACTGAGAACGATAAAAAATAGAATAAATCGCAATGCAGACGACAGCTCAATGATCAAGAGAACCATGTAAAAGATGTAACATTGAATTGAGATTAAAGTGCCAAAAAGTATGGTGAGCAATGGTGACCAGAAGCGAGCATACTCTTTGACATGTCTGCACAGGTCACAGATCTGACTGTTCACTTGTAGGTACTGTGTTAAGACACTATGTTTATTAAGTAAAGCATAAAGAACAACTAACTGGTAACAGCCATACAGCATGGTTATAATGACAGTGATTGAGGGTCATACACAGAGTATGTAACACATTCATATAGTACGGTCAACATTCCCGGGGTTTTTTGAAAAATTAGTGAGGCCCAGATAACGCCATGGATCTATGGTTATTACTTTAGTTAAGGCGTCAGCGGCTTGTAGTGCACTTTCCTGGTAAGTGATCAACTTGATGTCGCCTGCTTCGATTCTATCACGGATATAGTCAGATTTTACTTCGAGTTTCTTGTTTTTGGGTCTTTCAATTATTGCGATAGCAGCTTGGTTGTCCTCTGTATCTCTGGACTAGTCTCAATTCCCATGTCTTGAAGCATTGGCTTAATCCACTCGATTTCCTCACATGCGGATGTGACAGCACACAGTTCGGCTTTGGCTGTTGAGAGTGCCTGAATGTCTTGCACTTGTGAACGCCAGAAAATAGGTGATCCAAACAATTTTATCAAACAGCCACTGCGAGATCGACTTCTAGCTTCCTGCTTGAAACTTGCGTCCACACATATGACCAAATCTTCCTTTTAAACATCTCCCAGACAAAGAGCCAACTTCTTAGTCCCTTTCAAGTATCGCCACACACCCTTTACTGCATTGGCGAGATGTACTGTTGATGATTGCACTTCTTGGCTTAGTCGGTTAACTATGCAAACGATCTCAGGCCTAGATTTGCATGTTAGGTATTGAAGACAACCTAGCATTTCTTGAAGGAGTCTTTTGTTGAATGTTTTATTGTTTTCTGTTTGTGGATCGAACTTCTCGAGTCGGTCGGTTTCACGAGCGTTTGCAAGACCAATCCTTTCTAATACCTTTTCGATGTACTTCTGTTGAGTCAAGTAAATAAGTTTATTTAGACGGTCTCGACGAATGTCAACTCCCAAAAACCGTTTCGGTTCTCCCAATTTATGCACTTTAAATTTTGATTCTATTTCATTTATTACAGCTTCAATTTTTTCTATTGTTTTTGCAGCTATTAATGCATCATCAACGTAGATCACCAAGGTGTCATCGTCCCGCTTGAATATACAACGTTCACCTTTTATACGTTTGAAGCCAATAGTTTTAAGAAAGTCCGACATTGTATTTTCCCATTCGCGACTTGATTGCTTCAATCCATAAACTGCCTTTTTCATCTTCCATATTTTCCCATCAATTCGGAATCCAGGCGGAGGAAACATGTAGATGGTCTCCTTTAAGTCAGCATTCAAAAAGGCAGATTTAATATCAATCTGAGACAGCTCAAGGTCATTTTTAGCCACTAAAGTAAGGAAGGCACGAACTGACGTTGGATGAGCAACATGAGCATAAGTCTTATCATAGTCGATGCCTTTGGTCTGCGTAAAGCCTTGTGCAACGAGTCTTGCTTTATATTTGCGGTCCTTTCCTTCATCATGCTTGATGTCGAATACCCATTTTGATCCAATAATTGATGTGGCTTCGTTATCATCTACCCATTCAAAAGTGCCCAATTCTTCGAAAGTACTAATTTTCTTTTGCATGGCGAGTTGAAAAATTGGGGTCACTATATTCGGGTGGAATTGATTCACCTGGTCGGAGTCTCAGGCCCGAGTCATAACTCAAATCCTTGCTTCTTTTTAATTTACGAGCGTCTGTTGATTCGTCATCGTCGTGAAAGGTCAAGAAACTTCTTTCAATTTCATACTTTCGAAGTTCGGTTAAAGAATTTTCAAATATTTCTGTGTTGGTATTTCTTTCTAATTGTTCAACCTCATTAGAATTATTTTGAATTAAGCCTTCATCAGTTGTATTATTTTCATTTATATGTTCATTTGAAATCGATTCGTTTTCAGTATTTATTGTCTGGTTTTCCGGATAACCTGAATCGTTTGTAATTGAGTTTCTTGTTGCTTCGGCTTGAATTTCATTGGATAGGTCGTTGAATTCCTCTTCTGAATCACTAGAATCTGAAGGATCACTTAAAATTGCTGCTTTTGCTGCTTTGGGCTTATTTTCCTCTGTTGAAACTTCCTCAATGCTGGACATTGGACGAACAGTCTTTGGATCGTACTTGTTTGAAGGAAATTCATCCTCAAAGAAAACAATATTTTCACTTGTGACTGTAGTTACTGTTCGTCTTTTGTCGATCATAACACGATATTTCTTTAGCGTTAAATCATATCCCAAAAAATATTGCACTCAGTCCTCTGTGGTCCAATTTGGAAGTACGCCGATTGTTGTAGACATAGCATCTGCATCCGAATGGGCGAAGGTGGTCTAGACTTGGTTTTCCTTCTTCAAACCAACGTTCATAAGGGCTTTCATTAGTTGTATCACAAATTATCCGATTTGTAGTATGAGTTGCATTTCCAATTGCTTCTGCCCAGTATGTCATGTTCAGTCCACTTTGATTTATCATTGTCCGCATTGCGTCTTGTAGGGTGCGATGTTTTCTTTCAGCAACGCCATTTTGATGAGACGAATAGGCGGCCGTTCGTTCATGGATTAGTCCCATCCGAGTTATGACTTCTTCCATTTGTTCTTTACAGAACTCCAAACCATTATCGGTACGAATTCGAAGCAATGGCCATTGACTCATTTGCCTTTCCACGAATTTAATGAACGATATCATTTTATCAATAGCTTCATCCTTCGTTCTGATGAAATAAACTGTAGTATATCGCGAGTAATCGTCTACAAGGGTTAAGAAATACCTTTTCTTGCCAAGTGACAATTTTTTAATATCACATAAATCAGAATGGACCAATTGAAGAGGTCGAATAGATTTGATCACAGTAATTGGTTTCGGTATGCTCTTTGTCATTTTTTCAGCTACACAACAATGACATTTTCCATCAATGCCACTTAAGAAGGGATAAGATTGCTTCATATTGTTCATTTTATCGTTGCAAGGGTGACATAAACGATCGTGCCAATTAATATTATCAGGCTTCGAAGCAATCATAGCCTTGGGTTGGTTTAAGATTTCAAAATTAGCAGGATATAAACCTTCTTCATTTGCTTCAGTAATCAACGTTATATCACCATATTCATCTCGAATTATGCACTTGTTATTTTCGAATAACACAGAATTTCCACGTTTAGTTATTTGTCTTACTGAAATCAAGTTTGCTGCAAGTTCTTCGACATATTCCACATTATGCAAAACTAGTTCTTGGTTACGCGATTTGACTGTGACTTGGCCTTTAGATGTAGCATCAATCGTGTGGTCATTTGCTGTGTGAACTTTACGCGGTTGTTCAAGTTCAATGATTGATGAAAAGGCATCCTTGTTGTTGCACATGTGGACACTAGCAGCACTATCGATGAACCATTCGTCAATAGATTTCCGAGCGGAATAAACTCGGTATCGCGCAATCCAACTACGGTTTCCACGTCTGTTAGGTCCTCCTCTATAATTTCCACGGTAATTCTTATTACGGTTATCCGGACATTCTCGGATGAAGTGGCCGGTTTGCCCACAATTGTAGCAAGCAGGTTGGTTTCGGCCTTGATGCTTGTATCGAGCGGCAAAAACTTGTTCATCCTTTTCCACATCGTCCGAATCAGTATCATTTGCTTCTTTATTTACTTCTGTCAAGTTCTTGGACCGATTTATCATTTCCTCTTGAGCAATGATATGGTGCTTCGTTTCATGTAATTTAATATCACCATTCTGCTTAACTAATTTTCCTAAAATTCCATCAAACTCCTCGGGCATATTCACCAGAAAGGCAACACTTTGATAAGTTTCTGGTAGATCCAGACCATGACCTTTCAAATCCTCAATTAATGCAGTCATTTTGGCAATGTACGATTTCATTTTGCCAACTTTCCCTTTGAGGCTGCACATTTTCCTCAGTGTTAAGGCTTGCATAATAACATCGGGAGCTGAGAAATTGGCTTTAAAGGTTTCAAAAATTTTCTTTGGACTGTCATCTTCGCCTGTCAATCGAAGAGCATCGGCATCAACACTATCGAGTATGAAGCCACGCGTTCGTGAAAAGTTCAGTTCAGCTGTTGGATCATTGGACGGTGCAGTGTCGATGTCAATATACTTTTTTCAGTCCATGTTTATCCAAGGTAGCCAGTATTTGCCTTCTCCACGTATTATACGTTCCGGCCGATAATGTTGTCTTCTCTTTGCCCATCTTCTTCGTAGCTCGTTAGTTCAGAGTTTCAGTGGAGAACAGCAAAATTTCAGCGCTTTCTCATAATCTGTTAAGACACTATGTTTATTAAGTAAAGCATAAAGAACAACTAACTGGTAACAGCCATACAGCATGGTTATAATGACAGTGATTGAGGGTCATACACAGAGTATGTAACACATTCATATAGTACGGTCAACATACTGCAGCCAGAGACGATGCTGAGTGGCTCGTCGCTTGGCCAATTTGGGACAGAGTCGAACTGTGCACAGCTTCACATTGAGATCGATCAATTTGCGGGTGAGTGCTTTCTGTTGAATGGTGACGTATCTGCTTGTTAGTATTACATTTGACTGTAATGAGTAGACAACTGTTAATGCAATGTTAAAACAACTATATTATTCCTACAACTACATCAAACTTACACACAACATAATGATACAACTGTATTGGAATAAACAAAGCCCAGTACAGCAGTGATGTCCAATTGACGTTGTAATTCGCATTGATGACAAAGACATGCACGTAGACGAACGCACTGCCAATAAGGTATATGACAATTTCCAGTGTAAATGCATACTTCTGAAAACGGTCTCGGAATTTACACATTTGTTCTAGTTCATCATTAAAATGTGACTTTATTTTGCAAGCAAATTGACAAATACCTTTCTTTTCCAATCCAATTGCATCAAAGGAAATCCAAAATCGTCTCTCAATCGGCGGATTAACCAAAAGGCAAATCCAACTGCCAACGCACAAGATCGACAGGGTCATGAAATTAATTTCACTCCAAACGGCTTTGGGAAACATTTGGTGGTAGGCGTTGTGAGGACTTGTGGCCATTGAGGTCCAATCGATGGTGCACGAAGGACGAGATTCGCACTCGAAACCGAAAATTCCATACAAATATGTTAAAAGGTACAATCCAGCTGAGATGAACCAACATAGTCGCACTTGATCAATGTCATAGCCATTGACAAGTCGAATCACATCAAACTGATCGTGATGAGCATAAAAACTCAGCTTTGCAAAGGACCAAATCAACTTGAATTTTCCCAACATGTTGTCGCACCATATGTCTGATATTCAAAATGTTATTTCAAATAAATAAACCAATAATACAATTTAATCAGAATATAATATATATATATTTTCAAATTGATAATGCATTTTGATTGTCCCATTAAATGTGAATTTATGATTAATTTCAAATGATTTTTAAAACTATCTCTTCCGGAGGTAATATTTTTCAAGGTTTGAATAATTTGAAAGTAATTTATAAAATATAATTAATTAGATCATGAATCATAAAGCACACTCGTATCACTAATGGAACAGTGATTTAATGTTTTTTTCTAGCCTTTAGTACGCTTTTACTTTTTAATGACGGATATTCCTTTGAATTTATGAAATATACTTAAAATTGATTTATACGTTAATACAGTACAGTGACTGTACAGCACGTGTCACTAATGAATGTGTAATTTATTATTTCGTAGTTATTTTTATGGATTTTTAATTTTATGAAAAAAATATAATTTATTTGTTTTCGACAATTTTTACTTTAAGGTTTAAATTTCTTCTTTCCATTCCTTTTTTCAAAATGGTTTTATTAATGTTTTATTCTTAACGATATAAATAAAGTAGATACAAAAATGTAAATTATGCTTTAATGAAGAATGAAATTCAAATTTTGATTGGTAAAAGTAGTTTTAGTTTTTTTAGTTACAATGTGATATGGCTTGATTGGAATTTCCAGTTTGGAAATTAGCAATTTCATAACAACAAAACGATTTGCTTAAAGATTATATAAATTTGTTTGAATTTTCTCAACATTTTTCTTTAAACTCTGATTGGCAGTATTTCTCTTTGGTTTAAATCAATTGGTTTATTTTTCAAAAGGCAATTCAAGAACGGCAATTCAAGAAAGCTTAAAAACAAATTGATTGAACAAATTTTGTCAATTTATTTAGATGACAAAAATTACATTATCATTTTAATGTACTTGATTCACTTTGTTAAAATTATGAAATCAAAAAGGATAATCAGTCAAATGGCTGCTACTCTCAGACTTGATGACACGATCATTTCGGTTCAACTGATTGATCGAGTTCATTTCATCCTCCGTAAGACTGAATCCGAAAATGTCCTTATTCTCGTTCATTCGTTTGGGTTTCGATGTTTTCGGTATGATGACAACGCCTCGTTGGATTTGCCAACGGAGCGAAACCTGAGCCACCGTTTTTCCATACTTGGTCGCAATTTGCTTGAGGACTGAATTTGAGAACAGAGCAGAGTCACCCTGACGGAGGGGACTGTAGGCCACCAGGCGAATGTTGTTTCGAGTGCTGAGTGCGAGTAGATCCTCCTGTGCTAGGAAAGGATTCAATTCTACCTGATTCACCACTGGTTTTACAGTCGCAATCGACAAGATTCTTTCCAGTTGTTTAACGTTGAAATTCGAAACACCAATCGAACGGGTCAAATTGAGTCGCTGTGCTTGCTCCAGCCCCTTATAAGCTAATTCATAATTCTCCTTAGTCAAATCGGGTTCAATGATTGTGCCGTTTGCGGATTTAGGCACATATTCAGGGCCCGACTGAAAGGTTTGAGGCCAGTGAACCAAAACTAAATCCAAATAGTCCAACTTTAAATCTTTCAACGAACGACGCACAGAGGCTAGGGCCAGCTCCTCAGTGTGTTGATTGTTCCACACTTTGGTTGTGATAAAGAGGTCCTCTCGTTTCACTTTACCCGATTTGATTACCTCTTCGAGTGCTTTTCCGATGCCTTTCTCGTTCCGGTAGCTAAACAAATAATTCAAAAAAAATCATAAAAATCAAATTAAAAATAGGTCATTCTTACATGTCCGCCGTATCAATGTGTCGATAGCCAGCATCAATTCCATTCTTGATTGCCTGAATAACTTGACTCTCATTTTCACCAATTCCGTACGTCCCCAGTCCCACAACTGGAATGTACTCTCCGTTGTTAAGCTGAAAACAATTGAAGCATTCTGCATTCACAAAGTACGTACACAAAAAAATATAGTTAATTTTGAATTTAATACTTTAAAGCAAAAACTTACTTTCGGTACTCAAAAGTCCGGTAATATTTGCCTCAACGGTCAAAAACACCGTCAGACACTGAAAAATAAAAAACAGAAAAACTTTCACTTGAAACATGATTGCACTCGAAGACTTTCGAAGACTGACAGCAACTCAATTACGGAAAAGTTATTTATATAAGAGAGCGATAGAAACAATATTGTTGATAGCCTTGAATGAATGATGAATTATGAACATGTTTGTCAATACACTTGTCTCTCAAATGTGATATAATTTTAATCAATGTTTGAGCACATCAATTAATTACACTTACAGTGCGACATGTCAAGCGAATAGTACTTTTTGTTCGAGAAAGCGCTAAAAATAGCTTCACTGTCTGATAAATTATGCCTCTTTGATCATCAGACATTGAATTGATTAGCGAATATATTCGTTTTACAAACGTTTGTTTCTTTATCATATACCATACCAGTACTCTGGTTTACTAGTAAAATAACTTTGAACTTGTCACTACTTATCATTATTAGTTTGATCACTCAATAGTAGACTAATTGATTCGCTTTTTTAGTAGTTGAGCAGTAAAAGTAGATTTCAAATGATAGTCCATTTTCTTTTGTTTTGGTACAATTTACGTACAATCAAATAAATGAGGGGAAGTTTTTTTAAGGTTTTAGCCTCCTTTTTAATGACTTTTTGTTGAAATGGAAAGCAAACGCGTACAAATCGAGTACACAATTTGAATTCAGTTCATTATGTTATCAGTCGTCCGATAGGTCGAGTTTGTGATCTACAATTTGAAACCTTAATGAAAATAATGGAAAACTATCAAAATATTTAGTTACCTGCGAATATGGTCTTCCGTGCTTCAAATGATGCTGATCCATCGAGTAACAATCGGCTGAACCTTCTTTTCGGCTGGTTGGGCGCCAAAGCTGAACATCTTGAGAAGTTTCGTGCATTTTGGAATTCACGAGGTTTCGACATACTGACCACCGAAACATCAGTCTTTGACTCTATGTTTCAGTCGCGAGGTTTGATGCGAAATTTTAAAGGATTCCTCAACTTTTTTTCCACACAATTGAATTCGATTGATTTGCATTCGAATGCAAAGCATTATGAAACGATTGTGATGCACAGCTTTTTGATTGGTTCCTTCATTTTGACCCACTTTCTCAACGAACTCATCGTTGCTGCCAAACGCGATGATCGACATCTAGCTCATCAGATTTTGCCCTCAATCAAGGGCCAGATCACTGATTCAATGACTTTCACGGATGAAGCTGCAAGAGGTGCAGCTAAAGCACTAACACAAAACCCGCTTGGTCAACTTATGGTTCGATCCGCGATTCAAATGTTCTGGTTCGTCACAAAACCATTTGGACTAAACAATGGCTACAAGTTGGAGTTGATCCGACTGAACAATTCAAGACGACTGCCAGGTCTGTTCTTGTACTTAGATGATGATGTACTCAGTTGTCCGGTGAGAACGGTCATGTTGATTGAACAGTGGAAAAGTGATGGGGTGCTGGTGAGGCAAAAGTGTTGGGATCAATCGGTGGACGTGTTGCACTACAAATTGCATACAGAAGAGTACACAGATGAAGTGGATCGATTCTTGGAGCTGGTGTATTGCAAATTGGGATTGGATTTAAGTGTGATTTTCAGATAATCGTGTTGTTTGGGCAATGCCTTTACCATTAAAAAAATTACCAAGTTTTGGGTACAGAAACCAGTTTATTTCTAAAATCACTTTTTAAGGGTAGTACCCTTGCTACTACTAGTACTAGTAGTAGAAGTATCCGTGCCAGTAGAAGTCTGCTTTGGTGTCTTCTTCAACTTCATCTTCTGAACCTTGTTCTGCTTGAGAGTTGTGGTGCTTCCACTTTTGGCCTTGTAATTAGCGATCTGACCACTCTGATTGGATCCTCGGGCCAGTTTGACCACCAAGACAAGAATCCCTATCAGTACGCCCACCAGTGCAAGTCCACCAAACAGAATCGCCACATGAACCGGTCCACTCAGTCCTGCAAGTTCACCAGAATTAGATTCCACGCTCGTTCGATTGGCACAGTGAAAGAATGCCTGAATACTCAAACTTTCCGAACACTGAACGGAGTGAGGCGGTTTCTCGTTTGGATCAATGTCCGTCAAGGGCTCATACGGGAAAATGGTTACTTCTTCGGTTGCGAGATTCAGTAGATAGACCTGACGCTCGTGGATGAAGCCAACTGGTAGGCTAGTGGTGAGGTCCTGGCTGACAGGTCGAAGTCCGAAAAATATCTCCCAACCTTTATCCCGCCATTTTCGCGATCGCTTAGTGGGTTTGATAAAGCTCAGCCAGTCTTTTGAGAGTTCAATGTGAAATTCGGGTCTGTTTTGAGCTACATGAGGGGCAAAATGTGGTTTAGAAAAAAATAAGAAAAAAGTAAACTCACACTTAAGAAGCTCCGACTTGAGATCCTTCACCTTTACGCCATCATCTGACATTTCGAACATGTAGCCCTCGAGATCATGTCCATTCATCACTGTTTGGTACTCTTTGGAAGGCATCTCGACGTCCACAAAATTATTGAGATGCTCAAGTGTGCGCATATCGTAGAAATAGTTCTCTGCAAAGTGAGACGGCTTGTGTGGATCATATCGAGCGTGGTACACAGTTTTGTCTCCACCAGTTGGCAGCACTTCCAGTCGGGTCAATCTGTAGTGCTCTCGAAGTGACTCGTCCGGCATTCTGAGCCAATCAAAGTGAAGTAACTGGGAGGTAGTGTCTACGAAGTGATGCTTGAGACTGTCCAGTGAGGTTAGGGGAAGTTGATAGAGGTTGTCCTCTTGTAAAATCAACAAATGACCGTCGGTAGTTTTGGTGATCGAACGAATGTCCAACTGTTTCACCGTGGGCACATTTTCTAGCTTGTTGCAGAAGGTATTCTGTAAGTGAGATAGGGAGGTAGATAGGGAAATAGTAAACACATACAAAAACTACCAAACTTACCTGAAAACTTGCACCAACCCCAGATATGAGTAGAAATACGAAAGCACAAATAGTAACCCAAAAAGGTGACATCATCATCGTGAAAAGGTTGTCGAATTTCAGTAAAACTTTGGATTGCACAACGGTTATGATAAAATAAACAATCAAACAAGCGTTAAATGCACACAAACCCCAAAATTCGAAGGCATTTTAGAAAAGTTTTAAATTTTGAATTTGTGATAATTCGAAAATGCGGTAATTTGTGTTAAATTTGGTGAACTTTCTATTAATATTGGTACAGTTAAATAAATAAATATCCAATACATTTTTAATAAAGAGCTTTTAAATCGTCGAAAATCATTTTATTTCTGCGAAAATCAAAGCATACTAGTAGTACCCGAAGTTGTACTCGACCAAGAAGTCTTCTTTGGTGGCTTTTTCTTGTTCTTTTTCTTGTTCATTTTCTTCGGAACTTTAGCCTTTTTAGTGGGGACACTTTTGACCTTATAGTTGGCGATCTGTCCACTCTGGTTCGATGCTCGAGTGAGATTGATCACCAGAACAATGATGCCCACCAGGCCTGCCACTAGGAGAACGCCACCAAACAGAATTGCCAGTTGTACCGGTCCGCTCAGTCCGCCTGTCGATCCATCGTCGTCTTCTACATTCGATCCAGCGGCCAAACAGTGAAAGAACTTTCGAAAACGCAAACTTTCTGAACGCTCAATCGAGTGAGCCGGCAACTCGTCAGCCTTGATATCGTTGAGATCCTCGTACGGGAAAATGTGCACCTCTTCGGTTGCGAGATCGATCAGATAGACCTGACGCTCGTGGATGAAGCCAACTGGCAGTGAGGAAGGCAGGAAGAGGTCATCATTGTGCGGCACAGATCGATAGGGGCTGGGTTTCCCGGGGGTTATTGTTACATCTGGGCACACGTATTTGACAAAGTTCAGTCGATCTTTTGAGCGTTCAATGTAAAATGTAGGTCTCTTTTGTACTGTAAGGAATAAAGATATTAAACGATATCACCCTTCTAAGGATAATACTTACATTGATGAATCTCCGCATTTAGATCCTTCACGACCACTCGCTCCCCTTTGGCGCCATCTTCCGGCACAGTAGTAAACAGGTAGCCACTCCTGCCAGCTCCATCCGTCACTGTCTGATACTGTTCGTAGGCTATTTTGACATCCTTGAAGTCTTGTGAGTATCGCTTCGTAAATGGATACCAAAATAGCTTTACAGTTGATCGGTCAGATGCCGATACTGGACCGTACGCAAGATGGTACGCCTCACCATCGCCATCAGTTGGCAGCACCTCGACTCGATTCAGCCTGTACTTTTGTCCATCGAGATTGTACGCCTCGGGCAGTTTGAGCCAATCGGGCGTGAGTTCGCGTGAATTGTTACGGTCAAAGTTGTACTGCAGTTTGATGGTGTCCAGTGCCGCCAGGGACAACTCATACAAGCTGTCCTCCTGTAGGATGAGCAAGTGGCCGTCGGAAGTTTTGGTGATCGAACGAATGTCCAACTGCTTCACCTGAGTAGCGCTCTCCATACGATCGCAGAAGGTTTTCTAGCGGTTCAAAAGTAAGAAATCAAATCAACAGAAATCATCCAAAAACTTACCTGAAAACTTGGACCAACCCGAGTAGTGAGTAGAAATACGAAAGCACAAATAACCCAAAAAGGTGACATCATCGTGAAAAGGTTGTAGAATTCGTCAGTACAACTTTGGACAAATGACACAAAGTCACCATGTTAAATCATACTCCTGAAACGAATTCGAAATCGAAAAGTTAGAAATTCACATTTTTACTGCCTTCATTCATTGACTTTATTTTAAGGTTTAAGTTAATTGTGTTTCCTGAGCGCTTGTATTGTCTGGAAAATTTAAACTTAATTTAAACTTAAATTTAAACTCGCTCTTACTATATTTCTTGCTTATTAAAATCCCAATACGTTTAAATTTAATATATCATAATTATTTCTTGTTCAAATATTGTTAAAATAGACACGTGTAGTATATAATTTACGTGTATTGTACTACGGTGTACGGGTGTATCACAAATGAGGTCTAACATATTGTTCGGTTATTATTTTTAAGTTCAAAATTTGATGATTTTTATTAGCTCGAATTTTTAAGTTACAAAAGTACATTCGGTTGGTTGATAAATCATTCAAATGGTACATGACAATTTTTTATAAGTTATATTTTTAGGTTTCAAATTAAAATTTTTTATCTAAATTATCAAAATTATTTCAGTTTTTATTTTAGTCCTCAGTCAGTTTATTGAAATAACAACGAAATGTGAGTTGAATTCAATTGTTCTTTAGCAGCCGGATGGACTAATTGCAAGTCAGTATCAGAATTATTTTTTGTCTTTATGATGATGTAAATCATTTGTAGAAATGTAAATGATTGTTTACTTTTGAATATACGATTTGCTATAAAAGGTTATCAACATTTAAATTCAAATTTTTAATGTTTAAATTCTAATCCTTCCGACGTAACTGACTTTCAACAAGTGAGGTGTTTCGGGTATACATAAATCGAAGTTTGAGTCAAGAGTTGGGAGTCATAAAATATTTGGTTTCTTATTTCGAACGCTTTTATTCATTCAATTTAAGCTTGTGGATTTTATTTTATTTTAGCCGGTTAAATTACGTAAATGGGTTTGAAAACTTGGTTCTTATGTTGACTTCTACTTGAAATTTTACTTAATATGCGTTTAATTGCAATTTGTCTTTCAAATATATCTAAATTAGCTAACGGACGATGAAGATTTAAAACTGGCTATTTATTTTTTCAAAATATATAAATTTTATACCTACTTATACTGTTGCATGATTAACCCAAGTAAAAACCCACTGTGTTTTAAGGATATACAGAAATAGAAGAAAAGTTTTGTGTACAGGTTTCTTTCTGTTAAAAGTTTTATTATTATGTTATTTTAAATCTTGTGTTTTTTGTTTTTCAATTTAATTCTGACCAAAAATTATTCACCAGTTAACCGGTAAATTTATTTAAATATAATTTTTTAAATCTTTTTAAATCATTCATTTACAATAATTCTCCAGTTTGTTTTTATTATTTAAGATTAGATATTTTTCAATAAACTATACTCTTAAGATTTAAATTTATTAAAGAGATTGCATTTTTTTCAAATATCAAATGGTTTCACTTTTTCTAATTTTTATACACTGTTTTTTTGTTTAAAGGGAAAATATACAATCTATACGTTTATCTCTCCGGTTTATTTTATTTTTAAATATCTACATTTAACTTTGTTTTGATAAAGGTTTTCAAAATGTGTTTTCATTTTAGTAAAAGCAATTTTTAAAATGTATTAATTATTATAATTATTATAATAAGTATTAATATATTAATGAGCTAATTTACTCACTTAAAACACTTCGGTGCATTGACTTGTACCTATCCAGTCCGGGCTCACGCTCGAGGCTGTTTAGTTGGTCGTCTAGTGCTTACTCACTCATTTTAAACACTTTGTTCAAACACTAATACTTTAAAATAAACGGCCCCGCATGATTCATTGAATCGTGCAGTAAATAAATGAGCTAATTTAGCTTTTTTATTAATTGGATCTTTGTTCAATTGTTTCAATTAGATCATTTGATGCCATTAAAAGGTTATTAATTTTTTGAGTGTCTAAATCTATAAGTTAAGTTAACGCTTAAATCCCAATTGGAGTTCAGTAAGTTAGGTCATAAAATATTAGTTTTTCTTATTCCAAATCTTTAATTGTTACTTACCATCTTTAGTGTACAAACCGGTAAATTGCATAAATGACTTTGAAAATCCGATTCTTAAGTTAATGTAATTTATACTTAGCAATTTTTCTTACTACTCATCTTTCTGCTTTACAGCAAAGCTAACTTTCAGTTGACCTAATATCAGAAGAGAGTCGAATTTCCTTTGAATTATACTTTCAAAACAGTAAATATTTTTAGGTACTTGAAAAGCAATTTATATTACATTGATATGTAGCTGTACAACACGTGTCACTAATTAAGTTTGAAATTTAATTCGTTTTCTAAATCTTCCCCTATTAGTGTTCAAGTTGTTTTTCCTGTGTGCTCGTATAGTCTGAAAATGTTTTGAACTGTGATTTAATACTTTTATGCTCGTTCTTATCACATAAACTTAATATTATATAATTAATTCTCTCTTAATTCGCTTTATTAAAGGTTGATTTTTCTTATTAATTGTAAAACTTGATTTTTATAAAGTAAAATAATTCATTTTTTCTTAACTTTTCTTTAAAGATGCATGAGTGCATGATGTTATTATTAATCAGATTTACGAATGCCTTTCATCTAGGTCTCATTTACCATCCAAAACAGACATAGAGCCATTCGTACTCAACCGCCATACAGTCCTTATACAAAGAAATTTCAAAACTAATCTCGGCGACTTCCTTGTCGGCCTGTCCATGTTGATTCCTGGTTGACACGAATCCTTGGTTATCTCTTGGTCTACACATCAAGCAAAGAAGTCTGAAAAATGTCTAAATTTGATTGATTATATTCATTAGTTTTCTTTTGGTCTTGTGCAAAACCTTTCAGTTGATTCACGGTTCAAGAATGGATATTATTATTATTTTTGTTAAACTTAAGTGTAAAAATTCCATCCGATCTTATGAATTATTTTATTAACGTTTCTACGAGTATTCTCGTATATCTTTCTATTTATGAATCGGTTAGAATTTCAATGATTGATTATTTTGGAATAAACGTTCATTTGTCAATACAAAGGTTACTAACTTTTTGCATAATTAAATTTTAATTATTCTGACATCATTGACTTGATGATATAGAGTAAAAGCAAGTGGTTTATTTGAAATATTTGGTTTCTATGATTACCATGAATGTCAATGGTCGTTATTTTTAACAATACCAAGTACAGTCGAACCTTTTACAAAAGAGTTTAATGATATCAATTGAACAGAGTTAAAAACAATATTGTAGCACAATCTTTTTTTATATACAAAACACGAAACTCTCATTCAAGTCTCATAACATTCTTTTACATTTATAGAACGATCGTAACATAAAACCCAAGTGAGTAAAAATAATATTTTTTCGGGTTTCTTTAAACGTTTCCCAAATTTCGTCGAATCGAGAGAGTTTGATTAAAAGGTAACAACTTTCTTAGCTATTCTAAAAAATTGTTTTAATAAAATTTATTTAAAACTTTTCGCTTAGTTTACGATTCACACGAAATTACACACATTTATATTAAAATTTAAAAATTCAATACAATTCTAATACTATAGTATTGTGTCATTGCTCAAGCGACAGTGAGTTTAAAATGGTTTAAAACCAAATATCTTAAGTTTAAAATTAAATATAATAAATTTTCAATTTTTTAAATAATTTTATAATGACATTTTCAGTCAAGTTTTCTAATTGTTCTTGAAAATATCTGTACAGTAACTGTATATCACATGTCAATAATGAAATGTGCTTTATAAACTAAATATTCTATTCATTTTTACTTTTTTATTAGTGTGCACGGATAATATTATCCAGATTTAAGATTTACAGATTTAGATTTATTTTAATAAAGGTTGTTACTCCCCTAAGTTTGTGTTTATTGAATTGTTTTAAAACGGGTTTGACTTTTTAATTTTAAAAAATATATATAACTTTTTATTACTACTTGTTAGATTTATTTTTAAATAATTCATTTTTCTCCATTTTTTCATTTTGAAGAATTTCAAAGGTTAATTATTATTATTGTGTGCATGAGTAATGTTCGCAAGATTGCACATGCCATTCATCTTAGCTTCAACCACATCCTCAAAACCGACATTCGTTCTCAACCGCACACAAAAGAAACTTCCAACTTGACATTGGACACTGCCTCTATTGGAATCACCAATCACAGCACCAATCCTTGGTTAACCCGTATTTGGTGGGTACAAATGTTTTCGAATCACTTTAAACTCTGAACATTGTCAAAAGCTCAGCTACCCATCATTCTGACTGAGTGTGGTGGGTGTAGTCTGATACCAACATTAAAGTTATTTTTTATGTTGTTTAGAAATGTTCATGATCGTTCACTCACTCATTAATCAGTTCATAAAAGGTTATTCATTTTATTTAAATGTTTAATTTATTTAAATGTTCAATTTATTTAAATGTTTTGATTATTCTGACATTACTGCCTTACTGATTATACGTAAAAGTAGCAAGTGGTCCGCTTGAGATTTCACTGTGGATATGCATAAATTGAAATATAAGTTTGAGTTTTGAGTCATAAAATATTTGGTTTATATTTAAAAATCTTTTTTCCTAAATAAAATAGTTTAAACTTTCTGTTCGAGTTTATGAATTGTACATTTTTAATCTACTTTAGTATAAAGTAACTTTGATTTGAGTAGCGAGTTTCCAGACGATTCATTTAAAAAGGTTTTTAATTTAAAAATTTTAAGAATATTGTTCTTAATTTGATTTAACTTTTGAATTATTATTTACATTGACGTGCCACATTAACACAAGTGAGTACAAATAATATTTTTTTTTATTTTCTTGGACATCGTCAAATCACATCAAAAGTTTGAGTACAAACACTAACAAGTGTAAGTTTTCTGAGCCAAGTGACAATTTGTTTGGTTATATTCAATAATTTTTAGTCTTGGTTAACACGTACGCTATCCTTATACTTCTCTTATAATTCTAAAACATTTTTTTAGTGGTAAGAATTTCTGTTAAGTACTTTCGATCATGCTTAGCACATTTTTTGGACACACTAACTACCCTACTCTAGGTCATAAATCGATCGATAGATTTAGATGGACAAACTTGTTAATATAGGTTATTACAGTTATAATTGGTCTTTTGGTTTTCATGATTACCAGGAATGATCTTTCACTAGCCTTATGCGACAGGCACAAAAACTGAAGCTCATTGCGATTGAAATGATCTGTATATTTGTCAACAGCGATACCGTCTCTGGCATTAAAAAGGTGACCTGTGCTGAAACCTAAATTTGGCCTTTATCTTTAATTGTTTTTAAAATTCCACTTTGTAAATAAATAATTTGCTGTTTAAAAATGTGTAAAAAAATGACCGTGGTTTTAATTCTTAATTTTTAAGTTTGAGTTTCATCAACGTAACTATAACTTTTAAAAGCTTTTCTATAGAATGTTGTTAAAACTCTGCTCTTGATTTTTTAACACCGGTTGAACGTATTGGGTTTCCACAGTTGAGTATTCAATAATTTCTCTGAAACTTGATATCATGATTCCAATTTAACAGAGTAAAATGCAATGTTAACCAATCGTTTTTAATATACAAAACACGAGACTCACATTCAAGTCCTAAAACAGTTTTTCTCTAGAAAGAACACCCATAAAGCCCAAGTGAGTGCAAATAATGTTTTTATATCTTTAAACGTTTTCTTAGTCGATGGTCTAAAAGGTGACAACTATTCTAGCAATTTTCTTTCAATTTGAATGTTTTCTTTGTTTTTAAATATGATTCCAACGCATGTTTGTCCAATTTAAACTTTAAAGGTGATAAAAGGGTTAATTAGCCCTGATACTGTCTTCGGTTCTATTTATTAGCTTAAGAAATCTTTTAAATTTGTTTTTTAATTATAGCGTTGAATTTTGCTTCAATAAAATGGTCATAATTTTTAAAATTATTGTTAATACTACCAATATCTCTTAATCCTAAAACATTTTTCTTTTAGTTGTAACAATCTCTGTGTGCACTTAGTGGCACTTAGTGGTAAATCGATTGGTGGCACTGAATTGATCTATTCAATACAATGTAGGTAATAATAATATTTTTACCATTAGAATTTTTATTATAATGATGACCAGAAATATCAATGATAGTTCACTTATCTTATGAAAAATGCACATAAAACTAACCTCAAAAGAACTGAAGCTCACAATGATTGAAATGACTTGTGTTTAATTTTATTTTTCATCTGTTTATTGATCTGGAAATCAAAACGTAGATTTATTAATAAACGTTAATTTTGTGCATTTTCTTCAAGGCCAATTGATTAATCATCTACATTAATCATTTACATAATTATCATTTATATGTTGATGGAACAGATTCCAAGAACGAAATTATACACTTTTTGCTGTCGTCATAAAACAGGTCATTAACTTTTTTGAATATTTAAATTCCTAAATTTTTAAATAGTGAAGATCGTCTAGACTCTTGAGATTGTAATAAGGATATACAGAAATTAAAGCTAAAGTTTGAGTTGGGGTTGAAAATCAAATGTTTTTTAATTTCAAATCTTTTATTTTTCAAATTACTATAATTTACACATTGGTTTATTTGAACGGTAAATTACATAAATGGGTTTGAAAGCCTGATTTTAAGTTAACTTGGAATAAGCTTTGGTCCTTTTTGCAATTAAAGTTTATACTTAAAACTTTTTTAATCTTAAATCATTTCTTTTAGGAAGTAAAAAAATACTGTCGATATATCGGGCTTGAGATATAAACGAATAGAACTCTTCAAATTGAAACATTAATATTCTCTTCTAGTCCGATTCACAATTGAAAACAGTTGAAACTTATTTTCCGAACGTGTACCTAAATTCTCTTCACAAGAAGTGAGGCATTTTATGTTTTCATTTTAATTGTTAGTCATTAGTGTTAGCAACCCGGGTCCGGAACCGGGTTCAATACCCGGGTATCGAGTCCGGGTACCCGGACTCGAAACTCGAAATTTGGAAAACGGGTACCCGGGTTTCAATATATATATAATTTATGGATTAATTTTTTGTTATGAGTTAATTAATACCTAAAATAACTTGAGAAAGACGTTTTTTATACAAAAAAGGTTTAAAACCATAAACTTTAAAGTCTATTTCGACATCACATATCTGTTTACAGTCAAAATTGTGTAATTCTATTTACACACAACTGCAGTCTGCAGCCGATCAAGTCACCTGACTGCTAATGTCCGCTCGTGCACGTGTTCTTGATTGTATTTGTTTGTTTTGCACGAGCAACCTCAATTGATTTTGTATTCTTTCAAAGTTGTATTTTGACTTATTTCAAAGGTATGTATTTGAACTTAGCTTGCCGTGTATGCTAACTGATGTTTCTGTAGATGCCATCGCAGGTGTGGAAGTATTTCAAAGCGATAACCGTGGACAACCAGAAAAAAGGCGAATGTCTTGTGAAAATTAAAGATTCAATTGGAAATGAAGTTTGTTGTGGTCACAGGATGAGTGCAACTGGTGGAAATACGTCCACAATGCAGAAACATTTGCTAAATGTCCACAAAATTACTACCAAATCTGAAAAAGCTTCAAACATATCTATGAAACAGACCACAATTGGATTCGAAAAAAGAGACAAAATGTCACTCGAGGAAGTTGTTGCTCGTGCCGCTGCGGTCGATGGTTTATCAATGAATGCAATTAAGAATTCATTGGCAGTCAAAGCTCTCGCTGAAAAACACGGTCACAAACTTCCCTCAAGTCCCAATTCTATCCGAAATTTGGTTATTAAATATTATGAATCAGTTGTTGATGAGTATCGCGAAATTTTTGTTAAACTCAAGTCTAAAGGTGAAAGATTCTCAATTAATACCGATGGATGGACAAATATGCTCGGTGGAACACGTCTGCTCAATGTGTCTGTTCGCACTCGAGAAGATTCATTCAAAATTGGTCTACAGTCTATTTACGGCTCAAGCAATGCTGAACATTATCTTGAGTTGGTTGGATCGAAACTAGAAAAGTTTGGTCTTGATATCAAGTCTGACATTGTAGCTACCACCCAAGATGGTGAACCCATGATGAACAAATATGGACGATTAATTGAATGTGAACCGCAAACGTGTCTCAATCACGGACTTCATTTGTCCATACGTAAAGTTTTGTACTCGAAAAAGGCACCCACTGAAATGGTCGACCATACTGAGCCAATTGAAGTGCATCTAAGTGATTCTGATGACGATGATGATACTTCTGTCTCCAACAAAGATCAAACATTGAATAATCTTCTCGACATTGAAGATAATCGCAAAGAATTTGTTTTAGTTAGTGATCTTCGAAATTCTTTGGACAAAGCTCGTAAACTTGCGAAATACTTTCGTGACTCTATCCCACGGAACCAACGTTTACAAGAGCTGGTTGTGCCTGTATTTAGACGAAAATTAAAGTGCCTTCTTGATGTCGAACATCGATGGAACACAATCCCGAGAATGACCAACCGACTAGTTAAATTGAAGCCTTATATCGAAAGTGTTCTTGAGGAAAATGGAGCGAAACAGTTTCTATGCGATGATGATTTGTTTGATAACTTGAAGCAAATTTCTGATTGTTTGTCTCCACTTGAAGAAGCAGTCATAATGCTAAGCAATCATGAGTCAAACTTGCTCATTGTTGATGGTTCGATGCGATATGTGTTTGCTCAATTGCGCAAGAATGGATCTCCACTGGCACTAGAATTGCTTCAATCCCTCGAGGACAATCTCATTCCTCGCAGAAACGAACAACTTGTTTCGCTCATTAAAGTGCTTCATCATTGTTCATTTGATGTATTGAAGACTTCAGATCCAATTTTCACGTACTCATCACCTGATTCTGTTGTCGAACTTGCTCAACATTTATCTAATCGACTTTTTCAAAGTGACAACATTTGCAATGTTGATGATGATGTGCTTCATGCGGAAAATCTAATTTTTGACCATTCTCAAGATGAAGTGTATCCTAGTATTATTGAGGATTTTAATCATGAATTGAAAATAAGCGATTTTATCAATGAAGAGTTTGAACGAAACATTAGTCAATACACAATGGCTTCAATTGACTTGGAGAATGAGTTCAAACTCATGGAAGTCAACAAACAACTTACTGACAATTTGAGTAAATTGTATAATTCCCTTGCAACGATTGACCCAACTTCCACTACTAGTGAGCAGACATTTTCGGTGGCCAATCTTGTCGTCTCGAAAGTACGTAACAAGAGTGAAGATGATCTAATCGATGCTTTGGTTGTGCTGAAGTATTATTTCTTGAAGAAAGATAAAAGAGGAAAATATAGTGCTCTAAAGCGAAAATTTGGAGAGTAATATTTTGTTATTATTGATAAAAATTTATTTTAATTACAATTTTTGGAAAATAAAAGATTTATTATAATAATGATTACGTAGTTTATTGTAAATTGCCCAAAATCTTATTTACGATTGACAATGATCGCTCAATTGAGATTGGATAACAAATCAGTTTCAGTAAGAAACTGAAATATACCAGGAAATCAATGGAAATTAAGATTTGTGAAATACCCGAAATACCCGGGTATACCCGGGTCCAGGCTCGACCAAGTACTCGAAACCCGGGTACCGGTTTGAGACGGGTATTTGAAAACACTATTAGTCATTAATTAAAAAGGTCATCTGTGTTAAAAACCACGATATAGTTTATATTTTTAATTCTTTTCTAAAATCCACTTTGTTAATAAATCTGTTTCTGTAAACGAGTCTAATCTTTATATTCGTCGACTGTTAATCAGAATTTCTATTTATGCATTTCTCAAACTTATCTTCTTCTTTAAAGGTTAAATTTGTTATTTTATCAATAAAATCAAAATGGTTTGATCTTAAACATTTTCATGGTTACCAAGAATGTCAATTATCTTTAACTTACTTTATGGAATATTCACCTAAACAGACTTCAGAAGGACTACGCAAGTGGTACAATCGGGAATGCAATACGAATATACCGTATAATGTAAATTGTATAACGTCTGTATTACAAATGTGGTCTAATTTATTGTTTGGTTATTATTTTTGATTTTAAAATTTCATGGTTTTTATTAGCTCAAATGTTGAAGTTGTAGTTCATTGGGTCCGCATTTGATTAAGTCATATAAATGGTTTTATATAACAAGACTTTTATGATTTATATTTTAGGTTTTTGATTTTAAAGAAATTATATCTAAATTATCCTGTTTTTATTTTAGTTCTCAATCAGTTCATTGAAATAACAACGAAAAGTGAGTTGAATACAACTGTCCTTAATTAAGCCCTTAAAAGCAGCTGGACAGACTTACTTATTGCATGAGTATTAAAGTAATTTCTTTTGTCTTTATGACTATGTATGTGTGATTTTTGTACGTTAACTTTTGAATATTCACTTTCTTTAAGGTTCGACTTTCATAAAGGTTATTGACATTTTAAAAGTCTAAATTCTGATCATTCCGACGTTACTGACTAATATGGCAAAATGAATGAAGTGAAATATTCTTTTCCTTCAAAGAACAGTTCTTTTACTAACTTCAATGCTTTTGGTCATAAATCGATTAAGGGTACCCGTTGTTCTTTAACAATATTATTACTGATACATTTTCGTTGGTATTTAAGACCAGGAATAATTGTTATTTTTTAACATACCACACACAGTAAAATTCTACACAAGAATGATTTGAGGATGAATTATTATCGAAGGAATTATTAAAAGGTTACTGGTATTAAAAACCAATTTTGTTTATTAGTTTATTTGTGATTTCTATAGTTTAAATGATTTTTTTATGAATTGTAGTATCTTCATTTTAACAGGTAAAAACGTTAAATTAAATTCATATTTATACTTTATTGTTAGAATCAAAAATACTTTTACTAAAATGCGTGTGGATGCAGACCGCAATAAAGTGCTTATCTATCTATCGGTTTAATAAGTCTGTTTAATACATTTACAAAAATATCTTAAAAACAAAATTGAGCTAAAGATTCATCTATATGTTGTATAATGCTTTTGCTGAATTTAACCTTAAAATTTTCTTAGACTGCTAAATACATATGCCACTGTTTACGATCTGTAGCATGGGTGCGCAAACTTTTCGAAGAAAAGTCCAACAGGGTGGACATTCAATGTACTAAAAGTCCACCCTTTATCTGTCAATCAAAAATCAAAATCCAATGTATTTATACAAAAGTTTCGAAAACTTGTCAAATTGTTGAAAGTTTTTGACATTTTTGAAAATATGGATTATATTATCATGGTAGTTATTCAAAGAACATTTTAGTTCTGATTCATTGAGGACCAGCTTCAATGATCAATAGAGTTATGAACTTAATTTCAGGTAGTAGAGTAAAAAATTGGTAGATTCACAAATTGTTGAACTCAACATGACCATCAATTTTGCCATTCTGATGAGAGTTGTTGGAAACACTATGTTAATTTGAGTTTTGTTTCCAAAATTCAAGAATTTTAACAGCTTTGGTTAAAAAATATTTTTCTCCTAATAATTCAACTCATTTGACAATTATGTCAATAAAAGAAACTCAAACTTTGATGATTAACTAATCGAAGCTGATTGAGATGATAATTCCAGCGGGAATATTAAACATCATTTTCGCACAAATCATTTATCATTTATCTCTACATAACTCTTCGCTATTTACAGAAGAAAAAATTTTGATTTTTTCCTCAACTTGAGCTTGATGTTCTAAAAAATGTTTGGACAATGAAATTCAAACTTGTGGACAATCGCTTGTTAAGAACATGATGAACAATGTTTTTAACATGTGTAAGAATTTGATTCTGCTCATATGGATAAAGATAAAAACAGATCCACAATATGAGCTAATGTGCACAATGTGCACTGCACATGGCTAAAAAGTTTTCTTTTCTTATCTATTCTGTTTTAGTGGATATTTCTATGATTAGTTTTCTTTATTTTATCTAACACTCTATATAGAATAAATCGATAAATCATTCGATCAATTAAAATTATGAAGTAAAAGACAATTCTAATTGGTCATAAAAATTAAGTGAAGAAAACAATTCTTTCATTTTTGTTTTTCTTAATTGAATGAAAGAATTGTTTTAAAATTTATCCATTTTAAATTTTTTAGTGGACATTGGTGGATATTCTGAAATTTCAAAATGTCCACTGGTGGACTGATGTCCACCCTTTGCGCATCCCTGATCTGTAGGATTTGAATGCTCCAAACAATTCTGAAAAACATTTGATGATACCAATTGGTTGAACGGATATTTAATATCGAACACTCATGGAGCACAAAACGATCACAATAATGGTTCAAATAATATTTGAACATTTCTTAACTCTGGTTATTGCTCATTTCGAATAACAACACACTGAGCGAAGAGGAGGTAAGTACTTGGTAAAAACTTAAAAAAAAAGAAGATGTCAATCTTATTTGTATCTTATTGTATCCTCAACTGTTTAAAAAAGATCATTCGTTTACAAAAATTTTTCAAATCATTAATTTGATTTATGGCTTGAGTAATACTGAGTATACTAACCGGTAAATTACATAAATCGTTTTGAAAACCCGATTCTTAAGTTAATGTCATTTACATTTGCATTGGTCATATGGCAATTTTCTTACTATACTGATGATACTGCTTGGAGGAATGATTACAGAAAAGGTGACATTTTCTATTACTGTGCGCGACAGTCAAGTTGAAATAGACCACTTTTGTGTTAAAGATATACTTTTATAAATTCAAATTTAGAGTAAGAACCAATAAACAATATCGTCCTATAACTGGTTGAAAAGATCTGGACGCGTAGAAAATTAGAAAAATAACTGATAAGTATTATCAATTTTTGATCTATGTCAAAAATCAAAAGTTGCCGATTTTTAACATTTTATCTTTGAAAATTTAAATCTGTGGAATAACATGGAATTATCGAATGACTTATGTTATAAATCTTTAAGTCAACATGCCATAATCATGATCCAATCAAAAAACAAATCAATTCTCGGGTTTATGATAAGCTAGGGCTGCCAATAATGACGTTAGATTTTTTTTAAAATAATTCATTTTTCGTTTTATTGCCGAATTTCAAAGGTTAATTTTTATTATTGTGTGTATGAGTAATGTTCCCAAAATTACACACTCCATTCATATTGGTTTCATCCACATCCAAAAAACCGACAAAAATCGATTCGTTCTCGACCGTATAAATTAAAACTTCAAACTTGACATTAGACTATTTTAATCACTTATCACAGCACCAATTCTAAGCTAACTTTTTTTGGTGAGTACAAATGTTTGCGAATTTGTTTAAACTATGGACACTTTCAAAAGCATATTACACATTATACCGATTGAGTGTTGTGGGTGTAGTCTGATATACTAATATTAAAGTTATTTTTTTATGATGATTGGAAATGTCAATGATCGTTCTCCAGAATTCTCCCTCGAGTCCATAAAAAGGTCATTAATTTTATTTGAATTCATTAATGAAAACATTAATTTTTAAATTTTGATTATTTTGGCAATATTAACTTACTGATATAGTAAAAGTAGCAAGTGGTCGGCTTCAGATTACACTATGGATATGCATAAATAGAAGTTGAAGTTTGAGTTAGTAGTTGTGAGCCATAAAATATTATTAAAAGGTATTTCTTATTTAAAATTTATTTTATAAATAAAATAGTTTACTCTCTCAGTTCAAGTCTTATGAATTGTACGTTTTTATTATGCTTTGATGCCTAGATTTGTTGGTGATTTACCTGGCCATTCACCATTAAAATGGTTTTTAATTTAAGAACTTTAAGAATTTTAATCTTAATATGTTATTTATGATATTTTTTTCGTGGATGCCTGTAATGATTATGTACACTTGCTTTTTGCCACGGTATAACTTGTGTAACACTATTGTAAAAGAGTATACGAATGTACTTAAAACTTTAAAACAGTTTGTAACAAAGTTCTTCATGATTCAACTAAACAAATGGAACTCTTCAAATCATCAAGGTAACATCATACTCGTATAGTCCAAATAACTTTTGCTCGAAAATAGCCCAATCTGATTTTCATTTGAGCACTTAAATTCCCAAAACAATTGTGAGGAAGTAAATTCTTAAGAATTGACGCATTTTGTGTTTTCAATAATGGCTACCTGTCTTAAAATCAAAATATGGACAATATTTTTAGTAATTCTTGAAATCCTACATTGAAAATGAATCTTTTTCAGTAAACAATGTTAAACTTTTTATTTTTCAGCGGTTTATCTGAAGTTTTATTTTCTTATTATAAACATTGATTTTGTTTTTATAATATAATATAATATAAAATTTATATACAAAGAAGTCAATTGCTTAATCATTCTATCTAGGTATTACCGTTTCAAATACACGTGGCCACGTGGTGATAACAAATTTTGATTTTATAATTCCTGATTTAGGTGTCGATTAAAAAGTGAATGTCTAAATTCTTATTACTTAATGACTTTCATATAGCAAAAAAATATTTACTTGCGATTACATTAACATTTACTGTTAAGGATATGCAGAAATTGAATCTGAGGTTATGATTTGGTTTTGATTCATAAATTATTTTTAATTATTAATAAAAAAAATTAAATCTGTTTCCAACATACAAATGTACAGTACAAAAAACAGACAATTTAACAGGTAAAATTTACATAAAAAGGCTTGAAAGCTAGTTTTTAATGTCAACTTACATTAATAATATTGAAAATTTCTTTAAGCTCATAATTGATATTTTTTGTAGTAGTTCGTCTAAATGGTTTCATCTAAAAAATTATTATTTATATTTTAGTCTTCTAATTACTGACTTTTTATTTCAAATAGCTTTATGAAAATTAAACATTATATTTGTTTTTAGTTGGAGGAGCGACCGCAATCACTCACGCTGAGCGAGCGAAGCGAGCGAGGTGTGAGTGATTGCGGGAGCGACGATATATACCCGAGAAAAATGTAACTTCAGTCATTTCTTGTCCGCATAAACCCTCCGAAACTACTGCATGGATCGGTCTGAAATTTTAACTCAGTGTTCTGGTGGTGGTGAAGGTGTGCAGTGCGCAAATAGCTCGCTGTAGGCCAAAGGGCACCGGAGATATGATTTTTTGAAAATTTGATATTTTGTATAGAAATGTGTTGGGATCGAGAGTCAACTTTGTGTGTGTTCCTGTGTGACACAGCCAAGCACACTCTTTCCCCCGTGCGCCCGCTGTGCGTAAAGAAGATGCGCAGTAGCAAGCACACTCAAAGGAGATGGATGCGGACCATTTGACTCGAGTGTGGATGTTTGTTTGCATTTTCCAACAAGGTCTAGCATTATTGCGACTCGTAATTTGTCCGAAATTTTAAACCTTAAACAACTTTATTTAAAATAATACGTTTATTATCACCTAACCAATGGCGTATTTAGAAATTAGTGAAAGTGGAAATTGCCCTTATTCCCTGGACAAATTCCCTTGCAGAAATGCATTGAGAAATTGCAATGAAAAACAACATTTGACATTGTATTGGGTCTTTGAAACGTGTTCTCCGCTGGGAAACTAGAACTGACAATGAGACTTATCACAGATCGATAGTTGTATGCGGTGATGACAAGTCGATCTGGAATGGAAATGGCTGTGTCATTACATGGCGACATGCCAATGGCATTCGCCCACCACACTATCTATCTTCTTCTTGAAGTCCCGTCTTGAAGATGCTTGAATTCACATGGGTTTGGGAAAAATTGCGATTTGTTTTGGTTCACATTTATTTCATTCGACAATTTGGAGCATGTTTTATTTGAAAGTTTCCTAACAAATGTTAGTGAAAATTTTGTTGGGATATCATTTGTATCTGTAGTATGTTCAAGCGAAAGATTTTGTGCATGAATACATGGGAGCTCAATAACATTTGGAATCAACGGAATTAGGAATAAGAGTTGCATGCAATGACCATATTTGAATAAGGTGGTGTTTACGATCCTCAGTCAGAGATGAGTGATGTAAATGGAAAATTATTTTGTGTATGAATTGGTTGTAACTGATTGCAATGATCTGCGTATTCTGGTAATCGTTTAAATGTGTGATGATAACAAAATGAATTAGTTTGATACGTGAACTTTTAACTGTAAATCAAAAATTAGAGTGTTTCATTAAATAACCGAGAATGGATTTTCTGTCCCAAATGCATTAAATGTTACTAAATGATTTGCGAGGTTTCACACACTCTCGCTCCGACTTTCATGCCAATGTCATTATTTATTTATTTTATTGATGATAGCTATGTTTCAAAATGACAGCTGCTGGTTCAAATACTAGTTAGCATTGTAGTGGTAGTCGTGGTTCTCAACCACACTTTAACCGATGAATCAACACGTACACAAACTCATCCCTCCAGTTACTCACAGAGAGCTTCTCTGTACAACAAGGTCTTAAATTAATTGATTTCGTACATTAAGATTATTATTTTTAATGATGATTATGAATGTCAGCGATTGTTAATTTTGGAATACACGCCTAAACTAAAACTTTTAGTAAAAACATGATCACAAGGAAGGAGGCTCCTTGCGATTGAAATAATTTTGACATTTTGTGTCTAAACTATACAACATTCAAATTTATTTATTTATTTATTGCATGATTCATTGAATCATGCGGGGCCGTTTATTTTAAAGTATTAGTGTTTGAACAAGAGTGTTTAAAAATGAGTGAGTAAGCACTAGACGACCAACTAAACAGCCTCGAGTGTGAGCCCGGGCTGGATAGGTACAAGTCAATGCACCGAAGAGTTTGAAGTAAGTGTTTAAATTGAGTGTTTAAGATTAGTGTATTAAAGTGTTTAAAATTAGTGTTTGAAATTAGAGTTTGAATTGAGTGAAAAATGTGTTGAAAATTGTCATAGTTTTAAAAAAAACCTTTGATAGGTTTAAGTTTTCAAATAAATTAACAATACGATGTCTTCAATAATATGACAAAATAATGTCTTTAGAAGAAACAAACATGTTTGCACGCTCATGAAGTTGTTGTAGGTGATTCAGTCTTATGCCTCTGTTGTATATTCTTGAGAAGATTGACGATTCTTGAAGTGATGCTTAAATAGTTGATACGTGTGGCTTGCCTTCAAATAACATTTGTGGTGAAAATAAGTGAGTTAAATTGGTAATGATGAGTGGGTAGGGAGAGGGAAAATACATCTGGAAAATGGCAGTTATGACTATGATAACAAGCCCATAAAATCAAGTCCAATCGACTAATCGAAATGGACCAAGAGTCACAAATGACTAAAAAGCGCTCAAAACATCAGCAAATCATATTAATGAATATAAAGATCGATCAATCAAGTCCAAACGACTAATCGAAATGGACCAAAAGTCACAAATGGCTCAAATGTGCTCAAAACATCATCAAATCATATAAATGAATATAAAGATCGATCAATCAAGTCCAAACGACTAATCGAAATGGACCAAAAGTCACAAATGGCTCAAATGTGCTCAAAACATCATCAAATCATATAAATGAATATAAAGATCGATCAATCAAGTCCAAACGACTAATCGAAATAGACCAAAAGTCACAAATGGCTCAAATGTGCTCAAAACATCATCAAATCAAATAAATGAATATAAAGATCGATCTACCAAGTCCAAACGACTAATCGAAATAGACCAAAAGTCACAAATGACTCAAATGTGTTCAAAACATCATCAAATCGAAAGAAACGAATAACCTTAACATAAAAACACGGACCGTAAACTAAAGCTTCAACATTCAACATTCAAATTGTACGCAAAGGTTATTTATTTATTGCATGTAAAATTTGTAAAAAAAATAAAACAAATCTCATGCGGGTTGTCGTTTATAATACAATTGAGAGACTAAAATGAGAGTCTAAAGTGAGAGACTAAGCATTAGACGACATTAACAACGTCGAGTGTTGCGCAGGTACAGCTTACCGTACCAGAGCGGATAAGGTGAGAGACTAAATGGAGAGTGATTGAGAGACTAAATTGAGAGACTAAATTGAGTGATCAGTTATAATATATCAATGTATATAATAACTGTTATAACAGATTTGTCAGGCAACCTGTACGCAAAGGTTATTTCTATTTTGATTTATATTTTTTATTAATTTTTATAATTTATTTCAAAAATTAATTATAATCTTTTAATCTTACACACTTTGATTGATTACGGTTAAACATGAATGTACTGATATGATTTTTTTGTAAATCATATAAATGAGTTTAAACGTTTGATTCTTAAGTTAACTACCTAACCTACAATATAATCTTAAATCTTTAACATTTTTCTTAAAACTGAATTAACACTTGATGGTACAGTTTCAGTTGGCGTTGTTCATCTTTAATTCTATTTGAATTCCATGAATAGTCTTTTATTAAAGGTCATTTTTTAAATTAGAAGTTAAAATATAATTTTTATATATGATAACGTACTTATTTTTTCTTATATTGATTTATATCTCTCTAAATCATAAATCATTTTTTGGTAGATACGAAACTTTAGCATTCACAGTCTGTCAAACAAGTTTGGTCCAATTTGATCTATTGCGCACTCAAAGAGAGTTTTAATTACTAAATTCAATGCTTTAATCGATTGCTGCTTCATTGTGATTGAAGATAAAGTATTTTTGCATAAATGGTAAAAAACTATTAATTATCTCTTTATTATCCTATGATAGTTCAAAAAATCATCATTGTCATATGATAAGATCACAAGAAACAAATCAACCATAACGTCGTGTGTTCCTTGGAAACAAAAATAGGACTTTCGAAAATACGAATTTGAAATTTATCGAATTCACAAATTCGATAAATTCAATATTGGGTATTCTAGTGATCTTAGGGTTCGTTTTGGTCATAGTTGCGAGATTAGGATTATAATTTGTGTGTTTTCGAAAGTATCGAATTTACTCTTCTCTGCAAGCAAGCTAGTGCCGGTCTGGACAATTTTCTCTACGAGCCGTCTACAAATGTCCGAATATGGCCGACGCGACTGCAAAGTTTGGAACTTTCATCTTCGACTGTGCAACCTGTGTGCAAGGTGAACTTCTCCTCTCATGTTCCGTGAACCTGGAAAGCTTGGAACCAAAGTGCCAATATTTTGAGTTTTTTGAAGTCATGTTCAAGTTTTTCTTCAGCGATGGCGGACAATGCCGAACTGGTGCTTCTCCCAAGACCGATCACTGATTTCATCCGATTAAAGAACTATGCTCATCCAGTAGTGATTGGTGGGGGTAAATAAGGCCGTGTGAGTACTTTTGTACACGATTGCACATAGTGATAATGATGATTAACGATTTATGATATCTGCTTTTTAGTTGGCTAAGGCTACGTACAATGCACCCGATGGACAAAAACTGAAAGTGCCATCAAAGTCATCATTTGCAAGAAGGATGATGGCGCTCAGGAAAAGTTGTTCACCCGAGAACGAACTATCAATATGACACAATGGCACTGGAACGACACCTTGGTGTCTTCCGTATGTACGAACACTTTAGGATTCCAAATGCCTTCTTAATTTCGATGGAGTTGTGCGACAGAGGCAACCTGAACGATTAAATCACCAAATTGGGCGACAAAATGTACTCCCTCACCCGTTGGCTTTGTGGTGGTACACGTGTAAAGACCTACTCAGCGCCATTCACTACATCTGCGATTACCTTGAGATCTCCCACCGTGATCTCTTCCCACCGTGATCTCTTCCCACCGTGATCTCTTCCCACCGTGATCTCTTCCTACCGTGATCTCTTCCCACCCTGGTCTCTTCCCACCGTGATCTTCTACAGTTCGTTTTGTTTGAAGCTCGCCGATTTTGGATATGCGAAACAGAATCTCGGCGATCGAAACACGGTCTGTGGCAGTCCGCTCTTTATGGTCCCCGAACTTGCGGGGAAGAAGATAGTATCTTCTAGAGTATCTTGTGGTGTAAGGACTTGATGAGTGGTCTCCATTTCATTTACCACTATCTCGATATTTGTCATCGCGACCTCAAACCAGAAAATATTCTGTTTGATAGCTCGCAACGTCTGAAGCTTGCCGATTTCGGCTACGCCAAAGTGGTAGTCGCAACACCGTCTGTAGTAGTCCCCTCTTTCTGGCACCCGAACTCATCCGAAATCAAGGCCCCAACCATGACCCTTACAAAGTATGTCTCACATAAGGTAGGTTCGTGTTACATTTTACTAATCTGTCTTCTCGTATTACAGTGTGATGTATGGGGCTGTGGCTTGCTTTGATATTTAATTTTTACCAAGTCTCTGCCCTTTTCCCCTAATACGTTGAGTGGCGATGGAGTTCTCGACATTTCGCCCAAACTCGATCGCGCACTCGAACTCAAACGCCTTCCCGTAATAATGTACGTTCCCATCAAGGAAGCGCTCCAAGCAGACCTGACTGATCGGCCGACCTTGTTCGCCATTCAGGCATTTTCATAAACTAAAACAGCTGTTTTTACTTTTTACAATCAAAAGTTTATATATTTCGATATCTCATGAATCCTTTTCTTTCGGTAGTAACAATCTGAATGTACGCTTGGATTTGTTTTATTGGGCACGAGTGCAAAAAAAATTGATTATTAGCAATTACATTACTTTTATCATACATTTGTGATATAGAAAACTATTTCTCTCTCTCAAAAATTTTTCTTTTCTTTTTTTAACACATTCATACACACACGCACAAGCAGTCACATTATTACTTTCTTATTATTACTTACTAATTTTACGCATGAATAAACACTCCAAAACAACGCAAAGCACAATCAAAATAATTTTGACAAAATTGTTCCCCTTAAAACCTTGAACATTTCTATTTTACAATTACACTGCGGGTATGCAAAACGATCCAAAATTGGCGATGGATCGAAGGCTAACGTTATGGTACTCGAGGATTTTGCGGTACGCAAGAAAACGATTCGAAAATTGGCGATGGTTGGAAGGCTAACGTTATGGTACTCGAGGATTTTGCGGTACGCAAGAAAACGATTCGAAAATTGGCGATGGTTGGAAGGTTAGACGTTTCCCAACTTGGTTATTCATATGAGTTTCATAAAACGATCGAAAATTGGCGATGGATCGAAGGCTAACGTTATGGTACTCGAGGATTTTGCGGTACGCAAGAAAACGATTCGAAAATTGGCGATGGTTGGAAGGCTAACGTTATGGTACTCGAGGATTTTGCGGTACGCAAGAAAACGAATTGAAAATTGACGATGAGTGCAAGGTTAGACGTTTCCCAACTTGGTTATTCATATGAGTTTCATAAAACGATCGAAAATTGGCGATGGATCGAAGGCTAACGTTATGGTACTCGAGGGTTTTGCGGTACGCAAGAAAACGATTCGAAAATTGGCGATGAGTGCAAGGTTAGACGTTTCCCAACTTGGTTATTCATATGAGTTTCATAAAACGATTGAAAATTGGCGATGGATTGAAGGCAAACG
This sequence comes from Rhizoglyphus robini, assembly GCA_023373905.1. NCBI lineage: Eukaryota > Metazoa > Arthropoda > Arachnida > Sarcoptiformes > Acaridae > Rhizoglyphus > Rhizoglyphus robini. The sequence continues at coordinate 802,453 of JAKIJQ010000020.1, forward strand.
TTATGGTACTCGAGGATTTTGCGGTACGCAAGAAAACGAATCGAAAATTGACGATGAGTGCAAGGTTAGACGTTTCCCAACTTGGTTATTCATATGAGTTTCATAAAACGATCGAAAATTGGCGATGGATCGAAGGCTAACGTTATGGTACTCGAGGATTTTGCGGTACGCAAGAAAACGATTCGAAAATTGGCGATGGTTGGAAGGCTAACGTTATGGTACTCGAGGATTTTGCGGTACGCAAGAAAACGATTCGAAAATTGGCGATGGTTGGAAGGCTAACGTTATGGTACTCGAGGATTTTGCGGTACGCAAGAAAACGAATTGAAAATTGACGATGAGTGCAAGGTTAGACGTTTCCCAACTTGGTTATTCATATGAGTTTCATAAAACGATCGAAAATTGGCGATGGATTGAAGGCAAACGTTATGGTACTCGAGGATTTTGCGGTACGCAACAAAACGATTCGAAAATTGGCGATGGTTGGAAGGTTAGACGTTTCCCAACTTGGTTATTCATATGAGTTTCATAAAACGATCGAAAATTGGCGATGGATCGAAGGCTAACGTTATGGTACTCGAGGATTTTGCGGTACGCAAGAAAACGATTCGAAAATTGGCGATGGTTGGAAGGCTAACGTTATGGTACTCGAGGATTTTGCAGTACGCAAGAAAACGATTCAAAAATTGGCGATGGATCGAAGGCTAACGTTATGGTACTCGAGGATTTTGCGGTACGCAAGAAAACGATTCGAAAATTGGCGATGGTTGGAAGGCTAACGTTATGGTACTCGAGGATTTTGCGGTACGCAAGAAAACAATTTGAAAATTGACGATGGTTGGAAGGCTAACGTTATGGTACTCGAGGATTTTGCGGTAAGCAACAAAACGATCGAAAATTGGCGATGGTTGGAAGGCTAACGTTATGGTACTCGAGGATTTTGCGGTACGCAAGAAAACGATTCGAAAATTGGCGATGGTTGGAAGGCTAACGTTATGGTACTCGAGGATTTTGCGGTACGCAAGAAAACAATTTGAAAATTGACGATGAGTGCAAGGTTAGACGTTTCCCAACTTGGTTATTCATATGAGTTTCATAAAACGATCGAAAATTGGCGATGGATCGAAGGCTAACGTTATGGTACTCGAGGATTTTGCGGTACGCAAGAAAACAATTTGAAAATTGACGATGAGTGCAAGGTTAGACGTTTCCCAACTTGGTTATTCATATGAGTTTCATAAAACGATCGAAAATTGGCGATGGATCGAAGGCTAACGTTATGGTACTCGAGGATTTTGCGGTACGCAAGAAAACGATTCGAAAATTGGCGATGGTTGGAAGGCTAACGTTATGGTACTCGAGGATTTTGCGGTACGCAAGAAAACAATTTGAAAATTGACGATGAGTGCAAGGTTAGACGTTTCCCAACTTGGTTATTCATATGAGTTTCATAAAACGATCGAAAATTGGCGATGGATCGAAGGCTAACGTTATGGTACTCGAGGATTTTGCGGTACGCAAGAAAACGATTCGAAAATTGGCGATGGTTGGAAGGCTAACGTTATGGTACTCGAGGATTTTGCGGTACGCAAGAAAACGATTCGAAAATTGGCGATGGTTGGAAGGCTAACGTTATGGTACTCGAGGATTTTGCGGTACGCAAGAAAACGATTCGAAAATTGGCGATGGTTGGAAGGCTAACGTTATGGTACTCGAGGATTTTGCGGTACGCAACAAAACGATCGAAAATTGGCGATGGATGGAAGGCTAACGTTATGGTACTCGAGGATTTTGCGGTACGCAAGAAAACGATTCGAAAATTGGCGATGGTTGGAAGGCTAACGTTATGGTACTCGAGGATTTTGCGGTACGCAAGAAAACGATTCGAAAATTGGCGATGGTTGGAAGGCTAACGTTATGGTACTCGAGGATTTTGCGGTACGCAACAAAACGATCGAAAATTGGCGATGGTTGGAAGGCTAACGTTATGGTACTCGAGGATTTTGCGGTACGCAAGAAAACGATTCGAAAATTGACGATGAGTGCAAGGTTAGACGTTTCCCAACTTGGTTATTCATATGAGTTTCATAAAACGATCGAAAATTGGCGATGGATCGAAGGCTAACGTTATGGTACTCGAGGATTTTGCGGTACGCAAGAAAACGATTCGAAAATTGGCGATGGATCGAAGGCTAACGTTATGGTACTCGAGGATTTTGCGGTACGCAAGAAAACGATTCGAAAATTGGCGATGGTTGGAAGGCTAACGTTATGGTACTCGAGGATTTTGCGGTACGCAAGAAAACGATTCGAAAATTGGCGATGGTTGGAAGGCTAACGTTATGGTACTCGAGGATTTTGCGGTACGCAACAAAACGATCGAAAATTGGCGATGGTTGGAAGGTTAGACGTTTCCCAACTTGGTTATTCATATGAGTTTCATAAAACGATCGAAAATTGGCGATAGATCGAAGGCTAACGTTATGGTACTCGAGGATTTTGCGGTACGCAACAAAACGATTCGAAAATTGGCGATGGTTGGAAGGCTAACGTTATGGTACTCGAGGATTTTGCGGTACGCAAGAAAACGATTCGAAAATTGGCGATGGTTGGAAGGCTAACGTTATGGTACTCGAGGATTTTGCGGTACGCAAGAAAACGATTCGAAAATTGGCGATGGTTGGAAGGCTAACGTTATGGTACTCGAGGATTTTGCGGTACGCAAGAAAACGATTCGAAAATTGACGATGAGTGCAAGGTTAGACGTTTCCCAACTTGGTTATTCATATGAGTTTCATAAAACGATCGAAAATTGGCGATAGATCGAAGGCTAACGTTATGGTACTCGAGGATTTTGCGGTACGCAACAAAACGATTCGAAAATTGGCGATGGATCGAAGGCTAACGTTATGGTACTCGAGGATTTTGCGGTACGCAAAAAAACGATTCGAAAATTGGCGATGGTTGGAAGGCTAACGTTATGGTACTCGAGGATTTTGCGGTACGCAAGAAAACGATTCGAAAATTGGCGATGGTTGGAAGGCTAACGTTATGGTACTCGAGGATTTTGCGGTACGCAAAAAACGATTCGAAAATTGGCGATGGTTGGAAGGCTAACGTTATGGTACTCGAGGATTTTGCGGTACGCAAGAAAACGATTCGAAAATTGGCGATGGTTGGAAGGCTAACGTTATGGTACTCGAGGATTTTGCGGTACGCAACAAAACGATTCGAAAATTGGCGATGGTTGGAAGGCTAACGTTATGGTACTCGAGGATTTTGCGGTACGCAACAAAACGATTCGAAAATTGGCGATGGTTGGAAGGCTAACGTTATGGTACTCGAGGATTTTGCGGTACGCAACAAAACGATCGAAAATTGGCGATGGATGGAAGGCTAACGTTATGGTACTCGAGGATTTTGCGGTACGCAACAAAACGATTCGAAAATTGGCGATGGTTGGAAGGCTAACGTTATGGTACTCGAGGATTTTGCGGTACGCAACAAAACGATCGAAAATTGGCGATGGATGGAAGGCTAACGTTATGGTACTCGAGGATTTTGCGGTACGCAACAAAACGATTCAAAAATTGGCGATGGTTGGAAGGCTAACGTTATGGTACTCGAGGATTTTGCGGTACGCAAGAAAACGATTTGAAAACTGGCGATGGTTGGAAGGCTAACGTTATGGTACTCGAGGATTTTGCGGTACGCAAGAAAACAATTTGAAAACTGGCGATGAGTGCAAGGTTAGACGTTTCCCAACTTGGTTATTCATATGAACTTCATAAAACGATCGAAAATTGGCGATGTATCGAAGGCTAACGTTATGGTACTCGAGGATTTTGCGGTACGCAAGAAAACAATTTGAAAATTGTCGATGAGTGCAAGGTTAGACGTTTCCCAACTTGGTTATTCATATGAGTTCCATAAAACGATCGAAAATTGGCGATGGATGGAAGGCTAACGTTATGGTACTCGAGGATTTTGCGGTACGCAACAAAACGATTCAAAAATTGGCGATGGTTGGAAGGCTAACGTTATGGTACTCGAGGATTTTGCGGTACGCAAGAAAACGATTTGAAAACTGGCGATGAGTGCAAGGTTAGACGTTTCCCAACTTGGTTATTCATATGAACTTCATAAAACGATCCGAAAGGTGAAGTGAATCAATCTATTTAAGAAATTAAGGCTTTATTTCGTTTGTTTAATGCACGGAAATGAATTGCCATTGAAAAATATGGTCTATCAATTGGATGGCGCATCAACGTCCGAATGATGTTACAAGGGAGTGCTTTGCAAAATGATTTCAGATAAGAAACCTTAGGTCTTACGACCAATAGTAGCATTCCAGCCCATTCCATTGGTTGACATGCCACAGTACAAACCGAAGTGTAGAAAGTCGATTGGTTCCAATGATGAAGATGACGACGATGAAGACGATAGAGAACATTCAAACGATTTTGACATCTCCAATGATCAGAACGTACTGTTTCAGTTGTTTTTGGCAATAGGCTAGGGAAAAGTCTATCCCAGACGGGCATCAACCAAATATGGCAGACAGTCGACGTGTCGTTGGGTTACCACCGGAAGCAATCTTTGTAGACTATACCAGGGAGTTACATAAAATGATTTCCATGAAAATCCACAGTCATTTCAGTTGTTGAAAAACTTGGTGACGTATGTATGTCGACTTTATTGCCAAATTATTGCCAACATCAAAATGAACCCAAATTTCGCACTTGGCGATGAACATTTCCACCAAATTTTCAAACATTCTCAATTTTTGAATGAAGAAAAAGCATGACAAGAAGTACCAACCACCTGGAAGCAGCTTGCCACAGGCTCCAATGGATGTGGTCCAACCCTGAAACGCCATTCGTTCTGTGCGCACCATGAGAACATCATTGTGACAATGTTGATTGATGAGGATGAGATTCGAAGAGAAGAGGCAATTAATGATGATTCGATTCAGGTTCGCGAGAAGAAGAGGAAAAGGAAAAGGAATCAATATGTTTGGCATCAATTCCAACCAATCAGGAAACGTAAGAGTACATCGAAAGTAGTGTTAGCAACCCGGGTCCGGAACCGGGTTCAATACCCGGGTATCGAGTCCGGGTACCCGGACTCGAAACTCGAAATTTGGAAACGGGTACCCGTGTTTCAATATATATATAATTTATAGATTAATTTTTTGTTATGAGTTAATTAATACCTAAAATAACTTGAGAAAGACGTTTTTATACAAAAAGGTTTAAAACCATAAACTTTAAAGTCTATTTCGACATCACATATCTGTTTACAGTCAAAATTGTGTAATTCTATTTACACACAACTGCAGTCTGCAGCCGATCAAGTCACCTGACTGCTGATGTCCGCTTGTTCCGCACCACGTGTTCTTGATTGTATTTGTTTGTTTTGCACGAGCAACCTCAATTGATTTTGTATTCTTTCAAAGTTGTATTTTGACTTATTTCAAAGGTATGTATTTGAACTTAGCTTGCCGTGTATGCTAACTGATGTTTCTGTAGATGCCATCGCAGGTGTGGAAGTATTTCAAAGCGGTAACCGTGGACAACCAGAAAAAAGGCGAATGTCTTGTGAAAATTAAAGATTCAATTGGAAATGAAGTTTGTTGTGGTCACAGGATGAGTGCAACTGGTGGAAATACGTCCACAATGCAGAAACATTTGCTAAATGTCCACAAAATTACTACCAAATCTGAAAAAGCTTCAAACATATCTATGAAACAGACCACAATTGGATTCGAAAAAAAGAGACAAAATGTCACTCGAGGAAGTTGTTGCTCGTGCCGCTGCGGTCGATGGTTTATCAATGAATGCAATTAAGAATTCATTGGCAGTCAAAGCTCTCGCTGAAAAACACGGTCACAAACTTCCCTCAAGTCCCAATTCTATCCGAAATTTGGTTATTAAATATTATGAATCAGTTGTTGATGAGTATCGCGAAATTTTTGTTAAACTCAAGTCTAAAGGTGAAAGATTCTCAATTAATACCGATGGATGGACAAATATGCTCGGTGGAACACGTCTGCTCAATGTGTCTGTTCGCACTCGAGAAGATTCATTCTAAATTGGTCTACAGTCTATTTATGGCTCAAGCAATGCTGAACATTATCTTGAGTTGGTTGGATCGAAACTAGAAAAGTTTGGTCTTGATATCAAGTCTGACATTGTAGCTACCACCCAAGATGGGGAACCCATGATGAACAAATATGGGCGATTAATTGAATGTGAACCGCAAACGTGTCTCAATCACGGACTTCATTTGTCCATACGTAAAGTTTTGTACTCGAAAAAGGCACCCACTGAAATGGTCGACTATACTGAGCCAATTGAAGTGCATCTAAGTGATTCTGATGACGATGAGGATACTTCTGTCTCCAACAAAGATCAAACATTGAATAATCTTCTCGACATTGAAGATAATCGCAAAGAATTTGTTTTAGTTAGTGATCTTCGAAATTCTTTGGACAAAGCTCGTAAACTTGCGAAATACTTTTGTGACTCTATCCCACGGAACCAACGTTTACAAGAGCTGGTTGTGCCTGTATTTAGACGAAAATTAAAGTGCCTTCTTGATGTCGAACATCGATGGAACACAATCCCGAGAATGACCAACCGACTAGTTAAATTGAAGCCTTATATCGAAAGTGTTCTTGAGGAAAATGGAGCGAAACAGTTTCTATGCGATGATGATTTGTTTGATAACTTGAAGCAAATTTCTAATTGTTTGTCTCCACTTGAAGAAGCAGTCATTATGCTAAGCAATCATGAGTCAAACTTGCTCATTGCTGATGGTTCGATGCGATATGTGTTTGCTCAATTGCGCAAGAATGGATCTCCACTGGCACTAGAATTGCTTCAATCCCTCGAGGACAATCTCATTCCTCGCAGAAGCGAACAACTTGTTTCGCTCTTCAAAGTGCTTCATCATTGTTCATTTGATGTATTGAAGACTTCAGATCCAATTTTCACGAACTCATCACCTGATTCTGTTGTTGAACTTGCTCAGCATTTATTTAATCGACTTTTTCAAAGTGACAACATTTGCAATGTTGATGATGATGTGGTTCATGCGGAAAATCTAATTTTTGACCATTCTCAAGATGAAGTGTATCCTAGTATTTTTGAGGATTTTAATCATGAATTGAAAATAAGCGATTTTATCAATGAAGAGTTTGAACGAAACATTAGTCAATACACAATGGCTCCAATTGACTTGGAGAATGAGTTCAAACTCATGGAAGTCAACAAACAACTTACTGACAATTTGAGTAAATTGTATAATTCCCTTGCAACGATTGACCCAACTTCCACTACTAGTGAGCAGACATTTTCGGTGGCCAATCTTGTCGTCTCGAAAGTACGTAACAAGAGTGAAGATGATCTGATCGATGCTTTGGTTGTGCTGAAGTATTATTTCTTGAAGAAAGATAAAAGAGGAAAATATAGTGCTCTGAAGAGAAAATTTGGAGAATATTATTTTGCTATTATTGATAAAAATTTATTTTAATTACAATTTTTGGAAAATAAAAGATTTATTATAATAATGATTACGTAGTTTATTGTAAATTGCACAAAATCTTATTTACGATTGACAATGATCGCTCAATTGAGATTGGATAATAAATCCGTTTCAGTAAGAAACTGAAATATACCAGGAAATCAATGGAAAGTAAGATTTGTGAAATACCCGAAATACCCGGGTATACCCGGGTCCAGGCTCGACCAAGTACTCGAAACCCGGGTACCGGTTTGGGACGGGTATTTGAAAACACTAATCGAAAGCAACCGAATCGTGAGAACCACCTAAAAAGAAACGGATTAGCAAAGTGAGATACTACAAACAACCAGACAATCTTCTATGCAGACTATTAGGAAATGCTTCCATTGGCTGAGATAAAATAACAAGGTCTTCTAATCGAACCACCAGTGACAAAAGGGTACAGCTTGGACGAATTACGAAATTATAAACCACCGAATATACTTTTTAATAGTCAGCCAATCGAGTAATCCAACACGCGAGTATTGTCACTTCGACAGTGTCCGATCCAGTAAAACGTAAAGCCGATTTTATAATTGGAATTTTGCCCCAAGAAGTTTCCGAATTTACGCTCAAATGGTGGGAAATTATATTGCTGGGATGAAGAAATGATGAAAGAAGACTTAGAGGCAATTCACACTAAGCCCAGCCATACGCGGATCCGCGAATTCGGTGGTATTTGTACGCCAATCCGCGAACGGCTTTTTGCATTCGCGGATTGGCGTACAGAAAAAATCGTTCGCGAATCCGCGTATGATTTTTTTTCATACGCGCTTTGACCTACCCCTAGCATTCACTTTTCCATACACACATGCGCGAATGAATAATTAATATTTGAAAATTTATTCATTTAAATATTTATATATTATAAAAACAAAAATTACAATTATCATAAAAGTCAAAAATTAGTTACAAAGATTATAAATATCATATTGAATTAGTTTGATCAGTCAGCATTTCGTTTGGCTCTCGAGAGATTTCCAGAAACATAAACAGCTTTCATTTAAACGCACTTAGTTGAGTCATTTTTCTAAATTATGATTAAAGGTAGAACACTTGCAAGTCAGGAAATTCATGCCATTCTTGAGTAAAATTCGAAATAAATCTGAAACAAATCGCTGTAAATATTGACAACGTGAACTATTGCATAAATAGTTGGTTTGGGAGTCCCGTGTGGATACAAACTGCCAAGACGAAAATATAGCATACAGAAACGGCCATAAAGAGTTTACTTGTTGAGCCTTCGATGTTTGCAAGTTGATAAATCATAAAGTTGAAAGATTCCAGTTTGGCAGTGCACTTAACATTAATAGAATAGAACAATATCGTTGAAACAAACAAAATATATCTCGAAATGCCAATTTGTCACTGCAATTCCGACTTCGAGGTTAGAAGTGAACAGCGGCCAGGCACTGACTACAGTCCAACGGTCAAACGACCGAACGAGTGAATGCAAGACTCTGTGTGTGCGTGTAGGAGGGTCTTTCTTGCTTAGCGGTGGTGGCGCACCGCAACGCGACAGCACACATTCAAAATTCAAACAGCATTTCATCATCTGTGACCAACGGACCGACAGACTCGGTCATGGTACTAAAAACGTACGCCAATACGCGAACAGATTTCAAATTTCATACTCTAATGCGCGAATGAAACAAAGCGAACGAAAATATCGTTCCGTTCGCGGATTGGCGTATGATTTTGTAATTCATACTCGGATGCGCGTATGAATTACTCCGTTCGCGGATCCGCGTACGGCTGGGCTTAGAATGATCATATTTATGATCGATTGTTTGAATTGTTTGCATTATAATAATAGTTTCATAAAATGATCATTTAATAAAAATGAAATGAAAATAAAGTGGTATTACTGATAGTAATTTACTCTGACAAATTTAAATTGAAGATCTCTGCAGAACAATAATTATTAATTAGGCGTGTTAAAATTTCACCCTCGAACTCATTTCGGTGGTTCCTAATAGATAGATTGTTGTCAAAACTAAACGAAAGTACGGTCATTAAGTATTTATTTTACGATTCATATTTTTATCGTACATATTACAACAAAAAAGTACAAATCAAAGCAGAATTATATTATTATTACGACTGAAGATGAATAACATGAGATACCACACAAAGAGGACAATGACTGACGGAGTAAAAAGTAAAATAATTGAAATATGATTAAACTATGAATTGATAATCAAATTGTTGGAGCACAGGTCTTCTGGGAGTCCAAGCGGTTGACTCGTCCACGAAGATCACGAACAGGTCTTGAGGAGTCCAAGCGGTGACTCGTCTACAAGAGCACGAAAGCAGGTCTCGGGGAGTCCAAGCAGTTGACTCGTCCACAAGAGCAAATAGGAAGGCACACGAGAAAGAGAAGAGTTCTTTATTGGTGCAAAAGAACAAAATAGTACAACTAAGGACAGAGCAAAGTGCAGCGATATATAAGCACAAAGAGAGTTCTCTGTTGACATATTAGTCGAACATTCGACATTCGAATGGTGACTCAAGGGTCGCACAAATCAACTTGTCCAACACAAATAGAAAAGGGGCAATAATGGAAAAGACAAAACAAAATGTGTTAACATTGTGATGATACAGTGTGTGTGTGAAAAGAGTGACCGTGCAAACAAAAAAGAAATGGACTTGAAATGTGTTAAAAAAGCTCATAAAATAAAATATAAAATTACATGATTGTCGTTTAGTGGTCAATGACTGGTCATCTTCATATTCAATTCATCCTCATTGTTCGCTCACTCCTTCTGTTCCTCTTCTATAAGGAGAGACAAAATAAATCGAGTTACGCCATTAGTTCAAATCAAATATCCCAAAAGTGACTCACCGGTGGTGGCATCGGTGCCGGCCAACCGAACCTCATTCTGAAACTTTTCACTTTCTAGCTTCAACTTTTGCAACGATAAAGTGTTCATTTCGAACCATTCGTTCTCCTTCAGGCAGCGAGCTTTCGCCTCGGCATTCTTATCGGCGATGTACTTTTTATAGTACTCGGTCTCGATCAGGGGTTTGTCATCTTCATCATCGTTGTCCGGCACGCCAACAATTTCCACCGGCGGATAGAGAGCCTTCAAATCAGGACAGCTCTCCTCTGCTTCCTTCTTTTGGTAGAACTCAATGACCTGACCAAAAAGATAATATACAAAACAATTAGTCTGTGAGTGTTGTGTTCGTAAACAATATTAATAATATTGACAATATGCTCACCTTGTCGACAGGAGGGAGGCCATAGAACCTTTCAAACGTGTTAATAACCGATGTAGAAGTAAGGACCGGGTCTTTATTGGGTAACTTGTATGGCACACCCTCCTGGATCCAGTGGTCGATCGGTTTGCATTGGCCTTTGCTAGCCTCAGCAGCCTTCTTCTTCTTCTGCGAGGCAGAACTCTCGAGGTTGGCGTTTGCCAAATTGGAACCGGGTGTGGTCATTGTAGGAGGAAAACGACGGAGAAGGGAAAGAGAGGGAGGTGATAATGATGACGGTGTCAAGGGTCACGAAATTTACGGTCGCGAAGATGAAAGGAATCGAAGTGAAAGAGAGTTTCTCGTGAAGTGAAACATCAACCACAACAAAAGAATCACTCACAATGTGTGTGCATATAGCCGATCAGAAGCATGCCAGACTGGCATTGCCAGTCTATAATAACCTTTCCTCTCTCAACACATTTGCATTAGACAGGCAGTGACATCTAGCGAGTAATAATAGCATAATCAACACCACGTGTTTTGTCTCGACTGTGGCTTGGCTGCTTTGCTTTCAGTTTGAGTTTGTCGCCTATTTTTCGATTCCCTTCTCGTCATTTTCGGATCGCTTTTCGAGATCTTTTTGGTTCACTTCGAGTTGAGTAAGTAACTGTCTCATATACAACACATTCACATTTTGATTATGATAGTTATGATTTTTAAACTAATATTTCTCTATTTTTTTCTTTTCCCCTAGAAAAATTCGTTTGTTTTTGTTGGATTTTAGCGCCCACCGCTGAATAGTCTCATTTTGTGTCACGTAAAAATCATTGAATCATCTTTATCAGTTGACTAATTTACCTGTGGACTGTTTGGCCTCGTTGCGTACAATCATTCTAGCGAATCGTTTTGTTGATTGTTTGTTTGAGTTTGTTTATATTCTCCCTGCCTGCACTTGAACTATGGCACAAAGTGGTGAACTGGCGGCACTTCCAAAGCCAATAACCGATTTCCTCCGTTCGAAAAAGATCACCGATCCCGTGGTGATTGGCATGGGCCAGTATGGTCGAGTGAGTACATTTGCATACGAGCCTACATTGTACATGGTGATGATGATGATTAATGATTTATGATATCTGCTTTTTAGGTGGCGAGGGCAACGTACACCGCGGCTGATGGTCAAAAGGTGAAGTGTGCTATCAAGGTCATCATCCGTAAGAAGGATGATGGCACTCAAGAAAAGCTGTTCCACCGAGAACGAACTACAATGGCATTGGCACGACACCGTAGTGTGGTCCGATTGTATGAACACTTTCGCATCCCCGGTGCATTTATCATTTCGATGGAGCTGTGTGGTGGAGGCAACCTGCACGAATACATCACAAATTTGGCCCCCAATTCGTACCCACCTCACCCGTTGGCTCTTTCTTGGTGCAAGGACTTACTCAGTGCACTGCACTACATCTACGATTACCTTGAGATCGCACACCGTGATCTCAAGCCCGAAAATATACTTTTTGACAGTTCGTTTCGTCTGAAGCTCGCTGACTTTGGTTATGCGAAACAAAGTCCCGGCGATAGAAACACGGTGTGTGGCAGTCCGCTGTTCATGCCCCCCGAACTGATCCGCTCTCCAGGCCCCAACCATGACCCCTACATGGTATGTCTCCATAAGGCAGGTCCGTTTTACATTTTACTAATGGGTCTTCTTTTATTACAGTGCGACGTGTGGGGGTGGGGACTGTTGGCCTTTTTGATGTTCACAAAGGGGCTGCCCTTTAGTCCGAATTCTTTGAGTGGCACTGGTGCCCTTGACATAACTCCCAAACTGGACCGCGAATATGCACGAGGCCGAGTGCCGATAATAATGTACGGTTCTATCAAAGAATCTCTTCAGTGCGACCCGGCTGATCGACCAACCTTGTGCGCCATTCGGTCACAGGCTTGGTACAACCAAGTCCAGTCGCCACCACCTAATCCACCAACGCAGCAGCAGCAACAACAACAACAAAAAGGTCAACAGAAGAAGAAGTAGTGAGATTCCTGGTGAGTGTTTGTATGAGAAAGTTTGTTGATCTTATCTAAATTGACCATTCTTTCTTCCTCTTCTTTTCAATATGATCAGCATTTTGAGTTTTACTATTTCGAACAACACCAACCAGAAGAAGAAGAACATCTATCTATAAGAATCACTTTGTGTCCTGCCTCAAAAGGCATAGAATCTATATCCACTATCTTCGACCCTGAAAGTGACCAAATTCCGTATTTTCGAATCCCACTCAATATTTGCTCAATCTCCATGGTGATTCTACTCTACTATCTGGTGGTGGTGGTACCTATTATATGTCCGAATTTGTGCGACATGTTTTATTCCTATATCATTATGTTTTTATTCATATATTACAAACACAAATATCTTTCTCAAATCTTTTTTTGTACGATTTCTCTTAATCTTAGAGCATTTCCTTTCGATCATGTTTGGTGTTGTACCATGTTTTTATCTTTGAAATGTCAATCCCTTATACTACTTTTTATTCATTAATATAATAAATATTTTGTTTTCTAAATTATTTTCTAATAGCTTTTTCCCTTTTGGATTAATGATTGGTACTTAATAATAACTTTATACATGAATCTATACTGCAGTAGTACAACTCGTGTCACAAACTAAATTTGAAATTTATTATATCATTTCAATTTTATTGACTTAAATTATTAAATTTTAAAAAATGAATTAGTTTTCGTTATTCTTTATTTACAAGTTACTAAGGTTTAAATTCACTAAATTCTTTCACAACCAATCTCTTAAATAATTTTCTTAATGTTTACTTATGCTAATGTCTACTACGATATTAGCTAATCATAAATGAATTCTGATTTGTAAAAGTAGATTTTTGCATTCTTTTTCGATTACGAAACGTAATTTGGTAATTTGTAAATAAAATAAAAGCTTTGAAAAAGATGATAATTTGCCGAATTTATATTTCATACAACTTTTATAGTCTAGAAAAAGGTTACAATTTGCATGATAATTTTTATTGACAGTTTTCTTTTGGTTTCGTGCAAAACATTTCGGTTGGTTCGCTGCTCAAGAATTAATATCTTAATATTAAATTTAAATGTTACAATTCTATTCGATCTAACTAATTATTTATTTGATGTTATAAATTTACGTTTACGGTTACATTTTAAATTTATAATTAATAATTGCAAAATTGTTGTTTAAAATGGTTTTCAACTAATTAATTTAAAAAATATTCTTTCTTTAATTTGGTTCTGCTTGAATTACTTTTACAAATATGAAAATGCTGAGAACATGCATTATATAAGTGAACACAGATAATATTTTCAGGAATATCAACTATTTGTTCATGTTGATATATATTGAACGAAACAGTAAAACTCATTGAAGCTCGATAGAAATTACTTGAGCATTTGTTGTAACCACAACAAATGCGACTTTAACAAAAATTATTTGAACTAAAAGTAAATTTAGTTTATATTTTGCATTATTTTAAAAATTCAACTTTGCAAATAACTCTTTCTATAATTAATTTGAATCTGTCAAATTATTTGTCAAATTTTTATCCGGAATTCTGCTTGTTATTCATAATTTAGAAAGAATTCAATTAATCAGTATAATTAGATTGCAAATTGTGTGTTCAACCAATATCTGAATTAATCGAAATACCGATCATAAAGGAAAACTTTTTAAATGTTTAAATTCATGTATATAACTTCTCTGACAATCATGCAAGTGGTACAATTGAGATTGAATTAGAGATATTGTTAAATTGAAATTGATGTTTGGGTTTGAGTGTCTTTAGGCATATCTTCTTTTTCTTTATCCAATCAAAATGTATTATTCATTCTTTAATTTAAATTGCATTTCGAAAATGGAATATTAAAAAATAAATGTTGAGTTAGTACATGTGTATGTCATTTAAAGAGGTAAAAGCACCGAAATTAAGTTCACATTTATATTTTCTCAGTATAATAATATAAAACTTTTATGTCCAACAATTCATATGATACATTTCGTTGATTTTTTAGTTAATAAACTCTAGTGACTTGAGTCTAGTCCTTGTCCATTCGTAAGTTTTATTTAAAAGTTTGTCAGTTTTGATCTTGATCTTCACTTTTCATTAAATGCACTTGCACTTGGACATTTTGGTTAAATTATGTATCAGTGCTTGAAATTATACGAAAGGTAATCTTCACTAAAAACTAATTTTAATTTCGATTTTTTAATTTCTTTAACGAAACTTTATGAAATTTTTTAACACTTTTTATCTTTTAATTATTTACAAGCTTTGATTGGTCTGGATTTTTGCATGAATAGACTTGAAATTTTGTTTTTAATCAGATTTATTAAAATTGAAAACTTTTCAGGAAACGTCTCAATTGCAAAATTTGTGTTTAAACAAATATCTAATTTTTTTGTACGAATTTTGTTTTTCTTTTATGAAAAGGTTATCAATTTTGTGAGTGTTTAAATTCTAATTCTTACTCTTAATCTTTATTGTTTATGTACGGTAGAAAACGCAAGCCGTTTCCAGTTGTCAACTAAAGATTACATTGCAAAGTTGACTTTTGGGGCAGTTAGTTGAGTCATAAAATAATTGTTTTTCTATCAAATCTTTAATTTCTATTTCATCTTGCATGTACTCGCCGGTGGATTACAAAAAATGCTTCTGAATGCCCAGATCATAGGTTAAAATCATTTACGTTTACAATGACAATTTGACACTTTTCTTGCAACCGATGATAATGCTGTTGGTATTTTGTTTTTCAATATGTACCCCAACCTTGATCAAATAGTGTAATAAGTATTGTAAGGTTTAAATTTATTAGGTGTTCCTATTGAGTTTAAATTTAAATTTTCCAAGTTCAATTATTAAGTTGTTTTAATACATAGATTTTTTTTTCTTCGGTAAGTTTTTTTATAAAGGTAAATTCATTTATTTAATTGTAATATGACATTTTCATAAACTAAAACAGCTGTTTTTTCTTATCTTTTTACAATCAAAAGTTTATATATTTCGATATCTCATGAATCCTTTTCTTTCGGTAGTAACAATCTGAATGTACGCTTGGTGTTGTTGTATTGGGCACGAGTGCACTTAAAGAAAATTGATTATTAGCAATTACATTACTTTTTATCATACATTGATTAGGCACAATGGATTGACCAAAGATAGGATAGTCATTTATTGCATAAATTAATTACGGTTTAAATTATGCACGTTAACCTCTTTTTCTCTTAACGGTTAACCTTATATTTCTAAAATTTATATTTTAGTCTTTTATCTTTTATATTTAGCATTGAACTATCTGCAGTTCTATTTATGTGTTTGTGAAGTTTAAACTTTTCAGAAACTGTCTCTTAACTTCTGTTTTTAAGAATATCTAAATAACGTTTTTCTAAACATCTGTCATAAAAGGTTTCTTACTTTTCAAATGCATTAATTCTTATTGCTTAGCTTATTTGATTATGTAACAAAAAGTTTTTCTTTTTGAATAGTCAGATGTAAAATTCAAAAATAAAAGTACTGGTTTAAAAATAAACTTTAATTCAACTACTAACTAACACTTATCACTAATGAAGTGTTTAATTGCTTTCAATAATTTTAATGGTTTTTGTTAAATTAAAGTTTTATTAAATTTTGATAAACTTTTTGACTACTTTAGCATTTCTATTCTTATCTTTTTCAATTTGGGTAATTACTACATACCTCTTAATCAAATTAAACATTTTATTTTAGAAACAACTTAACTTAACAATCTGTTGCGTCTGACTTACAATAATAAAAGTTATTATTATATATTAAGATTTTCCCTTTTCAACTAGAAAATTGTCTTGCGCATTATTACGAATCTCAACTGGCGCATTCAACATTGTTCTTTATGTTGATCCGAAATGTCAATGGTTCTTATTTAATTTTTAAATATTATATAGCAAAACTCACTACACAATTGTCAAGAACTGAAATTGATTGCGATTAAAATGCTTGGCGCATTTTATATTAACAGTAGTTCGCTCATGATTGGTTTTGTAACTGTGATTTTCTTAATTCTTAACAGGTAAAAACACTAAAAATTAATTTCACATTTTTGTTTTCGTGTTCACTCATTTGGACACGTATAGTTAAACGAGTTAAAAGCGACTAATATATTGAACGGTCACTAAACTAAAAGTCTAAACGACGAAATTAATCTGCCAGATTGTTTTATTCTCTCAACTAACGGCAAGCTTCCCTGCATGACAGAACAGATAAAAGTGCGTTCACTGTATCATCTCATCAACCAGTACCAGCAATGGTCGCTTTTTTGAGTTCGCGTAGAGAAGCATGTGAGATTGATTGATTGAAAAGGCTACCTATCAGTATACAATTATTTTGTCAAAAATCACATGAGTTGTAAGTTTGAACTTTATTTACATACCACTTTTGACATATGTTGTTTGAAATTTTAAATAAGTTTATTTTAAATATATACAAAAATGATTATTGTAAACTACCACTGCTAATACATGTTTCACTATCCAAGTGTTTAATTTACTATTTGATGAGTAATTGAAGGTTAATTTTTTTAATTGTAGGAAAATCTCTCTTACTCCTAAAACTTTCATATTTTTCAAGTAAAAAATAAGGATTTAAAATCTTCAATGTATATTTAATAATGTTTGGTGTTGTATTGCATGACGGCAATATCACTTAGTTACTAAGTGAGTAAGTCTTAGTTATTATAATTTAGATCATTCTCTTGATTTCCAAGAATGTCAATGATTGCTTACTTACTTTTATTATACAACACTGAATTGAAATGGCTTACACATTTTATGTTCCATTATACCACTACTCTATGAAAAGGTTATCTTCACTAAAGCTAAAATTTATTTTTTAACACCTCATTCCGTGAAAACATTTAGTAAAACTTGAAGTTGAGGTTTGCTTTTGAGTTGAGACTCATAAATTATTTGGTTTTTATTTTTATATATTTTTGTTAATTAAAATCTTATATTTTATTCTTTATTTAAAAAGGTATGCCTTCAACCGGTAAAGAAAAATAATGAAAGTCTTATCATTAAGTTAACTTCATTTTCAAATTATCTTCGGCTCTTTAACAATTGTTTTTACTGAGTTTATCGAAACAGTCTGCGCTCAATCAATTTGGCACAAGAAACGATATTTGCATGCTTCAATACAAAACTGCGATGTCATGATAACGTTAAACCCAATCACAAGATCATTTGAACTTTGAACAACTCGAATCAAACTCGGCGCAATGGACGAGGAAGTAACATTTGTGAAGAGAAGTGACAATTTTCTTGACTTATCTCAACAATTTTCTGAATTTACTTATTTTAAATACTATTTTTTGCTTAAAACATTTTTTACTAATAAAGAAATATCTGCAGTATCAGTGTTTAAAATTTAAATTAACAATATTATTTTCGAATTCTCAAATTTCTGTTTAATGACTTTGTTTTCAGTTAAATTTATAATATGGTTTGATATGAGTTCATATCACCTTTCACTTTCACCATTCACCTTTCATTTTATACGTCAACCTTAAAGGTAACTTTTATTAATAGTAAAATATCAACAAAAATATCTGGCTCCAATTTTTTTTATCATGTTTATTTTACAATATATCTCTTAATCATGATACATTTCTTTTTTTTGTAGTAACAAAACTTAACAACATTTACATTAATAATCTGGTGTGCTCGGTCATGTTTGTCGTATTGCGCACATGGAAGGCAATACTAATTAGTGACTACAACATACTTTTGGTCATAAATAGATTAATGACACTTCGATGTCTGACTAGTCAGAAGGTTATATATTAAGGTTATCACTTCTATACCTTGTTTTGGTCTACAAGGAATGTCAATGATCTTTAATTTTTTTCCTTATGCAACATAAAGTAAAACTACAAGTACAAGGACTGAAGTTCAGTGCAATTGAAATGACTTGCCAATTTAGTGTTAAATCGAAACTATCACGGTGACACAATGTAAAGGATGTAGGATACAAATATTATTTTATAAACTATTTACATCGGATGTTACAACTTAATGTACCGTAGTGGTAGGGGGCATAAAAGCTTTGAAAAAAGCGACAATTTGGTGAATTATTCTCAACATTTTTATTAAGTTCTGATTGACTGTATTTCTCTTTGATTTAAAATTGTTTGTTTATTTTAAAGAAGTGAATATTCACTCTTATTCAAATCTAAAAGCAAGATTTTGTTTAAAATTACTTTTTAATGGCAGTTTTCCTTGGAATTTATAATCTGGTGTTTAATAGTGTGTAATTGAACGATTATTCATTTGCTTTTATTAAAGGTTAAGATTTTTAAAATCATTGTTGATGAATTCTAACAATATCTCTTAATCTTTAAGCATATTTTTTTTAGTGATAACAATCTCTGTTGTGTGCATTCGAACATGTTTTTTACATTGAAGCAATACTCGTAATTAGTGGTTACAATACTCTTGGTGGTAGGTTATATTAAGAGTTTTTACACGTGGCCTTATGATTTTCATGTTGAATTTTATGTTTCTTTTATCTTAGCAAAATGCACCTTAACTCAATTCACAAGAACTGGAACTCTCTGCGATTGAAATGACATGTGTATTTTTTACAACATTTCCATCTCAAAATCCATAAAACAAGTTATTAACTTTTTGAATACCTAAGTTCTGATACTGACTTGCTGATATAATTAATGCAAGCGAAGATCCACAAAAGTTTGGGTTTGGGTTGAGAATCATTTTTTAAATTCAAATTTAGATTTTACAATTACCAGGAACCGTCTCTCGACCGTTAATGTTTGTCTTTTAAAAAAGTCTTGAAATTGACATAAATTGTTGCTAAGTCATAAAAAGTTATTTGCTTTTCGAATGCTTTAATTCTTATCGTTTATTAATTGACAATTTTCCTTTTTACAGTTCTCGGGTAACATTTCACTACTGCGAATATTTGCTTCAAAAATGTTTAAAATTAATTGCCTTTATTCCTCTTGTCATAAAAAGGTTATTTATTTTTTGAATGTCTTATTCTTATTGCTTAAGGTTTAATTTATTAAATTCTTTTATTTTACAATATTTTTAAATTGAATTTTAGCTGCATTCAAAAATAGGTGATTCTACTCTCAGGTAAATAAAATTAATGAGTTTAACCCCCGATTTTAAGCTAACTTCATTTTCATCAACATTTGGCTCTTAAACAATTTTTTACTGAGTTTTCCAAAACCATTAGCGCTCAATCAATTTTGCACAAAGGATTCAAGGTTCAAAACACCGAACTATGATAGCATGATAATGTGAAACCCAAGTAAGTACAAACAATATCTGCTGAATTATTTAAACTTTGGACACTAATGTTCAAGACAAGTCACATCAAATTAGGTGCAATGGGGGTTGAAGCATTGTTGGAGTAATGTGGCAATTTACTTGAATATTTATAACAATTTTGTTTAAAACTTAAGTGTATACAAATTTTAATTATATTTTCAAAATTTAAAATTACTTTTCTCATTCTTTTAATTTTATATTTTGGTGTACATTAGTTTCTATCACACAGATTTATTTGTTTTTAATAATTTCTTCTTCTCTCTGAACTTCCTTAAAGGTAACTCGTATTATGCCATTATCAGGCATTTTATTTGGGTTTATTTTACGATATCTCTTAATCCTAATGCATTTCCTTTTTGTATCAACAAAACTTTACAATCAATTGTTCTCGTTCATGTTTGGTGCTGTAGTATTGCGCACATGAAAGCAACACTAATTACTCGTACAACATACAATTTTGGTCATAAATCGATTAATGACACTACGATGTCTGACTAGTTAGCAGGTTGTATATTAAGGTTATTATTACTTCTATACCTGTTTTGGTCTGTATGATGACCAGGAATGTCAACGATCGTTAATTTTTTTCTTTATATGACACACAGTAAAACTCACTGCACAAGGACTGAAGCACAGTGCAGTTGAAATGACTTGCGCATTTTATGTTTGTAAAATAACGAATGTGAGACTTTTTAAAAGGTTATCTGTTAGAAAAACTAAATTCGGTTTAAATTTTTCTTTAATTATTAAAATCTTAAAAATAACTTTTTATAATTATTCTTAATTAATTTTATTTGTCAACATTGATTGATCTGGAATTCTATTTATTGTATAATTTTATTTTTCCTGTGAAAGAGTCCACTTAATCAGCTTATTTAGATTGTATTACCAGTTACCAGGAAACGTCTCTATTGCAAATTGTGCATTCAAAAAATGTCTAAATTATGTCGTTCGCAATCAAGTATATAAAAGGTTATCAACTTATTGCATTTCTAAATTCTTATTTTGCTTTACTGACGCACATATAACAAACGCAAGTGGTCTACTTGAGATTACATTATGCGGATATGCATACAGAAATTAAAGTTGAGGTTTGGTTTGTGAGTCATAAAATGTTTTTATTTTTTTATTTAATTAAAAATATTTTATTTGTATTTTTTAAATGAATTATTAAAACAAAATATTAGTTTTGTACAAGTCTTCGAAATTTAACAGGTAAAATATAAAATTGATTTCACATTTATAATTTCTTGTTTACATTAGGCCCTAATCATTATGGAGTGCATATTTAGAGAAGGGGTTGGTGGGATTGGTTAAAAGCTGTTTAATACATTTATTTTATTTAGTAAGAAAATGATCACATAAAAGGGATTTGAAAGCCCGATTTTTAAGTTAACTTTATTTATGTATGGCTCTTTAAAGCAATTGTTCTTATGACTGCTGATGATACTGCTGTTGATAATGTTGCTGGTGCTGCTGCTGGTGTGAGGCTTGAACGTGCACCACCACCGGTGCCGCTGGTTGAACGTATTGGGTCTGGGTGTGAATGACGTGCAGTGTTGGCTCAGGTCTCGACAGAACACAACAAGCGTGAATAATGCCAGGAATCCAGCCCAAACAGGTCAAGAGAAAGTTGATGCAAAAGTCCACACCACAGCCTTCCAACATCAACACCGCCAGGGGTGGACAGAAGATGGACACCACAGCGGCACAGCAAAAACACTCACGAGCCATTTTGTTTTAAGGGTTTTTAAACACGAAAAAGTAGAAAAAAAAGAACACAAGTTACGAGCGATCAAACCCAAAACGCAAACTGTTTGCCTTGAAGAACACTTTGTGTATTTGTGTGCCTCAAACGAGCAGCCTTAAAGGAGCCTTATCAGTCAATTAGCTCCTTAGTTTCCTTTTCCACACCTGACAACAACTCCAAACCAGACCAACCAATACTTAATTAGTCGAGCACACAAACACTATCAGGTAGCCCATCAATCAGTCCAATATAACTCTTATCGCAAACCAGAAAGTGGCATATTGGCGATAACACAACAAAAAGGTGCACACTCGCGGCTTACTTGCTTTTATTGCTTGTCCAAACAGATTGCCGTCAAAGTATATTAGCTTTTGTTATTAGCTTTCAATGTTGAAAGGCAAATATATTATTGTAGGGGGCGCTGAATGAAGATTGAAGTTAATCAATCAAGACCATCAATCATTTATAAAAAGGTTATCAAAAATTTTCTTATCAATCGACAATTAAGGTTTCTAATTTCGGTGACATTCTTGATTTAATAGACAAATTCAGTTGCAAGCTTGATTGTCGTACTTTATTTTAGTTCTTTATCAACACCAACATTTTATCTTCAAAGTCTTACTTTGAGTTTAACAATACGCAATTTAGCTTTTTACTTTTATCACTTTCCATATTTTTATTTTCTTGATCGCGCACTTCAATAACTTAAATTTGAATTTGAATCTCAATATGAAACAACTCACACGGGATTTGGTATTCACTCAACAATTCAATGTTTGCCACATATTTGTCACATGGATGGTCTTGGCCTACCAAAGCCAATAGTTTTATATTTTTTTACGATATGTTGATCGAAATTAAAATGGTAATTTAAAATTATTATTTAATATTCAAATTTCATATAATAATTCTTTTTACTAAACAAAAGTCATATGATTATTCACAAAGTTGAATTTCACATTTACGTCATTGACAGGATTTGCGTTTGAAAACCACAATTAATCTTATATCTCAATCTTTAATATTCAATCTTATTTCCTGACAAAATAGTCTTTACTTTGAAGCTAATTATGAAGGACAACGACAAGCAAACAAATATGGAGAGCCTGTGTGTATGAGCGTATATTATAAAATAATATTACATTGAGTTTTCTTTAAACAGAATTGCCAGAATTGCTTTTTCCGCAGTCACTGTCATATAAAAAGGTTCATTTTCTTTTATATCTCTCAAATTTACCTGATTATAGACAATTTATTATAATTTGTTTATTCTTTTGTAATTGTTTTTAAAGTTGCGTATCCCGTTTCTTATTATCAAATTTAAATGAGTTGCCTTCTTCCTCATCATTCACAAAAATATTGTTTACTGCACAAAGATCGAAACGAGCTATTTAAACTTATCTGGAGTGATAAATTTGAAATAAACGGTAAATCTGATTGATTTAAACTCAATTTTAAATTTAAATTTACTGGTAAAACAGCTTCAATTAGTTCAAATGTTCAAACCTCAAACGTTCATTTGATTCTACTAACCTTCAACAAAATCTACAACTGCTACAATTACAGTGATAACAAGCAGTTCTGCGAGCTTTTATGTAAAGAAACCTTGAAATCTAATCGTAAATTAAATCTATACCGGACAACGTTGGTCACATGTTATGATTCTGATGAAAATGGTCTTAAATGGTATGCCAAATGAACATTCATATGATATCTTGAAAAAGAATCAAAAATATAATTAATTGAAATTGAAATGATGACATTTTGAAACAATCATTTAAAATTGCTATTCAAACTTGAAATTTGCTGATTAATTTTTTTAAATTGCAAACAAACTCTTGCGATTATTGTTATAGAAAATTTCACATTTACGTAATCAAAACAGGATTTGCGTACACTGATATCTGAAATGAACAATCTTATATCCTGACAAACAGTTTTTTCTTTTAAATCTTTTCTTATGTGGAACAAAAGTTAACCATTTCCTTTCATTATCATTTTCAAATTCTTATTCTGATTATTTGATTTATATATTTGATTTTTAGTAGGTTTCCTAATTCAGTGTTTGAAATATGTTCAGTTTGGCAATTGGTTTAAAATATGACGAAATCAAATAATCGAATTGTGTATTTGTGTGTAATTTATATTTACAAAATTGTTTTATCCGTTTCTACTGTTTTGCCAACGCATTCATCATCACCAAGCGAATGTTTGAAGCACAATGATAGAAATGAGCCGTTCAAGTTGATCTGGAGTGATGAGTTTGAAGGAAGCAGTTTGAATACATTGGATTGGATCGTTCATGATGAGAACACGAATACTTGTAAATTTATATTTTATTTAATATTTTGTTTAAAAATGTTTATTCTATTTTATTATAGGCGAGAACCAGTCAAGTTGTGATCGTTCCGAGAATGTTAAAACCTCAAATGGTTTATTAATTCTGCGAACAATGAATAAAAAGTACAACGGACGCAATTACACTGGTGCAAAGATAACCACGAAGCAGTACTTCAGTCGGGGTCGTTACGAAATTCGACTTATTCAACCGCGAGGACTTGCACTCAAGCCATGCATCTACACTGTGGACAGTAATGCTAGGTACAGGTTCTCTTCTGGTCAGATTGTGCTCAGTTGTACGGCAAATTTAGGATCATTCTATCGAAATGTGTACTTTGCTAATGATAGTGATTTTACCGACTATGTGGCCCAGTTTCCTCAATATCAAAATGAACGAAATCAATTTCATTTGTATGGTTTCGAGTGGAACGAGAGTGAAGTTCGATTCTTCTACGATCAAGAGTACGGAGACCCGATTCGGCTTAATAAAACCAAATTCATCAAACCAAAACAACAACTTCGATTTTGGATCAAAACAATCCAAAGTCAATTGAAAGTCAGCACAGACCTTGACTGGAAGTGTCCTGCGTTTCTGATTGATTATGTGAGAATTTACGAGAAAATTTCAAATCAACTAAATTCAACAAATGAAACTCTTAGCGAATGTCAAAATGCGGACAGAAATTATTCAAAATCAGAAATTGATCAAATTTGTGCTAAAATTACCAATTCAGAAAAATTGGAGGATGGTAAAACTGAGAACGATCAAGACGAATCAAAAGTAGAATACAATTTGAAAAACTTTATCCAAAGTCTTTATCGTCAAAATCCGACATTTTTCGGTAATTGTTTCAAATTTTAAACAATTTTTAATTACTAATTTTATATTTCAGTTTTAATCGTTGGTCTAATAGTGTTCTTTTTGGCGTTCATCCTGTACTTGAACTTTCAAATTTGTGCAATCAAACGAGATAGACGCAATGAGTCGAACAGTCCGGAACCTCTGTACGAATCCATCATTTATGAAGAGATCAGAGCATTCGAAGACGAAAATACCAACAACAACCACAACAAGCCCATTAAACCAGCTAAAGCCACTTCGTACATTTCCCTACAAGAAGGCAATGAATACGTCCCAATCAAGAGTCCCGTTGTTCCTGTTGTTGCTGTCAATCGCAATTTGCTCTACCCCGATTTGAATCAATTTCAGAATCAACTCGAGAACATGCGAAAGTATGACAATTGTAGTAAGAGTATGGAAGTGTTGAGTACCAATAGAGTTGGAGAGAGAATTAGGAGAAATAGTAATTCGTATACGAATTTGGTCGAGAACAAAGTTGTCCAATGAGAATTGTGTAAAGCATTTTATTTTATATATTCACAATTGTGTTCCACACTTTTAAGGATTTAAAAAGGTTATATTGATTTATCAAGATTTTAATTGATTATTTTAAATGAATATCATATTATTTTAATATTGATTTTCCTTATTTTATTACAGTAATTATAGTGCCAAACATTTTAATAAATAATTTAACTTTCTTTAATAAATATAAGTATATAGTTTTAAATTGTTTTTCAAATTTGTGGTTTCGTAATATTTATTAATAAATTTGTTTAGTAGTTTTAGTAAAAGGTTTAAAAAAATTCTTGATTGTGTTAAATAATTTTTTTGAAATAATATTTGAATTTTATTTGATTTCGTAAACCTGCTGAATTATTTCATCAACTTAATTTTAATAAAATTTCCCAACACAAAGTCTTTAGTTTTACTCTAATCGGTCGTATATAATCTCGACTTTGTTCAACCTTTGATTACTCAAATATTCACTTGTCCCTAATTTATTGATCAACTTCCATTGATTGATCCAGAAAACTTTGCATAAGGTTACTTAATTTATTGGACTAAATGTTTTGATATTTGATTCATTAGAACAGTCTGCGAAATTTCATAGCTAGCATTAACTAATTAAAATATCATTGTAGTTCATTGCACCATGGCCAGTTTGAATCAATATTTCCACTATTGAATATATGAATCAAGTTTGAATAGTCAATCATACATAAAGGTAAAACTACAATGAAGCAATCAATACTTTTATTCTTCATGGATCGACTTCGAAGTGACAGTTAACAAGTAATTTGTTCTCACTTTTGCTTTCTACATAAAGAAACATTGTAAAAATAAAAGTGTTTGTCAAGATATAAGACAGTGTACAGAATGTATTTATTTCTACTTGTTCAAATCCGATGATGACGTACTATGTCAAATTGGTGAAATATCATTTACTAGTTAGTCTAAAATGTTAGTGATAAAAAAAGTATTGTTCATTTTGACTGGCTACTTGTTTCTTTGTTTCTTTTCTTGTTTCAGTTTTGTTAAAGGTAAATTTAATTTATTGGACTAGATGCTGTAACTTTTGGTCCATTTGAGCAGTTAGGGCATGTTCATGAAAGCAGAAACATTTTATACTGACAAAATAGTCCAATGTATCATTTTAGAAAGTTTCCAATGATGTTAAAGGTAAAACTAATTAAAGAAGCAATCAATATATTATTTTTTCCTTGTCAAAGTCACGTACATAAGAGTAACAAACATTAGAATCTTTTGGAATTTTAATCACATAAAATTTTACTTCAAACTGTTTCCTAAACTAAAAGTGCTCTATGCTGCGAGTTGCATAAAAGGTAAATAAAAAAATATTTTTTTTATAAAGTTGGAAATACATTTCTAAATGCATAATCTACATTGTATATGCACTTTCCAGAACACTGAGCACGATAAATATTCTTCAAAATGATCAATTTACCCATATTATACACAGTAATTCGATTTGACAAATTGTTTATTCTTTCCCACACACTTCAATTTACAAATAATTTCAAGCAGAAAAAAACTTAACAGAAAACTGCATACTTATTATGAATTAATACTAATGTAAAGAAAGCCAAGCAATTTCAGGACAGTTGTCTAAACATTAGAAAAATTTCTATTTTGTCTTTTATATGTTTCGTACAAAAAATAAATCTCTTTATTATCAAATAAAATTGTGTTTCTTTCCTTGTTTTTCTCAATTTAAAAAGGTTTTAAAATATTCATGCACTTTAAATTCCAATTTAATAAACGTTAGTTTCTTCTTTAAAAATTCGCTTTTTAAAATTTCTTTTCAAAAAGGTAATCTCTCATTTATTTTAAAATTTTGTTTATTAAATTGTTTTTAATTAATTTTCAAATCAACAAATCTATATTGAACGTTATGTCGACTTTTATACGGAGTATGATTTTCTATAAGTAATTTTTATTTTTAATTATTCTTAAAAAGAAACCTTGATCAAATTCTCAATACTTTGGGAAATTATCCTATTAAATAAATGATCACCCACTGGTGTGCCATAATAAATTGTCTATTTTTATTTTGAAATTAAGTTTGATTTCAAAGTTGACTTCACTGATGATATCTCTCAACTAACGCGAAGTTACGTGAACCCGATTTGATTCGACATGTTTGTCGTGATGACTGCTGGCCGTGTCTTACTCTTGAATCTCGTGAACAGATCAAGTTTGATGCACTGAGAATCCCCGATTGCATTTTTGACATTACTTCCTCACTGTTGCCCAACATCACTCACTTGACTCTGGTGTTCCATGAACATCTCTCCAACCCTGCTCTCACTCGAATTATTCTCTTTATTGATCACTACTCACAACATTTGGTCGATTTGAAACTCTCTCTCGGTCACTTATATTTTAATGACAACTATTCCGCAGTTGAATTTGTGAACAATCTGTTTTCCTGCCTCAACCGTCTCCAATCACTACGTCATCTCAAATTGGATCTATCTATAATTCTATATTCGTACTCCCATGTCAGTCCCCAACGTGCCAATTTGGACACCGTCGAACTTGTTGATTCGGATGGCAATGATGCTTTGTTTAATGTCAACGAACTGTGAATCATTGTCTCAATACTTTGTAAAATGCAGTACCTTTTCTATTAAATAAATTGTCATTCATTAATTGTCTAGTAATTCGTAATTGCTTGTTCTAATAATCATAGCTTTGCTGAGCATTGTTTATGTTTTTAATTCCTAATGTTTGATTATGCATAATCTCATTGACATTAACTGTCTTTTCCAAAGTTTCAGCATTCTTTAAAATTATTTTGTCGTGTTCTTATACTTTATAATAGGCTTTAAAAAAATTATTCAAGTCAAGTCAACTGACTTTTCCATAGTTTTAAAATTTTTGTTAAAAAGTATTTATTTCTTCTTTTACCATCTTATAATAGGTTTCAAAAATTATTCCGTGAAATCATTTATTTGTTTTTTTAATTTCAGTGATTTAAATCTTCAATCGAATATTAATAATAAAATCAACCAAATCAATTGCCAAATCAATCAAGTCAACGCTTCAGTGAAACAGTTAAAATTGGATCTTAATGTTCGTGAAATTAAACGAATTTTTATAATTATTAAAAAGACAAAGAAATTTAAATTCTGATCACAATACTTTTCGTTTATTATTTATTGTCTTCTATTTGCAATGGCACTGTTTATTCTATTGAACAATATTTGGATACGATATTCGTTTTCTACACTGGTACTTTGAATATTACCTGGTTGGGGTTCATGGATGGACCATGGCACTTGTTTGCTTGCTGTTGGTGAATTGTTCAACATTGATAAAATTGATGAAATTTTTCAAAAACTGACATTTAGAGTGGAATCAAATTAACAGATCAGATTGATTTCTCAATTGACAGTCATGGCAATTGCAATTAATTAGAACGGCTACTTTATACTTTCTTTTAGAATGTTCCGATGATAGTTTTTTAGCTCTAGGGATTATGATTTATTGGATCTTTGTATTTTATGTTGACGAAAAGTTTAATAAATTATTCAATTCTTCATATTATAAAGGTAAAACATAGTTTTTCAGTTCATGAAACTTGAGAATATGCGAAAATATGATGGTTGCAATAAAAGTACTTTATTAGATGCGAAGACAGTAAGATTCCTTTTGGTGCCGAAACCACTCCACCCGAATTGGAATTGGAAGTAGCCGAATGCACTCGTCTTTCACGAAAACCATTTCGTCTTTATGCCAACTTGCACACCGTGGCACTTGTTGCTTATTTAGACGAGGAAACTTTCATTAACCTCCATGAGCTGTGAACTATTTACACTTTTATACTTAAGCACTTTACATTTCATTTTGTACCTATATGCTAATAAATAAATTCATTTTATAATAACAATTGTGGATTAAGGGGCGATTGGGGTTATTTTGTAACACTCAAACATTGTACTCAAATTATCACTTCAATCGAAATATGCAATACCGACATACAGCATACAGCATACAGCAATTCATTCCACAATTGGACAATCAACTTTTCATTAAATTCAATGCTATGTCTGTGATTTACGGTAAAGTTTGTCGTAGTTTTCAATAAAGAGAATTTAAA
This sequence comes from Rhizoglyphus robini, assembly GCA_023373905.1. Lineage (NCBI taxonomy): Eukaryota > Metazoa > Arthropoda > Arachnida > Sarcoptiformes > Acaridae > Rhizoglyphus > Rhizoglyphus robini. Next base: position 832,142 of record JAKIJQ010000020.1, read on the forward strand.
GTTTTCAGCAACAGGCAGTTGGCAACTTACTTTTTAGAAAAAAATGTTCGAAGACTGTGTGGAAGTCATAACGCAATTATTGCTTTATTGGAAGCGTTTAAAGTTACTTTGATAATTCGCAAAATCATTTGAAAAAAATTCAAAAATTTCATTCCAATTGGTCAATGTGGTATTTTATGAAATTTATTAATTGAAAAATTTAATGCGAATTCCTCTTTCTATGTTTTGTCAATCTCTACCTTTTCTATTGAATAAATTGTCCTTCACGTTAAACGCATTTGTTTTCTATGACCCGAGTTTGTGACAATTTTGGTGGAAATTTAATAATTGAAAAATTTAATGCTCTTTCATTTTGGCATGCTTTTGAAACTTGCGGTTTAGCATCAAGTACCAGATGCCCTCATCAGGTGTCACTAGTTACCAACACGCATGCTGATGTGAGTGAGTGTGGCTGTGGTTTGTTTGTGTTCAGTCAGACTGGTCAGTTCGTGTGTGTTGCGTTTCTATTCGTCAATCTCGTTTCCCCTTTCGTCTTGTCTTTTTTTCAACGGAAATTTTCACCAACCGAATCTGCCATTTCCAGCATGGCTCCGTGTCTATCCAAATTTCCCTCACTATGTCTCGAAGCCATCTTCAAGCATGTGCCAGTGGAGGATCTGCTCCGTACAGTGGGACTGGTGTGCACCAATTGGAACAAGTCACGTCTAACCGAACTGATGAGACGTAGACGACTGGTGATCGTTGAAGTTGAAGAACAACTCGATACATTAAACTGCGATCTTATTTTCGGGCATTATGAAACTGATTTAATTCAGCATGTTCGTCGTGATGACGGATCGCCCTGGTTTACTCTCGGATCTCTTGAACAGATCAAGTTTGATGCACTGAGAATCCCCGATTGCATTTTTGACATTACTTCCTCACTGTTGCCCAACATCACTCACTTGACTCTGGTGTTCCATGAACATCTCTCCAACCCTGCTCTCACTCGAATTATTCTCTTTATTGATCACTACTCACAACATTTGGTCGATTTGAAACTCTCTCTCAACAACTTACAATTTCGTGGCATCGATTCTGCTGTTGAATTTGTGAACAATCTGTTTTCCTGCCTCAACCGTCTCCAATCACTACGTCATCTCAAATTGGATCTATCTATAATTCTATATTCGTATTTGCGTATCCGACCCCAACTGACCTTTCTCTCCCGTTTGACCACCTTTGCCGTCAATGTCTATGGCATTGAAGATCCAATTGGCTGGATTTTGTTTTCGTTGCGTCTATATGGGAGAAACATCGACTCAATCGAATTGTACAATTACGTAAAATTGCCAAACTTACTTTCACTTGACCATCAACTACAATCCAAGATCAATGTTGTGTCTTGTCTTAATCAAATTGGTATTGGCGACTACGATGACACCAAACGGTTTTGCAGTCGATTCAGTTCGTTGACCTCATTGAGTCTATTCGAGTTTTCAATGCCCATGACCATGTTGGCCCGTTGTTTGTCACTGCTGCCTCAGTTGGTCAAACTGGATTTACATTTTCACTTTCTACCCCTAGTTGAAGCACAACCTGATGGAGAACAACCTCAACCTATTATTGCCCAAGTCCCTTCTGTCCGTCTGCTCATATTGGATATCAAAACTGGATCCCACATCGACTCGAAAAAGCTTTTCATTCCTGAGATTTTCCCCAACCTTCAAGTACTTCGTTTATCGCATCACTGCATTAGATGTCCAGTCTGTGAGATTATGCAATTAACTCCTCCCCAAATGGTCCAAGCCCCCAAGCCCGAACGGGTTCGTAAAGTAGCCGAATGTAGTCGTCTTACCCGGCAAACATTTCGTCGTTGTGCCAATTTGCACACCGTCGCACTTGTTGGTTCGGATGACAATGATACTTTGATTAATGTCAACGAACTGTGAATTCTTTTCTCGATACATTGTAAAATTCAATACCTTTTCTATTAAATAAATTGTCATTCATTAATTCGTAATTGCTTCTTCTAATAATCAGAGCTTTGCTGAGCATTGTTTATGTTTTTAGATCCTAATTTTTTGATTAAGCATATTCTCATTCACATTAACTGACTTTTCCATGGTTTCAACATTTTTAAAAAATTATTTCGTCAAATTATTTATTTAATTTTTTAACTTCATTAAATTGATTTAAATCTTCAATCGAACACAATCAACTAAATCAATTTCCAAATTAATTAAGTCAACACTTTAGTGAATTAGTTAAAATTTGATCTTAATGTTAGTGAAATTAAACTAAGTCTTAAAATTATTAAAAACGGCAAAAATTTTAATATTAATATTCTGATTACAATACTTTTCGTTTATTATTTGTTGTCTTCAATTTGCAATTGCACTGTTTCTTCTATAAAAACAATTTTTGGAAACTAAATTCACTTTCTATCACTGGTACGTTGAACTTTACCTGCTTGGAGTTCATGGATGGACCATCACTGACACTTGTGTTACTTGCTGATGGTGAATTGTTCAACATTGGTAAAATTGGTTCAATTTTTGAAAAAAATGTTTAATTGACAGAGAGTGAAATCAAATTAACAAATCAGATTGCGTCATTTTCATTTGTAGCAATTCGAACGGTTACTTTATACTTTCATTTAGATTCTTTAAACTTTAGAATGTTCCAATGGTGGTTTTTAGTTCTAGTGATTATGATTCATTGGATCCTTCTATTTTATGATAACGAAAAGTTAACGTAAATTATTCAATTTTAAATTTATAAAGGTAAAACATTGTTTTTCAGCATTTTTAAAACTGAAAATTAAAAATAACCTTTTCTTTGTGTCTTATCTTTTTAAAGCCAAGTTTGGAAAATTTTTATTCTCGTATTGGTTGCTAACATTTGTTGGACTTATTGACTTTTTCCAGTTACAACAAACTTTCCTTAAAGGCAAGGTTTAAAGATTCTTATTATATAAGATAATCTTGTTGACTTACCTGATTTCTTAACTTAACTGTAACGATATATTCTTCGTCTACTAATTATTGATATTATAATTAAAAATAGTCAAACAAATCATAGAGAAAAAAAATCTGGTTTTATTTTAGCATTAAAAAGAATCATACAATATCAGAATCAAACATTGTTCGCTCACAACTCCTCAACAGACCATTTTCGGTACAAGTTACAGCTCATAACGTTAATTTCAATGTGAGTCAGAAGGGAAAGTTGCTTTTGTTCATGATTCTCAATCTGAAACGACTTCAGTTCGCGTAGCCAACTTCGCAAACAAGGAAGCACCATTCTAACAGGCCTAGGACAAAAGCCACAACTGCCACAGCCATATTCAAATGTAAAAAATGAAAAATACTGAATTTTCGGAAAGAATTTGATCAAAACCTTGAAGATATCATTTCCAACAGAAGAGCAAGAATGAGGGTAGAATGACTCAAAGTGTAGACTCAATACTTTGACTGATGTCAGTTCGACTTCGGACTTGGGAGTTGATGCCAAAAATGTTAGCGTATCCATATTGTTGGGTTCAAAATACAGAATTACATGAATCAACTGAGGCAAATGGCTGAGTGGAAGAAAGTAGACTGAAAGCGGACGCAAACGCTCAAAGTTGGACAATTTCACGGTGGTCACGTTTTGAAAGTTGCCAATGTCTGTGCAGAAAATAGAAGTAAATTAGAGATTCGACTGAAAAATGAGTAGAGAATTACCAAATCTTAGAATTTGATTGAAGCTAAGATGAGTGAAAGTGGTGGCCAACTGAGTATCGTCAGTATAATCCAAATTGGGCAAATTTCTAGGGAAGCAGTTAAGCAATCCAAGTTGGCGTGTTCGACGGCTGGCGTGCCGACGCAACGATTCCCAAACACCCGACTCAATGTTGTCGTCAGGCAAATAAAAGTTAAACTTCTCAAGTTTGCCTATGGGCGCAAGATTAATTTGACGACCGATCTCTCGATCATAATAAAAGTTTAAATTCTTCAGTTTTGACAATACAAAGATTCGGCCAAAGAAGCCGTTCCAAAAGTAAGTGGGCGCATGTTTATAATAATTTCCCAACATTGACGTATTTGGAAAAATAATTTTCAAAGTGATCAACTTGTCTGTCAAAGTTGACCACAAAAGCTGGAAGGATAGATGATTGGTTGGGTTGTACTCGATCCAGGTCAACGAGGTGATTTTGGACAGTAGACTCGTGAGACGAACAATCTTCTCAGTACTAAGGCCACTCAACTCCACTCGAGACCATTCACTGAACTTGGTATCCTCGAGCTGGCTGATAGATTTAAATCCACCGTCTTTGAGTTCACTCAAGAAAGGAATGCCAAAGGGATTGAAATGTGCGAGTGATTCGTGATAACGACCAAGGGGCCATACTTTAATTACGCGATCAACTGTCTGGATGGGAGGTGTCTAAGGTGTGATCACGCTTTGATCACGGAAGTTTGGAGGGGGTCTAAAGTTCTGACAAAACGAAGAATCCCGAATTCTCAGATCTTTTGTTATCGAAATAATCGAAATATATATGTAAATAGTTTGTTATCATACAATGCTAACTGTGCAAGTCCAAATATCACTCATGCGCATTTCACTATATCACACCACTTTTTGATAGAGATACTGATTATTAAATAAATTCTTGTTTTTTGTGATCACGTTATCAAATTTTGGGGGCAGAGGTAAGGGGTCACGTCCTGATCACGGATTGATCACGCATGGTACTAGGGGGTCAAAACCCTCGATTTTTGATCACGTAATTAAAGTATGGCCCCCAATGAGCAGCACCAGAGAACGACGTTGAGAACAAGCAGTCGGGAAAAGGTCATTCCACCGATGGCACACCAAATTGATACGAACAAGTAGATCGCTCATGGGGAGATAGTAAAATATGCGTAGAAGGGGAACATCGTGAAGGGTTGAGAGGGACATTGTTGAAGGGATGAACGGTGATAGGAGTAGAGTATGGGGAGAAATCGTAGACAACAAATTAGAAAGGCAACACTCGAATGACTCGAGTAACGAGACAAAGGAGTACTCGCACGTGCGATCACAACAAAACGAGAGAGTGGAAAAAGCGTTTTCGTAAGAGTTACATTGCGCATGCGCATGCTCGTTGTCATACCTCTGTTGCTGTTTTGTTTTCATATTGCAAATTTCCACAGATTATCTTTATAAGAGATAATTTTCTCTCCCCTTTCTTCGATTTTCTCTAATTCTCTGGTTTCAATGAATGGATCGACTCGAATTGCTTTAAGTGGAATTGTTAACAAATTTGTTGTTAAATTTATAACCTTGACAAAATAATCACTCTTTCAATATTATAAAGGTGAATGTATCATTTACATGACATTAAAATTCTTTAGAAAAATATTTTGTTCATCTGAAATTTCATAGAGTCGCGAACTTGGCGTTTATATTATAGGTTTAAAATTAAATATGTTGTTGTGAATTTTAACGAATTCTCGAAATATGTAAAAAATTTCCACGAGATTAAACTAAGTAATTTTAATTGCAATGCTTTTCGGTTATATTTGCGGACCACTCCTGGCTCGATGATCAAACCAGACGAAAAGCATTGGACAAATTGGAGGCAATGAGGTATTACATTGGATTTCCTGATTGGATTTTTCAAGATGACATTCTCGATAAAGAAGTTGGATTCGACAGTTCCAAGACTGACGATTCTCTGCAAGTTGTCAAAGGACACTATGCCAGCAGCTACTACAATTTGGTGCGAATTGTGAATGGTGCAGAATTTAGAAAAGTAAAAGTGACAAAATCACGTCCAAGTGAAAGGCAAGTTTACCTTTACCCCAAACCCTAATGTACTAATCTACTTTAACTCTTAAAGATATTTTATATTTTCATACGGCGGAGGAATGGCTCTTTATAGTCATCTTTATAATGCTTTGGGTAAGAATTCCAATAAAAGCATTAGTTTTAAAATGTTTTCTTTTATCAGCGATTACCTTTGCATTCCTATCTGATGGCCCATGGTTCGATGTGGACTATCATGCGGCCATAAATTACGTCAGTATTGGCTCCATTATTGGACACGAAATATTCCATGGATTTGACAATGATGGTCGTTTGTATGACGAGCACGGACACAAGACTAACTGGTGGACCGATTCGGCTAGTGAACATTTCCACAATTTGTCTCAATGTTTTCTGTATCAGTATACCGGAATTGTCGACCCGGTCACTGGAATTAAGGTCAATGCGAAGAATTCTGCTATTATATACAAAATTTTAAAGAACAATGTTCACCCTTCAAATGACATTCGAACCAGAAAGACACTGTCCAACATTGCCCCAATGGCTCAAGCTTTCAACTGTCCAGTCACCCATGAATCCCAAGCACAAGTGTTACATTTGGTAGTGCACAGATGGATGGTTTTATTTCCCTTTATTTTTAACTCTAATTATTAGTTTATATTCAAATGTTTTCCTTCAATTTAAATGGTTATACAATTTATAATTTTGAAATGTTGTTTTGCAATTCGATATTTGAAACAGAAATATTAAATCTTTTTATTTTTAGTCATTTTATTTTTTAGCAATATTTAACTATGAGACAACATTAACGTAAGATATAATTTTTACACAAACAGTGCGTGCACGCAATTTTAAAAGGTTAAATTTTATTTATTCAATAAAATATACAAAAACCTATAATTTAGTCTATTCATTAATTTGTCACCAATCCTGTCAAAAAATATTCTCGAAATCTCGATTACTTTGTAAATAAAATGTTTTCTTTTATATTTAATAATCTAATTCATCTTACAACATAAACTAGTAAATACATTTAAATTTGGTGAGACAAATCATTCTCTTTATAAAAGGTTAAAAATCTCTACAATAATTTAGTGAACAAAATTTTCTAAACAAATGAGTGCACGTGAGTAATTGTTTTTAGCCTTGGCAAAATAATCACTCTTTTGATATCATAAATGAGAATAAATCACTCGTATAATTTTATATTCTTTTCAGAGTATAGGACAATCAAAAGGTTAAGAAATTTTAAAGTCAAATGTTTTAATTTTGAAAGTCCTCAATATGCAACGTGCCAGTGTTAATAATTTGAAACTATTTTCCTTTACTATCTCATCTCATTCCTTATCATAATAATTATCATAAATCATAATTGTTCAACAAAAGTGATATTATTTTATGGAAAAATTTAGGTTCAATTATACAGACTAGAAGCTACAGCATGATATTAGTTAAAAGGTCAGCCTAGTCGACTTTTAAAAAGGTTTTAACTCATTCACGATTATGTAAAATCGATCTTTTGTTTATATTTTTTTAGGTAAACAGCTGTTTCAAAAAATTTTTGTTTTTAGTTTTAACATTTTTCCCGGTTCTGAAATTGGTGTTTGAAAACGATATTTGCAACAATCGAATAATCGGTAATTTAAACGGTAAAAATTGCATTAATTCAGACTTGTGACAAGCCTTCTTGGTATTTCGTCATCTCCATGTACATGTAAGCGTGCTTAAGCTTTGCTCAAATCAGTCGTATACAATTTTCACTTGTGACTAATCAATGATAACAAATTAGACAAACATCAAAGTTCAAGTATATTTGGTTGATTATTGTACTTGGTCAACTAGTTGAGCAGTCATCAGTCGTAGTTGGTGTGGTGGCAAAGTTGAATCTTACAATTGAAAATCTTTTGAGTCTTTCAAGTTACGCACGATGGAGAAACGAAAAGGTTTTCTTGAATTTTTAAAATCATTTCGTTTCATAGATTACATCAAACAACGATTCTTCAATCGAACCAAATCTCCCAAATCATTTACCCAGTTAATCAAGTCAACATACAGTGAAGCACTCAATTCCGATCCTCATGCTCGTGATTTTAAGCGAATCCTTAAAAGCATTCGAAATTTTGAAAAAATGAAATTAATTCTCATTGCAATACTTTTCATCTTTTATTGTCCTCCATTTTCAATTGCGATATTACTTTTATTTGGATTCACAATTCGTAATCTGGTGTCGAGCGTTTCAATTTACCTGATTTGGGGCTATTGGCTTTCACTGGCACATGCGTGCTTGCTGATGGGCATTGAGAGACAATCAACTTTGGTGACACTATTTTATGGAGTGATTTTTATTAGAAATTTTATTCTTAAATTGTGGAATCAAATTGACAGATCGAACTGGTCTCTGTTTATTCGTCGAAATTCGAATGGTTACTTTAGACTTTCCATTGGACCGTTCCGTTAATGTTTCACATTTTACATTTATATTCGTCTAATAAGATTGGAAATTAAAAGGTTAAAAAACTTAATTCGCATTGAAACTTCTTGCTTGATATTTTTGCCTATATAAATTAAAACTAGGCAAACTAGAAATTGTAAAATTACTCACATTTTTATAAACAAATTATAAATGCCTTTGTAAAGAATTGTATTTTCAATAATAGAATTTAGATAAATTTACACTATTTTATTTTTCAAAATATACAGAAACTTATATGGTGGTCTATTCATTAATTTTACAAATCTAATGCAAATGTGAATTTAAACTCTCAGATTTTAGTCTTGTCAAAAGGTAAAAATAAATTGCATTTGAATATTACTACAAAAATTATTTTAATTAATTGATTGTGATTTAAACTTGTATGGGTTTTTATTTTTGTTTTTATTTAAAATTTCGTCAGCTGTCATTGTCTTAGTGCTAAGTGCACTTTGAATGAACGATCCAAACTGTGTTTAATTTTGGAATAAAGTGGTGAAAAGGTGATTTTATTTTTGACACAGAATCATCAATTTCAAAAAGTGATTTCTTCGACTAGCAATAAGTACTTTATACTAAAACTAACTGTACTCATGAGAATTATATGACTAAAAACACAATTATTTTCAATAAAGGTTATAACATTTATTTTTTAAAGCATTGACATTTTCTAAAGATTAATTTTTATTTTAAAAATATTTGACAAAACATATGAGTTAACCCATGTGTGAATGAAATTTAATAAAAAAATTGAATATTTAAAGGTTAATCAATTTTATATTACACAAAAATAAAAATTTGATTTAAAGCTAAAATTCTTTATTTGTACTTTTATTTTTTGAATGCCAGTTTGATTATGGCTTTATTATTTGATATTTCAATACTTTGTAAAGTTAAATTAATGCATTTTCTCTAAAAATGGTTAAAATTTATTTAAAATTTTGAACAAAATATGTTTTAACTGGCATAAATTTGTTCATTTGTATTTCTATTTCGATTAGTGTTTGTGTTTGTATTTCTAACTTCATTGTTTACAGTAATTGCACTGGGACTACAACCTCCCAACGATCCAAACGGAGTATTTATAGTCCACTTGCCACCCACGCCAAGAGTCGCCCCAAATCCTACCACATTCACCTCCACTCCATCAGTACCAATTTTCGCGCCAGTATTAGCGTTCAAATTGGCAGTAGCATACAGTGCAGCATTCTCCGTAACGTTGAGTGTCCCTTCTGCACGTGCAGCACTCAGTTCAGCCATTGCTGAGAAGCCAGTTTTGTTTTGATTCGACTTGAATCCAAGTTCGACGCCCGCACTTGGACCCGCCAATGTCAAGGATGCATCTTCATTGCCTGCGTCAAATTTGACCGTCTCCTGACGAACCTCTGCCCCAATATTGACCAGATTGACTTCAGTTTCACTGGACACTTCCCAGCCATCGTTTGGACCTACGATTTAATTTGATAGTTTCATCATTTAGAAGCTGATAATTTTAGTTAAACTTACGATAGCTCACTTCGTTTGTGGTTTGAATATCTTCGCCAGGCTTTAGGTTGGCATTAGCAGTTTGTTTGAAAAACGAAAATCCCCAAGGCATTTTGAGTTGTTCCGAAGTTATTGGCACACTAAATTCGATTTGGTTACTGACAGTCACAAAGCTTTATATTAGAGAAACGACTTATTTTTATATAAGAGCAATTGCCAATTGAGAGCCTCTTTTCAATTCTCGGAAATGATCATTACTGCTAATCAAAGCACAGGCAACAAACATACTATGGTATGCATTCAGTTGTTACTATGTTGCTCTTAGCATTGCTCTGAGTGCACTGTGTACATGTACATTTGTGCTAACATAATATCAACACTTTGTGCGAAATGAGATAGATACATGTATACTCGAGAGAGCATGCAAGGTCAAATCGAGTTAAAGAGAAACACTTTGTGCGGATCATCAATTAGTGGCAGTTAGAAGTAAACAGTTGTGATTTAGTCAGAATTCAACTACTAGTATTAGTAACGAGAAAGTGAGAATGAAATAATTTGTGAGAAATGTTTTGCACTTCGGTTTTCTTAAGAATTATGTATTTGTTAATTGCGAATATCACAATTTCTTGTTGAATGTTTTGTAAATGTATTTTTTCGTTTCTTGATTGGTTTCTAACGCTTTATTTACCAGAAACTCACTAACTTTGACTAACTTTTCTCTGTTTTGGTAAAAATTCAAGATCTCATCTAATCTCATGGTCATGATATGTACAATTATTGGTTATGTAAAATTGTTTTCCAGTGAAAAAACTGGTTAATAGAATTTAATTTTCATTCGTATTGAAACTTCTTGTCTGATTAATTTTTTTTCTAATTAAACTAAAATTTGTTACATTACCCAATTTATATTAAACAATTAAATGTGTATTTGTGATGTATTGACTTTCTGAAACAATAGAATTTGTGTCTACCGTCTACTACTTTTCTTCAAATGCGTCAAATTTATTTTTTAATTTTTTAAATTATACTACAACTTATAATAACATAATCTATTCACTTATTTTACCAATTCAATATGGAATTAAATTATCAGATCGAACTTGCCTTTGTCTTGTATTTGTCTCAATTTTGACATTTACAGGCTTTTCTTTTGATTGGTCATTTAATGAGACATGTTTGCTACTTCATACTCGTATTGTCGTGATGAATTGTCCAATGATATTTCACTTCTCCATGATCATAATGAAATTATTACCTAAATTAATATGCAATTTGTTTGACGTTAAAATGGTTAATATAAATCTTTATTCATAATTAAACTGATTGTCTGATTAATTTTTTCTAATTAAAATTCTCTAAAATTTACTGTATTGCAAAACGATTATAAATCATACCAGTATAATATTTAAATTTATATCTAAATTATCATATTAGCGACAAGGTATACCATTAAAAGGTTACGAAATTAATCATATCAAAACAAAATTTGTTTGATGATTATTTTACTATTTGTGACAATTAAAAATTGAATTGTGCCGAACTACATTTTTAAATGGTAAAACTTTTCTATTATTCAATTGAGAAATTCGTTTTGAAAATCTTCAATTGACGTCATGTCAGCCTCTATTGTTAGTTCTTTAAACTTCTTTAAATTATCGTATTTCACTTTTTTCATGTCTAAATGCTTTTGTAAAAAAACCATGACTGAGCTATTGATCGTTGCAATCAAACCACTTCACAAGACTCGAGCAACAACATTAGTGACATTACTTACTTGTTAGCTGCTCCTCTGGAATCGACGTGATTGTATCAAACAAATCGATTGGAACTTGTACAATAGAAAATGAAGCAAAGGTTATCACTTCAATATATTAGAGTCATTCCTGAATAAAAGGATGATTTCAACAGACTTTATGTATTTTGGAAAACCTAAAATTATAATCAAAATTTATAATTAGATGAAACTCCAATTCCGAGAATCAAATTTAAGGGTTCATCGATCAAACATTAATGTATTTAAAATCACTTTTCATTTATTTTATTTTTAAATTTAATATTTAAGGTCAAATGTCACATCAATTGTTACTATCTATTGTCTAGTCACTATCCATCTAGCATTTCATCATCCCATCATCATTCAAGATTAACAATTTTTAACAAATTTATTTGTAAATTGATTTTGACTAGCGATTTATTAATGGTAAAAACAATTATATTTCACATTGTCATGAGTGAAATTTCTGAATAATTTCTAAAACAGGTTGAATTTAGCTTTTAGAATGAATAAATGTTCGTGTTTTTTTTATCCAATGTTTCAAAAAATGGGTTTAAAATTATTATCTACACTAAAGTTTCTATTCTTTCGTAAACAGAAACTACGTTTTATTTCATTTTTAAATGTTGTGTTTTTAAAATTTAAAATATTTAAAATATTTATTCCCTTTATGTAAGAGATCTAATGTCAGATTATTTCAGGTTATTAATCGATTTTTTTTGTCTCTGTGCAAATATCATAATCTAAAGCTTTAGCAATAGTAGTCATACAATTTAGCTTTTACAATGTCTTCAGTAACTTTATAAAGTAACATTTTCCAAATAGGAGAACTTCTCCATGCACAATTTCTGGAATTCGTTTTGAAATTCTTCAATGGCCGTCAAATTAGCCTTTATAGTCAACTCTTCAAGGTTAGGAAATTGTTTGTGCAAATTTGTCACAAAATGTCGGCCCTCTTCGTCCGATTCTTCTTCAAATAATTTACTCGGGCAATCATAAGATCGCGAACTTGAGAAAGTGGTTTGGTGACAATGTCTAGAATCGTTATTTTACATTTTTGCAGATTCAATTCACGTAGGTGAACTAATTAGGCAAGTGGACGTAACTATTCCAAATTAAATTCAACCTTGTGGTTTATAAAAGAAAAACATTAAAACTATCACTGATGGTCCATCAGTGATCACTGATCAGAGTATACTTACATCAACATACATTATACCACAATTCCAAAGTTTGCACATGCGTAAAGTGAGTCAAAAAAAACGATTGGTCATATCGTATAATCTTCTTTCAAACCAATATATTTCAATTTATTGTAATGTTTTTCAAACATCAGCTATTTAAAAGGTTTCCTAAAAGCTTGTAAAAACACAGTACATTAAAATTAAAACAAAATGTCTTTTTAGATTGTCTGCCTTTGGTGGATAAAATATTAAAGATTTTTCATGCCAAATTCTAGATTTGAGTTTGAATTTTTCAAAAATATTGACTTAGCTTTGGTTAATAATTAGCTTCCTTGTAACCGGTAACTTGATTTCTTACGCACAGTTCTTTTTTCAACAACAAGAATAGAAATGGCATATTAAATACTACATAAATGTTCTTAAATCTTCTGTATACAGTAGTTGTTTATTAAATGTGAAAAGAGACCAAAAAAATATGTCCAAAGGTAAATTTATTTATATCAAATATTGAAACTCAATGTCTCAAAATTCATATGATCATTCAGTTAATAATATTCACAAGATAAAATTTTACATTTAAATCATAGACAGATGACCTTAAAGATAAAGGTACAATCAATCTAATATTACAATCGGTAAGATTGAATCTTATATTTTGACAAACAAACAGTCGTATATCTCTTATTCAATTGAACAAATATTGTCGACAAATACAATCAATCAAAACATTTTATAAATAATTAATTTTAATTTTAAATCACTATAAAGCATTTTAATTGCACCAAAAGTTTAACCGAAGGCTTGCAAACTTTGAAGTGTTAACGGCGAAAACAACAAAAGAAGTATAAGAAAGTGGGTTCCAAAATGTCAAAAGGCCAAACTGAGAAGAGGAAAAAGAATAATAACAAGAACAACCAATCGATCATTTCGAGTACTTCAAGTGCAGCTGCCTAAGTCAAGTCCAAACTTGGATCTCATCATACTCAGTCTTCGCTTGCGCGAATTTCTAAATTTATTACTATTTTGTTTGTTTTTGGCGTATATTCAGATTAAAATTATTTTAAATGCGTAAATTAGATTTGGCCTTCGAATTGACACGTGACTCTTTCATTTCTTTTGAGTTCAATATTTAATAAACAAAGCTAAAATCGAATGTTTCATTTGTGTCGTGTGATTTGTGCCCGACTTTCTCAACACTTTCTACTTGTGACCTAACCTCCCAAGACAGTTCTTGACCGGATTCTACTTGTTTGGACACTCCTCTCTTTCTTATCAAGTCAGTCATGTCACGTGACTGGATACTTCTGTTGACCTTCGTGACTGTGTCCATCTTCACTCTGGCCAACTCGATTCCATTGGCCATTGAAGAAACAGACGACCAAGAACTGGAAAGTGTCGATGATGAGCAAGTGCGCATGCGTTCTCCCAAGAAGAAAGGTTACCAACTTATCGAAGAGCAAGAGTTTCTCAAGGAGGAAGAAGAGCCAGTGAACAAGAATACAGACTTGATCAAGTCAATCAAACATTACTTCCGTGATTTGTACAAGCTCAACATGAAGAAGAGTTCGCTGGAGGACAAGCTGAAACTTGGTAAAAAAGTGTACAATGACTCTCTAAAGGATGTGCAGGTAATGCATTATCTGGATGCCCTTCAAGTGGCGATCGATGCCAAGAGGGACTATGAGGCAGCTGAAAAGAGTCTGACAGAGGCTGTCAATGAGAACGACAAGAAAGTGTTCCGAGAGGAGGTGAAGAAGGCACGAAAATTCGCTAAGCAAATGGTCCAACAAGTGCACGGTGCTGAGGATAGACTGTGAGTAATATGATGGAGTTGGATTTGTTTTCTAATATTTGTTTTATTGTTTCCACAGGAGAACTCGGATGCAACGCAATTACATTCGTCCTGTTGTCAAGTATGGACCTGGTTTGATTGCAGGTGCCGTTCGTGGTATTGCTCGTCCTTTGCACAATTACAACAAACTGCCTAAATTGCCACAGGCAACATCCGAAAAAGCGACTTCCGAATCTTTTGAACAGAGCAATACTGTCGTAACTTTGATAGGATTACGTGCAGCCGAAGAAGAAGTTGCTGTCAATTCTCTTCAGGAAGTGAACAAGAAGAAGAGTAGTGACATCTCTCGAGTGAACTTTGCGATTGCGATTGCCTTCGGTGTCATTCTCCTGATGGCTACAATCGCAATTGGTGGAATTCTGTTGGTTCAACGTTATGGAAGCAACAGAATTCGTGACAACAACAGTTCGAGTAATGACAATTCTTACGATATTCTTTCATCTGGACTGGGACAGTCAGGAAAGGTCAACTAATTGTGTTGATCGAGTTATTTTGACACGCGCAAATTTACCTGTCTTAACTTCATTTTGAAATTTAATTTTAATTTTAATTAAAATCTTTATTATTACTCTTAATTATGCTTTTGATAATCATTTATTTATATTCCTTAAAATGTTTTAATTTGTTTATTATTAATAAATTAGTGTCTTTTCTGATTTACCATAGCTTAATTGATTTTTAAAATCTCCCACTATTCAGATACACTTGAACAGATTCGATAGGAAATAATTATTAACTGGTCTAAATATTATCATCGAAAATGTTTCTACTTTCGAAAAACATGGTCAGAAATGCACAATACTTGTTAATGTTTTCGATTGGATAATCGGTTTCGTAGTTAATTGTCATACGTTTAACATGACCAAACAATCGTCCAATTGCCGAAATTGTAGTGCTATTCAAGTGAGCATCGTCAATGATTATCGTTTTGATTTGAGTTTGTCTCTGCTTTTACTTCAGAATCTCTTCGGTAAAATAAAACAAACTTGTGCTACCTACAGCAGCAACACAACAAACAAACAAAGTTAACGAATCTACTCGAATCTGCTCTTCTTCAAACTGGTTTAAATGTACGGGAAATGAACAAATGTTTTGTAAATTAAAGTGGAGTTGTTTCAATTAATGAAAAATCAATTATAATTACAATCACTACTATAATGTACAATGTCTAATTCAATGACTACGACTTTTACCGATAATGAAAATGTATATTAAAAAGAATCAATCGCACATTATTCATGCATAATTCACCAAACAATTTGTTCTATTTATTATATTTTCAGAAATAGTCATAAACTTATAATTTAACTGATTTCACAATTATGGGATTGTTTCGTGACAGTGTGCGTTATTTTATTAAAAGACCATATGTTATAACTTTGGTATAAGAACAAGTTTATGAAAACAAAATGAATCGACATTTTATCTTTTCTTAAATTGAATAAATTATTTTGTTAGTATTTTGTTTTATAAATTTCACCAACATTAAATGTTTCATCTATCTAAATCTAATAAATCATTTACCATCGATCATGTCCACTTGCAAATTACAAGTCTACATTTCGATCCCTCTAACCTTCTTCAGACAATGGTGAACTGATATCTAAATTATTTTCTAAATGTCAGGTCAGCCTCTCGCACCAACTCTTTAATGTTGGAAAATTGCTTAAACAAATTTTCAACAAACTGTTAAAAGATCGGTTCACGAGTTTCTGGTGGATCAGTTTTCCTAATGCGAAGACATTCTCTCATTCAAAATGATAAAACAAATCTCCATGATGCAGCGTAAAACGGCGATTTTGGACAGCGGGTTCAATTACGTAGGATTTAATAAAAAGTGAATATCGAAACTGTTCAGTGCTAATTTCCGTAAATGAACAAATCTCGAAAACAAACTAAATAATTTTTTAGACAATTGAATCTTTAGAAACAAGAAAAATAATTTATTAAGTAAGTAGAAAACATGTTTTTACTTGTACAAACTCCTCATAATTTATCATAGTCGATTTTGTCGCGTATGATCAAGGGTTGGATATGAGCCAACAATCGACCAATGCCTGCTATTGATTTGTCATTCCATTACGCATTGTACTCGTAAATGGTAAATCTTTTGATTTGATTTGGCTCAAATCTATTCGCTACAAGTGGATCAAAAATTTTCACAAACATTTGTCAAGAAGGGCTCACGATCCCAGTATTTGATTTGCAAGCTCCTTTTTAAGCACTTAAAGCTTTCCATATTATTTTACTATTCTTTCTTAAACTGAAACTACAGTTCATTTCATTTTGAAATGACACTAATTACACTATTGTATTCTCAATGTTCTTTGTTGATTTTAGGTTCAGTAAAACAGTTTACTCATTAAAGTAGAATTAGTTCTTTGATTCATAATTATGCTTATGGTTATAATCTTATCATGACAAAATGCAATCATTTTAATTATCTTGTTTTAAAAGGTCTACTCTCTCTATATAAAAGATCTAATTTCAGGTTTATTTAGATTTTTAATTTATTTTTAATTTAAATAATCATAAAGATTTAGGATTAGTCATTAAAATCAGATTTCATTACAATGCTTTCAGTAACTCGATAAAGTAACATTTTCCAAATAGTTTAACTTCTCCATGCACAAATTCTGGAATTTGTCTTGAAATTCGTCAATGGCTGTCAAATTATCCTTTATAGTCAACTCTTCAAGGTCGAGGAAATTGTTTGTGCAAATTTGTCACAAACTGTCGGTAGCCCTCTTCGTCCGATTGTTCTTCAAATAAATTTTCTCGGCAATCATAAGATCTCGAACTTGAGAAAGTGGTTGATGACAAATTTTAAAAAATCTGACTTATTTTTGGTTAATATAAAATTTTATCTTAACCGGTTAAAAGGTTTCAACATAAATAAGTCAAATTGAATCAAGTTATTCTTGCGTTTAATAGTAATTTCTTATTTTTGAATTTATTAAACTCTAATTTAATATAAAATTTTATTGCTTTGTTGCTAATATTTCTAGAAATTTTCTGCTGACTCCTAATTTTACCACTTCAATATATTAGAGTCATTCATGGACGCAGGAGGATTTCAATTAATCAAACTTTATGTATTTTATTTTTCAAAAAAACCTTTATATTTTAAAAATCTTTTTTAATTCTAAGCTCAAATGTTATATAAATAAATGAAGAATTTTTGAAACTAGAAAGACAACTTTAAAAGCAAACAACTCGGTGTTTATGAGTTTTTTTTGTGACTTCTTAAACGATGTTTATAAAAGGTTTTCAAAAACACTAAATTGGTGGTGACTAGATACCCAACTATTGGGGGTGACTAGATAGTATCTAGTAGATACCCAACTAATTGGGGGTGACTAGATAGTATCTAGTAGATACCCAACTAATTGGGGGTGACTAGATACCCAACTAATTGGGGGTGACTAGATACCCAACTAATTGGGGGGTGACTAGATACCCAACTAATTGGGGGGTGACTAGATAGTATCTAGTAGATACCCAACTAATTGGGGGTGACTAGATAGTATCTAGTAGATACCCAACTAATTGGGGGTGACTAGATACCCAACTAATTGGGGGGTGACTAGATACCCAACTAATTGGGGGGTGACTAGATACCCAACTAATTGGGGGTGACTAGATACCCAACTAATTAGGGGTGGATACTTCTCCTAGGTATAGGCATAGTTACGATATTTATTGGTCTTTTATTATTGGGGGGAAAAATTAATTTTATTGGCCAAAGTTACTATTGGCAAAAGTAATTATTTCCTATTGGGCGAGTCACTAATTTTATGGGGCGATTAATTATTATCCTTATTAATTATAATAAAAGTTTTTTGGTTTGTAGTCCGTTTAGCTCGCTTTTTTAAAGATAGCTTGTTTATTTTACAAAATCCCTTGGATACTAGTTCACAAATGTACTATGTACTATGTTCATAAAAAAGATAATTTCAATTAACTTCAAATAATTTAGCTTAATTAAATGTACAAAATGAACAAATGTCATGCAAATTAAAGTGGAGTTTTTTCAATTTATGCGAAATCAATTATAATTACAATCACTGCTATAATGTATGTCTAATTCAATGACTTCATTTTACCGGTAATGAAAAGGTATATTAAAAAGAACTAATCACACATTACTCTTGCATAATTCACAAAACA
Organism: Rhizoglyphus robini; assembly: GCA_023373905.1. Classification (NCBI taxonomy): domain Eukaryota; kingdom Metazoa; phylum Arthropoda; class Arachnida; order Sarcoptiformes; family Acaridae; genus Rhizoglyphus; species Rhizoglyphus robini. The sequence continues at coordinate 850,852 of JAKIJQ010000020.1, forward strand.
ATTTGTTCTATTTATTATATTTTCTGAAAGAGATTTAAACTTATAATTTAACTGATTATAACCATCATGTAAAATATTACAACATAATCAAATGTCTCTTTTAAAATGGTTTCTCTTATATTTAAAATTTAAAATTTAAACTAGTAATTTGTTGTTTCTTCAGATTGGTACCTTATTTGATTGATTTCATTGATTTTTCCTAACTTTCTCCCAATTCACTAATCCCGATCTCCCAAACTTTTATCGTAATAATTCAAGATATCATAATTTTGACATAACCCTGTTTATTTCTCGCTTGTTTCATATTTTAAACAGATTAAATTAGTTTACGTTTGCCACTTGGTTTATATAAAAGGTTTAAAGATTTTTTCTTATTTTAAATTATTTTTGGTTCATTTTTACAGATCACAATTATGGGATTGGTTCGTGACAGCGTGCGTTATTTTTATTAAATGGCCAAATGTTCTAAATACTTTGGTATAAAAAAAAGTTTACAAAAACAGAATTTCTTTGAATCGATATTTTATCTTGGTAAATTGAATAAATTATTTCGTTAGTATTTTATTTTACAAATGTCAATAACATTAAATATCCCGTCTAACTAAATCTAAGAAATCATTTACCATCGATCATGTCCACTTACAAATTACAAGTCTATCTTTCGATCCCTCTAACCTTCTTCAAACAATGGTGAACTGATATCTAAATTATTCTCTAAATGTCAAGTCAGCCTCTCGCACCAACTCTTCAATGTTGGGAAATTTCTTAAACAAATTTTCCACAAACTGTTCAAAGATCGGTTCAAGACTGTCTGGTGGATCAGTTTTCATAATGCGAAGCCATTGTCTCTCAAAATGATAAAACAAATCTCCACGATGCAGCGTAAAACGGCGATTTTGGACAACTTGTTCAGACACGTAGGATTTAATAAGTGAATATCGAAACTGTTCAGTGCTAATTCCAGTAAATGAACAAATCGCGATAACAAACTCAACAATTTCTTAGACAATTGAATCTTTAGAAACAAGAAAAAGAATTTACCAGTCAGTAAGTAGAAAACATGTTTTTACTTGTACAAACTCCTTATAACTTATCAAAGTCGATTTTGTAGTGTATGACCAAGTGTTGAATATGACCAAACAATCGACCAATGCCCGCTATTGATTTGTCAGACCATTGCGCATTGTAAATGGGTAAATCTTTTGATTTGATTTAGCTCAAATCTATCCGTTACAAGTAGATCAAAAATTTTCACAAAAAAAATTATCAAGAAGCACTCACGATCCCAGTAGTTGACTTTCCATCTCCTCTCTTTCTTAGCACTTTGAAATGTTATTATCAGTACATTTAAATTTTTGCAGCGACAAACAACTTCACCTTTCAACTGTTGACAAACAGTGCTCAATTTAGAAATTTCAATATTTTAATATTTTTTCATTGTTTCCGCTAATAAGAATCACAGAACTGAATGTCCAGACTGAAGCTATCAAAAAACACTAACATGTCAGAGATGATCGACGAAATTCTGTTCTTATTGTTCAACCACTTTTCACAATTCTCTATGGGTTTGACAATCTTTTTTTCATTTTCATTTAATGATTTCCGTGTCAATTTTCGTGTTTGCACCATTTTCGGTCAAATAATTCAACCATAAGCATAGGATTTTCAAAAAGGTTAAAATATGTTTTTTGTGTAGCTTCATTCGAAAATGGCTTTCAAAAAATTTTATTTTATATTTATATTACAATTTCATATATAAAATTATATTTCAATTTACTGTTTCAATTTATTTAATATTATGAACTAGCTGGAAGGTTATAAACGTCAAACATTTCAATGGTTTAATCGTAATTAATGAAATCTTGATTTTTTAAAATCTTTTTTCGAAATAGCAATATTTTATTTTTATTTTTCGCTTTTTTTCGCTTTTTTCTAATCATTTAAATAAAATGGTTCCGCACTTTATAAAGGTAAAACTATTTAATTAAAACGATTAATATATTTTTCCTCGAATTCGAAGTCAAAGTGTCAAATAAGTGTCGAATTGATAAATTCATAAACATAGCAAATATTACAACGATTATTTAGTAATTTTTTCACACAATGTACTCAAAAGTATTTCTTAAACTTGTGTTCCACAAGATGTGCAAGGATATAAAAGGTAAACCAATATCAAAATGAAATTTATTCTAATGTTGTTGGAAATGTATTTCTAAATGTATTAATGATAGAACTTAAATACACTTTCTGAAACACTGAATGTGATAAATCGGTCGGTCTTATCGGGTAAATCTTAAATTTATTTGAAACAATTTTATAAACAATCGTTTAAAAGGTAAATAAAATTTTTAGAAATAAACTCGCTTCACTTTCGCAAATTTAACTATTGATAGTACTGATAATAAATTTATTCGCTTAAAAACTGTTAGTTATAATTTGATCGATTAACTGAGTTACCAAATAGAAATTTAATTTAATTGAATTTGAATCTCGTAAAAAATTTGTTTGACCTGCATTTTAAATTTTTCAAAAGAAGCAGAATCGCGATCGTTTGAGATTAGAAGCCATCTTTTCTCACGTGCCACTGGTCGATCTGCTTCGTTCCATCGGAATGGTGTGCACAACTTGGTACAAGTCACGGAGAACAGAAGAGTTCAACGGTTTCAAGTTTTTTCCCAACACTTATGAAACCGATTTGATTAGACATGTTCGTCGTGATGACGGCTCGCCGTGTCTCTAATTCCGTGAACAAAAGTTTGATGTAAAGACAATACCCAATTGCATTTTTGACATTACTTGGTCACTATTGTTTAACATCACTCACTTGACTTTGTTGTTCCATGAACGTCTCTCCAATTATTCTTGCTAATGCACAATACTTGCTAATGCTCATTCCTTGATTTGTTGGATCGAATACTTTTAAATGTCGAATATGACCAAACATTCGTTCAAATGTAGCAATAGTCGTATCATTTATGTGTTCAACATTTATGCTCACAAGTACTATGTAAGCTCAATTTGTTTGGGCTTATCTTGTTTGAATCATTTTGATATTTCCAGGAAATTCACGACTACTTAAAATTCAGTGTTAAATTGTTACTTATGATTATAATCCTGATTAGTGTATTCCCCACGAATTGGGAAATATTGTCGTAATTTACTTGTACTCAAAAGCCGTCAGTTTGTATGACCTTATTTGAAACCCAAATTGGGCGCCAATATTAAGCCCTTGTGACTACCGCTTATCCTACCTAACCGTCAATAATCGTACACTCTATCACAATTTGCATGAACTTTTAACTGAAAACTTTATCTTAAGACTTGCTGCTCTGGAGAGTCAATTTTTGTTTGCAAGTTTTTGTTACCATTATAGTCTACCGCATCAGAAGTAACGATACAATCAACCCAAGTGAACATAATTAGTGTGTCTAGCTTCGCTTCGTTTTTAAAGGTCAAATAATGTTTATTTTATTTTTAGAAACATACAGAAACTTATGTTTAATCGATTTAAATCATTTAAATTATATTGTTTTGCACTATTTTGGAAGCTGGTATGTTATGTAGAATTCGTTTTTGACAACATTTATTATCCAACAATTATTAATCCAACATTAACACTCAAATTCATTAAAAAATTTGAAACTTGCGAGCTTGAATGCATTAGCTCTTTTAACTTGAGACACACATCTTCTTATCTACTTTCATTCATCTCATATTTATTATAATGAACAAAATACTTTAATAATGTTGATTTGTACGAAAATTAGTAACTCTTTTATTTAAAAGGTTAGCAAAAAATTAAAACAGTCAATTTAAGACACCCGTGTGAGTTATTTCTATTCATTTTAATGCGTTTGACTTTAATAAAATCAAATTCAGAATACAGGTGATATATTTTATGTTTCAACATATTTAATAAAAAATTATTATTTTACAACTCTTAAAAAGGAGCTTATTTTATGTAAAATGAAATTTCAATTTGAATTACATTTGAAAACAGATTAAACCCGACTATTCTTCTATTGCAATGATTTTAAAACCCATGGTTTTAAAAAAGTCAAATTATCATTTTTCTTTGTTTTCAATGTTATTCAAAGAAATTTTAGAGCGATTTTAATATTTATTATATCATTTATTAGATAGCCTAGAATAGCGACACGTTGGTATCGGTAATGGAAACCACCCCGCTTGAGGATGTACTCAATTTCAAATTCACTGAGCACACCGCCACCAAAGTCACTCAACTCTATAGTGAAACTGTCGAGCAAATTGAGGACTTACCCCCTGAGCGTGCGCCTCTTGTGCGAGTCCACATAAACGTGCGCATTTATGAGTGTCGATTTTTACGAGTACTTATCAACGTGGGCATATTTACGAGTCCACTTTTACGTGCATGTTTTTACGAGTCCATATTTACGTGTCCAATTTTGCGTACGGATCTTTATGCGAGTTCATTTTTACGTGCAAACAAGAGTTATTATAATATGATATAATAAACTTATATACTAACGACTACAATATTTATATATAAGATTATAAGATTTTTTACTTTCACACATTGGTATTACACAACGAACTAAGAGATTTGTTCGTATAAGAGATAAGAGTTTGAACGCGTAACTTTGCCAATACAAAATGAAACTTAAAAATTGAACTTGACAATGCTCTCTTTCTATTTAGTCTGTCAGTTGACTGTTGACTGTGACATTAGTTGCCTGGAACGTGGATTGGCTCAAAATCCTCAAAACCGATGTTCAGCACTCGAATGTGGAACCAGTTTGATAACTTAAAAGAGAATATTCCTATCACCAACAATTCAGTAGAAGGTTGGCATTTTAATTTGAACAGTGCTGTGCAGTCTCATCATGCATACTTCTGGAAAATGATGTCTCATTTATTAAATCAAGCAGAAAATTATGAATTTGAACTTGATAGAGTAGAAGTATTAGCCGAGAAGAAAACGGACATTAACCCAAAGACATTTACGCGCATCATTACAACAAAGTGTATTGAAAGATTCGAATCGTATTTTTCAAGTTGTGCAACCACTCAAGACATTAAGGACTATCTCAAGACTGTTGAAAGACACATTTCACCTAAAAATAATGTTTCAAGTTTGAATTAGTGTTATTTTGTCAAATATTGTCATAAGAATTAAATTAATAAATTAACTTATTGTTTTTAACTTTAACTTTAAGTATTTGTACGTAAAAATGCACTCGCATATAGATCTGTACGCAAAAGTGGGCACGTAAATATGCACACGTAAAAACATGCACGTAAAAGTGGACTCGTAAATATGTGCACGTTGATAAGTACTCGTAAAAATTGACACGCATAAATGCGCACGTTTATGTGGACTCGCACAAGAGGCGCACGCTCAGGGGGTAAGACCCAAATTGACAGATTTTGTCTTCAATTTCCCACTTTGACTATGCTTCGAATTTACACCTCACATTAGCTTCGCTCAGTTAGTATTCAATTTGTCTCAAGTACTGGTTGCCACAACTCGAGACTGTGTCACCTGTGGACTTGGGAAAACATTCGGTTAGTTTCTGTAGTTATGCTGTTATTAGCAATGCTTTTACAATACCTGTACATTAATATTCTTGATTCTTGATATTAATTTCATTGTAGCATCTGTAATTTAATGGTCAAAATAGTAATCAACAATTTTTAAGATTATTACTACTTATGTAATAATTTTACAATTGTTTTGTCGGTTTAATTATTTGACTTTTGGTTAATTTTGTTTCTAACATATACACAAATTGTACTTTGACTCTTTTAACAATTTTTTCAGATTTATACTAAAACATACTTTAGTTTAATGAATAATAGTTAATGAATTTACAATTTTAAAAGATTTCTTTGATGATCTTTACTGTTTTTAAAATGGTTTTTTATATTTCTAACATGCTGTATCATATCAACTAAATCATTCAAATAAATATTTTTCATAACATTCAACTGAGACTAGTTTACTGATGTTGGGAATTTTCTAAACTTAATAAGTAAACACGAATCCATGAGTCTGGTCTAAACAATTATTGAATTTAAAACATTTCGACTTTTAATTACTTGCAAATTGATTCTAAGTTAATAAATATTTCTGTAAATTATTATTCAATATTTTGATTTGATTCAATTCTTTATAATCTTTAGGAAATTGTCACTTAATGGATTTCAAATACCAAAACTGTTGAACACCAACTGAGGTTGGTAATAAATCTGTAGACTTTACCTGTTCGTATGCACAATCTTTATTCATGTTATGTTTCATAAATGCAATCGGATTGTACAAAATCTTTCAGAATGGGGTTAATAGGTATTCATGTTGAAAATAGTTTCATCTGATTTGTTGAAAGGAGAAATTAATTTTTTCTATACTTTGTTTTATACTCGTATTACAATTTATGATCAAATTGTTTCTCGTTGATCATGAACACTCACTTTGGCTTAACTTTTGTTTTGACTTAAACTCTACTGATTTAAAAATTTAAAATTTGATGAACACTAAAGACATCTTGGCAGGAATGAAAACCTATTTTTATAAATATTTTCAATCAATAAAAACATGAAAATAATTTAATTACTTTTCCACTGTCAGTGACATTGTCAATTCGTTTTGAAAAGTCAAATAAATATTATTTTATTTTTTACAGAAGCACTTAGAAATATAATTTAGTACGATCTCCGATTTTTCAACTATTGTTAAATATATCTTCTCGGAGATTTGGAAAACAGTTTCATTTATATTGTTGATATGATTGACTGTTCAACATTAACACCCGCTTGAAACTTGTGACTTTTAATAGATTTGTCCTTTTAATTTCAGATATACCTACTTTTCTACTTTCATGCTTCATTCAACGGAAACAAAATATTTTTTCAGTAAGCTTATCAGAAAGGGCCCCCATTTAAGTGTTACCTTTATCTTTGATCAAAAAGGTTAAATTAATTTTTTCTTTGAACCCACATGAGAATAGTTTTAAGAATTTATGATATGCAATTTTAATTTATCAATTTATATTTAAGATCAATTCAAGAAAAATAATTCAAGATCAATTTTTCTCATCGAGCAAAAGCAATTCATTTTGGTCAGTTTTAATTTAGCCTTGCACACTGAAAAGCTTCTGTTAAAACCCTAGGTGCCTGAACGTACTGAGAGTGATGAGAGTGACAAAGACAAACAAATAATTATGCAAAACCTGTGTGATTGATGGGTCTAGGATAAAATGGTATGACACGAGTTTTCTTTAACCAGAATTACTTTTCAATTCGCGTTGGGTATAAAAAAAGTTCATTTTCTTTTAGATTACTTCCTGATACTTATATGCGATTTATAAATTTGATTTTGAGATATCTTAATTTGTTTTTTGACAAACTTAGTTTTAAACTAGATTTACTGCAAGCAGTTCAGCTGAGCGATAATTCATGTAATTCGTGTCAAAATGAGAGGCAAAAAATATGAAATTTAACTCATTAAATAGAATATGAGCATTTAGAGCAGAGTGACAACAAGCAAGTGCTAACATTTTCGGTTACCGGACGAATTCAAGCAATAGTCTCTGGTAGAGTGAATTCACGAAAGATAAATTAAATCAATTCGATGGCAGGCAGTTATTATCATCTTGTAATTCTATTATAATGAAAACATGAGTAATAAAAGAAAATGAAAAACAGATAAAATAAAATTATTTCAATTAAAAAACGCACGAATGCAATAATTTAAATCAAATCAATAATTGAAATCAACAAGTTGAGTTTAATTGTGTGGGGAAAAGGTTCACAATTGTGTTCAAGATAGTGAAATTTCACTGAAGTTAACTTTACATTGAAATGATTTTACTTTGCACTGCTGTGTGTTTGACTATTTCATTGGGTGAACTGTTTGCTTTTTTAAAGTTAACCCTCGAAATAAAATAGTTTTGGTTTTCAAATGTATGTTTTTGACATGACATTGAATGTGTTAACACTAAATGACCATTGCACTTGTGTGCACACACACACTGCAGTGACTAATGCTCAAAATGTCTCCTAGCAGACCACATGTTGGTTGTCTCTCCTCTCCTCTCCTCTCCTCTCCTCTCCTCTAGATATCTCACTTGTCCAAGCGCGTTAGGCATAAGGCAAAAGTAATTCGATACGCTTTCCTTTTGCCTTATGCCATATGTGAGCGCGGGGTGCGCAACAAATTGTTTTGCGTAATGATCTCACATTTTAATGAGTCTTGGATAAAATAAATTTATACTTTCACTTAAAACAAATATTTTTTAGACTTAACCAAGAAAATAGTGGGAATTACTTGAATAAAAAAATTCAAATAAAATTGCGTGTTCAAATACAATAGTCAATAAAATGTTACCTTATATCAATCAGTAATTTTTTATCTGATGAACACTTTCTTTTTGTAAATGGTTGAAGTCAAGTGGGTCCTGCGTGTTTGTCAGTGCTTTTACAGTGACATACGAGTGACATATGTCACAAGTAAATTAGCGTCAAGAGCGACTCCACAAAACAGCATAATCACCCTCGAATGTAATTCTAATTTATGATATTCTCCCCACTTTCCCTTTTTATTTTGCCTCTCTTTTGTTTTATTCATTTTTGTAAATTATCTTTCTGTTCTTGTTCCTCAATGGAGTTTACATATAAATAGAGAAATTTTGCATCAATTAAATATCCGTTCCTTGCCACTGTGAGTGTTATTTCAATAAATCAGTAATAGTTTAATTTAATTAATTACATTAAATCACCTTTACCTGCATATTATTGATAGGTTTTTAAAGCCATTTGATAGGCTTCTTCACTGATAAATATCTGGTCAGCAGAGCCATAATTGACCTCAGTGGTTGGTCACGTTCTAGAGATAATTTATCCACAAATTCTTCACACATTTACATGCTGAAGTTTCCTTCTACTTTCACTGTAGAAAGAGCATTTGAGCTTCGGCCAAAAGCTGACCTCACTCCACTCTCTCCACTTATTCGCTCGCTGGCGCTCGCTCATTCGTTCCGTTCGTTTCGTTCGCTCAGCTAAATATGCATTAAATTGTTTATTCGTTCGTAATTGTTTTCTAATTTGTTTTTACTCGTTTTTATTTATTACAAAATTTAATTGTTTAATTTAATTGAAGCATTGAAGTTTAGCAAAACTCAAGCGGTCTTTTCAGTGCATTCGACAAAGTCTACAACGGCTGCAATTACGAAAATTCGGAAATACAGACCATTTTCGCGAACTTATTGAATGGCCCTCGTACATTCAGATCGGCAGTTGTGCGAGATTCTATGCAAAAATACTTTGAAATATAATCGTTAAATCAAAACAGGATTTGCGTACATTGATATCTACTGTACGATCTCATATCCTAAACAGCTTTTTCTTTTGACTCTTTTCTTATGTAGAGCAAAAGTTAGCAATTTCCTTTTATAAGATTGTTCAAATTCTTATTCTGATTATTTGATTTATATATTTGATTTTGAAGGTTTTCTAATTCATTATTTACAACGTGCTGTTTTTCAATTGGTTAAAAAAAATATGACGAAAATGAATTATCAAATTTTTTGTCTGTTTTCTATTGCTGTTTTCACAATTGTTTTCCCCCTTTCTTTTTCATTGCTAAATTATTTGACAACGCCTTCGTCATCTCCAAAAGTTTGTTTGAAGCCAAATGACCGAAACGAACAGTTCAAATTGATCTGGAGTGATGAGTTTGAAGGAAGCGGTTTGAATGAAGCTGATTGGATCGTTCATGATGACACGGATACTTGTAAATTGATCAATTACTTATTCAATATTTTATTTTAAAATGTAAATTATATTTATTTGAAGTTGAGAACCAGTCAAGTTGTGATCGTTTCGAGAATGTTCAAACCTCAAACGGTTTGTTATTTCTGCGAGCAATGAACAAAAAGTACAACGGACACAATTACACAGGTGCAAAAATAACCTCGAAACAGTACTTCAGTAGGGGTCGTTACGAAATTCGACTTATGCAACCACGTGGACTCGCACTCAAGTCATGCATCTACACATTCAACAGTCGCGATAAGCACAAATTCGATTCTGGTCAGATTGTGCTCACATGTCTTGCAAAGTCATTCTATCGAAATGTGTACTTTGCTAAGGAGGGTAATCATACCGTCAATGTGGCCCAGTATCCTACATTTCAAAATGAACGAAATCAATTTCATTTGTATGGTTTCGAGTGGAACGAGAGGGAGGTTCGATTCTTTTATGATCAAGAGTACGGAGATCCGATTCTGCTTAATGAAACAAAATTCATCAAACCCGGGCAACAACTTCGTTTTTTGATCAAAACAATCAAAAGTCAATTGAAAGTCAGTACAGATCTCGATTGGAAGTGTCCTGCGTTTCTGATTGATTATGTGAGAATTTACGAGAAAATTTCAAATCGAAATTCAACAAATGAAACTCTTGACAAATGTCAAAATGCAGACAGAAATTATTCAAAATCAGAAATTGATCAAATTTGTGCCAAAATTACCAATTCAGAAAAATTGGAAAAAGGTCAAACTGAGAACAATCAAGACAAACCAAAAGCGGAGTACAATTTGAAAAACTATATCCAAGATCTTTATCATAAAAATCGGACATTTTTTGGTAAATGTTTAAATTGTTTTGCTAATTTTTAACTAATTTTATTTTTCAGCTTTAATCACTGGTCTAATTGTGTTCTTTTTGGCGTTCATCATCTACTTGAATTACCAAATTTGTGCAATCAAACGAGATCGACGCAATGAGTCAAACAGCCCTGAACCTCTGTACGAATCCATCATATATAACCTCTAGAACGTTTTGTATAAGGTTACTTATTAGACTAATTGTTTATTAAAACAGTTTACGAATTTTCATGAAAACAGAATAACATTTTATCCTGACAAATTAAAATAGTTAAATGTCAACGGCTTCGTAAAGGTAAAACTATTTAAAGAAACAATCGATATTTTTATTCTTTATTGATCGATGTCGAAGTGACATAAACAAACATTAGAAAAGCTATTTAGAGACTAAGTATTTCTTTTCAAAAGTCAACAATTCATTTTTTGGCTATACGGCAAACCCACAGTAGATCCAGTAGATCGGAAATTAGTGTCACTGTTCATAACAAGAGTCAGGGGTCTTAAAACACGTATAAAAATTTTAAGCTTTTGAAATTTTTCTTTAGAAAAGGTAATCTCTCACTTTTTAAAACTTTGTTTATTAAATTGCTTTTAATTAATTATCGACCATCATTTCTCAACAAATCTATCAATATTGAACGTTGTGTCGATTTTTGTGTGGATTGTATCAAAAGGTTAGCAAATTTTTTAATTTTTATGATCATATTAAATTATTTTGATTAGTACTGAATTCACAATTTTAAGGTTTGTTTCAATGATACGTTGTATTTTATTTTATCAAATATAACTTATGTATAGGACTAATTGTTCTAACTTTGATATAACAGAACAAGTTTATGAATGCAGATTTTCTTTGATTTAACTTTTTATTTTAATATATTATTTGCAATGAATATAAGGTTTTAAACGGTGACTTTATTTTTATCAAGTTTTAAAAACAAAAATTATTTTATTATCTTGTAATTTTTTATTTCACTAACATCAAATTATCAATCGAACTAAATCTAGTAAATCATTTACCATCAATCATGTACACTTGCAAATTACTAGTATACATTTACGAGATCTCGTTGATCACTCTAATCTTTTTTTAAACAACGAAACTTGCTCATGTATCAGTTGGTGAACTGATCTCTAAATGGATTAATAAAGTTCAGGTCAGCCTCTATCACCAGTGGTGATGTGGTGATTCACCACATCTTCAATGTTGAGAAATTGCTTAGACAAATTTTTCACAAACTGTTCTAAGATCAGTTCACGAGTTTCTGGTGGCTAAGTTTTCATACTGAGAAGCTATTCTGTCACAAAATGATGAAACAAGTCTCCATGAAGAAACTAAAGACTTCGAATTTGGGCTGCGGGTTCAGACACTTAGAATTTAATATAAAAAGTGAGAATCGAAATTGTTCATCACTAATTCTAGTAAATGTGTAATTGTGTAAAATGTGAGATCTAATTTAATTTTTATACCAAATTTTTGGTAATTATAGATGATTCATTTTAAGTTGAAATGTATTTCTGTAAACTTACTGTTACTGTGGAAATTACTTACTGTCGATAATTTCAAAGGTTAAAACTCTTGAAGACCATCTGAAGTTGGTTATAAATGTGCCGTAAACCTGGGGGTCGTATGATCAATCTCTATATATTCATGCTTTGTTTTATAATAAATGTAAATTGTTTTTACAAGGGATATACAAAATTGAATATTATTGTAATGTGGTGTTTCAAGACTTGAATTGTTAAAATGGTGAAATAATTTTGTCCCTTTAACTCTATTTGATACTGGATTTTAGAATTTATTTTAATTTATGTTAATCATTCACATTTCAACGATATTAATAAAACTATTTCTTTTCAAACAGCTTAAGCAAAGTCAAGTTGATTATGCTTTTGTTAAGACATGCACCCAGAAGCTTTAAAGATTAGAAATTTTGATGGAAGACTAAGGATATATAGGCAAAGCCAAGAAATTCACATTAAAAATAATTTTAATTTAAGTTCTTATTTGAAGGCTCGTTTTAAAGGTCAAATCAATTTAATTCTATATTTCAGAAGTAAGCAATATTTAGTTCAGTCAATGCTTTTTCAGATATTGGAATTTTTTTTCAAAGACTTAGAAAATTCGAAAATTGTAAGCTTGAATGCATTAGCTCTTTCATAGTTCAATTATTGTGCACAAAATACTTTAATAATATTGATTCATTATTCATTAAAAAGGTTAAAAAAGAATTAAAATAGTAAATTCAAGACATATTTACTTCATCATGAACACGCGTTCTATCTACTATGGTATAAAGGTCAACTCGCCAATTTGAACTATTACTCGTTCGCAAATGTAATGAGCCACTAGCTCCATCTATTATGTGTCACTTTCCCCTTTAGCTCGGCTCATTACTTTTGCGAATAACTATTAATATCACTGTGAATCGCAGTGATTTAGATGATTTCAACGCTCATTACTAATGAGTCATTAGCCAAGCATTTGTATTCTTGCCCAACAGATAGCACAACAAGTTAGGTTTTTTATTATTAAATACAATTCGTTTTTATAAATTACAAGAATGAAATTCTTATCGAATGCTTCTTATAGAAAGTTTGCACGCTATTTTAATCGGTAAAATAACTTATGATGTTTTTGTACATTTTTTAAATCTATATTTTTGAATTCAATAAAATAATTTAATAATTGTTTTTATAATTCAAGTCGTTGTACCACAGACATTGAAAAAGGTTAAAATTTGAACTTTTCATTTTTGAAAAATTGATATTTAGATAGTATAACTTGCAATTCTAACTCTGGTATAGCAGATAGATAAAATAAAATTCTTCGGTTCAAGTAAAGGTTTCAAAAGATAATTTTATTTCAGAAATTTTTAAATCTTAAATATACATATTATTTTGTTGGATATTGTGTTTTACTAACATCAAACATTTAAATTTGACTAAATCTATTAAATCCTTTATTACAAATCATGTGCATTACAAGTATACATTTTGATCACTCTAACCTTTTTCAAACGAGGGAACTTGCGCAAACAACAGTTGGTGAACTGATCTCTAAATTGTATAATGAATGCCAAGTCAGCCTCAATCATCAACGCATCAATCTTGGGAAATTGTTTATCTAAATTTGATACAATCTGTTCACGAGTTTATGGTGGCTCAGTATTCACTGTGCAAAGGCATTCTGTCTAAAAATGATGAAACAAATCTCCATGATGCAGCGAAAGACGGCAAATTTGGACAACAGGTTCAGACACTGATTTTATAAAGTGAATGTCGAAATGGTTCAGCTTCAATCCAATTCAATTTAAATGCTATGCACTGGAACTCTGAAATGGTGTGTATGTGCTCACTTGAAGAGTTCTTCTTCAGCCTTGTCCGACTTTCTCGAGTAATTCGGGATTGACATTCCAGCTTCTTTCTTTTTTAGCACTTTTTTATTCTTTTTATTATCAGTACATTCATTTTCTTGCAGCGAGAAACAAGTTCACTGTTCAACTTTTTAGTAATGATATAACCACGAGTCACGTCTTAAAAATTGTTATCATTATTTGTATTTTTCAAATAAATTAACTTGACCAAATTACAAATATAATTTTTATTTTAACAGGTGATTCGTTTTAAGTTGAAATGTATTTCTTTAAAAATATTATTTAATATTGAGATTTGATTCGATTCTTTATAATCGAACTAATGTTGCTAATTTAAAAGGTTAAAACTCTTGAACACCGGCTGAAGTTGGTTATAAATGTGCTGTAAACATGCGCCATCTTTATTCATGTTGTATTTTATAATAATTAATCCCAATTTTCCGAAGACAGGTAGTTGGTTTTTACAAATGGTATACAAACTTTAAATTGAATATTATGTTTCTAACTTTGAATAAGGCAAAATGTAAAATATTTTTTAGTTTTTTAAAATGGGTTTCATAATATGTTTTAAATTAAAATTTTATCTCTCCATTTATATTTTAATTTATGATATTAATTAAATTGTTTCTCTTTGATTAATAACAGTCAATTTGGTCAAGCTTTTGTTCAGATTTGCACCCTGCAGTTTGTGTGTGGTCAAAGATTCCTAATATAAGAACAATTTAACAATCCAATTCAGGTTACAGGTTTACTTTTTATGCTACAACATTTATTCAATAAAATTATTAGTTGAATTCTCTTACAAATGGAACTTATGCCATTTAAGATTAAAGAGTCATGCCCAACTCGGCCCTACACAAAGGCCATATTTTATGCAGGTCCCACATGGACAAGTGAGGTACCAAATTAAAGGTTATGACCTCTAGAATCATTTGGTAAAAATTACAGACTGATCCGAGCTAATTTACGGGAAATATTCGCAAAAGAAGTTTAATACATTTCAGTAGAGTAACGTCCTATGTGGATGGGCCATATTATGCACATCTAACACATTGCTATGCTAAAAATGGCGACCTCGGATCATCCTGGAAATTTCGCAAAATGATTCTAGAGGTCATAACCTTTAATTTGGTACCTCACATGTCCATAAGGGACATGCATAAAATATGGCCTCTGTGTAGGGCCGATTTTTAACGCATTTGGGCATGACTCTTTCAATTTAAATTACACTTTGAAAGCACATTTCGTTCATTAAATCGTTTAATTTTCGTTTAAAAAGGACAAATTAATGTTTATTGCTTATATTTGAAAATGGCTTTCAAGATTAACTCAACTATCACATACAATATTATCAGTGGAACTTTTAAATTTATCACTTTCGTCCGCTCAGCTATCCGTTTACAAAAATTACTTTCAAAACTTAACATTGTTTTCAGTGAACAGCATTGTCACAATTCATTCACAGCCCAATTTAAATTCAATTGAATCAGATTTTTAAAGACAGTAGCAACACAAACAACCGAAGTGAGGGTACATTCTGTCCACTATATCTACTCTCATGGTTCCATCTTTGACGCTATTTCTACACATTGAGCAGTGTTGGGTGTGTTGTTTTTGTGTTTCTGTTTCGTCTTTATTTTTGGTTTGAAATTTCGTTCTCGAAACTTGTTGACCATGAAAATCTTTGTTATCCCTCGTTATTTCGTTCGCCCTGGAGGGCGCCTCAACGTGAACTCTTTACCCGACGACTGTCTCTTGGCTATCTTTGACCGAGTGTCCCTGTTGAATCTACTTCAGCTCGATCGAGTTTGTCACCGGTGGGCTACCCTTCTCCCGAGTGCCTGTGCCAGACGACGCACTTTGGTGCTAATTCTCGGTGGAAAGCGAGTGGATGAAATTCAAATGCAGATTCCGTTCAACAATATCTTCGAGATGACCCGCGATGGCCAACGACGATATTTCGACCTTCCACTGGCCGAACGAGACGCTTCCTTGACACTGACTTCCTTGATGCCGTCACACAAGTCTTTTGCTCAATTTCTCTTGGACAATGATGATGAATCAAATTGTGGATTCTTTGATATTCTGTACCACAGCACTATTGGTGGTCCCACTGAAGTGTACTCTACCGAGTTGGCCTGTCTCCATCAAGCTCAACTTTCTGGCCAACTGGTCTCCTACCTCATAGGTCTGTTGCCGAATGTGAAAAAACTCGTGGTGATCCATTCACGATGCTATGAGAATGAACTCCACTCGATGATTAATCTTCTCTTTGGACCGTGGAGACTGGCCACTCTCAAACTGTGGATTCTAACTAAGAACATTGACTACCGATACTTTGTCCATCCTGAGCGCCACCCTGTTCTCACACTACTGCACACAATCCATAATCAGTCTTCATCTTCACTTCAACATCTAACCCTCGCCATCAGTGGTCAAGAATGGGTCAGGTTTGCTTTTGGTATGATGCGAATAATTCGATTTGGGAGATTGTTAACCGTTTCGATAGTCCACAATTGCGTCAAATTGGCATCGGCAATAAAAATCATTCCCTGCTTGAGGATGTACCGAATCCCGAATTCACTCAACTCACTAAAGTTACTCAACTCTACAGTAAATGGCGCTTTGAAGCTGTCGAGCAAATTGGCGGATTTTGTCGGTTATTCCCCGCTTTGACAATGCTTCGAATGGAATGGACACCGGACATAACCTTTGCCCAGTTGGTATTCCATTTGGCAGTGCTCACTCAGTTGACTCATCTCAAGTTGAGTATCAACTTTGAGCTACACCCGGAGAATGCGTTTGCAATGGTGGTCCGAGTTGAAGGTGCTCCAATTTCGCTACCTCAGATCAAGTTTCTCGAGTTGTTCATCACAATGCGCTCGCACCTCGACTTTGAATCACTTTCACCACATGTGTTTCCATCGCTCAAGTCAATCGACCTACAGGTTTTCAGCACTCGAGACTGTGCCATCTGTGGACCTGGGTCCAGAAATAGCGCCAAATGTCTACGACTAATGCAGCGT
Source organism: Rhizoglyphus robini (assembly GCA_023373905.1). Taxonomy (NCBI): domain Eukaryota; kingdom Metazoa; phylum Arthropoda; class Arachnida; order Sarcoptiformes; family Acaridae; genus Rhizoglyphus; species Rhizoglyphus robini. The sequence goes on from JAKIJQ010000020.1 coordinate 867,901, forward strand.
TCATTGAATAACAAGACCCGCAACTCGGCTCTAGATCGTTCAATCGATTTACTCGAGCGCATTGTAGAGTCAGATATTTGGAATGTTATTGTGTTAATTTCTGTCTTTATTGTGATTTTGAACAACTTGGGATTTTCTTTTTAGTAGTAGCCTAAACCTTAACCACACCAACCTTCTGCCCCTAGCCACTTTGTATATTCAGTACGTTCCAATCAATAGTCCTTCCTGTTGTTCCTGTTCCTGTTGTCTATCACAATTTACTTTATCCCAATTTGGACCAGTTGAAGAAAATAAGGAAATTTATTCGATCAGTTACTTTAATTCTATTGACGATACTTTTACGATACTTGTACATTACTATTCGGGAATATTCTCACGTCTGTTGACACAATTTAAAAGGTCATAATAGTTGTCAATAATATTTAAATACAAAATATCACTACTGCTCATGTAATCATTTTCTTAACAATACTTTTACAATTGTTTTGCCGTTTTAATTATTTGGCTTTTGGTTTATTTTGTCACTAACTTGGTCATATGCACAAATTTGCTGTACTATTTTAAAATTAAAAGTTAATTAACTGACATTTTAAATTAACTAAGTCATTTGTTTTTTAATCGATTTTTTGTACTTTAATACTGTGTTTCGCAATTCAAAGAATTTTCGATTGACGAAATTCGTTTCTAAAATGGTTTCTTTTATATTTCTTACATGCTGTCTCATATCGACTAAATGATTCAACTAGATATTTTCCAAAACATTCTAAAGCTAGTTCAATAGTTTCTTAATTTAGGAATTGAAAAGGTTAAAACTTTTACAATAATTTACAGTAATGACAAATGTGTGAGTCTTGTGTTTCCATTTGTTACTAACAAATAAATGATGACTTAACTTTTTTGTTTTTTTTTATTACAGGTGGTTTCTTAAGTTTATAAATATATCTGTAAATATCTGTGAAATAGTTATATAATATTGTGAGTTGGCGCATTGTACTCTTAGAAAATATTTCTTCTCTAAGATTTGGATAATAATTTTAATATCATTGACTATCTTCAAAATTTAAAATCAACTTGAAACTTATGGATTTTAATGCATTAATATATAACAAGCCTGCTTTTCTACTTTTAGTTCATTTTTGTGAACAAAATACTTTTATGCATGCTAATGTTTGTTGCCAATTAAAAAGGTTAAAAAAGTTAACAAATAATTTAACAAATTATAGACACGAATTTGAACAATCTCCTTTTAATTTTAATCTAGTATTCAAGGCAGATTACAAGTAACTTAATTCAGGTTGAATAAATCGTGCAACTGGTTTTGGTAAAAAGGTTAAATTACTTTTTTTCTTTAGCTCCATTCGAGAATAGCTTTAAAAATGCATTTTATATTACAATTTTATTTGTTAAAATGTATTTCAATTTACAATATAAGACGATCTCGTAGCTGAATTATACAGGTTATAAGCTACAAGCAAAAATTGTGGGTTATCAAAATCCTCTTTTGAAATGGTGATTTTTTTATTTACTTCATGTTTTAATTTAGCCAATTTAATTCATAAATTTTCGAATTGTTAACTTGTTTGTCTATCAATATTCAACATAGATTCTAATCTGTCGTTTAATCACAAACGTTCAAAGCATTTCGTCACAATGGTAAAATTAATTTTTTCTTTAAAGCCACATGAGAATGGTTTTCAGAATGCATTATACCCGTACATGGCATTTTCATTTATGAATTTATATTTTAATTCGCTATACAATTTTTTCTCATCGAACAAAAGCAATCAATTTGGTTTTGCTTTTGTTTAGACTTTCACGTAGCTTTTGATAGTGCTCCACACAGTCTAAAAAACGAAAAACTTATTAGGAGTCAATTAAACATTGACTCGATGTATTTAATAAATCATAATAATTGTGTTTAAACTTGATGGCTTCCTTTACTTCATCCTGAAAGGTCAAATTTATTTTACTTTTACAAAAAAAATGTTGATTGTTTTATTAAATATATTTGCTTTAAAAATTGTAAAATGATTATACTTTAAAATGTTTCCAATAATGTTGACAATTCAACACTAACGTTATTTTATATAAAAGGTAACTAAAAATCGATATCTGTCTGTAATGTTCAACTAATCTATTTTGAGCAAATGTCATCGAGTCTCGATTATTTAGATGATATCAATTTTCATAGTCTTTGTATTCTAAACCAACAGATGGTGCCACAAGTAAGATTGTTATTAATAATTATATATTTTTTAAACCAACAACTCGAAGGGTAACCTTATCAAATGCTTCTTGCATGTAAAGTTTTTTTTCGTTATTTCAAATTATGATTGGATTGCTAGTAGGAATTTTTAATGGGTAAAGTAACTTATTTAGATTTGAACATTTTTCAAATCTATTTTTTTAATTCAATATAATAATTTAATTCTAAATTTGGTCTTGTTTTATATCCATCCTAGAAAAGGTCAAATCTTAACTTTAAAATTAATTTTTGAAATATTAATATTTTTATTAAATCATATAAGAAAATTCTTAGTTTAGAGAGTTAACATTCATTTTACTTTCTAAAAGCAAGTTGCAACCAATATGTGGCCCACAATTGAATCTACACCTCCACAATCACTGTCAAATCATAAATATTTTTTTCAAAATGCAATTATTTTGATTGTTGTTTGGGTTGAATACTTTTTCTTAATTATTCTAGTTTTAAACCCACTATAATGTTCACAGTAGGTTTTATTATATATTTATCTCAACAATTAAATTAGCATCTTTTGGTTGTAATAAAAGGTAAAAACAAGTATTTTGTTCTATTACTTTAGATCGTGTAGTAGTTGAACAGACTAAAACGTAACAGTATCCTTCGCCTTAATACTTTTCAAATTATATTTTTATTGTAAATCTGTTTCACTCTCTTTGAAATAGATCTAAAGAACCAACTGCCACTGCGTTTCGTGTCACATTTTTCATTTTCCCATTTTGAACTTTACTTTTTGGAGCTACAAACTACTAGGCTACTTTTAAATAAAATATAATCTGAAGGTGTTTGACATTCACTTTATTGTAATTTGCTGATTTTCGTTTAGAATTTCATGTTTCAGCCATTTTTGTTTACTTGACTGTATCAAATTCAATGTTAAAATTTAACAGTTAAATTATGATTAGAGTCACTTACCTTTTACGAACTCAACATTGCTGTCAGTGAACAACCTTGTCACAACTCACTCACAGTTCAATTAGAATCAACTTTAGGTAAGATTTGAACAATGCAGAGCCAATATTGTGCTGAACTTGACCTTGAAAATGTGTAATTTAGATTCAATTGGAAAAGATAAAAACTCTTGTTCACAGACTAAGGTTGGTAACAAAATATTTTATTCATGATTTAATTAGATTCGTTTTTGAGTGGAAAATATAAGAAGCATAATACTTCTGAAAACATATATCGTTTATCGATGGAATGTAATACCAATTTTCGGATATAATAGGTGAAATTATTATTTTTCTTTGAAGCCATTTTTTGGTTTTAAACATTTATTAAATTCATTTTTATTTATAAATTTATATTTAAATTCATGATGCGAACAATTGATTCTCATTGTTCAAAGAACAAACATTTTAGCTTTTCTTTAAACTTGAACACTGTGGAGCTTTTGAATCAATCATGTAGTTCTAAGGCCTTATTCAAAGATGAGAAATTCGTATTTTTGGAAATACTAATAAATTAATTATGAAAATAATTTTGATGTACTTTCTGAATCTTTTGTTTTGAAAGGTATAATCTATTTAATTTTACAGAAACATTTATTGCTCTGTCAATTAATTAAAGTTTTCTCAAAACTGAAGACCAACTTGTAAAAATGATTTCATTAAATATTCCTACTTTAATTTACAATTAATGTATTTTGTTTAAGTTTCAACATTTGTCCAGTATTTAAAAGGTTACAAAACTTTTGAGAAATAAATTTCTAAAACTAAAGACACACAAGTATCTTAAATTTCTTTTATTTTTCAAACTTATTTAATTTTTAATTTTTCACACAGAAAAACACTTAAACGTATAATTTCAATCTTAGGTGCAATTAAAGAATCTTAATACTATTCCAATGTTTCACATAATTATTAGGAGTGACTGTTAGTTTTCCTTACAGGTAAAAATTTGTTTATAGTTTTTAAACATTTTATTAAACAATGATTATTAATATTATATTTTAAAAAATAAATAGTTTATATTTTGATTAAGGCACTTTTGTCTTCCTCAGTGTCTTATGTTTACATTAAAGCACTTTAACAGTTAAAGTTTAACTTTAGAAGAAATTCCACTGACTATATCCGTAAAGGTCAACTCACCTGTTTTTGAACTAATATCATTGAGAGTCTCAATGATTTAGATTATATCAAAGCTCATAGCCAAAGCATTTGTATTTTAGCTCAACAGATGACACTACTAGTTAGGTTTTAATATTTAATTAGATTCCTTTTGTCAATTACAAGAATGGTACAATTATTATTCGCTTCTTACAGAAAAAAAATTGTCATGTCATTCTGAAAAGTAACTCATCAAAGTTTTTTCATAATTTTAATTCAATAAAATATTTAAATAATTAATTTTAAATTTAAAAAGTTATCTATTGAGTTGATTTTGAAAAGGTTTATAATATTTTTTTAAAAATATTAATTACAATAAAAATTTGATAAGTTTTTATCATTTTTATTAATCCAAAATATTTATAACATTTTGTTTATGATTGAACATGCACCACTACCGGTGCCTGAGGTGCCTGAACGTACTGAGTGTGATGCAGCACGGTGACCTGTTCGGGTCGAGCGAGAACACAGCACGCGTGGATCACACCAGGAATCCAAAAGAAACAGGTCAACAGGATGTTGATCAAAAAGTCCACACCACAGCCTTCCACCATTAGAACGGCCAGTGGTGGTAGAAAGGGCGACACAATAGCCGCACAGCAGCAACACTCGCGAGCCATGACGATTGGGGGTTTGAGAGTTCAGGTAAAACAACGCCGGCAAACTCTAAATTAAATCAAACAAATGATAAAACATTTGATAAATATTTATTAATGATTAATTAATTTACAAATTAAAACCAATTTATCAAACTAAATTGACAGAAAATGCAGATTTTTTATGTGATCTACCACAAAAATAGTGAGTTCCCAAGCTTGGATGGAATCTCAAGCACACAAAGAAAACCCACACCTTTACAGAGAAAGTATGGTTTACATAGAAGAGATCATTTTACTGCCACGCACTCAGCATTAGCAGTATTAACAGTACAACCACATTCACATTTTGATGGTTGCTCTGTGTGACTGCGCAAACACTCAACCCGACAACCACTGATTTGCATGTAATATGACTCGTTTGATTGAATGCTGTTACATGGCAACCGATTGGGTGAGTGTTTGTGCATGTGTGCATCTGCTATCTGTTATTCTCAATTGCTTGTTGACTACAGGAAAGTTTAGGATTACGATAGGGTGTAAGAACCTTTTGGCTGTATAGCAACTAGAACACGTTGGACGCCATCTTTGAAAATAGAGAACACGGTTATATGTTTTTATGATCTGTTTTGTTATCGTGTACAACATCTAGGATATTTTTAAAAAGGTTACAAATTTAATTTTTAATTAAAGATTTATTTAAAGTTTAAATTTAATAGTTGTCTGATTAAAAATCTTTATATTTATATTTTCATAAAATCAAATACTTTAATACTTATGAATACAAAATTACTGCTATGAATATTAATCCAATAATCGAATTCAATCTTAGCAATAGTTGGTGAAACATGTTTTTCAGTTGTTATTAGGGGGTTATTTTATAAAAGGTAACTCTCAATACAGATGTTATTAACTTCATTTTTATTTTGTTTTTTTATTTAAATTCTAATTTTATTTAAATTTATTACAATTTAATTTTATGATTATGTAATTAAGCCAAACGATCAACATTTTCACACAGGTTTTATTCTTTTTTTAATTAAAAGTTATGTTTTAATTTTCTCAGCAACACCAAGCTAAAAAATGTTAAAATTGTGTATTCAATCGTTTCAAACAAATAATAAATTAGATTAAATAATTCATATGTTGCTAAAGTGTCTGTTAAAAAGGTTTATCTAATCAAAATTAGCAAACTTATTTGTTTATCCATTTTCAACGAGTCAATTATTTGTTAAATGTAAATTAAGTAAACTGCATCATTGAATTCATTTGACTGTTTTCTGAATGGTAGACATTTTCTTTTTCAAAAGGTAAAATATCATTAATGGGGCTGACGTTCATAAAAGAAATGATTTGTCTTATACGAGTAATTTAACCTAATTAATGAGCAGCACATTCTTTGATTGGCTCGATCAGTGGATTAACAATCTTCTACTTTCACCAGACAATGCAATACTTTGAGTCAATCAATTCCCATGAATGCGGCATAGCATTGCAGTATTGTCTGTTTACCAGTATCGATACTATTAGACAGTACCACTGTATGACAATTTGTTCTACTCATACATTTAAAACGGGCGGAGAGAAGAACTTTGTAACATAGCAACCTATTGGCTGTGTTTGGGCATGTTATCTCAGTTATTCTCAATTGCTTATTGACAACAAGGGAGTTTAAGATTACGGATGGCTGTAAATAACTTTTGGTTGTACACTGTATACAATGTACGCTAATTAAAACACATTGGACACCATCTTTGTAAATGGAGAACGGGGTTTTGTGTTTTTATGATCCATGTTTTACCTTTGACTCCACTCTGGTGGTTTTTAAAAAAGGTTCTATCAAAGATATTATTTATTACTTAGTCGTTGTAATAAAGGTCTTTATATATTTGTTTGATTTCATCGAATAAAATACTCGTGAATATTAACCTATTAATCGTTTGCTAAACGTGCAATATTTTTTTCGAAAGACGTTTCTTGTAAAAAGTAACTTTTAATTAAGGGTCTTTCATTTATAATCTTTTATTTAAATTTGACTGTTGATTAAATTAAATTAAATTAAATTGTGTTTATGAATTCAGGTGACAACCATCAAACAATTATTCAATCTTTTAAATCAATTAACACTGGTTTTTGTATGTTATATTTGAATGTTAGTGATTCTTTAAGTTTCTAATCAACACTAAGCCCGAAAGATTGAGATTATTTATTTAATTGTATAATAACTAACAAATTGAATTAACTTATTTTGAAATTTGTGAAGTGGTCGTTAAAAGGTTTATCCAATCCAAATTAGCTAACTTGTTTGCTTATCGGATCTCAACAAAGCAATTTTTTGTAAAATTGCAAATCAACTAAACTGCTTCGTTGAATTCATTTTACTGATTTTTATATTTTTATATGATTTTTATAACAGTTTAAAAGGTAAAATAACTGTAATATGTTTTATGTTCTTAAAACAAATGATTATTTTTATAATTTCACTTCATGTTCAACAGATTCCATGATTTTATCGATCAATATAATATTACTTTCACCAGACAATGCAATACTTTGACCCAATCAATTCCCATGAACGTTGTCAAGTAGCGCGAGGCTTAACATTTGTATCTGTTTACCAGTGTCGATAATCAAACAGTACCACTTCATGTTGACAAGGTTAACTACTCAAGTCCGTGAGTCATGCAATGTAATGAGAGGATGATATGCCACGAGAAAGAAACTTACAATTGAACATTCTGTGTCTAATTAAAGGTCATCTCCAGTTTTATTTATTAAGCATCTTATCATTTTCAAACGACATAATCAGATGCAATCACGAATTGTTCAAAGTAATTCATAGTTTGATATAACAATTTGTTTAACACATACATTTAACTTGAGCGGTGAGATGAATATTGTAACATGGCAACCGATTGGTTGTGTTTGTGCGTGTGTCCATCTGCTATCTGTTATTCACAAATGCCCAAATTATTAACAATATGAGAGTTTAATATAAGGATAGGGTGTAAGAACCTTTTGGTTGTATTGCAACTACGAGAAGAACTCGACACGTTAACCTGGCAATTGCCACCTTTGCAAATGGAGAACGAGTTTTTTTGCTTTTACAGTATTATTTGTGTTCGTGATCTTAAAAGGTAAAAAAATATTAATTAATTAATAATCAATCAAAGATTTAATCTTATATCTGATAATTACAATAGTTTATGACAATAAAATTCTTTTTATTTAACTGTTCAAATATTTAATACTAGAATTTTTGCACAGTCACAAGAATCTTTTTAAAAGGTTATCAAAACGGCGTAATAACGCAATTTACATTTTATTTTATGGTAATTTTTATGTTATCGCTTTTTGTTTAGTATTGCAGTGAAGCTATTGCATGTATCGATTGTATCTCTCTAATAGGTCAAAGTTCTGCGAATCAATTGTCCTGATTTTGATTTTGCTCTGTTTATAAAGGACAACTTTCAGTGTGGCCTGTTTCGTTTAGCAAATACCAAAGATCGTTTATTAATTACAAGATCCTTTAATTTTTAATTAATGGTAATACAATTTTATATTCATGTGTTCGCGTCAAACAATTGCTTAATCTATTAAATAATTTGACATTTTCATAAAGGATAGCTTTAAAATTATTTAGAAAACCACAATGTTTGCTAAACGGTTAATACAAATTTACAATTTTATCTCGTTCGTTTACAATTGAATCGACTGTTTGTCAATTGTAAATCAAATAATCTTCATCAGTGAGCCCATTTTACAGCTTTTGTGTACGAGAATATGTTTCACTGTTTAAAAAGATAAAATATTGTTAATATTATATTGATAAGGTTTTTTATGTTCATAAATAAAATGACTTTTCTTGTTATCTAACCTAATTAATGATTAATCCATTCTTATCATTACTTTCACCAGACAATGCAATACTTTGAGTCAATCAATTCTTTGAATATTGTCTAGACAAGCGCGGGTTAACATTAACATTATCGTTAATGTCTTTTTCTAAGTGTCGATAACATCAGACAATAACACTGTTTGCTGATAAAGTAAACTACTTCTCAAGTATGTGAGTTATGAGAGAATAAAATATTCTATAAGAAAGAAACTTGAAATTGGAACTTGTCGTGTTTATTTAAAGGTCATCTCTAATCTTATTTATTGAGCATCGTATCAATTTTAAATGTCACAATTAGATTCAATCACGAATTGTCGAAATTATTCACAGTTTGATATAACAATTTGTTTAACTCATATATTTAACTTAAGCGGCGAGACGAATATTGTAGCACAGCAACCAATTGTGTGAGTGTTTGTACACGTGTCTATATTTTTTATCTTAGTTATTCCGATTGCTTATTGACTACAGAAAAGTTTAAGATAACGAAATGGTGTAAGAACCTTTTGACAGTAAAGAAAATGGAACAACTCGACACGACATTTTGTAAATGCTTTATGGTTTTATGATTGATGATCATGTGCTTGGATTTTTAAAAAAGTTAAACAATTTTACTTATTGATAATTGATCATTCAAGGATTTAATTAATGTCTTTTTATTTTTGCTTTTAATAAATTGAATACTTTTTTACTTTTAGATATAAAATTTCTGACTTTATATATTAATGATATGAATATTTATCCATTATTTTTTAAAATTTTAATTTATATAGTAATCAATTAGTGTAATTTGTTGTTGTGTTGTCACTAGATGCTTCTTGTAAAAAGGTTTAAGGAGAAATTGCCAAGAAAGTTCAAGATAACGACACATTGATTTGTAGAACAACTAGACACGTTGGACCCCATATTCGCAAATGGAAAACGGGGTTTCATGCCTTTATGATCTTTGTTATGTTATATTTAGATACGTACAGAGGCAAGATTTTCAAAAAGGTCAAGAAAAATTAATTCAATAAAGATCAATCAAATTTATTTAAAATTAAAATTAAATTCATATTATAAGTCTTTTTTTTATTTCTATGAAATTAAACACTTTTATACTTTCTGAGTGAAATTTTTGAAAATATCAATCCATCAATTCAAATTTTTAGTTATCGTTGGTTTCATTTGTCAATTTTCGTACTGCATCTTAATAATGGTAACTCTCAATACTTTACTAATTATGTGTTCTTTGTATTTTAATTAATGATGATTCAATTTTGTGATAACTTATCACAGAATCAGTGACACTGATTAAACAAATAAACATAAAAAATTCATTACGACAACGAGTTTCAATTGAAAAAGGTAATTACTAATTATAAAGCAATATTTGATTAATATTCACTTGATTTTTTATATTAATTTATCTTTTTAATAAATCACTGGACTTTATTGTATCTTGTCCAATAAGATAGTCAATAAAGGTCATTTATAATAATTCATTTCTGAATTGGTCATCGTAATTCATACTTTGATATAACAAACTTATACATACTGTAGAGTACCGAAAGAACTATTTTCATGGCATGGTCTGGCATGATATCTTTCAACAGACAGTGAGAACATTCATTTAAATATGTACCATGTGAGTGACACAAATGATTATAAAAGGTTGAACATTGTTCAATGAACAATTCAATGAACAAGTAAGAACATTTTGGCAGCCAAACAACTAGAACACGTTGAACGCCATCTTTTCAAATTGAAAACGGTTTTTAATGAGGATTTTATGATATACAAAGTTTTGCTTATATTAGTTGTTGTTTGCTTGAAGTTTTAAAAAGGTTAAAATCACATTCTAGAATATTTCATGCCAAAAAAATAGGAATGAATCTTGCATAAGATAAATTTTTCAATAACAAAGACAAAGATACGAATATGTTTAATTACTTATTACAGTATTTAGTTTAATAATTTTTGAAAATAATTTTAATCTTTGAGTAATACGCCATGCTTCGATTTGAAATAAAGGTCATTGTCAATCTTGTACATTGAGCATTGCTCATTTGTTTTAAATTTCACGATTAAATTCAAATGCATTCTAAATTGCTCATCACAATTCATATTTTGATATAACAACAAACTCTTATTGTAGTAAGCAGAATTAGCTCATTTGCCTGTCACAGACCATGCCATGCTATCTTTCTTTTCAATAGATAGAGAGAACATTCAATAAAGTACGTTAGCCATAATACAATTTCTATAAAAGGTTTAAACTCTTTATTACAGAATCTTTTACTAATAACGTGACCATTGTGTTTAATGATGATACGATTTTTTAAATAACTTATCACTATCAAGCAATTAATGGTCAGACGCTTATTAAATGATTTTACTTCTGTTGAGTGCGCATTTATTGGTACGGCCAGTTACTATAAAGTTTATATTTTTAAAAAATATCTTATTACTATCAAATCAATATTTTTATTTGCCTCTTGTTTCTCTTTTATAACAGTATTTCAGTATACTTGTGGAAACTGTATGATAGATCAGAGTCCTTGACTTACAAATCTAAGCAATAACATTTTAAAAATTATTTAACTAATCCCAGTCAAGTAGTAAAAGGTTTGTCTAATGAAAATTGCTCTTAGTAAATAATATTGTCTACAAAAAAAATATTTGTTTTTTCATATTTGTTATTAAAAGTTCGTATTATATTTTTACTTTATTAAAGAATAATTTTTTAAAATTAATAAAAATTTAAAGTATATATGTCGGTGAATAAAAGGTTTACTCAATCAAGCTGGTACAATGTCATGAATCAGACCTAGAATAATGTGGCTCGATCAGACGAACCGGTTATTGAAACCACCGAAGCAGAGTCCGTGGTCGAAGATCGCGAGGAATAGGTCAAACTGGTGACTCGGTCTCCCACCGCAGCCCGAATAGAATGATGCGGATTTTTGGAATGAATGAGTAGAAAAGTTTCATTTTATAATTTAGCCAAATTAACCTGATCTAAACATTCCACGATTTATTTTATCAGTTGGATCTGCTATATGTTCAACATCTCTCTCTCCAATAAAGGTCATTGTAAATTATAAAATAATTGAACATCGCTTATTCTATCAAATGTCAAAATAAAGTTCAACGTTTTGAATTTGTCATCTTATTTTACATTTTGATTCAACACTCTCATAGTAGGGAATACTTTTATTGGCTTAGCCAATCTTCTGTGCCTGTTCAATAAATTCCAAATATATTCAATTAAATATGTTAAGGACAAATTTGGTCAATACAAAACAACCAACGATTTACCTAAAGCTGAATTCGTGTATATTGAATATAACTACCAATTGGTTGTGTTTGGGTATGACTGCATGTTATATCAGTTATTTAAAAGTGAATAGTTTGGAATTAAAAAGGCATTAAAACATTTTAACTCTACAACAATTACAATTAGATTGAGCAACACATTAGACTCTTTTTTGCAAATTGAGAACCGTCTGTTGTGGATGATTGTTTTATTTTTTTTATATCTTTTGTTGAATCTGCGATTTAAAAAGGTTTTACTCAATCAATTAATTTTAATTATAGTCTTACTTTTTGTTTTCATAAAAATCACAACACATTAATTATTAATGATTAATACTTTTCAATTTGTTACGCTGCTGAGAGCTATTTCTGGAGAAGGATTCTCCAAAGCGTACCCTACACTTTCGTGGAAATTTAATTGTGCGTAGTACATCCGTTCATAAAAGGTTTATCAATGAAAAATGCACTTAAAAGCTATTTTAAAATATTAAATTGATTTTGCAATGATAAATACCTTTCATTTTTATATTCATGGAATTGAATCCTATTATACTATTTTATTTATTGGAAGTTAATATAGAATTACTTTAAAAATATAAATTAATCAGATATCTGACATTGTTTAATTGAGAATTCTATTTATCGGAAACGAATTATTTGCGAAAATTTAAGAAAGGCTAAGATTGTCATTTCTCACATAAATGATCTTGCATACATATTATCCAACGTTATGGTTTAATGTCTGTCTTAAGAACTGAGTCTGTCAGTATTGATGAAAAACGGGATGATTATTCTGAGTTCTTAACTAATTAATTAACAACTCTGGTCATTTAATAAAATGTTTACTTAATGAAAATTGCACTAAGAAAACAATATTGTCACATTATCAGTATTTAAGATAATTTTTGATTTATCATGCAGCAAATTTATGCTTATAATTGAATGCAGAATACTTCATCTTGCATGACCTGGCTTATCTTCTGTTCATTAGATTGCAAGAACATTCGGTTAAATCAGTAACATAAGTGGTAAAACGAATTTGTTCACTGAAAACCAATCAAACAACCATTTGTCTGTAACAAATTGACTATTGACTACAAATTGTGAGCTCTCAATTAAAATAATATGGAGAATTTGGCAGCAACAAATCTAGATAAGACATGCGTTGGACACCATCTTTGCAAGTGGAGAACTGGTTATAATAATCTTTGTTTTTTACCTGGGGTTTAAATTGTATTATTTTTGTTTCATCACACATTACGCATAAAAAGGTAAATAATTTGATTAATTAATGAAATATCAAGCTAACTACAACTATTGCAATGGTGCAAGGCAAGTACAAAGTTGTTGCGATAGTAAAAAGCGGGGTTTCACTTATTAAATTGATTACTAGAATACTAAAATAATTAAAGACATTATAAAAATTGAATTTAAAATTATTAAATCATTAACTTCGTCATTGACATGCTCATTTTCATGAAAGGTAACTTCCCAGATATTGTTTCTTGGTGACGCAATGTTTTTTAAAGCGATTCAATCTCGTGTTCATGTTCGTGTTACATCAAACAATTACTCGCTTTTTAATAGATTTTAAGCAAATATTTTACTTCTTTATATTTGAATTCTTGAGTAGTCTTAATAATTATTTGTATTCTTCTTGAGTCCCTCTTCAATAGGCAAGACAAACTGTCTCAGACAATAAATACTTTATTTCACATTGCCAACACAAATTAATTTATTAAATAAAATAACTTTGAATAATGAATAGATAAAATCGGTTAATTAAAGGTTAATCTATTTAAAAATTTATCATAACAAGCAATCTTGTCTAACTTTATATTTATCAATCAAGTATTAATTCATCATTGAACTTATTTATTTAGTCATATTTTAAATTGTAAATTATCAATGATGTTATCGTTAAAAGAAATTTATATTATAGCTCAACCTAACCAGATCGACATATTCCACGATTTTCTCGATCAGTAGATTATTAATCTTCTACTTTACGATACTTTGATATATTGAATAAATTCACATGTTTGTTAACAATTAGTAGCACGGCTTAACAGTCAGTGCTTATCCAAAAGTTGATACAATCAAACCATACCCGTATTTTCAAAACAAATGCCACTCAAGTAGTCAAGCTATGTAAAGTAATTTGCGAATGCTATACAATTGCAAACAAATTGAATAAGTTTTGATGTTATGTTATATATTATGTACTTTCTTTTAAAAGGTTAAAATAAAATTAATATTCAAAAACTATAATTACTTATTTTAATTGATTATTATTGAACATAATTTTGATTTTTAAGAAAACTCACTAAATTTGTCGGAAATTTTACAAATAAAGATCATTGTTACTATATTGAATATTAAATTTTTAATGTCACAATCAAATGCAATCGCATTCCGAATTTGTGATCATAATCCATGGTTGATATATAACAAACTCATACATTTAACTCGAGCGGTGAGACGAATTTGGTCTCTGTAAAACAACCTAACTAACTAATGCAATGATGATTTATTTATAATTGTAATGAGTCATCGAATGCAACCAGAAATAGTAACCAATTGGTTGTACTTGTGTGTATGTTATCTCGGTTATTGACAAGAAGATAATTTAGGATTTAAAATGTACATGAAACTTTTGTCAGAACAACAACTACACAGCAAGCATAAGTTGAGTACAATCTTTGCAAATGGAAAACAGGATTTTAATGATTTTGTGATCACTTAGCTCGTGCAGTGTTGTTATGTTAAGTTTCTTTTGTTTTTTGGTTTAAATTTAATTTAGGATTTGATCAACTAACTAAGCAATCAATTAGTCTTTTTGTTTTCATTTCAATTCAAAACTTAGAACTTTTTTGTTTAAATTCGCTTCATAAATGCCAATTTTTATAGTTAATAATTCAATCTTTGTAGTCGCTTTTCGCGTTAATTACATCACTAACTGTCATGATCTTAAAAGGTTATTTTATTAATCACTAATTACATTACATCAAGTTCACAGGGCTAATATTATATTTTTTACAGTCACGAGTTGATCAAATATGTAAAAACATACCTTTTTGCACACATTTAGTTAAAGTTCATTGCTAAGTTAATTAATTTATCTTTGCAAAAGGTTTTCCAAAAAGGTATCGTGCGTCAAAATTGGTCCCCAAACGAAGTTTCTTAACGAAAACAGAAAAGCCAACTAAGTCCCATTTATTTAGACTAAAACGTTGTTTTCACTGCCTAACCGTCGAGTTTTGCTTTTATTAATTCAGATTCAAAACGAATTTTTTAAAGGTAAATTATCGATAAATGGTTTTTCGTTCATTAAAAATATATTTTTTTCGATTCAATTTAATTATGATTAACGCATTCTTAGATTTTCTAGAACAATAAAATTTTCTACTTTCACGAGTTAATGAAAAATCTGCAAACCAATCAATTCCAATGAACGTTTGAAGTAGCTCGCGGCTTAGTATTGGTATCTGATAACTAATTGATAAAAGGTCAACAACTATTCAAGTATTAAAGTTATGTATTAATGAAAGTGATGTGAAACAAAATCGAACTCACAAAAGAGTAAAGACTGAAACACAACTTTATACAGTAGAAAAAGTTTCAATTTTTAAATTCTATTAACTATTCTATTACACTTTTTGTAGCTGTTGGAGCATTAACAAAATTCAAAACGTTTTTTAAAATATCGTTTTATTGATAACATAAGCTAATATTCTGATTAATGGTGAATTGTATGACCACCAGAGGAAGAGACACTTTACGAAGCTTCAGATTTGGGCGACTTTGACTTTGGAGTCTTTGGAGTCTTTGGAGTCTTGGGGGTCACTTTACTTTTACTTTTTCCTCTTTTGCCTTTTTTGCCCTTGGCCACCACTTTTGCTTGCTTTGACTTGTGCCCACCGAGCAAACTGGTGATCTTGTTTTGTACAGACTGAAAGACTCCCGATGCTTTGCTGGCCAGGGACTGTCGGCCTGAGTCAGAGTCAGAATCGACGAAACTCATCAGGTTTCGCGCCTTTCGACCTCGCCTTTTGACCTTGGCTCTCTCAATGGTCAAGTGGGTGCAGTATAAGGCGATTAGCAGCAATACGATTACACAAATGCCAACTACAAGTGCAATTGTCCAATTGGACCAGTTGTCGTGTCCATTTTCGGGCTCTTCATCTTCGGATGTTTCGTTCGCTTTCTGTCCGGTTGACCTTTTGGGTACTTTTGGTGGTTCATCTACTGTTAGGAGACACTCAATGAAGCTGTCCAGCTTTACTTCGAATCGGTCACTGTACAGATCCTTGATGTCTTTCACCGATTTTGTGTAGCCCATAGCATTTTGCCTTGGAGTGACGGTCACCAGGCCAGCTGAGTCCAAGAAGTAGTAATAGCCAACCTCACTGTTTGACGAGTTCTCCTTGTGATAGAATGCAGTGACAATTTCTGCATTGCTAGAAAAGTCCATAATAAATCTGTGTTCCTCATGTGGAGTTTCTCTGGTAAAATATAATCGGAATTTAAAAAGAAATTAAATTAAAAGTCACAAATATACTCACGTTAACCAAAACTGCTCGATATGTGTCACTTGAATTGTGGCCACCCGTTCGAGTGTGGAATGGTCCATTCCAAAGGCATACACAGTGTCCGAATGCACACCAAGGCTGGCCAGTACGCGTATTCTTTTGTAAACATCCAATTGTATTAAATCATTCTTGAGATTTTTCGGAGCAGGCAGGACGCCATCGAGATCTAACATTTGAAAGGCACCTCTGTTATATGCTTGCTTGAAAAGCATTACGCCCAAGAACGGGTTTTGAACCTTGTCGGAGACAAGACAAAATCGATTTTCTGGCACGAACAGACTTGTGGACACGTCAAACCAAGTGTCCGCCTGAATGTAGTGTCGGTCAATGGAGATGGATGTGGTTCTTTTCGCTGCATCCAAATGTAGTTTCGACAGTGGCACCTTGAACATGTAGCCACCCTGTGCGAAGATGTAAAAGTGAGCGTCATCGATCGATCTGCCTCGGGCCCCCATTGTCAGGATTCGCCGATTGCCCGACTTGACTTGCTTGCATAAATCCTACGAGGAATAAGTTGCTGTTGGTGATGTGGGTTAGTTGGTGTCAAATAGACTTACTTCACTGGTAAAGGCTTCACTGTACTCGAAAGTGCTTGACAGTACCACTGCGACCACCACCATCAAGGACACAATCACATTCATCGGGGGCTAGACAAGACTTGCGGACTTGAGTGACTCGAAGAAGTAGTGAACTAATAGTTTGCAAGGCTCAAAAAGGCAAAACAAAATCGAACTGAGCAAAGACTGAAACACAACTTTAAAGTTTAGAATTCGATTTCCTTCTCGAACTCTGTTTGGCAGTTAAACTTTGTGTGAGTAATTAAATATTTTTAAATCTACAATTAGATTTTTTATTGCCTATAATGTTGTTAAAAGGTGAATTATATTTTTAAAATCAAACTAACTTTGTTAATTCTTACATATTTTCAAAAAGTGAACGGGGTTTTTATTATAAGTATTGTTAACATTTGACTTTATATTGTTCTGGCTTAGAGATTTAAAAACGGTCAATCAAAATTAATTTATTTATTTAATTAATTTATTAGAGATAAATCAGATTTATTTAAAATTAGAATTTATATTTATAATAAAAGTCGTTTTATTTATTTTTCTTTCTATCAAATTAAATACATTAATACTTTTAATGTGCTTTTTAAAATGTTAATCTTTTAATTTAAATTAATTTTTTAAAATGTAATTGTTTGTTTTCGCGTTTGGCAATATTGATACTGGTAACTTTCAATAAAGATTAGTTTACTAATGACGTGGTCTTAATATTTTTATTTTTTTTTCTTATGAATGTACGAGTACCACTGCATGTCGTTAAAGTTGGTTACTCAAGTAAGATAGTTATTCAACAAGAAGAGAATACTAAGCTCTCCAGTTCTATGCAAGGCTCATACAGAAACTCAATTAATGTTTTCTTTATTTCTTTCAAATGCATCCAATAATATTCATACGATTTTAAACTTAGAATTCCCTTCCGTCCCGTCAATTGCAAAAGGTAAACAATATTTAATTAAATCTCTATTTAACAATTTTTTAAAAAACTTTTTGGTTTTCTGATCACTCATTTGATTTATTTCTTGTGCCTAGATGTGATAGATAAAGACAATTAAATTGCTTTTCAGAATTGGTCATCACAATTTATATAGCAAACTCATTAATATTTTTTTCGAATGGTCGGTTATGATATCGTTTGGTCAATAGATAGTGAGAACATTCACAATTGAATAAGTGACACGTGGGGTAACACGAATTTGGTCAATAGAATATATATGCAAATCCACCTGACTGATTTACTTGCAACAACTTGTATAATTGAATATACAACCAATTGGCCATGCTTGTGCATGTATGAGTTATGTGCAGTTGTTGACAAAATCATTGACACGATTAAAATGATTTAACAAGTAAGAACATTTTGGCTGTCATTAACTGGAACACATTAGACTCTATCTTTACATGTCGATAACAGGTTTTTGGATGGTTTTAAGATTTATAAAATGTTTATTATTTTGTAAAAACTGGTTGTTTGTGCTTTTAAAAATGGTAAAAAATTATCAATCAAAAATCATTCAAAGATTTAAATTTAAATTCAATATAAGTAATCGCTTGCTTTGTTTAATTTTTCGGTGCCACACTAAAAATTGGATTTAAAAAAAAGTAATTTTCAATACTTGGGTTATAAATAATGAACATAATCTTTTATTCTAACTTAATTTATTTTAACTTACGATTCAATTTTACAGGTGATTTAATCGAACTATTATTATTCGATTTTTAAAACATTTGACCTAATTTTTCATGTTTAATTTTTATTTTAATTATTGTGAGACTTTTAATTAATTTTTACCTACATCGTCCTCCTTCAGTGAAATAACAAATAGTTTATCTTATACAATTTTGTCCTACAGGAAAACCATATTTTTATACATGTTCAAAAAATCAACTGTTATTTTCCAATGGTAAATTAAGCAAATTAAGTTTTCTTCTTGTTTCAACTTTCTGCTTGTCGCAACCGAGCTTGCTCAATGAAGAAGTTTTTTAAATAAATGATCCGTTGGAATAACATGATTTAATTTCCAATTTAAAAGGTTTAAAATTTTATTTACTTGCATGAAATGTATAATCTTAATAAATTTTATGATTGACAATTGACAAACCATCAACAACATCGACCACCAGACATTTCTTCTGATTTAAGGTTGCTTTCAAAAGGTTTATTTCTTAAATATTATTTTTTCTGTTAAATCATAAAATTCAAATTCAAATTTGATTAATATGTTTCATAAGGGCTTGACTTTTTGTTTAATACATTCCATTAAATAAGTTACACTTGGGGTAGAACTAATTTTGTTACATCAAAATAACTTGACAACCACTGGTTGATTTGTGGCTGATTTACTTGGAACAATTTGTATACGCACGCAGATGTACGTATATAACTGTTATATTATAACAACCAATTGGTTGTAATTGTGCAAGGGTGCCTCAATTATTGACATAAATTATTAAAATTAAAGTGGTTTAATAACATTTTGTCTGTACAATAACACATTGGACGCCATCTTTGCAAATGAAGAATGGGTTTTGATGTTGAGTGAGAAAATCGATTATTGATTCGGCCTAGTAATGTCAGTCATCAATGTGTTTTCAATGAAATACAATGAAAAGGCTATTATCACCTTGACTTTGCAGAAGTTGTTTTGTATTGATTCTATTGAGCATTGCAATGTGATGCACCAAATTAATCTTTGAATTACGTAGATTGAATTGGTTGATTGTAACTTTTTCTCAGAACAACAAAAAACATGTTTAATTTTAATTAAATATCCAAGCCTAAAGAATTTCATGAGTTCCGTGATAGCTGTTGATGGCAAATCTCAATTATAAATCGTTTCTTCATAGCTTGCTTATGTGAAATTATTCTAGTGAATTGTAAATTCAGTACAGTGAGTGTAGTGAGTGAGTGTAAAGAATTGTCTACTAGAATCTAAGATCACTCGATTCACATGTAAATTGGCCTGTTTACGTCTTCTGGAATTAGTTGAGTAACATTGATTTGTAGTTTTTTTTTCGAATTGTCCAATTTAGGATATCTTCATCAAATTGTTTAACCTTTTAAACCATTTGACACTAGTTTTTTTTGTATTTCCGCATTCGAAGTTTACATTTTATTTTTAATTTCATCTGCCATCTTGATAAAGGTAACTTTCAATAAAGATTGGTTTACAAATGGCATAATCTTAGTATTTTAATTTTTATTTTATTATAATTTAATTTTGTGTTAACCTATTACTGAATGATTTTTGTATATTTGCCATAATTTGGCAATACGTGCAAAAGTGACAAACTAAATGTGTTTCGACAAATTATTCTTCTACACTCGTACATGGAACGATGCTATAATACTTTGAATAAACCAATTCCAAGTAGAAGTCGGATTGTTCAATAGATAGTGAGAACATTTACAATTGTATAAGTGACACTTGGGGTCACACGAATTTGGTCAGTTGAAAATGAGCTGACAACCACCGATTTACTTGTATCAACTTGTTGGAAGAGCGAACGAACAAACTCAAGTTCGAGCGAAGCGAGGGTTTGAGTTTGTGAGTGATCGACTCCTCTGGCGCCGCTTGATAGGAAAAGGCTTGTCAGCAGGATAGAGCCTACACCACTCAATAGATGGCCCTAGAAATTTTATCAAAAATTCTGGTCTGGGTGTAGACGAACTGATTAAATTTTGGGTCCATAAGGTCAAAGGTCACCGAAGATAAAAAATAATTAATGATATTTTACATTGATATGTATTGAGATAGGAGTCAAAGTGTGTGGTTGTCGTACTCTGATGACTCATCGATGACTGAACTGATAAGGACGAGTGCTTGGGATACTCCCGCTCCGACTTTACGCCAACGGCGTCACTTAAGACTAGTATAGTTGAATACAGCAACCAATTGGCCTTGCTTGTGTATGCGCTATTGATTATTGACAAAATTTTTGACATGATTAAAAAGGTTTAACAAGCATTTTGGCTGTCAACAACTAAAACACATTAGACGCCATCTTTACATTTGGAGAGCAGGTTTTTGATGGGTTTAAGACCTAATGGGAGATCGTTTGTAGATAAAATACAATTCAATTAATGTTTTTTATTTATTCCTTTGTGTCTCGTTCATTGATATTTAAAGGTAAACGTTAAAATTAACTTTTTACGACAAATTTTTATGAAAAAACTATCAAACAGATACTATACAATGTTACACATTTAACAATGTAATCAAATGTTTAAGTACTTGTTTCAATAATTTTTGATTTAATTTTGATTTTTAAATAATTGTCTGTTTGGAATTGAAATTGCTAATTCTTGAGCATTTCTCATTTTCTCGAATCACAATCAGATAAAATTGAACCCTGAATTTGTAATCATAATTCATATTCTGATATAACAAGCTCATTTGGTAAAGCGAACAAACTAAACAGATAGCGATAATCTTCAATTAAATACGGGACGTCGGCGGTGAGTCGAATTTATTAACAGCAAAACAAATGATAGTCTTACTGAGTTTAAATTTCAAATTAAATCGAGATAAAAAAATTGAGATTTTTTAACCATCTGTGCTCTTATTCAACTGGTCAAAAAAAATATTATCATTAATTGATTAATTTAAATGAATTTATTAAATAATAACTTTAAAAATAAATGGAAAATTTTTACTAGGCCCATTAGCTGGATTAATGAAAGGTCAATCTAATAAAAATTGTTAGCAATAAATCTTATCTAATTAATATTTTTCAATTGAAAATCGCGTACTTATCTTTCGCGTACTCACATTAGTTTGTTGTCGAGATTTGTCAGATAATTGAACCTAATTAGCTGAGCGAACGAAACGAACGGAACGAGGGAGCGAGCGCCAGCGAGCGACTGAGTGGAGTGAGTGGAGTGAGGTCAGCTTTTGGCCGAAGCTCAAATGTTCTTTCTACAGTGAAAGTAAAAGGAAATGTTAGCATAGAAAAGTGTGGAGATTTTGTGAACAAATTATATTAAGAACGCGACCAGCCACTGAGGTCAATTAAGGTTATGTTGACAAGAAATGTGCCAGGGAAGAAGCCAATCAAAGGAATTTAATAACCTATCAATAATAGACAGGTAAAGGTGTTTTAATGTATTTAATTAAATTAATTAAATAAAACAAAATTATATCGGTTTGTCGGTCTCTATGTGGTGCGGATGCCTTATGGGTGAAGGGTAAGGTGCAAGGTCAACCTAAAAATATTTGTAGTGAGTAAAAGTAAAAATTATTATTCGAGTAACACAAATGTGCGATCATTACGTAATACAATTTGTTGCGCAATGCGCACGCTGCTGCTGCATATGGCAGATGGTAGGGTATCGAATTACACCCTTTTCAATGGAAACATGCTTGGGGAGAGGAGAGAACGAACACAACCAACAAGAACATTGGTCTGCCACTCTGTGCAGTGTTCACTGGCAATTGAGATGCAACTCGAGGTTAACACATTCCATGACATTTCATGAACAGAACATTTACGCCAAACAAATTTTGTTTGTCTTAGTTTTAGAGGGTTTACGTTCACTTCGCCTAATAAAGGCAAACTAAGACGAAAAATTTACAATGTGCTGCCACCATCTAAACCTAAAAAACCAAATCATCACACATTTATTTGTATTTGATTGATTAAGGCAACTCTATGGAAAGATGAATGCATATGAATGTATTTTCAAGACAGATATGTTAACTATTTTTCTAAATGTAATGAGTTGTCAATTATAAATCATAATTGTTAATGAACACATGCAGACTTTAAGGCAAGTCGCGGCTCAATTTTTTGTTAAAAATTTCAAATTATTTTAAGATCTTAAGTTATCGGTTATCTCATTATCTATCATCTTACAAAAAATTAGATCAATATTCCGACGAGAAATCATGAAAAATCCACATTTCCAGGATGCACTTTTCGCATTTGCCCTCTACCGGCCAATGCATACCTTTTAGTTTTTCCCTTCTCCTGAAAATCAAGACCTTTGCATATTGTTTTTGTTTCTTCTCCTACAAAACTGATCCGATTTTGTTGAACCAGGGCTTTAATTAAAGGTAATAAGATTCTCTATTTGGCGAGCTGAAAACATTTTAAAAATTTTATCTTATCTGATCGTGAGTTCATCTCAATGTGTTCAAAATATGCTACTTTTTTACATTTTTTTTATCTATATTCTCAAGAAAATATATTTCCATAAATGTTTTCAGATGCCGTTAAAGCCAATCAATTTATCTTTAATTTAAGCTATAATATGCCACAATCGGTCAAATATTAAAGGAGAAGTAACCTTTCAAATATCGTCTAGTCAAATGTATAGATTTGAGCTAAGGGGGCAATTCATAGACGACGTTACCCGCGTCTGTCCTTAAGAGTTGTTGGTTCAGTTGCCCCGTCCTGTGCCTATTCGCAGAATAAAGTGTCATGTTACACCCCTCTTTCATACTAAAAGATTCTCGCACGCTCTAAGAAAGAGAGGAGAAAGAACTGACTGACTTGACCTTTGACACAGAGAGGGACTGCACTTCTCACTTTATTACCATTGACTGTTTAATGCATTTGAAATTTTATTTCTAACTTTCTATTGAACTGCTTTATTTATTATTAGAATTATAATTGTCGGGTGAAAATTAATCCGAAAAAACATCTTAAGCCAAACAATTTACCTTCACAGAGAATTTGACATCTGTTTTTATTTTCTTCGCTTTTGTTTACTCTCCGGGAATGTGTGCACAGACTTTAAAGTTATTCATTACTTTGTTCTAAATAGCGTTTGTTTGACCTGGGGAATGTTTGTAGATTACGTTAGTGGAGGGTCACAACAAGACTGTCCTGTGCATCATGAAACGTGTAACTTTGAGGAGAACTGAGAAGAGGGAAATGGAAGAAGTAAGAAAAATGTCGTATTCTTTAAGTTTGAGTTCAATTTTATATTTTACCTCTGATTTTGGCAAGAATTACATGAATTATCGCTCAGCTGTACTGCTTGCAGTAAATCTAGTTAACATGTTCTTTGAATTTCTTGAGCATTTTATTGGTCTGCTTTTACAAGACAATGCAATACTTTGAGTCGATCAATGCACATAAATTTTGACAACTAGAAACACGGTTTAACATAGATGTAGATATTCTTGTAGACTATAGAATCCGTGAATAGGACGTTGCAACATGCAGATGGAAGCCACCGGGGTCAATTCTGCCAGCTCAGGTAGGACTTAGAGAGTAGAAAGTTCAGAAAAATATTCGTTCATTCGAAAAATGCAAATGGTGAGACAAAAATTGCAACATAGCAACCGATTATGTTTGTGTGCGTGTGTGCTATGGTATCTCAGTTATTTTCAATTGCTATTTGCTTCAAGAGAGCTTTAGATAACGAAAAGGTGTAAGGATATTTTGGCTGTAAAAAATCGAACAGCTACAATACTTGTCACGTTGGACGACAACTTTGAAAATAATGAAAAAAAGTTTTATGGTTTTATGATAGATGATTTCACATTGTTTCACTGGATTTTTAAAAGGTTAAGAGTTTTATTTATTGAATAAGGATCAATTAAGGATTTAATTTTAATTGGAATATTTTACAATATTCTTGTCTTCATTTAATGGAACACTTTTTACTTTAACAAATTTAAATTACTGACTTTTTATTATTGATTTTAATATTAATTCTATTAATTAAATTCAATCTTATTAACAATTGGTTTCTTTTTTCTAATGTTGGACAATTTAAAATGGTTACTCTCAATAACATTTTTTAAAATTTAGTAATTAGTCATTAATAACGTGATGCAATTGTTCAACTTTGAGATTGTGTTGGATGTTAAATTGAACTTGTGAGCAGATAAACTCGTCAATGGGGATGCCGAGAGGAATTTCTGGAGGAGCAAGAGGAGGTGGAAGAAGAACAAAAATCGCCAAATCTTCATCCTAGCTGGAATTTCATTTTGTGTACTTTATTTGGCCTCCTTCTGCTAGTTCTTAAAAGGTAATGAAAATTTTTTTATAAGTCATAGGAGGTAAACAATCTCTTATCTTATCAATCGAAATGAATCAATTCAATCAAGCAATTAACCAAAATAAAATCATTTTGCAATGAAAAATATTTTTAATTTTAATTTTATTGATTTGAATGCCATGGCCGCAATATGCGAAATAATTAATAAGCCTATGCTAAAACAATGTGAGTTCAATTTTCAAAATGAATATCAACCAATGTCTTTCATTGTTGCATTCTTCTTGAGCATATTCCATTGGAATAGAGCAAAAAGGTTGCCATAAAAGATTATTTGAATAACATTTATCTAAATATACTATTTCTAAAATTATTGTGATGTTTTAGTAATTAATTTCTTCCATTCCTTTTGCTTTAATAATGGTAATTGATAAATTTATGGATTAAAAATCGTCCATTTTCAAATGTCATAGTCTGAAACAACACCCTAAATTAGTCATAATATTTCTGATATAACGAACTTATGCATTCAATAACTACTCTAGAGTGCCGAAATACGCTCATATGATCATAGCCTAGTTTATCTTCTGTCCCTGTTCATTAGATTGAGATAAAATTCAATTAAATATGCAACACAATCGGTTAAACAAATTTGATCGCTGTAAATACAACTCGAAATCATTTATTTACTTGCAACAAGAAAAAAATTCACAATTTAAAAATGTAAAAACCTTTTGGCAGCACAACAGAGCAAGACATTTTTTTAAATGGAGAACTGGTTGTTATGATTTATGTATTGCATTTAGATTTCCATATATGTACCAATGTGTTACCCATTGGATCGCTTATTAACGACGAATTCTTTTTTTTAACTTTAAGGAAATTCAATTTCCAATGCCATTCATAAGAAAAGCACTGAACTGTCAGAACTGACAATTGGAAATTATAATTTATTAAAATTCAATTTCGTGAAACTTTGCCTGATTAGATAGGAGGTGGTCAATAAATGTTTTACTTATTAAAGGATTTTATGTTTGTTTTCCGTCACAACCTAAGTGCTGAAAAGATTAAAATTTCATAAAAATTGTTTCATACTAAACTAAATTAATTAAATATTAAATAACAGCTTTACCAATTTCAATGTTATGAATTCTGCGAGCAAATAAAAGGTTAACGAAATACAAATTGATCAAGTAGGATCTATAAAGAAGTCATATCAATTTTCAACGAATCATCTGTTTTTTGTTAAGCCAAAAGTAAATTGTTCCAATCTATAAAAGGTTTATCCAATACAAATTTATTTTATAAAAGCTCATTAGAGAAATAATATTTTGTCTTGTAATTTCAAAGAATTATATTTATCAAATAATCAAGTAAACTTCTGTCTTCTAATATTCTTCTAAAGATAAAGGTCATTGGCATTCTTATAGATTTAGAATCGATCCAACACTCTGAAATGACCATCACAATTCATTCATTTTGATATAACAAATTCATAAATAGCAGAATTCCGAATAATGACCTGACTTTTCTCCAGTGTTCAAAAGATTGTGAGAACTATCAACCAAACAAGTAACACGGGTGATCTTACAACAATTATATCTTAATAAAGTACAAGATAAATAGATCCGTTTTGAAAAGATTTATCCAATACAAATTGATCCTTAAGGATCTATAGAGCAATCTTTTCTTATTCATCTTGAATCAATCTTCTTTATTTATGATTTTGTTGGCAGTTCCTTAAAAGGTAAATTATCTATAATTGTATTTTCGTTCATAAAAGAAATGATTTGTTTTATATTTTAACTAAATCAACGAGTAACACTTTCCTTGGTTTACTCGAAAGTTATTGACAAAAACCGATTAGGTTTAAATTGTTTTAAGGGCATTTTGTCTGTACAACTAAAACACGTTGGACACCATCTTCACAAATGGAGAAATGATGCATCAAAAGATTTCCCACAACCAATCAACGTTAGCCTCCCACTGCAGAATGGTGAGATTGCTTGAATCGCTCAACTCACTGTCCACACTCGATCATCTCACATCAGACTTTAATTATCTATCATTTTACCTCTATTCCTCAGATTCCCGATTACGATTTCTCAATTCTATGGCGCTTACTCGAATTCAATTTTCGATCTCTCACTGTCTTTTCGAAACTATCAATGTTTCTGCCTTGTTATATTCAGAATTCTGACTTGGTGCGAGCTCTTTAAAAGGTTATCTATCTACACTTAACATATTTATCATTAATGATTTATTGTGGTATTTTTTATTAGAGTAAATTTAAGACAAGCGAGGCTTGTCATTTCTTACTGAATCAGCTTTACATATTGCTCAATGTTATGACCAAATGTTTCTCTTTCCAAGAATTGAGTCTGTCAGTATAATTGTGCAAACAGGATGATTGACCAGAATTCTTAACGAACAAATCCATTGTAAATAATAACTATAAAATTTTGTTGCCAGCGTCATTCACTAGCTAAAAAGGTTAATCCAATAAAAATCTTAGAAAACATTATTGTCTTCAAAGAATTTATATCTTACATTTTATATTACCAAATCTAGTTTATCGTGCATATTTTACCAAAAGGTCAAAATTCTATTAGAATCACTTCATACTTGCTAATTTATTAAATAATAACACTAAAACTTACTGTGAGCAGTATAGCTGAATTTGAGTTTAAAATACGAATAATCAAACAAGTTAATCGCATGTTATCGCGGCTATTGTCAAGAAATAGTTTAGCTTTTATAAATGTGTAAGAACATTTTGACAGTACAATAAAGACCCAACAACAAACATATTTTGACAATCATCTTTGCAGGTGGAGAATCGAATTGTATTGCTTTTATGATCTATGTTTTATTTTTTTCGTTCTTTGATTGTTTTAGCATTTTAAAAAAGGTTTGCAATTTGATCAATTAAAGTCTGTACTTTTGCTTAGTTTACTTTAAGTCAATCGATTTTCGTGAACTTTGGCAAGTAGCACTATGTTTCATATTAACCTTGTGTCTGGCTTAACAAATCAACAGAACAATTATATCTTGTACAATTTTAACGGAATCATATTTGACAAAACATGTCATGAATCAAACTTTGTACTTTCACCAGACGGTGAAATTCTTTGAGTCAGTCCCATGTACGTTTTCAAGTAGTACCCAGTTTAACATTTTTGTCGTACTTACAATTAAACATATCGCTAATACGGTAATTATCAAACAATTGACAACTTTTTATTAAATGTTTTAAAGTTTATTTTGTATTCTTTTCATATTTGATTTTTTCGGCCACCCTCTTTTAACTGTCAAAAGGTTAAAATTTTCTTAAAATTGTTTCTTATTAACTAATATATTAAATAATGACTTTATTGATTACAAGATTTCAAAGTATCCGCAGCAAGCTCATAAAAGGTTTATTTTTTAGAAATTGATCCTTTGGGATTTATAGTATAAAGCAATCCATTTTCAACTATTCAACTATTATAAATAAAGTAAACTTCATAAAACTTATTATTTTCTTATGAAATATGATTCTTAAAACTTTTTTAAGTTAAAAGGTAAAATATCGATAATGAATTTGCCGTTCACAAAAGAAATGTTTTGTCTTACAATTCTATCTAACTAACATATTCTTTGATTTTCTCAATCAATAGATTATTAATCTTTTACTTTCACTAGCCGATGCAATAATTTGTTTAGGAATTCTCATGAATGTCGCGACTTAGCATTCCTGCCAGTTTACCAACAGATACAATCAGACTACATGTTGATAAGGTTAAGTCACATACTGCTCAAGTATGTGAGTTGTGTAATAATGAAAAGACAATTGCTATTTTGAGTGAAAGTGTGAATAACCTTAAGATCGCGTATTGAAAAAAGGTAAATATAAAAATAACCATTAATTAATAAACTTAACAATTCTTCAAAATAATATATATCTTTAATAATTTTTCAATTTGAATTTCGCTTGAATAAATTTTGTTACCCATGTTTAGTTCGAACTGATCAGTGTTTAAAGCAAAAAGGTAAAAATTAAGATTAAAATTAATAATATATATAATTACCTAATTTGATAATTCTTTGGTTTAAATTTTTTGCTCATTAATTAAAAGTAATTGCTAATCATGTCATCATTGAGCATCACTCATTCTATCAAATGTCATAAGTAGCAATATTCTGAATTAGTCATCATATTTACATGTAAAAACATTCTTACTGTAAATCAATTAGTGGGCAAACACACATTGGAAGATTTTTGAGCCCTCTTTAAAACTTAATACTTTATTTATCACAAATTGTTAACGCTAATTAATATACTATATAAAATAATTCAAAAGAAATCAATAAAACCAATTCTTGGGCTTAAATACATCGCAAATAAAAGGTTTATCTAAGTAAAATTTATCTCAAGCCTCTCAAATGTATGTCAAAGTCAAAAGATTGGCTCTATCATTGATTTAGTCGCCAGTGATTCTCTACTGACAATACTTTTTAGTCAACAATTCAATCTTTGCAACTACTTGTGTTCGCTATTACGAAGGAATTGTGAAATGCTTTTTAAAAGGTTGCACTACCAATATGAGATATTTTATTTTTTTAATTAATGATTATTCAATTTTGTGACCACACGATTACAGCAAGCTCACAATGATAATATTTTATCTTTTTATACTTAAATTTTGCGGTTTTTAAATTTTCATTTTCTACTGTTTTACTTAAACATTCTTCAGTAAAAGTTTAAACTTTATTAAATGGTTGTACATTTTTAAAATTCTAGAGAACTGCAATTTGGCAATTAGATTAAACTTATTTTCCTCGCCTGACAATATCATACTGTCTTTTGTTCAATAAAACATTCATTTAAATACGTTCCACTAGCGGAGAGTCAAATTCGGTCAAAGCAAGACAACTTGAAGACAATGATCACTTTTTATAATAGGATTTTAAAAGGTTAGCAATTTAATCAATCAAAGATATTCATAGCAACTATTGTAATAGCATTTTTGATATAGTGATGATCTTTTTTATTTACTTATTTTTCATTAACTAAATTGTTTACTTGCCTGCTGCATGAATAATTAAATGCATTTTGAAACTTTCTTTTCTAAAATTAACAATTCAATTTTAGTAATCACTTGTTTCCCACAGCATGTTTCACTATGCACTTTACATTAGCCCAGGTTTATTCTCCGTTTTATAAAAGGTTTAAGCTTTTTCGTACACAATCGTTTACTAATGATGTGATGTATCTGTACATATTTTTAAAATATTAATTCTTTAGCTCTAGTTTTAAGTGTCGGCTTAACATTAGTGTCTGTTTCACTGGAACGGCGAGACGAATTTGGTCATAGTAGAACAACACGATAACTATTGATTTACATATAATGAGTCACATAATTTAATATTGCAACCATTTTGTTGGCATACATTTCACCATTAAAATGGTTATACACTTAAAAAACAAATTCATAATAAACACGTTGGATATCATATTTTAAAAATGAAATTGTAAGTTTATAGTCTTAAGATTTATGTTTTTATCATCTTAGGCTTCAATTTTGTTTCAGATTTAAAAAGGTTTACAAATTGAATATTCAATTGACAATTGTCTTGCTTTTGTTATCATCATAGTTAACACTTTAATACATTTTAATTAAACTTTGTTTTTTTATTTATTTCTTTACAAAAAAATATTAACCCTTTTTAGTTAACAATTCAATACTAGCAACCGTTTTTTTTAGTTTATATGTTGTGTTTTTTGAAAATGTTTTTTAAAAGGCAACACAATATCTTTTATCTTTTAATTAATGATGAATAAGTTTCTCAATCAAACAATTGCATAAATACGCTTCATTGTCTATTCAAAGACTATTAAAGATATAAATTTCATTGTTGAACCTGTTCCCACACTCCTGAAATGTAAAAAGGTAAAAATTCAAAAAACTTTATTTAATCATTGAATTTTAAAATTTTTATAAAAGTGCAAGGTGGCTCATAAACGGTTTAACTAACACAAATTTATCTTATAAATAGCTCAATAGAGCCATAAAAGCTTTTCCAATTCAAACGAATCATATTTGTCTAATAATGCTCAAGCAAACAATCATTGCACTTTGAACATCAACTTTTTCAACGGTTTAACTTTCATAATGGCTTTATAAAAGAATTGATTTTAATATTTTTAAAAAAATTGGATCAAAAATTATCTTTGATTGAGCAGTAACTTTCCACTTTCACCAGACGATGCAATTGACACTTCCAGATAATCAATTCAAATTCAACAATTGTTTTACTTTATTCTATTTGTAAGCATCCAATATTATTTGACGTTAATCATAGAAATTAAGATCTTGTGCAGTTATTATAGCAAAAAGGTAAAAACAAGACTTTATTAATAATTTCTTAATAATGGATTGCGTGTAACAAGAACGATGACAGGCAGAAATTATGGGTGCGAATTTGTTCACAACAAACAACCTGACAGCTATTTATTTATTGTAACAACTCGTAAAATTGAATAAAGCAACCAATTGTGAGTGCATGCATTTTATTTATAAATTGATTGTCAAGAAAGTATGTGAAACTTTAAACCATTACTTAAAAAATAATTTATGGTCCATAAAGCAACTATAACAGTTAGACACTTTGGACTCCATCTTTGTAATTGAACTTTTTTTTAAATATCAACCTTTACAATTCAATCTTAGTGGTCGCTTGTTTGTTGTGATTACTTCTTGTCGTATGTTTTTAAAAGGTAACACTTAAAACGTTTAATCTTTTATCTTTTAGTCAATAGTAAATTTTTTAAAATCATAATTTATTGTTTTTTCTAATTTTTTTAGAATTCACTTTAAGGTTGCGAATAAAAGGTTAATCTAATAATACAAAAATAAATTTATTTTATATCAATTATATCTTGACCATATTCAACGAATCATCTTTGCCAAATCGTATTATACAAATCAAGCAAACTATCATTGCGTTTTTAGCGAGACTCTTTTAGAGTCGTAAGCTTATGCTATTGCCATCGTGTCTGTCTGTCTGACCGTCTGTCTGTCTGTAAACCTTTGTCCATATTCTGAGAGAACCGTAAACCCTAAAATTACCAAATTTGGCATACATGCACTAGGGAGTATATGTAATCGAACAGTGAAACCAAAACTGGGCGCCATGGATCATGACGCCCATTCTGGTGCCAAATGTATTCTAAAAGAACCGTAGACCCTAAAATTACCAAATTTGGCATACATGCACTAGGGAGTATATGTAATCGAACAGTGAAACCAAAACTGGGCGCCATAGATCATGACGCCCATTCTGGTGACAAATGTATTCTAAAAGAACCGTAGACCCTAAAATTACCAAATTTGGCATACATGCACTAGGGAGTATATGTAATCGAACAGTGAAACCAAAACTGGGCGCCATAGATCATGACGCCCATTCTGGTGACAAATGTATTCTAAAAGAACCGTAGACCCTAAAATTACCAAATTTGGCATACATGCACTAGGGAGTATATGTAATCGAACAGTGAAACCAAAACTGGGCGCCATAGATCATGACGCCCATTCTGGTGACAAATGTATTCTAAAAGAACCGTAGACCCTAAAATTACCAAATTTGGCATACATGCACTAGGGAGTATATGTAATCGAACAGTGAAACCAAAACTGGGCGCCATGGATCATGACGCCCATTCTGGTGACAAATGTATTCTAAAAGAACCGTAGACCCTAAAATTACCAAATTTGGCATACATGCACTAGGGAGTATATGTAATCGAACAGTGAAACCAAAACTGGGCGCCATAGATCATGACGCCCATTCTGGTGACAAATGTATTCTAAAAGAACCGTAGACCCTAAAATTACCAAATTTGGCATACATGCACTAGGGAGTATATGTAATCGAACAGTGAAACCAAAACTGGGCGCCATAGATCATGACGCCCATTCTGGTGACAAATGTATTCTAAAAGAACCGTAGACCCTAAAATTACCAAATTTGGCATACATGCACTAGGGAGTATATGTAATCGAACAGTGAAACCAAAACTGGGCGCCATAGATCATGACGCCCATTCTGGTGACAAATGTATTCTAAAAGAACCGTAGACCCTAAAATTACCAAATTTGGCATACATGCACTAGGGAGTATATGTAATCGAACAGTGAAACCAAAACTGGGCGCCATAGATCATGACGCCCATTCTGGTGACAAATGTATTCTAAAAGAACCGTAGACCCTAAAATTACCAAATTTGGCATACATGCACTAGGGAGTATATGTAATGGAACAGTCAAACCAAAACTGGGTGCCATGGATCATGACGCCCAATTTTGGTAGCACCACATAAAAACGTTTTTTTATTAGTATACGTATACGTTGTTGAAAAAATACATTGTACTTTTTAAACAAAAATATTGGACCCAATACACTACTTTAGAGTTCCAAATGGACCAAATAAGGTATATTTAATAAATTTCTCAACACTAATTTTTAAATGTTATAGAATTAGGTACTATTGCTGTTGATGGTACTATTGTAAGTGATCCAAATGAATCAACAAATGACTTATTTTTTTCAAGAGTCTCGCAATTTGCCTGGCTTGCCAGACAATCTTATTTACCATTGACTTGTTTAAAGACAAAATTTTGCATAAAAGTAATGACTTTAATATGAAAACAATTAGAAATCTACACTTTGCTCGAGAATTCAATGATTCATTTTCTAATTTCACCAGATGACGAAACACTTTGTGTGAGTCAATTGATTAAGCAATTTCCATGAACGTCGACAAGTAGCGTGCGACTTAACATTCGTGTCTGTTTACTAGTTTCGCATTCTATCAGACTGAATCACTAATGTATGCTGATAAGTTTAACCAATACTAAAGCATTGTTACGTCATGCAATGTAATGAGATAATAATATGCTATACAATAAGGACAAATAAGGATTTACATGTAACAATTTGTATAATTGAATATAACAATCAATTGCTTGTGTTTGTTTCATGTTATCACGGTTATTGACATTAAAATAGTTTAGGATTTAAAAAGTGTAAGAACATTTTGACATTACAGTAAAGACACAACAGCAAACACATTACCATCATATTTACAAGTGGAGAATCGATTGTTTTGTTTTTATGATCTATGTCTTATTTCTTTTTCGTTCTTTGGTCTCTAACATCGTTTAAAAAAGGTTTACTATTTGATCAATTAAAGTCTGTGCTTTTGTTTTGCTTGCTTTGGTTCAAACAATTCTGGTTAACGTTGGCGAGTATCATTCTGTTTAATATCAATTGTGTGTCTGGTTCATCAGACGAAGCAAATATCAGACTGCTTCACTTAATGTTGACAAGATTTACAACTCAATGTGAAATTTGTAAGTGATATAATATTGAAAAAAAACAAAATGCTACGCAAGGCTTTAAAAAATTCAACTAATGTTATGGTTTGTTTTTTTAACTCATCCGATATCACACTATCTTAATCTTTAAAATTAAATACTTGATGACTTGAATACTAGCCAATCAATATTTTTGAGCAAATCAAGCGAGGCGTGTGGTTTCTCACTGAAATGAGCTTTACATGCACGTTGTCCTAAGTTATGACCAAATGTTACTATTTAGAGCCAAGTCTGTCTGTATTGGCGCAAACGGGATGATTTACCAAAATTCTTAGCTAACTACAAAAGTCAGTTGATTCCCAAAAGGTTTATCAAATTAATATTGATTTTAATAAACAATTAAATCTATTGTATTTTGCTTAATCTTTATTCTGTAACCCATTTGTTTGTATTTTGTGTGCAATTGTCCTTACGGATTGATTAGTATGCTGTGTCTCATGGCAACCCATCTTAGGTGGGCAGCACCGCTCTATTTTTAATAAAGTTGTTTTCTTCGTCTTCAAGAAATCAAAAATTTATCAAAATAAAATCATTTTGTATGATAATTATATTTCTTGAATTTTTGTAACGTATTTTGTAAATTAATTTTGTAAAGCTTAATCAGTGCTTCTTTTCAACATGTCAAACAATTAATCTTTTATATCATGATAAATGCTTTAACACTTGTTTTGTATTCTCTTCATATTTGGATTTTACCACAACAGCCATTGTACGTACACGTCAGATTGTTAAAAGGTGAAAATATGGATGATATATTTGCAAATGTCGTTCATAATAGAAACAATTGGTTTTAAAATTCAATCTAACTGATGAGCAACACATTCTTTGATTTGCTCGATCAGCAAATAATTAATCTTCTACTTTCACCAGACGAAGCAATACTTTGTTAATGAATTCTCATGAATGTCGCGGCTTAGCATTAGTGTCAATTTACCAATAGATACGATCAGACTACGTGTTGATAAGGTTAACTACTGCTCAAGTATGTGAGCTATGTAATAATAAGAAGACAATTGCTATATTCACCGAAATGGAGAGATAGATCATTGCAAAAGGTAAACATAAAAATAATCATTAATTTCTTAATGTTTTTAAATAATTTTTTAATTAAAATTTTTGCTTGAATAAATGTGGTAAATCATGTACATTGAGCATTGCTCATTTTATCAAATGTCATAATAAGTTACAACATTATGAATTGTTCATAATATTTTATATTTTGATTTAACACAATCAATGTCGACAGCCAAATACTTTCATTTGCCTAGCATTGTAAATCTTCTGTGCCTGTCCAAAAATGGCTAAGACATTCAATTAAATACGCAACAAGAGGTGTGAAGCGAATTTGATCACTACAAAACATGACAACCACTGACTTACATGTATCATGATAACAACTTGTACAATTGAATATAGGAACCAATTGGTTGTGTCCTCGCTGATTGCATCAAACAATTGATCACTTTTTAAATTTATTTTATTTTATTTGTATTCGAATTTATTTGTATCTTATGCAAATTGACACTAAAGAAATTAAAACTTGTCCATTTTAAACGAATTAACCATTTGTCAATTTTAAGGCAAGTACTCACTGTGAATTGAAAAATATTCTCAGTTAAAAGGTAAACTATCCGTAATTTCCGGCATTTCCAGGCATTTCATATAAAATTATCTCCATATCTTCGTAATCGTTTAGCTAGTTTCTCCCTTGACCGTGGTGTATTTTATAAAAGTTTAAAACTCTCAAATACGGAATCAAACATAAATGATGCGATTTTTCTATTTTATTTTTTAAATTCAATTTTGTGAACACGTACTCGCATGCTCCAATGTTAGTTCTCGATGCATGTTCAGTGTTATCGCTTGACATATCCTCATCCGAATCCATCGTCTCCTCCTCATTTTGTGTTGGAGCATCACTCTAGTGACATCTATGAGTATTTCCAAGAAAACCCAAATTGTAATGAGATATAAAACTCATTTTTGAGCAGTTCAAGTTGAGCTAGTTACTATTAGTTGAAATAGCAGTCGTAACATAAAGTGTAATACAAAACAAACCTTAGTAACAAGATAACCCATATACAAGAGTTTAGGATCTGTTGTAGAAAATTTGACTTAATTTTTTATATCCATATAAACAGGAATTATTTTGTGAATTTTAAATTCTCCTTCAGGATTTGCCTGCAGTTCAAGTGAAACAGACATTGTTTTTAAATCAACCGTCTTTGCACAGATATCAAAGTAGCCGGGATGTTCTCCAGTCATGCATTTAGAAGCAAGAATTTCGCAATGTCGGGAAGCACGACGTTCAATAAAAAAAAAATATTCAAATTTTTATTCATTCCAACAGAACAAACAAACCAGTAAAGGCTTTAGGTCAATTAAATTTTGCGATGTTCTTCAAAAATATGTGATTTTTTGAATTGAGGAATTGCTGTGGCATGAGATCCATCAGTGTTATAATCTTCTCGATCCAATTCATAAGATTTTTTTTACAAAAAGTGCACTTTGTTAGGCCAAATTCAATGCCGTAGAATGGTTTGCAACATTTTGAATTGATCATTACTCTCATTTGCCTGGCATTTGTCAATCTTCTGTGTCGCTAAAAATAAAAATTTAGTTGCAATGGGTTTATGATTAACGTTTTAAAAATTTCGTTTTTGGTTGGGTCATAAACTGGTTCTCATTTTTAAAAGGTCATCATTTTAATCAATTAATGAAAGACAAATTAAAGTCTTACATATGTTTTCATTTAATTCTTTAATACTTCTTTAAATATAAAATTATTCTTTAAATATTAATTCTTCAATTAACAATTCATTTTATTCATAATCGCTTGTTCGCATGTTTTACTGAGTGGTTGACCATGTTTGTAACAAAAGCAATACGAGATCTTTTATTAATAACATGAACTTTTATCTTCTAACTAATTATGATTTAATTTTTAAATAATAAGCAATTTCTCAGCCTAATATAATTTTTATTTATTTATTTTTCTAATATTCGAATTTCGTGAGAGGCTTTTATTTTCATTTTTGTAGTACCTGTTCCACTGATCCCTCAGGTCATCTCTTATAAAAGGTAAAAGGCTAAAATTTTGTTTAATTTTTAATACTAGCAACTGAATTAATTAATTAATAACTTTCAAGTCTATTTTAGAATTTACAGGTGGATAATGAAAGGTTTATTTAATACAAATTAATTTCGGATCAAGAATTAATTTTGTCCATTTTTCAATCTTACATGCAATACAATTGTAACTTCTGATTTGAATGAGTCATTATTTAAATTTATTATTAGATTATTGCAATATTACTTTTTCATGATTGTCCAATATCATTCATTGAAATATTATACTTGACACATTTATTATCAAAACTATTCGTAATCTATTGCTCGTAAATTAATATTTCACTAAACGATGAAATACTTTGAGTGTGTGTCATTCAATCAATTCCCACGAACGTTGTCAAGTAGCGGTCTAACATTATACCGAGAGTCTGTTTTTACCAGTGTGGAAATCAGACTGAATACCACTGAATGTTGATAAGGTTACTATTCAAGTATGCGAGTTATGCAATAATGAGAGAAAAATATGCTATACCATGATATCGTTCAAAAGCCAAATGATTTTTTTATTTTATTGTTATTTTTGAACATTTTCTATGCTATTCGATGTTAATTATGGATCATGGTTTTCAATCAAGTATGGTCAAGAGGCAAAATAAAAATATATTAAATTTTTAATTAATTTAATGTAATTAATTTGTGAGGAGTTGCATGTCTAAAAAGGTCCTTTTTAATCCTATGCAATTAATATTGTTCATTATCGAATGTCAAAATCAGTTGCAACATCCACCAATTTCACATTTGCAGACGGACAAACAAACCCTTCATCGTCAAACTAATCATTTCAACACATACATGTACATACTCGATTGTAATGAACATCAATGTACATCTGCTTTTCATTGGTAATTTTTTATATCATCGAACGATGCGAACGACGATTTCGACGACAAACATTTCTAAACCGAGGTTCAAATTAAATTCAACTAATGTTTCACTTTATTGTATATAATTTCTGTTATTGAGAAGTGTCGTATAGTGCACGATTAAAATGGTTCAATTTTAACTTAAAACAATCTTTATTGCTAAACTAACAATTAAATCTTTAAATTCTCTTGTTTAGTAAGTTTTACTTATGCCTGCAATAAATTTTTATAAAAAAATTTAAACTTTTCATTCTCAAAACTGATCTATTTATTTTATTTTATTAAAATTCAATTTTATGATAACTTATCGCAGTTTAGCAAGGTTATTATCGCAGTTTAGCAAGGTAAGCAATTTTCCTACTTAAATGTCCTGACACTCGTTTTGTATTCCTTCAGATTCGAATTTCACTGCCATCTTTGCTTAAATTCCAAATAGATTAATTTTATTAGAATTGCCTCAAAAATAATAATTACTTAATTTAATAATTATTTGGTATAAATTTTCCTATCTTCAATAAAGGTTATTGCTAATCATGTAATAATTGAGCATCGCTCATTTTATAAAATGTCAATATACGGTTCAACATTCTGAATATCATATTTCATTTTTGATTTAACACTCTCGTAGTAAAGAATACTCACATTGGCGTAGCTTATCTAGTCCAATCAAGTAGCAATCGATTTACCATTAGTGTCTATACTTATCATTGAACCTATCACTAATAAGGTGATTATCAAGCAATTGTTCACTCAATAAATGAATTTATGCTTGTTTTAATTCTTTTAATATTATAATTCGTCGTCCTCGCCAACACGATCAAAAAGTTTAAAATTTTATTAAAAATTCTTCATGCTGATTAAAATATTAAATAATAATTTTAAAGATTACAAGGCAAGATTTGGAGCATGCCCATAGAAGGTTTAACAAAAACAAATTGATCCTTTTGAATACAAAGCAATCTTTTTTTAACGAAGAAATTATTTGCCAATTTAAAAACAAGTAATCTCTCTTGGTCTATTAAAATTTTTATTTTACATTTCCATTTCTATTAAAAGGTAATTTATCTGTAATGACAATACATCAATTTGTTCATCGTACACAAATCAAATTAAATTGAAACTATTAGAAATCTACTTTATCATTCAATATTTAAACTTTCACTTTCACCAGACGATGCAATACTTTGAGTCATTCTATTATTTTCTTCTGTTAAAAGGTATATCATTTACAAATTAATCATTTTGGATCTATTGAGTAATTTTATCCATTTTCAACGAATTGTAACTAAATTATTGCGCTTATTCTTTTTAATTGGCGATTAGTTTGTTGAGAAGTTTAAAAATGTAAAAATATCGATAATGAATTTGTCGTTCATAAAAGAAACGATTTGTCTTACAATATAATTACTGAGTAACTCATTACTTGATTTGCTCGATCAATAGATTGTGAATCTTTTAGTTTAACCAGTAGATGCAATTCTTTGAATCAATCAATTCCAATGAACGTTTGGAAGTAGCTCGCGGCTTAGCATTAGTGTCAGTTTACCAATTGATACAACATGTCTGTATGTTAATAACATTACAACAAGTATTCGAGTTGTGTTAATACTGAGAAGACAATGTGTAATATCAAATAAAAGTGAGTAGTTTGTCTTCTGCAAAAGGTAATAATAATTATTATTATTATTAATAATTACTCAATTTAATATTTTTTTGAAAATAATTTCGATTTTAAACAATTATTTCGTTGTTTTGTGTTTAAATAAAGGCCATTTACATTGAGCATTGGTCATTCTATCAAATGTCACAACATTTTGAATTGGTCATTTTATTTCGTATTTTGATTTAACATTCTCATAGTAGAGAGTCAAGTACTCTCCATTTGCCTAGCAATATCAACCTTCTGTACCTGTCCAAGAGATGAGTAAAACATTCACATACGTTACACGAGGGATGAGACGAATTTGGCCACTGCAACATAACTTGACAACCATTGATTTACCTGTAACTATTCTTGTAATTGATTATAGCAAACAATTTGTTGTGTTTGTGTGCATGTTATCTCGGTCTTCTAGAAGTAAATAGTTCAAGATTTAATAATTGTAAAAATATTTTAATTAGACACCATCTTTGCAAATAGAGACCCAGTTGTTATGTCATTGGTTATTAATTAATTCTTTATATCTTTCGTTGCTTAAGCATCGTATTCGCTGTCTTTAAAAAAGATTATCAATCTGACCAATTAATGAAAAATCGATTAAGTCATACTTGTGTTTTAATTGAATTTCAATACTTTGGAATATAAAGTTATTTTTAAGATATTAATTCTTTAATTAACAATTTATTCTTAGTAAGCGCTTGTACGCCAACTGTAGTTGGTTCAAAAGATTGGGCCATACATTCAAAAGGTAAGGGGCCATACTTTAATTACGTGATCAAAAAATCAAAGATTTTGACCCCTAGTACCATGCGTGATCAGTCCGTGATCTTGACGTGACCCCTACCCCTACCAAAAAAATTTAGCCTACAGTTAGCGCAGTGTAATCATGAGACGAATGTGAAATGCGCATGCGTTATATTTGGATTTGTACAGTAAGTTGCATTGTATGGCAACAAACTATTAACATGTATTTCGATAACTAAAGATCCGAGAATTCGGGATTCTTTGTTTGGTCTGAACTTTAGACCCCTTCCAAAATTCCGTGATCAAAGCGTGATCACACCTTGGACCCCTCCCATCCAGTCAGTTGATCACGTAATTAAAGTATGGCCCCTAACACTTTCAATGCGAGATCTTTTGTCTTTTAACTTATAGTGATTTAATTTTTTTAATTTAAATTAAAAAATTAATTGTCTTAAAGAATTTTAAGCCATTATTTTATTTCCTATAATTCTAATTTTTCCGTGGCTTTAATTTTCATTGTACGAGTCCCACTTTCTCTAATATATAAAAGGTTATAATTTTATTTAATTGTTAATACTAACAAACTAATCAATTAACGAATTCAAAAAATTATTCGATGTTTTGCAAATAGTGGTGAATTAAAAGGTTTATTTTATACAACTTGATCTTAGATCTATTCATAATTTTTTCCATTTTTAACCAATCAATTATTTGTCAAAACAGGTAACATACTGTGGTGTTTGAACAATTAAAAAGGCAAACTCTCTATAATGAATTTGTCATACTTAAAAAATTGATATCGAAAACTATTATTAGAAATTAACCTTAAAAATCAACCTAATTACTTTTCTACTTTCCCAAGAAGATGCAATACTTTGAGTCAATCAATTCACATGATCATTGATCAATCTAATCAAATCCATATTTTTCATTAATTAACAATTTGTCAAGCACATTAACTTTAAAGATTAACGTTATATTCTTTTTCTTGATACAAAAGGTAAAGTATCAATTAAATTCGCAAATCTACTGCTTTCGAATACAAATTGTAACATCTGACTTATCTCAGTATTGAGTGTGAGCTTTTTGAACCGTCGATTGATCTGTTGGACAGTGTCCGATTCGACCAGTTGACCTATTTAGGCGTGACAACTTGCCCGCTAGTCCCACAATTTTGCAACTGTTTTGTGATTTGGTGGTTAGTTACAATTTGTTCAACTGAAGCTATCGGCAAGAGTCTTTGAAATAGTGTTTGACTGCAAATGGTTTGAGGAATTGCACATGGTGGATCGTCCACGGAGCTTCGATTGCACTGCTTTTAAATTGTGTGACAAATTTCCCGATTCTTTCACTCCTCTTCCTCCTCCTCTAACTTCTCTCATCATTCCGGTCCATCTTTTAAAAGGTAAAAACTAAAATTTTATTCAATTGACAATACTAACATATTGATTAATTAATAACTTTTGAAAACTATTGGTCAATATTCAAACGAGTGTGTAATAAAAGGTTAATATGATATAAATTTTATCTAATACAAATTAAAATTAAAATTTAAAATTTATCAATTTTAGAACAAATAACCTCGCATTGCGTTTGAACATTTAAAAGGCAAACTACTCATGATAATGAGTTTGTCATATTTACAAAATGATTTCGAAAAACTTTTACACTTTTGAGCATTGACTTGTTTAAATGTTTAACTTTACATAATGACGTTCATAAAAAAAATATTTTAATATTATCATAACTATTGAAAATAAAATTTGAATTGAATTACTCAATGCTATAATATGTGAGTCTGTGGATATCCCAAGGTTCAAAAGATATGTCGGATGGCCAATTGGTTGTAAATTGACTCGATTGAAATTGAATGGTTTAAAAAGGTAAATAATCGATAGTCATCACAATTCATAATTTGATATAACAAACTCGTACATATTGCCTAATGTTAAATAATTTGAATGGCCTAACTTTTCATCTGTACCTCTTCAATAGATTGCGAGAACCTTCAATTAGACAAGTAGCACACACACTAATTATGCGAAATTAAACAAGACATGACAATGATTTATTTGTAAAAATTTGTATGTTATTGAATATATTAACCAATTGTGGTAATGTTTGTGCATGTCATATCGGTTATTGATTAGAACATCTACAAACTCTGCCATATGGGACCGATTATTTATGACTTAATCTTTTTTATTTTAATTAGTCAAAATTCAGTTTTTGTGATAACTTATACTGTAATTATTAACAATTGCTCGCTCATTAAATGTTCTTGTATTGTATTATTTCATCTATGAATTTCATTTCCACCTGTACATAAATGGCAAAATGCTTAAAATTTTCTTATGATTGTTTCATACTAAATATTTTATTTTTAAAAATACTCTTATAAATAATTAAATACAAATAAAAAGTTTTTTTTACATAAGAAAAGGTTGATAAAAGTTTTAAATATTTCAATGCAAATTAATCCTTCAGGATATATAAAGCAATCTTATCTTATTCACTTTTCACCGAAACAACTAGTGTAAATTAAGTGAACTTTCGTTGAGCAAATTTTTTTATAAGCATAATATTATTTAAAATCAAAAATACGCAATATTGAAAAGTATTGAAAGCCCAATATAACAATGGTAACAATAAAATTTTAATGTTTTTCACCATAACAATAGTATACTTAACATATGAATATTTATGATCATCTAGTAGCGTTGAATTTTCAACATAAATTGCTTTTCATAATTCGCTTGACGACATAATTACCCGTTAGCTTTTCAAAATAAAATAGGACTCAACCTCAAAGTGTCCTTTCGAGTGTCACCGGCGAAAAGGTACATTTTGGTCGACTACCCCTCGCAAATGGTCAATCAATTTCACAATGCAATTAATTT
Source organism: Rhizoglyphus robini (assembly GCA_023373905.1). Classification (NCBI taxonomy): domain Eukaryota; kingdom Metazoa; phylum Arthropoda; class Arachnida; order Sarcoptiformes; family Acaridae; genus Rhizoglyphus; species Rhizoglyphus robini. Next base: position 911,890 of record JAKIJQ010000020.1, read on the forward strand.
TATTGTTATTGCCGGGACTCACCTGACTCACTGGGCCACTGGTTCATTATAGGCCAATTAACTAATGCAACACTAATAGAGCTTGGAGGTGAATACAATGTACTATCCGAGAGGGTGCCAAAAGGTTCATTAGAGTTTTAACGAGAAATCTACAAAGGTGAGTCAATAAGTTTGTTGGTTGATTTTTAGTATACGTGCACACTGTTATTATATAAATTACACAAATTATTCAAATTTGCAAAAAAAGAGTTTTTGAACAGGTTGTTTATTCTAATATAGATTATCAATTATGATCGTTTCTATGACATAAGATCGAGAACCTTCTCGAGGTGTTTTTTGAAGGCCAAGGTAAGCCACAACAAAGAGATGAGATGAGAGTCCCACTCAGTGTAGAAGTGCCAAGTGGTGCTCATTAGTCGATCTGACTTTGAGGAGTTTGGTTTGCCGTCGGTTTAACTACAAGACTTTGCTCTCTCCAAAAATGGGTTGCTGTCGGTCAATTATTGTTGAATCTATTGTGGATAAAATGAGTAAAAATGGAACCACTGAATTACAGAACGCTTGGACTGAACTCACTACCTACACTGAGAAACTGGAAACACACTTCGAACCACATGTGAGAACACCACTTCGAGATATTTCATCTACCGAAAATGAACATTTGCAATCAATTAACGTTCGACCAATTAAAGCCATAGACCACGTCATCGCATACTACTATGTCAACTCGGCACCTTTTTTCCGCCAACTATCCAAGGATATTCCCTTAATCGATATATCGAATCAAGGGTCAATGCCTCAAGGGCGGCTCTGGTCAATCAGTGTCGAACTACTCGAGCCTCGCCGTTGGCCATGGTTTACGATTGAATTCATTATGGGATTTCTACAGCCAATGTCTGATTTGAAGGAGGCTTTTGCCTTTCGAATTGATGAAAATGTTGACCATTTGCGCTTTGAAAATCCACTAACTGGACAAGAAATTGCCGATTTGGACACACCTGTGGGATTGTCGGAGCCACATTATAACGATCCAATCCATTTGGTGTGTGTGGTTCGATCTGGCTGATTGAATATTGGTCTCAATGGCAAATTTCATGGAAAATTGTCACACACACAAAATGAAATGATAAATAATGAAATGTTCACTTACACTTCACATTGCATCAAAATTGTTTAGACTTTGCACCAACAACACTTGCACGTACTCACTTGTATTGTAGGCTGATGACATTGTATTTGCAATTTGGCCAAATAAATAAAACCATTACTAAAACGCGCTAACAAAAAAGTAAGTTGTTGTAAGTTGTTCTTTTTCTCTATAGAGTTTGCCTTCCACTTCAACGTTAAAACTCAATGCAAAGCTTTCTTTCTGAATGTACTAAATGGGTGCCTAAATTACTAAATTGTTTAAAGGTTGCCTGACATGACAGCCAATAATTAACCGGTAATCGAATTCGTGTAATTGAATATAACAACCAATTTGTAGTGTTTGTGTGCATTTCGGTAATTGAGAAGTAAATTATGTAACAAAAACATTTTAACTTTAAAACGATTAAAAAGCAAATACACATTGGACGTCATTTTTGTAAATTCGTTTTCTTTTTCTTTAAATGGTTATAATTTTAATTAATGAAAGAAAATTTAAATTCTTTGTTGCTTTCATTAAATTGCTTTAAATTCTTAATTAACAATTCAATCTTTGTAATCGTTTTCTCGATATAGCGCTAAAGGTAACACTATCGATACGAGATCTCTTATAAATAAGACGATCTTTTATCTTTTAAAATTCCATTTAATTTTAAATACTAACAAATTTTTTATTTTTATATTTATCATATTTACAAATATTAATTAATAACTTGTAAGATTGTTTTTTTGAACGTGTAGCTAGATAATAAAAAGTTTATATAGTACAAATTGAACTTGGATCAAGATTTAATCTTAAATTTATTTTTGAATCTTACATGAATGATTTATTATTTAAATTTATTTTTAGCTTATATCAACAACACTTTGGTTGATTGAAATATTATACTTGACTTATTTACCATCAAAACTATTCATAATCTATTGCTCGCAAATTAATCTTTCACCAGACTATGAAATACTTTGAGTGAGTCCATTTCCAATCAATTTCCACTAACAAGTAGCGCGCGTAGCTTATTATACCGTTAACATTAAACCGAAAGTCTGCTTTTACCAGTTTCGATGCTATCAGACTGTACCACTGAATGTTGATAAGGTTAGCTACTATTCAAGTATGTGAGTTATGCAATGTAATCAGAGGATAGTATGCTATACCATGATACCATATGGTGAGGTTTATAAAGTAATTCAAACAATTTTCTTTCTTTATTAGTTACATCTTGAACATATTTTACCATGATATTTGATGTTAAACATGGGAATTAATCCTGGTTTTATGCCTCATGTTTTGTCCTTGTGGTGTTGTATCAGGGCTTTGAAAAAAGGAACACACATAAATATTTATTTAATAATTTATTTAATTTATCTGTCAATATTTCTGGGGTAAATAAAGGTCATTTCTAATCCTATGCAAATAGTATAGTTCGTTTTCGAATGTCATATTTACAGAAAGACAGACAAACATTCAAAGCAAGCCTAACCAAGACTGCATGTTAATATGGTTATCTACTACTCAAGTATTCAAGTATTCATAATATGTAATAATGTGAGGACAATTTACTATTGAAAATCTGCCAATCGCAAAAAGGTAAAAAGAATAGGAATAATAAGAACAGCAAATAATTGCTTAATTTAATTTTACATTTCTTAAAACTAATTTTGATTTTTAATAATTGTGCTTGAATAAATGTCATTGTTAATAATGTACATTGAACATTACTCGTTCAATCAAATGTTATAAGTTGCCACATTTTGAATGGGTCATCAAATTTCTTATTTTGATTTAACGCACTCATAATACCGAATATTCTCATTGGCTTGGCCAATCATTTGTATCTGTCCAATAGATTGCGAATATCATTCAATTGAATGCGCTACGAGTGAAATTTTGTCACTTCAAAACAATTTGACAGCCACTGATTCACTTGTAACTGAATTGAATATAACAACCAATTTGTATTGTTCGTCTATGTAAGCATGTTTTTCAGTTATTGAGAAGTAAATAGTGTAGAATTCAAAAAGTGAAAATTTGTATTTCAAATGGAGTAGAAAGCCAACATTGAACAACATCTTTGCAAATGGAGAACCGGTTATAATGGTTTTATGATCAATATTCCAAGGCATAAGTACACCGTGCACTACACGTCCACTTTAAAAAAGGTTATCAATTTACAAGTTGGTTACTCAATTAAAATGAAGTTTAGAATAAAGTCTTGCTTTTGTTTGCATTAAATTTTACTACTAGTAAAAATTAATTTTCTTAGCTTTCACCAGACGATGCAATTCTACGAGGTAATCATGTCAAACAAACATCGACAAATAGTTTAATATTGTCTGTTTTGATTATGTATTCAGGTACCATCAAAAGATATTAAAAAGGTTAATAACATTTCGATCTTATTCAATAATTAATCTTACTTTTGATTTCAATAATTCAAATGAGTTAATGCTTTATGAAATATGAAATTATTTTATTCACAATTCAATAATTACAATTTTAGTGTTTAAAAAACGTGTGTTTCCTACTAAAAGGTTTAACAAATCAAAATTGATCCTGAAGCAATCTCATCATATCCATTTGCCATGAATCAATAATTTGTCAATTTTAATGAACATTAACTTTAAGAATTGACAGTGCAGCTATTATTCAGTGTTCAAAAGGTAAAGTATCGATTTAATTCATAAATCTGGTGCTTTCGAATATAAATTGTAACCTACGATTTTAATGACTAACTGATTATTTAACTTTAAAGTAATAATAATAATTATTTTTTAGCTTATGATACTAATATCCATTTTGATTGGAATATAATACTTGACATATTTATCATCAAAACTATTCGTAATCAATTGCTCCTAAATTAATCTTTCACTAGACGATGAAATACTTTGAGTGTGTGTCATTCAATTCTCACGAACGTTGTCAAGTAGTAAACATAATACCATGAGTCTACTAGTGTTGATATTATCAGACAGTACCACTGAATGTTGATCAGGTTACTACTCGAGTATGCGAGTTATGTAATGTAATGAGAGGATAATATGCTGTTCCAGAGTTTAAAAGAAATTCCACTAATGTCTTACTTGATTTGTTTTTGAAATGTTAATTATAATCAAAATCATAAAAATTAGATCCCAATTCTGCACACTTAACAAAAAGGTAAAAATAAAATAATGATTATTTAATTAATAATTACATAATTTAACAATTCTTGGAAATAAATTTGATTTTTATATACATTAGTTCAAGAATTAAGAAAAATAAAAGATTTTGATAAGCCAATTCATAGACAATCGCTTATTATTTTCAAATTTCATAATTTACATGACCTCGCTTCTCTTCTGTGTCGACATGTCTGTTCACTAGATTGCGAGAACCTTCAAATAGGACAAGTAAGAAACACAAACGGCGACACACACACACAAATAATGCACATGAATTTGTTCTCAACAAAACAACTTTATAACCAATTGTAAAAACTCGTATTATTGAATATATCAGGCAATTTGTAATATTTGTGTATGCTAATTCGGTTCTTGACAAGATGATAGGTTCACGATTTTCGGTTTTTTAAAAAGGTTAATAATTACATCAATTAAAAGATCATTCAAGAATATTATACAAAACTATAGTGTTGACATTGTTGTTTTGAAACTTGTTTTGTATTTCTTCATATTCGAACTTCACCGTCATTTTTGCTTAAATGCCAAAAAAAGTTAAAATTTTATTAAAATCACTTTATACTGGCAAATATATAAATTAATAACTTTGCAAATTATAAGTCTATTCAAAAAGGTAGATAAAAGGTAGATAAAAGGTTCATCGAATACAAATTGATTCGTTAGGATCCATTCAGAGCAATCTTATCAATTATCAAGGATTCAACCATTTTTAATAAAGCAAACTTTCAATGAGTTTATTCTTTTTTTTTGATGACATAATAATTTTATTGTTCAAAGTCTTAAAATTAAAAGGTTAAAATATCAATATTTGAATTTCCCTCAATAAATAAATGATTTGTCTTATAAATCAATCTAATTAATGAGCAATATACAGGGGGCCCAAAAGTATCAGGACGTTTTAGAATAATATTTATATGACTGCTTTATCCTTTTTGAAGAGAACTGAAATTATTGGTACATGTGACCAATAGTATGATCTACATTTACGATATGCCACTTGAGTTATCTCACTTTAGGGAGCGCTCACAGATGACGTTACACTTTGCCTCAATTTTTTGTTTTGGATATAACTTTTGATTAACTTAGCGGATTTTAGTGTTTTAAAGCGTTTTGGAATCCTTGTGAATAATTCTTATTGGATCCAACTTAAAAATTTAAAAAAAATTGTTAAAAACCCAAAAAATTCCAGAAACTGGTTTTGACTTCCGGTCCAAATATCATGGAGCAAATATTTTTTCTAAAATTTTAATATGCATATGCTAGTTCCTTAAGGTATAATAGAAACAATTTGAAAAGAAAAAGTTCAAAATAATTCAAGCAAATTATTTTGAAACTCAAAATGTCCGAAAATTGTCTATGTCCAAAGGCATTATTCACATTTTGCTCCATATCTTTGGAACGGATTAATGGATTTTCAAATATGAATATGTTTTGGAAAGATAATAATGTGCTCTAACAGGCTAATACTTCAAACAAATTAATTTGGCTTCATAAACGAGAGAAAGTCAGAATTCCAAAATGGACTTCCGGCTCAAATACTCTGGAACGGAAGTATATTTTGGCAAACCAAGTAGTACATTAGAAAGGTATATTAAAATGCAACATAATAAACCATGTTTGAAATCAATAAATAAAGTCATGGTCGAAAGAGATTAAAAATAAGAACGTCCTGATACTTTTGGGCCCCCCCTGTACATTCTTTGATTTGCTCGATCAGTAGATTATAAGTCTTTTACTCTCAATAAACGATGAAAGGTACTTTGATTCAATCAATTTTCATGAACGTAAGTAGCTTCCAGTTTAGCAATAGATACAATCAGACTGTAGATGTTGATAAGGTTAACTACTACTCAAGTATTCAAGTTAAGATGTACGCAAAAAATATAATGAAAAAGGTAAAAACAATAATCTACAATTACTCAATGATTTGATAACTCTTAAAAATAATATTATCTTTAAAGTATTTGGTTTAAACATTTTAGTTCTTTAAAAAAGGTTGATGCTAATCATGTAATCATTGATCATTGAATGCTCATTCTATCAAATGTCATAAAGAGTTGCAACATTTGAATTGGACATCATATTTTATATTTTGATTTTACACACTCATAGATGATCAAGTACTCTCATTGGTTTAGTCAATCTTTTGTGTCTGTTCAATATATTGTAATTAAATTCAATTATATACATTACACGAAGGAATTTTGCCAATACAGAATATCTTGACAGTCACTGATTTGCTGGTATCTGAATTTAAGTAATTGAATATACAACAACCAATTTGTAGTGTTTGGGTGCATGCTATCTCGGTCATTGAGAAGTGAATAGTTGAGGTTTCAAAAGTTGTAAAAATATTCAAACAATTAATGAGAAAACACACATTGGACAACATCTGTGCAAATGAAGAACCAGTTTCCATGGTTTTATATTTTTCGTTGTAACATTTATGTAAACCGTTTTTAAAAGGTCTTCCATTTTATAAATTAAAGTCTCACTTTTGCTTTCATTAAATACTGGTACTTTAACGCTTATGAATATAAATTTATTATTTAAATATGATTTAAATTCTTTAATTAACAATACATTCTTTGCAGTTCACTTGTTCGCTAGTTAGGTCGAATGGTTTTGCAATTTATTTTTAAAAGGTAACAATATTAATAAAAGCTCTTTCGTTACTGACATGGCATTTTATCTTTTATTTAAATATGGTGGTGATTCAATTTTTAATAGTCGTAAACAATTGTTGTAAATATTTTTAAGCTATAGTTTTATTTTCTTATATTCAAATTTTTGGTTGTTTCTGAATTTACGTCGAATAATATTTGTAGCATTTTGAAATGGTCATAAAATTTAATATTTTGATTTAACACACTCATCATAGTTATGAACCGAATACTCTCATTGGCTTAGTCAATCTTCTGTGTCTTCTCAATTTATTGCAAATACATTCAATTAAATGCGCTACTCGAAGAGTTAGACAAATTTGGTCACAGTAAAACAATCTGACAACCAGTGATTCACTTGTAACTGAATCCGTGTAATGGAGCATAACACCCAATTGATAGTGTTTGTGTATGTGTATAATGTACCATGGTATCTCTGTTATTGAGAAGTAAAAGTTTAGAATTCAAAAGGTGAAAAATTGTATTTCAAATGGACTTGAAAGCACACATTGAATACTATTTTGCAAATGGATAACCGGTTGCTATGGTTTTATGATCAAATAATCAATTTAAACAATTAATGAAATATCGAGTTTTTGTTTGATTAAATCTTAATACTTTAATAATCATTAATTTAAAATTATGAATTCATTAGTTAACTATTCCTTCTGTGTAATCGCTCGTTCGCTATTTGGTTGAGAGGTTGTGCCATGTTTTTAAAAAGTAACATTATCAATACGAGATTTTTTATTGATTGCATTATCGTTTATCTTTAATTTAATGACGATTCAATTTATGCAATTGCATAATTTTAAGCTATTTTATTTTCTAAAAGACAATTTTTTTGTCACTATCATTTTGCAACGGTACTTCTCGTAAAAGGTAAAAAGCCAAAATTTTATTTAATTTTCAATACAAATAAATTTATTAATTAACAACTTTCAAAAATTGATCGTTTAGATGGTGGAGGATAATAAAAGGTTTATCTAATACAAATTGATCTGGATCCATAAATAATCGTATCCAATTTTCAATTGAAATTATTATAATTGATTAATCATACCATACAATTGGAACATACGATCTGAATGACTCATAATTTGAATTTAATTTTAGATTATTTACATAACCTTTTTCATGATTGTCAATTATCATTGATTGAAATATTATACTTGTCATATTTATCATCAAAACTATTCGAAATCGATGGCTCTAGTAAAATAATCTTTCACCAGACGATGAAATACTTTGAGTTACTCAATCAATTCCCACGAACTTTGTCAAGTAGCGCGCGCGGCTTATACCGAGAGTCTGTTTTTGCCAGTGTCTACGCTATCACAGTTCCACTGAATGTTGATAAGGTTAACTACTGCTCAAGTATGCGAGTTATGTAATGTAATGAGAGGATAATATGCTACACCGTGATTTATGTGAGGTTCATAAAGAAACTCAATATATCTTTTCCATTATTCGTTTTTTCAACACATTCTATTAAACTTGATATTAAACATTTCAATTTGTACAATTTTGACAATTTGGTTTGATTGTATAAATAATAAAGGTCGTTTCTAATTCTATCCTATTAGCATTGTTCATTTTCTTCTGTCCTAATCAGTTGCAATATCCACAAATTTCACATTTGCAGACAGACAAACAAACCAAGCCCTTCATCATCAAGCCAACTAATCATTTCAACACATACAACGCACACTCGATTGTACATTGCAATGCACGCATCAATGTACATGTGCTCACCATTAGTCATCTTTGATCATCGAACGATGCGAACGACCAAGGCGACGACGACAAACAATTTTTGTTGTTGTTTCTGTTATGAAAAGATGAAGCTTACTCGATGATATGAAACACAAACAGTCATAGTTTGAAATGAAAGCGCATGCGCAGTATAGCGCAACATGTCTGCCACCGAACCGAACCTCTACATACATCTGCTTTCGCTCACTTTCACACACTCTCTGCCTGCTGCCTGATCTGGTGACTTCTTTATGTTTTCGATTTGGTCTTGTCCTGTTGCTCTCTAACGAAAGTCTCCTCTTCTCTCGTCGTTCTCTTTGAGGTTTGGTTTGGCGTTATTTACCAGGTTAGTACCCTTCTTGTAGAGACATTCTCCGAAATGTTCTCTTTATTCCTTTATCTTTTAACTGTTCTGTATTAGACTTAGGCTTTTGTGTCGAAAAGGTTCCTTCTTTATTGTAGAAAATCACCTTGTTTTTCTATCTTTCTCTTTTGGGAGTTTACTCTTTACTGCCAATTGTGTTATGGTTTCTTTTGTCATATTCTTATTTGGTTTTCAATGTTAGTTTATTATTATTTATAAAATGTATGTCTTAAGAGAAATTCCAGAAATGTCTTTTTGTAATGCTAATTAGGTCACCACCTTTCTCTCCGTATTTTACATGGTTTTTACATTTCTTTAGAGAAATTCTCTTTAGTTCCTCCTAAACGTTCTCTTAATTCTCTTTATTATTTTAATTTGTGTTTACTTTCGTGACTGATAATGCATTCCTGTCAAAAAGGTTTATTTTTATTAGTGTAGAAAATCACCAGCTTTTGGGCTGTTTTTCTACCTTTCTCTTTGCTCTCTTTTAATTATTTTATTTTCAATTTGATTTTTATTAATGCTAGTTTATTATGTTTAGATGGTTTATTAGGAGAAATTCTACGAAATGTCTTTTATTAGTAATGTTTATTATTATTATCATCACTTATGATCCTCGACAACATTTCTGTTTTTAAATGGTCCATATATGCTCAATATATTCTTTAGAGGAATTCTCTTTATTCTTTTACCTCTTTATTGTCCAGTATTTGATTGGTGAAAAAGTATCTTCAGTCAAAAAGGTTTCTTCTTTATTTTAGAAAGTCGCGTGCATTTTACTTTGTTTTTCGACTTTCCTCTTAAATCTTTTTTGATTGTTTTTTTTTCTTTATTTGCAAATCAAAGTTTAGTTTTATTTATTCCTTGTCCAATATTGATGGGGCTGCTTCTATAGAAGGTTTATCTTTATTTAGAGAAATCCTGTTTATATTCTCCGAATTGTCTTTATTGTTTATTATCACCACTTTATAGATATTCCCTTGTTTGCCCCTAATATTTTTAAAAGGTTTAATTTACTAATTTATTCTCTTTTTTCCTGTAGATTATTTCCCTTTGCCTTAATTATCCTCCCTCACCACACTAATTCGCAATGGCTCGTGAATGTTGCTGCTGTGCCGTGATTTTTGCCTTCATCTTTCCCCCACTGGCCGTACTGATGATGGAAGGCTGTGGTGTGGATCTGTGCCTGAACATTCTGCTCACCCTGCTTGGCTTCATTCCTGGCATCATTCACGCCTTCCTGGTGATTGCCCGTCCCGATCCGATCCGGCAGCCCATCTACATTCACCAGGTGCCCGCACAGTATCAGCACGCCTCAGCCCCGGTGGTGGTCAACATTGCCTGAGACTCGATGGACTCGGATCGTTCCGTGGTTTGTTTGTACCAAAAACACGCAAAATGCAGTCCACAAACAAGAATCTGCCTTTTATTAATTCTACTTTATTTTAACATTATTCTATAATCTCAATTACATAATCACTCTCTGTACACTCTACACACTCTTTTCACTTATGATAAGCTTTTATTATGTCACATTCGTTATTGTTTTAATAAAATGATCTGTTTTAAACAATTTGGATTTATTTAATTATTTTATTAGGTTATTATTGCATTCGTTTGCGTGCGGACCGTTCAGAAATGATAAAAATGGTTACAAACAAATTAGAGATATTTATTTACTCATTTAAAAAGTAGTATACAAAAAACAAGCTCAAAGCTGATCCAGTGAAGTAAAATTGTCCGATTCCCATGGACCGAAAGTAACATTGCCCGTTGCAGGATACTGAGCCAACTTGATGGTGTGCAACTTCGGGAATCGAGTCAACACTTGTCGGGCCATTCGTTTGCATTCGTGAATTTTAGCACGCGCTTTTGAGATATTCGGATTGAATCGAACATTGTAGTCACAATCTCGACAGATTTCGCTGCCGTGGGTCATTTGAAGGACTTGAACATTGGGGAACAGTTGCGGCAGTCGAAATGATTCGAGAGTGCGGTGAGATTTAGTGTCCACTTTGATTGTCAGGAGACGCACCGAAGGGATCGGGGTGCGCGTCCGTGAACCATTAATACCATTAGGAGAAATTTTCAATTCAAGATGGACCAAGTGATGCAACTAAAAATTATAAAATCTATTAAAAAACAGAAAAATTCATGATATATTATTATATACCTTAGCCAAACTGGGAGCAATCAAATGAAGTGAACGAGACGCGATTTGAGCCACGAGATAACGGATCGAACTAAAACGAGCACAGAATGTCTCGATCTTCTCTAAATCGTCCAAATTGTGAATGTGTCCAAGATGGTGGAATTTGGCCGCCAGTGTAGGTGCGAATTGGGACCACTCAGTAAAAGCCACCGAATTATTAGTGCTAATTTGAGTGAGTAGTTCCAGATTGGCATACTGCTGAATCGAGTTTATTATCCAATTTTGATGTTCATGCGAGTTAGTGCTGAAGGTGAGCGTGTTCAATTGAGAGAAAATCCGCAGTTCGGGCTCGAACGTCACAGGGGGTAAAGTGAAATTAATTTTGAGGTGACGCAAAGAGCGTAGACGGTCGATCGATTCGAGCAAATTCCTCATTAACGGATCGAGGAATGCTTTGTGAGGGTCAAAACGGCACAAATTGGTTAATCCCGGATGACAAGTAATCGAGAGAGTTAAGGACACTAGACTGTCCTGCCAGTTGTCGAGCATGTGAGTGATCTGCAAAGTATGGAAAATATTAGAAGAATTTTGATCTATATACATAAAAATGAAAGTTTGTCTGTACGACCGCTATGCATTCGGAAACCACTGGATCAATTTTGATGAAACTTGACATGGATGCTCAACTCGGGCTAGGAAAGGTTTTAGTCTTTGTCCCAAGTCAAAATATTATGTGGAACTGGAGATATTCGGATTCTTACGATTCTAATGCATTAATGCTATTGCAGTGGCGCATGCGCACTACGGAAACATGAGAGAGGATGTATAAATCTAAGGTTATACATGAACATTCGAGAATATCAATGGAATGTTCGAGAAACTTCTAGAATGTACCTTTTTAAGAGGGATATATCAATGGAATGTTCGAGAAACTTCTAGAATGTACCTTCCTATGAGTGATATATCCATGGAATGTTCGAGAAACTTCTAGAATGTACCTTTTTAAGAGGGATATATCCATGGAATGTTCGAGAAACTTCTAGAATGTACCTTTTTAAGAGGGATATATCAATGGAATGTTCGAGAAACTTCTAGAATGTACCTTCCTATGAGTGATATATCCATGGAATGTTCGAGAAACTTCTAGAATGTACCTTCCTATGAGTGATATATCCATGGAATGTTCTAGAAACTACTAGAATGTACCTTCCCATGAGGGATACATTCATTGAGTTTTCATTAAATTCATTAGTTCCGGAGCGAAGCCCGGGTAGCACATCTGGTAGACAATAAAACAGACAATACCTGAGTGAACACTCGGCCCGATCGGGGTAACTTGAAATCAAAGACATCCTGAATCACGGTGAGATTGGTGATGTTCGGGAGTGCGTTCATCAGGCCATAAGAGAAACCCTCGGTGAGTATTTGTTGTTCGCCAGTTTCGGGCACTACGACCACATTTCGATTATCAACTTTTGGCCCTACTACCCAAGGAGAACCATCATCCCGGCGGATCTTGTAAATCAGTTCACTTCCAAGGCAGCCATACAGATAATTTTCCATTTCGGTCTGAACGATCTTCAAAGTATGTCGACGAGCCAGAACGGTGGGAAGTAGACGGTGCCAACGAGAACAAACCAGACCCACAACCGTGAGTAGGTCCGACAGTGGCAAATGCATAAAAATAGCAATCAGACACAGATCGGGGAATGGATCCAGAGAAGGAGCCATTTTGGTGAGATTTAGACGAAAATAATAACTTCTCGGCAGACCAAATTCGTTTCTGAAAATACAGAAATGTCAAAATTTTCTTTGGTTTACCTGAGTAGAACTGGCTTAAACAAAAAGTCCCCACCTTTATCGGGTAGTTTCCGAGTAATCAAATTTCAAAGATTTAAATTCTTGAGTCTTGGTAACAGAATAAGAAACAAAACAAGCGATCGCCGATCGCTTCGAAATACAAACAGCCGAGCTACACGAGATGACAGAGAAAGGCGAATGTTATTATTGAGAAAAACCGTCCATAGAGTACGTTTTTGTTTGTCAAAATATACAGTACAAATATGGATATGGATGCATGTGAGCAAGTTTACAACTGTTCTAGTGAATTAAAAGTGTCAAAATGAGTAAAAATGTAATTGCTCGTTCCAGAATGCCAAAGACGAATTAAAAAACATCATAATGATCCTAATGACATGGAATTTCATGCCATTCGGATGTAGTCTGAGCGTGTGTGATTGATATTGTTATTATAATTATAATTTAGATAATTGAGAAACAGTTGGTCAATTTTTCTGCGATTTGCTTTGAAGTTTGAAATGTTAGTTGGATTTTTTTCAAAGAGAATTGTGGTTACGTCCGATAGAAAGTGAAGCAAAACTGTAACTGAAAATTAAAATGTGAATGTGATATGGTGATAGTTAATGTTGGTGTTTTTATGTAGATTATAGAACGCACAATCCGTCGGCGATTGGTTTTGAAGGTGAAGATGCCAGTTGGAATACTTTTGTCAAACAGAATTATGGCGACCTCCGTTGGAAGAAGGTGCAATTTAGTGCAAAAGCAATTAATGTTTTGTCGAATGTTGATTACTTTACCACTGTAAATGAATTGTGCATCTCTCAGCCGGTACAAATGTAAAACTGGATGAACTTGTGCGATTGGAATTTTTATATTAATCGTCCCCATAAATTTTGATGTTGTGAACGCGGATGGAAACAATCCCATTCACATTCTCTTTCATGTCGGTTAACCATTCCCCTTCTTGGGCGTCCTCTTCTTCGTGGAGATCTTCTAGCTCTCTTCTCGGTGGTTTTGCTAAATCCAACGGTTGTCCTTCTAGTTCCATGAGAGGAATGCCTCGCCTACATGGTCTTTGATTTTTTTCAATCATTTCGAGATCACGAACAGTGATCACAGTAGCAACGACTGACAGCACAAACCGATGTAAACAAAGCAGTCACTTCTGTTGTCAATCAATCTGTCACAGGCAGACAACAATACTGCGGTTTGCATTTTCCTCTTCTGCACTACTGACACCTACAACCGAACCTGCTTCACAAAATACGTGTCAAAACAATTGCACTCAACAACTGCACGCTCGGGCACAATCAATCGACAACAGCAACAACAGACACCAAAGTTGAGCAAGTAACAGTCTTTGTCACAAGGTGGCGCTGTAAGTTAATCTTATCTTTGAGATTACAGCAAAACCACCTATTTTTAGCACATCTGTATGATGATCTAAGACTATTCCCAAAATTTCAGGCAAATTGGTTCAGTTATGTGGACAGGAAAATCCGGAGTAGAAACGCCAAAAGTCATGCATAAAGTCCTCGCTGCTTCGCACGCTCAGACAATCAAATTGAGAGCTGTTTTAGAAGGCTATTTAAAGATTTATACAAATAGACAATAGAGATATGTGAACATGTTTACAACTGTTCTAGTGAATTAATAGTGTCACAGTCAGTAAGAGTGCCATCACTCGTTCCAGGATACTGTTGCAGTTTGATTGTGTGCAGATTCGGGAATCGAGTCAGTGCTTGACGGGCCATTTGTTTGCATTCGTGAATTATGGGCCATACTTCGGGCTGGTCCTTAATCACATTCCATCCATCGTAGTCACAATCTCGGCAGACGGTACTAGAGTGTCTCATTTGGAGGACTTGCACATTGGGAAAGAGCTCAGAAAGACGAAATGATTCGAGATTCTGGTGAGATTGAGTGCTCACAGCGATTGTCAAAATACGCACAGAACGAATTGGGGTCAGCTCGTGGGGATTAATGTTGCCAGAAACCAGTACCAACTGGAGATTGACCAGGTGTTGCAACTGAAAATAAAATAATAAATAATAAGACAAGAAGACTTGGGTGACACGATCGTTACCTGAGCCAAATTAGAGAAAATAGTTTGAAATGAGTTGCCTGTCAGTACAAGGTGTAGATATTGCACCGAAATGAAACGAGTACAGAATATCTCAACATCCTCCAAGTCATCTTGTTCGTCTATAATCATGCCTCTCACAAGGCAGAATTTGGCCGCCAGTTTGGGAGAGAATTGAACATATTCGTCCAAATCGAAGTAAGCATCGGTGATTATCTGTGTGATTACATCTAGATTGGCGTACTGATTAATCGAACGAATTAACCAATTCTGATGATAAATCTGTGCGCTGAAGGCGAGGCTGTTCAACCGAGAGAAGATCTGCAGTTCAGGTTCGTAATTCACCCAAGGAAAATCGAGCTCTATTTTCAGGTGGCGCAATGAGCCTAGTCGGTTGATGGATTCAAACAAATTGCTAGTGAGACTTTCTTCGGGAAAAGCAAAAATATCATCACATATAACCGACAATGTCAAAGACTCCAGTTTGTCCTGCCAATGGCCAAGCATACGAATGACCTAAAATATAAATAAATAATAAATAAAATAAATCAAGAAAAATTAGGTGGACAGCAGACAATAGATTACCTGAGTGAGCACTTGAGGCAGCAAGTTTCCGTCGACCTCGCGTTGAATAATCGTGAGATTGGTGACGTTCGGAAGCGAATCCATCAAGCCATTGGTGAAAGGTTCGGTTAGTATGTGTGGTGAGGCAACATTCGGCACAACCACCACATTTTGATTATCCACTTTTGACCGCACCAACCAAGGAGAACCATCATCCCGAAGGACCTTATAAATCAGTTCACCTCCGTACTGATAATCGGGTTCGAATCGTTTAACCAACAAATCGGTCTGAACAATCTTCAACGAACGGCGACGAGCCAGAACGGTTGGAAGGAGTACACGCCAGCGACCACAAACAAGCCCAACAACCGCGAGTAGATCAGACAGAGGCAAGTGCATGAATATGGCAATGAGACACAACTCGGAAAATGGGTCAAGAGAAGGAGCCATTTTGGAGAGATTTAGACGAAAATAGACAGAATCGAAACAAATCAAGCGAACGCTTCAAATCAAAGTAGAAATTCACAGCCGAGCGCACAGGTTGACACAAAAGGCGAATGTTATTTTTGAGAAAAGCCATTCATAGAGTACGTTTTTTAAATTAAATTAGCAATTCAAATATGGATTTGTCATTATTTATTAAATATGTATATTATATGTCAATAATTTCATCACTTGTACCAACGAATTTAATAAAGAATTGACCACAACAAGTGACACGAATTGTGCAACATAATCAAACAGCTTAAAACACATTATGTCCGGAATATCCGAGCAACAATTTTTTCGAATCAAACAAACTCGATCATTTGGCTTCAACATTGGAAAATACTCTCCACTTGTTAATTGAACTCAAATTGTGCTGTGATTAAGAGACGTGTTGATTGTTTAGCGATTTATATATTAAAAAATAAGGGGTACAGATATGTGGATATGTGAACAAGTTTACAACTGTTTAAGTGAATTAATAGTGTCAGAGTGGGAAATAGCAGTGCCATTTCTCGTTCTAGGAAACTGTTCAAGACTGATTGCGCGCAGATTCGGGAATCGAGTCAAGGCTATTCGGCTTTTTAGAAGAATTAGAAAGCTATTTAAAGATTTATACAAATAGACAATAGAGATATGGATGTAAGTGAACATGTTTACAACTGTTCTAGTGAATTAAAAGTATCAGAGTGAGTAAGAGTGCCACCGCTAGTTCCAGGATACTGTTCCAGTCTGATGGTGTGCACATTCGGGAATCGAGTCAGTGCTTGTCGGGCCAATCGTTTGCATTCGTGAATTTTGGGCCATATGTCGGGCTGATCCTTAATCGCATTCCATCCATCATAGTCACAATCTCGGCAGACGGTACTAGTGTGTCTCATTTGGAGGACTTGCACATTGGGAAAGAGCACAGAAAGATGTAATGATTCGAGATGCTGGTGAGATTGAGTGTTCAGACCGATTGTCAAAAGACGCACAGAGTGAATTGGGGTAAGCTCGTCGGGATTAATGTTGCAAGAAATCAGTTCCAAATGGAGATGAACCAAGTGTTGTAACTGAAAATAAAATGAAAGATATATTAGGACTGGTAAAGTTGGGTGACACGATCATTACCCGAGCCAAATTGGAGAAAATAGTTCGAAGTGAGTTGCCAGTCAGTACGAGGTGAAGATATCGCACCGAAATGAAACGAGTACAGAATGTCTTAACATTCTCCAAATCATCTCGTTCGTGTACAATCATGGGAAAGCGTCCAACTTGGTAGAATTTGGCCGCCAGTTTGGGCGAGAATTGAAGACATTCGTTCAAATCAAAGAAAGTATCGGTGATTATTTGTGTAATCACATCGGGATTGGTGTACTGATTAATCGAATGGATTAACCAATTCATTTGTTCAAATTGTGCGCTGAAGGTGAGGCTATTCAACTGCGAGAAGATATACAGTTCGGGCTCGTAATTCACAAAGGGAAAATCAACCTCTATTTTCAGGTGGCGCAATGAGCCTAGTCGGTTGATAGATTCAAACAGATTTCGGCATTCTTCGGGACTAACGAAAATATGAGCGCACTTAACCGACAGTGTCAAAGACACCAGACTATCCTGCCAGCGGTCGAGCATGCGAGTGATCTAAAATATCAAGGAAAAGTAAGTGGACTGAGATAGACAGCAATAGGCAATAGATTACCTGAGTGAGCACTCCTGGAAGCAAGTTATCTCTGGTGTGTTGAATCACGGTGAGATTGGTGATATTCTGGAAAGCGTTCATCAGGCCAAAAGAGAAATCCTCGGTGAGCACTTGTTGTTGGCCAGTTTTGGGCACTACGACCACATTCCGATTATCCACTTTTGACAGCACAACCCAAGGAGAACCATCCTCCCGACGAATCTTGCAAATCAGCTCACTTCCATACAGTTGATTGGGTTCGAATTGTTTTGCCACCGAATCGGTCTGAACAATCTTCAAAGAACGATGTCGGGCCAGAACGGTGGGAACAAGTCCACGCCAACGAGCACAAACCAGACCAACCACAGCGAGTAGGTCAGACAGTGGTAAATTGATAAATATAGCAATGAGACATAGATCGGGGAATGGATCCAGAGAAGAAGCCATTTTGGAGAGAGTATGACAAAAAAGAACAGAAATAAAACAAGCGATCGCTTCGAAGCAAAATAGAAACACACACAGTCGAGGCTCACACTGACAATTGTAAGTGACAGCGCACGAGATGACACAAAAGGCTAATGTTATTATTGCGAGGAGCCGTTCATAGAGTACGTTTTTTCTAAAAAATATGCAATACTAGGGTTGATCAGAAAGTTCGTAGAATATTTTTGTATCTACAAATCAGATTAACATTTATTCAAACAAAGTTTATAACCTGAAGCCCTAGTTAATACTTAACAAAACGAGTGGTCACCCACCGACATCCTCCGTTCCATTTGGAACATATGATACTTTTACCAAAGTCACCTTTGGTGTCACCGTTCAAGTGGATTTATTTCTCTGTATATGAATCTTATTCTCTGCAACCAAGTTTAATATTTAGCCTCATTATCGAGTAATACACTGTAGAAATTTCAAGTCAATTGAGATAAGGCTTCGAGATCCAGAACCAAAAATGTACAAAAAGTGCTTCAATTTCTGCTGTCAAACAATCACGTGACCACCGATATTACATGAGTTGAGAATCGCTAGTATCGAAACAAAATAGATTATATAGATTTATCATCCCGATATTATGTCAGATAAATAGCTTGAAGTATATAAATAATATAACTAAAAAGAACAAGTGGTCTAAATGAACAGATAACAATTTTGATCAAATCAAAACAAAAGATGAACGATTTTTCGATACATCGATGTCAAGTGAGGGGGAAAACATGTCAAAAAAGTGCTGTTTTGACTACTTTTTGGTTAAGGATAACTAGGTCCCTTCTCAACGAATTTTCAAATCCTTTTACTCACGTATCACTCAGACATTGATCTATCTACAAGCCATAGCCCAAGAGTTTTCTTCCAGCCATTTCCGAGAATTGTTGCTTGAACGGAGGGGTAAAAAGTTACTTCGTAAAAACTCTTATCTGCTCTAGATGGAATGGTAGATATAGCTGAGTGATACCTCATTTTGTTCAGTATAACCAAGGTATAAATGTATGAACTTATTTTGATTCAAAGTTAATTTGTTTATTTTATACAAATTTATTCTACGAACTTTCTGATCAACCTAAGTACAAATATCATATTTGAAATATGGATTTATTATTAGATCGCCGCTTTAATTTCCTTAATTCACTGTATATAAATATGTCAATAATGCCATCACTTGTTACAGTACATTTAAACAGATCGATTGTGGGCACATTCGGCAATTGCTTCAAGGTTAGTTGTGTTATAACAAATTAGCTTTGCGATCGTGTGTTTCAACTTTGTTGATACACTCTCAGGCAATCATTAATTACTCTATGTCAGTCCCGGAATGTACTTGTTAGTTCGTATCATTGGCCTTCAAGGAATGTCTCACGTTGCGAGTGTCATGAATTGTGTCATTTAATCGAAAACCTCAAAACACAAATGACCATTGTGTCTGGTATTTGCTAATACCGAACAACAATTTCGAATCAAACAAACTCAACCATTTTGCTTCAACATTGGGAAATACTCTCCACTTGTGAATTGAACTCAAATTGTGTTGTGTATATTGAGAGACTTTTTGATAATGTGTTTAGGGATTTATACAAAATAAAGAATACAAATATGTGGATATGTGAACAAGTTTACAACTGTTTTAGTGAATTAATAGTGTCATAGTAGTAAATGAAAGTGCTATTTCTCGTTCTAGAAAACTTTTTCAGACCGATTGTACGCAGATTCAGGAATCGAGTCAAGGCTTGTCGGGCTATTCGTTTGCATTAGTGAATTTTGAGGAATACTTCTGGTAGTTTCTCTTCCGATTTATAAAAATAGACAATATATATGGATATGTGAACAATAAGTTTACAGTTGTTCCAGTGAATCAATAGTGTCAGAGTGAGTAAAAGTGCCATCACTAGTTCCTGGAAACTGTTCCAGTTTGATCGTGTGCAAATTCGGGAAACGAGTCAGTGCTTGTCGGGCCAAACGCTTGCATTCGTGAATTTTAGGAATTAGTCGATCCTTAATCGTATTCCACACACCACCAAAGTCACAATCTCGACAGTCATAAGTATGGTGTGTCATTTGGAGGATTTGAACATTAGGAAACAGTTCTGGTAGTCGATATGATTCGAGTTGCTGGTGAGATTGAGTGGGCAGACTGATAGTCAGCATACGCACAGAACGTATTGGGGCCAGCTCGTGGAGGATAAAATAGCTAGAAATTAGTTGCAACTTGAGATGGATCAAGTGTTGCAGCTGAAAATAAAATGAAAGATATATTAGGACTGAAAAAGTTGGGTGACAACAATCATTACCGGAGCCAAATTAGGAATAACAGTTTGAAGTGAGTCGGAAGTCAGTAATAAAGAAAGGTATCGCACCGAGGTGAAACGATGACAGAATGTACCAACAATCGCCACATCACCTGGGTTGTTTCTGTCTACAATGATGCGAAAGCGTCCAACTTGGTAAAATTTAGCCGCCAGTTTGGGTGTGAATTGAAGACATTTATCCATATCAAAGTAAGCATCGGTGCTTATTTGTGTGATTACATTTGGATTGGCGTACTGATTGATGCAGCGGATTAACCAATTCTGTTGATTAAACTGTGCGCTGAAGACGAGGGTATTCAACTGAGAGAAAATACGCAGTTCGGGCTCGTACTTCATCCAGGGAAAATCGAAATCTATTTTGAGGTGGCGCAATGAGCCTAGTCGGTTGAGAGATTCAAACAAATTCGTAATGAGACTTTCCTTCGGATGAGCAAAAATGCATTTAACCGACAATGTCAAAGACACCAGACTATCCTGCCAGCAGTCGAGCATGCGAGTGATCTAAAATATAATAAACAAATAATAATAAATCAATCAAGAAAAATTAGGTGGAATGCAGACAATAGATTACCTGAGTGAGCACTTCGGGTAGCAAATTTCCGTTAACATCGCGTTGAATAACCGTGAGACTTGTTATGTTCGGAAGCGAATGCATCAAGCCATTGGTGAAAGGTTCGGTTAGTATACGTGCTGAGACAACATTCGGCACAACAACCACATTTCGAGTATCGACTTTTGACTGCACCAACCAAGGAGAGCCATCACGAAGAACCTTGTAAATCAATTCACCTCCGTACAGATGACCGGGTTCAAATTTATTCACCACCGAATCGGTCTGCACAATATTCAAAGAATGACGACGAGCAAGAACGGTGGAAAGAAGTCCACGCCAGCGACCACAGACCAAACCTATCACCGCGAGTAGATCCGATAGTGGTAAGTTGATAAATATGGCAATGAGACATAGATCGGGGAATGAGTCCAGAGAAGAAGCCATTTTGGTGACGAAAATATAACGAAAGTAACAAAATAGAAACAAATCAAACGATCGTTGTTTCGAAGCAAAGTAAAAATACACACACAGCCGAGGCTCCGAGCGCACGAGATGACACAAAAGACAAGATGTTATTCTTAAGAGCCGTTCATAGAGTACGTGCATTAGTAAAATATTCAATTCAAAATTTGAATTTCAAATATGGATTTGTCATCATGATCAATAATGTCAATTAATTACTCAATGTCAGTCCCGAAATTTACTGGTTTGTTCCTACCCTACAAAGAATGTCTCGCGTCTTCAGTCTTAAAACAATTGTGGCCAATACGTTCATTACATTCGCGCCATATAAATGTTTTGAATTCAACAGAAATGTAAATGTAAATCGAAAAATGAGTTTTCCAACTCAATGTAAAGTTTAGATAAATAAATTAATAACAACAACAAAAAAGTGGCAAGCTTCCTTCCTGTTTGTTTATTCGTTAATTAAATATATGTCAATTACAAAAGGTACTGTTGATAGTTGAGATCGTGCAGCGCAAGAAGATGGTCTTGTAGGCTTACTGGAAGAAAGAGACTTAGGTTAGTGACCAGAGAAAGACAACACGAAAGCAGCTTACGAATTAGCTCTGGCAATGGCAATGTAGGTGATGAGTCTTTATACAAACAGTGATGAATCAGTGCCAACAGCCACCTAGTCGAGGTGATGCTCACAAAGTGTGTGTCGCTTGGTGGCAGTCCAATAGCATAAACTTAACACTTCCTATACTAGAGCACAGCAGGTTATGAAACAGGATAATCAGAGTAGTTATGCTTAGATACGCACAAAGAGGCGTCTACTGCAATGCAACTCTCAAACGACAGTGGGGACGGTGGTCGGTTGCATTTGGATGACCGCCGGCCACTAGACGACGTACAGGTCCACTCGCCAGTACTAAAGTGGGACGGCATTGGCTTTTATAGTACGTTGAGCGGCTGTTTGCAAAAGCTACAGGCGATAAGACATTGACATTGTAAGACATTGAGGAGAATGTAATGATGAGCGTAATATTCTGTTATTATTTGTGTAAAGTTGGAAAATGTAACCAGAAATGAAGGTCAGTTTCTGTGAATGATAGTGCGGGTATATTTTGATTAGTATTTTTCTGGTATAATTCGAGAATCGTCAATAGAATCGGGTGCACTATCGATGTTGACAATCGATGTTCTTTCTTGCACTGATTTGCGCTGTCTGTTGAAATCACAACAAACCATCGTCGCATTCATTCGCTCTCCGCTTTCAACCAAACTCGATTCTCAATATTTCTCCGCATCATCCGACAATGGACTACAGATTAAATTGATTTACTGCCGTCCCAGTTATTGTCAAAACCCTAAATGTTTGCTTTCCTGCATTGCCTGCACACTGCTGCCATCTATTGACAAAACAAATAAACTACGCTAATGCCTTAACTTTCAAGTGTACTTATAACAAGAGACATGAGTATAAAATGACTCATTTTTGGTTTGTCGACAGAAAATGCATAAGATGTAACAGAAATCAGTGCTATTTTCTCCCATTTATTGCCACAGCAGTTTTTCCTCAGACCAAGCGGCAGTAAATCAATTTAATCTGTACTTTTGTGGAATATCTCTCGGCCCGAGTCGATGACACAGTGCACGACCTGAAGACATCATTGCACGAGCATGTGGACTCAACAGTGGAGCGTAAACTTGGCCAATTCAAACGTGAACTGTCCTCGATAGTTCGGTCTGGTCTGGTCGAGTGCATCCGTGCACAAGGGCAAAATCAAAATTGGCGAGTCGAAACCACCTACACGCCTTTGTCTCCTTATCAACAAAATCTCCCAATTGAAGTTCCGCCGATAGCCAGCCATTCCATCAGCTTCTTTCAAGGTATTCCACCGCCTTTGGCGAGTACTGACCATGAAGTGGGAACCGTCATGCCGACAACAAATATATGTATTGCCGATATTATATTTCCTTCCGGCCATTCTATATCCATTCCACTACACAACGATTCAAATCGAAGTCTTTTCGAAGACATTGCCGAACAACAATCAACTCAAGACCATTTTCTACCTTCTTCTTGCGGTGAATCAACGGATATATCTTCTTTTGAGTCCGATTTGAATAATAATACCGAACAGAACACTTCATCCGAGTCTGCACAGACAATCAACAACAACAACGAACAACAAATCAACAATCAGGAACTACTCGATGGTTCATTAGTTATTCCATTAATGGATCAGTTCGATTCAAATCACTCTTCATCACCTTCTCCGAGCGATCATCAATCTGGTGACGATCATGGCGATGAAGATGATGAACTCGATACAAGTGACCCTTTGAACGAATCAAACAATCAGTCTCAAGTGGTCGGAACCAATCTCGAACATCCTTTGAACAGCAACATTCCTTCGGACGATGTAAATGACGACAACGGCCATGGTACACTCGAAGGAGCCGAAGCACCTCTGTTTAAGGTCAATCAGCCCAACACTGATCAAAATCCTTCGCCCAATTCTACTTTCCGTACTGTTCACCAGAATGTAATGACCATATTTAGTGACGATGATGATTCAGAAGATGAAGGTGATCCCTCTAATCGTGAATCGAGCGCAATAGAATCGAAACAAAAATCTGTTCCATCGAATGACCAATCCAACAAGAAGGTGAAACATGTTTGCCAAATTAGTGATGAGAGTGCCGAGGATGGTAAGAATGGTAACATGATAATCTATTTGAATTGCACCGAATTGGACTGTAATGATCGCTTGAAATCGATTGATGATATACGCCTTCACCTCACCACCAAACATGGTCTCCTTTCCTACCAGTGTTATGCTCTTGTATGCAACCATCGTGGATGCGAAACTGGGTGAGTGGCTTTGTGTTTGATTATCACATTTTTTATTTATGTTTTTTATGTTCCAGTGATGGCCTTCAATGTCACATTCGTGACCGCCACAATGATGCGACTGAGTTTGTCTGTCCTACTTGTGGCCAATCATTTCGTTCCCAAACTACTGTGAACCATCATCTGAATATGATGCATCACACGGGCAAATTTCAGTGCAACATCGTGGACTAATGCAAACATGTTGGTGACACTCGTCAAGAGATGTATCTACATTTGCAACGATACAAGTTCCACCGCACTCGAGCCTATCGAGCCCAATGTGATCAGCGTTCAGTTACCTTTGTCAACCAAGCCCAACTGAACACTCGCTTCAATCCATTTCGGTGCACTTGGCCCGACTGTCTCGTTCGAACCTATCTACGCGGCTCAATGGTCACACACATTCGAGTGAAACATTTTCGATTGCCGGTCACCAAGAAAGAACAAATTGCGTTGAATATTGTTGATGGCCGTGATCCGACTGATTACTTTGAAGTGGTCACCATCCATCAGGAGGATTAGATTTGTGGTTGCGAGTTGTGGTGAGATTTGTTGCTATTTGTACACACGATCTATCTGAATTTGAACAAGTGACATTCCTGAATAAGTGAATATTGACTGTAACAAAATATAATATGACATGAACTCTTGTACGCACGTAGAATGCAAAACTAAATTCATATTTTTGTTTTATAAATTATCACTTTTTTAATATTAAAATATTCTTTTCAACAAATGAAATATTACAAAGGAATTGAACTCAAAATGAAAGGTGTGTTTATAGTACGTTACTAGTAAGGATATATACAAATAGATAATAGATATGGATATGTGAACAATAAGTTTACAACTGTTCCAGTGAATAAATAATGTCAGAACCAGAAAAAGTTAATTGTTTACTTGTTCCAGGATACTCTTCAAGATCGATTGTGTGCAGTTTCGGGAATCGAGTCAAGGCTTGTCGGGCCAATCGCTTGCACTCATGAACTTTTGGCCATACTTCTGGCCGATCCTTAATGGCATTCCATCCACCATCGTAGCCACAAACTCGGCAGAGGGAACTAGTGTGTGTCATTTGGAGGACTTGTACATTGGGAAACAGTTGTGGTAGTCGAAATGATTCGAGATCGTGGTGAGATTGAGTGGTCACACTGATAGTCAATAGAAGCACAGAACGAATTGGGGCCAGCCCGTGGAGTTTATAATTGTCAGGAATCAGTACCAACTTGAGATGGAGCAAGTGTTGTAACTGAAAATAAAATAAAAAATACAATTAAGGCTGGAAAAGTTGGGTGACACGATCATTACTTGAGCCAAATTTTGAAAACTAGTTTGAAGTGATCCGTTAGTCAGTACAAAAGAAAGATATTGAACCGAAGTGAAACGATGACAGAATGTCTCAAGATTATCCAAAACAACTTGGTCGTTTCCGCGTACAAAAGTGGAAAAGTATCCAACTTGGTAGAATTTGGCCGCCAGTTTGGGAGAGAATTGAAGACATTCACTCAAATCTAAGAAAGCATCGCTGCTAATTTGTGTGATCACATCTGCATTGGCGTACTGAGTAATGCAGCGGGCCCACTTCCGTTGATCAAACTGTGAGCTGAAGGCGAGGCTGTTCAACTGAGAACAGATCTTCAGTTCAGGCTCGTACTTCACCCATGAAAAGTCGAGCTGTATTTTCAGGTGGCGCAATGAGCCTAGTCGGTTGAGAGATTCAAACAAATTTCGTATGAGACTTTCTTCCGGATGAGCCAAAATATAACTGCATTTAACCGAAAGTGTTAAAACCACCAGACTATCCCGCCAGTAGTCGAGCATACGAGTTATCTAAAATATCAAGAAAAATTAGGTGGACTGAGATAGACTGCAGACAATAGATTACCTGAGTGAGCACTTCGGGTAGAAAGTATCCGTAAACCTCGTCTTGAATAACCGTGAGATTGGAAATGTTCGGAAATGAATCCATCAAACCATTGGTAAAAGGTTCGGCGAGTATCTGTGCTGATGCAACATTCGGCACAATCACCACATTGCGTTTATCGACATTTGACCGAACCAGCCAAGGAGAACCATCATCCCGATGGATCTTGTAAATCAGTTCACTTCTATACAGATAATCTGGTTCTAACTCTTTCACCGCCGAATCGGTCTGAACAATTTTCAAAGCACAGCGGCGAACCAGAACAGTGGGAAGAACAAGGCGCCAACGGCTGCAAACCAACCCAACAACCGCAAGTAGATCCGAAAGTGGCAAGTGCATAAAAATGGCAATCAAACACAGCTCGGGAAAAGGATCCAGAGAAGGAGCCATTTTGGCGAGGAAAATATGCCGAAAAGTAACAGAATAGAAATCAAATGATCGCTTCGTAGCAAACTTCGTAGAACACACAGCCGAGCTGCACGAGATGACACAATAAATGCGAATGTTATCCTTGAGTGGAACCGTTCATAGAGTATGTTATTTGGTAAAATATGCAATTCAAATATGGATTTGTCATTATAAATATGTCAATAATGTCAACACTCGGTCCAGTACATTTCAACTGATAGATTGTATTCACATCTGGTAATTCCTTCTTGGCTTGTCGGGTTACATATCAAATTAGCTTTACATTCGTGGATTAAAGTGAGACTCAATAGAAATATGTTCAATTATCAACAGACAATTGGGCAATGTTGTGCACCGAATGAATTGTGTTCAGAATCGAGGACAGCGAGTGACCCGAATTGTACAACACAATCAAACAGCTCAATTTGCTAAAACCGAGCAACAATTTCGAATCAAACAAACTCAACCATTGCATGCCTCAACATTGACAAATATTTCCCACTGATGAATTAAACTCAAATTGTGTGTTATTATAAATGAGAGACGTGTTTACAAAGTATTTTGTGATTTATATAAATAATGAAAATATGTTAACAAGTTTACAACTGTTCTAGTGACTTAAAAGTGTCATAGTGAGTAAGAGTGCCATTGCTCGTTCTAGGATACTGTTTCAGCCTGATTGTGTGCAGCTTCGGGAATCGAGTCAGTGCTTGTCGGACCATTCGCTTGCATTCGTGAACTTTTGACCGCACTTCAGGGATGTCCCTGTCTGAATCATGAACATCGTAGTCACAATCACGACAGACTGAGCTGTAGTGCGACATTTGAAGTACTTGCACATTGGGAAACAGTCCCGACAGTAGAAATGATTCGAGAGTCTGGTGAGATTGAGTGTTCGCTATGATTGTTAAGAGACGCACCGAACGAATTGGAGTGAGCGGGCGTGGGTCAAAATCACCAGAAGATATGAACAATTCGAGATGGATCAAGTGATGCAACTGAAAATGATGAAAACTATGAAGAGACGAGAACATTCATGATGGGATCATTACCTTTGACAAACTAGGAACAATCTTATAAAGTGAGCGAAACGATAATTGGGCCGTTAAATGACGGATCGAAGTGAAACGAGCAAAAAATGTCTCGATCATATCTAAATCGTTAATTTCGTCAAAATTTTCAAAGAGATTGCGTCCTAGCTGGTTGAATTTAGCCGCCAATGTAGGTGGGAATTCATCAAAAACTACCGAATTGTTTGTGCTAATTTGTGTGATTAGCTTCGTATTGGCGTACTGCCGAATCGAGTGAATCATCCAATTTGGATGATCATTCTGGTTAATGGTGAAGGCGAGTGTGTTCAATTGCGATAAAATCCGCAATTCAGGTTCAAAATTCAATGAGAGAAAAGTGAAATCAATTTTCAGATGGCGCAATGAGCGTAGACGGCCGATCGATTCCAACAAATTTCGGACGAATGGATCAATGTTTGGGTGAGCGCGGAAACCTGTCCGGAAACTGATGGATATAGTTAAGGACACCAAACTGTCCTGCCAGTAATCGAGCATGTGAGTAATCTGTTACGTATGGGAAATATTATAAAGACTGAGATTGACCATTCAACAGATAATAGATTACATGAGTTAACACTTCGGGCAACTAGTCTTTGGTGACCGATAGTTGCGTAATGGTGAGATTGGTTATGTTCGGTAGTGAATGCACTAGGGCATTTGACATGTTTTCAGTGATTGTCTGCCGTGAAGAGCGCCTCAGTACAACCTTCGGCACTACAACCACATCCCAAGTATCGACTAATTGTCGCAACACCCAAGGTCAACCATTACGGACCATGTAAATCAGTTTACTCCCATACTGATAATCGGGTTCGAACTGTTTCATCACCAGTTCCTTCTGGACAATCTTCAAAGTATGACGGGGAGCCAGTACGGTGGGAAGAACACGACGCCAACAGGCACAAACCAGGCCATCAACTGTGAGAAGATCCGACAAGGGTAAATGTACAAATATGGCAATCAGACACAGCTCGGGGAATGGATCCTAGGAAGGAGCCATTTTGGTGACGATAATATGACGAAAAGTAACAGAATCGAGACAAAACGAATTGAGAATATTGCCGACAATACAATTTGATGTAACAACTAGCGAGAATAACCACAAACAGCAAACAGAATGTGTCGCTAACTAGAAACGAGAAATGAGCCAGTTGGGAGCAAATAGCCTTGAAAATGATTTTCTCAAAACAGACCAACCAAAATAAAATAAATGTGATAGGTAGTATGTGATATGTCAAGGTCTGCCAAATTAAAGGATCAATTAATGCAGTTCAAGCAGTTTCACGTATCTGTATGTCGGTATCTTAATCGGTAGAGTACTAGGTCTTCAGAATTAAGGATCAATTAATACATTTCAAGCAGTTTCACGTATCACAATGTCGGTATCTTAATCGGTAGAGTACTAGGTCTTCAGAATTAAGGATCAATTAATACATTTCAAGCAGTTTCACGTATCACAATGTCGGTATCTTAATCGGTAGAGTACTAGGTCTTCAGAATTAAGGATCAATTAATACATTTCAAGCAGTTTCACGTATCTGTATGTCGGTATGTTAATCGGTAGAGTACTAGGTCTCCAGAATTAAGGATCAATTAATACATTTCAAGCAGTTTCACGTATCTGTATGTCGGTATGTTAATCGGTAGAGTACTAGGTCTTCAGAATTAAGGATCAATTAATACATTTCAAGCAGTTTCACGTATCACAATGTCGGTATGTTAATCGGTAGAGTACTAGGTCTTCAGAATTAAGGATCAATTAATACATTTCAAGCAGTTTCACGTATCACAATGTCGGTATGTTAATCGGTAGAGTACTAGGTCTTCAGAATTAAGGATCAATTAATACATTTCAAGCAGTTTCACGTATCACAATGTCGGTATCTTAATCGGTAGAGTACTAGGTCTTCAGAATTAAGGATCAATTAATACATTTCAAGCAGTTTCACGTATCACAATGTCGGTATGTTAATCGGTAGAGTACTAGGTCTTCAGAATTAAGGATCAATTAATACATTTCAAGCAGTTTCACGTATCTGTATGTCGGTATGTTAATCGGTAGAGTACTAGGTCTTCAGAATTAAGGATCAATTAATACATTTCAAGCAGTTTCACGTATCACAATGTCGGTATGTTAATCGGTAGAGTACTAGGTCTTCAGAATTAAGGATCAATTAATACATTTCAAGCAGTTTCACGTATCACAATGTCGGTATCTTAATCGGTAGAGTACTAGGTCTTCAGAATTAAATGATCAATTAATACATTTCAAGCAGTTTCACGTATCACAATGTCGGTATCTTAATCGGTAGAGTACTAGGTCTTCAGAATTAAATGATCAATTAATACATTTCAAGCAGTTTCACGTATCTGTATGTCGGTATCTTAATCGGTAGAGTACTAGGTCTTCAGAATTAAGGATCAATTAATACATTTCAAGCAGTTTCACGTATCACAATGTCGGTATCTTAATCGGTAGAGTACTAGGTCTTCAGAATTAAGGATCAATTAATACATTTCAAGCAGTTTCACGTATCACAATGTCGGTATCTTAATCGGTAGAGTACTAGGTCTTCAGAATTAAGGATCAATTAATACATTTCAAGCAGTTTCACGTATCACAATGTCGGTATCTTAATCGGTAGAGTACTAGGTCTTCAGAATTAAGGATCAATTAATACATTTCAAGCAGTTTCACGTATCACAATGTCGGTATGTTAATCGGTAGAGTACTAGGTCTTCAGAATTAAGGATCAATTAATACATTTCAAGCAGTTTCACGTATCACAATGTCGGTATGTTAATCGGTAGAGTACTAGGTCTTCAGAATTAAGGATCAATTAATACATTTCAAGCAGTTTCACGTATCTGTATGTCGGTATGTTAATCGGTAGAGTACTAGGTCTTCAGAATTAAAGGATCAATTAATACATTTCAAGCAGTTTCACGTATCACAATGTCGGTATCTTAATCGGTAGAGTACTAGGTCTTCAGAATTAAAGGATCAATTAATACAGTTCAAGCAGTTTCACGTATCACAATGTCGGTATCTTAATCGGTAGAGTACTAGGTCTTCAGAATTAAGGATCAATTAATACATTTCAAGCAGTTTCACGTATCACAATGTCGGTATCTTAATCGGTGGTGTACTAGGTCTTCAGAATTAAGGATCAATTAATACATTTCAAGCAGTTTCACGTATCACAATGTCGGTATCTTAATCGGTAGAGTACTAGGTCTTCAGAATTAAAGGATCAATTAATACATTTCAAGCAGTTTCACGTATCACAATGTCGGTATCTTAATCGGTAGAGTACTAGGTCTTCAGAATTAAAGGATCAATTAATACATTTCAAGCAGTTTCACGTATCACAATGTCGGTATCTTAATCGGTAGAGTACTAGGTCTTCAGAATTAAAGGATCAATTAATACAGTTCAAGCAGTTTCACGTATCACAATGTCGGTATCTTAATCGGTAGAGTACTAGGTCTTCAGAATTAAGGATCAATTAATACAGTTCAAGCAGTTTCACGTATCACAATGTCGGTATCTTAATCGGTGGTTTACTAGGTCTTCAGAATTAAAGATCAATTAATACAGTTCAAGCAGTTTCACGTATCACAATGTCGGTATCTTAATCGGTAGAGTACTAGGTCTTCAGAATTAAGGATCAATTAATACATTTCAAGCAGTTTCACGTATCACAATGTCGGTATGTTAATCGGTAGAGTACTAGGTCTTCAGAATTAAGGATCAATTAATACATTTCAAGCAGTTTCACGTATCACAAGGTCGGTATGTTAATCGGTAGAGTACTAGGTCTTCAGAATTAAGGATCAATTAATACATTTCAAGCAGTTTCACGTATCACAATGTCGGTATCTTAATCGGTAGAGTACTAGGTCTTCAGAATTAAGGATCAATTAATACAGTTCAAGCAGTTTCACGTATCACAATGTCGGTATCTTAATCGGTAGAGTACTAGGTCTTCAGAATTAAAGGATCAATTAATACAGTTCAAGCAGTTTCACGTATCACAATGTCGGTATCTTAATCGGTAGAGTACTAGGTCTTCAGAATTAAAGGATCAATTAATACATTTCAAGCAGTTTCACGTATCTGTATGTCGGTATCTTAATCGGTAGAGTACTAGGTCTTCAGAATTAAAGGATCAATTAATGCAGTTCAAGCAGTTTCACGTATCACAATGTCGGTATCTTAATCGGTAGAGTACTAGGTCTTCAGAATTAAAGGATCAATTAAGGATCAATTAATGCAGTTCAAGCAGTTTCACGTATCTGTATGTCGGTATCTTAATCGGTAGAGTACTAGGTCTTCAGAATTAAAGGATCAATTAATGCAGTTCAAGCAGTTTCACGTATCTGTATGTCGGTATCTTAATCGGTAGAGTACTCAAGCAGTTTCACGTATCACAATGTCGGTATCTTAATCGGTAGAGTACTAGGTCTTCAGAATTAAAGGATCAATTAATACATTTCAAGCAGTTTCACGTATCACAATGTCGGTATCTTAATCGGTAGAGTACTAGGTCTTCAGAATTAAAGGATCAATTAATACAGTTCAAGCAGTTTCACGTATCTGTATGTCGGTATCTTAATCGGTAGAGTACTAGGTCTTCAGAATTAAGGATCAATTAATGCAGTTCAAGCAGTTTCACGTATCACAATGTCGGTATCTTAATCGGTGGTGTACTAGGTCTTCAGAATTAAGGATCAATTAATGCAGTTCAAGCAGTTTCACGTATCACAATGTCGGTATCTTAATCGGTGGTGTACTAGGTCTTCAGAATTAAGGATCAATTAATGCAGTTCAAGCAGTTTCACGTATCATTATGTCGGTATCTTAATCGGTAGAGTACTAGGTCTTCAGAATTAAGGATCAATTAATACATTTCAAGCAGTTTCACGTATCACAATGTCGGTATGTTAATCGGTAGAGTACTAGGTCTTCAGAATTAAGGATCAATTAATACATTTCAAGCAGTTTCACGTATCTGTATGTCGGTATGTTAATCGGTAGAGTACTAGGTCTTCAGAATTAAGGATCAATTAATACATTTCAAGCAGTTTACGTATCTGTATGTCGGTATGTTAATCGGTAGAGTACTAGGTCTTCAGAATTAAGGATCAATTAATACATTCCTTTTTCTTATCTTCTTCTTCTTCATAACTTCAAGCAGTTTCACGTATCTGTATGTCGGTATCTTAATCGGTAGAGTACTAGGTCTTCAGAATTAAATGATCAATTAATACATTTCAAGCAGTTTCACGTATCTGTATGTCGGTATCTTAATCGGTAGAGTACTAGGTCTTCAGAATTAAGGATCAATTAATACAGTTCAAGCAGTTTCACGTATCACAATGTCGGTATCTTAATCGGTGGTGTAATAGGTCTTCAGAATTAAGGATCAATTAATACATTTCAAGCAGTTTCACGTATCACAATGTCGGTATGTTAATCGGTAGAGTACTAGGTCTTCAGAATTAAGGATCAATTAATACATTTCAAGCAGTTTCACGTATCTGTATGTCGGTATCTTAATCGGTAGAGTACTAGGTCTTCAGAATTAAGGATCAATTAATACATTTCAAGCAGTTTCACGTATCACAATGTCGGTATGTTAATCGGTAGTGTACTAGGTCTTCAGAATTAAGGATCAATTAATACAGTTCAAGCAGTTTCACGTATCACAATGTCGGTATCTTAATCGGTGGTGTACTAGGTCTTCAGAATTAAGGATCAATTAATACAGTTCAAGCAGTTTCACGTATCACAATGTCGGTATCTTAATCGGTGGTGTACTAGGTCTTCAGAATTAAGGATCAATTAATACATTTCAAGCAGTTTCACGTATCACAATGTCGGTATCTTAATCGGTGGTGTACTAGGTCTTCAGAATTAAGGATCAATTAATACAGTTCAAGCAGTTTCACGTATCACAATGTCGGTATGTTAATCGGTGGAGTACTAGGTCTTCAGAATTAAGGATCAATTAATACATTTCAAGCAGTTTCACGTATCACAATGTCGGTATGTTAATCGGTAGAGTACTAGGTCTTCAGAATTAAGGATCAATTAATACATTTCAAGCAGTTTCACGTATCACAATGTCGGTATGTTAATCGGTAGAGTACTAGGTCTTCAGAATTAAGGATCAATTAATACATTTCAAGCAGTTTCACGTATCTGTATGTCGGTATCTTAATCGGTAGAGTACTAGGTCTTCAGAATTAAGGATCAATTAATACATTTCAAGCAGTTTCACGTATCTGTATGTCGGTATCTTAATCGGTAGAGTACTAGGTCTTCAGAATTAAGGATCCAATTAATACATTTCAAGCAGTTTCACGTATCTGTATGTCGGTATCTTAATCGGTAGAGTACTAGGTCTTCAGAATTAAGGATCAATTAATACATTTCAAGCAGTTTCACGTATCACAATGTCGGTATCTTAATCGGTGGTGTACTAGGTCTTCAGAATTAAGGATCAATTAATACATTTCAAGCAGTTTCACGTATCACAATGTCGGTATCTTAATCGGTGGTGTACTAGGTCTTCAGAATTAAGGATCAATTAATACATTTCAAGCAGTTTCACGTATCACAATGTCGGTATCTTAATCGGTGGTGTACTAGGTCTTCAGAATTAAGGATCAATTAATACATTTCAAGCAGTTTCACGTATCTGTATGTCGGTATCTTAATCGGTAGAGTACTAGGTCTTCAGAATTAAGGATCAATTAATACATTTCAAGCAGTTTCACGTATCTGTATGTCGGTATCTTAATCGGTAGAGTACTAGGTCTTCAGAATTAAGGATCAATTAATACATTTCAAGCAGTTTCACGTATCACAATGTCGGTATGTTAATCGGTAGAGTACTAGGTCTTCAGAATTAAGGATCAATTAATACATTTCAAGCAGTTTCACGTATCACAATGTCGGTATCTTAATCGGTGGTGTACCAGGAATGCAAGAAAGTTACAACAATTGCTTTCGGGTTTTTCAAAACGAGATTGCATAAACAAAACCAAAGGGTGTATAGACGTTCTATAGCTCGTTGGAAAGGTTAAAGTACCTATTTTACGAAAATGTGAAGAAATATTAAGATTCTCTTATCTATATTCAAATCTGGCTCTATCAAAATTCGATTTTTAAAGTGGTCATTTTTTCATGTCAATTTTTGACTGCCCATAACTTGATGAAGGAGTGTCCAAATTTTATATTCAGCACCAGAAAATTATTCTACAGATTGTGCTGAACGCGAGGATGTGCTGGATCGCCTTTTTCCGTGGTGATTTGGCTGAGAAATCGTTGTTTTAGTGAAAAAAAATCAAATCTACCGAATCACCCGAAAGTGAAGTTGCGGCTTCTTTCGGCAGTGCGGCTAGTGTTTTTGTTTATGTTACTGCAGATTGATTGTTTCAATTTGATTTGTAACCGATAAATGTTTGACTGCGAAATGATATTTGGGTTTTCTGAGCTGACAAGTGGGATACTGACTATTTCGAGTACTGGGAATCCGATTTTGATGTCCATTTTGTGATTGGGCGTCAGGGCCCCAGCAGGGGGAGCTTTAAAATTTTAAATTCAATTTTTTCGTGACGCCCTGACGCCCAATTAGAAAATGGAGACCAAAATCGGATTCCCAGTACTCGAAATAGTCAGTACACTACTCGTAATCTTATTAATTCCGAATTCTATTCAGCCGGAAATCATAGATTCATTGAACACAATCAAAAAGCACTAGCCGCACTGCCGAAAGATCTTCTAGAAGCCGCAACTTCACTTTCGGGTGATTCGGTAGATTTGATTTTTTTCACTAAAACAACGATTTCTCAGCCAAATCACCACGGAAAAAGGCGATTCAGCACATCCTCGCGTTCAGCACAACCTGTAGAATAATTTTCTGGTGCATAATATAAAATTTGGACACTCCTTCTTCAAGTTATGGGCAGTCAAAAATTGACATAAAAAAATGACCACTTTAAAAATCGAATTTTGATCGAGCCAGATTTCAATATAGATAAGACAATCGTAATATTTCTATACATTTTCAGAAACTAGGTACTTTTAACTTTCCAACGCGTTATAGAACTCATATGAACCATTTGTTGTTGCCAGATTAATCGCTTGTTGTCGAACCCGAAAGCAATTGTTGTAACTTTCTTGCCGACCTGGTACTAGGTCTTCAGAATTAAGGATCAATTAATACAGTTCAAGCAGTTTCACGTATCACAATGTCGGTATCTTAATCGGTGGTGTACTAGGTCTTCAGAATTAAGGATCAATTAATACAGTTCAAGCAGTTTCACGTATCTGTATGTCGGTATGTTAATCGGTAGAGTACTAGGTCTTCAGAATTAAGGATCAATTAATACATTTCAAGCAGTTTCACGTATCACAATGTCGGTATGTTAATCGGTAGAGTACTAGGTCTTCAGAATTAAGGATCAATTAATACAGTTCAAGCAGTTTCACGTTTCTCAATGTCGGTATCTTAATCGGTGGTGTACTAGGTCTTCAGAATTAAGGATCATTTAATACAGTTCAAGCAGTTTCACGTATCTGTATGTCGGTATCTTAATCGGTGGTGTACTAGGTCTTCAGAATTAAGGATCAATTAATACAGTTCAAGCAGTTTCACGTATCACAATGTCGGTATCTTAATCGGTGGTGTACTAGGTCTTCAGAATTAAGGATCAATTAATACAGTTCAAGCAGTTTCACGTATCTCTATGTCGGTATCTTAATCGGTGGTGTACTAGGTCTTCAGAATTAAGGATCAATTAATACAGTTCAAGCAGTTTCACGTATCACAATGTCGGTATCTTAATCGGTGGTGTACTAGGTCTTCAGAATTAAGGATCAATTAATACATTTCAAGCAGTTTCACGTATCTGTATGTCGGTATGTTAATCGGTAGAGTACTAGGTCTTCAGAATTAAGGATCAATTAATACATTTCAAGCAGTTTCACGTATCTGTATGTCGGTATGTTAATCGGTAGAGTACTAGGTCTTCAGAATTAAGGATCAATTAATACATTTCAAGCAGTTTCACGTATCACAATGTCGGTATCTTAATCGGTAGAGTACTAGGTCTTCAGAATTAAAGAATCAATTAATACATTTCAAGCAGTTTCACGTATCACAATGTCGGTATGTTAATCGGTAGAGTACTAGGTCTTCAGAATTAAGGATCAATTAATACATTTCAAGCAGTTTCACGTATCTGTATGTCGGTATGTTAATCGGTAGAGTACTAGGTCTTCAGAATTAAGGATCAATTAATACATTTCAAGCAGTTTCACGTATCACAATGTCGGTATCTTAATCGGTGGTGTACTAGGTCTTCAGAATTAAGGATCAATTAATACAGTTCAAGCAGTTTCACGTATCTGTATGTCGGTATCTTAATCGGTAGAGTACTAGGTCTTCAGAATTAAAGGATCAATTAATACATTTCAAGCAGTTTCACGTATCTGTATGTCGGTATGTTAATCGGTAGAGTACTAGGGTCTTCAGAATTAAATGATCAATTAATACATTTCAAGCAGTTTCACGTATCTGTATGTCGGTATCTTAATCGGTAGAGTACTAGGTCTTCAGAATTAAGGATCAATTAATACATTTCAAGCAGTTTCACGTATCACAATGTCGGTATGTTAATCGGTAGAGTACTAGGTCTTCAGAATTAAGGATCAATTAATACATTTCAAGCAGTTTCACGTATCACAATGTCGGTATGTTAATCGGTAGAGTACTAGGTCTTCA
This sequence comes from Rhizoglyphus robini, assembly GCA_023373905.1. Lineage (NCBI taxonomy): Eukaryota > Metazoa > Arthropoda > Arachnida > Sarcoptiformes > Acaridae > Rhizoglyphus > Rhizoglyphus robini. The sequence continues at coordinate 949,651 of JAKIJQ010000020.1, forward strand.
GAATTAAGGATCAATTAATACATTTCAAGCAGTTTCACGTATCTGTATGTCGGTATCTTAATCGGTAGAGTACTAGGTCTTCAGAATTAAGGATCAATTAATACATTTCAAGCAGTTTCACGTATCACAATGTCGGTATCTTAATCGGTGGTGTACTAGGTCTTCAGAATTAAGGATCAATTAATACAGTTCAAGCAGTTTCACGTATCACAATGTCGGTATCTTAATCGGTGGTGTACTAGGTCTTCAGAATTAAGGATCAATTAATACAGTTCAAGCAGTTTCACGTATCACAATGTCGGTATCTTAATCGGTGGTGTACTAGGTCTTCAGAATTAAGGATCAATTAATACAGTTCAAGCAGTTTCACGTATCACAATGTCGGTATGTTAATCGGTAGAGTACTAGGTCTTCAGAATTAAGGATCAATTAATACATTTCAAGCAGTTTCACGTATCTGTATGTCGGTATCTTAATCGGTAGAGTACTAGGTCTTCAGAATTAAGGATCAATTAATACATTTCAAGCAGTTTCAAGTTTCTGTATGTCGGTATGTTAATCGGTAGAGTACTAGGTCTTCAGAATTAAGGAACAAATAATACATTTCAAGCAGTTTCACGTATCTGTATGTCGGTATCTTAATCGGTAGAGTACTAGGTCTTCAGAATTAAATGATCAATTAATACATTTCAAGCAGTTTCACGTATCTGTATGTCGGTATCTTAATCGGTGGTGTACTAGGTCTTCAGAATTAAGGATCAATTAATACAGTTCAAGCAGTTTCACGTTTCACAATGTCGGTATCTTAATCGGTGGTGTACTAGGTCTTCAGAATTAAGGATCAATTAATACACTTCAAGCAGTTTCACTTTTCAGAATGTCGGGATCTTAAACAGTGGTGTACTAGGTCTTCAGAATTAAGGATCAATTAATACATTTCAAGCAGTTTCACGTATCTGTATGTCGGTATGTTAATCGGTAGAGTACTAGGTCTTCAGAATTAAGGATCAATTAATACATTTCAAGCAGTTTCACGTATCACAATGTCGGTATCTTAATCGGTGGTGTACTAGGTCTTCAGAATTAAGGATCAATTAATACAGTTCAAGCAGTTTCACGTATCACAATGTCGGTATCTTAATCGGTGGTGTACTAGGTCTTCAGAATTAAGGATCAATTAATACAGTTGAAGCAGTTTCACGTATCACAATGTCGGTATCTTAATCGGTGGTGTACTAGGTCTTCAGAATTAAGGATCAATTAATACATTTCAAGCAGTTTCACGTATCACAATGTCGGTATCTTAATCGGTGGTGTACTAGGTCTTCAGAATTAAGGATCAATTAATACAGTTCAAGCAGTTTCACGTATCACAATGTCGGTATCTTAATCGGTGGTGTACTAGGTCTTCAGAATTAAGGATCAATTAATACAGTTCAAGCAGTTTCACGTATCACAATGTCGGTATCTTAATCGGTGGTGTACTAGGTCTTCAGAATTAAGGATCAATTAATACAGTTCAAGCAGTTTCACGTATCACAATGTCGGTATGTTAATCGGTAGAGTACTAGGTCTTCAGAATTAAGGATCAATTAATACATTTCAAGCAGTTTCACGTATCTGTATGTCGGTATCTTAATCGGTAGAGTACTAGGTCTTCAGAATTAAGGATCAATTAATACATTTCAAGCAGTTTCACGTATCTGTATGTCGGTATCTTAATCGGTAGAGTACTAGGTCTTCAGAATTAAGGATCAATTAATACATTTCAAGCAGTTTCACGTATCTGTATGTCGGTATCTTAATCGGTAGAGTACTAGGTCTTCAGAATTAAGGATCAATTAATACATTTCAAGCAGTTTCACGTATCACAATGTCGGTATCTTAATCGGTGGTGTACTAGGTCTTCAGAATTAAGGATCAATTAATACATTTCAAGCAGTTTCACGTATCACAATGTCGGTATCTTAATCGGTGGTGTACTAGGTCTTCAGAATTAAGGATCAATTAATACATTTCAAGCAGTTTCACGTATCACAATGTCGGTATCTTAATCGGTGGTGTACTAGGTCTTCAGAATTAAGGATCAATTAATACATTTCAAGCAGTTTCACGTATCTGTATGTCGGTATCTTAATCGGTAGAGTACTAGGTCTTCAGAATTAAGGATCAATTAATACATTTCAAGCAGTTTCACGTATCTGTATGTCGGTATGTTAATCGGTAGAGTACTAGGTCTTCAGAATTAAGGATCAATTAATACATTTCAAGCAGTTTCACGTATCACAATGTCGGTATGTTAATCGGTAGAGTACTAGGTCTTCAGAATTAAGGATCAATTAATACATTTCAAGCAGTTTCACGTATCACAATGTCGGTATCTTAATCGGTGGTGTACCAGGTCTGCAAGATAGTTACAACAATTGCTTTCGGGTTTTTCAAAACGAGATTGCATAAACAAAACCAAAGGGTGTATACACGTTCCATAGCTCGTTGGAAAGGTTAAAGTACCTATTTTACGAAAATGAGAAGAAATATTAAGATTCTCTTATCTATATTCAAATCTGGCTCTATCAAAATTCGATTTTTAAAGTGGCCATTTTTGCATGTCAATTTTTGGCTGCCCATAACTTGATGGAGGAGTGTCCAAACTTCATGTTCTGCACCAGAAAATTATTCTACAGATTGTGCTGAACGCGAGGATGGGCTTGATCGCCTTTTTCCGTGGTAATTTGGCCGAGAAATTGCAGTTTTAGTGAAAAAAAATCAAATCTACCGAATCACCCGAAAGTGAAGTTGCGGCTTCTTTCGGCAGTGCGGCTAGTGCTTTTGTTTATGTTACTGCTGATTGATTGTTTCAATTTGATTTGTAATAAATGATTGACTGCGAAGTGATATTTGTGTTTTATGAGCTGACAAGTAGGATACTGACTATTTCGAGTACTGGGAATCCGATTTTGAAGTCCATTTTGTGATTGGGCGTCAGGGCGCCAGCAGGGGGAGCTTTAAAATTTTGAATTCAACTTTTTAGTGACGCCCTGACGCCCAATCACAAAATGGAGACCAAAATCGGATTCCCGGTACTCGAAATAGTCAGTGCACTACTCGTTATCTCATTAATTCCGAATACTATTCAGCCGGTAATCATTGATTCATTGAACACAATCAAAAAGCACTAGCCGCACTGCCGAAAGAAGCCGCAACTTCACTTTCGGGTGAATCGGTAGATTTGATTTTTTTCACTAAAACAACGATTTCTCAGCCAAATCACCACGGAAAAAGGCGATTCAGCACATCCTCGCGTTCAGCACAACCTGTAGAATAATTTTCTGGTGCATAATATAAAATTTGGACACTCCTTCTTCAAGTTATAGGCAGTCAAAAATTTACATGAAAAAATGACCACTTTAAAAATCGAATTTTGATCGAGCCAGATTTCAATATAGATAAGACAATCGTAATATTTCTATACATTTTCAGAAACTAGGTACTTTTAACTTTCCAACGCGTTATAGAACTCATATGAACCATTTGTTGTTGCCAGATTAATCGCTTGTTGTCGAACCCGAAAGCAATTGTTGTAACTTTCTTGCCGACCTGGTACTAGGTCTTCAGAATTAAGGATCAATTAATACATTTCAAGCAGTTTCACGTATCACAATGTCGGTATGTTAATCGGTAGAGTACTAGGTCTTCAGAATTAAGGATCAATTAATACATTTCAAGCAGTTTCACGTATCACAATGTCGGTATCTTAATCGGTAGAGTACTAGGTCTTCAGAATTAAAGAATCAATTAATACATTTCAAGCAGTTTCACGTATCACAATGTCGGTATGTTAATCGGTAGAGTACTAGGTCTTCAGAATTAAGGATCAATTAATACATTTCAAGCAGTTTCACGTATCACAATGTCGGTATGTTAATCGGTAGAGTACTAGGTCTTCAGAATTAAGGATCAATTAATACATTTCAAGCAGTTTCACGTATCACAATGTCGGTATCTTAATCGGTAGAGTACTAGGTCTTCAGAATTATAATTCTGTATCTTAATCGGTAGCATACTAGCATACTAGTAAAAAAATCAACTCATAATTGTCAAAAATAGAAACAAACAATTTAATAATTATATTATATGTTTATATAATATAAATTTTATTAATTATTTATTAATTTAATTAATAGTATAGGTAAATAAAATTTGATGCCAACTTGTTGACCAAATAAATTGCAAATGCCATCCGGTTGCAGCATTCAGGCAATAGTCAGCTCATCGAAGCTCATCAGTAATTGTTGTGTAGAAATTAGCTGAATTGGAATAGCCGTGTCCGAGCCGTCAGTGCCGAGAAGATCCTTCAAATCAGCACAACTTGTGTCACATGATGGCAACTCTAGATCAGTGGTAGATTCATCAAAGTATTCATTCAATGACGAAAAGGAACCAATTTGCTATAATAAACCAAACACAAATTAAGACAGACAACAAAGCATTGTGCGCTTACCTCAAGCGAAGCCGATTGGCGTGGATAAAAGATACGAGAACCAGGATTCAGTTTGCTTGTACCTTGCTGTGAGGGCTCATTTCTATAGATACCATCAGTGCATTCGGGTGCAATCTTAAAAGAAGAACCCAATTTTGCCAACGAAGCTTCAGCAGAATCAACACGCGCTGATGCTGACCAATCGATTGGACCAGAAGCAACGACAGTAGAAGCAGCAGCAGCCGTAGAAGGCGTTGGAAGAAGGGCTCGTCGTTGTTGTTGAATCGCGAGAGGAGGCTTCCAGTTAGGCGCTTCCGTACTTGGCATTTCATTTGAAAACGACTGAAGTCGCTGCTGCTGATTTGTACTTTGGTTCCAGGACGAACCAGATCGGTTGCGATTTCGCGGTTGACGATTTCGTTGTTGTTTATTGTTGTTGTAATTTTGAGGGCGAGGATAAAAGGTTGAGGGTGCCAGTGCAGTAGGAAGGTAGAAGGGAGTAGGAACAATAGGAGGAGGAGGAGCACTAGAATCGATAAAGTCGCTTTTGACAGGAAAGGCTGGTGCGCAAGTAGTTGCAGGTGTCTCTTTTGCTCGTGAATAAGCCATTGAAGCTTGGATGGCTTTAATCGAAGTCTTAATATCTTTTAAGGAACGCTTCTTCCCATGTGTGAATTTAGTGTCACCAATGGGATAAGACACACCGGGATTGGGTCGATACGGAGTTTGAGATTCAAGTTGAGAAGTACTGCGACTGTACTGACCATCGTAACCGTAGGCCACACTTTGTGTTGGACTTAATTTAGGCAGACAGATAGCCTGTTCGTTGTTGAATTCATCTACACAAAAATAAACAAAATTAATTCAAATATATAAGTAAGCCAAAAATAAATAAATAAATAAAATAAACATACGTAAAGTAGGTCCGTAATGAGGATGTTCAATGATGTGTGGCTGCTGAACCTGAAGATCGCTACTCTGAAATCTCGAAATCAACCAAGACCAGCTGGAATTAAAGAGAGAAAGCTCCGTCCAGAGACGATACTGGTGCATAAAGCCAACAGCTAGTACAAGCAGTGGATAGGTCACTTTGACACGGTCGTTAATTGGCAGTCGAGCAAGCAAAAGCTTGAGAAGATAGAAATAGTTCACCGAATTGCCTATAGAAAATGAAAGGTTGATATAAAAATTTAATAGAAATTATAATAAAAAATAAATCAAATCAGACATACGGGTTTCGTACGGATTCGATAGTGGATCTTCAAAAGCGAGTGGCAGTGTGAGTTGAGTCTGCCCAGCAGCAGCACCAGGCAGTCGGACAAAGTGAGACCGATACTTGAACAAAAAGGGCCCAAAAGGCAACAACATCTTCCATAGATCGTGCTGGGCCATAAGATCGAGAGCCTTCGGATATAGATGCACCGACAAGTCCACCTTTAGATTTTGAGGCATTCGTGCCAACAGTAGTTTGATCAAATAGTGCGACTGTTCGGGTGGGACACAACTTAAATCTGTGGACGAAATAGACAAAATAAATAAATATAAAATATTTTTTTCTATTTCCAAAAGAGAGCTAATATAGCCAACAAGAGACACTCACCTTTTAGATGCTGAAGATCAACTAAAGGATCATTCACCGCCGCTCCGGCTGCTTTCGGTGACGCCATCTGACTCAGATTCTGAGCCATGGTTGGCCAGTGACGTAACACCGATCAAGTGCTGGCGCGAGCCCAGATTTAGTGCCTGGGAGAGGCAATGTTTGGTTGAGACATAGGCACAGGAAGAAATCGGATGGACGTCTGTTTCTGTATTTTAGAAATGAGCAAATACGGGACAGGATTCGTGAAGAGAAATTTGGCCGATAAAGAAAGAAATAGAAACTAAAGATAAAAGTAGAAATTCTTAGTTAGTTCATAGAGCGCGTGGATAGTTCGTGGATTCGGATCACTTTTACGTATGATGAAATCATACAGATGCGGAAAGGGCACCGCGGTGTTCCAGAACCAGACCAAAAGATCTCGATTGCAGACAGCCAAATAGGCCTCGGGAGTCGAGTGGTAGCGTAACGTTGTTGCTTGTAGAAATAAAAGTCGATAATGCTGATGATGAGCTAGAGAAGAGAAATAAGATCTTATTATCTAGAAGCACTCAAATAGAACTCTCAAAAGCTTGCTCGCAAAAGCGAACAACCAAAAAATAAAACTGAAAGCCAATTTTCAGCAGGTCATAACTTAGCAAAGAAGCGGCCAATTTTCGAGTTGATTACCATAGAATTATTCTGTATTTGTCGTAGAATTAGAGAAAAAGGTTGAGCATCAAATTCGGTTGCAATTTCGCTGAGATATTTAGGTTTTGTGTGCCAAAAAGTAGCAAGAGGAAAAAGAGCACATAAACAACCTTTCTCTAACATGCAACTGGTAGCCATGTAAACAAAAAACAGTGGCTTCATCTACCGAGACAGTCTGCAACTACATTTCGGCAAATTGAATTGACCTGACTTGTCTGACTACTAAAAGTGCCATTATTAAGTTTGTATTCAAAATATTTAATAATAACAATTAAACAAGTAAAGTGTAATTTAATTATAATGATTATTATTGACAAAATGAGATTCTGTTTGAACACACAGTAAAGCATATAACTAATTTGGAAATAAACTTTATTATTGCATAACAAAAATATGCAATACAAATATAGATTTATAATTACAAATAAACACAAAACAAACAACTTTACAAGTGTTCCAGTGAATCAAAAATGTCAGATTGAGTAAGAGTGCCATCACTCGTTCCAGGACACTGTTCCAGTCTGATGGTGTGCAAATTAGGCAATCTAGTCAGTGCTTGTCGGACCATTCGTTTGCATTCGTGGATTTTGGGCCACACTTCTGGATGATGGTCAATAATAAACATTCGACTGTCGTAATCACAGTCCCGACACACATAGCTGTGGTGCTTCATTTGGAGAACTTGGACATTGGGGAAAAGTTGAGGCAGCCATGTTTCGAGATTCGGGTGAGAGTAGTTGGGGTTGAACATGGACAGGTTGATTGTCAACATTCGAACAGAATTCATCGGAGTCAGTTCAGGGGGATCAGTATGAAAAGGAGGTGTCAGCGTTAACCCGAGATGAACCAAATGCTGCAACTAAAAACAAAGAAACTATTATTATCACATAAAAAGTGATGTGACATGATGACATTACCTGAGCCAAATTAGGCGAAATAGTGTGCAGTATATGGCCACTCAGTTTTATGCGAAGGTATCGCACCGAAGTGAAACGAGTGCAGAGTGTCTTGACCGTGTCCAAAGTGCCCTCGATTGGAGTGAAACAACAGTTGGCCATTGTGAATTTGGATGCAAGTCGAGGTGTGAATAGAATTAATTTACTCATATCAACTATAGAATTGACAGTGATCTGGCGGATTACATCCGGATTGGTGTACTGTTGCATCGAATTGATTATCCAATCACAGGCAAACAAATCGCTGTATTTGAAGGTGAACAACTGGGCAAAGATAGACAGTTCCGGTTCGAAATTGCGAGAAGGGAAATTACATTCCATTTTTAGGTGGCGTAATGAGCGTAGACGGTTGATCGATTCGAGCAGATTTCTCGCGATAGGATCGATGTTTCCATCAGCGCGATGGCCAAAATTGAATCGAATCGACAGATTTAAAGTGACCAGACTGTCCTGCCAGTGGTTGAGCATGCGAGTGACCTGCAATGTGGGAAATATTAGGTGGACTGAGACTAGACAATACAACAGACAATCGATTACCTGAGTGAACAATTGTGGCAACAAGTTTTGAGCGAGATTTTGGCCACACACAACCGTGAGAGAAGTGATGTTCGGAAGCGAATCCATCAAGCCATCGGAAAAAGGTTCGGTGAGTATTTGCGGTAAGGCACTATTCGGCACTACCACCACATTTCGAGTATCGACTTTTGTCCGCACCACCCAAGGAGATCCATCATCTCGACGAACCTGGTAAATCAGTTCATTTGTCCCATACAGATGATCGTGTTCAAATCGTCCCATCGCCAAATGAGCAATCTTCAAAGTATTACGGCGAGCAAGAACGGTGGGAAGGAGACCACGCCAACGAGAACAAACCAGACCCACAACCGCGAGTAGATCAGACAGTGTCAAGTGCATAAAGATGGCAATCAGACATAGATCTGGGAATGGATCCAGAGAAGGGGTCATTTTGATGAGATTTTGAAGAAAATAGACATGAATAAAACAAATCAAGCGATCGCTTCGAAGCAAAATACACACAGCCGAGCGAATGAGATGACAAAAAGGCGAATGTTATTCTTTGAAGAGCTGTTCATAGAGTACGTGGTTTAATAAAAATATGAAATATAAATATGGATTTATATGTGTCATATATCATACATCAATCATACGATAATCATAATCTTGTATATCATAAATATACAAAACAAACAACCTTACAATTGTTCTAGTGAATTAAAAATATCGCGATCAGTAAGAGTGCCACCACTCGTTCCAGGATACTGTTCCAGTCTGATGGTGTGCAGCTTCGGGAATCGAGTCAAGGCTTGACGGACCAGTCGTTTGCACTCTTCAACTTTTGGCAATATTTCTGGATGATCCTCAAAACGATTCAATTGATACTCGTAACCACAATCTGTGCAGACATGACTATTGTGAAACATTCGGAGGACTTGGACATTGGGAAATAGTTCAGCCATCCAACACGATTCGAAATCCTGGTGAGAGTTTCTGGGGTCGTACTTGTCCATGTCGATGGTCAACAGTCGAACTGAAAGGATTGGAGTCAGTTCACGTGGACCGTAATGATAGCCAGGACTCAGTGTTAATCGAATGTGCACCAATTGCTGCAACTGAAAACAAAACAAAAACTATTAAGAAGCAATGACTGATGTGACGCGCTCATTACCTGAGACAAATTAGGAGAAATTGAGAGGAGAAAATCGCCAGTCAGTCTTATGCTGAGGCATTGTACCGAAGTGAAATGGTCACAGAATGTCTTGATCATGTCCAAAGAGCCAATGTTGTATTGTGCAATTGGAGTGGAAACGCAATTTGCAAATGTGAATTTGGATGCAATTTCGGGTGTGAATTCGACCAATCTATCCAACCTAACCATCGAAGTAATAGTGATTTGAGTGATAACATCCTGATTAGCATACTGCTGTATCGAATTGGTGATCCAATTTGGAGTAAAGGAATCTCTAAACGTGAAAGTGTTCAACTGGGAAAAAATCATAAAATTCGGTTCAAAATTCACTATAGGCCAATTGCAATCGAGAATAAGGTGGCGTAATGATCGCAGTCGGTCGATGGACTCGAGCAGATTCCTCATGAAAGGAAAGTTGCTTTCTTCTCTGCGGTTGTCAAAATTGAAACATATCGACAGATTTAAAGAGACCAAACTGTCCTGCCAGTGGTTGAGCATACGAGTGATCTGAAATGTGGGAATTATTAGGTGAACTGAGACTAGACAATACAACAGACAATCGATTATTACCTGAGTAAACAATTCGGGCAGCATGTTTTGGGCCATATTTTGACCACACACAACCGTGAGATCGGTAATGTTCGGAAGCGAACCCATCAAGCCATCGGTGAAAGGTTCTGTGAGTGTCTGTGGTGGGGCAACATTCGGCACTACCACCACATTTCGAGTATCGACTTTTGGCCGAACCATCAAAGGAGAGCCATCATCCCTACGAACCTTGTAAACCAGTTCACTCCCATACAGATGAACGAGTTCCAATCGCCCCACCACCAAATGAGCAATCTTCAAAGTATTACGGCGAGCAAGAAGGGTGGGAAGGAGAAGGCGCCAACGAGAACAAACCAGACCAACAACCGCGAATAGATCCGACAGAGGCAAGTGCATAAAGATTGCAATGAGACACAGCTCGGGGAATGGGTCCAGAGAAGGAGCCATCGTTGAGGGTGATGATATGGAACAGATGATGTAAAATACAAAAATATCGCAAGAAAAGCCAGAAATAATACAAAGTAGAAATCAACACAAAAGAGCGGACACGATGACAGAAAAAGTCGAATGTTATTAAGAAAAGCCGTTCATAGAGTACGTACGGCGTTTAATAGTTTGCAAAAATATAAAATACAAATATGGTTTCATAATTTTAAGCATCCACAAAATAAACAACCTTACAACTGTTCTAGTGAATTAATAATTTCATAACCAGAAAAAGCGCCACCACTCGTTCCAGGATACTCTTCCATCTCGATTGTGTGCAGCTTAGGGAATCGAGTCAAGGCTTGTCGGGCCAATCGTTTGCACTCGTGAACTTTCTGCCACTCTGCTGGTTGATCGCGGTTCTTCCACAAACCAACATAGTCACAATCCCGACAGTCATAACTGATGAGCAGCATTTTGAACACTTGAACATTGGGGAAAAGTTCATGCAGTCGAAATGAACCGAGAGTCTTGTGAGATTTAGTGCGGCATTCTTGGATAGTCAAAAGACGTACAGAAGGAATTGGGGTCAGCTCGCCTGGGTAAATACCATCATCAGAATATCTAGATAGATTCAATCGTAGATGGACCAAATGTTGCAACTGAAAATGAAATATAAAGTGATGGTGACAGGAACACTCGTGTATGAACATGAACATTACCTGAGCCAAATTTGGAGAAATAGTGTGAAGTGAATTGACACTCAGTCCCAAGCAAAGAAACCGCACCGAAGTGAAGCGAGTACAGAATGTCTCGATGTTCTCAAACTCATCGTCACATACAATGTTAGAATAACATCCAACATAATGAAATTTGGTCGTCAGTGTTGGTGAGATTTGAAATAAGTGCTTCCAAAACAAATAAACGCCTGAGTTTATTTGGGTGATTACCTCAGAATTAGCGTACTGATTAATCGAACGAATGATCCACTCCAGGTGAGCATTCACTCGGCTGTTAATGGCGAATGTGTTCAACTGTGAAATGATACGCAGTTCTGGTTCAAAACTTTTGAAAGTCGCAAGGGGAAAATCGATATCCAGTTTCAGATGACGTAATGAGCGGAGTCGGTTGATCGGTTCAAGCAGATTCGTCGCGATGTGATTGATGTTTTCACCAGCGCGATTGCGAAAATTGAATCGAATCGATAGATTTAAAGTGACCAGACTGTCCTGCCAGTGGTTGAGCATACGAGTTATCTGCAATGTGGGAATTATTAGATGGACTGAGACTAGACAATAGAACAGACAATACATTACCTGAGTAAACAATTCGGATAGTAGGTTTTGGGCGACATTTCGGCTAAACACAACCGTGAGAGAGGCTATGTTCGGAAGCGAATCCATCAAGCCATTGGTGAAAGGTTCGGTGAGTATTGGCGGTGAGGCAACTTTCGGCACTACCACCACATTTCGAGTATCGACTTTTGTACGAACCACCCAAGGAGAACCATCATCTCGACGCACACGATAAATCAGCTCATCCATCCCACACATATAATCTGGTTCGGATCGTTCAACCACCAAATCCGGCTGAACAATCTTCAAAGTATGACGCCGAGGCAGAACGGTAGGAAGGAGTCCACGCCAACGAGCACAAACCAGACCAATAACCGCGAGTAGGTCCGACAGAGGCAGACGCATAAAAATAGCAATGAGACATAGATCGGGAAATTTATCCAGAGAAGGAGCCATTTTGGTGACGAAAATATGAAGAAAAGTAACAGAATAGAAACAAAACAAGCAATCGCTTCGAAGCAAAGTAAAAATACACACAACCGAGCGCCGCAATGACAGAAAAGAACGAATGTTATTCTGAAGACGGGTCGTTCATAGAGTACGTTGTTTAATAAAATATGTAATACATTCGTAATATACAAATATGGATTTATCATTATCAATACACAAAATAAACTTATTGATTGGCAAATTTAGACAATTTAGTCCGCAACCCGCGAAAACCAAAGAATGCCTTCATTGAAGGCCCTTCAATCAAGAAGGTCTATCAGAAGAGGCCTTTCAAGTTTTGTACTTAAGACTTTGTTTTAGATTATTAGATTTCTCTCCTATCCTTTTATATTAACCTTCCATATTCTGTATTATTCTTTATTATTTATTCTTAATAAATCATTAACATTCTTATCATTGTTCATGTATCTGCTCAATAGATTCTACAATGAGAGCGAGAGCGAGATCTTTGTGTGCAGCGATTGTAATAGATTCGTTCATTTTGTCTTATAAGTAATTAACTAGTGGCATTAGTCATCTCGCTTATTTTTGGCTTTAAAATAGAATGCAGTTCAAAAAAGAAGATGACGATGAGCTAGGACAGGAAGTTTTAATCAAAAATGTTGAAGGACGACGAAAACTGGACTATGATGGTAATGAGTTTTGTGTTGTATCACTTTGAGGTAGAAACTTTGAATTGATTAATTTATTTTCTAGAATCATCTGCTAAAGCGTCTCATTCACCAATCATTAATTTGATTGGTTCAATCTCAACCCAGTCCCAACCATCAACAACACAACAAAACTCAGTTCAACGTTGCACTAAAGTGAAGAAAGATGAAGTAGGTGGTGAAATCAAATTGGAATGGGATGGTGACGAATGTGACTGTGAGGAGTGCAGAGTGGAGAGAAAAATAAAGATTGAATTCAATCAAAACAATGCAACTGGGAATCAGCAGGCCAACAACACCTCCCTTGGTCCATCAGAAGGCAATAAAAGTAAGGGATTTCTGTTGTTTTGTTTTAACCTAAAAGTTATCTCAAACATTCAGTTGGTGCTTGCAAATGTGTTAAAAAGGAAGAAGAAGAAGATGGCACAATGATGCCAGATGCCAGAGGTGGTAAGCAATTAATAATTAGGCTTTTGTTTGGATGGGTTATATAACTTTTGTCTGTTTTGATCAGGTGCACAAGATCTTAATGGCAATGGGCATGTTGGGACAGATGGAACGGACGGTGGAGTTGATGGCGAGGAGACGAAAGTGGAGGAAGATAAAGAATCGAATAATGGTTATCAAATTGTGGGCGAAAATGTGAATTTGCCAGTGGATGGTCAAGTGGATGTGAGTGATCGTGAAGATACTGATCATCGTGAATTGGAAGTTAACCAAAGTGAATATGGCCAGAAAAATGTTAATGTTGATCAAATAAGCGATGAAAGTGACGACGACGAAACAGAAATCGACGATGAAGAATATGAAATGGAGGTTGATGATGAATTTAGTGATGATTCAGATGAGACAGAATTGGACGAGCAATCTGACCGAGATTTTCATGTTCAACCCGATGACGAACAGCTTCGAAATGTAAAGTCTCATAAAGGAAAGCATGTCTGTGAACATTGCGGTAAAATATGTGCAAAACCATCTAAATTGATGGTTCACATTCGAACGCACACTGGGGAACGACCATTCAAGTGTCTCTGGTATAGTTGCACTAAGACATTTGCTATGAAAGGCAATATGCAGTCGCATTACAAGACCCACAGTCGGGACAACTCTTTCAAATGTCCTTGGGAAAGTTGCAATAAGACATTCATCGATAAATGCAATATGCAAAGGCATTACAAATACCACACCGGCGAACATCAACATGTCTGTGAACAGTGCGGTAAAAGATTGAGTTCACCTTCTGGTTTGATTGTTCACCTTCGAACGCACACCGGGGAGAAGCCCTTCAAATGTCCTTGGGAAAGTTGCAATAAGACATTCATCGAGAAATCAAATATGCAAAGCCACTACAAAATGCACACCGGAGAGCACCAACATGTCTGTGAACAGTGCGGTAAAAGATTGAGTTCACCTTCTGGCTTGATTGTTCACATTCGAAGACACACTCGTGAGCGACCCTTTAAATGTGATTGTCCCAATTGTAGTGCCAACTTTGTCACTCTCGATCACTTGAAAAGGCATCGTCTAGTTCATTCAAGCGAGCAGCCATTTGTATGCCGTTCAGAAGGCTGCACAAAGAAGTATAAATACAAGTATGATTTGGTCAAACATCAAAAGACTAAACACAACAGTTCATAGTTCGTATAGATTCTAGTTTTATTTCGTTTGACTTTCAAACATAAAATCATTCTAAACGTGTATGAGATTTTGAATTCTTTAAACACCCAATCAAGAATTGCTTGATGTTATTAGAAAATTGAAATAAACCTTATTATTGCAAATTGTATAATAAAAATAGGCAATACAAATATGGATTTATCATTATAAATATACAAAGCAAACAACCTTACAACTGTTCCAGAGAATCGAAAATGTCCGAATAAGTAAGAGTGCCATCACTCGTTCCAGGATACTGTTCAAGTTCGATTGTGTGCAACTTAGGGAATCGAGTCAAGGCCTGTCGGACCATTCGTTTGCACTCGTCAATTTTGGGCCATATTTCTGGATGACGCTCAGTATAAATCAATCGACTGTCGTAGCCACAATCACGACACACATAACTGTTGTGAGTCATTTGGAGAACTTGTACATTGGGAAAGAGTTGGGGAAACCAACACGATTCGAAATCCTGGTGAGAGTTGCTGGGGTTGTACTTGGACATGTTGATGGTCAACAGTCGAACTGAATTGATTGGAGTCAGTTCACGTTGGCCGTAGAGAAAAAGGAGTTCGCCGCGTTAGCTCGAGATCATCGATGGACTAAATGCTGCAACTGAAAACGAAGAAAACTTTTAGTAAACATAAACTGATAAGACAAAATGACATTACCTGAGCCAAATTGGGAGAAATAGTATGCAGTAAATGGCCAGTCAGTTTTATGCGAAGGTGTTGCACAGAAATGAATCGAGTACAGAATGTTCTGATCATGTCCAAAGAGCCATCCACTAGTCCAATAGGAGTGTGACTACAATTTGCCGTTGTGAATTTGGATGCAAGTTTGGGTGAGAATTGCAGTAATTTATGCAAATCAACAACAGAATTGACGGTAATCTGTGTGATTACATTCGGATTGGCGTAATTCTTCATCGAATTGATTATCCAATCCTGAGCAAACCAATCTCTGAAGGCGAAGGTGTACAACTGGGAAAAAAATATGAAATTTAGGTTCGAAATTCACCCAGGGAAGTTTACAATCTATTTTCAGGTGACGTAAGGAGCGTAGACGGTCAATCGATTCGAGCATATTCCTAACAAAAGGATCGGTATTTTCTTCAGTGCGACCGCCAAAATCGAATCGAATCGATACATTTAAAGTTACCAGACTGTCCTGCCAGTAGTTGAGCATGCGAGTGATCTGCAATATGGGAAATATTAGGTGGGCTTAGATAGACAATACATTACCTGAGTAAATAATTCGGACAGCGAGATTTGGCTGAAATTTCGACGAAAAACAACCGTGAGATTGGTGATGTTCGGAAGCGAATTCATCAAGCCATCGGGGAAAGGTTCGGTGAGTATTTGGGGTAAGGCACCATTCGGCACAACGACCACATTTCGAGTATCGACTTTTGTCCGAACCACCCAAGGAGAACCATCATCCCGGCGAATCTTGTATATCAGTTCACTTCCAAACGGATAATCTGGTTCAAATGGTTCCACCACCAAATCGGTCTGAACAATTTTCAAAGAACGGCGACGAGCCAAAACAGTGGGAAGAAGTCCACGCCAACGAGCACAAACCAGACCAACAACTGCGAGTAGATCAGACAAAGGCAAATGTAGGAACATGGCAATCAGACACAAATCGGGGAATGGATCCAGAGAAGGAGCCATGGTTGAGGATGATATTTGACAGATGAGACAAAAATACAAAAATATCGCAAGAAAAGCAGAAATAACACCAAATAGAAATTTCCACAGTAGAGCGGAGCCGATGTCACAGAAGAAAGCGAATGCAGCCGCATAAACTACATGTGACAATGTTTTCCTCGAGAAAAGCCATTCATAGAGTACGGCCTTTAGTGGTTTAGTGCCAAAAACATACAATACAAATATGGATTTATCATTATAAATATACAAAGCAAACAACCTTACAACTGTTCCAGCGAATCGAAAATGTCCGAATCAGTAAGAGTGCCATCACTCGTTCCAGGATACTGTTCAAGTTCGATTGTGTGCAACTTAGGGAATCGAGTCAAGGCCTGTCGGACCATTCGTTTGCACTCGTCAATTTTGGGCCATATTTCTGGATGATCCTCAAAACGATTCAAATAATACTCGTAACCACATTCCTGGCAGACATAACTGTTGTGAGTCATTTGGAGAACTTGTACATTGGGAAAGAGTTGGGGCAACCAACACGATTCGAAATCCTGGTGAGAGTTGCTGGGGTTGTACTTGGACATGTCGATGGTCAACAGTCGAACTGAATTGATTGGAGTCAGTTCACGTGGACCGTAATGATAATTTGCAATCAGATTTAATCGAATGTGCACCAATTGCTGCAACTGGAAATAAAGAAAACTATTAGTATACACAAAATGACTGATCCATCTGATCCATGACATGATCATTACCTGAGCCAAATTGGGAGAAATAGTATGCAGTAAATCGGCGCTCAGTCTTATGTGAAGATATTGCACCGAAGAGAAACGACTACAGAATGTCTTGATCATGTCCACAGAGCCAATGTTGTATTCGGCGATTGGGTAAACAAAAATATCGACGAATGTGAATTTGGATGCAAGTTGAGGCGTGAATTCCATTAATGTACGCAAATCAACACTAGAACTCAGGATAATTTGTGTCATCACCACCGGATTGACATATAGCCGCATCGAACGCATTATCCAGTCCTGTATATGCAAATCTCTGAAGGTAAAGGTGTTCAAATGGGCGAAAATCCGAAATTCAGGTTCGAAACGGTGGATATTCACCCAGGGAAAATAAGAATCTATTTCCAGGTGGCGTAATGAGCGTAGACGGTCGATTGATTCAAAAAGATTCATCGCGATAGGTTCGATGTTTTCATCAAGGCGATAGGCAAAATTGAATTTAAACGACAAATTTAAAGATACCAGACTGTCCTGCCAGTGGTTGAGCAAGCGAATAATCTGAAATATACGAAATATTATGAGACATAGACAATACAACAGACAGAATAGATTTACCTGAGTAAACAATTCGGGCAGTAAGTATTCTGGGACATTTTGACCACACACAATCGTGAGATTGGTGATGTTCAGAAGCGAATACATCAAACCATCGGTAAAAGGTTCGGTGAGTATCCGTGCTGTGGCAGTCACCACGTTTCGAGTATCGGCTATGGGCCGCATCACCCAGGGAGAGCCATCATCCCGTCGGACGTGATAGATCAATCCACTTCCAAATTGACTCTGTGATTCGAATAGTTTCGGAACCACATTCGGCGGAACAATCTTCAAAGAGCGGCGACGAGCCAGAACGGTGGGAAGCAGAAAGCGCCAACGAACACAAACCAGACCGACAACCGCGAGTAGATCAGACAGAGGCAAGTGCATAAAGATTGCAATCAGACACAGATCGGGGAATGGGTCCAGAGAAGGAGCCATCGTTTAGGGTGATGATATGGAACAGATGATGCAAAAGACCAAAAATATCGCGAGAAAAACAGAAATAATAACGAAAAGTAACAGAATAGAAACAAAACAAGCGATCGCTTCGAAGCAAAGTAGAAATACACACAACCGAACGCATCAGCGACAGAAAAGACGAATGTTATTGAGAAGAGCCATTCATAGAGTACGTGGTTTAGTAAAAATAATCAAATACAAAAAATATGGATTTATCAATACACAAAATAAACAATTTACAATTATTACATACAAACATGCAAATCCAGTGAAGTCATAATGTCAAATTGAGCAATTGCTAACAGCTTCTACATTCGCCAGTAATTTGTACGTTCAATTTGGCGCTCAATTCGGCACAGCCGTTTACACAAAAGAAATTGGTCACTTTAAAAATGAACACAAAAATGGTTTGTTTGCTTTTGCGGTTATTATTTTGCATCTTTTCCCCCACTGATTGGTACAGTTCAGGTTCGTTCTCGAATGACTACCATTTGAGTAACATTAGGAAATATACTTCTAATAATTTACTAATAATTTAACCCAAATTGTTGTATGACTGCAGACTCCCATGGGAGATGGTGTTAATAAAGTATTTAGTAATTTTTAAATATAATGAATATAATGAATACGAATATATGAAGATATGTGAACAAGTTTACAGCTGTTCTAGTGAATTAAAAGTGTCAGAGTGAGTAAGAGTGTCATCACTTGTTCCATGAAGCTGTTCCAGTCTGATTGTGTTGAGTTTTTTTATTACAATTTATTATCAATATAGAATCGGGAAAGCTAATATCTGTAAGGATATCTACCTTCAGCCCAATCCCAAACAAGTGCATCATCTTTTGTCCAGACGTACTTTTGTCCGCTGTTATCTTCATCATTGTTCATCGCTTGTTCAACAATATTGTCTTTGCGTGTCCAAGTTTGTCTGCCATACTGTTCGTCTGGCACAATTCGGTCAGCCAATTTGAGCTTTCCCCATGTCTGCTCATATCGGGTGAGATACTTTCTACTGAGCATCAGTGGATTAATGTCATACATGTAAACCGAAAGTTCAAAACGGGTGAGCTGCTTAAATAAGGCCAACTGTTGAATTGGGTCAACGGGAAGGGGTCGACTTTGTTTCAGGCGCAATGTACGAATCGCTGGAAAGGCGAGACACAATTTTTCGAATATCTTTGCACTCTGGGAGGCATTTAAGAGGGCGATAGAAGGTTCGATGGTCAAGTTTGCTATTGTGGGAAGTGCTGGAAGACGGGCAGTTGCATTCACAAGTGGATCCAACTGGAAGCCACTCAAGTGGAGCTTGTTCAAGAGGCGCAACTTGCGTAGTGTTGACAATATGGCGTTGAGTGGCAACGAGGAGGGATCTTGCTTTGGTACTGGACCGGCTGAGAGACCACGATCGAGACAGTGATGCAAACCAAGTGAATGCAACTCGGTAAGTTGTGCAATGTGTCCAAGTACAGCACGATTTCGATGATTAATGCTCAATTGCACTGTCAGATGAGTGATACTACTTGTGAGCGTGTTCGGTGAAAGTGTCATGAGGTGTTCCAGTGTTTGGCAAATGATTTCATGGCTGGTTGTGTTACTAATCTGAAATTGATGGAAAAGATTCAATCGTGAACAGTCTGTGCCTAACTTGCGCAACACCTGCATGTGAGCTTCCTCGTCGTCCACTTCGTACAGTGCCCAATAGAATCGGTCCAACTGGAGCAGGACACGATCGAGTTCAATTGGAATGTTGATCGAAGTTTTGGTGGCTCGATCATAGTAATAAAACATGAGGAACGAACAAAGATCGAGACGCTTTAAGCAGGACAAGTTGTTTATGGCCGAACAAATGTTGCGTACAAGTGCGACCTTTGTCCCTGGAAGTGCATTAAATTCTCCAAATAAGGACAGATGAAGTAGCTTGGGCCAACAAGAGATTAGATAGGGGAATAGAGTATAATGATCGGCACTCAGTATGCGCCTTTCTCCAATGTACGAGTATGGACTGACATACTCTGTATGACTGGTGTAGATGAGCAGATGCTCCAGTGCTGGAAACAACTCCGCCAGCCGATCCACAGTAGAGTGACTCAATTTGGATGGATCCAGAATTAGATCATCATCAGTAGGGCAACTACTGTTCAGTCGTAGAAAAGGATCGTCATGTAGATTGTGGGTGTACAGTGTGGTCGAGTATGACTCTACCTCTCGATAGGACCAAAACAATTTGAGTGACTTTCGTGTACTGAGACAGTATTCGATGAGTGAACGGATGTGAAGATTCAGAACACGCAGTTGCAATAGCTCTTTGAGGTGAAAATGTGTATTGAACAGATGCAAGAGAATGTCTGTTGGGAGGTGCTTGAATTGGGACATGGTTTTGGATGTTGGAAATGAAATGAAACGGAGTTTGGCGCAAACAAACAAATTGTGGATGGAAAACTCAATGCTGCTCACATTAGTGCATCGAATGCACTTTAATAGAATTGTCCAATCATCTATCATAGCTGTGTTTACGAGATCAAATTAATCACTCAGCAAGCGTGCTCAACACACAGCAACACATTTGGGGTGATGTCAGAGTGCAAAGTATTTCAAATTCTGTCTGAGCTTTAACCGGAGCGATGAACTGACTTGATATTTACTGCTCAACGATAAAGAAACGAAAACGTTTTCTAACCACATCTGCACCACAACTACGAGGCCATAATTGGTCAAGTCAAGAAAATGTAACTGGGACAGAGAATGGGACAGTCAAATATTGAGACAGTCTATGTTTAAGTTGTATAGTATACAATGTATACAGATACCCTTACAGATTTTAGACTCGGCAATAAGCCACTTTCTACGTAAACTGTGTCTTCAATTATCGCTCGAAAATTGGCGTCAATTCCGAGTCCATAAACTCAACAATAAGCCACTTTCTAAGGAAACTGTGTCTTCAATTATCACTCGAAAATTGGCGTCAATTCCGAGTCCATAAACTCAACAATAAGCCACTTTCTAAGGAAACTGTGTCTTCAATTATCGCTCGAAAATTGGCGTCACTTCCGAGTCCATAAACTCAACAATAAGCCACTTTCTAAGGAAACTGTGTCTTCAATTATCGCTCGAAAATTGGCGTCACTTCCGAGTCCATAAACTCAACAATAAGCCACTTTCTAAGTAAACTGTAAAGTTTTACAGCTTACCTAAAATTAATTAGTTTGGTTTGCGGTTTATAAACATGAATTAAAGCGGTGGTTATCTAACATTAGTGTGTCAAATACATTTGTATTGACACACTACTATCAATTGTCATGGCACTAAAGACGGATAAAATTACATTTGAGATTAGCGTCATTTGACAGGTTGGAAACCACATTTCGTAGAACATTTCATGTAGAGGAATGTCCTTTACAACGCTTTTTAGCAACAGATCATAAATCAAATTTCAAATTACTTGAAAAACAACAGTACACCGTTAAGAATCTAGAAAGCCACAAAAGAAAAGGTTATATCAAATCACAAATGTGAAATCCTAAAATACTTTTGTTTTGGCATTTGCAAATCATTTGAGAAAGCAAAAGCACAAATTCAAATATTCTGTATACGTTGCAAATATATAAACTAAATATTTTTAGAAAATTTTTAATTTCCTGCATAATCCAAATTGATTGTATATTTGTCTCCACCAACTAATGGACAACTTCTATGCTGTGCAATTTGAGACATCATTTCAAATGATTCATTTGTGAATTTGCAGATGTATCCCTTCAAAAGTTGCTGTGATTACTGATTTGATATTTCATTTTCTTATGCTGACATTTTATATGCACTTTCATCAAAAATTACTAGCGCAATTTTGAGTTAAGTTCCAATAATAGGATTTATCAATAAAAATATACGCTTTTCTTTTGAATCATACGAAAGGCATTTGCAATTAGGATGCACACCGGAATTCCGGTGTGATAATTTCCATAATATTTTGTGTAAATGACAATTTTGATTGGTTTATTTTGGCTGGTGGCATCTGGTGGCAATTGCCGCTACTAGATCGTGTTTCTGTCCGAAAGTAGAAACTCTCACACGTGTATTACGACTAACCGCCTCAAATCTGCTTACTTTGTTTGTGTGTTCCACTAGTGGATTCATTTTGTTGATATCTCACAATATTGTCAGCGTCTATCTCTTCATAAGTCAGTGTTGCAATTTGTTTACATCGATCCAAAGGTACGATACATGTAAATGCATTTGTTCTTCTTTTTCACCATTTCCTAACTTTTCTCGTATAATTATAATCACATCACTACGATTTGATTTCTATTTGATTTATATTTCATATTTATTATCTACATTCATGATTTAATCGAGTGCTCTCTTTTGTTTAGGTTTTCGCGTACGAATTTGGTCATCTTTCGACTGACTTTTCAATCTGTTCAATTTGGTTGCGTCTCGATTGTGAGGTTTGTATTCTTTTTCTATTTCTGTTTGTTTGTTTTACTTTGATTTGATATACTGTTTCCTATTTCATGCTTCTTTTATGTAATCGTAATCTAATAGAGTGTTTTTTTTTGTTTAAGGATCTCTTGTTTGTTTTTTGCAATTCCACCTTTCTACGAGTACTATATTCATCAATGTCCGAACAACAGCCGGGCAAGAGTAAGTTTTGATAATATACTTTATATTTGAAAGCAAAATTAACTAAAATACTTTTGATTTTATATTGATTTAGGCGGTAATCTAGGTAGTTTGCCTGGTGGCAAAATTGCCCAACTGAACGAGGAACAGCCGGTGATTGGATCGGTATGTTTCGTGTGTATGTGATTGATTTGAATTAATATATATAATTTTGTTTCTTTCTCAGAACAACAAGAACTTATCACAAGAATATTCTTTGATAGTAGAATTTAGTTGGAAGACCAAGTATTCCACTAGCCTAAATTACATCGGCGGATTTACTTTGGACCTCACTGGCACCAAAGATCTTTCGAGTCGCGTGAAAAGTTTCAAGAAATGTCTATGAATGCTGAATTGAAAACCGATGCACTCCAGTTTGAGCAAAGTTTGATCACGTTCTCTGTCCCTGATGCCTCGATGCCTTTAAATGGCCTTCCTGCTGTCGGTCCATCTTCATCTTCGCCTGACATATTCCGTTTGGTGAAAGGCGATCTGCTGGTTCAGTCGAACCGCTGGGCCATTGTAACTCGATCAATCGAAGTGCCCGAATTATGGTTCAAGGCTGGTAGTCTTAAGGAATCCGATGGTTCGTTCGAATTGTTGGACGAGTTGAATCGACTGAGAGGCACAGTCGGTGTGCACCAGTTTTGGATCGACGGCGAATTTGTTGACAACACTACTGTAGAGTGAGTCCCGACTACATCAACCTGCAGGCCTGGTCAATGGTTCACACGAATAGTACATTATTCTTTTATATATTTCTAATTTCCAATTCTCACTCTTTGATTTTACTGAGTTTTTTTAATTACTATTATAATTACAAATACGAACACACTCACACATTATTTTATGATCGATCATTGTTCCACATAGCATCACATTATTTTGGCTCGATTAAATGTAAGAATATTATCATAATCTAATATCTATTTGACATTGTCAACTCAATTGACGCAATTGTTTTATTTTGTATATATTGTCTATTTTCTTTCAGAAAATTCCGATTTGACCGAATTGATATATAGCCAAAAGGTTAGACTATTTCAATTCTGGCCCACCAGATGTCGCCACAGTCGCGCCAACAGCTGTTTACAGGCCGCTGATGTTTTGGCGTGTGTGTATGTTGTGATGATGTCATGACAAATGTGTGAGTGATGTGAAGGGAGAAGACGCCGACGCCAACGAGGATTCTCTCTGCCCACGTGAAATGTCAACAATCCGGCTGTATTCTGTCACTTTACATGGAACATCTCATAAGAGCAATTTGTTTCAGAATTTGTTTCTCTGTTTAATCTTCTCTTTATTCGTGTATTTATGTGAATGATAATTTCTGCTCACGAAACTCATCAACAAAATAAATAGAGCAACAGTTCAGTTTACTCTTGTTTGTTTACATTTGTTGAACCAAATACCTCGTGACATACCTTGACGCCCTCTTCATCATTACCATCACCAACCCACGTGCCAAAATGTGGTCCAATCTGAACGACTCCTTTTCGGCAATCTCGGGCACCATCTCCACCCTGCGACACTCGATACCTTCGATACCTTTCGGTGATTATTCGTATATTTAATTAATTTAATTTATTAATTAAATTCTAATTAATCTTTTTACTAACAGTGGAGCACGAAAAGACCGACGAGGAACACATCCGTGACCTTAAAACCAAATTATCACTACTCAAAAATGAGGTTTGTCTATTTATGTTTTGTTATTGATGTTTTTATCTTTTAAGACTTTCAAAGAATCCGAACATTACTCGAGAATTGTGTTTCTCTTTTTATTAATACTGAGAATATTATGTGAATCTCTTTTTCGGTGCTTTGTTTTCTCTTTATTGTTATTTTATGTAAAAAATATTTCTGGTTTCTGTTCCAGAACATATATTAGATTCTTTAGATTAGAACGGTTAAGTTTAGGAATTTGATTAGTAATTGTAGGATTCTTTATTTTTGTATTTTGAATTATGAATTGTGATATTCGTTCGCATTTATTTATAATTACGAAACGTAATTACGAATTTACGATTTTTTGTTGCTTTTAGTTTAGAGTTAGATTTTTTTATTATTATTACGTCTAGGTGCAATACTAAATTTTACGTTCGCAACAAAATGAATGAATGAAACAGTTTGCGACGACCGTCTTGATTGTCCCCTTTTACTCATTTTTAATTCCCTTTTTACGAGCACAGACATTTAGATTTTTACGAGTTTCATCATCGTCGTCGTCTCATACTAATAGACATTGCACACAAATGCATCCGTCTCTGTCTGGTATTTGTGATTTATGACCGAAATGATGGACACAGTGTGTCTGTTTAAGTGTTTCGGTTTTTGTTGTTGTTGTTTAGCTTTCTAATTAAAATTTGTCACAATGAATCAGACAGGTACAAGGCACACACACGTTTAGTTAGTCACTTTTTGGTTCGTTAGATCGTTTTGGAAAGATAAGGTGATTTTGTGATGATGGTTTGATATCTAAATGAAGTTCGAAGTATAATTTTATTATTACGAGTCTTGATTTTCTGCATCTTTTTCCTCGTATTCTTCTTCTTGAGATCTTCTTTTTTTACTCGAGCCATCGGAAGTATGTTTTATTTGTTTCTTCAAGGAGGGAGAACCACTTGAACCTCTCTTCACCCTTGAGGTCATCATCTTACGAGAATAGTCCCGCAACCTGTTTCCTATATGTCAATTGATGAGAGGTGACCTTACTCATCATCTCATCTCGACTTTTTCCTCGTTCACATCCTTTTTCCTTCTTATTTATTTTCATATTGCTATATTTACCTTGACAGACAGTTTTCCTTGTATATTATATGACATTCGAAGGGTGTCCCCAGTAACCATTACTAGTTTGCAGTGTTGTTGTTATTATTATTAGTGATGAGTTGGTGCGAGCCCGTGTTTGTTTGTATTAATAATCTTTGACTAATTTCTACTTTGTTTCCAGGTTGTACGTCATCGAGACATTGCACTACTGTACAAGGACCGTTGGCTCAAAGCCGAACAAGTGATCAAGTCCACCGGTCAGGAGTCTGAGGTAGGAATCGAATCCTCTTGAGAATCCCACGGAGATCTATGGCTACTGCTCTCGACTACCTAAATTAGCCTTATTTGGGCAAATATTTGATGTTTTACTTATGATCAATTCGACTTTGGTGGTCACCTCACTTGAAGAGTGCATTTGCATTTGCACAGAAGCTTAGTGTACTTTTGTGTGTGCTCCTCATCAGTGGTGATGATGATGATGATGAAGTAGAAGATGATGTCGGTTGTTATGTCTGACTCATTCGACTGAATTCGAGTCTAGACTACTACCGAGAGAGTGAGAGTCAATAGCCTCGTTCGGAGTGAGACCGAGAGATGATGCTTTGCCCTTTGACTTTATGTTTGAAGAAGAGAGACGATTTTTCCTGGTGTGGGACAGTTGTGAAAGTTTAGGTTTGGACTTTGGTGTCCTGTCTGTCGCTGACTGACTGAATGCAATGCAATGTTAATGACTGTGTGTTGGTCTGCGCGTTCGTGTTTAATTGCCTCTTGAGTTTGATGAGTCTCTCTACTCTTTCTCTACTAGTTGTGATGTGCCATCAAGCTTGATGATGTTCAGTACTGGCCGAACGCTCTAATTACGACTTTCGGTTCGGTCGGTCACATCGTCGAATTTGTGTTTTGTTGTTGTTTTGACAGTCGTTTTGGTTATGGTGTTGTGTATGTGTGCTTGAGTGCTTGATGATGTTCGGTGTCTGTCTGACTGACTCGAATTGTTTTAATATTTTCCTTGTGCAAGAGTTGATGGTGTTGTTGATGTTGTTCATTTTGATGATCATTTTCCGGTGCACGATGTGGACATTGTAGACTGTTTGGGGAGATGGACTTGTGGTGCGCACTTTAGTGGACATTTGAGGATTCTTGATTTAGAGATAGATTTGTACTTTGCTATTTTATTTTATATGTGGCAATTCAAATATGAACTCATTTTGGAATAATATTCGGAGCGAGAGTGAATATCGCAGATTTTGTATATCTCGTGGTCTTTGACCTAATGTACCTCATTAAAATCACTTCCTCTTCACCTGTCTGTTTGTGTCTCTTTCCACGACAAGCAGAATTTGTTCTCGTTCTTTGTATTTTGGTTTTGTGTCACACCAAAAATAGATTATGCAATGATTTCACTGGAATCATGACGATGATGATTTAAAAATGTGATCTCATACACGAGAAACGATGTGTGTAATTAATGATTCGATTAAATCGGTCTCTCTTTCTGTGTGTTGTGTTGTGGTTGTACATTCTGTTTAGGTTGTGTCATGCTTCTCTGTTCTGAACTAACCAGGGACATGACTGGACATGATTTGATATTAGTAGATTTGATGTTATCTAATGTATACGTATAACCCTCCTATTACGTTGCCGTTTTTGTTGGGGGATTCGGTTTGGTTTGGTTTGTTGTCGATGTCATTGTGTAAGGTTGAGACGTTGAGTAGTCATTCAATGAGTTTGAGCTTTTACTTTAGGATGAATCGTAATGATTTGAGTGAATAGTGAAAGTGTATGTTTTTGAATGAGTTTGGGAAAAGTATATTTGACATGTGTCAATTGATCGATTTGGTGTTATCAATATTGATCTTTGAACTCATTTGACCTCAAATCTATATCTGACTATCTATACTGATCGGCTTTCCTCGGTTCGATATTTGACAGTTCATGACCTTTTGAGATCTACTGATCCAGCAGGGGTTTGGGTCAAAGAACTCCAATCTGGTATATGAGATGGGAACTTGTGATTTATTTGGGATTATGTATTGACTGGAGTGTGTGAATCCAATTAAGTTGGTGTCTTATCACCTGGACCACCTGTCACACTACCAATTAGAGGTGATGTGATGTGTAATGTGTGTGTGGGGGTAGATTAACATGTATATTACTCAATTGAGGCGTCAAATGAGTGGTGCGATGGCCATTGATTGGGTAATTGTGTGAGTGTGCGGTTGGTTGGTTGGACAAACACAGGTCGAGTGTGTTGATCGATTGCGCAATTGTACGCAAAGTTTAAGGTGGTCGAGTTATTTGCATGAACACAATTTACGTAAGTTTATTTTGAGTTTAGTTTAGTATTGCGAAAGGGTCAGGGACAATGAACACAGACTGTATTGGCTTATTAGCACATTTTTTGAAGTTCATTTATTTACTTTTAGTATTATTTGTTTGGACAATGCATTTAGGTTAGCTAATTATGGCAATTCAAGTGAACGAAATGTTTGTTTGTTTTACTGAACACAAGTGTACTGTACCTGTGGTCATTCATGGAAATCTGTGATTATTTATAGATCTGAGTTTTTCGAAAAGGTCAGAAACGGACATTACTGTATTGGGTCAAGTGTGGTCTATCTATGGAAATACCGTAAAGACGATTATTTTATTTTTATTTTAGGAAACTCTCGATATATGTCCTCCCGAAAGGAAACATCCTTCTTCCTCTTATGTCATTTAAGACATTCAACCACAACCGATGAACAAGTTGGTTCTCACAGGTGCCACCGAACCCTAGACATACAAACATTGTATATGCACTTGTTTTGACTGTCTATTCTAGTGTTAAGTGTTTGAAGTGGCCAAGGCAATGCCGCCCAATGAGAAATTCTCGCCTGCTTCCTTCCTCTCTTTCCCTCTGTATGTTTGAGTATGTTCGATATTTGTTGATTGTTTTTGTGTTGCCCCTTGCGCAAACTTGGACTTCTTTTTGTGACTTGATCAAACTTGAGGCAACTTTTTGTTCGTGCTTTCCTGTTGTCTAGACACTGAAGACTAACAAGAAGAAGTAAGAACTGTATGATAAAGTATGCGGCGCTTATATCGTTCACTGTAGAATGAATACTGACTAGTCTGCTGAGTAGAACCACACTTGTCGTTAAGGCCAAGGAAACGATCACGTGAAGGTATATACAGACACACTTTCCTCGTTCTCTTTCTCTTTCTTTCCTCGAGTGTTTTTCGTTTTGATTTTTTCTGTGGTTTTTTCGTTTGGTGTTCGATATCAAGGAAAGATCCTTAGAGCAAACAGAACAGTGAACAGTGCTTTGTAGTACTGTTGTGTGTCGTGTGCATGCACTTTCCTTTCACGGTTCATGTGTATGAACGGAACGGACGAACGAACGAGCGAGATTTGATCGGTGAGAGTAGTAAAGTGAGTGTGAACTTCTCGGTTCATTTCGCTGCTGATCGATGACCATACTGTTCCGTCTGTCTACTGTGTCTAGCATTGCAGCTTGAATCCATTTTTGGTCAGTGACCACTTGTTGCTACTACCGTGAACAACAACGTGCAAAACATAGTGAACAATGTGAACAATGTGGCTTGTGAGAATTTGAGAAGTTTTTCGCTTTGGGTGTGTAGTAGTTTGCAAAAGTCATTTGGATTTCCGTTCTCGTTTTGCATCTTCATCATCTTCATCTTTGCCTCCTGTTGTCTTTTTGAATGTGAATTTCCGGTTAAAACTAGCTTCCGAACCACGTGTTTGTGTTTATGTAAGTGTTTATGAATATTCATTGATTCGTTTGATTGATTTTTGCTTAGTAAAAGTCGGGGCGAGAGTATTTTGTGTAGATTATTCATGTTTTTACGCATCTTTTCACTAGCTCCGACAATCTTAAGGCTAATAGACTCTGATTTCAATATGAAAATGTCGATTATTGTCCTATTGTTTGCTTCATTTTGGTTTCGATTAGCCATTTTGTTTATGCGTCATTTGCACGTATTTCCTATTTCCCTTTTGTTCGTTTGTCGTTGATCAATTTGATCATCGTTTTGCGTTTGGAATCCCTCGGTTGTTGTTGTTGTTTCTGTTTGTTGTTGATCATCTCTCCTATGCCCTTGTGTGTGTCTATTATATATTAGCTATAAATAAATCTATCCTATTCCAATATATATTTCTCTCTGTGTATGACACATGCACACGCATACAATCAAACAACAGCACCAACCGACAACAACGACGACTACGATCACCGGTTGCTATACTTTGGCTTTTGGTGTTGGTGATGACGTTCGATTGGGTGATCGAGTCTGCTTATAACAAAGAGCGATGGTCTGCTAAATCGAGTTCGTTTTCGGTTTTGGGATTGACGTGTGCGTCTTGTCATTGTCGGATTGATCATCGTTTTGATCTACTGTCTGGGGTTTTGTATGATTTTGCTGTTGTTTTATCGTTGTTTTTGTTGTTTTCGTTGATTTCTCATTGTTTTTGTCATCGTACTCATTGTTTTGTCATCGTACTCATTGTTTTTCTCCTTCCCCTAGGACTATCACGATGAGATCAACCTGTTGGACGAGCCCTCAACTCCCCTCTCATCTTCACCTCCATCTTCTGTGCATCCACATCCACTTACTTCACTACCCGAAGATGGCCTATCAACAGTGCCACTGACTGATGAGATTACGACATCTGTGGATGAGTCACGACTACCGAAATCGATCAAAGAGCTGGTCTTGGATGCATCTGCTTCGAGGATTCATCAACTCGAGGATGAGTTGAAGAAGGTGGACGTCGATCGACAGCATTGGAGAGCCTTGGCTAAACAGGTTGGTGTTTTGGATTCTATGGATTAGATGTCAAACGATTCTCGAGAATTTCATTTATGTTTTTCCTATGAATCTCACGATTCCAAGTGCTTTTAGCTAGAATTGATTGCATTCGATTGCAATGTGCAACGTTCTATTTGCTCTAGTTCGTTAGATTATCTCTCGTTGGCTTGTGCTGTTGGTCTTCTACTTCTCCAAGAGTCGACCTTTGTATTGTTTGCTCTGTGTCCTGTCCTCCCAATGTTTGTCTACGACTCGACTCTGTGCCGGTCTGTTTGTATGAGACATTGCTATGGCACATTGCACCGAGGTTTTCGTTCTCCTGCATGCTCTTCTAGGTCTGGTTGTATTGTGATGTGTGTTGTCTGTTGCACTTTAATCGAATTGCTCTTTATATTTGCTCTCACTTTCGTGGATTGAGAGTTTGAGGGAGAGAATGAGGAGAGAGAACGAGAGTCTATTGACTTAATGATCGAGCATTTGCGCGCGCACTCTCTCAGCTTGTGTATTCATATTGCTTGTACACTAGCTCGATCGACCATCGTCGTCGTCGTCTGCTTGGTTAGATGGTGATGTTGATGTTGATGTTGTACGAGATGAGGAGAAGAGAGAAGAAGAAGTGGATTATAGGGTCAGAGGGAGAGAAGAAGAGATGAGATGAGCATGTGCGTGATGATGATGGTGATTTGGTGGGTTGGTTTGGAATGGGAATTGAGTTTTGGGTTGGAATGCAAAGTAGAATCTGAATTGAAAGCATTTTTGACTTTAGAATGAACTTTAGATTCAGATAGATTTTGTTTGAATGTTTAATTGAACTTTGAACTTTTGAACACAAAATGTCATTTCAAATTGAAAGTGTTTTCAAATGAGTCATTTACG
Organism: Rhizoglyphus robini; assembly: GCA_023373905.1. NCBI lineage: Eukaryota > Metazoa > Arthropoda > Arachnida > Sarcoptiformes > Acaridae > Rhizoglyphus > Rhizoglyphus robini. Next base: position 980,738 of record JAKIJQ010000020.1, read on the forward strand.
ACTACAACGAAATTTGAGAATCATGATGATCTAGTTTAATTTGGACATGACTTGATGATCATTTAGGGTGCACCCAATTTGGGTTCATTGATCAATTTTGAAATCATCTTCATCATGTGATTGTTTTTGTAATTGATTTCGATTCACAATTTCTGTGTTTCGCATTTAGATGTGCAATCGATTATGCATCATGTAACCTGAATTTGTGCGTGTTTGAATGACTAAGCATCGAGACATTTTGGTGTATGCAATCAAATTGCTGTGGACTCATATACCTAGATTCGTCTCATGTTTCGTTTCGTGTGTATGCATTTTTGCATGTCTTTTTCTGGTCAATTTAGGTTGTGGTGGTGCGCCTGGTTCCATCATGGTTTGCTCATCGAGTTGGTTACCGAGTTATATATCTCGATGCTATGTGTCACAGTAAATCTCTCATTTTGGGCGCCTCTTTGGTTGTGTTGTGTTGTGTGTTGCCTAAGCAAACAAGTGGTGCCTGCTGTCGCCTCGGTGCCACCACACACAACCACAAAGCACCAGCACCACCACCAGCACCAACCAACTGGTGACACATACCAGAATGACATTTTATTATTAATAAACCATACAACGTGAGGTTTAATAATTTATTAGGCTGATGGTTTATGAGTTTGAGTTTGGCTTTATGGAAGGATTCCAGGAGTGTACATCCTATGCAGTGTAAGGTTAGGTCATCTCAATGTTGAACCCATCGGGAGCTGTAAGTCTGTGTTGAGGTCAGAACCAGTGAACCGGAGTTGACTTTACTTTACTTTTTGGTTAAGCTCACTTACGTCAATTGGTCTATTGCACCGATGGACTTATATTAGAGACTCGCGGATGCTGCGGTTGCCTTCGGTTCGATGGAATGTTATATGTGTAATGTGTAATTGCCTCGGTGCCCTGAACCTCGAGCGCGGCAGTGCACCGCGGCACTTTGTCTTTGTGTAGATGGAATTTGGCATTAAATTGGACTGTGTGTGTACATGTCATTAAGGTCGGTATAAGAGACGGAGGTTGGTTGGTTCGGGTCGGTTTGATTCGGTGTGCACTACTGATGATGATAAAAGCACCAGGACAAATTGATCATGATAAGGATTATTCCGGTGATGTGGTTGCGGTTAATGAGACTTGGGTGCAATACGACAACTTTTATTGAACTAATGATTTGGTTGATTGAGCTGTTGTTGTTGTTGTTCAGTTGAATCTTGAATATGATGAGGTCTTTGGACTTTGGTTCGACTGAGTGTTTGATTGACTTGATGAGCACATGTGTGCCTGCTTCTTGTCTCGTTTGCAGTTTAGGTCATAAACCTTTTTGTGAGTTTCCATTTGGATATGTGCATTGGTTAATTAGCGTGCAAGTGTCTGTGACCTTTGCTACCTGACATGGGGTGATGGGTGCATACTATGTTCTGCATATGGACACAGGTGCGCTTGCTTTTGCGCAATTCTGAGGTGAATGCCGAAGGTCGAAGGGTTAGAGATGATGAACTTTAGGTAACCACGGGGAGTGCGCAACTTTGCGCTTCGGTTCAATTAGCTCATTAACCGGAGAGAACTTTACTGAATTTAGCTTTCGGTGACCTTTCGTGACCTTTTTGTGGTTATTTTTCGTTATTTTTGGTCATCAACATGATTCTTGGAACCTTGGATTCTGTGTATATGTTTGAACATTCTTTAGCCAGTTTATGTTTGTTTTAGGATTACCTTTTATTATTACCTTTCTATCTGTTAATCTTCCCACTTGAAAGTGTCTTTTGTTTGAATTGGGATTATTATTAGGTTGAATCATCGTCATCACCCTAGGTGATCAAATTTAGGTATTTGAAGTATCTTAAAAATGTGCTATTTGACTGACATTCAGTGGATGCATGTACTTTACTGTATAATTGAGTGTGTATTGTTCTAGAATGTCTGTCTAGACAAAACAATGACACAAGTGGCGCTCTCATCTCATCATCATCGGCATCATCATCATCATGGTCTCATGATTAGATGCGTAGTTTGTGTGTTGTGTGTTGTACATGATATATACCTGTGTCGGTGTATGTACCTGCTTGGGATGATTGAGATTGTTCTCAGTACAGAAGCATTGGTGCGTGAAAATGTCGCTTTTTGGTTCACTTAAACTTTCGGCATTTGTGCTGTTGATGTTCTTTTAATTAAAGTTCGTCGATTGTTGTTGCATCGTGTGAGTGAAAGAGAGTCAAGATGGCGTCATTTTGGACTCGACCTAAATGATCAACTTTTGCCGACCAATTTGTACTTGTTGAGTCTGTACTTTGGTGTGCTGAGTTGTAGTGCAAATTGCGTGTGTTTGTGCGCTTGTGCTTTGTCATCACACACCGAACCAATACGACGACGACCATCTTTTATGACCCGATGACCTTTTTGTGTGCCTATTGTGAGTACTACCTGTTTGGGTGTCTATTTTGGTGTTTATGGTTGTGAGGAGAGAGAGAGAGAGGGGACTTGTTGCCTGTTAGTGTCTCATTTTGTTTGAACAAAAAATGATTGTTTTGGGCTATGTCTTAATCATTGCGCGATGCATAGCCAATGCTCATTTGGTAATGATGCATTCGATTGTTGATGAGTGATGCTTTAATTGAGTGTCCAGACAAGGTTGTTGGATTTTGGTTGATTGAGAGAGTGAAAGAGAGATATTCGAGATTGAATCGATTTGGCATTGAGAGGTTTTGTTTTTTGGTGATTTTGATCTACCGTGAGGTGATTTGAGGCACGTTCGTGTGCTTTTACGAGAGATTGGATGATTGACTTTAGTTTTAGTCTTTCTCTTTGAATGTTCCGGAAAGGATGATTCTGCTCAATTGCTGTTTTTTTGCAACCGAAATGACCAAATCAACTCTTTTTCGATCTCGACTTTTACTTTGTAACTTTTTGTTGCCTTATTACATTTAGATCTTAGATTGCATAACTCGAGACCGAAAGTTGTATCATTTTTGGTGCCTCTTTCTTATTTCTTTATGGACTTTATCTGTTGGTTTTACCTCTTTGAAAGTGTATCACCTTATTTGAAAGTACATTCCTTTGTGCATTACGACAAACTTGTGTGTTGTGTTTGTATATCCGCACTCACTCACTACTTTGGTCTTTTTGTTGTTGTCTAATCTAGGAGTGAGTTAATTTTATTGTTGTCTGGCGATATTGGATTGTCTGTGCTGTTGATGATGATTGTGTCCAAGTTTGGGGTTCAATTTGGGATTGTTTGATTTGTTGGGTTATGGCGTGATGTACGGTGAGTGAGTGTGCTGTGTACTGAGTGTGGACAAAGTGACACATTCATACAGGGGGATCATTGGCGCCATGCACTTGGATTATGTATGCATTTGGATATATACTTGGGATGTGTGGTTGTGTGTGTATGTGCTAGGGTTGGGGTTGATGGATGGATGGTGCAATGGTGATGTTGTCAGGGTTACGGCACGATTGCTGATTTAGGTACTGGTACTGCTGATAAGGCTGCTCATTTGGGTTATAAATTTGTCACAATGAAGTGAGACTGAAGTGGCAGAGAGAGAGAGAGAGAGAGAGAGAGAGAGAGAGAGAGAGAGAGAGAGAGAGAGAGAGAGAGAGAGAGAGAGAGAGAGAGAGAATGCTGTTGTTTGCTTGGTGTGATCGTTTGCTTGCTTGTACCGAGCTGTGCTGAGTGCTGTTCCATTTCAGGTAAATGATGATGGAAAGTGAAGGTTCGTTTGCATTAGATTAGACGATGTGATGATGATGGTTATGTGACCTGCATGTGCCTGCTTTGGATTAGTGTCTTGCATGCCCCTTTCTCTCTCTACCTCACGTCCATCTCAGCCATCAACCATTTGCACTTCCGAACATACCACTTGGTTTCGTAAGAGGTGCTTAGGTGCTGCTGCTGTTCTTATCTCATGTTTGCACTATATCCGTCCGTGTTGTCCGTTTGTGTGTGTATTGCGTTCATGATTTGAACGTTGGATCATTGGATTGGCTTATATGGTGCTAGTGTATATTGGGATATATAGATTGTTGCAATATGAGTCATATATTTTTGTGTTGGGGCACTTGGTGACTATCACGAGTGGGGATCATGATCATGATGTGACGGAGATATGTGCGCGCGTTCGTTCGTTTGCCTATTCTGAGTTTCCTGGGTAACGTCACGGAGAGTGTGAGGAGACGTGCTTGGATACCGAACTAGCTTTGAGAATCGAGTACTGTGTTCGAACACACTGCAATACTTTTTCCGGTTTTGGGTTTAGAGGTTTAAGGTTTAGTTAGGTTTAGTAGTTTGTCATCGGAAATCTTTTGGATTATTTTTGGTATTTTGGATTGAGTTTGAATACAAAGCAGATGGTGATCCTAATCCTGAATGGCTTATCTATTCGATCTTGCACACACACACCTTTGACCTTTGGTATGTATGTTTGCGTGTGCCCTGAGTGCCCGCATCACTACTTGAAGCATCATCATCCATTGGACTGTGTGCAGCTGTATGCATTGGACATTCGGTTGTTGAAGCCGTGGCACTGCAGCTGCAGTGTCCATGCGCGTTGCGTCATGATTATTTGAACAATCATGAGCAGTACCATTTGCCCCCAACCACCACCACGACCACCACTTGCGTCACCCTGGTGCACTTCATCAGTGGTTCGAGTGTAGTTGACGAAAGAAGAGAATCATTCGGTTCTCTCCTGAATGAGACTGCGCGCGTGTGACTGTATGTGTCATGACACTAGCACTGACGTACAGGCTCCACCAGAGGGTTATCTGATGGGCTGATCCCTTACGTCTCTCTCTCTCTCATTTTCTCGTGTGCACTTTCATGAAATGTATGATGCGGTGTGATGAGGTTGCGTAAGAGGATGGAGCAACCGCCAGACCGGTATGACTGACACTGGGACTCAGGTGTGTGGCTTACGTAAGTGTGGCTAACCTGTGAGCTCATTGCACACTACTTCCCCTTCACCCTCTGGTTGCATCCCACCGAGTGAGCCGTTGGTGTATAAAAGTGTGCTTCGATGTGTACACAGGATTCAGTTGCTATTTCTGATCTGTTGGTTGTTGTTGCTTTGAGTGCTTTGAGTCGAGTGACTTGTTGGCTCACTTGTTTGATCCAGTGTATGACCATCATGACCATGCCGGTGCTACTCACAGCCGGCCTCGAGTGCTGCACCGAGCACACAGCTGCACTCACACACCTGTACATTACAACCGGCGCCTGATGCACACGACCACTTCACCTGGTGGACGCTTGTCCTGACGTGTACTTGACTGTATACGAAATGTGACTCACTTTGGTGATCTCTCTTCCTTTGGCGCACTCCACTCGATGCCACTTTTTCCTGGGTGTGTGTGTGTGTGCATGTGGTGTGATGATGTCCTGGTGTGATATGTGTCCATGTGCACACCGCTCTACACACCAACAGGAAGTGTCTGTCCCCCACTACTCCCTCCTATTGGTTGTGTGTGCTGTAGTGTCTGTTGCACTTCCGAAGTGAAATTAACATGATTTGGTGAGTTTGGGTTTGGAGAGTGCTGAGTGCTACTGTTCTTAGGATTGTAGGGCACTTGACCTATGAGTTTGCTTATCGGTTAGAAGTTAGTTTTTCAGTTTGACTTTGGTATTTTCGTTTTGCTAATCTGTTTTGCTCTTTTCTTACAGAAACAAAATGTCGAAGACGATCTCGAAGAAACTAAACTTCAGATTGAGGTTTGTTGATTTTCTATTTCTATTTTACTGTTTTTTTGAAAATTTATTCAATCTCTCAATTCTCTATAATTTTCATTCTTTTTCTGTGTTGTCTTTAAATCTCTTTAATCTAGTTTTTTTTAATTTGTGTTTTATTTGAGGATTCTTTTATTTGCGATGCATTTTTCTTTACTTAGGTTTCGTTAATTCTTATTTTATTGTTCTTTATTGCGCGTTTAGTTTCGTTTAGATTCTATTTAATTCTTTTAAATTAGCATTAGTTTCCTCTTAATCTCTTTGAATCTCTTCTCTAAATTCTGTTTTATATTCGATTTTAATATCTAGATTAGTCTAGATTTGTTTGGATTTGCTTAGATTGGAACGACTTTTATGAATGGTTTCATGTTAGAGTCGATTTTATTGCATACTTTATTACATAATACATGTTGAGATTTGCATCCCTCTTTGAACTGGGGCAAGTCTATTCTAGGGTCTCTCACCTCTCGTATATACCAATTAGCACCTTTTATTGTATTTGTGGTTTTGAGGAGTGATGAGGGGTGAGAGAGAATAGAATGAATAGGATAAGCACCTTGCTTGGCAGGGGTTCGGTAGGTCATTCTGCGTTCGGACTCACCGCACCGCGCGCGAGTTCCACTTAACACTTTATAATGAATATACTCGAGCTTTAGATTTGTTTACTCACTCGACTGACTGACCGACCTCGGACTTGACCTGTTGCGCGCTTATGAGGAGGGCATGAGAGTGATGGTGTGGTATGAGAAGAGGTTCGTTCGTTCCTGGCTCATTTGTTCTCCTTTGCATTTCGCATGTTCTTGCGCTCGTTTTGTGTCCGTTGATGTTGTGTTCCTGTGCGTGTCTTTTTATCTCAACTGTCCGATCACTAGGCAATAATAATAATAATAATACTAGAATTGACTTGTGTGCTTTATTATTGACTTAAGGGGCTGTGGTTCGGTGTGGTGTTGTGAGTTGTGTAGATGAGGACGTCAGACTGTTGTCTTGATTGTCTATTATATGCAAAGTTACTGTGTGTACTTACTAGGCAAGTTTGGAATACAAAGATAGCGCGCTCGTGTGCACACTAGTTCCGCTGTGTGTTGTGGACTGGCTACGAGATGATAAAACTTGTTGGACATGGATAGAGTGAAGAAGGGAGAGAGAGACAGGGTCGACTTGTGGTCAGACAGGCAAAGGTCGAGGTCGAGTGAGACTGGGAGAGACAGACAGTGGGCTTTTAGTGTGTTCTAGACCGACTCGTGTGCCTTTCTGTGACTGTCTCGAATTTCTGGATGATTTTTCCTTGTTCGAGAGGGTGATTTCATTTTGTTTTGGCAGTTTGTTTTCTTGTTGTTTTATTTTTAAAAGTGTCTGTATATACTTTTATGCTATTTTTAGTTAGGTGAGTTTGAGTTTGAGTTTTTGCTTAATTAGTAAGATTAATTACTTTGGATTTAACTAGATGGCGCCAATTGTTGGATTCTTTTGAGTTTTGAGATTATTTTTTGGTGGATTTTGAGTTTCTGTTTATTTTATTATTTATTTATTTATTTGTTTATCAAGTAAATGCAAATGTGAAAATGTTTGATTTATTAATGCAACAATATTTGTCATGATCGTTTCGAATTTCCTTATCTCATTAGTTTTAGTCTCTTATCTTCTTCCTTTACATTTTGTCCCTCTCCCTTCTCATCCCTCTCTTGACATTTCCTTGTAGAATGAGGTTCTTCTGATCTTCTTCTTCTCCTTCCTCTTAACCCGGAGTTTCCTTATTATTATTATTATTTTGTTGTGTGATTCTTGTTTGATCCTAAGTTTTTTCCTCTTTGAATCTCCCTCTTCTTTCTTATGTGACTGATCTTATCTATTTGTTGAACTTGATTTTTCTTTGATTTGACCTTTTCTCACCCTCTCTTTTTCTTCTTACTTACAGACCTACAGTATCGAATTGCGAAAATCCGCCTCAAACAATGCGGAATTGGTGGTGGTGAAAGAGGAACTCGAGACCCAACTGCAAGAGTTGGATGCACAACATGAGCAGGCACTGGCCAAGGTGATACGCATGCGTGATGAGGCACTGGATAGGAATGCCGAATTGGAAGGTCAACTGTTGGTACTGCTCGAGAGTGATAAGAAGAAGCTGAAGGAGAAGGAGCTGGTTGAAGCGGAGACAAACACAGAACATGCATTGGTGCTGAGTCAGGATGATGGTGGAGATGATCGATTGGTGGGAGAGACACCGAGAGATGGGACTGACGAGGTGACCAAGCAAAAGGATCACCGAGATGATGATGACGAGGCTAAGATTATCGATGAGACGACGACGAGAAGGGCAGATGATGATGACGATGCGGAAGATGGACTGACTCTCGTGCCACTGACCACCAACAAGGCCATCGATGATCGACAAGTGCGGGACACTCTCCTCCTACGAAAGCTGTCCGACCTTGTGCCTGAGTTTGCTGCTGCTCTTACTTCATCGTCATCCCCGGATGATGGCGATCATCTTGATCCACAGGTCATCGATCGAGCCTTGGATTCTCTCCGGTCAAAGGTGAACGAACTGAAAGAGCTTCGAATTGAGAATTCTTCACTGGAATCTCGACTGAGTCAGAGTGCGAATTCGCTTGCACAGCTGCAGACACAATGTGCACGAAAAGATGAACAGTTGGATGAGTTGGAGTCGGCGGTGCAGTCACTTGAAGATGAGTTAGAGGAAAGTCGAAAGGTGAACAGTGGCAAGCAGAACCATCGAGTCCAGACCAACGAACATGAGTTGCGCAAAACGATTGAACAGTTGGAGGCAAAGATTGAGGAACTGTTGAACCAACCGAGTGGCGAGACAGGGTCGAGTCTTCCTGGATTCCGTGAAGAACCGGAAGGTGCGTCCGCAAGTGAGGTTGTCAAGTTGGTCGAGCCACCTGTGACTCTACCGATCTCTGCTCCAATTGATGATTCGCATTTGAAAGAAGAGATTCGTGCACTTGAACTAAAGTTGGACAATTGTGAACTGGAACGAGAGAAGATTGTGCAACAGTTGGATTTGAGGACTCGCGAGTTGGAGGATGTTAGGTCAAAGCATGCGCAGTTGGACCAGGACTTGAAGAAGGCCATTGAAGAGAAGGTTGAGGTTATGGTGAGTTCTTGTTTGTTTGTCGTTTACGTTGTTCTTAATTTTCTTTTCTTCTTTTTTAGGAACGTTTGACCGAACTGGATCGTCTCAAACAGGAGAACGATCTACTGCACAGTACCTATGCCTCACTCGAGACTCACTGTCATCAAATTTACGAACAACATCAACAAGCACTGCAACAGTTGGACCAAATGCGCACTGTGCAATCTGATCTACCTGCTCTACAGGCACAAATACAAGCGTCAAACGAACAAGTGCGCGCTCTCAGTGAGGAGAGGGATTTGACTCGGAAACAGATTGAAACCAAGGAAAGCGAATTGGTGGGTCTCACTGCTGAGTTGGAGAAACAATTGCAACTGATTGGGACACTTGAGAGCGAATTACGCACACGTGGAGATGATGATTCCAGTCAGATTGAAGCATTACAAAATGAACTGCGCGTGCATGCTGCTGATTCTGAGAAGCAATCCGAGGAATTGGTTCAACTGAAGGAGGCTGTCAAACGAATGTCCATGCTCGTGCAGGAGAAGGATCAGGAAGTGATTCAGTGGCGAGTCCGTGTGGGTCAACTCGAATCTCAGCTGACACTCGGTGGTGATGCTGCTCATGTGCAACAGTCGGAGATTGATCGACTGCGACAGGAGTTGGACCGACTGAGGGCTCATTTGGTACAGGTGGAGGAGAACTACACGGCTGAGTTGATGACCGCTGAGGAGAAGACCGAGGAGATGGCTCCACTGATGGAGACGATGCAGGCCGAACAGAGTATGTCTGCACAGTATGACGAACAGATCAAGTCACTTTGTACTGCACGGGACAAGGCGAGGAATGAGGTCTCGGCACTGGAGGACAAGGTTCAACAGTACAGCACTTCGATTGGAAATCTACAGGGCGTCATTGAACAGCTCGAGAAAGGTGAGTTGGTTCTGGTTGATTCGGAATAATAATGTTTGTTTGTTTTAATCAGAACACGAACGAAAACTTCGATCTGCGGAGGTTGATCACAAGTCTGACCTTGAGCAGGAGCGGCAACGAACCTCGGAGGTGGTGCGCAAATTGGCCCAACAAGAGGAACGATTGCGAGAGTCTATGGAGGCGCTTGAGGCGGCTTCGAGGCTGAGTGAAACGATCGATCAGAAGGAGTTTCAGCTCAATCAACTCAGGAGGGAATGTAAGTGCATTCTTTTTTACTTTTTCTCGGGTTTCTGGACCTTCCTTTCCCTGGTTCAAAACCACAATGCCGCCGAGTGTTTGAGTATTACATATAGGTACTGATAAAGTGGAAATTGAAAAATTCAGTACTTATATCGTATAACTCACTTACTTGTCGGTCCTCATTCATCGTGAACCAGAATGGATTCCAGGAGTCCTTGTCGATTTTGTTGGGTTAATTCTTTTATTTCAACATTTCCTAAATTTATTTTAATTTTCTTCTTTTTCTTTCTCTCCCTCTCCAAAACAGTAAAGAACAAGGATCACGAGATTGAGCAGTTGCATCGCAAAATTGCTGACCTTGAAGTGTCCTACGAAGGCAAAGTGGACAAGCAAATTGTGAAGTCGCTGTTGATCAGCTATTTCGCCACTGTTCCTGGATCGCCTGCACGGACTGAGGGAGAGCGTCTGATGGCTCGATTCTTGGATTTCAATCAACAGGAAATGGAACGTGCGGGCATTAAGATTGGCAAACAAGCGCGTGGAGGTGGTGCGAATGATTCGTTTACTTTCAAGTTTGTTGAGTTTCTCGAAGCTGAATCATCGAAGGCGACTGGTGGAACGGGTCAGGATGGTGCACCCAGGAGGAAGGACTCGACTTCTTCGAATGCCTCAAATCAGAACAGTCAAAATGTTGAATTGGCTCGTGATTTGAACAAGAGATTGAATATGCTCGGCTCTGGTGGTGGTGGTGGTCCTAGGCCGAATCCGTTTGTGCCCCAGTCCCAGGCTGCATACCATCAACAACATCACCGAACGCCCTCATCCACCTCCAGTGCATCGTCCACTTCAGATCACCATTTGCACATGAACCAGTTGCTTGCACCACAGGGACAGGGTGTTCCAATCACACCGGTACTGTTCGGCTCTGCACCACCAACCACACACAACCAAAATGCTGCTGCAGCGCCCGGGACCAGAGGAGTGAACATTTCCGATATTGTACGAGATGCTGTCGAATCAGAGGACAATTTCATATGAGCATTCTTTTTATTCTTGATGTATTTATTATTTTATGAGCAAATAAAGCATGATTTTATAAAGAATTGTTTTTATTTAAGCAATATAGAGAAAATGTTTTGGTTCATCAAGATTAAGGATAGTAAAGTATAGTAATTTTGTGTGATCAAAGATGATATTATAAATAGATGAACCATTTTGATGTTACCAAAATGTGGTATTAGATGGGGTGCTCAAACAAATAGACATCACACAGATTGGGACAATCCTCGAATGATTTAGCTATATATAAAAGAAATTATAAAAGACAAGAAATATAAATCGTTTGTGAATATGTTTTGAGACACTTACTGAAATATGCCTTGTAGGAGCCACCATTCGTGAGCACTTGACCAATGGAATGGTCTGTCAGTGGAGTATTTCGAAGCGAAATCTTACGAACATTGGTGAAATTGTATTGCGGGCCTTGCTTCTCAAGTATTGCCGTGTCCAGATTGGCCAAAGTTGGACTAGACAAATAGATCGGCTCAATACCTCGGAAGGCTAGTGTACAAATAGTTAAAAGTATATACAAAACATTAAACAGTCAATATAATGATACATTCGATGGTGCACTCACAACCATTTCCGTCGGAGACTTTGATAAAGATGCCGAACACCATGGGACGATTATACCAGTATTATAATACCAAATAAGATATACAAATGGTTAAATTAAGTTATTGTTTCTACATTGTTACGCTATGATATGAACGCACGAAGGACTTCCTAAATAAATAAATAAATAATTCAGATAAGAAATATGAAAAACAACAAACATTATTAACTCAAGGTATTTACCTTAAACCGCGATGGCTTTGTGAGCATAATTTTCACGTACACGAGTAAAGTTGTCTCGCAATGCTGAATATTTTCGGATTAATTCAAAAGTGAGTGTTGGAATAATTCGCTGGACCAATCAAGGAATAGAACACAAATGCTCTTTGTTGAAGTCTTTAGATGTTTCAAGTCAAGAAACGCGTCGAGGCCCAAATAAAATATTTCGGTTTATTTCGGTTATTTGTCTTTCTTCAGTATTTATTAATTAGGCGTAAGTAAACTAATTTTTTTAAGAATTGTTTTTTATTGAGATGATAAGCATTATATTGTATACAACGAATATTCATTCGGTTCGTCAAAATAGTATTTATTTTGATGACTCGTGATTATTAATCAGATTAATAATACGTAATTTGTTCAGATATCTTTAAACAAATAGACATCGTATAAGTAGGACTTGTCTTTCCTTACTGGCGCTATTAAAAAAATAGAACTTATCAATAGTCACACAGGCAACAAAATTCAAAATAAGAGTCATTTATCTCGTCAAATGTCTAAAAAGAGTTACTTACAGAAATAGACTCGATAAGTGGCACCATTCTGGAGCAGTTGACAAATAGAATCGTCGGTGAGTGGAACGTTTCGAAGGAAAATGTTTCGAGAATTCTTAAACGAACTATATAATGCACAAATCGCTTTGTCCAGCGTGTCCAAAGTTGGATTGGTCAATTTAAGTGGACGCGGACGAACTTATGTAATAATAAAAATGTTTACTTAATTAAATAAAAAAATATGATGATACAAACCAGAATCATGTTCAAATTTGAGTTGAATATCCAAGATAGGCATGATGCGTCAGAGAGAAGATTCGGACGAGAAAAATAATCCAGTGAACAAGTGTCTCGAATTGATTTGGTTGCAACGAGCGAGTGTTCGCAGCTTCACTTCGACTCAAGGATCGAGTCACTTCACGGAATAAAACAACACAAACACACATGTGCAAATACAGCACAACTGACGGTAGTGCCCCGGGGCCTGTCCACAAATGGTGTAATAACAGAAAATTTGAATTTCTAAAGAATAAATAATTTCATAATAAATAAGTAAAATCAATCTTTAAAATAAAAATAATTAATAATTGAATATAATAAAACAAATGAACATTTATTTTAAAAACAAATAAATATAATTTTATTAATCAATCAATCCTTATCGAATCAGAGAAGACATCATTTCATCTGAGCATTTAACAAAAAAAATAAAGAATCGCTTTGAGATTGAGATTTAAAACAGTGGAGTAAAACAGTAAAACTTGTTGGTTAAACAATACATAGAAAATTGTTTCGGTTCATCAGAATTGAGGAATTAACTAATACAACAGCAGGTGAAAGTATCCGTGGATGGTGGATCTTCAAACAAATAGACATCGCACAGTCCAGGACAATGCTCGAGTTTATCTAGACAAGGGAAATAAAAATAATATGTATATAAATGTTTACACCTGCATACATACAGAAATAGACCCGATAAGTGAGGCCTTCCTCGATCAGTCGGTCAATGTCGCCGTCCTCCGCCAGTGCCACATTTCGATAGTAAATATTTCGGACATTGTGAAACACGGGTTTCGAGTTCTGTTTTGCAAGAATTGCCCGCTCCAGATTGGCCAGAGTTGGAGAAACCAATATGATCAGGACCACAGTTCGTGAGACTATTGATAAAATATATTTATTAACAAAATACATTTAAAAATACAAATTCAAATTGAATAATTCAATAATACTCACCACCCCCTGCGGTGATTATTTTGATGTTAATGGTAAACGCCATAGTGAGGCCAGGTAATGAGAATGTGAATCCGATGATAAGTGGCTTGACGGACGAAATAGTGAATTAGGCACTGTTTTAGTCAAAGTTGTAGCAGACACAGACAGAAATGCAAACATTGTGCGCGAGATTGGCTGACCAAAACAATAAATGACTCATTTATCAATAAAATATATGATAAAATGACCGTTCACAAACGATGTATCAGATAAATCTGAATTGCTTTTAAAGTACACGTGTCATTAATGTGAAAGCTTCAAACAAATAGACATCACACAACTGAGGAGAGTCCCTGAATGGTTTAGCTAGATTAAAGTAAACAAATAATTAAATATATAAATGGTTCTTGGTTATATCACAAAAGAGAGCACTTACTGAAATAGGCCTTATAAGTGGCACCATACCTGAGCAGATGACGAATGGAATCGTCGGTGAGTGGCTCATTTCGAAGGCAAATGTTACGAGCATTCTGGAATCTAGGTTTGCCTATTTTTATTATTGGGCTCTGTTTGGCAAGAAGTGCCTTCTCCAGAGCGTCCAAAGTCAGAGTGGGAAAAGAGATCTCTTGCTTAGGGAGTGAACCTAATATGATAAGATATGTCGTATAAGTGAAATATTTAAAATAATATACTTTCGATCTCATACTTATCTTGTCCATGACTTGAACGCTAAATTTGAATTCCATGGTGGTATACACAGGTATGGAAAAGAAACCAATCAGTGGTGTTGACATGTGAAATAGTAATTTACCAAAGTGTTGCACTCGAATGTTTGTTATCAAATTGAATTTGTCGATTAGATCTAATGCTGCATTGAGGATAGTCTGCAATTAAGGCAAGTCGCGGCTCAATTTTTTGTTAAAAATTCCAAATTATTTTAAGATCTTAAGTTATCGGTTATCTCATTATCTATCTTCCTACAAAAAATTAAAACAATATTCCGACGAGAAGTCTCGAAAATTCAACATTTCCAGGATGCACATTTCGCATTTGCCCCCGCCCCCGCATTACCGGCCAATGCATACCTTTTAGTTTTTCCTTTCTCCTGCAAATCAAGACCTTTGCATTTTGTTTTTGCTTCTTTTCCTACAAAACTGATCAGATTTTGTTGAACCAGGGCTTTTATTAAAGGTAATAAGATTCTCTATTTGGCGGATAGAAAACATTTTAAACATTTTATCTTATCTGATCGTGAGTTCATCTCAAAGTGTTCAAAATATGCTACTTTTTTACATTTTTTGATCTATATTCTCAAGAAAAAATATTTCCTTAAATGTTTTCTGATGCCGTTAAAGCCAATCAATTTATCTTTAATTTGAGCTATAGTATGTCACAATCGGCCAAGTATTAAAGGAAGAGTAACCTTTCAAATACCATCTAGTCAAATCTATAGATTTGAGCTAAGGGGGCAATTCATACAGGACGTTACCCGCTTCTGTCCTTAAAAGGTCTACTGTCGATATGAGTTGATTCGTGTCGCTTCAAGTGAACCATAAAAACAAATGAGGCATAACAGCCTTGGAGAGTACAGTGGAAATGCAATTCAATTCGGAGTAATGTCGATGAAACTTGATGTCTGAAAAATAATAAAACTAGGTCAAATGAAGGTATAATGGTAGTATTATATTTACTTACAAATAATTAAGTCGTGAATTGCAACAAATTGAAACAAAATATCGATAAGGGTTCGTACAATAGATCAAAATTGGCATTACAATTTTACTCGGTGTGCAATTCAAATGGAAGACTTTTTCTTAATCATCTTCGCACTCAAATGTTTCCCTCGATCTTTTCACAGCCGAATTGATGTTGAGGTCGTTGATTTCTTTTAGTGTGTACATTCTGGTGAATGGAAACATTTGCCTAAAAGCAATTTGATTCGATCCTCGTCCACTTGCTGGTCGAGGGAGCGAATAGATCACTTGATTGGGGTTTGTTCATAAGAGTAATTTGCACAGTATAATTCACCTTCTTGACCTTCCAAATCTGTGCCAAAATTTTCGCTGTTTTTATCAATGTTTGAAGTGACATCATCGACTCTGGTTGAAGTATCTATACAAAAAAGAAATATAAATAAAGTCAAAATACAGCCAAAATTATTATACCGTCGTTGTTCAGTTGTTGTTCAATGAGATCCCATCGAGATGTTCTTGGTTGATGGTTCGCAACATGGTCAATGTGGTGGCCACATCAAAGAACAGCGAGACAACCACCAAAATAGTCACCGAGATTTTCATGCTTCATGCAAACGAAATCATAAACATAACACCAACAGCATGAAGAAGCAAAAAAAGAATTAAACGGGGATGTAGTTTTCAGTGCCAAAAGCCCACAGTTTGAGCTAATAAAACGAGACCAAAATCAATAAAGAGGCGCATTAGCTAGTAAATCTATAGATAAACAAAAACAAAAATAATAAAGAAATCTTTAAGCAAAAGGCCACAAAAGCCACCAACCACTTACCTCTTCGTAGTTCCAGAGTCCTAATTTATAGTCCAGAAGGGAAAAAAACAAGAAATCCGAACACGGAAAAGCAAACAGATCAAATAGCCTTTTATATCACTGAATGTTTTTACGATCCATCGTGGGAATTTCTGCATCGGGAATTTTTGTTTGAGTTTGTAAAGTGCGAATGGCAAAGCAAACGCGTCATTAACCTTTAATCTTTACTATTCGATAAATAAACTATGTTTTAAAGAATTGTTTTTATTATTTAAGCAATACAATACCAAAATTGTTTCGATTCATCAGAATTGAGAATTAAATAATAGCACAAATATCGAAAGATTTCTCTTCAAACAGATAGATATCACACAGTCCAGCACAATTCGGGACTTTATCTAGATTAAAATAAAATAAAACATAAATCGATACTGAAATGTCTGTGGAGAGAGATACTTAGTAAGTATTACTTACAGAAATAGGCCCGATAAGTGGCATCCTTCTTGAACAGTTTCCGAACGGATTTGTTGGTCAGTCGAGCGTTTCGAAGGAAAATGTTACGCGCATTCTGGAACTTGTTTGGTGACTTCTGTTCGGACAGAATTTCCATGTCCAGATAGTCCAAACATGGCTTAGGACTTTTAGGACAATAAACTAGAAATGCTTCTTTTGAGAGTTCTAAATTATAAAATATACAAAATAAATAAAAATTAAAAATAATACATTCCATTCTACTAACCACCACTCCCATCGACGAGTTTTATTTTGATGAACGATTTCGCCATGGTGTTAAAGAGTACGAGAGTGAATTCAATCAGTGCTTTGGCAGGTAAAATGTTGATTTAAATCTAATTAGCAACTTTCAAACTTGAGCAGACACAATGCGTGTGGCTAACCAAAAATAAATGACCAAACAAAAGAATGCGCTCACAAATGACGTAATTCAGAATTGCTTTTATTTTGCAATCAAATTGGCTCGGTTCATCAGGAATTAAGAATTAACAATTTGTGTGATTAGCTCGCATTATAACTCACAATTTTCACAATTTAAAGGAAGAGGCTCAACATGAGTAAATTATTCAAATGACTGAACAAATAAATATCGCATACTTTAGGACAGTTTCTTGCTATTGGTATATCTAAAATCAAGATGACAACAAATAACACATAAATTAGTGTACAAATTGTATCATACCAATTATCAGAAATTCGAATTTTACATCCCGACAGCATCATAGAGTCTTATTGACAAAGATTTGATAGGTGGTACCAATTTGGGTGAACATTTTCAATATTGTACCAAAATGCAGTCGACAGTTTCGAATCAGAGGACAATTTAATCAGATTTGAATCAGCGCTTTTCTTTTCACGATGTATTAATTAATTGTGGACAAATAAATAAAATAGGATTTTTAAAGAATTGTTTTTATTGAAATTTAAGCATTATAAAAGTTGTAATTTACAACGAAAATTGTTTCGATTTATCAGAATTACGAATTACATAATACGACAGTCGCTTTTAACGTTATATCGCTCAGATGGTGGAGCTTCAAACAAATGAACATCACACATTGTGGGACAATTGTGCAGTTGATCTAGATTAAAATAAAAAAAGGTATTTAAACCGTTGCTGTTGTGTTTGAGACACTTACGGAAATGCACCCGATAAATGCCACCTTCTTTGATGTTTCGGCAAATCGAGTCGTTAGTCAGTGGCACGTTTCGAAGGCAAATTTTGCGAGCATTCTTGTGACGAAATTCGCTAAAATTTGCAAGAATTGCCCGCTCCAGATTGTCCAAAGTTGGATTAGCCAATTGGATTGCATACAAACGATCCAATCCAGCTAATAAAATATACAAAATTACACATTTAAAATGATATCACTGATACATTCGATGATACTACCATAATTTATTTTGAAGCTAAGCATGTTGGCAACGAGATTGAAACCAATCAATGGTTTAGTTAGGTGAAATAGAGATTTAGGCACTTTCAAACTAAAGTTGCAGCAGACACAAAAAGACACAAAACGCAGCGAACATATGCAGCGAACGTGAGCACTGACAAACAAAATCGTTCACAAATGACGTAATTGAAAATTATTTTTACTGAGATACAAAACAATACAAAAGATAATTGTATTGTCACAATTGATTTAGTTCATTAAAACAAATTATGAATTTTAAAGAATTGTTTTTATTGATGTTTAAGCAATACAGAGAAAATGTTGTTTTGATTCATCAGAATTAAGGATTAAATATGGTAATTTTGTGGGATTTTCCTTAGGGATAACGATGATAAACCATTTTCAAAGTAACGCAAAAATGTTGTTTGAGTAAGTTAACTTGTTAATTCAAACAAAAAGACATCACACATCAGACAGTGTGACGGGAATGGTTTAACTAGATTCAAAGAAAAAGTATATAAATCTTGACTGATATTCTTATTAGACACTTACAGAACTGGACCCGATAAGTGGCGCCTTCCTTGAGATTTCGAATCTTTGAGTTGTCATTCAGTGGAATGTTTCCAAGGTAAAGGTCGAGAGTATACTGTTTGTGGTAATATTTTGCTAACTTTAACTTCAGATTGTACAAAGTTAGAGCACGCAATTTGATTTCGTGCGTACAATCCTTGCCTGTTGATGAAATATACAAAAATTAAACATTTAAAATACACACATTCGATGATCGACTCACCATCAACGGCGATTATGATTTTGAAGGTAAATACCATGGTGTGAAGTGGTGGGTCCAATCAGTTGTTTGACAGGTAAAATTGCGATTTAGAAGCTTTCGGACTAATTTGCTGCCTTAACAAATAAATGTGAGCGAGCGAGACTGACGGTCATGTCACTCACAGAGGACAAACAAAACCGTTCACAAACGACGCAATTCAGAATTGTATTTATTGAGAAAAGCTAAATTGTTTTGATTCATCCGAATTAAATACTAACTCGTAACAATATTCAGAATATTTATTCGGGTGAGTTCACTTTGGCTTTGAACAAATAGACCGCATATTTACAGAAGCTATAAAATGCGATGCATCTTTTAAGCAAATCACAAAACTAAAATCAACATTACGCATTAAAAATGTCAATTTGAAATACACTACAGTATTTTCTTGGCCACATTTTCGAATTAACATTGTACGTAAATAAACAATATGATTTTAGAAGTGTTTTTATTGATATTTAAGCAATACAAAATAGTGAACAAAAGGATGAACAATTTCGATATTTACTCAAAAATATTACTCGAAATTTCCTTATTGAGGCGGGAAATTTTGGTTACCACCTTTTCTTCTTCAAACAAATGAACATCACACTGTCCATGATCCTCGAGTTTGTCTAATAGTTTAAAATAAAAAGAATATATAAATCATATGTTTGCATTTAGAGACACTTACTCAAATGGACCCAGTAAGTGGCACCAGCCTTGAGCAGTGAACGAATGGATCGTTTGAGTGGAACATCTCGTAGGTAAATGTTGCGAACCTTTGTGTAGGTGTCGATCACTTCGGGCGAGTACTGCTTCGACAGAATGGCCGTGCGCAGATGGTCCAAAGTGGCAATAGGCAAATGGATTTTGTAAGTAGCTTTACATAAAATAATAAAATAAATATAAATACAAAACATTCAAAATAATACATTTATTATACAATATATTTACACTTACCGCCTTTGGGGACGATTTTAATGTTGATGGTGAAGGCCATTTTGACAGGTAAATTCAATCAGTCGTGTTGACAGGTAAAATAGCAATTCAGAAACTTTCAGACCAAAGTTGTTGCAGATACAGACAGAAATGCAAACACGTACTCCGATCGTGTGGATGACAACAAAAGAAATGACAAAATAAGCAGAATGGTACACAAATGACGTAATTGGCGAAAATTGTTTTTATTGAGGCAATTTAGGAAATACAAACAAAACATTTCCATTAATCAGAATTAAGGTTTAACTAACTAATCATACATCGTAGGACAATTATAAAGTTTATCTAAATTAAAAGAATATAGTAAATCATCTACATGGGACTTACTGAACTGGAGCCGATAAGTGGAATCATTTTTGGGCATTTGACAAATAGATTCGTCGGTCAGTTGAACATTTCGAATGCAAATGGTTTGAGCATTCTGTTTTGCGGGTTCTATTTTGCAAGAATTGTCTGTTCCAAAGTTGGATTAGACAATCAAAGGATTCGATGCACATCTTGTGGGACTACTAATAAAATATATGCAAAATTAAACATTTTCAATATTAAAAAAATACTTTCGATAATACTCACCATCACTTTCAACGTCGACGAGTTTGATGTAGATGATGAGTACCATGGTGACATTTAATCAGTGGTTTGACAGGTGAAATAGCGATTTACGAAACTTTAAAAACCAAAGTTGTAGACCAAACTGTTTTCGGTTTGCTGAAATGAAATGCTAACGTGCGAGCGTGTTTTTAAACATCTGACAAATAAATAAACATGACTCATACATAAAATGACCATAAACAAAATATCAAAGTACACACAAACAAAGTAAAGTGAAAATTGTTTTTATTTAAGCATTACAAAGAAAATTGTTTCGGTTCATCAGAATTAAGGATTAACTATACCGATAATTTTGTGTAGGATTTTCTCTGAACAATACAAATGGTGAACCTTCATTTTGATATTTACTCAAAAATCTATTTCTTCAAACAAATAGACATCACATAGTCCAGGACACTTATCGAGTTTATCTAAATTAAAACGGAAAAAGTATTATTAAAGTATCGTTTCTGAGAATGTCTGTAGTCTGTGAGACTCTTACAGAAATAGACGCGGTAAGTTGCACGGTTCTTGAGCACTCGTGAAAAGGAATTGTTGGTCAGTGGAACATCTCGAAGATAAATCGTACGAACATTCTGGAACCTGTTTGGCGGCTTCTGTTCTGCAAGATGTGATCGGTCCAGATGGTCCAAAGTTGGACCAACTTCAAGCCAGATAACATGCTTTTCGTTGGAAATCACTAATAATAAAATATACAGAAATAAACATTTGTAATAATACATTTGATGGTATACTCACCCCCCTTCGCGTTGGCAATTTTAATGTAGAAGATAATAGTTTCCATTGTGGCAGCTATGAGAGTGAATCCAATCAGTGACTTGAGGTAAAATAGAGTGCACTAGTATATTAAAAAATATGTACAAAAATTAAACATTTAAATAATACTTTCGATGATACTCGCCACCACTCTCGATTCGACTTGTTTGATGTAGACAGGCGACAGGTACAAATTCAATCAGTGGTTTGGACAGGTGAAATCCTGATTTGTAGAAACCTAAAAACCAAAGTTGTAGACCAAACTGTTTTCGGTTTGCTGAAATGAAATGCTATCGCGTGCGAGCTTGTTTTTAAACATCTGACAAATAAATAAATGACTCATACATCAAATGACCATAAACAAAATAAACAAAGTTCACAAACAAAGTAAAGTGAAAATTGTTTTTATTGAAGCATTACAAAGAAAATTGTTTCGGTTCACCAGAATTGAGAACTAACTAGGGCGACATTCTGGGGGATAATCCTCGTCTGACATTTCCTTAAACAAATGAACATCACATAGTCCAGGACAATTATCGAGTTTACCTAAATTAAAATATAAATCACATGAATATATATCATATGTCTGAAAAAGAGAAACTTGCAGAAATAGACCCGGTAAGTGGCACCATTCTTGAGCATTCGGGAAATGGATTTGTCGTCAGTCAGTGGAACATCTCGAAGATAAATCGTACGAACATTCTGGAACCTGTTTGGCGGCTTCTGTTCTTCAAGAAGTGCCATATCCAGATAGTCCAAAGTTAGACCAGCCCAGATTTTATGCTTTTCTTCAGAGACCACTAATAAAATATACAAAAAATAAACATTTATAATACATTTGTAATACACTTTGATGGTACTCACCCCCATTCGCGTGGGAGACTTTAATGTAGAAAGAAAGAACCGTCTTGGCAGATACGAAAGAATGAATCCAATTCATGACTTGAGGTAAAATAGTGATTAGGCCAAGTTGAAGCAGACAAAAGGAATTCCAAACGTGCGAGCGTGTGTGGCTAACCAAAAGTAAATTAGCACAAGAGAAATCCATTCACAGACGACGTTATTCGGATTTGTTTTTGTATTTAGATTCAAACAATACTACCAAATTGTTTTTAGTTTATGAATCCAAAAACCCAAAATTCCAGAATCCAATTTTTAGTTGGATTGACTCGATTATATTTATCCTGTTTATTCTATGGTCCAATTAGTCTACTAAAAAATTTTCATGGTCTTACGATGTATAGTTTTGAACTTCTGAAGTTTTTGTTTACAACGACGTATTGGGATTTTAATATATAAGAGATTGTTTTAATTTATTTGAATTAAACTTTAGTCGACGAATTTGATGTTCAAGATGTATACACCATTGTGTATGAATCTAGTTAGTGCAATGACACAGGTAAATTCTGATTTATATAATCGTTTAGGCTAATTCAATATTAAAAATACAAATAACGTAATTCAAAATTGTTTTATTGAGATTTTGATAATAAAGAAAATTGATTTGGTTCATCAGAATTTAGGGTTAACTATACATGGTAATTTTGAGGGATTATTCTGGAATAAAGATAATAATAATAGATGAACCATTTCGATAGTTACTCGATAACTTTAAACAAATAAATGTCACACAGGTCAGGACAGTCCTCGAATGGTTGAGCTAAAAATAAAAATAAAAAGTATAAATCTTTGCTGATATTTCTTAAGTGTTACACTTACTCAAATGAGCCCGAAAAGTGTCATCTTTGTTGAGCAGTTGACGAATGGCATCGTTGGTCAGTGGAACATCTCGAAGACAAATCTTACGAGCATTCAGGAACTGCGTTTCGCGTTTGTCAAGAATTTCCTTCTCCAGGGTGTCTAAAGTTAAACCACCCAACTTGATCGGATACTTAGTTTTGTCGGCTTTTGTAAAATAAAATGATTAAAACATTTACAATAAATAGATGATACTCACCACCGAAAACTACATTGATGTATGATGACTCTCGTAATGCCTCAATAATTGTTTTAGTGTACAATTCATTCATAAATTTCTCATTATCCTCATCCTGATAAAAGCTGTATTTTGAGAAATTCATCGTGGTAGCTTTGAGAGTGAATCAAATCGGTGGTTTGACAGTGATTTAGACTTTCAGGCCAAAGTTGCAGCAGACACAAATAAATGTGAATGTGTGTGGCTGACCAAAAATAAACATAATGGTACCATACACAAATGAAGTAATCAAACTAATAATTTAAACTTTAAATTGTTTTTATTTAGATTTGAAGTTTAAATTTTGAATAACAATACAACGAAATTTGTCCCTGTTCATCATAATTGATATTTAACTATACAATAATTTTGTAGGATTATCTCGGAACAATATAAAGGATGAACCATATTTCGATATTTACTCAAATATCTTCATACAAATAGACATAGGTCCAGGACATTTCGAGTTTATCTAGATTAAAATAAAAAGTATAATATAATCGCAAATAGTCGCAAATCTTTTGAAATTCAAGTAGCAAGCTATTTTCTCTAAGAATTGCCTTGTCCAGATTGTTCAAAGTTAGACGATGTAATTGGATTCGAAAGATTGCCCGTACGGTATCTAAAATAAAATATGCCAAAATTAAGATTATAAAAGAATAAATTCGATGATACTCACTTCCACTCTGGTCGATGAATCTGATGTTCAGGTTGTAAACCATGGTGACAGATATGAGGGCGAATCCAAAATCGGTGGTTTTACAGAAGAAATAGTAATTTAGAGACTTTCTGGACAAAGTTAAATAGCAGACACAAAGAAATGCGAGCGTGTGGTTAACCAAAAATAAACAAACAAAATGGTCTACCATCTACACATATGAAACTAAATTAACTAATTAAATTCAAAATAGTTTTTATTAAGAATTAAGAAATACAAAAATAATTCGGTTCATCATAATTGAGAATTTACTAAGACAATTTTGTGGGAGTAGCCCGGAATATATAAAAATGATAATAATAATGATGATGAACCATTTCGAGATAGTTACTTAAATAATTTCAAACAAATAGACATCACACAGCTCGGGAGAATTCTCAAATTGATCTATAAAATAAAAAATATCGATAATTTCTGACATATGTCTGCAAAGTGGGACACTTACTGAAATGGACCCGATAAGTGGCGCCCTTCTTCAAAAGTTGACTAATCGAATTGTCAGTCAACGGAACATCTCGAACGAAAATCTTACGAGCATTCAGGAACTGCTTCTCCGGTATGGCCAAAATTTCCTTCTCCAGCGTGTTCAAAGTCGGAAAAGGCAACTTGATCGAATACTTAGTATCCTCGGCTTTAGTAAAAAATAAAATAAACGCAAAATTAAACATTTAAAATAATACAAAAAATATATTCGATGAAGATACTCACAACCGAAGACGAGATTAATGTTGAAGTTTAGGACTTCCTCAAACATCGTTTTAGTGATTTGTGATCGGTTCTGGTGATACTGATACAGGCGGGGATTAATGTTGCGGGTAAAGAAATCCATGGTGATAGCTTTGAGAGTGAATCAAATCAGTAGTTTGAGGTAAAAAAGGGATCAGAAACTTTAAGACCAAAGCTGCAGCAGACACAAGGAAAGGCGAATGTGTGCGAGCGTCGTGTTGCTGTGGACAAACAGAAATGTGCACAGTGCACCACCAAAATGGTACCGTATGATGTCCACAGATGACGTAATTGAAAATTATTTTTATTTAAGAAATAGTAAGAAAATTGTTTAGGTTCATCAGAATTCCGGATTAACAATATGACAATTTATGGAATTAACAAGGAATGATGATGATGATGATGATAATACTGATGAACCATTTCGATAGTTACTCGATAACTCTAAACAAATAGATATCACACATCTCCGGACAATTCCCGAATTGATCTAAATTATAAATACATAAATATAAATAGTTTTTTATTTGATATCTCGCTTACTGAAATGAACTCGATAAGTGGCTTCATTCTTGAGTAGTATCTCAATATTTTGATCGGTCAGTGGAACATCTCGAAGGTAAATCTTGCGAGCATTCAGAAATAGTGTGTCCGATATTTCAAGAATTTTCTTCTCCAGCGTGCTCAAAGTTGGGTCGCTCAAATCGATTGAATATTTAGTTTCGTCGACTTTGGTTTAAAAAAAGACAAAATTAATAAACAATAATAATACATTTGATGATACTCACAACCGAAGACGACATTAATGTTGTAGGTAGTTATAATTGTTATAATTGATTTTTCCATCAGTTGATACTGCTCATCAAAGTCGTAGGTAATGGAAGACGTCTTGTACATTGTGTCGATGGTATGAAAGTGAAATAGCGATTCAGTCAAAAATTGTAATAGACACGCAGAAATGCGGACAAGTGCGTACTTGTGACCGGAAATAAATGGCCGTTAACAAAATGTGTGCCCGTTCACAATTGACGTAATTCAAAGTTACAACTTTTCACATAAAATTTGGGACAAAATTAACTGTAAAATCGTATTGAGATTAAAAAACATTTTTATTTTAAAACTTATTAAACCAATATCTGCTGATGAACATGAAGCGTTCAAGCTAAATCACTAAATAAATAAATAACCACAAACAAACTGTCCAACAAATGACATAATTCAAAATTGTTTTTATTATTAAGATTTAAGCAATACAAAGAAAATTGTTTCGGTTCATCTGAATTTAAGTTTAACTATAATTTTGAGGGATTATTTTGGAATAAAAATGATAATAATAGATGAACCGTTTTCGATAGTTACTAAATAACTTTAAACAAATAGATGTCACACATTTCAGCACAATCCTCGAATGATTTAGCTAAATAAAATAAAAATATAAATCGTTGCTGGTATTTCTACATTACACTTACTGAAATGGACCCGGTAAGTGGCGCCCTTCTGAAGACGATTTTCGATAGTTTGGTCGGTGAGTGGAACATCTTGAAGGAAAATCTTGCGAGCATTCAGGAACTCTCGGTTCAAATTCAAGTCAAAAATTGCTAAGGCCAGTGTGTCCAAACTTGGATTAACCAACTTGATCGGATTCTTTGTTTGATCGACTTTAATGAAATAGTTAAAAAATTAAAGGTTTGAAATAATATACTTTCGGTAATATACTCACACTTGTAGACGATATTGATGAACCAGATTGATTCGACCCAGTTTGTGTTGGTGCTTGGACCCAAATATGGTCGCCACCTGGGTACACTAAAGTGCTCCATAGTATGAGAGTGAATCCAATCAGTGGCTTGACAGGTCAAATAGTGATTTAGGAACCTTCTATCCAAAGTTGTAACAGCTAAAAAAGAAATGTGAACATGTGAGCGAGTGTGAATGATCACAAAATACTGAACACAAACATACGAGTGTTTCAGTCCACAAACGACGTAATCGAAAATTTAATTTACTATATTATTGTCAATAACTTTCACGAAAATCTTGTATCTAGAAATAAATGAATTGGAAAATCTAGTTAAATGCATAAAAAGTTTATTTATTTATTTTAAGGTTAATGATAAATCACAATCGGACTAGAAATTCTCGTTGATGAATCTTAAGATCACCAGGACCACCAGGATTTACATATTGTTCAAACAAGCCAGATTGGTGAACATTATCGACTATGTTCAAAATGCAATCAAATCATTATCATAATTTCATCTAATCTTTGTGCTAAAAAATACGCATTTATTTATTGGCTACTAAACTATGATTGTTTTTATTGAAAATTTTTTGGACAACACAAAAGAATATTGTTTCGGTTCATAAGAATTAAGAATTAAAGTG
This sequence comes from Rhizoglyphus robini, assembly GCA_023373905.1. Classification (NCBI taxonomy): domain Eukaryota; kingdom Metazoa; phylum Arthropoda; class Arachnida; order Sarcoptiformes; family Acaridae; genus Rhizoglyphus; species Rhizoglyphus robini. The sequence goes on from JAKIJQ010000020.1 coordinate 1,007,738, forward strand.
CAACTCAAATGCCAAAAGAAAGAGTCATTAGATGACTTTGAACAAATAATAATGGCATACTTTGTAAATTACAAATTGTAGCAATCTCTCACTATTTTAGCTAGATAACGACAAAGACGAATAAGTTACTGTCGACAAAACATAAAGGATCACATTTGAATTGCAAATTGTGCGTAAATACAAAGATTGTTTAAATTGTTTTTATTGAGATTAAAACAATATAATGAAAAATGTTTCGGTTCATCAGAATTTAAAATTAAGAATGATAATTTTGTGGCATTAATCAGTAATAAAGGTGATAAAAATAGATGAACCGATTCGATAGTTATTCAGGTTTCTTCTTCTTCAAACAAATAGACATCACACAGTTCGGGACAATTATCCAGTTTATCTATATAAAAAGATAAAGTAAAGAAGTTTTGCTTATCTGGAGAGAGACACTTACAGAAGTAGACCCGGTAAGTAGCCCCATTCTCGAGCAGTTGACGAATCGAATCGGCAGTGAGTGGAACATCACGAAGAAAAATCTTGCGAGCATTCTGGAACTTGTCACCAATCAATGGCCTTTGCTTTGCAAGAATTGCCTTGTCCAGATTGTTCAAAGTTAGATTATACATTTGGATTGGAATCACACGTCTTGAGTCTAGTGATAATAATAAAATATACAAAATTAAAATAAATTAATAAATACATTTGATGACACTCACCATAAGCATGGCTCATCAATCGGATTTTGATGGTGAACACCATATTGTCTGGTATGAGAGTGAATCCAATCAGTGGCTTGAAAGGTAAAATTGTGATTTAGGGACTTTTAGGCCAAAGTAGCGGACACACAAAGAAATGCAAAAATGCAAGAGCCTGAAGCTGATTGCAAAACAAATGAGCACAAGCACAAATGTTCCCCTCCACAAACGACGTAATGAAGAATGTTTCGCGAAAAAATATTTTGGCTCGGAACAATCATTTTTATGTAACTTGTAACATTTTGTAACAACATGAATTGTATAGTCAAATGATAAATATTCTATTTATTATCTTGAATCATTATTTGAAATAAGAAATTCGAAGTAGATCCGATAGATGGATTCATTCTTGAGTAGCTCACAAAAAACCAAAACCTGTTGCTGGACTTGAAGGCTCATTGAATATGATTAATCATGAACATTTCCGATATTGAACAACATGTTGAATCTGAGAACAATTTGATCAAATGCCTTTTTATTGATATATTTACTATGCATAGATAAGCTATGATTTTTTTAAAGAATTGTTTTTATTGGAATTTAAGAAATAGGACGAAAATTGTTTTGGTTCATCAGAATTGAGAATTTACTGGTATGATAATTTAGTAGAAATATTCCGGAATAGAAATGTTAAAATAGATGAACCATTTCGATTGTTACTCAAATAACTTTAAACAAATAGACATCACACATCTCAGGGCAACTCGCGAATGGTGTAGCTAGATATTAAATTAATAAAAATAAATAAATAAATCGTTGCTGATATGTCTGCAGAGAGACACTTACTATATAAGACCCGGTAAGTGGCACCATTTTTGAGCATTCGGCAAATGGAATCGTCTGTCAGTGGAACATCTCGAAGGAAAATCGTACGAGCATACTCGTATTTACGGAGAAATCCCTGTGTTCCAAGAATTGTCTTGTCCAGCAGGTCCAAAGTAGGAGCACGCAAATTGACTGTATAGGGAACTTTAAAGACTTTATAAAATATATAAAAAAATAAGTAAACGCTTGAAATTATACATTCAAATCATACTCACCACCTTTCCCAACGACGATTATGATGTTCAAGTTGTTCGTCATAGTGTCCGGTATGAGAGAAAAAGTTTTGCTGTGAATATCCAATCGGTTGTTTAAAAGAACATATTCGCGAGAAAGAAAAAGAATTTTGGAATCAGAAATTTTGAACACTTTCGATTTACTTGATAAATTGCTTGTTGAAAACAAAGCACGCTCGTTGGAATTGCAAGAAGTGAATATGGTCTTGACACAAAGAGATGAGACTATTGTGCAACTTAATACAGAAATCATTGAAATTAAATCGAAAAAAATCGATGAGATTTGCTCGTCTTTTGCAAGCATTCAACATGCAAACCAAACTCGTAGTTGTGTAAACAAATTTCCATCGTCATCCTGTTTTGCTGATCGTTCGTATTCACAGGCAGTGTCACAGACAGAACAATCTCAACCAAGCAAACCAAAACATGTCGTCATCATACAACCAAAGCATGTTACATTTGTTTCGACTAGTGAACAGACATTGAAAGTTTTCAAATTGACTGTTGAAATATTTAAAGAAAATAAAATAAGAACCAAAACCTGCTGCCAGGACTTGAAGGCTGTGAATATGAACATTTCCGATATTGTACGAGATGTTGCGGAAACTGACCACAATTTGATCAAATGCAATTTTATTGATATTTTTATTATGCATAAATAAACTATGATTTTCAAAGAATTGTTTTTATTAGAATTTACAAAGAAATACAACGAAAATTATTTTGGTTCATCAGAACTCCTTGGCTCAATATAAATATCTTTATTTTATACGAGGAAAAGAAAGGATGTCGAATTCGACTTCTACGTTGTTATTCCCACGTAGTCTGGAAAACACTTGAAGTGCATCCTTGAAGTATATCTGCTACTCCAAGTAGCTTCTTCAAGTAGCACCTGAAGAGCTACTTGAAGGGTTATACCTGCTCCAAGTAGCACTGGAGTAGCACTGGAGCCACACTTGGAGAAGGTATAATACTTCAAGTAGCACTTCAAGTGCATTCTTGGAGAGTTGTCAAAAGAAAAAATAATAACGCCCATTTATAAATTAATATTTTACCATTTTACCTCATTAATTTAATGATAAATTGACAAATTGACAAATATTTGTAAATTGCTATCATTTATTGAATTACATCATTATGATGTCATCATATGCCGGCAAAGCAATATGCGAGAACGTCATCTATGTATGAACATTCACTTCGCTAAAAGCCGCCAAGAAACAGAAGTAGTGGCATACCACGTTGCATAGTGCCCTTTGCCGCTACCCTCACTACCACACGACGTTCGCTCAACGAATACAATGCACGCTGCTCCACAGTTTGCCAGAAGACATGCTGCCGGCTGCCGGCACCTCGATTCACTTAACTTTGTATACATTGCCGAACCGCGGTTTGTCTAGTCTTCCTATGGTCTCGTCTCTGTCTAAAATGATCTCAACTGTTCCATAAAATGGCACAAGACACTGGTGGATTTGTTGCTGTGTTTAAATTGTTTCTCAACATCCTGAACCTGAAGGATAATTCTGTCCTTCTCAAAAGTTGACTTTCTCATCCCTCGCTTGCCAATTGTCTTTTCGTTAGTAAGTTTAATATATCAGTGTCTTTGAAATTTAATTTAACATTTTTTAAATCCAGAAACCAATGATGGTGTCTCGCGTTGTGCTAATTTGTCAGATGTGTTAGCACAAAAGTGACTTGATTATCAAATCACCAAACAGACCAATTTGTGTCATTCGGTCTCTTGTCTAACAAAACTGTGCGACGTCCTCACTTGTGGCACTGGTGGTCTCCTCGGTATTTGGCAACCGCAACCAGCTCACAAAGCTTCCTGAAGGTCAATTTGTTTGAGAATAACGTCGATCAAATGGAAACTTATTCTGACACGGATGGTCGCCTGCATTCCTATGAAGACATGTGGTACGTGTGTAAACTGATAATATATTTTCTATTTATAACAACCTTTTTTATTTTTAGTTTTAATCGCTAAGGCAAGAACCGCTCACGAGGCAAGTATCAAAACGGCTCAAATAACTAGTCAAAGGCGCAATTCGTTCGATCCAAATACGGGAAGTAGAAGCAAACTATGAATTGACAAGGCTGTTACAGAAAAGGACAAGATCGAAGAACTCAAATCTGAAATTGGTGATGGAGACACGCTTCCAGAACAAGTTGGCGATCATTCCGACCCAAAGTACTAACGCAAATTTGCTTAGTACTCGTATTATTTTATTTCTGTTATTTTTATAATATTAGTATTAATCTGTGATTTTTGTAATTATATTTGTTTTTAAAATAAAACTTATTTGAGATTAAACAATACAGGAAAGTACAATGAGTGGGTGTGGATAGGGGGGAGGTACCAGGATTCTACAGGCTCCTATGAAAGCGACTTTAGTGGCACTTGAAGTGCGCTTTTAGTGCATGCTTCAAGTGCGCACTTCGAGCCTACTCTAGTAGTTCGCCTTCAAGCAGCCACTTGAAGTACACTTGAAGTTGATTTTAGACTACGTGGGTTCAACGCTTCTTTAAACAAGTAGACATCACACAGCAAAGGACAATTCTCGAATGGCTGATCTAGATAAAAATAAAAAATATTAATCTTTGTTTATAAATCTACATATATTACTTACTGAAATAGGCCCGATAAGTGTCCCCATTTTGGAGCTGCTTCCAAACGGAATTATCATTCAGTGGGACATCTAGAACAAAAATCTTTCGTACATTCGTAAACTTGAAGCCACAATGCTTGTCCCGGATTGCAAGAATTGCGTTTTCCAGTGTGGCTAAAGTTGACCCATTACCAAAATTAATTTTAAACCTAGTTTTATCGACTAGTAGTAATAATACACAAAATTAAAATAATATAGATACATTCATATATGATTAATAATACTCACCTCCATTCTCGTCGGCGAGTCTAATGTTGACGATGAACACCATGGTATGAATCGAGTCGGTGGTTTGACAGGTAAAATGGTGATTTCAAGTTAAGGTTGTGGCAGCCACAATGAAATGCGTACATTTGTGAGCTGACCAAAAATATACAAAGAAAAGATTACCGTCCACAAATGATGTAATTTCTCATTCAAGATGGCGTACAATTGTATGAATGTTCACGGCACAGTGTTGTTCATTTCAGCAAAATGCCGATTAATCAGAAACCCAATCTATAGATATCAAAGTAAATTTAATACCATTTATTAATAAATAAATAATCGAATTTAAATTTAATGCACAAAGAGTTTAAATATAACAGGTTGTTTGAACATGGAGTAAAAATGTTGTCCACTCGTGTTGGAGATGTAGAGGTTGTCTAATCGATCTGAACAAACGGAAATTTATTTTCTATTTTAATAGATTTTTAATTAACTTTGGACACGACGATTTTTGATACGAACCAATAAACATTAAACATTCAATACTTTTCATTGTGGCAAACAAATTGGCAACCTTAATATCAAGCAAATCAATATTTCCCGAATTTTGGTTTAAGAATATTCACGTGTGATCACGATTCTTAGAAAATCCCACATAATTGTCATAGATAATTCTGATGAACCGAATTAGTTTGAATTGATTTGTAATTGATTGTATTAAATCTTAAAATAAAAGCAATTTTGAATTACGTTGTTCGTAAAACATTTTGTTGTCATTTGTTCATTTTACTACTCGTTTATTATATTGTTTTATTTTATATTCGTAGTTTGTTTGAAGCACTTGAGACAGTACCAATTGGTATATCAATTGTAACATTCAATTGTGACACGAAACAATACACTATTTGTCAAAAAGACCATAAATGACGTAATTAATTTATAAATTGAGATTCACTCGAAAATTTGTTAATAAAGGTTTATAAAATATATTTGAATTCAAATTTTATTTGTTTTTGAACATTTTGGGTCCATTCAATGCAATTCTCTGTAGCCATATATACAATTTTTTATTCTATTGTTTCAAACCTAAATTGTTCGTTATTTCACTCACAAATGTATCTCCAGTTGTTATAGTTCCATTTACATTGATGAGAACTTTGTCCAATTGACTGTGGTTCACACTAATGGTTGAGTTGACTGACTGATTTGCTTGACTGGTGCTATTATGCAGTACATCGTGGAAATCGAGATAACTGGTATGTTTGGGTGGATAGCGAAAAGGTGTGCCACCAAGGTTCACCTCACACTGCTGGTGGCCGAACAAACTGATTGCACTGAAATATGGTCGCGTGTAAAAATAGACGTTTCCTTTACACTTGACAGGCTGTTCATTGAGATTGAAAGTGAACATCTTTTTGAGACCATCGATCAAACAACCCACCACATCGCCTGCTTTCCATCTTGTCTTGAGCTTTTTTACGGGTATTCTTTTTCCATTGTGCCACAGGCACTGATTGTAGCCATCGAAACCAATGGACGATTGTCTGTCACCCACTTTGTCTTTGATTGTTTCGTTTTGTTTGGTTGTCCAGCCAATTCTCATCTCACCACTGGTGCTCAGGGTCACCTCATAGTAGAATATGTTTGAGTGAGCAGACGAGGTTGAGCGAACATTTTGCCAGTGCGAATCACTTCGAGCCGACAATAAATTCGAGGACAGTTTCATTTGTGTGCTTCTGTCCAATGGATTTAGTGTTGCCTGTAGAGCGAAAGGTTGCAGTCGGTTGGATTGCAGCACTTGATCTAAAAACCATTGACTGCACAGGTCAGCTTGGCGAAGTAATGGCTCGGACAGTTTGTAATGCTTCGAACAAATCGAATAATCAAAACAATTTCTCGATTCCAATTCCTTGTAGAATTTTAAATTAGACTTCAGTGTCTCCTTGTCTCGATGGCGTAAGTCCAATTTTTCCAAAGATATCACAACAAACATGAGCACCCATTCGTCGAGAGTGTCCTGCTTGCTTTTGATCACAATTTGAGTGAGATAGTTGACAATTTGTTTGTACAACGTCACCCGAACTTTCAGATCTTTCATTGTGGAGATAAGTGAAGAGAGAACAATACACACGATGCGATGTTTGGTTGCTGTTTTGGCAGTGAAAGCAAGCGAAAAGTATGGATAAATCACTTGACAAATCATATCGAGAAAGTGAACATGCAATTCGGAGAATTTCACCATAAACTGATCAATCCAAACAGCAAGTAAATCAAATTTATCGACGAGTTTAATTCCAACAGTTTCAATCAAAGATTGAATCACTCGAAGACCTTGCTTCTCACTGTTCAACTCAATCATGTTGACAATTTTATCTTCAAAAATATTATGCTCGACATGTTTAGCCACCAATTTGTCACATTCTTTCTGTTTGGTCAAATCGTCAAAGAGCACTTCTGTGCGATCACTTGTGAGCACTTCTCGAAGAGGGTAACATTTGCTCAGATTCGAAACAGTTGGCATATCGTGAGTGCTTTCAGTGCACAAATGTCTCAATTGAATGCTTTTCGGTGCATACTTGAATGGCGCTTGACCAAAATTAAAGTAACACTGCTGATGTGGACGAAAAGAGGCCGCTGCACAGTAGGCGTGCTCACTCGAACAGTGAACTTGTACCGTGTGCTTGATTTCTCGACCATTGAGATAGAATGCAAATAGCTTTCGGTTCATATCAATCAAACAGCCAAGCACGTCACCACTTTTCCATTGAGCAACATTCACTTTTGTGCTCACTCCTCTGTGAGCCACAATTTGATTATAGCAATCCACTCCAATTGAGTATTCGCTACAGCCAACAATGTTGTCTTTATTTTTGGCATTTCTTCTCACAGCAGCCCAGCCAATGGTCATGGCTGCACAGGTGATCAGAATGGCTTCATAGTAAAACACACCCTCCGTGACTGAATATGCTGATCGGACACTTTGTTCGTCAAAATCACAACGAGCCGACAACATGTCACGTGAGAGTTTGAGATGAAGTGTCTTATCGAATGGATTCAATGTTGGGGCGGCATTGTTAGATGATGAGTTGATACTGTTTATACTGTTTACTGGAGAGTGACGCAGTTCGGTGCGCTCAAGAACATGATCAAGAAACCACTGAGCACAAAAGCCAGCTTGAAATCGCACAAAATCAAAATTAGCTTCATACAATCGAGAGACATGATCAACGTGACCAAACAGTTGGCCACACCAACGAAGTAGCGAAACAAACGAATGATTGTTCATTAGTTCACGTTTCATTTGAGAACCGAGTACAAGTCGATCAAAACTTGACAAAGCATTCGTCAGCAGCTGAGGACTGTGCACAAATGTTCGAGTGCTAATGAAATTGTTTGATGCTAAAAAATGAATTATATTTTGATATGGATTCTTGGGAAAGGTGTCCTTGGTCACGGAATTTAGTGCAGCTATGATCACAAGCGACACATTGTGACATTTAATTTCGTTCTGCTGGTTAACTTCCAACTGAGTATAGGGAAAGATCATTTCGAAAAGTTTTATTGTGAAATTTCTTGACTCAAACTCTATGTCATCTTTATTTGCAAATAGATTTTGATTTTGTTGTTCCAATAGTTGTTTGATGAGTTTATCATCTTTCAGCTTGATTTGAATCACTTCAATTAACGATTGAATTACTCGAAGGCAATTATTAATTTGTGGAGTGAGGCCGAGTTCAGGAGATTTGCCATGTTTAATGTCGTTTTCAATTGTTTTTACTAATTTGTCGCATTTTTTCTGCAGTTGATCACAAAAGAACCGATCATTGACTCTATTTGAGTGGTAATGTTTAAACCAGAAAATGTTGAATGTCTTTTCAGTTTGAATCAATTTACATTTTGTGGGTTCGAAACTTTCGAAAGCGCGGTATTCTTTGACTTTTTCTGGTTCAAATTTAAAAAGCACTTGACCAAAATTGAAATGACACTGCTGGTGAGGTGAGAGCTGTGCTGATGCAAAGTACGGCAGTGTGGACAGTTGCGCATTAAGTAGTGAACACTCAATTTCTTCTCCATTTAGGTAAAAGATAAATTGTCTACTTTTGAAATCAATCAAACAGCCAACAACATCACCTGGCGAACATTGTGGAAAATCTTTTAGTTTGTGTTTCTTACTTTTAATGCGAATGCACTTTTGAGTCAAATCCAAACAGATCGAGTACTCATCGTGGCCAAGTCCACAGTAACGGCCATCGCTGACATAGCCAAACTTTGTTTCCCGTGTACTCCAGCCCACTTGAATTGGCCCATTTGTTGTGAGTGTCACTTCATAAAAATGTACACCTGACCCAACACAGAAAGCAGATCGAATAGGCGAACAGTTTTGAGTGTCATTTCTGGCAACGAATCGATCATGGGAAAGCTTGACTGGAGGTATTTTCTCAATTTGACGTTGCAGTACATGATCTCGACACCAACGAGCGCACAAGTCAATTTGAAAATCATCACAATTAGTAGTTTGTTTTGTTAAAAGGTTGCAAAAATTTTCTTTATTCACCGAGTTGATCAACTTCATTACGCACATACTTTCCAAGTTCACAATGGCCAGCACAGTTAGATCATTTTGGCCAGTGCAGTACTCAACTTCAACTAGTTTCATCAAATAGTCAAACATTCTGTCGGTCAGTTGCTGTTGATTCCATAAAATTCTACATTTGTTACTCTTACTGTTTGTAACTTTGAGTATCATCCAAATGACTTGACATAGGTTTTTACACTGTTTTCTAAATTGAATCATTTTGCATTCTTCCATCAACATTGACAAAGAATCTTCCATTTGTTTCATAAGCCAACATTCGATCTTATCAGATGGATATTGCATTAAAACATTTGCTATGCGTTGAGAGAGTGCAAAATCACTGTCATCACACCAATCACGAACAAGAATTGTAATGTATTCGGCTAAAATTCTGTCACCAACTTCGGGCTGAATTCCATTTTTACTGAACATCAATTCGAACAGAATACACACTTTTTCGTGTTTCCATTTGTCATTTGGTTGATGAGATTCATTTTTCAGTTCATTGACAGTCGAATCAAACAAATTCAGAAAGGAATTTTGAGACGACAACACAGAAGATTTGCTGATAAGCACATTGAGAATGTTCACTGTGGTTCGGGTGAGTAATTGAAAAATATTTGGTTTCAGCACAAAACACAATCCTTCAATTTCGAACCATTTTTGATCGGTTTCCTTTCTGAATGCTTCCAGCTCATTATAATTGATTTGTTTTGTAATGTAGCGTTGCAGTAAAGTTTTCAATTTTTCATTATTGTTGCTGAAGGATGGATTCGCCATTTGTTCAGTTATAACAAAAATGTATTCTAAATTCAACAATTGTCAAAGTTCAAGACAAACACCGGCAAAATTGTAAATAACATCAAACTCAAACTCATTTGTTTGATTATGAAGCCAACACTGATACTTTGTCATGTGTACGCCATGTTTGCAACCGTCTAGACTGTGATCACCTGTGCTGTATGTTGCTTGTTCAACAAATAAGTGAACCACTTATTGCAGCACTTAGCAGCACTTCAACAGGCACAAATTGCACGAGTGCGCTTTTTTAATGCAACCACCAAATTGTCTTATATCTGTAATCTTTAAAGTGGCGCCAAAAAGTCGGCGCCAAGTTGAGCGTCCAACACGATAATGTCAAGGCATAAGTGCGCTTAGTGGCCTCTTAGTGGCTACTAAAACAATGTACATGTATAATGAACGTGTGTATTAATGATTTAATGTAATTAATATACCTTATTACATAACTAGTGATGCTTGAATGTGCTTAAGGCATGACATTTTCATTAAAAATACCCGTCGCATATTTCAGTGTATTTAGACGGTCATGTGCCGGAACAAATAATGCTAATCTACAATTCTGTGCCAATTTTACTTTTCAATACCTAAAATTAAAGATAAATGTATAATCTTTAAAGTGAATTGAACACATTTCACTGTTTGTATCATTAATTTCATCTTAAATGAACACTAAACTTTTGTTTTATATGTTTTGACTTCTTAAACCAAAATTAGGGAAATGTTGATTTACCTGATGTATTACACTGATCTACAGGAATTGTCAAGTTTTAGGTACTCGGAATTTTATTAGCTATTCTTAAAGCATTTTTGACGTAGAATTTGATGGTCTGGGCAAAATTGACCGTTTGACTTCAGTTTTTGAGATATTCAAGTTTTAAGTGCATTTTTGTCCAAATTTCGAATTTCTAGGCTCGAAACTTCAATTTAAAGCTAATTTTCAAATTCTCCTCGTTTTTCTGAAAATTTTAAGCACAAGAACGTCCAAATCGCTTAAGATTTACTATTTTAACTCTGATTTTTAAAGATGATACTTTTCAGGTAAAACGATAAAAATCACCTTCATAAACTTCATGACCTGATAATAATTATTCAATTTTTTATCGTTTTATCATCTTTAAAAATCGAGTTAAAATAGTAAATCTTAAACGTTTTGGACATTCTTGTGCTTAAAATTTTCAGAAAAACGAGGAGAATTTGAAAATCAACTTTAAATTGAAGTTTCGAGCCTAGAAATTCGAAATTTGGACAAAAATGCACTTAAAACTTGAATATCTCAAAAACTGAAGTCAAACGGTCAATTTTGACCAGACCATCGAATTCTACGTCAAAAATGCTATAAGAATCGTTCATAAAATTCCGAGTACCTTAAAATTTACAATTCCTGTAGATCAGTGTTACAATATAAGGCTGCCAATTTGTTTGCCACAATGAAAAGTATTGAATATTTAATGTTTATTGGTTCGTATCAAAAATCGTCTTGTCCAAAGTTAATTAAAATATATTAATTAAAATAAATAAATTAAAATAAGTTATTTAAATTAAATTTAATTAAAATAGAAAATAAATTTCCTTTTGTTCATGTCGATTAGACAACCGATTGCATCTCCAACACGAGTGGACTACATTCTTACTCAATGTTCAAACAATCCGTTATATTTAAACTCTTTGTACTTGGTATATTAACAATAAATGGTAAATGACAACCCAAACACTGCATTGTTTTATTTCTCTCAATTTGACTTTCCAGTGACTGCACAAACCAAATTTGTATCATTTCGCTCTGCATTTGCGGCTACATCAGACGTGTACTTTTATGAAGTGACCATGTTGACTGATGGTCAAATGCGCTTTGGATGAATGAGTTCTCTGGCAAATTTGAATAAATCGAATGGACTTGGAGATGATGAACATTCAATTGGATTTGATACAATTGACCAAGAAATTAAATATAATAGATTGTTTGTAAAAGATACATTTGACAAAACAATTGAAGTGCCTAAGTTGTCTACTTGGCGTATTGAAGATGTGATCGGATGTTTAATTGATATTAACAAAAAACAATTTATATTTTACCTCAACGGACGACCAATCGGTTATTCAATGAAAACTATGCCTTCTTCGTTATTCTATGCTGCTGCTAGTTTTTCGGAAGAACAATGCTTCTTAAACATTTTTTCGATTTTTCGACAATTTGACAATTGGACAATTTTCGATACAAACCTCTAAACATTATTTTCAATACTTTTGACCAATCCAACAAAACATATGATTTGATAAAGCCAATTAAAATTGAATCATATTATTCATTTAAACGTCAAGTGATTTCAAATAGATTCGATTTATTTTACAATCAAACTCACAGTGAATACAATTTGTCCAATTTAATGAACGTTATCAAACAGATTATTCAAATTCTTCTCGCTAAAAACATAAACTGCACTGTTCCACGATTAATTGAATTATTTTTTTAAATTGATTTCTATTTAAATGATTTTATTTCATGTACAAACGAATATAATATCCGTTCTTCAATATTAGAAAATCTTTAGTTTTCAAACAAAAGACACATTTACGAAGTGATCTATCCGTACTTGCAGCTTCATATAATTGAATCTTAAGACGAGCACAAACATCGTTCCATTTGTTTTGTCTTGATGGTCATAATCCAGTGCTGTTGTCATAGAAAATATTCATTCGTTCAATCGCTACGAAATGAAATATTCGCTTACTTTGTTCGAACACTCGCCAAAACGAAAAACCCACACACACAGTTATTTATTAATACTTGGGCTGGAGGACTTGAAATTGTATGACAGTGAAATAAATGAAATAAAAAAATAATAAAGTAGCCATTGATTTATTTTATGAATTAATAGAAAAATACGATCAATTACATTTGAAAATATATGAAATTGTCCATGACGACAATGAAAAATTATCTATCTACACTCACTATCTTCACTACCAAATTTATTTTTGTTTGCGACACTTTCTAAGTCAAGTTTTAGACTTTGCAATGTACAAACAATCTTTTCCAGAACTTAACAACGCTCCAACACTGAATCCATTCGACAAATCGCACTCACTCAAACTATCACCTTGTCTTCTTTCTGCCCGCAGTGATTGTGAGTGGCACAGTGTACGATCGTCTTGTTCGGTCAGTTCTGGTATTTATTACTATGAAACAATTTTATTGACATATGGACAAATGAGCATTGGTTGGGCTACAAAAGAAACAAATTTTCGCGAAAACATTGTAGGTGATGATGTTTACTCAATTGGAATTGATGGAAGTGAACTGTGTTTACGAAATGCAAAATAGCGCATTACTGTGTGTCAAGTGGATCAGAAAAAATTCTCAGTTGCAAATATAAATAAATTCAGTTTTGCTGGAATTATTTTGATTACAAAAAGCAGCAATGGAAAATAGACGACGTGATTGGGTGTATGATTGATTTGTCAAATGAAAGTAAGCCCATTTTTTCACTTTTTTCATAATGGCAATTTATTTCATTATGAATTACCGATTCACTACCCATCGCCTCCATTTTATGCAGCTGCAAGTCTTGGACCACAGCAGCAATGTTACTTTAACTTTGGTCAATCTGCTTTCAAATATCCACCAAAAAGAAATATTGTATTCGATATTTTTACAAAATGTTTAAAGATAACACCAACAATTCTTTAACAAATCAAGAACAATATTCTACCAATCAAATGAACAAAAATACATTTATCAATTCAACAGTAAACTTTGCATCTCACAACATTAATCAAGGTGATACCACAATACAACAGAGCTCACCTTTGACAATTAGCAATTTGAGCAGCAGTTTTGGTAATTTCGTATAAATTAAAAATAATATTAAAAATTAAAAATATTTATTTATTTATTTGTAGAGTTATCAAATCAAACTCAAACTAACAAAAACGAATGTTGATCATGAAAAGATTTCCGGCATTCACACTTCTTCAATTTGCATGTTGCAGCTTTAAATTGTCGTAAATGTTTAGCTAACTTCACAAATTGCACAAAATGAAAATGATCGAACATTAACCAAGAAACAGAAAATTGTTTTGAGGTATCTAAAAAGGTTTGAAGATTCAATTTGTATGCTGTTGGCAAATATAAATTTATCAAAAATTATTCATATTTTATTTTTTAACCAGAATCTTCAAAGAGTGAATGTCAACTATGCGCTGACTCAATTTAATTGTACTGTTCATTGTAAGTTTGTTTGTTGTGACAATCTAAACTTTTGTCACAATTCTGTGTCGCAAATTGTTGCGACTCGCAATTGATATACTGTCTCAAGTGCTTCAAACAAACTACGAATATAAAATAAAACAATATAATAAACGAGTAGTAAAATGAACAAATGACAACAAAATGTTTTACGAACAACGTAATTCAAAATTGCTTTTATTTTAAGATTTAATACAATCAATTACAAATCAATTCAAACTAATTCGGTTCATCAGAATTATCTATGACAATTATGTGGGATTTTCTAAGAATCGTGATGATAAAAACCATTTATGTTGTAATTTGAAACAAGTAGACATCACTCATCTCATTACAATCACCGAATGGTTGATCTAGATAAAAAGTCTAAATAAATCTGATATGTCCACAGAGAGAAACTTACTTAAATGGACCCGATAAGTGGAGCCTTCCTTGAGCAACGCAGTGTCGGTCAGTAGAACATTACGAAGGTAAGTATTGCGAACATCCAAGTAACCCAAGTCCGATTTTGCAAGAATTTCCTTCTCTAGCATGTCTAAAGTTGGATCATTCAATTTGATTGAATGTTCCGTTTTCCTATAGGCTGCTGTAGTGATAAAATATATCAAATTAAACATTTAAGATAATTTATAAATACATTCGATTCGATTATACTCACATGCAAAGAGAATTTTGATGTTCAAGGTAGGGTCCACGATCCTCTGGGATGAGAGTGAATTGATCCATTTGAAAGGTAAAATTGGAATTTAGTAAATGTCAAACCAAAGTTAAAGCAGACACAGAGAAATGCCAACAAATGCGAGCGTTTGCCTGACAACGAAATAAATGACCACAAAGTAGTTCCCGTCTGCTGTAAAAAAACATTTACTGTTTTGAACTCAAATTTCGAGTCAAAACATGTCTCAATTTAGTGCCTCCAAGAAACTGCTTAAACAAAGTTCACAAATGACGTACTTATTTTAGTAAATGTTTATTTGTAAAATACTAAAAGGGCTACTTTTTAATTGGATTATTGTGGACCATCCTGAACCACATACTGATCCAAGTAGGCAATGGTTGGATCATAGACATACTGCCCCGCTCCCTGTCCCGCAACAAAGTCAAAATGACTCCAGACATCTTTTTTAACTCTGTGATCAATCGTGGGTATTCCAAACTTTTGCAAATTTTGAATCAACAGTTGGTTGTCCTTTATGTCGACCACTGCGTCTGTCTGGCCGTACATGACCACAATTTGTGTGCTCTTCTCAATGTTGGCCAGTGGATAGTCGGGTGGAGTGGGCAGTCCGTATTTGTCAATATTTGTCATTGCATTCAGATAGTCAAATCGAGCAAATCGACCTTTTTGGAACTGTTGACCAAAGTGGCCCGCTTGCCAGTTGGAGCCTGGACTTGGGAAAAAGTGCAAATACACAGGAATTCGGGTTGCGTTGACGCTGTTTGACTGGCCTAGGACTGCATCCAGAAGTGCCTTACATACTCCGTTTATAAGCCATAGAGGACATAAGGTCGATCCAACAGTGTTGAGCCAGGATTCGGAGATGAGAAACTTTCCTGGAATTGCTTGAATCAGAGGATATGAGGCAATTAGGGGCAATTTGGCGATTGTGGTTGCCTGTCCGAGATAGGCCGATGGCGCCCAGGTGATCACTGGTTTGAGGTATTGGGCGAATTCGCGACGGCGTGAGAGTAATGCCAGAACGGTTGCTCCACCTGAAATCAATGATTTGTAAATTATGGAATTTACATGAACGATTTTGAACGAATTTACACGAATTTACGTACCTTGTGAATAACCAATGTATCCAACCGAATTGTGACCTGTTCGCGATCGAACCAACTGCACAAAAGCAGGAATGTCATAGTACGCAATCTCATCCCAATCAAACTTCCAAAAGTCCGAATTCCAACTCGAATCATAATCCAAATGACCCATACTGATACCATTTCCACGAGCATTCGCCACCCACAGATCATACCGACCACTGAGCACCATCCCAAAACCGAAATTATCACCACAAGTCGAGTTTGGTGCAGTCAGAAAAGGGGAATTCATGTAGAAGATTGGCGATTGACAGAGCACTCCATGGAAGACGATTACTGGTTTACGGGTAATGGAATAGTCGGTCTGATTGTAGTTTATGGGAACGACTCGATGCACTTTGAGGATGTAACGGTCCTCAGTAGTGACGGAGTGCGTTTCGAGGGCGAATCCATGCGACGCGACCAGTTCCTCCAGGGATCGGGATGCGTCCGGATCGGTTTGAGCTTGTACAACCAGAAAAGTGGTTGCGATTAACAGGAAAATTATTTCTTTCGTTGTCTTCATATTTGAATAGTTTGGAGTAATTTCAAAAGATGATGACATTTTGGTTTTGCCTTTGGTCGAGTTTATATACAAAATTTGAATGTGCACTGATTGTACAATTATTGTACAAAAGGGTAGTTGTGCACACAATAGAAATGATTCGAATTATATAAATCGTGACATGCATTAATTAACTAATTAATATTAGCATCCCATGACGGCTCATCTTTATATCTATTTATTAGAGGTTCAAAAGTCCGACAGGTAGTCGCAACAATGTATCAAAATGTTGCTGACTTTGATTCATTTACGAGTGTTTATCGCCAGTTCAATAAAAGGGTAAAGTCTAACCAGGTAACTGCTACAAAGTATAGTGAAAGAGTTAGGTGCATTTTTGTAGTTGTAAAGCGACACAAATCACCGCAATAAGGAATATGGATCGTTTCAAATGCAATAAATTACGTCAATGGTTCAAGGTTGTGGAAAACTTGTATTCACTTGAGTGATTTGGTAATGATTGTAATTCGCTGCAGCTGATAATGAAACGTGCCCCTTTTGCACGAAACGACACTTCATTGAATGACATTTTATCAATTGCGAAGGACAATGTGTTCTCAAATAATAATTTCGCAGTTTGAAAATTGTTGAAATATGATTTTATGAAGCAAACTGTATTTGTTGTATCTAAATCGTAAATAGTCTTTTATTTTTACTTTGTGATACAATGTAACAATATTTTATCTTAATTGTAGCATAATAAAGTTTCACAACTTTTGCATATATAAATAGAAAAACAACAAAAATGTGGTTAAAGGTATATTGGTAGATAATTGTACAATTTGGTTAGATGTTGCCGCTGGTTGATAAGATTGATCATGTAGCTGTATTTTGTGTGCCATGGCTATATTAGAATGATTTATTCAACTGAGTCAATAAAATATTTAAGTAAAGTAATTAAAGTTAAGTATTTAAAGTAATTAAGATCGAAGATACAATTTTGATCACTCAATTTCAAACAAATACAAATCACAGAGTCGATCATCTAATTTATCTAAATGAACTAGTTAAAAAATATTATATTATTATTATTGAGCACATTTATTAATACGATTTATACATACCGAAATAGCAACTATACTGAGCGCCATTCTTCAATTGTTAACAATTGACCAACCGATTCATTTGTCAATGGAACATCTCGAAGGTAGATCGTTCGAGCGTTCAAATAATGGATCAAATAATGCGATCTAAAAGTCTGCAAAATGTCTTTTTCTAAATTGTCCAAATTTGCATTGGTCAATTTAATCGTTTCAAATGATTTGTCTACATGAAAAAAATTAATTTCACAATATCATGGAGTTTGAATTTACGTACGTAAACCACATGGTTCTTTCCTGTAAAAGGGAAAAACTTCAAATGTCAAAGTTGACATGCTTAGTACAGCTTTAGTTGCCCGATTTATTTCAAAAGTGATTTGTGTTGGTAGATCAATCAGTTAACATCACAATTATAATTTTGCTTTATTAAAAACTCCCTCCAATTTGTCATTATTAAATGCACATCAGTGTGATTTGAATGAAAATGTAGCGGTAGAGCTTAGTGCTGCACTCTCCAAACGACAGTATCCAATTACAATACAAGTTGTATTATACAACCAAACTATTACATGGGCAGCATTCATTGTATACTGTCCAAATTGTAATGAAAAAAATATTCCTAGATTTTAAATTTAAAACAGAATTTATTAGCCATATAAACATTATAACCATCTAAGAACAAAAATTTTTCTTAAATTCTTTTCGAAGAATTTCATAATTCAAACGATCATTTTTTGATTCGGTTTGCATTTTGGAAATTCTCTCAATTCGTTCCAAGTAAATGTCAAACTATTTATTTAAATCGTTGTTTTCGCGCTTCTCAATTGAACCGTCCAATTGATCGATTCCTGAACAAATTGCTAAGAAATGAGAATATGGCAACGCAAAATATGCCATCAGCCACCATGGTAATAAATAATTTGAGTCGAAGTGAAGAAAAATACTAATTGAATTGATTTGATTACTCAATACTATAATTTTTAATAATAATTTAAGGGTACAATTAAAGAACAAAAATTTTTCTTGAATTTTTTTCGAAGGATTTCATATTGTAAACGATCATTTTGCGATTCGTTTTGCATATTGGAAATGTGTTCAATTCGTTGCAAATAAATTTCAAATGAATCAATTTCTTCCCGCTTCTCGATTGGAGTGTTCAATTGATCTATTCCTGAACAAATTGTCAGGAAATCAAAATATTTAGAATCGAGGTCGCTCTTTTTAGTTTGAGCTGCAGCGAATCCTTTTTCAACGCTTCTTCTTTGCCCGTCAAGTTCTTTCGACTGTTTCTCAAGGTTCTCCTTTTGACATTCAAACTGTTCAACTAGTGACTTTAGTTGATCAATGCCGAGTGGCTCAAGCTCACAGTTTGATAGGATATTCAACAATTCAGGAGATAGTTCATTTGGATTCGGTTGAACTTTTTGTATGTTTGATTTGTTGGTGCCAGTGGATGTGCGTCGGATGTTTGGAGTTGGCTTGGTTGCTTTTGTAGACGCTTTTGATTGTCTGGGAGGGACTTTTGGAGAAGGTTTGATAATCTTAATCGTATCAACCACCTTGCTCTTCTTGCTCAAATCCATTGGTACGTCATCATCATCTTGTTCATGAGCTAAATCACTCGCCATATCAACCGACGGAAACGAAGTTTTTCCATTTAGAATATCCTCAAATTGACCAATAGTCAACAGTCCCTTGTACTGCTCAATCTGCTCTCGAATCAGCGGACAACGCAGCACTAGTTTGTCGATGAGTTGTGTACAACGACTTGGAACTGCCCTTTCCATCACAACCAGGCGTGGGACACTTGTGGGTAGACTTGTTCATGAACAACAAATCATTGTTTTCGCGCTTCTCGATTGAACCGTTCAATTGATCGATTCTTAAACAAATTGTTAAGAAATTGAAATATTTCTATTCAAGTTCGCTCTTTTCGGTTTGGGCTTCAGCGAATTGTTTCTCGACGTTCCTTCTTTGTCCGTCAAGTTCCTTCGAATGGTTTTCATTTCATTCAAATTTAATGTGACTTTTGAAGTTCAAACTGTTCAACTAGAGACTTTAGTTGATCAATTCTGAGTGCTCTAGTTCACAGTTTGATAGAATGTTGAGAAATTCTTGTGATGATTCAATTGGATTTGGCGGATTCGGTTGAGATTTAGAGATAGGGCAAGTTTTAAAAGTCCGCATTTCAAGTTGAAAAAAGCAGTGCATTATTGCAATAAGAAAAGTCTGAATTTAAAATCATTCAAATCATCACAAAGGTTTATTGTTGGAAAAATCAACCAATTTAATTAAAAAATAAAGGCATAATAATCAATCAATTTTTATTATAATAAGTAATTTAATTTGACAATAATCTAAAAATATTCCTTGAATTCTTTTCGAACAATTTCATATCGCATACGATCATTTTTTGATTGGTTTTGCATTTTTGAAATGCTCTCAATTCGTTCTAAGTAAATGTCGAACATGTCGTCGTCTTCGTTCTTGACGATTGGACCGTTCAATGGATCAATTTCAGAACAAAGTGTTATGAAATCAATATATTTTGATTTCAATTCGTTTTTTTCTGTTTGTGCTGCAGAAAATTCTTTTTCTGCCTTTCTTCTTTGCCCGTCAAGTTCTTTGGATTGCTTTTCAAGGTTGGCCTTTTGATCTTCAAACTGTTGAACAAGAGACTGTAGTTGATCAATGCCGAGTGGCTCGAGCTCACAGTTTGAAAGAATACTCAAAAATTCAGACGATAGTTCATTTGGATTCGGTGAATACGTTTGAGTTTTTTTCTTGTCTGGTTTGGTAGTTCCAGAGGATGTGCGTCGGTTGTTTGGTGTTGCTTTGGCTGCTTTTGCAGGCGCTTTCGATAGTTTGACAGCAGATTTCGGAAATGATTTGGTAAGAATCCAGGTAGGTCTGGTCACTAAAAGTGCAGTTTCAATCAGAAAAGTCCAAATTTGTAATCATTTAAATCATCACAAAGGTTTATTGTTGACAAATTCAATTACAAAAAAATAAAGACAAAAATATATCAAGTTTAGTTATTTTAATACCATGGTACTGAGCTTTGGTGATCAAAAAATGATTTCACTCAATTTAATTTGAATTTAATGAGTCAATTGTGGAATTACCTATTGAACAATTGTGCGCATTGACAATTGTATTACATTACTATCTAAAATTTTGATGGAAATTTGTCACAAGTTTTTAAAATTCAAGAAACACCTAATTTAATTAGCAATTTTAACATTATAATTATTTAAGAACAAAAATTTTCCTTAAATTCTTTTCGAAGAATTTCATAATTCAAACGATCATTTTGAGATTCATTTTGCAATTTGGAAATATTCTCAATTCTTTCCAAATAAATGTCAAACAATTTATTTAAATCGTTGTCTTCGCGCTTCTCAATTGAACCGTTCAATTGATCGATTCCTGAACAAATTGCTAAGAAATCGAAATATTTCGATTCAAGTTCGTTCTTTTCGGTTTGAGCTGCGGCGAATTGTTTTTCGACGTTTCTTCTTTGTCCGTCAAGTTTTTTCGATTGGACTTCTAAATTCGACGTTTGAAGTTCAAACTGTTCAACTAGAGACTTTAGTTGATCAATCCCGAGTGGCTCTAGTTCACAGTTTTCCAGAATATTCAAAAATTCCTGTGATGGTTCATTTTGGTTAGGCTGATTTTGGTTTGATTGAGTTGTTTTCTTGTTTGGTTTGGTGGTCCCACATGAGGTGCGTCGGTTGTTTGGAGTTGGTTTGACTGCCTTTGTAGGCACTTTTGGTGGTTTGGTTGTGAATTTTGGGGCTGGTTTTGCAGAAACACTTAGGGAAGGTTTAGCTAGCTTATTCGTAACAACCGTCTTGCTCTTCTTGCTCAAGTCTATTGGTACATCATCATCCTCTTCATCAGCATCATCGCTCGCCGTATCAACAGACGGAAACGAAGCTTTTCCGTTTAGAATGTCTTCAAACTGACCAATAGTCAACAGTCCCTTGTACTGTTCAATCTGCTCTCGAATCAACGGACAACGGAGCACTTGTCGATGCGTCGTGTACAGCGACTTGGAACTGCCCTTTCCATCACAACCAGGCGTGGGACACTTGTGGGTAGACTTGTTCAGGGTGCGAGCAATACGAGGACAGGAGAAGATACTTTTGTGGAAGGAGAAAGAGCCTGTGATGTGACCGGAGCCATCACAGTCTTTGAGTGGACAGTCAGAGTCGGGTTGAGCCATGTTGATTCGTTGGTTGATTCAAGAAGAAATTCGTAAGAAAATTGCAAAAGCAAATACAAATTGTGATAGTAAAATGGCACTCAATTTAGGGCTTTATAAGCGATTTGCTTATGCCAAATCAAAACACGCTTTTTTCAAACATTGCTGGATCAGTAAAGTAGTGATCGATTTGTTTGAGTAAAGCATGTTTTTTGCAGGAAGAAATCAAAACCATACGAAATAGTAAATGTAAACGGAATTTTATTTTATAATTAAATCCATAAATTCCAATTTACGATTCAAACAAATAAACATCACACAAATAAGGACATTTGTTACGGAGTGCAGCTAAAATGGAAAAAGTTTGGTAATTTTAGTTCTTTTTGAGGCTCAAAATTTGAGCAAATTGTAACCTTACCATAATAGCAATTGTACGTAACGCCGTGCTTCAACAGTTGTCCAATAGTCTCATTGGTCAGTTTGACATCGCGCACATAAATCGAACGAACATTGCGACAGCCAGTCTTGGGACTCGCTTCAATCAGTGCCCGATCCAGTAGGTCGAGACTTGGATAATTGAGACTAATGTTGATTACATTGCTTTCTGAATTAAAAGGGGGAAATGTGTGAAAACAATACTAAACAGAAGACACTTTTATATTACTTGTTAAACACGGATAAATTTCTTTGATTGAAAAAGTCAAATTGGTGAAATGGCTGCTTTTGGTTTCGTATGACATTTTTTGGGGGTAATGCGGTTGATTTGAAATTTATATCTCTAAATGCATAAACAATTGAGCCTTGTAACAAATATTTATATTATTTATACGTTTAATATACTCAAGGTGAAATCATTATTGAAGGTGCAATCCTGACTGTAACTTAGTGATCTTAGAGATAAGATGGTTATTAAATACAGTTGCTCTTAATGTAATTGTATGTACATTGTACATTGGACTAATGAAACTGGTGAAAAGCTGTCATTTTTATTGTGTGGTGAGTCAATTTGGATTGTGCTGTGACGAATGTAGAACGTTGCGAGTTTTGAGATCGTAAAGTAAATTGCATCATTTGTCATTGAATTGCAATGTTCTCGTTCCGAATTTGATGAGAAATCATTAAATGACTTAAGGATCAATCAAAATGTTTATTATTGAAAAATGTTATTATTTTTATTAAATAAAAATTAAAACGTAAAGTATATATTGATATAGAATAGAGGTATGATAAATAGATTTAGTATATTGATATATGATTCAAGATTATTTACTTGTTAGTTAGTTACAAGTTCGCTAGATCTTCTTGTCAGGTGACTTTTCTTCTTAGCACACGAATAAATCAAAGTCAAACATTTAGAGCAACAGTGTTTGAGCACACTTTCGATGCACAATCGCGTGTCCATGCTCGTCAAACTCCTCTCTAGTGATCATCCTCTCCTCGAATCCATCCATCTGTGCCATCAACGAGCCACCAATCCAAGCATCGTACTTCTTTCTGCCAAGCACATTCACCTCACAGTTTGTCTTCATCGAAAGGTCGTGCTTAAGTCTCGAAGCCAGTCCAGGCAGTAGAGCAGTGCCACCACCGAGTGCAATATTCGCGTAAAGTTCCTTACGGGTATCGATGTCGCACTTTTGGATCGATTCGTATATTGAGTCAACTAGACCGATCATATCGACACCAAAGAATGACGGTTGAAAGAGCACTTCCGCACAACGGAATCGTTCTTCGCCTGTTGGAAATATATTTTCGTAAATGTAATATCTAGTAATCTAGTAAAATAGAATATTCGTTCAATACTTTACCAATAAGAATCGGTTCATCCTGTCCAGTCAATCCTCGATAGCGACGTTCCACCAATGTAATGTCCCGATTTCTCTCCTGTGCATAATTGGGCGCGACATAGGCCAACTTTTCCTTAATATGTCGGATCGTACGCAAATCTAGTTGATTATGACCAGCCTGTGTGAGCAATCTACCAAGAAGCTCATCGATACGGGCACCGGCTAGTTCCAATTGAGTGACCGCAATCGGTTTGGCAACAAGATCGTATATGGGCACAATGTAGGAGAAGGCATGACCAAGTTCGACAGCCACACCGGTTCGGGCACCAGTCGAGAGAAGAGATAGTATAGGAGCTAAAGATAAAATTAGATTAGAAATAAATGTAGAATATTCCTCTCCTCTTACCTGGCATCAAAAAGACCGCATTAGCATGAAACACCTGAAACATGACCTCCAACTCAGTCTCTCTCGAATAGTCAGGGTTAAACGGATTTTCGCTCAGCAGCACACATCGATAGTCCTCGGGCAGTACATTCAAGTGCTCATCAAACAAATGAGCGTACAGTTGTTGCATCCGGTTCCAGTCCTGCACAATGCCTCGCTCAATTGGATAGCTCAGACTTTGGTTCGGTATTTCGTCATCGTCCAGTGCAGCCTCACCAAACTTCCATTTGGCCTTTTCGTCGAGTCCCAACACGGACGGCACTACTGCCATTGGGGCGGCATGACCAGCGAAACCAACTTTACATTTGTGGGTGCCAGCGTCGATTACGATGGTAGTGGAATGAGTGTCCATTGAAGAGAAAAGAAGAGGGAGAGCAATTCTTTCGAGGAGAAATAAACAAAGTCCAAAGCTGTACAAACAAACAACAGACTCGAAAGGAAATGAAGATAAGCCAAAAGCAAACACGCACAAAGTCAACTCGAAACAATCGATTAGTCATCGATGACTGCGAACATCTCTCTGTCTGTGTTATCAGTGCTGAGTCATTGAGCACTCAAATGCTAAGAGACAAAGTGCACGCATCGAGGACATTCAAAAATATTCAAACAGATTCAGATTAGATTAACTAACTTTATTATAATTAACCTAAGTATTATATTATTAGTATTAGTAAATATAGTGAATAATGAAATTATAAATCTTAATTGTAATATAATGAAGCTTATCTGGAATCTGTAATTTGGTCGATCCATCTTCATCGTTAATAAAACGTTTCTTCGTTAGCTTTAATCACTAATTAATGTTGAAATATCTTAAATGAATATCTGGAAAGAAAATCTTCGGCTCATCCTGAATCGCGCAATAAATACCAAATGGTAAATAAAAGAAAATCTTGAATAAATCTTCTCAATTAAGCAACTCAGTTCCAAACTCGACGGCTAACTCTTCCTTCCTTGCTTGGTTCAACTCTTCATTCTCAATCAAATCGATATCGATAAACTCCTTTTCGAGTCCACCATCCTGTAGCTTGAAGACACACTTGTACAGAGACTTGTTCTCCAATTCGATTGGCTCCAGTTTTTCGGCTGAGGTTCCTCCGCCAGTACCATCGAGTACTTTAATAATCTTCTTGTCCTTCATAATCACACGGACATCATGAATCTTTCGAGATTCCCACTTTGAGCAAACCGTGGAGGCAGAGTGTTTCTTGATTAAAGCAAACACTGCTTCGGCAAGAGCCGCACGAGTGAGACTGGTCAAAGTCAAAGAAAAATATTCTAGACAAGAAAAATAAAAATAAATTCCAAATATAAATTCACAGGAGAACTTACTCTTGTCATCGAAAGTTAAGAATAATACTAAATTGACGAGATATTCAGGCGCAGTGTACAAAACTGTTTTAGCCAACGCAGGTCGATAAACATTGAGTGTAGTCGGTGGTTCATTGGTGGGAAAGCTCACGTGAAAGATGTCACGATCAAGGTCAAATTGGGCCTTGACTAGCGGCTGTTCCAGCACTGTGATCTGTGTGTGGGTGACAATATAAATAATAAAACAAATTAAACTAAATAAAATCAAACATACCATACAATAAGCACAGTCAATCTTCTTTGACAACGACATGTCGCCTTTGACCTGCTTCCCGCGTTTACATTCCATCTCAAAAGTATCAACTAGTAGAAACATTGGTTCGCCAATCTTCGCATCTGAACACAATTCCTGTTTCTGACTCAACTCCACCGAGGCACAATTAAATTTGAGCACAAGTTTTAGCTCCTGTTCACATGATGGTGCCCAAATAATGTTGAAGCAACTTGTGGAGGTTCGAATAATGTCGAGTACCGAATTTGGTAGTTCAGATGCATTTAGATCTAGTTCAAGTGCATGTTGACCAGAAGAAAGCAGTGACCAGTTGTTCAAATCGACCAACTTGTGCTTCTTCGACTGTGCATCAAAGTCCAGCTGGATCGTAGTGCGGACTACTCCATAGGTTTCATAATTCACCGGTTTCAAAGTAAATTCATAACCCACTGACTTGGCCAAATAGGTGGAAGGTGCATCCACCATGAAAGTGGGAAAAAGAAAACAACTAGTGGGAGAATCCAAAACGTAACTGAAAGCACCAAAACCGGGGCGGGCACGCCAAAAAGATATAGGAAGAATAACATTTTCCTTAGCAGTCAACTCTAGAGGAAATTCTTGTAGTTCAAGATTCTTGGAATCTTCTTCATCAAGAATGTCAGAATGCAAATGCAGAAGAGTGTAACTTAGAATCGATCCACCAGGCCAATAGAGATTCACCTAGAAAAAAAATACAATTATTAAATAATAAAAAGACAATTTTCCTATACCTTATAAGTAGCCTTTGAAATCATCATCTTCATATTCTGTTGATCATAAACCTCAACCAACAAATGTAAATCATCAGCAAAATCTTCAGGAAGTTGAGCCGAAACGCAGTTGAACTGAATCGAAAAGCATTTCGATTGCTCCAAGACAGGATTCCACGGTACCATAAAAAGGCTAGGCGAGATTTGACGATAAAACGATATTTGGCCACTTGTGAAAACGGGGTTCAACAAGGGAGACGAGGAGTGCGATAGAGACCATTTATGAGCCAACTGGGATTCGGACTGGAGAAACTTCTCTTCACGTTGGGTGCCTAAAGATAAGAAAGTATAGTTTTAGTGATAGGCCAAAAGTGCCAGGCAGCACTTACCAAGTCGAACGAGAATGGCCAATCGGTCCATATTAGCAAATTCGCTCTTGACAATCTGAAACGGATAGTGCTTTCCAGAATCGAGAAGTAAAGTGGTAAAATAGGTTTCTGGAACTATTGGTAAAGCGGAGACACCAGCAGAAGGAGACGCGGTTAGTTTCTCCGCGACTTGGTCAACAAATATACTTAGACCCGAATCATATTTTTCTGCGGGCTTCTCTTCTTCGATTTCCTCGGAGATCACTTCTTCAACAGTAACAGAAGATTCTACTGTAGAAAATTCGGGTTTCTGTTCTTCGGGATTTTCAGCCGAATTCGGAATTTCGTCTCCAAGAAGACATATGGCTGCTTGTTCAGTACTACTCTGGAGTTTGGTCTTTTCGGGAACTTCGGCCTTTTTCTTCTCTTTGACAACTCTGTCCTTAGGGTCATCGTCGTCATCGAGGGCCCTAAAGCTCGTAGGCTTGAGTTTGAGCGCCTTCAACTCTAGTGCATTTTTCTGTGCCATTTCTTCTAATTCCTCACATGTGAGCAATCTAGTAGGATGCATATCATCTTCGGAATCTTCTGGGACATATGGAATGTCATCCTCGGTGGACTCATGCGTGGGTTCATCTTCAGCCTCCGATTCACTATTTGAGGAATCGATTAGATTCTTGACTCTACGAAGGCGACGGGTCGGTGGCTTCAAAACAGAGTCCTCAGCAGGCTTCTTTATACGATACTCGATAACACGAGAAAAAGTGTACTCGAAAAAGGCATCCTCCTGTACATTAACAGATTCCATTATGATCGGAATAAGATGACACGTCCTGAAGAGACCAGAATCGAAAGAGACCTATAAAAATAAAAGTACAAATTAGACTCGACAAAAAAGAAACAGATACAAAGCAGACCTTTTTAAAAATCCAAAAATACCACCAAAAATATCATCGGAGTATGCTCGAAATAAGATGATGACACGTCCAGATGACACCAGAATTAAAGGAAATCTATAAAAATAAAAGCACAAATTAAAAATGACGAAAAAGAAATAAAAACAAAAAAGTCGTACCTTTTCCGAAAGCCAAAAATATCCTCTTTGAAAAATATAAAATCAATAAAATCGCATGCTAGGATTGTCTCTAAGATTAGAATTAAGAATTAATAAATATAATATGAGATAAGATAATAGAATAATAAATTACCAAAATCCTTATCGGCGATGTTAACGATAAAAGCTGAAATCGAATTTAGAAATTCCAGCCCTGGTGATCGAGGTTTTCACGGGAAAAATAGAAAATACAGCCAAAATTATCGATAGAGATAGTAAGAATTTTTCAGAATTCTATTCTAGATATTCAGCAGTAAATTCAGACCACCTAGAGTTGTGTCTGGTCGAATTCGGGACAAAATATAACATCAAAAGTCCAAAAAGGCGTATTACGGCCGCAGCCGTAATCGGGTAAGAAAGACCGCCAAAACCCGATTCTTGTTGTTCAGAATAAAGAATACTTCTCAAGAATCTTCTGGATACGTGAGAATTCTTCAGATAGTAGCGATAATAGGCGTCGAGGAGTTGAGATTTTCGCGATGTTCGCCTAGTAGAAATGACGCAAAAATAACGAAGCTAAAGTCGGCGACGACGACGACCACAAAACAAAATAGAAAGCGCACACCAAATAAGCTGTGATGCTAATCATAAGGCGAGAGGTCATTCAAAGAAGACGTCTTTTGTCTGGCTTTTCAAAATATGTCCTTTGAGCACATGTTCACGTATGTTGATATGATTCGGATTTTGTTTTTTCCCGTCCCGTTTGCATTTTAATTTTTCCCGATAATTCAGTCCCGTCTATATTTTCATATGTCATATTTCATCACCTTTCCGCATCAACAATGTCTAAAGATTTCAAACTACACTTAATTTGTTTATTTTTACTCTCAATTTACATTCTGAGTAATTTGTCATCGGTGGAATCTACTCAAAACGATTCCGAATCTGCGTCTTCTTTGAAACATCGAATTCAGAAGCGAATTGTTCGTGGTCGGTACACTGTCAAGCACAGACACACTATCGTCCGCTTAGATTATAATTATGGCTTGGATTTTTGTACGGGCACCTTCATAGCACCGAATGCTATACTCACAGCGGCACACTGTTGGTAAGTGATTTTGTTTTTGGTTTGAGAAATGATTTATTTATGTTTTTATTTTTTATTTTAGTAAAGTGAGAAGCGTTTTATCAATCTACAATTTTCCTCGTAACCGTACCCTAAATGTGCCCGTCCGAAAGTATCACATTCATCCTGATTATGAGTCTTATTTACCCTTTTCGCACCACGACATTGCCATCATCGAGCTGACCAAAAGCATCAAGTCGGTCATCCCCGCCAAATTGGACTACAGTGGCGTGAGCTGTGGCGAGGATGTGTGGATGTATGGCTATGGTCGAGCACAATACAACCGGCCCGTACCAACAGTTAAGCTGAAAGTATTGCTTGCACAAGTGGTCGATTGTGATGGCACTGGCTGGCCTTTGCCCGATAAACCTATTTACACTTCTTCACGGAAAGGAGCCGTTTGCAAGGGCGATTCTGGTGGACCAATATTCAACCTAAAAGGCAAAGTTATCGGAGTACATGTGGCTACAAACGACAATTGTACAACAAGCCAATTTACAGCAGATGTACTCTTATCTTTTTACAAACGCTTCATCCAAACTGCTTTACGTCAAAAGAGTACCTATCGAACGCCTAAAAGTATGAATCTAACAAGTACTCCAACCTTTACGCATGAAACACCAAACAGTACCGCAGTAAGTGAGAATACTTTGCACCTCAAACCATTTAGTGGTTTATTTATTTTGTTTTTATTTATCATACTTATGATGCTAATAAGTTGTATTAATCTTTGTGCTCTTTTTATTCGAAATTAACGTTAATTTTTTTATGTATTTTTATATTTTTTATTATATTAAATAGTAATTTAAACCACTTTTAATTTAATGATTCAGCTATTAGATTATATTATTATTACTTTAATTAAGTGAAATCACGTGTATTTGATGAATCATCAAGTGACGACGATAATCAATCTACATTTCAAGCACACCAAATTGGTGTGCGCACCTTGTCTTTGATGGTCACCAAAATAATCTTATCTTAATTGTGTTCGATTTAAAGTGTCTTTTGATATAATCGCGCCAATCATGTCAATTTGTATGTTTTCTCATTGATAAACTTTAATTAATTAGTCGGGCAGATTGATGATATTCATGCACAAGTGCAATCATAATTATAAAGTCAGATAATTTCGAGAACAAAGTCCTACCTGTTTCTTGTGATTCAATTTGATTTTAATCGTATTTAAAGTTAATTGCTTTAAATCTTTTAATTTGCTAATCCCCAATAAAGCCATCCTAATTAGCACGTTTAAGAATGAAGCTCACTATCAACATTCTTATTCTTCTTTTTGTTATTGTTATTAGTTTGATTGGAGTTGATTTAGGTAAGATTCTTTTTATTATTCGAATCAACTTTTAAAATTTCCTTTTTTCAGCAGCATCGAACGATTTTGTCTATCTTCTCGAGGAGACTTACCGCAGCGCTGATGAACTAATTGCTGCTGGTGAGAAAGAATTGTACGAAATACAACGCACTGAGCCACACATGGCCGCCATCATGGCACATCTTGTGGAACAAGTCAAGAGCGTGAAACTTCGAATGCAAGTTGCGCTACTCGAAAAGAAGATTGCAATAGACTTTCCACATGTGCGCGTAATGCAGGAAATGTTGCTTCAATTACAGAATGACATTCTAATGCAGAGTAGTGCAATTTATAAAGCGGGTCGTGATGCCACCAAACTTTT
This sequence comes from Rhizoglyphus robini, assembly GCA_023373905.1. NCBI lineage: Eukaryota > Metazoa > Arthropoda > Arachnida > Sarcoptiformes > Acaridae > Rhizoglyphus > Rhizoglyphus robini. Next base: position 1,038,452 of record JAKIJQ010000020.1, read on the forward strand.
GGAGAACATTACAAGGGAAAGTTTGATCGAATCAGCCGAGAGTCTGTGTCGTGAGTCGAAGCAGGCTAAAGTGAAATATTCAAACACTCCAGAGAAGGCATTTTTAGAGTATGAAGTTGGCGAATTGGTAGAATTTACCAATATGATTGGACAACCATCGATAAATCAGACGAAAGAGTTTAAATTGAAGAAACAACAACAATTGCTGCTACACCAACGGACAGTTCGCGATTTGGAGGCCAAGGCAGATTGGCGCTTGAATCAACCAGTAGTGTAAGACTTTTTTTGGTAATTTGATAAGAATTCTGCTTTTTGTGATAGAGATTTCTTACTTAAATAGATGCTTTTCTTTTTATAATTTCAGAAATCCAGATGAACGACCTTCAACAACAAATCAAGACGATCATAAATCTTGGAAGATTGTATGCAGCAATGCCAAATTGCCCACAAGCTGTCCACCAAATTCATTCTGTCCTTCTGAGTCCGAGTCTGTTTGTCGCTGTAATTTTGGTTACATTTGGTCCAATTCGACAGCCAACTGTACTCAACTAGACTGTACCACCGATACGGACTGTTTGGCCCATTTTGATCAATCAGAATGCAATCACAAATCGAAATGTCAATGTCGATCATCACCTTTTACGATCAAATTCGATGAACATAATCAGAAATGCGTAACCAGCTCGGTCATTTACTCGGTTTGCATTATTGTCGGTGGCATTTTTGTTGTAATTCTGCTCGTCTCTATTGCTTCGGTTGTAATCATTCGACACAGAAGAAGAATTGCGAGTAAAACTGAATTGCGAGTAAATGAAGAACAAGAACAAAACAGTCAGGAAGAAGAAGTGGAAAGTAGTGCTGCAAGTACAGAACTTTCTTCGGATTCGGCGCTACCGCAATACGAATTGCCTCTACCACCGCCGGCATATTCGGAAATTGATGAAAATGTAATGTTTAGTAGGATGAATTTGTACGGACATTTGTTGATGGAAAGTGAATCAATGTACCAACAACAACAATCTTCTACTTCACAACAACAGCCCCAACAATTTTCACCAAATCGTGTTTTATCGGATAAATTAACTCTGATTTAATATTATTAATAATAATAAACATACATTCATACATTAGTTGAGTTGGGGAAATATTTATAATATAATTGCAACAAATACAACTGTCCACTTGAGGAAATGATTCGACGACGAGTTCGTGCATCGAGGTTCGAACCTCGAGGTAACACGGATTGAATGAAGTCTCTGTAAAAGGACAATTTCACAACAGAAAGCAAATGATTTGTTGAACAATTTCGAAAGAATCCAACATTCGAATGCACGCCAACAAGGATGCCATTTCGCTTGAACATTGGTCCGCCAGAATCACCAAAACACATGTCACCTTTCGGAGAATAATAACCAATCGTTTCATCATCGTTACAGTCGACTACAATTACAGGCAATTTCTTCAGACGAATCTTCTTTGGGTGCGATTGGTTGAATTTGGTTCGACCATATCCGTACATGAGCACAGTCTCGCCGCACTCCACGTCACTGTAGTCCATTTTGGCCGGAACGATCTTCTCGAGCTTCTCGGTCAATTTGATGATGGCAAGATCATTTGAAAAATTTTCAGCTTTGTAACCAGGATGAACGTGATACTTGCGAACGGTCACATTGAACGACTTTCCGCGATTGTTGTAAATCGTTATATTGCTCGGTTGGTCATTTGCACTATAGAGAAAAAATAGTAAATCAACAAAATAGTAAATTATAATATTCTTTCAAAATATTCAAATCATTTACCAACAGTGGGCCGCGGTGAGTATAGCCTTCGGTGTTATGAAAGTGCCCGTACACGAACCGGTTGCCAATTCCAAACGAAACACGGCGGAACGGTTATTCTTAGTACGCCGACCACCACCAATAATTCGTTTCTGATTTCGATGTTCAACAATCGCGGTTTTAAAATCGGAACCGATTTCTGATTCCACTGACGGCAAATTACTCAAAATGCAAACAGAAAAGAGTAGGAACAAGCACATTATGGAGAATTTTGACATTTTTGAAAGGCTGAGAGATAGCTGTGCTAAATAGACGGGATTGTATTACCGGTAAGACGGTAAATATGGAGAATAAGAGCAAAAGTTGATCAAACCAAATCAATAATCAAAATAACACCAACAAACTTGGTTGGACAAAGTTGACATGTGCTTTGAGTGTACGTTATTTATGAACGAGTTACTCATTTATAAAATATTTTGAATTTGATATTATATTTGTAAATTATATTCCGTTAGGAAAACTATTAACAACAAATGATATAAAATAGAATCAAAACATTCAAATAATTTCGAAACCAACAACATTGTAAGCACTCCAACCACAACCATACATTTAAATTTTACAATTAATACATAAATTGGTTTAATAATTTCAATTTTAAAAGTCATTACATAATTAAAGTTTCGTTACGAAAATTATTGATTTTTTAGAAAATAAAATAGAATGTAATCAAGATAATAAAGAGAATTGATGGATTGAGGTTTAAAGTTCCTGAGGCACTATTGTTTTGATGTAAAGCAGTTTGGGTGAAATACGTTTTGTAATTATAAGAAACTCTTACACTTGTTGTCAAATGACCTGTTGTTTAAACTGTAAGTTTAAACTGTGGCCTGCAAATGCTGCAAAACTGGTACTTTCAGAAATTCAATTGTACAAAATCAAATTAGAAAGAGAAAACTTTAATTTGATGTCATCAAGACATAAGCCATAAGAAAAGCCTTTGGCTGCTTGTTCAAGGACGAGGAGGCTCATCGAGCAGTTCGAAAAGCCAATCTTTGGGAACTCGAGGTTTGCCACGATACAGAACAATGTAGGGCGATGTGCAGCCATGATGTGGATACCAGGATGACCACACCACGTTGCGCACCTTCCAGTAGATACGCCATCGTTCGGCAAATTTGGCATAGCCCGCCTGGTCGACGGTTGGCAGGCCCTGCTTGAGGTAAATGTCCCTGTACACCAGGTCAATGGCCAGCTTGTTCAGCAGCTTCTGGGTGAGGATTCGTTCTCTTGCGGCCATTCTCTTGACTAGCAACTTGGTCGATTCGGGTGTGTCAGCTGAATAGGGTGGTGGGCGGTTTTTAAAGGATGCATACAGTGGCCAGGGGGACGCTTCCTGGCAGTTGGGGAAGATGGCCCGAACTAGTTCGGCCAGCGTGGCGTACTCGGCCTTGATTCGATCTTTAGCTTGTTCAGTGGAGCCGGCATTTTCCGGAACAAAGAACGATGGCGTGCTTGCCTCTTCCCACTTGCGAAAGGAAGCCACCAGTGTGGCGATTATTTGCTCTCTGGCACACACAAAGTGAAGATAGCCAAAGTTAAGTCGCTGGATGGTGAATGAGGCAGCCCAACCGAGATGGCTTACTGCAAAGTACAACGAGCATTGCAATCCAAGTCTCACTGTTGCATTTCGGTAACCCTCGATGTGGATCACCATTTTCCTGTCTGGAACAAAGACGATCTTGAGTACCTTGGCCCATCGGTTGGTGATTGAGTCGTAAAGCCACAATGGGTTGACATCGGGTTTGAATGCGAGGAATTGGCGTGCTGGAAAATTTCGGTTCACCCCAAACGGGTCATCAGGATGTACGAGGTAGTGAGACTCTTCAAGGTCCACTGCGGGATCGTCCCAGAGGTTGAATTCGAAAGGTTGCGGACTAATGGCGCCGTACTCCTCGACACAGTGACCAAACACATTGAACATGTCCGTTCGCACATCTGGTGGCATTTGGCTGGGCACCTCGGGCTGTCTCTCCTGGTTGGCCATTCGAGTGAGCAACGAGTGAGCCATCACTTGCAGTGCCTTCTTGTACTCGTACTTGAAGTCGTTGACCACTGCTACCTCCAACTCCATGGGACTGTCTCGCACTTTGATGTAGGTCATCCCTCGATTGAGTGTCCAAATCGGGTCCACCTTCTTGAGCGGCTCATCTCGCTCGACCAGTTCCATCAGTCGTTGGTAGTACTCATACTGGCCACCGATGATATCCCGACGTAGGGGCGGGTCTCTGGGCACGTCTGTCTCGCGTTCTTTCAAGAACCACTGCACCAGTGTCCGGACAAAATCTTTGATAAACCAAATCACAGCTCCGCTCTCATCTTGTGTCACAGTAGGCAAATTGAGCTTGATGCACTTCTTCAGCCTTGGCTCGTATATGAATAGAATGAGCAAATTTTCGCTCAAACCGATGCACAGCAAATCGTCCAGTGTGGCCAAAAGGTGAAAGTTGCTCCGGTCGGCCAGCCCTCGAAACAAAACTTCTGCTTGCGGCTTGTCAAAATTGAGTTCATCCTCGAATCTGGCCACCAAATATTGCTCGTACAACTTGAACTCCCCCAACAGATTGTGATTGTTGAGTACTTTGCTATACAAAGGACATTCCATCCACAATTTGGCGCTTCCTAGAACGCCAACATTCGAATAGGGAACTCGAATAGGGGGCTCGGGTCTTGGATGCCGTTCTTGGCCTGCTGCAGCTTGAGGAAATCCGCCATGACCAGTTGGTCCTTGTCTGGCTTGATGGGGCCCTGCAGGTACAAAGTGACTGTATCCATATGGATTTTGTCCGGCTTGGCCATAGGCGTAGCCAGCTGGAGGATACATCGGTTGGGGGTAGCCTGGTTGAGGGAAGCCTGGTAGAGGGTAGCCTTGTTGAGGGTAGCCAGGTTGAGGGTAGCCAGGTTGAGGGTAGCCAGGTTGAGGGTAGCCAGGTTGAGGGTAGCCTGGTTGAGGGTAGCCAGGTTGAGGGTAGCCTGGTTGAGGGTAGCCAGGTTGAGGGTAGCCAGGCAGAAAATAAAGACCTGGAGGATACATCGGTTGAGAGTATCCTGGTTGAGGGTGTCCGGGTTGAGGATATCCTGGTTGAGGGTAGCCTGGTGGAGGATAACCAGCTGGAGGATGCACCTCTTGGGGGCGTCTAGCTTGAGAGTAGTCAGCTTGCGGATAACCAGCCGGTTGAGTGATCGCTTGTGGACGCACAACTTGGTCAGATGGTTCTTCTTCTTCTTGACCACGCTGACCAGCCCCTCCTCTGTCAGTACTGGACGTGCCATCACTCGGTCCAGCTTGTGGTGCAGCAGCCGGCACACTCGCTTGATCACTGCCACTGGGGCCTTGGCCAGCTTGGTCTTGATCTTGTCGATCGGTCATCTCTCACGAGGGGTTCTTCTCTCTTGCACTTGATCACAAAGTAAAGACTTTAGTAGACTCAATAATAACAACTTCACAACTATACCCATTGGATTGGGATGGGTGAGCAACTTCTTATAGTGCACTGAGGAAACTTGTTTGGCGAACACTGTGTTTGGAACTTGGTACCAATTGGAACAATGTTTAGAGAACATGTGGCGGTGACATGATGCAAACAAAAGTTCGACCACTACGTGTACTGTGTGGTACAATTGGTTTGACAATTTCTAACGATTCAAATTATGGAATACAATATTTGTTGAGCCATTTACATTTATGGTATATGCATGATTTTCCAGGAACAACGAAAATTCAAATCTGTACTTTTTGGCAGATTTAATTCGGTTCGACCATAGCCATACATCGACACAGTCTCATCACACTCCACTTCAGTGTAGTCCAATTTGGCTGGAATGATGCGTGATATGTTTTTGGTCAATTCGATGATAGCAATGTCGCGGTTTGAAACATAATCAGATTTGTAATTTTGGATTGATGTGATACTTGAGAACGGTGACATTGACAATTCCGTGATGCAAATTGTAAACTGACATATTGCTCGATTTTATACTAAAATAAATATTTTAAAAAGTCGTAATATTTTAATCCACTCAAAATCACTTACCAACAGTGTGCCACTGTGAGAATAGCATTCGGTGCTATGAATGTGCCCGTGCCGATTTTGTTTCCGTTAAATACAAGTTTAAACACAGTGTCCTTATGCTTCTGAGTAAACCAACCACCAACAATTCGTTTCTGAATTCGATGTTCAACAGTCGCGGGTTCAGAATCGTGGTTTCGAGTAGATCCCACAGCTGAAGACAAATTACTCACAATGCAAACTGAGAAAAATAGGAACAGGCAGATTATGAAGAATTTAGACATTTTGAAATGAAAGATTGCTGAGATGTGGCTGTGCAAAATAGACGAGATTGTATTACCGATAAAGACGATAAATATGAAGAATAGAAATAAAGCAAAAGTTATTGACAAAAACAATAATAACAAGAGGACACGTGAGTGGAAGGTACGTCGTTTATGAATGAATTATTTTACATTTCAAATTGAATTTGAAAATTACATTTCGTTAGGAGAATTAATAATAAATAATATACAAAGTAATCAAAGCAAGGAAATTTATCCGAAGTAGGTCATAACCAACAGCACTGGAAGTGGTAATGTTTAAAGTAATTTGTTGCTTATTGAGGACTGATTGGATGAAATACTTGTGAGAGGATATTCGAACATGAATGACAAGTTGATTCTTTGGACATTTGACTTCATCTCCATTTTCTTTGATACTCCCTGAATGTACTCCAACAATGTCACCTTGCTGATTGAACATTGGTCCGCCAGAATCGCCACTACAAGTGGTTCCATCCCAGCCATAAGTGGCAATTACATTGCCATAGGAAAACCAGTCTGTAACGTAATCAATCCAATCGTTACACCTGTCTACTTTGGAAGGCAATTTCTGTAACAATTCGGTTTCTTTCCTTCCATTCTCATCAATCCAACCATAGCCATACATCCACACAGTGTCACGACATTCAACTTCGTTATAGTCCAAATTGGCTGGTATGACCGAATCGATTTTGTCGGCCAATTCGATGATCGCGATATCTGTGTTTGAAACAGAAACCTCAGATTTATGATCCGGGTGAATGTGATAGTTGAGAACTGTCACAATCAACGCTTCTCGGTGGTTATCAATTGCTAGATTTTTCGATTTGGAATTTTCACTAGAATCAGTAAGTCATCATTTTATCTAGATCAAACGACCACTTACCAACAATGTGCCGCAGTGAGAATTGCATTCGATGCTATGAATGTGCCAGTACAATGACCTGATTTGAACAGTAAACTAAACACAGTGTTCTGGTATTTCTCAGTGGACCAACCGCCGACAATTCTTTTTTGGATTCGATGTTTTACGAATTGGGTCAATTTTGTGTAGTTTCGATCAGATTCTACAGAAGACAAATTTTCCAAAATGATGGTGCAAAATAAGAAAAAAGAGATCAAGGATAATTTCGACATTGGTAAAACAAAAAATAGGCGAAACATTTACATTTGAATTAGTAAATTGTAAATTGTAAAGTCAACGTTTCCTCACAACTACAATCTTCAAACAGAAGCCATTTTCACGCAATTTATGATTTTATTGGATAAATAATTCATCATAAATTCTTCATAATTGATAATTTAAATGTTTTTGTATCATGAGTCGTTCACTAGAATAGATAGTGATGCTGTTTTGATATGTCTGCATCAAACTTTGATGATCAAAGGTGCACAGAAGTCACTTCGTGCGACATCGGTGCAAACAGCATTCAAAATACAACACAAAATGTCATCAAAATGAAGAAACACAACAACAACGATTAACATTTAGTACAATTGATTTATTAATGAATTGAATATATTTTCAAATTTAAATGTCATATATGATTAATGTTACGCAGGAAAATGGTTGAAATCTCCCATTCATATTATTAAAAAATAAAGTAATAGAATGTAATCAAAATAAAGAAAATCACTCGATTGAGGTTCAAAGTTTTTGAGGCACTGTTTTGATGCAAAGCGATTTGAATGAAATGTTTGTGGGAAGAAACTCGTACATCTGCGACCAATTGACTTGTGTAAATGTGAGTGGTTCGTCCTCTTTGAACAGTCTATTTTTCAAATTTTGCGCTTTCAAATTCTCCTATTTTCTCGATTTTTCTGGCAATTTCTTGTCATTTCGGTTACGTCCTTTGTGGACATGCCTCCAAATTCAAATTTGTAAACAAAGCGCGAAATTCACATTTTCCAATGCCCAAGGTTACTTTTAATTATCTTATTTGTTATCTGATTATGTTATGACTAGTTGGCTAACACTTACACACCTTTATTACCTTTGTTCACCTGTAATTAGCATACAAATAGCCAAATTAGTTCGATCACACTGATGTAACACAAAATTTGATAGTAGACCACTCAGTTCAGTGAAACAAGATAATCTACTCCACCAGGATTCCTGTCGTGATCACTACCATCGATGGATCACCTCATCCCCATTGGATCAGTCCTGGAACAGCTGATTTAGCCGAACCAAATTCTCACCTCATTGACAGTGCTGACACGAGCACTCACCCTCTCAACACAAATCAGTGCTCCTCTTCCTCTCACTTTGACAATTCAGTGAGCTTTCGAGGTGTTTCGAGATGCTTCGAGAAACGTCGAGCACACCACGAAAACGCATAAAAGGAAGACAACAAGCAACTTGCGAGCACTTACGAACAAACAAGCACGTGATGCGTTCGGTCAAGTCAAACATTTTCTTTATTTTTTGATTTATTTTTGATTTATTTTCATTTTTTCTTTCATTTCATTGACCAGTGGTCATTTTTGTTGTTTACTTTTACCTTTGTGATCAAAATTTAATAATATTTGTTGTAAATATCAACTTTAAAGCGTTCGTCAATTTATTTCGAGTTCAAAATCACCAAAATCACCTTCTTGGGGCAGTACCACCCAGGAAAACATCATCCAAATCATTTCAGCTCATAGCGCGACATTTGAATTGTGTCCTATTCGTCGTGTACGGATTGGATCACATTTACACTTGTTGTGTTGACCTCCGTACAATCACTGTATCCACCAGAATGAACTCCAACAAGTGCACCATTTTGGTTGAACATTGGTCCTCCCGAATCACCATCGCACATGGATCCATTCTTGCCGTATGTGCAAATCATATCATCACATAATGAACGAAAGATAAAACTAAAATATCTACTGCACTCCGCTACCTCTGCGTGCAATTCTTTCAACGTAACAGTTCCTCTGGACCGATTAAATTCGGTTCGACCATATCCATACATCCACACAGTCTCACCACAGTCCACTTCACTGTAGTCCAATTTGGCTGGGGTGATGCCCTCGATGTTTTCGGTCAATTCGATGATGGCAAGGTCGTCGTTTGAAACGGTTTTAGATTTGTAATCAGGATTGATGTGATACTTGAGAACAGTGACGTTAACAAATCTGTGATGTATATTGTAGACTGACACTGTACTCGGGTTGAGATTCAAACTAAAACAAATAAAAAAACCATTTCTCAAACCAAAAACAACTCAAAATTTTAAATCACTTACCAACAGTGTGCCGCAGTAAGTATAGCATTCGGTGATATGAATGTGCCAGTACAGTAGACATTATTCCATTTTAAACGAAAAACAGTGTTCTGGTGCTTCTCAGTGAACCAACCACCAACAATTCGTTTCTGAATTCGATGTTTACCGAACTGCACCGATTTTGTATCGTTTCGGTTACATTCCACAGATTGCGAATTACTCATCCCAATGCAATTTGCGAATATGAACAAACAGATTATGGACTGGTTGGACATTGTGGATATCAAAGATGGTTGACATGTGCCGGGCACGTACAAACGACCAACACGACAGAAACAAAATAGAGGAACACAACGTTGCAATTGCCAATGTATAAAAATGATCGAAATTCACGTCTGACTTCTTGTATCAATTGAAACTGAGAGACAGACTTAAGTCTAACCTAATTAGGAAAGACCGTGGCAAAGTCTTGAATCAATTTGTGAGAAGAGAGTACGACCGCGGTCATCGTCGATTGACTAAGCAAATAACTTACTAAATAGTGTTTGACTAGGTTTTCGCATCGGACCGTCATGGTTCTTTTATGTCCTTGGTCAGCAATTAGTGAATTCTATGAAGAACTAATCCGATTAATCTAATTAGACAATGACCACCGACAGGCACACATTTGTCAGGCCGTCATTGCTTGACCAGCCTAGATTCTATATTTGTACACTCTTTCATTTACAACTAATCTCATAACAGCAATGTGACTTGTCCATATCGAAAAATCCGCCTCTGGATGGCCGCACAGATGGCTTATCCCTGAACATATTGTTCTCAAATGTCTACTGTGACAGAGCTACAGATGTCAGCAGTACTCAGCACAGACCTCATGGCTCCGTGAACCACAAATTACAGCAGATAGAAATAATAGATGAGGTCAAATTGTGATTTTGCATTTTGACTAAAGCAGAATTTGAATTAGACAATATATTGAAAATACAACACAAAGTATTTATTAATTTATTTTGTGTAATGTAAAAATGATAGTCGAAATTAGTTTGTTTTTATCGAATAATATGGCATAATTTAAATTTTACATTTAGATTGCGACACAAAAAGCGAGCAAAATAAATACTGATGATAAACATTTGATTTAAATAGATTTATTTATATAAATTGACATGATTTGAAAATTAAAAGTAACATGATTAAAATTTGATGAGAAATATTGCTGAACTTTTTAGTAAAAAGCATAGAATGCAATCAAAATAAAGAAAATTGGTGAATTGAGGTTCAAAGTGTTCGAGGCACCGTTTTGATGCAAAACGGTTTGAATGAAACGTTTGTGAGAAGATACTCGAACATCTTCTGTCAATTTATTTATTGCACAATCAGCGTTCGACCCCGAATGAACTCCAACAAGTGCACCATTTTGGGTGAACATTGGTCCACCCGAATCCCCATCGCAAAGGGATCCATTCTTGCTATATGTGAGAATCATATCATTGTCCATTAGCCAAAAGAGCAAGCGAAAATACCAACCGCACGCGGCCACCTCTGCAGGCAATTTCTTCAACGTATCAGTTGCTTCAGTCCTGTTCAAATCGGTTCGACCATAGCCATACATCCACACAGTCTCACCACAGTCAACTTCACTGTAGTCCAATTTGGCTGGGATGATGCCCTCGAAATTTTCGGTCAATTCGATGATGGCAATGTCGTCGTTTGAAACATAATCAGATTTGTATTCAGGATTGATGTGATACTTGAGAACGGTGACTTTGACAATTTCGTGCTGTATATTGTAGACATACATATCGTTATAATCGAAATTTTCACTAATGCAAATCAAAATAAGTCATGTTTACTTAAACTCAACCAATCACTTACCAACAGTGTGCCGCAGTGAGTATAGCATTCGGTGCTATGAATGTGCCTGTACAAGTGTGACTTGAGTCCAATACCAATAATAGCAAACCAAACACAGTGTTCTGGTGCTTCTCAGTAAACCAACCACCCACAATTCGTTTCTGAATTCGATGTTCTATGAGCTTCATCGATTCTGTGCCGTTCCGATTAGATTCCACTGATGATAAATTACTCAGAATGAAAATTATGAGTAAGAACAAACAGATTTGGGACAGTTTGGACATTGTCGATGATCGAAGATACGCAGCAGAGAGAAATAGACGAGATCAAATTGTGATTGTTGTCAACTTGACAATGGCAAGTATGAGGAAAAACGACGCAAAGAAAGACATTAACTTTAGCTTTAGTTTTCCTTTCAAAATTGATTTACATTTTCAATCGAGCATTTTTTTTAAATTCAGCAGAGAAAAGATATTTCTAAATTAGAAATTAACGTTAAGAATGCAAATCAATTTTGCAAGGAAAATGTACTAAAAACCGACAATTTTGGTGGTCGTTCGTTTATGGCTGAAGTGCTCATTATGTTACACCAAGATCTTTGAGTTGACTTTTGGCAACAAATTGTCATAACTAATTTATGCCTCATTTAGGACAAAATTTTGAGCATAATTATCAAACCACACATGCACTGTACAGTACAGTAAGTACATAAATATAGTTGCATTTAGAATTTGAGCGAAATAAAGAAACAAAACAAAGCTTATGCAGACAATAAACATTTTACATTATTTATTATTAAATCGACATGATTTTAAATTTAAAGTTTCATGATTAAAGTTAGAAAGTTAGTTTAAAGTTATGTAAAAGAAATTGATTGAAAGTAATTAAAGAATAAAATTGAATATAATCAAAATAAAGAAATTCTTGAATTGAGGTTCAAAGTGAGGCACTGTTTTGATGCAATGCGGTTTGAATGAAATGTTTGTGAGAAGATATTCGAACGGCATAATTCGCTTCATTTGCGGTACAGTTTATGTTGGATCCCGTATAGTGACCTAGGTAGAGCGTGTTTGGTAAAGTGGGGAAAGCGATGATAAGCGCATTTGGTGTCTACACTCAACAAAAAGACAAAGGGAACTTATACTGAACTAACGACAAAACGATTTGGAACAAAAAGGAGAGCGCAACTATTATAAGTATTATATTCAAAATTAAAATGAACCAAGTGAAGTACAAACTACTCGAGCCACTGTTTTGATGCAAAACGGTTTGAATGAAATGTTTGTGAGACGCAACTCGTACATCTTGTGCCAAATGATTTGTTGTACAATTTATGTTGATCCCCGAATGAACTCCAACAAGTGCATCATTTTGTCTGAACATTGGACCACCCGAGTCGCCTTCGCAAATGGCTCCATCCTTGCTATAGGTTCGAATCATATCATTACAAGCTAGCTGAGAAAGATAGCGGAGTTTCGGAGTGCACTTGCCCACCTCTGCAGGCAATTCCTTCAACGTATCAGTTCCATCAGTCCCGTTCACTTCGGTTCGACCATAGCCATACATCCACACAGTCTCACCACACTCCACTTCACTGTAGTCCAAGGTGGCTGGGGTGATCCGCACGATATTTTTGGTCAATTCGATGATGGCAATGTCGTCGTTTGAAACAATATATTGGTAATCGGGATTGATGTGATACTTGAGAACGGTGACGTCAACAATTCCGTGGCGTGTATTGTAGATTGACATATTGTTCGATGTGACATTGTCACTAAAACAAATCAAAATAAGTCATATTTTCTTAAACTCAACCAATCACTTACCAACAGTGTGCCGCGGTGAGTATAGCATTCGGTGCTATGAATGTGCCAGTACAAATGTGACTTTCGTTCAATATAAGCACAAACACAGTGTTCAAATACTTCTCTGTAAACCGACCACCGACAATTCGTTTCTGAATTCGATGTTCTGCGAGCTTCACAGATTCTGTGCCGTTCCGATTAGATTCCACTGATGACATATTACTCATCAGAATGAAAATGTTGAGTAAGGACAAACAGATTTGGGACAGTTTGGACATTGTGGATGTGGTTTGTGGATGACAAAAGATGACTGAAGTGAAGAAAAGACAAATATATACCAATTCAAATTTGACCGAGACAGTGGTTGTCGGTGTGGACAAGGAAAAAGACGTAAAGAAATATCTCCGCTTTAGCCTGTTTTCCTTTCAAAATTGATTTGCATTTGCATTTTCATGCATCTTACAGCAGAGAAAAGAAAGCTTTATAAATTGGCGTAAAGAATACAAATCAATTTTTCTTGGAAAAAGAGGCTAAAAATAGACAATTTTGGTGGTCGTTCATTTATGGCTGAAGTTCGTACGTTACAATAAGATCTTTTAGCTAGTCACATAATATATACAATTGACGTAAGTAATTTGGGCCTCTTTTAGGACGAAATTTTGAGCATAATTATCAAACCACACACGCACTATGCATAAATTGTTTAATAAATAAATTAAATGTTGCATTTAGAATTTGAGCGAAATAAAGAAACAAAACGAAACAATGCTTATGAGATGATGCAGACAATAAACTTTTAACATTTATTATTCAATTTCTTAATATTAAATCGACAATGATTTGAAATTTAAAGGTGACATGAAGTTAAAGTTGGATAAGGAAATTTAGTGAGCTATAACTAGTAAATAATATAGAATGAAATTAAAATAAAGAAAATTATTGAATTGAGGTTCCAAGTACTGGAGGCACTGTTTTGATGCAAAGCGGTTTGAATGAAACGTTTGTGAGAAGATAATCGAACGACAGAAGCTTCTTTTGTTGAACATTTGATTCCACCACCACCAGAATGAACACCAACAATGGCACCATTCTTGTTGATCACTGGTCCTCCCGAATCACCAAAGCACATGGATCCCTTCTTGGAATGAGTGAAAATCATATCATTACGAGCTAGCTGAGAACGAATTCGGAGTTTCGAAGTGCACTTGTCCACCTTTGCAGGCAATTCTTTCAATCTAATAGTTCCTCGAGTCCGGTTGAATTCGGTTCGACCATAGCCATACATCCACACAGTCTCACGACACTTCACGCCACTGTAGTCTAATTTTGCTGGGGTGATGCCCTCAATGTCGGTGGTCAATTCGATGATGGCAATGTCGTAGTTTGAGACTGTTTTAGCTTTGTAATTGAAATTAGGATTGATGTGATACTTGAGAACTGTGACATTCAAGGTATGGTAATGCACATTGTAGACAGACACAGTTTTCGATTTGACATTTTTGCTAGAAAAGTAAAATCATCATAATTTTCTCAATCCTAAAACAACTCAAAATCACTTACCAACAGTGTGCCGTGGTGAGTATAGCATCGGATGCTACGAATGTGCCCGTGCAGGTTTTGTTTCCGTTAAATACAAGTTTAAACACAGTGTCCTGATGCTTGTCAGTAAACCAACCACCAACAATACGCTTCCGAATTCGATGTTCAACGTAATTAGCCGATTCTTTGTCGCTTCGATCAGATTCCACCGATGATAAATTACTCATCACAATGAAAATTGTGAGCAAGAACAAACAGATTTGAGACAGTTTGGACATTGTGGATGTCAAAGATGGCTTACATACATACAGAAGGAAATAGACGAAAGGAATGTTTGTCGGTGTGGACAAAAGAACAAATGTGACTCAAATGTGCTCAACATTACAACTCTCTCTTGAGTTTGTTTATATCAAGTCACGTTACGTTATCTATGAATTTACTTAAGAAATTTGGGTCTATAAGGCCGCCTCTTTTAAGACGAAATTATGAGCACAATTACTAAATCTTAGCCTATTAACAAACCAAAATTTAAACCAAAACTGTACATAAATATTGTTGCATTATAATGAGACCCAAAATGTGAACGAAATAAAGGAATAAATAAAAACAAGGCATATTTATTTTTATTTAAAAACAAGGCATATGAGATAAATGAGACGATAAACATTTTAATTTGATTTAATATAAAATTGGCATAATTTGAAAAAAGGTAACATGATTAATGTTAGAAAGTTAGACTAATGTTAAAGCTATAAAAATTACTAAACTTTTTAGTAGATAATATAGAATGAAATGAAAATATATAGAATATGTAAATTGTGATTCAAAGTGCTTGAGGCACTATTTTGCTGCAACGCGGTTTGAATGAAACGTTTGTGAGTAGATATTCGCACAGCAAAATTCACTTCACTTGTCGAGCAATCTTTCCCTCCACCGGAGTGAACACCAACAATTGCGCCATTTTGACTGAACACTGGTCCTCCCGAATCACCAAAGCACATGGATCTATTCTTGCCATAGGTGTAAATCATTTCATCACGCCGTAGCCAATCGAGAAAGAGATTATACCAACTTGTACGGCACTGGACCACCTCCAAAGACAATTCGTTCAGGCCATAAGTTTCTTTGGTAATATTGAGAGGATTGACTAGACCATAGCCATACAGAGTCTCACCACACTGCACTCTACTGAAGTCCAAGGTGGCTGGAACAATCCACGCGGCGTACTCGACCATGTCGGTAATGATGATCGCAATGTCGTAGTTTGTGACGCCAGATTTGTAGTACGGATGAATGTGATACTTTGGAACGGTCACATAAGTAAATCGACGCTTCTGATTGTACATTTTCAAATTACTAGATTCGAAATTATCACTAAAACAAGCCAAAATGTTAGTCACATCAAACCAAAACAACTCAACCAATCACTTACCAACAGTGTGCCGCGGTTAGTATAGCATTCGGTGCTATGAATGTGCCCAGACACGTGCTTGAATCGTTCAAATGTAAGCGAAAGATAGTGTCCTGGTGGTTTTCGGTAGACCAGCCACCAGAAACACGTTTCTGAATTCGATGTCGAGCAGATTCGGAATCGTTTCGGTCAGACTTCACAGACAAAATACTAATTAAAATGCTAATTGCGAGTATGAACAAACAGATTATGGTCAGTTTGTTGGACATTGTCAACGTCAAAGATGGTGGACATATAGAAATAGATCAAACAGTGGTCGTTTGGTGACGTTGAGATGAGGACAAAGAGAGAATAAAAACAAATGTGGCTGTTCAACAGGATGATGTCTAGTGAGTAGTTTTGCAAATAATGAGGTACGTCATTTATGAATTGATTTTTGCATTCGCTGGTTTATATCAAACAAAATTCTGAGCGCAATTATTAAATCAGAATTTTTCACTAACTCAGAATTATAATCGGACAAATGAACAAATTATGTACCAGTAAAACTACAAAGTAAACAGCAAAAGTAATCATGAACGGTCCCAGTTTGAAGAAAATCTTTACCGGCGGTGAGAAGGTGGAAGAATACTTCAAAATGTTATATTTCACACTGTAACTCGACTCGTCGTTCCCAAAGTTGAAGTACCGCAACTCGTTCTGTTTTGAGATACAAAAAAGAGATCTTACATAGATTTATTAAAAAATGAACATAAATTTGAATTAAAAAGCAACACTATTTAAGTTATGCTAAGCAAGCTGAAACTTTTAGAATAAAATAAATAAAATGAACATAACAGGTTATAAATCATAACTTATAATAAAAATTAATAATAAAAATATTAAAACGATGCTCACACTTGAGTCAATGTTTTGATGCAAAATGGGCTTGATGAAATGTTCAGGAATATATAGATATGAATATGAAGATATTCGCTCAGAATAGTTCAGTTCACTTGTTGAGCAGTCGTTTCCACCACCAGAGAGAACACCAACAATTGAGCCATTTTGATTGAACATTGGTGCTCCCGCATCACCAGTGCACATGGATCCATTCTTGGAATATGTGACAATCATGTCATCACGGTAAAGTAGATAGAAAAGCCGTTGATACCAACTGCACTCGACCACTTCTGAAGACAATTCTTTTAACGTAACACTACCTTCAGTCTGGTTCAAATCGGTTCGACCATAGCCATACATCCACACAGTCTCACCACAGTCCACTTCACGGTAGTCCAATTTGGCTGGGATAATGTGTGAGATGTTCTCGGTTAATTCGATGATGGCGAGGTCGCACATTGAAACAGCATTATAAGAAATAGTGTGATACTTGAGTACGGTCACGTTCCCATTTCCGTGATCTAGATTGTAGACTGACAATCTACTCGAATTGACATTTCCACTAAAATAAAATTAAAAAACCATAATTTTCTCAAACCAACAACAAAATCAAAATAACTTACCAACATTGTGCCGCAGTGAGTATAGCATTCGGTGCTATAAATGTGCCAGTACATGAAGTTGAATCGTTCAAATCTAAGCGGAAGATAGTGTCCTTGTACTTCTCGGTGAAATTACCACCAACAACGCTCTTTGGAATTCGGTGTTCAGTAGATTTCGAATCGTTTGAGATCGATTTGGCTGATGACAAATTAAACATCAGAATACAAATTATGAAGAAGAAAAAACAACACAAAGATAGTTTGGACATGATTGATGTCGAAGATGGCTGATGCAGAAGAGTGAAATAGACAAGATCAAATTGCGGTGAGTGGTGACAAAGGGAACGAAAAGCCAAAGTGACTGCAACCTTCTCAACCTTACAACAACATTTGGGCAAGCAAGGACGTGGAGTGAACAGCTCGAACACATCAACTTATCGCCAAATGCAGACAATAGCTCAACGACTGTCAATGCCAATTTGTCATAGTTCAAATGACAAAATGTGCAAAATAAAACAAAACACAACAAAACAAGGCCCGTGAGATGCAAAGTCAAAGATAAGCATATTGACACAATTTCAAATTTAATAAGTCGCATGATTAAAGTTATGTAAGACATTGAACATTTAGTAAATAGCATAGAATGTAATCTAAATTGGTGAATTGATGTTCAAAGTGCTTGAGGCACTGTTTTGATGCAAGTCCGATTGGATGATGTGTTTTTGTCAATGTTATTTTCGTTGTGTTTTATTCCAATCTCAAGAATTGGACAATGTCCAATGGACATTACCGAGATTTCGCTTCTCGCAGACAAATCTCAACACAACACAAATCCAGGCAGAATGCCTGCAAAATAGACTAAAACAAAATTATGAATAGACAAAATTGTTTATTGTCTTAATGATGTTGTCACACAAAGGACACAATAATGTGTGACATTCATTGACTTGTTCAACAGAACAAACATATGTTCTATGATGTTGAAGACCCTGGTTCTTGGCCATCGAAGGAGCTTTTGGGCGGTTCTTTGTTCGCTTTTGACTTTTTGACTTCCTTCTTTTTCTTTTTGGCCTTGTCCTTCTTGGCCTTGTTGGTCGATTTGGCACTTCGTGAGACCATACTTTTGATCTTGTTGGTGATCGTAGAGAGTATGCCACTTTTCTGTGCAGGACTGTTGACTGTCGAAGAAGCTGTTGTGGTGATAGTCGACTTGACGCCAGAGGACTTGTCCACTTGAGATGGCTTGTTACTTTCGATGTCACTCGAGGTGTTGTTGTTCTGAGTTTTGTGCACCTGAGCAAGCCATTTCATCTTTCGTTGTTCGTAACGAGCTTCTCGCCTCTGCTTCTTGCAACAATAGATTGCCAATCCACCGATGAACAAAATGAGAATCGCAGCCAAAGCGTAAATCCACCACTGATAATCGTCAGAATCGGTAGCGACCGTTGACGTTGTCGATGGTGAATTGGTGACGACTTTGACCGTTGAACTTGATGTCATGACTTGATTGGTAGTAGTAGTGGTGACTTTGTCCTTCATGACACATTGGACAAATTCGTTGAGAGGCTGCACCACACTGCTCTCAAAGCCAACATTGTCCGAGGAGAGATACTTTCTCTGTCCTATGGTGACTTTGCCAGTGTCAGACACGAGCACCAGAATTGCACTGTCGTCCGAAATGAGAGTGAATGCGGTGACAATGTCAGATTGGGAGGGCGAAAGGCGGCCATACTGTGAATTGGGATGTGCACTGTGAAGAAGAAACAAAATGTTGCTAAATTGCTTTCATAAATTCACTCGAACTTACTCGACCTTCACTTTGTCCTCTACTGCCTTGATCACGTATGCAGAGCGCATCACCTCTGGGCCCACTTCATATCGCCTCACTTCGATCATAGTCCACTGGTCAGTATGTCCGTTTGGTTTTTCTGTTGAATCCAAACTCAACAGAAAGTTCGCTAGACTTCCGATATGTTCATCCTTGTAACATTCATGTTCCGTTTTGGGGCCACCATCGAGAGGATACAGCTCGTAGCAATCGTCTTCGCTACTTGGCGGACCATACATTCGTATCAGGAAATGTTGGTTTTTATCGTTGGTTATGAAGCTAAACTTTTGGTATCGAATTTGGCTAGGACCTTTCACGGTAAAGATTTCTGCCTTCTCACTGAACAGTTTGTTCGCATCTTTGTAGTCGCCACCGAGTTTCAATCTGTTGCCTGCCGCTATGTTTAAATTGAGCGTCAAGTTCTCAAATGGCACCACAAAGAGGTAACCACCATCGGCGAGCAGATAGACCCAATGATTGCCCGGTCCATCTCGGTAGCCTCGACTTCCCAAAGCCAAAATCTTGATTTGATTGTCACGTATTTTGTGACAAACCTCCTACATACAGGGAGAAAAGAAAAATGATGACTCACTCGAGATATGCAAAAAGAGACTTACGAGACTGGTCAGTGCGTGGGTCGATGCAGACAAGGACAGGACAACCGAGAGAGTGTAGAAGAGGACAGACACCATCGAAAGCAGTCTCGGGCCCGGTCACAAGTGGTGGTCACTTTGAAATAGAAATAAAATAAATCAAGCTACTTGAGTTTTCATATTTTTATATAGTCCTGTAATTGTTCGATTTTTTTTTGTTTAAAATTGGAATATCGCACTCATTAGTGCATTTTGTATTTAGTATTTGTACAAGTTTTAATGTACATTTAGGAGTACTATGCCACTTACACTTACGGGTAAGAGGGCGGTAATTCGGTGATGGTACCAGATCTGGTCTGCAGACTGACACATAGCTCGGGCATTTTCACTAAAACAAATCAAAACTTGTCATAATTTTGTCAAACTCAAAAGGCCACATACCTGATACCAACAGCACTTGGCCACGTCTGAAGACAATTCCTTTAACGTAACACAGCCTCCAGTCTGGTTCAAATCGGTTCGACCATAGCCATACATCCACACAGTCACACCACAGTCCATTTCACGGTAGTCCAATTTGGCTGGGATTATGCTCTCATTTTTGGTCAATTCGATGATGGAAATGTCGTTAACGTTGTTGTTTGAAGTGCCAAATTTGTAATCAGGATTGATGTGTACTTGAGAACGGCTACATTAAACGTTCGATGGTGTACATTGTAGACAAACAATCTACTCGAATTGATATTTTTGCTAAAATATAGAGAAAATGATTATTTTCACAAACCAACACAACTCAACCAATCACTTACCAACATTCGGTATAGCATTCTGTGATATGAATGTGCCCGTACACGAAGTTGAATTCCAGTCTAAGCGAAACACAGTGTCCTGATACTTTTTGGTGGACAAACCACCAACAACTCGTTTCTGAATTCGGTGTTCAGCAGATTCGGAATCGTTTCTATTAGAATCCACAGATGACATATTACTAATCATAAAGCAAATTGTGAGTAAGAACAGGCTCATTATGGATAGTTTAGATATTGTTGATGTCGAATATGGTTGGTATGCAGAAGAATTAAATAGAGGATATCAAACAGTGGTTGTCGGTGAGGAATAGCAAGAGAAAGAATGACTGCATGCAGGTACGTCATCTATGAATTAATCCTTTTGACAATTGGGGCTTCAATTCGGAAAAAAATTTCTATTGTAATTGTGAAACCTTGTTCAATAATCACAGCAAGTGAAAGTGAAAATTTAAGTCATTAATTATAGTAAAATACAGGCTTAGGTTTTTATTAAATTGCTATAAAATTTGAAATTAAAATTTGAAAATCACACGATTAATATAAGAAAATTTTAAATTTTGAATTATAATCCAGATATGTTGGATAAATTCTACACGGGATTCAATTCATTTGAAATATAAAATGAAACAAAATGCCAACAAACAACGAAACTTAAAGAGAGGTTCAAACCACTTGGCAATTGATTCAACCCTGATTGAATGAAATCTTTGTGAGAAGATATTCGAACTCTGTATCGAATACAATCAAAATAAAGAAACTTTGACAATTGAGTTACACCGATGCAACTCGATTTGGATTAAATGTTAAAAAAGAACGATAACTATTTTACATTGATTTATTATTAAAAGGGGTGTTTTGATTCAAAGCGGTTTGGATGAATTGATTGTAAGAAGATATTCGAACATCTCCAACCATTTCACCTGACTTAATTAATGTTAGATGAACTGAACTTTTTTTTGAAAAGGAGAAATTGCATTGCATGCATTACACAAAATGCAGATTGTAATAAAAACGAATAGAACAAATAGTAAAAGTTTGCATACCATAAAGGCAAAGTCTTGAGGAAAGGCAACGCGACAGATGAAAAATGCGTGACGAGATATTCGCTCAGAATAATTCAGTTCACTTGTTGAGCAATTGTTTCCACCAGCAGAGAGAACACCAACAAGTTTGCCATTTTGATTGAACATTGGCCCGCCCGCATCACCAGTGCACATGGATCCATTCTTGGAATAGGTGACGATCATATCATGCACAAAAAAGCGTTGATACCAAGTGCACTCGACAATCACGGAAGACAATTCTTTCAACGTAACACCACCTCCGGTCCGGTTCAAATCGGTTCGACCAAAGCCATACATCCACACAGTCGAACCACAGTCCACTTCAGTGAAGTCCAACTTGGCTGGAATGATGTGTGAGATGCTTTCGGTCAATTCGATGATGACGAGGTCGCGCTTTGAAGGGCCATATTTAGGATTGTAAGGAATTATGTGATACTCGAGAACGGTTACGTTACCACCACCACCATTTCCGTGATCTGGATTGTAGATTGTCATTCTACTCGAATTGACATTTTTGCTAGAATATTTTAAAAAAATAATCATTTTCTCAAACCAACAACAAAATCAAAATCACTTACCAACATTGTGCCACAGTGAGTATAGCATTCGGTTTTATGAAGGTGCCAGTACACGAAGTTGAGTTCCAATCTAACCGAAACACAGTGTCCTTGTACTTCTCGGTGAAATTACCACCATCACCAACGAACGGAATTTGGTGTTCAGCAGATTTCGTTTGATCGTCTAAGATCGATTTGATTGATGACAAAGTTACCATCAGAATGCAAATTACGAGCAAGTAGAAACAGAAAAAGGACAGTCTGGACATGATGTTGATGTCGAAGATGGCTAAGATACAGAAAAGTGAAATAGACGAGATCAAATTGTGGTGAGTGGTGACGAAAGGAACGAAGAGTGACTGCACTTCTCAACTTTATAACAACATGTGAACAAGTAAAGTGAAACAACGCAAAGTGACACCTACTTTTTAGGTGACCAAACAACACGTCAAGTCATCGCTAACCGAAAGTTCAGACAACAGTTCAACGATATTGTCATAGTTCAATTTATGTTCATGGTAGTATGAATCATACTAACTCAGAAAAAGATATTTTGTGCATGGAAGTGTTCAGCTAATTAGTTAACCAGGATGTCTAATGAACAGTTTTAGCAAATCATTTATCGCACGTTATCTATTGATACATTGATAAATCAAATACGAATATCATATATGACCAATTTAGGCCAATTGGGGCCTCGATTCGGATAATAGACCAAAATGAATGTGGCGGCACTATATTCAACGAGATGTCGAGTGAGTTGTGTAAGACATGTGGTACATCATCTGTGAATTGACCTACAAATTGGGTTTCAATTTGGACAAAATTTGAACCATTTTACAGCTCTACCGAAATCTCTCCCACTGGCAGGAAAATCTCTAAAACAATACCGATGAGGATAAAAAGAACGGCTACGAGAATAAGAAATTACATTGATTTATTTAAATATAATAGAGTGACATAATTTTGAATTTGAAAGTCATAAATGATTAAAGCTATGTAAGTAAACAAATGAATGATTGTTTAGTAAATAGCATAGAATGTAATGAGACTAAAGAAAATAATCAGTGAATTGAGTTTCAAAGTAGACGAGGCACTTTTTTGCAGCAAAGCGCGAGGAAATCTTTGGATGAAACGTCTGTGGGAAGATACTCGAACGGCATAATTCAGTTCGCTTTTAGAGCAATCCTTTCCACCACCACCAGACTGAACACCAACAAGTTGGCCCTTTTGATTGAACACAGGTCCTCCCGCATCATCAAAGCATCCATTCTTGGTGTGGGTGTAAATGAAATCATCAGGCGACAGGCACTCGACCACCTCTGAAGACACTTCATTCAGTACCTTCTTCTTGTATAAATACTTTCCTGAGGTATTGCTCACATTGATTACATAATCAGAGCCCGTGCGAAGGGTTTTGGGGTCCTTGAATGGCCCAAAAAGTTGCCAATCATAGCCATACTGCAACACAGTCTCGCCACACTCCACTCCACTGTAGTCCAATTCGGCTTGGTTGATGTGTTTGAAGCGCAGGGTCAATTTGATAACGGCAATGTCGTCCTTTGAAACGCCAGATTTGTAATCAGGATGAATGTAATACTTGCGAACGGTTAAGTTTCTAGGGAGGTAATGTTCATTGTAGATGGACACATTAGTCGATTTGACATTCACACTAGAATAGAATAAATACAAAATAAGTATCATTTCACAAACCAAAACAGCTCGCAACATTACTTACCAACAGCTTGCCGCGGTGAGAATAGCATCCAATGCTATGAAGGTGCCGGCACAAAAGTGTGAGTCCAATTGTAAACGAAACACGGTGTCATTGTACTTGTAACTTGAATTTACATTGAACAGACCATGAATAGAGCGTTTCTGAATTCGGTGTCCTGCAGATTCGGAATCGTTTCGGTTAGATTCCACGGGTGACAAGCTGCTCAGCAGAATGCAAATTGTGAGTATGAATAGCGAGATTATGAATAGTTTGAATAGTTTGGACATGGTTGATGTCGAAGATCGGAGAGAAATAAATCAACCAGTGCTCTTCGGAAGGAACAGGAAGAAATTTATCTTAAGAGAACAAAGGACAAATGCGACTGTATGCGCACACAACATAAACCTCTACTGTGATTGTGAGTAGAGTGCCATGCTGCGTAGCAATCAAGTTATGGTGGTACGTCATTTTTGAATTGGCCTTTTTGACAATCGGTGCCTCGATTCAAATTGAAATTCCATACGAAATTATCAAACATTGTACATTCAATCATAGGCAAAACAACAATTTTAATTTATAATTATATCGGTATTCAATAAATCAATTTAAAAATCAAATTTATACAAAGACACAAAATGTTTGCGAAATAACGAAACTCAGCAGCAAGAGATTGTTGTTCAAACCACTTGCTCAACTTGAAACTTCAACGCGGATTAAATTAAATCATTGTGAGAAAATTGATTCACAACTTTCACAAATAATTGCAATTTAACTCCATTCAGAAGTTTTGATATAAAAAGTTTTGAAATGTGTTCACGTTAGCAATCGATCAGAATTAAGAAATTATGTTGATTTATTTAAATATTAAATTGACATTGATTTTGAATTTGAATTTAAATTTGAAATTAAAGTAACATGATTAAATGATTGTGTAAGACTGAACATTTAGTAAATAGCATAGAATGTAATCAAACTAAATAAAATTAGTAAATTGAGTTTCAAATTAGCCGAGGCACTGTTTTGATGCAACGCGGTTTGGATGAAATGTTTGTGAGACGATACTCGAACAGCATAATTCGCTTCATTTGGTGAACAATTTGGGGCTGCACCTGAAATTACTCCAACAATTGCGCCATTTTGACTGAACATTGGACCTCCCGAATCACCATCGCAAATTGAGCCATTCTTGGAATAAGAGGTAATCATATCATCATCGTCCGATAAGCTGCACTCGGCCACCTTTGCAGGCAATTCTTTCAATTTGGCTGTTAATTTGTTCTGGTTAAATTCGGTTTTGCCATAGCCATACAGCCACACGCTCTTTTGGCACTCCATTCCACTGTAGTCCAATTTGGCTGGGATAATGCGTGAGATGTTCTCGGTTAATTCGATGATGGCAATGTCTTCGTTTGAAACGTCGTTTTCGTAATCAGGATGAATGTGATACTTGAGGACGGTCACATTGAAAGTTTGGTGGTGAACATTGTAGACCAACACACTACTCGATTCGACATTTTCACTAAAACAAATAAAAAAGTCATAATTTTCTCAAACCAAATCCACTCTAAATCACTTACCAACACTGTGCCGCGGTGAGTATAGCATTTGGTGCTATGAATGTGCCTGTGCACAAATATGAATCCAACATTAAACCAAAAACAGTGTCCTTGTACTTGTTCGTGAACCGACCACCAACAATTCGTTTCTGAATTCGGTGTCGAGCAGATTCGGAATCGTTTCGGTTAGCTTCCTCAGATGACAAATTACTCATCACAATGCAAATTGTGAGTATGAACAGCGAGATTATGGATAGTTTGGACATTGTCGATGTCGAAGATGGATGTAACAGATAGAAATAGAATAGAAAACGAGATCAAAAAGTTGTAGTCGGTGAGGACGAGAAAGAGAACAAAGGACAAATGTGCCTGCGAGCAGCGCTCACAAGATATACTGACTCAGTAGGGTTTTAGCAAAATTTAGCTAGTAATATGGTACGTCATCTATGAATTGACCTTCTCAATAATCGGGTCTTCAATTCGGCCAAATTTTGGTCCTAATTATCAAACATTGTAATAATTAGTGAGGTTCAAACCACTTAGAGAGTGATTCAACGCGAATCGGATGAAATTTTTGTGAGAATATATATTCGGACACTGCTAATCGCATAAATACCACACAATCAAAATAAAGAAACATTGACAATTGATCAATTGACAATTGACTCGAGTTACACCGTTTTGATGCAAAGCGATTAAGATGAAATGTTTAAAAAGAACGACAGAAATTTTACATTGATTTATTATTATTAATAATTTGACATAGTTTTGAAATTTAAAAAGTCATGATTACAATATATTCTTATAATATAACTTTAACTTTAACGAGACCGATTCCGGTGATAAAGTTGGTCAAAAGATGTTCATTTGATGAGGCGTGCTTTGACTTGTGAAACACATATGGCGCACTGTGAAAATGCAGATATATTAGACAACGAATTGATCACGACTTTACTTAAACTTACCTCTCCTTCATTTTCCCCATCCGAATCATAGATTTGAAAGCGTGCGATCAATTCATATCCCCATACTTTAAAATCCGCCAACAGATCATCAAACACAATTTGCATTGAATCGACACTCAACAGAAATTGAATACTTTCGCCACTTTCCTTCAGACATAAAGATGCCACTTTGGTGCCATTATCGAGAAAGTAATTACTTATAAGTCGGATAGCACATTTGATCGAGTTGATTCGACGGACCAGACACTCGAATTAGGAAATGTCCTTTCCGGCGAAATTGGCTCATCAAACCGAACTTTTGATATCGAACTTGGTCAGTGCCATTCACAGTGAAGGTTTCCACCTTCTCGTTGAACAGTTTACTAGCATTTTTGTAGTCGCCACCGATGGTCAACTTGTTCGCTGTCACATTTGTTGGATCGAGAGTCAAGTTTGCCAATGGTGCGACAAATAGGTAGCCATCTTCGGCGAACAGATTTTACAATGAGTGAAATTCTAAATGACAACTGATCAAATTGATAGTTTAATATGAAACTGATTAATTTGATATGATTTAAAAGTTACATTACATAGTCGCAAACATCCTAAATTTGGAAAATAAAATAAAATGTGATCAAAATAAAATAAAAACCTGATAAAGCAGTTTAAAGCAAATGCCTATGGGACTGAAAGCACTTGAAGTTTGTTTGTTGGATTGGCTAGAATGAATTCTTTCTTTAGAGATGAAATTCGAACTTTACATTTAGGACATTTTCTCCATTCTCTTGTCAAGTGTCCAATCATATCACCGTATTTATTGAATCTTCACGAATCGTCATTACAAGTAATACCATGATGACCATAAGTGACAATGAGATCGGTCCGATTGATGGTATAGATGACCCGATTGTAGCCAGTTGGCATTGATTTGAAAATTTCACTATTAGAATGACAAATCAAAGTATGTATTAAGACTACAATTCATATACAAACCAAAAACAACCCAAATGTAAACTTACCGACAGAGTGCCGCTTGAATTCGATGTTCAACAGTCAGAGATTTGGAATCGTTTCGAATAGATGCGGCTGATGACAAATTACTCAGAATAATGCAAATTGAGAGTAAGAACAAATAGATCGATGTCAGTTTAAACATTGTGGATGTCGAAGATGACTGATGATTAGTTTTGTGACGTACAAGATGTATTTATTGCTTGGTTAACGAGGAATGTTTGAGTATGATCGTGGTGAGACAATAAATGACCTAGTGAGAAAGTGACATATTGACTGCAGCAGTGCTCTACAAACGAACACTGGTCGTTTCTGTCCGTTGTATTGCGTGTGACTGTACTGCGTATGTGTGTGATTTGAATATGGAGGAGAGTAACGACATCTATGAAGAACTAGATCAATATTTACAAAGCTGTCACAGTTTAATGACTAGATTAGTAAGCAAAAGGAATAGTAACTTCTGCAGAGAAATTGACGAGATCAAATAGTGATTGTTGGTGTCGATGACTAAAAGCAAATGTGACTTCTCATTTGCTCCAGTACTGTTTTGGCATTGTATTGTGGTACGTCATCTATGAATTGGCCATTTATGCAATCGGGGTTTAGATTCGGAAAGAACTTCGGGCCCAACACTCAAACTTTGTATAGTATTTGGTTAATTCAGATTTTAAATCAAATCAAAATTGAAAATCGTTTCAAATTAGTCACAATATTTATTTGAATTGGAAACAAAATAACGCAAATGACCGTTGGTATCAATAACACAAACCACAAAGTAACTTTACAATGAGTAAAATTAAATGACAATTTATTGATTTAATATGATTAATTAAATATGGTTAATTTGACATAATTTAAAAGTAACGTTACATCGAGAAAGATAAATTTTCAAATTTAGAAAATATAATAAAATATGATCAAAATAAAGAAACTTAGTAAATTGAAGTGCAGAGTGATCTTGGAGGCACTGCTTAGATGCAACGCACTTTGGATGAAGTGCTTGTGAGAAGATATTCGCACAGCTTTAATATGTATACTTGTTGAGCAATTTTTGGTGATCCCAGAAATGACTCCAACAATAGCGCCATTTGGGCCCAACACTGGTCCTCCCGAATCACCAAGGCAAATGGATCCACTTGTTGCATAAGTGTGAATCCTATCATCACGCAGATAAGGCAGAATAATAATACGAACATACCAATTGCACATGACCACCTCTGCGGGTAATTCTTTCAATTTAAATGTTCCTTCAACCTGATTCGAATCGGTTAGACCATAGCCATACATCCACACAGTCGAGCCACACTCCACTTCAGTGTAGTCCAAGGTGGCTGGAATGATCCACCTGTCGTACTCGATAATATAAGTAATGTTCTCGGCCAATTCGATTATGGCAATGTCGTGGTTTGAATCGCCAGATTCATAATAATCTGGATGAATGTGATACTTGAGAACGGTCACTTCAATAATTATGTCCTCATATGGAGGCAGAAAGAAAATGACACTACTCGAATTGACATTTTCACTAAAACAAATCAAAATAAGTCATATTTTCTGAAACTCAACCAATCACTTACCAACAGTGTGCCGCGGTGAGTATAGCATTCGGTGCTATGAAGGTGCCAGTACAAATGTGACTTTCGTTCAATTCAAGTTTAAATACAGTTTCCTGGTGCTCTTCGGTGAACCAACCACCCACAATTCGTTTCTGAATCCGATGTTCTACCTTCTTCACCGATTCTGTGTCGTTCCGATTAGATTCCTCAGATGACAAATTACTCAGAATGCAAATTGTGAGTAAGAACAAACAGATTATGGATAACTTCGACATGTTGGATGCCAAAGATAGCTGATTTGCAGAAAAGAGAAATAGAATAGATCAAACAGTTGTCGTGGTGTTGTCGGTGAGGACGAGAAAGAGAAACAAAGGACAAATGTGACTGCATGCAGCGCTCACAACAATATCTCTACTGAGCAGGGATTTTGCTAGTCATCTAGTACGTCATTTATGAATCGATCTTTTGATACTCGGGCCTAGATTTAAATAAAAAGTTCGGACGCATTTATCAAAATTACTTTATATTGGGTCTTAATTCAGAAATTGAATCAATTAAACATTGAAATTCAAGTGTGTCATCACGAACATCAAGAACAACAAAAGATAGTCGCAACATTTATTTGAATAGATAAACAAAAATAAGAACCATAAAGTCAAAATGAATTTGTCTACAATCATAACAGCAGTTATCATGATATATTTTTCACTTATTCAGATTTCATCGGATAAAATTGCGTACAATGTTACATTTAGAAAGTGGCACAAAATGCAAGCGACATTTATTACTCGAAATTACTTGTGCTCGAGTAATGGCCATATGCGAGTATTTGGAAACACCGAGAAGAGGAGTATTGTCATATTGACTTAGTCGAGTTTAGATCAATAACACAAACACAAAGTGACTTAGTAATATTAAATGAAAATTTATTGATTGGTTTAATATGATTAATAAATTGACATGATTTTAAAGTTACATTATAATGAGATAAGAATATGCAAATTTAGAAAATATAATAGAATGTGATCAAAATAAGAAAACTTGGTGAATTGAAGTGGAGAGTGAGCTTGGAGGCACTGCTGGGAATTCGATGCAAGGCGCTTTGGATGAAGTGTTTGTGAGAGGAGATTCGTACATCTATATTCACTTGACCTTTTGAACAATTTCCCTGGGAATGAACTCCAACAATGACGCCTTTATTGTTAAACATGGGTCCTCCCGAATCGCCATAGCAAGTGGATCCACTTGTTCCATAAGTGTAAATCACATCACCTTGGAATAGCTGCGGAAAATAAGAGACATACCAAAGGCACTGGACCACCTCTGCTCGAAATTGTTTCAATTGAAAAGTTCCCAGAACTTGTTTCACTTCGGTTCGACCATAGCCAAACAGCCACACAGTCTCACCACACTCCACTTCACTGTAGTCCAAGGTGGCTGGAATGACCCGCCTGTCGTACCCGTTAAAATGATAAATGCCCAGGACCAATTCGATGATGGCAATGTCGTGGTTTGCAGAGCCATTATATTCTGGATGGAAGTGATACTTGAGGACGGTCACATTAAAAGTTCTGTCATAATATGGTGGTAGATAGACAATTACAATACTCGGTTTGACAATTACACTAAAACAAATCAAAATAAGTCATCATTTCTCAAACCAACACAACTCAACCAATCACTTACCAACAGTGTGCCGCGGTGAGTATAGCATTCGGTGCTATGAATGTACCAGTGCACGAATTCGGACCAAAATTTAAGCGAAACACAGTGTCCTGATGTTGCTCGGTGAACCAACCACCGACAATTCGTTTCTGAATTCGATGTTCATCGAACTTCACAGATTCTGAGTCGTTTCGGTCAGATTCCGCTGATGACAAATTACTCAGAATGCAAATTGTGAGTAAAAACAAACAGATTAACGATAATTTCGACATGTTGGATGCCAAAGATTTATAAGTAGAAAAGAGAAATAGACGAGACCAAACAGTGGTTGTCTGTGGGGACAAGGAAGGAGAACAAAGAACAAATGTGCAGCGCACACAACAAACTCTCTACTGCGAAGAAAGTTGTGCAGTACGTCATCTATGAATTGATCATCTATGATGGAATTGGAGCCTGATTCAAATAAGAATTTTGGAAGGAATTATATAATCTTCTAAAGTTTTGTTTTAATACAGAATTTGAATTCAACATTCATATTCAGGTGTGCTCTCAAGAACAACAAAAGTTAGTGGCAACATTTATTTGAATTGATAACAACAAAAAATGCGAACCCAAATGAATTTGCACACGATAATAACAACACTTATTCAGATTTCATAAAATGTAAAAATGCATAAATGTTAGTCAAATAAAAAATATCACCAAAGAGAAGTTGTAATTCGAACCAAACCGACTCATTTCAATCGCAGCTTGATTCAAAGTAGATTGGATGAAATCTTTGTTGAAAGATATTTTCGGACATTTAGAATTATTTGGTTTGTTGCATAATCGTTGTCTATTCCGCAACGTGCCCGAACAAAATCGTCATTTTGATTGAACATTAATGAATAAATTCAATATTAAAGATAACTCGAGCTTTCTAAACACAGTGTCCTTGTCAGTGAACCAACCTTCCACAACTCGTTTATGTATTCGATGTTCAATAATAGATTCAACAAATTGTGAATCGGTGGAATTTAATTTAACAGATGTGAAAGTGGTCACAAAGCTAGCATAGAAAAGCATGGTCAAAGATAGTTTTGTTGTTGTTTTCAAATTGAACAAAGCATACTACAAAGTAAAAACTAAAAAGATTTTCAAATTGAAAAATGATTTAACCAATCGGATGTGAGCGTTATGCGATATGATAACGTGATCATAAACCACCCATCAGAACAAAGCAATTTGTCATTTTGCTTCAAATGTTTGAATGTTTGTATGATAAGTCATCAATGATATGTTACTGAATTCATTGAAAATTCGCAATTTCGCCAGCTCGAGTTTTATCAGATAATTTTTCATTTATTAGTATGATTAATTTTTGTAATGATTTAAAAGTTGCATTATCAAAAGTTCTCAAATGTCCTAAACAATTAAAACGCTAGTAAAATAAAGAAACAGAAAAAAGTTACCGTTCTTGGCTCGAATTGGACATTGCATTTGAAGCTTTATTGCACATAAATTGTAAATTTAAAATTACAAATACAGTAAACGACACAAAATATGAGACAAAACAAGTGAGCACATCGCAACAAACAAACCCAAATTGATTCGATTCGTTGCTGCCTGATTGCAATTTGGATTATCAATTTGATACAACGTCTCCTCGATGAACTTCTTGTGATACAGTGTGGCGTACTTGTCCTCACGTGACACTACACCCACAAGTCGATTGTCACTGTTGAACATTGGTCCACCCGGTCCAACCTTACAGAGGTGTCCATCCTTGGCGTGGGTATCGATAATTTCGATATTAATGAAAAAATTCATAAACCACAAGAACCAACCACAGTGCACCTCACTCGAAGTGCATCCATGCAAAAGTGTATGTGAATTGGCCGCATCCGCTTTACAGTAACTGTACATTCGCACAGAGTGACCACAGGACACACCACGGTAGTCGATTTCGGCCGGAATGACCCAATCGAGGGGCTCGGTCAACTCAATGATGGCAATGCCCGAGCCATCCTGGCGAAACATTCCAAAGAAGTAGTAATTCCCATTGATGTGATACTTGCGAACGTCCAACTTGAGGTGTCGCTTGTGGTCGTGTATCTTCACCACCTGATTCCACTGGTCTTCTTCACTAGAATTTATCAAAACATTAAAATCATCTAATCCAAAAAAAGTAAACAACGCACTTACCAACATTGAGCAGCAGTGAGAATAGCCTTCTGCGAAATGAAAGTGCCAGTGCACTGACCTTGAGGCAAATCCAAACGAAACACAGTCTTACTATAGGTTTCAGTGTAGAAGCTACCGGCAATTCGTGGTTGGGCGATAGACTCGGTGCCATTCGAATTCGTCAAAGTGTTCAAAAAGGCACAAAAAGAGAGCAAAAACAAACAGATCAAAGCCAATTTCGCCATTTTT
This sequence comes from Rhizoglyphus robini, assembly GCA_023373905.1. Lineage (NCBI taxonomy): Eukaryota > Metazoa > Arthropoda > Arachnida > Sarcoptiformes > Acaridae > Rhizoglyphus > Rhizoglyphus robini. Next base: position 1,071,622 of record JAKIJQ010000020.1, read on the forward strand.
GGTGATCAATACGAATGAAAAATACAAACTAAAATGATCAAACATTAAATTGCTTATATATGAATTCTATGACACCGCCACCAACCAATCAGAGCCAAGGAATGTGTCAATCATATGATTTTAATGAACATCACTCCTCCATCACAATTCCCTTCTTCTCTTTCTCCGCCTTCACAAACATTTCCACCTCCTCCATCGTAGTCCTTATCCTCAACTGTTTATCCGTCATAATATCCACAAATTCCTCAAATAGTTCAGGGAAGAAGTTGATACCATCCAAATAGATTGACTTGTGATTGGGACAGTTCTGCAGGGCTCGGTATAGAATCGCTTTGCCACCAGTCGAGTCGGTTCGTTGAGAATTCTGTGAACATTTGATCTAGAAAAGATAAAACAGAGAATTAATCAAAATCTAACAAAAATCTCTTTAACTCACCTCAAACCTCAAAAAGAGTCTCCATATGGTAGGACAATCCGCTAGGGACTTTCCATACAGCCAATCATCATCAAGAAAATTACCAGAAATGGCGGACACCTCTTCCGAATTACCCGAATCACGATAATGTAGTGCACGTTCAAAGAGATGACGGATGCGATTCAGTACACCAGTGTTGACGTCAAATGCGGTAAGGTCTAGGTCGATAAAAGGAGAAGATTAAAATCGATTCATTCGTTCAACAAGAATTCATAGACCTAATTCACAATCCTAATGCTTCCTATTTTTAGTTTCGCATAATAGAGGACCAAAAGTCCAAGCGGGCTCATCCATTCCAGCCAGAAACCACCAGTCGGACCGAGAAGTAGTCAGGTCCTCCCAATGGCCCGAACTGAGAGGCACCGAACCCTCAAGGTGATCCTCCTCAAAAATTACCGGATCCTAGTGCCGAGACGGCTCTAGGATTGGGACATGTTCGAGTCTTAATCGAGTCCCCGATTATTTCCTTACTATTGTGGTCACAGCACAGTGACACAACACATAAAGCCTGAACGGTGCACTCATACCCGCACTAGTACAATCCTATGCATTCAAATGGAACAGGCGGTAAGCTACGTCTAACAATTATTAAACCCAAAAGTTAAAAGATCTTCATAAAACATTAAACTCAAATTAGAGCAAAATTTCAAATCAATAAAATCTTATATAAGGAATTTCCAAAAAGTTTCCCAAAATCTGGTAATTTCAGGAAAATTTCTCAATACACTAGTAGCATACGAATAACTGAATATTATGAAGGAAAATTCATTTTAAAAATATAATTTAAATTCCAGAATAACCCAAAATCAACTCACCTTGCGCATTAGCCGAAGCTCGATCCAAAATGAGCAACTCCGAGTGCAGTGCCGCCATGAACATGTTCCAGTTGTGTTCCTGTGTTTGTGCAGTAGGTTGGCGCGAATCATTTTGGACTAAATTCAAATATTTCGTAATCAAATACGACTCAAATTGTGCATGTGCAGTTGCATCACCACCAAAGTGTCTTCTCAGCTTGAACCACAGATGATTGAAACCAATTTCGATTGTAACCAAAAGTGACAGGAAAAGTGGGTCCGATGGAAATGAGAGTAAGGCTGATCGGATGACGGTTTGGATGGAGGCAATGAGTGGACGAGCTGTGATTGGTTGATTCGACTGGAGATGATACTCTCGGAGGAGTAGTTGAGCGTGTAGTAGATGATGAGATCGTTCAGTTGATGCGTAGGCGTGATTGGTTTGCAGTGTGACTAGTTCAGATTGAATCAATTCGGATGCTTCGGGTAAACCTAAAAAATAATCAAAAATTATAATCAAAATCATAAATAAAACAACAAACCTTTAGACAGATAAATCAAAAAGACCATCGCCTGGAAATCTTCCGTCTTTTGGGAACCACCTTCAGAAGTACTGATTCTATCTTGAATTAACCGAATAGTTCGAACAATCTCAACCGGGGAAACCTTTCGGGTGACATCCAAATCTAAATTTCCTCCACCAGAGATAACCGAGATAAGAAATTTGAGACAGATATTCCGAGAATTCTCCTCAGCTTCACGAAATGTGTCCATATTTCCAGGAAAGTTTCTTCTTGTACATGCCGTACAGGAAGTAATACTGTCGGACGATGATTTCCCCGTTATGGGATGATATAGAAAATGTTGCATAATAAGATCTAGCTCCAGTTCGAGTCGCACAAATCCCAATGTGAACCGAAGTAAATCTTGATTCGCAGTAGCTGAAGATAGCATCAACTGAACAGTGTTGGCAAAGTACTTTCGGCCCTTTTCCCGGTCCTCCGAATACTCAAACGCACAGTACACAAACCACAAATCGAGACAATTCCGAAATGCTTCCAATCGGAGAAAGTCCTTCAGAAACTTTCTCATCGTCTTCACCACTTCCTTTCCTTCTGAGTATTTCTTCAGTTTGTACCGAATCCAGATTAGTATCAAATCCCGATACCACGTGGAATTACTTCCGACAGTATAATAATCGACCATCTTTTCCATCACATTATTTATGAACAGATCACGATCTGTCGAATCAACTCGAGTGAGATCATCACGAGTCCGAAGTGATAAACCAAAACTTCCATTACCCATCATCAATTCTTCTAAGCCAAACTTGCGGAGCACCACAACTTCCGATGGAAATTCAAATCTTCGATAATTCCTTGAAAAAGTCTCAAAAATCTTTGAATAATCCGCAGTACAAATAGAATCAAGTTCCTGGGACTCGGGTGATAAAGTTCTGGTTGTTGATGATGATGGCGCGAATTCGTATTCGAACCTACTCGTAGAATGTGCCGAATCGAGGGCATGAGTAGTACGCGGTAGACCAAGATATTCGATAAAGTTCCTCACGAGATAGTATTTCGATTCTGGATTGCGTAACCTGAACAGGAAAGGCTTCACATCCTCATCACTGAGCACAACTCGTTCCAAATCTTCGACATCCTCCATAGATGAGGTTAGGGGCGAACCGGATGATGCGGGTAACCAGTGGACCAAATGACGCAATCGTTCAAAATGTAACCAAATCTGGGAATTTGTCTCTGCTTCAGTAACCGCCTCCGTAGTAGTTGGAGTTGGAGGAATAATAAATTCGTCAAGAATCTTATTCTCAGTTCGATCAAGAAGTGCATCAGGATTAAAGTGATCCAAATTCTTCGAATCCTTTTCGAGTTGGTCAGTTTGATCGCGGAGGGCGAGTTCACGGAAACTGGACCATCCAATTGGCGCGAATTCACCAATTCGTGAGAGACCAGAATCCCAAAATTGTTCAAATGGAAGAAACCAGTCCTATATAGAAAAATAAGAATTAAAATCAAACGCAAACACAACATACAACAAACCTCGAACGTATCATTCTCCAAACCCAAATCTGTGGGCGTAAACAAATTGAACTCAATCAGCGCTTGATAAATCGCAATTGCTTTCTCACTTTGGTCAACAGAATTCAAGAACCCACACGAAATCCCAATCAAGTCGACCAACTTCTTCTCCAGTGCCACAAGATCAATCTCATGAGACTGAAAGTCGCCTTCAAGCACTTTTCCACTCAAATTCTTGAATGCCGTCACCAGCACCTTCCTGGTACGATTGACCGCTCGAAAGGATATCACACTCTGCGATCGAATCGTATACTTTGAATAGTCGAACCACAATTCTGGAATGTTTGGGAAAAGAAAACACAGCTTCTTCCATTCGGCATCAACCTCCGACCATTTTAGTCCCAAATCGGCATAATTTGAACTCATCAGTTTGAGTCGAACCAAATTGAGTGCTACAGAGCGTCGATTACGTTCGAGTGCTTTGCTGATAATTGAGCTCTTCTTCTCGGTCACAAATTTACGATTCGACGAATAGTCGACTAAGAGGCGTAGGTCTTGAAAACGAATAAAATCAATCCAGAGTTGAGTGGCATTAGAATTATTAGTCGATTCAAAACGGTTCGTCGATTCTGTTGAATAAAGAAAAAACATAAATTAGCCTATTAATCTATTGAAATAGATATAAACAAACCAGAATTATTATTCGTTAATCGATTAAACACTCCAGTCAATTCATGATAAAGCTGAGATCGATTCGCGATATTGCTCGGTCCGATTTGATTATTATTCTCCTGCTCATCCGCATTCTCCATTGATTTGAAACGAATAGTAGAAGAATTTGAAGAATTTTCGATTACCCGATTATTCTCGGATGGCAGATCAGCTACAGGAATGTAATCCTGTTCGGTGGTTAGTGTTTCACGAGGATAAATCATTTGACCAGTATTGTTGTGGGTTGCTTGAGCAACTGGATCGGAAATATTCTTCTTCGACTTCTTTATTACTTTAAAGTATCGTTTAATCTTTTTGATTTTAGTCTTCTTTTCCTCGTTCTTCAAGAATTTGGTCAAATCGAGGACATCCCGGGTGAGATACTTGGGCACCTGTGGTTGGTGCATTGTTTGGAATGCCCGATTAGCGCCGTCGGGCTTACGGTCAATTCGATATGCGTGCTCAGACTTGAGATTTGGAATGTCCTCGAGAAAGTTCGCCCGACGAGGAAGAAATTCGAGATAACTGTTGTCAACTGTGGTTGGTTCAGAGGTTTTCGCTGGACGAGGCGATCGGGAACGAGATCTGCGGGAACTTCGATGTTTTCGGTCGTCTAGAAAAATAATAAAATTAATAATCGATCATACAAAAATGACAACAAACCTCTCGAAGAACCATCACGACGATGCTTCGATGACCTCGAGGATCTGCTCCGTTCGTCATCATCATCATAAGATCTTTTCTTCTTTTTCTTTTTCGCCTTTTTGTCCTTTTTGCGATGTTTCTTCGAAGATCGTTCGGAACTTTTATGTTTTGAGCTCTTTTTATCTTTTGATTTACTTCGAATTTCTCCAATTATCTTTACCGACGAACCGGAGGAATCATCCGAACTCTCCACAACCTCTCCCTCTTCTTCCTCCTCATCAGAACTTAGTAGAATTTCGAGTTGTTGTTTGCGCTGTTCTTGCCATACTTCGAGTATATCGGGTTGATAGCTTTTGTATGTTGATGCACCAGAGGTTGAAGGTCCAGCATCTTTTTGAATATTATTATCATCACTAGATTCTTGTAAACTCGGAAAAAGAGGTGCCGAAGCGGAATTTTCAACTAAAACAGCAGAATCGGTGTCCGTTGTTGAGGGCACTTCACCGGTGGAGGCAGAATAAGCGGGAAATAATGACATGTTGTTTGCGATATCAATCCATAATCATATATATTACAAAATAATAAGTGAATAAATTCTGAAAACAATAATCGGGATAATAACCGGGTAAAAAAAAGACAAATCCCGATGAATAGAAAATATATTTTGAGAGAAAGCCTGCCTGACGAAATATGTAAACACAAACATATGAGGAAAGCATGCCGTCCACAGAGGACGTAACCAGTAAAACTGGAATTTTTGAATTTGAATTTGAATAACATTATTATCTGTACATTTCATCTTCAATCTTCTCCACCATTCTCTCCAATTCCTTCTTATCTTCATCTCTATTTCGATCCAACCGTACCACTAAACGATAATTGTAATAAACAAGAGTGAGTTGTGGGAATCGTCGTAAACTTCGCGCCAACCATCGTGCACTTGTTTGTTTGCCATTTGAATCTTTCAGTGGACAATCCTCCAGATGGATTACCTGTAAATTCGGGAATATAACCGGTAAATAGAGAAACAATTGCGATGCTGAGTAGATGGCAAAACCGTACAAGTGGAGAACGGTAACGGATGGTACTGTGCAATTGATCAATTTTGTCCGGTAATTACTCGGTGAGAGTTGAGGTGAGAATAGATCGGTGGTTGAGTAGTCTCGTCGATGGTAAGCGGACAGTCGAAAATGAGTGAGATATGGGAATTTGGATAAATTCGACAGCACTAAAAACAAACTCGAATCTCCCGGCATGCCTAAATTGACTTGAGTGTAATCATAATGTTCATCATTTTGAATCATAAAATCGAGTTGCTCGTTGATCATATCGGTCACTTCATTGCGATGACATCCACCCTCATACTCTCGATTGCACAGACTCATTCCAGTTTCCGCTGGAGGACTTCCATCTACCATTTCAGGTAACAAATGATAATACGCAAAGGCCATATCTAGGGTATCCAGCATAGGAAATTTGAGCAAATTGTACACTCCAATGCGCAACCCACGAGCAGACAATTTGTCAAGTAAAAGTTTGTTTAAACTTTTTGCCGAATAAGAATCAAAACGGAGTTCACTTTTGAAGTAAATCGAATTGAGCCGACTGGTGATTTGGCCAATGTTCCAGAGGGCGAGCATACGAATCAAATCCTCGTTATAGTGAATTGGAAGTAGTAGATTGCGCAGTGACTCGAGTGGACGTAGAGCGTTCCAAAAGGAACGACAATGGTATTCCTTTTGTTGGGTTGGTGAACTGAAAATGGTGAGACACTCCAGTTTGGGATAGCTAAAGCAATATACCAACATATTAGTAAAACAGAATCATATCTCAAAATATACTCACAGTTTCATCAGTTTCACGAAACAGCCAATCGAAATATGATCCACAAAGTACAGCTCCAGCTGTGTCAAATTGGGAAATTTCGCACCAATCCGTTGAATTCCGTTCGACCGGACCCGTCTGTTCACACGCAAACTATCCTCATCGCGGCACCAGTGCCGAGTGCAATAGTCCGCAAAGAACCAATGATGGGTGATTTCGAATCGTTCTTTTTCCTCGTGTTGGTTCCAGCGTTTTTGAGTGAGGGAAAGCGAGGTTCGCTCCCGACAGGCCTTCAATACGAGCCAACGCCATCGACGGTTGACTCGTTCCAGGGAAACAAGATCCGCCAAAGGAAGAAGAGAAAGTATGATCAATAGTTCTTTATCGGAAATGATCTCGATAGTGATTTGACTCGATGGGAGTGCCTTCGATTTACGACCAAGTGAGCCTGGGTCGACCTTATCCGGCCCGACAATCCGAGCTCGTTTCCTTTTTAGTTCCATTCCACAGAGAAATTCCTGTAATAAAACTTTTATTATAAAAGTGATTTAAACATTAGAATAACGACATTATTTGAGTAATCCATACCTTCAAAACCTGCAGAACCAAATTCTCTAAGACTGAATCAAGAGATGTGGATTGAGCACAACTCTAAATTCTGCATTCTACTCAAAACAAAAACAAAACAAAAGCCTTTATTCTCTCTGACTGTCAGAGTCTGACAGAAAGTGAGCGACTACTTCATCACACCAAAACAAATCAATACATTTCCACCTACCGTGTGTTCAAAAAGTAAGGAGACACTTGGCTACTTTGACAAGTCTTCAAGTGTCTCCTTACTTTTTGAACACACGGTATTTCCACCCTAGTAGTGCCAGAGTATTGAACGAATTTTGAATTTGTAAGCGCCATTTTATTTAAACAGCACTAAAACTTTATTTTTATTTTGTTTGAGTGCACGAATTTATTTATTTATTGTATAATAATTCATTTAAAGATATAAATCTTAAATAAACGCGCCAGATTTCGAAATGGCGATTCAAAAAAGATGAACAAAAAGAGCGCCAATATTAACGATTCAAAGTAAACCAACAGAGTAATTTGTGTCTAATAAAAATAAAAATAATTAATTTAAAATATTAAAAATTTAAAACTTTTTACAATATAAAACCAATTCAACTCTTGCACATGTTGATTCTGGTGCACATTGAACCATATAAGCAAAAAATTAACCAAATATATTCCATAAGAAAGTTGATTTAAAAATTGGAATATTCTTGAAGATAAAAATAGCTTCGTTATTGATGTTGGAGTTTTAGTGAACAGAATTATTGCGCAAATTAGTGAAAGTAAAACGATGGTGTAGTGAAGAAGGGCATGAGTGTAGAATCGATTTCCAATTGGAAAAGGCAGCAACATAGCCGTGAAACCAATTGCTAAAAGACAAATTGAGATTATGTCTGTGAGAATCTGTGAAAAATATAAAAGTAAAATCTGAGCAATTAAAATAAGTAATTTACCGGAGAAATCGAAGAATTGAATTTAGTATTCAGCAAATACATGGCCACAATTGTACCACCAAAATAGGGAAGTAGATAAATTAGTGGGCTGGTGTAAAATATTCGAATCGAATTGAGTCCATCTTCAAGTCTTTTAATTTTTTAAAAATGAATAATTTTAAAGAATAATTAAAAACAACGAAAATAACTCACGGAAATTCATGCTCAACCGCCGATTCATAAACGGGTATACCAGCCCAATCAAAGTATCCCAAAATGGGCGTCAAATAAGACAAACTTCCCAGTGCAATCGAACCCAAAATAGCGCGGGTCATTCTATTATTAGAATACAATCGAAGAATTGGATACAAAAGAAGAGAAAGTTGAAAGTTCACGGCTGCGTACCAGAGACTGAGACCACACTGCGTTCGAAAATACAGGTGTTTTCGAATAGGTAAAATAAAATTAGGTACATTCATAAATAACGTAACCAGAATCGAAAACTCACCACTTTATCCCAAGTCCAGAAATTGTTAATCATCAACAAATTGGTCCACCAGTGACTGTAACAAGGTGCCACATGCACATCTGTCAACTTTTCATGAAACAACGGACCGGAACCAGCTTTCTGTGCCAAAATAGTCAAACAAATTGTCCCAACAATTGGCGGAACCATTCGAATCCATCTGAGCGAAAAGTAAATTGGGAAAGTCGGAATGTTATTGTTTCGAACGTTCTTCAATTGTGTATAAGTGTTGATAAAACCACTAGATTAAAATTAATTAGTAAATAATTAATCAAAAATTATTAATAATTCACTAATCATCTTACCTAATAACAAAAAACAATCCCATAATAGCGTAAAATTTCTTATTAATATTATTAAACAAACCCAACTTGTGCTCAAATTCATAATAAAACGACGTATAATGAGCGAAAAGTGATATTTTCGAAAATAAAGAAATGTTGAGAAATAACAAACAGTGAAAGCACACTGTGAGAAAGATCAATATTGCTCGCATTCCATTGATGTAGCGAAAATCATTTTCATAAGATTTCGGTGAATCAAATTTTAACAAACATTTCATATTGTGACAAATGTCAAAACATTCGAAAATGGTTTTGTATGATTTGAGCAATTTAGACGAATTGGAGAATGAGTTGAGTAATGTTGCGATTATTGAAGTGGCGATTGTGATTAGAATGATAAAGCTAAAGATCAAAGATAAAATCAGAAATAATAATTCAATGTTAAAAGTATAACTTACAAAACAAATGCATAACCAAATGAAAATTTGCCGTTCGAATGCTTCTGCTGACAATAATCGACTTTGAGCTCAATTCCACTGAGATAATCTTGGAAATCTAAAAATGAAAATGTTAATATTTTATATTAATTAATTATAAGCTTACAATTTTGAATCAGATTTTCAATTTGACCTTCCCCACAAAGAGACGGAACACAGATTCCATAAGCCGATAAGAATCGATTGCGAATGTTGAGCCAATTTTGTATTAGTTGTTCTGTATAATTCAATTCGTTTTCTATTGTTGCAGAATCACTTTTGAATCCATACTTTAGTTGAGGCGTTTTCAAAGTAACGAGACAATACTTTCCTAAAATGTTATTGCTGTTCGAGGTCAGACATTGATCAAAATCACCGAGAGATGAATAGCGTTCAGTGTTGAGATTCGATACAAAATCAGTTTGCAACATAAAACTGTTTGAGTAGATAACTAGAAAAATGATAACGTTATTTATGAACGACCCCTTCAATCATAGAATTACATTTCGAACTCCATTCTCGAGTAATTCCACTTTTGAGAACATCTTGAATCGTTTTGAAACATAATTCAAAATCATTATGAGAAGATAGATTTGTGTTAATTAATGAAAAATGTTTTGATATTTCATTTAATCGTTCATTAGATTTAGCGAAAATACGATTTATTGAATCGACAAAATTGTTAGTTTGTGATTTATTTTCGTAAGATTGCACAACAATAATATTAAATAGTAAATAGGATAAAAATAAACGATATTTCGTCATTTTTTGCTGTTGTTGAAAGTCCTAAATCAAATAGAAATTCATTCTTTTATATATTACATTCTTTAATAATCTTTTTGGCCATCACAATTACTTGATTTGTTTTTTATGAAAATATAAACCGGTTTAAACACGTTATTTGAATGTATTTTCATCTATTTTCTCGCTGAACTTTGACCTACATCTACTTACCCTCGTTCTTTCGGCTGTAGATTAGATTATAAAGCCTACAAGGTCTTACATTGTCTAGACTAACTATGATGCCAATCTCGGGTAATTTCAACTTTCTCTAAAGTTAACGATGAAAAAAAGATTCAATGTATTTTCGTTTTCTATTTAAAACCCATGCGACTAGTTTTAGTTTTATTTACAAATTCGAAATGATAATGAAAAAATATGAAATGCATTATAGAAAAGGCGAGGATAATTTGAATGTGAGATCTTTAAGAATACTTAAAATATATACTTTCGTCAATGTTACTTAATAGCATCGAACTTATCGGCCACTCTATTCAGCTCCTCCTTATCGTCATCTTTACTTCGATCCAATTGAATCCACAGACGATGATTGATGTACACCTGAGTGAGTTCAGGAAAGCGCTGTATGGCTCGGGCGAGCAATTTCGAACTGACTCGTTTTCTAGCAGAGTCCTTCATTCTAGGGTGTTCCAAATGGAGCACACGTACGCCTGGGAAGATCGTCGACAAATAGAGGAACATACCACAGGTGGTCCCAATGTAAAGGTAGGCAATGTGAAGTGTGGTGATGGAGGGCATCGTAAGGTTGGCCAGTTTGGTTCGATAGTTTTGCGTGGTGAGTGGAGGGAAAAAGAGCCAAACACTTCGTTTGGCACAGTCGTCACTGTCACAGTCGGCCATCAGTCGAATGTGAGTGAGATTAGTGAGCTGGACCAGGCTGGGTAGCAGTGGGCACAAGTTGGTCGTACCAGGCAGGCCCAGATCGAAATGTGTGAGGCTGTGGGCGAAATACGGTATCACAACCTGCTTCATCCAACTATCCACGTCTTCATATGTATACTCAGTTCCAGCATACAAGCCCATGTGACGTTTCACGAATATAGGTTCGCCAGTATGTTCATGCCTTTCGGATGTCATTCCAAAATAGCACTTCACATTGACGGGAGCCGGCAGTGGAAACAGATAAACCATCGAACTAACCAAATTGCAATTAGGAGAATGTAAAAGTCTCCCTTCGAGTTCTTCTTCGAAATCGCCAAAATAATAAAGTGTACCAACGCGTTCCATAATTTGAATACTGTTCCATGCATCAGGGATCGGCCTCGGTGGGTACATTCGGTCATAGTTCATAGGAAGACGAAGATGGTGCAGTGATTCGAGTGGTAGTAATACTTTCCAGAAAGCCTCACAGTGATAGTTGGCTTGTTGGGCCTTCGAACTGAAAATGGTCAGAGACTCGAGTTTTGGATAGCTATTTGAGGAAATAATAATTAAACAATAGAAAACACTCAAAAGCACACTCACAGTTGTATAAGCTGCACGAAACGATCAATCGAAAGGTGATCCACAAAGTAGATTGACAGTTGAGTCAATTTGGGAAATCGGGCGCGGAGCCATTCAACACCATCCGAATCGATCGGTCTTTTTACTACCAAACTATCCTTCTTGAACCTGTGGGGAGTGGTGAAGCCGGTAAAGAACCAGTGCTGCGTTACTTCCATATAGACGTCTTGCTCTATTTGTTGACGAATAACAAGAGAAGTTCGATCCGAACAGGCTACCACTGCAAACCAACGACATCGGTGATTGACCCGTTTCAGAGAGAAAAGATCCGCGAGTGCGACACGTGAAAATATGAACAACAGTTCCTTGTCTGAAATGGACGCAAATGTGGCTCGAACGGGTGCGAGTCTGGGTGGGGCAGGTTGTACAGATAGAGGTAGGCATATAGATTTACAGTCTGCAACAGAGTTCTCTTGGTCCAACAGAGCACGCTTCCTACTCGGAGCCATTTGTAGTGAGTTTCTTGAAGGAAAAATCTAAATCAAAATAATAAATATTAAATTAAAAATTAAATTTTCGATTAATATATAAATAAATACTATACAAATCTAGATCCCTGTATACACAAAATCCACAGATTCGCGATATTTTCGTTGCCAAAAAAGGTGTTCAAAGTTTGAATTTCAAACTGTTAACTTTTGCGTGAATTACTTTGACGTGCAAATACACACCGCTTTAAATACACAGGCAAACGACTATTTACACACATCAAAACAAAATTCATTTAGTGAACGCACCATGTGAAAATAGTCTACAATCGCATGTGTTTTGATTTTGCTTTTCAGCTGCAGTTTTACTTTTATTATATTTTCATCATCTTTTTGTGCACCGGTTATCTTTGATTTTCTCATTCTTATCTGATCATTAGCATCGAATCGTCCACCATGTCCACCACCTTTCTCACCCGTTCCACGGCTATCTTAACCCGTTTGTCTGGTTCCTCTGTCTCCTCAAGTTGTACAGCCTCGATCCCTACTAGGTGCCTTCACGCGAATCGAGCCTCAATCTGTCGTATCAAGCGACCACCGAGCGAGTACTGTCGTCATTATCCCGTGTCGGTTGTGTTCCAGGATGGATCGACGGTCACGGTTCGGCATCAAGTGCCACGCGAGATCATAAAGTTGCCTTTTTTGTTTGAGGACTGTGGCACTGAGGTGGAGAAGAAGGCCTGGCTCGGTAGACGCAAACCGAAGGAGGTGATCGAGATCAAGAAGGACGACACTGATGTGGCCTACAATCAGATGCAATACATCAAGACGGCTAAAAATCCTCGGCAGGGTCATCCAAGGGCAAAAAGTAGTGAAATCTCAAAGGGATCGGTTGTATTGGTTCGTTAACTTTATTTTTTATTTTGATATTTTTACTAATAGTTTGTTTATTTTCTCTTTACAGATCAAATTGTAAATTACTGATATTACTGTATCTATTTTAATCTTTCTAGTGTAATAATTTTGTGAATAAATATATTTTCTGTTTACATTTAGGTTGTTTTGTGTTTGATTATTTTGATTCTGCGTCAACAGATGGCGTAAGTGTTTGGCCGCAAAATTGATATTTAAAGGTTGAAATTCAAACGAACCATCGACATTATATTATCTTTACCAAGTGTAAACTGTATGTCCAGTAATGAATTGATAGGCCCAACCACCTGCAAATGGGCACAACACAAACAGCGTTCCAAGTATCCAGTCAAGCAGTCCCAGGCCAATTCGGCAACAAAGTCCCCGCGGTTTGTCGAAATAAGCTGGAACTCCCACTCGACTGATTGTGCCTTCGATCACTCCTCGAGAAGCCTGTTTCAAGTCATAGGCCTGACCAATCCATCTGTTGATTTCAATAAAAAGCATCGATGGATTGAACGCCTCCCAAAATGCATCTTTATCACTTGAGCGATAGTCGTACGGGAACGCGTGATGGTAATTGTGATTTCCTTCACCCAAACTCAAATAGATCACTAAACGATTTTCTGCTGGAGCAATGCGGAAGTCGTATGTGTGATAGCCAAAATAGTGGGCCAACGAGTTGACAGTAAAGAGATGGTGCAGTATTACTGATAGACGAAAAATGGTACATACGAAAAAGGCCGTCAAGATATCTTCATTCCAGCCATAGTAGGGCACAATTGTGGGAATGACCACTCCAAATAGTACAAACAGTGGAATGTAGAACTTGTCTTGATACCGCACAACCAAATCTTCTTCCAAATCAGTAAAATTGAGCTTATTTCCATGATCTTTGACTGTTTGTGACTTTTTGAACAACCACCAGCCCACATGTGCATACAACAAACCTTTGCTTGGGTTTTTCGGGTCAGCATCAGTGTCGGAATTCTTATGATGTGTTCGATGATCTCGTGCATAGTGAAAAGCACTTCCATTCATTGTCATGGCTTGAAATAGTGCCAAAAATATTCTCAACGGTGTTCGTGCCTTGAAACTTTTGTGAGCCCACAGCCGATGGCCCCCAACGGACATTCCCAAACCTTAAAATGCTCCAACTAAATAGGCAAACCCGATCGTGTACAGTTTAATTGAGTTCACGGTAAAGTACAACAGACCAATCACAATCAAAGAATGCAAAATTGTCAGAACAATCACGTTGGACCATTTTTTTCAGTTCATTTTCACATATTTGCGTAAAAATATTTTTTCGATTTGTCTGTTTCACACTTTCGAAATTGATGACGATGCCACTTTTTATTTCTTCCTTCATGATTATGATGTCTTTTCTCTTTTTTTACCAAACTTATTCATTAAATAGCATCCATTCAATGCTGTACATAAAAATGAACTTTTTATTGCTAATTTTAAATCAAGGAAAAAGTGAATGATAAAGTTAAACAATTTCTCTAAACAATCGACGAGATAATTTGAAATTTCAATTTATTATATAATTTACAATCTCAAATATTTCGATTATTTGTTTAGATTTGCACACACTCATCAATTCACAAGTGCAACTTTAGTGTACTTTGAGTTTATATATATAAGTTCGAGCATTATTAAGAAATGTGTTCATTTGAATTTCAAAATGGTAAGTCTTACTACAATTTTGATTAGCTTTACTTAATAGTATGTTATTTGTAGGAAATTATTTCAGCATTATTTGTCTTGTTTGGCTGGATCATTTGGCAGTACTTTTTCAACAAAACGAAAACTGATAATTTGGAAAATGAATTTATTACTACTAGAATGAGATGTCACAATCTTGTTGATTGTGAAAATCAATCAATTCTGGTAAAAAAAATTTGTTTATTTGTCTTTTTACATTTTAAATTTTTACTTCTAAACAAAGGAAAATGATGACAAACCAAGAGTAACAAGACAAAATCAACATTTAAAATATTATTTTGAAGACTGCAAAACACTGTACGATGTTTTGTCTCGTGGATCAAGACAATCGGGTAATGTTTGGTTATAATAATTTTTAAATATTAATAAAATATTAAATATATTAGAAGATGGAAAATGCTTTGGGAAAATCAATTTCTCCCGAACTGACGTTGACTGGATTAGTTACGAAATTGTATTGCGGCGTACCAAATTTTTCGCCGATGGTCTTTTGCAACTTGGTCTCGAGCCAAAATCCACCTTCGGAATATATTCAATCAACTGTACAGAATATACAATCGCAGAGTATGCCTGTCATTGCCACTCAATTGTGGTGGTACCAATTTATGATATCATCGATTCACAAATATTTGATTTTATTTCAAAACAAGGTAATACCTTATTTAAATTATATATTGTTTCTGAAATTTTAATTTCAGCTCAATTTTCCGTTATGCTTTGTGACACATTGAGTAGACTTGAGGAGGTTTTAAACGCGAGTAAATTGTCGACATATTTGAAGCATATTATTTTGATTAGAAGCGATTCGCAAAATAATGTTTTGTATAAAGAATTTCAAAACAACGGTAACATTTTGAGTTTTGTTTATCAATATTGATTTTTTAAAATGTTTTTTTTGTAAGCAAAACTTCGTGGAATTGCCTGTGAGTACTAAAGAATTGTCTTGCTCATTTTAAAATATTTTCATAGTGCACACATATTCCGATGTTGAAAAATATGGCGCTTTGAATGTTGCTAAAGATCATGTAATTTTTTACAAATTATTTATTTTACTTAATTTTGATATTTTCGTATTAATTTAAAGCCACTAGACCCAGAAGATTTGGCCGTCATAATGTACACGAGTGGCACCACAGGTCTGCCCAAAGGGGCAATGCTCACACACAGAAACATTATTGCCAACATTTCTGCACTAATTTATCACTCAGATGTGATTGAGCTCAAAATGAATTCAAATAACGTCCATTTTTCCTACTTGCCATTGGGTCACATTTTCGAAAGAATTAGTCAAGTTAGTTTTTAATACTAAATTAAAATTGCAATTAATAAATATATAATTCATAAGGCAACTGCTTTGGCTTCTGGTGCGAAGATAGCATTCTATAGTGGAAATATCAAAAACATTGGAGAAGATTTGAAAATAATTAAACCTACAGCTTTAATCTGTAATTTAAATTTAGATTGATTTAATTTGATTGCAACTTTTCACACAGGTGTTCCACAAGTTTTATACAAAATCTACAACAAAATTCACGATCAAGCAAAAACAAACATTTTGAAGAACCATTTACTCAATCGGGCATACGAATATAAGAAGAAACAATTATTGCTGAATGGTCAAATCAAATGCAACAACAATACCATTTGGGATCATTTAGTGTTTTCAAAAGTTCGTCGACATTTAGGTGGCAATATAAAAGCCATCTTTGTTGGATCGGCACCGATGAATGCAGATGTTTTGCATTTTATCAAATGTGCAATTGGATGTGACGTACGTTCGTAAATGCAAAAAATATATTTGATTTAATGTTCGGATTATCGGATTTTGTATAGATTTTCGTTGGTTACGGTCAAACGGAAACCAGTGGTTCATGCACAATAACTGCAATTGATGATTTTTCGAAAGGCCACGTTGGTTCTCCACTGGCTTCTTGTTCAATTAAATTAATTCCTGAAATTGACGATGAAGATTCAAGTGAAAAAGGAGAAATTGCAATTAAAGGACCAATCGTTTTTAAAGGTTATTTCAAGAATGAAATATTGACTGCTCAAACTATTGATGAAGATGGTTGGCTTCACAGTGGTGACATTGGACAGTGGAACAAAGTACGCAACACATTAATAATATATTTAAATTAAATATTAAAATTAAATCATTTTCAGGATGACACTTTGCAAATACTTGGCAGGAAACAAGACATTTTCAAACTGTCCAATGGTGAATTTGTTTCGCCGCAAAATCTCGAAAATATCTACTCCCAATGTCCATTTGTGCATCAAATATTTATTTATGGCGATTCATCCAGGTCAAGACTGGTTGCAGTTGTTGTGCCACAATTGGAATTGGCTCGTTTGCATTATGAACAATCTGTAAGTGGAAATAAAAATTAGAAATAAATAATTTAAATAATATTACTAATAATCTTTTTCCACAACAGGAAATAAAGACAATTCTTATGGAAAAACTTGAAACAATCGCAACCGACGCTCGGCTGAAGCCATTTCAGCAAATTAAGAATATTTACATTCATGACCGAGAATTTACAGTTGGTGACAATTTAATTACTCCAACATTCAAAAATAAAGTATGCGATGATTATGATCATGAAGATCATGTATAATTATTTTGATTTATTTTAGAGGCTAAACTTGAAACAATTTTTTCAAAAGCAAATTGCAGAACTCTACGCTGCCATAGAATAAGTCGATACAAATTTATATCTGCATCAGAACTCTAAAATGTCTCAATTTTTTCAAATTTATTTTAAAAATTGCAAATAAAAATAATTTTAATAAAATAAAACCTCTTTCGGTCAATATTGTTTGTCAGATTGTCTAATTAAATTCTTTTTTGGTTTGTTTCCCCACAGAGTATTGTGAAATTTTATTTGATTTTTTAGATAAGACTACAAAATTTGTAGCGTGAAAAATTTCACAATAATTACTCTTTGAAGTCGATGATCAAATCTGAAGTCGAATTGGTCTATCATTTGGTGCATTAGTTGTAATTTTAAATAAATTTTCCAATAAGAATAATATCTATCTAAACGAAAACCGGAAGTAGGGTCCAAGAATTTGGAGAGCACAAAAAAGTGAGCTTCATCAATTAAGTAGATTATTTTTATTACAGTATTACCCAGAACAAGTTTATTTGAGAATTGTTATGATTATTTATATATTTTAATATATTTTAATGATGCATTTCCTTAAATGTTGGATAATTAAACTAATCCATTTACTCGAATGTTTTTATGTGAAGCACACGAGATGAACTCACACCTGGAATAATCGTATTGATTTGCATCAATTTCAGAGCATTAATTTGATCAACAATTTGTCTCTTGTGTAGATGTCTACTTTTGGTTGGTTTCACCTTCCTAATAAGTAAATACAATGACACTGCTCGAAAAAGAATCATATTAAATATGAGCATCCCAACACAGTGCACAAAGTGGTCATCACTGATTTGCATCATGTACAGTACGCCCGAAATTTCGTTTGACTTACAGCGACCAAAGCCATACTGAAGGATCATCATTGCTTCATAGCAAAATCTAATTATGGAAAAATTTGATATAAACTGATAAATGTAATGCAGCTTGTAGTATGGCAGGTAAACGTTGCCCAGTAGAATAGAAAATAAAATGGTCGACATTGCTAGTATTGATTGAATGTACAAATTTCCGTTTGATATTATCACAAAAATGTGGGACATTCCTTGAAGGCCAATTGTGGAGATTGTGAGCAGCAGTGTTAGCGACCAGTAGATGCCAGGTCTAATGCCTTCATAATAGTAGCCGCAAATGAATACGTAAATTATGGTGATTGGTACTACAATCACGACTTCACTTAGCGTTTTTATCAAATAAAACGATCCTGAACTGTACCAACCTGCCAAGCAAAACAAGATACATCAATATTATATTTAATTTCTATCCGACAAACCGTTTCGATGTTCATTGTAAAACAGTTCAATTTCACCATGTAAATTCAATACTGACTGTGAGTAGATGAAGAGCATGTAGATTGACGAAAAGAAAAAGGTGTATTTTGTGTTTTCGCTTAGAGCAAATACTTCCTCAAGGTGTTCTACGGTTCGGGAGCAGCTATAGTCGAAATTGTCCTGCAAGTCTACACAACCAGTGACCTTGACCATTTTAAAGTCGAAGAACAGTTTGAGAAAGAGGCCATACATGAAGTAGTTCACTGCATAGAAGGCAGCCAGTTTCCATTCGTGATTTTTGAAATAGATGAAATATCTCATAAAAAGAGTAATCCCCGAATGAATGAGAAAGCGTTTGCGATTTGGCACAACTCCCTCCTCGGATACTTGTGTTTCGTGTAAAAGTGCTGCATCTTTAGACATAACTCGGTCATTGTGAAGTTTGGTCAACTTTTCGGTCCATTCGGCTGCCTGGCTGCTAGATGACACTGAAATCAGACCTTCAATAGGATAGGGAAATTCAGATTCTGCCACAGATGTCAAATTATCGCCGATTTGAGAAGGAGCGCCCGAAAAGATGCAAGTTCCGCCAGTGGCAAGCACATATAGCTCATCGAATTTGGTCAATATTTCAATGCTTGGCTGATGAATTGATGCCACAATTGTGACATTGTGTCGGTCCACCAATTGACGCAAACATGTAGTGACCTTGAACAATAAATTGATGATAATTGTAAAGTTATTATAATGAAATCACTTACCATTTCAGCGCAACTACTGTCCAGTCCACTTGTAGGCTCATCAATAAAAATCAAATTTGGCATTGTGAGCGATATGAATTCCAATGCCAAGGCAATTCGTTTTCGTTCTCCTCCAGAGCAGTTTTCAATCTTGGTGTTGATTGTGTCGTCAAGTGCAAGCTCTTTGAGTAAACTCAAAACTATTTGTTCATGTTCAACTTTGCACTTTTGTTCATCATAATTTCCATTTTTAAATTTTGATGCATAGACAAGAAGTTGTTTCACAGTTAGTCCGGTCATTAAATGACCCGAAACATCCTGAGCGATGAAGCAGGCTTGAATTGTGCTGAACTCTGTATAATAGAAGCGAGTGTCCTTGCTGAGCCGGTCATTGAATTGTCCATTGAGGGCCTTAAGCAAAGACGTTTTACCCGCTCCGGACGGACCCATGATTGCATTTAATGTGCCAAAGCAAAATTGTCCGTTCAAATTGTTCAATATTTTTGGGGGCTTTATTTTTCTCCTAAAACAATAATTGAAAATTGACTTTGGTTCAGAAAGTGAAAGGCTCCTCCAACCAATCATGATTTTATCTTTTGAGAATTGATGAAATTGCGATTGATTTTGAATTATTTCATTTTCCACGAGCGAATTTTGCTCAACTTGACCGCTTTGAATTTCTAAATTGTTCTCAAATTTGATTGTGATTGAATTGTTGTTGTCGTTGTTTGCAGTGTCAACTTTCAAACCTTTACGTCTACGATCAACAATAAAATTCTGATATGTGCCAAATCGGACATATAGTAACACAAAAGTGCTCATTCGGAATATTAAAGTGTTCAACAAAACCCAAAATACATAATATGGCAAGTCGTGGCCATCAATATTGAAAAATAAGAGAATTGTAGAATATTCTGTTTCGGGATCGCATCGGTCAAGGCCATAGATTCCGTAGAGAATTCCCTTGGAGATAAATTTTAGGGCGAAAAAATTTGCCCCATAATTGACCAAATAACTTTTGCTTTTATCCAAATTTACATAGATTCCATTCGCCATCGACACAAAGCAATAGAAAACAAGCGCTGACACAATGGAAAAATCTCGATAGTCCACCAATATTATCGCAAACAGTTGGGTAAAATTTTGCACACAAATGCACAGTAGCCATAGGAAAAAGGAATAGTGCCCAAATCGATTCCAATTGATCACATCATCAGCAGTGTACTGGTAGGAGAGGAAATATCCAAGGAATGATGCCACAAGGCCGTAGATGGTTATTTCTAATGTGCTTACAAGCATTGATGACCAGTAAAAAACGCCCAAGCTATACCAGTCTGCAAAGATATTTTTAAAAAATCATAATAAAACTTATATGCAAATCAAAGCTACTTACAATTTCGATGTTCACTGCGAAAAAATCTGACACTCGATGAGAATGAACTGGTGGTCGAGTATGTGATGATCAGTCCAACATACAGCATGGTGTAAGAAATGTTGAACAAATTTTCCTTCTGATAAACCTCCAGTTCAAATGATTCTGCGCAAGAAATTGATGCATTTTTATCAGCTGGATAACAACTGCTGCCAACTGCAGATGAACTGAATATTGACGAAATTAGTGTAAAATTTACAATGAGCAGCATGTGTGTCAAGAGAAAATTTTGTAAATTTCCATAAAAGGTAATACGGAATTGACGTGTGATTTGAATGTAAAGATCCACAAATGAAAATGGTTTTCGTTTATTCAGTTGCGAATTTGCAATTTGAATTGACAATTCTGGCTTTAATTCTTCAATTCGCTTTTGTGTTTGTTCATTTTCTTTTGATAAATTAAAATTTGCTAGTTCGACAACAGTATCATCAGTAACACCTAAGTGATGGAAGAAACTAATAATTAGACAAAATCATGAATATTTAATAACTGACAGAGCGAGTTTATTAACTTAAGCTTATTAAGATGCAAACTTAACATACCATTGCAGGCAATATTCATCAACGTATCAATTGGCGGTTGCTCCTGTGAAGATTTTAAATTGCTTCCTAAATTTTCTACAAGTAACCATGGCGCTCCCGAATAGATACACACGCCACCTTTTGCCAAGCAATACAAATTGTCGAACAGAGCTAACGTTTCACTGTTGGGCTGATGAATTGATGCAATCACAGCTATGCGGTTGTCGGTGGTGAGCTGCTTCAAGCACTTGACCATTTCAAGTGCCGCAAAGCTGTCCAGCCCTGTGGTGGGCTCGTCCACAAACAACAGCGACGGTTTGTCCAGTGACATCAACTCCTGTGCAATTGCAATTCGTTTCTTCTCTCCTCCACTGCACTTTTCATAAAGCTGATTCCTCAACCTGATCGGTAGCATTAATTCTTTCAAAATTTTTAAAATGTGCTTTTCAATGTCATCTGCACTGAAATGGATTCCATTTTTAAATTTAAACGAATAGTTTAAAAGTTCAAAAACAGTCAATCTATTTGTGATACACAGGTGACAATTTTGTTCAATGAAGCATGTTTTGAGACTTTCATCGTTCATATTAAAACAAATTTCCGACTTTTGACACAAACCAGCACGTACATTTCCACTGAGACTATTCAACAAAGTGGTCTTGCCTGATCCACTTGGTCCCATAAGACCATTGAGGGAATAATAGTCAAAATGACCAAAGAGGTTTTGAAGAATTTTTTTCTTAGTGTAAAAAAATTGTCGAACGTCACTTACTTCGTAAGTTAAATTTCGCCATGCAATTGCAATTTCCTTTTCACATTCAGCTTCAGAAGACATTTTGATGCTACAATGTTGATAGACAAACAAAAAAAAATAGTATTAAATTGAAAAAAAAAATTCAAGAAGAAAAATCAACATTTACAAAGTACGATCCTGAAATCGAAATTGAACACACACTTTTTGATTGTCACACTTAAAAAATTTAGCATTTTCTAATAATGAAAGTGTTGATTCTAATCTAAAGCACAAGTTGCTTCATATTCAACTAATTGAATTACATATTCTATTTGAGATTTTGTTTGTTTAAGCATGAATAACTTGAAAAGGCAAGACATATCGACAAATTAAATCACATTTTTGTTAAAAATATATTCTCAGTTAAATAAGAATATTTTCCTCTCGATATCATAATGATTTTATCCCATATAAATATTTGCTTTAATGAAATTTGTACTCGATGAGATGGAATGTTACTTACTTATTTCCTGACTTGCCTGATTGAGTGATAGATGCGAAGTGAGCGCGAATTGCGCAGCTATGCCCAAAATACATTCAGCCAGATTAACCCTTCCTTTCCAGCGAAACAGAATAAATTGAAAATTGTTTTAATCGATTTTAAGCCAAAAAACTCGATGAGTGTTTTTTCTTTTGGGCCATAAATGATCTTTGACCAGAGATATTTGAGGTCAAAGTGTGCAAAAATAGCCGACCTGAGACAATTTATCCCATAAATGTCCCAGCATGACAGAAAGTGTTAACCATCTCGCTTCTGCTCGGTTTTAATTGCCGCGGGGTTTTGCGTTTGTATTTGCGTCTGCAAAAATTCAACACATGTACATGACCTTAAACTATTCCAACTGAGAGGTATACTGCAAGCACTGTTATGCTGAGTGATAATTCTTGTAGCTTTTAAAATGATAAGTAAACATATGAACAATACAATCAATAAAAATAACTTTTTCTAACTGGTTTTCCTCTTTCTCTACCCCATTCTGAGTATATCTCTTTGAGAGGCTTGTTGAATGTCACACGGAACAGTCTTGCAGTGAATCTCCACTAGCGCGATAGCAATCACATATGTAAATGTGAGCAGCACGTCCTCTATGAACAGTCTATTTTTCAAATTTTGCGCTTTCAAATTCTTCAGTTTTCTTGATTTTTCTAGAAATTTCGGTTACGTCCTTTGTGAACATGCCTCCAAATTCAAAAATGTAAACAAAGCGCGGAATTCAAATTTTCCATTGCCCAAGGCCACTTTTATTTATCTATTTTGTTATCTGATTATGTTATGACTAGTTGGCTAACATTTACACACCTTCATTACCTTTGTTCACCTGTAATTAGCATACAA
The DNA here is from genome assembly GCA_023373905.1 of Rhizoglyphus robini. Lineage (NCBI taxonomy): Eukaryota > Metazoa > Arthropoda > Arachnida > Sarcoptiformes > Acaridae > Rhizoglyphus > Rhizoglyphus robini. The sequence goes on from JAKIJQ010000020.1 coordinate 1,095,035, forward strand.
ATAGCCAAATTAGTTCGATCACACTGATGTAACACAAAATTGATCGTAGACCACTCAGTTCAGTGAAACAAGATAATCAACCTGACCAGGATTCCTATCGTGATCACTACCATCGATGGATCACCTCATCCCCATTGGATCAGTCCTGGAACAGCTGATTTAGCCGAACCAAATTCTCACCTCATTGACAGTGCTGACACGAGCACTCACCCTCTCAACACAAATCAGTGCTCCTCTTCCTCTCACTTTGACAATTCAGTGAGCTTTCGAGGTGTTTCGGGATGCTTCGAGAAACGTCGAGCACACCACGAAAACGCATAAAAGGAAGACAACAAGCAACTTGCGAGCACTTACGAACAAACAAGCACGTGGTGCGTTCGTTAAGTCACAACAATTTCTTTATTTTAATTTATTTTTGATTTATTTTGATTTATTTTCATTTTTTCTTTGTTTTCATTGACCAGTGGTCATTTTATTTGTTTATTTTTACCTTTGTGATCAATTTTTAATAATATTTTTTGTATATATCAACTTTGAAGCTTTCGTCTATTTATTTCGAGTTCAAATTCATCAAAATCACCTTCTTGGGGCAGTAACACCCAAGAAAACACCATCCAAATCATCTCAGTTCATAGCGCGACATTTGAATTGTGTCCTATTCGTCGTGTACGGATTGGATCACATTTACAAGACGGCAGGATAATCACCTGGCCCCTCGGTACACGTCCCACGTCTGCACCGCCAACGCCCGAGGACCGTGATTATCAATCTATCATCTTTACTTTTATTTGTTTACATCTGCACTTGCGAGTGCTCTTCTTTCAAGTTTGATCAGCTGATTTTGTCATCATTTCCATCAACCTTTTCTTTGTGTCTCACATCTCACAATTTAACTCCCTGAACTTATCATTCACCTTCATCAGTCAAGCTCATTTCCGATTTAACCATTCCATTCGTCGGTACCTGATTCCTTCATTAATGCTGATTTGTCCTGATAAGAAGATTTTCACTGACTATACGATCAATTCTTTATTTTTGTTTGTTTACACTAACTCTTGTACTGGTAGGTCATTTGAAATTATATTCCATCAATCTACACTTAGTAAACAACATATACAAACTGATTAGACACTTTCTATCCTTGTTAGAGTTTAGATTAGTTCTACATGTGACATTTACATTCTTTTCCTTTCTATTTCTTATCATTTTGGTTTGTCATTATGCAGTCTAGTCAGAATTTGGAAGAATATTTACGTCGACCTAGATTTCTCGGTCAAGGGGACAGAGTGTTTGTCTCTTGTGGCGCTGAGGTCATTGATGAGAGTTCGGTGCCAGATTGTGCAGGTCTGCTTGGCATGTCAGCTCTGCCATTTGATCCAGGTACACAGGTTGATGTTTCGAGTGAGGATGACTGTTGCTTTGAGTCTCCTCGAAAGCGACGGTGTATTGAGTCCAGTTCTACTGATGAAGGGGACAGGTTGCTTTCTGGTTCGACTAATCCTGCAGGTATCTACTCAGAGGTTGATCCACTGCGATCTGGTCTCGTCTCTACTGAGCTGGCTCGCCCGAATTGGTGTAATAGTCATTTTAGAGATGGAACTTCTGTCTTGTCTTACTTAAAGTCTTACTTCATTGATAGGATCGCTCGTCTTTACAGTGGTGTCATTGAGTATGCTTGCATTAGAGATAGTTCATTTGCCGAATTTTTGTTGGAAGAAATAGATTCGCTTCGAGATCTAATTGTTTATTGTAAGCTTCCAACTGATGTAGAGTTTGAATTTCAAAATCAAATTGATGAAATTGAGTTGTGTTTGTACAAATGGGTGAATGTTTTCAATGGGTTGGGACCTTATCCTGGGCCCTCACCTGTTGTTGAACCTGAGTCTGCTGAAGTTTGGGAACATTCCCAGATCGATTCGCTCAGTGATCATTGTGTTGGTCCACTCAGTCAGTCATTGTGTTCTAATGGAGTTGACAATCAATTTGAGCCCATTGCGGTTCCTTTTGTTGTTGATGATTATACGGAGCCGAGTCAACAGTCTGGTCAGTCCGTCAGACCAAAGAATAAATTCGACTTTAGTGAGGTTGACTGTTGTTTTGAGCCTCCTCGAAAACGACGGTGCATTGAGTCGAGTTCTACTGAGGAAGGGGACAGGTTGCTTTCTGGTTCAGCTAATCCTGCAGGTGTCTGCTCAGAAGTTGATCCAGTGCAATCTGGTCTCGTTTCCACTGAGTTTGTTTACCAGAATTGGTGTACTAATTTTATTGACGGTGGAATTTATGGTTCGTCTCGATCTGTTCCTGCACCCTTTGATGAGCAGATACCTTTTAATACTGAACATGATAGTGAATCGGTTTGTCCTAAAGAGGAGCCGATTGATTTGGCGAATTATGGTTCGGTTGAAGAGTCGGATGATGATCATCTCTATGGTGGTTATTGTCTTGCTGTTTTGATTACTGAGCCAATTGGGTGCTCCAGGGTGGCTGATGCTTCAGGTATTCCGCCTCTAGTTACCCAGTGTTCTACTCTGCAAGGGGACACCCTGTCTGTGGACCCTTTGCCTGAGAGTGGTCAGGTTGTCGGTCAGTTTGATGGACCGAGTCGACCAACTAAGCGTAGTTTGGTGCCTGACTTGCCTCGTCTCAAGAGATTCATTTGTGCATTGACTAGTGCTGACAGGTCGATTGTTGATTCGACCAAGCCACCATTTCGTCTGAATTCTGGTGACTATAATTGTAATGGTTCAATTAGTCGTTTTAGATCTGAAGACCAATCAAGTGTTGAGATGAATTACTTTAGTGACGAATCATTCAGGGGAACCGTTTCGCAATTTGTTGCTTTGTCCCGAGAGGGAGTTGATAGGTCGAGCGGAGTTCGTTGCAGAATGAGACGCCGATCTGGTGACATTGATGGAGTGGTCTCCGGTGCCACTGAACTAGGGGACAACTCTGAGTCCTGTTTGGCTCACTTTGGCTCCTCTATACCGAGACATGGTCCTGATATTTAGTCTAATTAGAGCTGACTCATTTCATCATCTGACAACCAAAGTGTTCTTGTGCTATCATTCTCTTATTCTATCCTCCTAGTACATAACACTACACTCATTTGATTCATTTTAGTTATTCTTTTTCCTTATTACAAAAACACAAAAAAATTATAGTTTATATTGATGGAAACACTTTTCGAGTGAACTCCAAATGATACACCCTTGGGCAAATGATTATTCTTTTCATTCTTTTAGCCAAAATTTATTTACTTAATTTTGTAAAAAGAAAGGGGACATGTAAATGTGAGTGGTACGTCCTCTATGAACAGTCTATTTTTCAAATTTTGCGCTTTCAAAATTCTTCAGTTTTCTTGATTTTTCTAGAAATTTCGGTTACGTCCTTTGTGAACATGCCTCCAAATTCAAATTTGTAAACAAAGCGCGAAATTCACATTTTCCAATGCCCAAGGTTACTTTTAATTATCTTATTTGTTATCTGATTATGTTATGACTATTTGGCTATCACTCACACACCTTCATTACCTTTATTCACCTGTAATTATCATACAAATAGCCAAATTAGTCCGATTACACTGATGTAACACAAAATTGATCGTAGACCACTCAGTCCAGTGAAACAAGATAATCTATTTGACCAGGATTCCTGTCGTGATCACTACCATCGATGGATCACCTCATCCCCATTGGATCAGTCCTGGAACAGCTGATTAAGCCGAGCCAAATTCTCGTCTCATTGACAGTGCTGACACGAGCACTCACCCTCTCAACACAAATCAGTGCTCCTCTTCCTCTCACTTTGACAATTCAGTGAGCCTTCGAGGTGTTTCGAGATGCTTCGAGAAACGTCGAGCACACCACGAAAACGCATAAAAGGAAGACAACAAGCAACTTGCGAGGCACTTACGAACAAACAAGCACGTGGTGCGTTCGTTAAGTCACAACAATTTCTTTATTTTCCTTTATTTTTGATTTATTTTTGATTTATTTTCATTTTTTCTTTGTTTTCATTGACCAGTGGTCATTTTATTTGTTTATTTTTACCTTTGTGATCAATTTTTAATAATATTTTTTTGTATATATCAACTTTGAAGCTTTCGTCTATTTATTTCGAGTTCAAATTCATCAAAATCACCTTCTTGGGGCAGTAACACCCAAGAAAACACCATCCAAATCATTTCAGTTCATAGCGCGACATTTGAATTGTGTCCTATTCGTCGTGTACGGATTGGATCACATTTACACATATGTAATTTATACGTAATTTAATGTTTTTTTCTCCCCGTCGTGTCTCCGTGTCTGTTCATACTCGTGTCATATTAGCAACACACTCCACACAGCAGTCTCGCGTTAATTCGAGATCAATGCAATAGATATTGATAAAAATAAAAATAATTATTATAATAGATATATTACTTCAAGCAGTTGTGTGTCTGCGCTGTAAAACATAAAGCATTGATAATACTTTTAATTTGGAATAACAAAATAATTGAACAATAACCATAAAGTGTAAATTCATTAGTGAACACTGTTTATAAACAATTACTTGAAAAACGAACTCATCGGAATACATTAAAACATTAAAACAAGTGAAAAAGGAAAAGAGACTGCACAATTGGACATACAAAACAAAACATATAAACATGAACCAAAAGGGATTGAGCACAAGATTAACCTGAATTCAGTGCGGTTAGAGTGAAAAGTACACCGAGAATAACGAGAGAACGATTGCGCACTATTATTTGCTCTTTTGTTCATTCATTCATTCATTACTAATGGTACTAAACGCAACCACCATTTCTGGTGGACCTGAGTCATGTCACCTGACCGAGCCCTAAGCATGTGATTACATGCCAGAAAATTGTTCTGTTGCTCTTTAGTTCGAGTTATAAAATTCTAAATTATCGATCGTAGATCAGTTGATCAGACTGACCAATGGTGACCAGTAGACCATAGATTAGTGTCTTTAGAACCGTAGCCCGGGGTGCACATATAAAAAAGCCAAACCTCACCATCGTTGAGACGAGTTGCATTGATTGGATTGGCTTCGCTTGAGATGTGAAAGTTCAGCGAACACAACACCCAAATAGGTTTAAATCGGTTAAATTGAGTCTCCCAACCACAGGAAGAGAAGATAGTTGTCCAAGCATGGATTAATACCAATCAGCCTTCTCATGTGATGGTCATACACAGACTGTTACATATGTGGATGGTAAGGTACACAAGTACTGCATTAAGCTGTTTACAAAGGGTGTGCATCACGTCACAATGAACGTCAAAGGTTCGCCTCTACCCACAGAGTGTGATACCATACCATTAGGCATGAAAATGAGTGCCTAACTTTACCTGTTGATACGATTGTCGGGTAGATCCCGCGAAATGGCGAAGCATTAGTGATTCGAATATCCTTATTCGGCTCTATCTGGTGATGATCACTGGCAGTTCAATGCAGATTATCACATATATACTATTTTGTGTCTTATTTTGATTATATTTTGTGTCAACAGGTTTATGCCAATAAGTTCAAACGAAAACTTTTGGCAGTGAAATTATGATATTTCAAACAAATAAATGATATTATTATCATTACTACCAAGTGTAAATTGTATGTCCAGAAATTAATTGATAAGCCAAACCACCTGTAACAGACCACAGCACAAAAAGCGGTTCAAGTGTCCAGTCGATCAATCCCATGATTATTCTTCAACAAAGTCCCCGCTTTTGGTCAAAATAAGCTCACCACTACTAACCACTATAAACCATAGCACTAAGAAATTTCAAAAAATTTCAAAACATCTGTAAATCAAATAAACTAACAAAATATCTCAAGGTATCGTTTGTAGAGGTTCGTTTAATTAATTAATGTTTATTTTTTAAAATTTATTTTTACTAATAATATGCGAATATTATTCTTTTTACAGATCAAATTGTAAATCTATCTACTTACCTCTAAAATAATACAGTAGTTTTTTCCGTGATACTTTCACCGGTGAAATCCTCTGGAAAAAAGTCAATTGTTGTGCCACAATTGGAATTGGCTCGTTTGCATCCTGAACAACCTGTAGGTGAAAATTAAAATTAAAATCATGAATTTTAAATATTACCATTTTTCATTGCAGGAAATAAAGACAATTTTTATGAAAAAACTTGAAATAACACGATGCTCGAGCATCGAGCCCGATCAGCTAAAGTCATTTCAACAAATTGCGAATATTCATGATCAAGAATTTTCAGTTGGTGACAATTTAATTACTCCAACATTTAAAAATAAAGTATGTGATGATGATGAAAATCATGTTAAATTATTTTTTATTTAATTTAGAGAACAAATTTGAAACTGTTTTTCCAAAAACAAATCGCAGAACTCTATACTGACACCGAATAAGTCGATACGGGTTTATATCTAGATCAGCACTTTGAACATTTCTTGAAACCAGCTCACTGGTTTTTGTTGATATTTAAAAATTAGAATTAATTCAATAAAGTCATTTTCGATCAATATTGTTTGTCGAATTGTCAAATTCAATTCTTTTTTGGTTTTTAAATTAATCGCGTAGATTCTTCTGAAATTGCTTATTAGGTTTACAATATTCAAGATTTATTTGGAATTATGATACTTAAGATTTATAAATGCACATCAAATTTCATTTTGCTCATTTTGATCAATCGATTTCCAAGAAATACACTCAAAATATTAATCATTTTGCTAAATTGGAAACGTGTTGTATTGGGAAAGATAAACGAAAGTTCATGAAACAATCGAGAAAAAATTAATTTGATTTTATTACTTTCTTATATTATAAAATTAAAAATCAATACACAACTACCATGTTTTATTATTATATTATTAAATTTTTATTCAAATTAATACATAATCTAAAATCTACAGTTAACCGATCAATCCATTTGAATGGCTAAATTCAATTAAAATTGTCATTGATCAGCGAAACGATTTTGTCCATGTTGTTAGGAATAAATGATCGATGGTTTCCTGGCAGAATGTGCAGCAAACATTTACCTGTAATCATCTGAAATAATAAAAGAAATTAATTAATGAAAGAATTAAAACACTAAGACACTATTAAAATATTTATATACCTTGGGAACATTATAATCTTCAGTAAATTTAGAGTACATCTCTTTGGCTCTAATTAAAAGAACATCTCCATCGTACTTGTCCACAATTTGGTAATTGAAAAGCATTTCCAACTTCCTTCCAAACGTTTCAATTGCTTCGGAAATATCTTCAGACTTAATTTCTGGTGCAGCACCATGTTGAGCCAATAATTGTGCAGCTTTTTCCAACCGCTCTTGATCGGTTTGAAGCGACAGAAATTGCTGTTTAACCAATTCATAATTGAGTGGCACAATATTTATCAAAAATGCTGTCAATGTTTCTGCCAGCCGAGACTGATGATCATTGGCTTGTCTCATGCGAGTGTACATGTCAAGGTACGATGTCATCGTGTACGGGGACGAATCCATGAAAGCAAGTTTAATTTTGTTGTTTGAATTTGATTGTAATTTCAGTGCAATGTCAAAGGCAATTGTACTTCCAAACGAGTAGCCCACCAAATTGTACTGACCATCAGTTACAATGGATTTGAACTGTTCAATGTAGTAGTCACTGGCTTTGTGAATGGAGTCTAAACTTTTCAAATCTCTAGTCCAATTCACGCCAATTGCAGGTTTGTTGAACTTTTGTGCCACAGCTTTGAGCAACTCAAATGTTCCTTCAATTTGCGGGAAAATCAACACCGGTGTGCCATCCTGAATGTCATTTAGTCGAACAAAAGTTTCAATTGGTAAATCAATTTTGGGTATTGAAATAATCTTCTGAGCATTACTACATTTGTCTAAACTCAAGCCTTCGCCACTAAGTTGGATTAATTGTTGAATTGTGATTCCTCGAATTTCTTGCATTGAGAAATTTTTATCTAAATATTTTTCCATTATTTGTTTAACCTCTACCGCCATGAGTGAGTCCATTCCCAGCTCACCGAGTGTGCTTGTTGGTGGTAGAGTTTCATGATTTTTAATACCAAAAATGTTGGCAATCTGTTGCAGTAGATTGTGCTTTTTGTCAGATGAAACATTTTGAAGCTTACTCAGCACCAAGCTGCTGTACACCGGACCGGGCAATTGCAAGAATTTGTCAAGTACGTTCATGCAAGATTGAATGCGCTGAGGCACTGTGCCACCAATGTTCAACTCATTTGAGCCTTTTTCATGCTTGAACAGCACACCAACATCACCAATAGCGCCCCACTGAATGGCCAGGCCATGTAAGCCAGCGGATCGTCTCAGTTCACAGACACGTTCCATTGATGAGTTCGCAAATGCATAGTTACTTTGTCCAGCATTTCCACGACCACAACTCACCGATGAAAAAGCGACAAAATAATCCAACTGAGGACAACTGATGCGACTTATAATGTCGAGATTTTGTGTTCCGGACACTTTGGCTGCGCACACATTTTCGAATGCTTCTGATGTTTGATTTTCAAACAGTCCATCACTGAGAATCATGGCCAAATTGAAAATTCCCCCAACTGGTCCAAGTGTTGTGGCTCTTTTGATCAGCTGTTTAGTGTCCTCAATTTTGGCAATGTTCTCAGTTGAGATTACACATTTGACGCTCTTTTCCTTGAGTCGCTTCAAAGACATGTGTTGAAATGAATCAGTCGCACCAGACCGAGAAGTGATCACAATATTTTTTGCGCCATTTTTCACCAACCAATTGATTAGCTCAAGACCAAATCCACCCAGCCCACCCGCGACAATATAACTTTTATGCTGATAGAATATTGTTTTTGCAATCGCAGGAAACAAAACTTTCTTAGGAATCCAAACGTCGTGTTCTTCTTCGTCACGAATTTTGATAATCACCTTTCCAATGTGCTTTCCTGACGCCATAAATCGGAACGCATCTTCACTGTGATCACGTTCAAATATGGTTCGATTCAGTGGTTGCACAACGCCCGAATTGACTCCATCTAAAATCAATTCAATTACACGCTTCTTTTCGGACACAATTTTGGGCGAATCATATTTGGAATCAAGGAAAGCGTCCAACAAAATGCCATGAAATTCAACGTTTTTCATAAAAACAGCCATCCCAAGAGGATTGTTTCGAGCGAGATCATACTTTCCAATTTCGAGAAATCTGCCATGCTGAGCCAAACAGCGAACACTCGCTTGTAGTTTTGCTTCAGCCAACGAATTCAACACAACATTCACACCAAGACCTCGAGTATGATGCATCACATGCTCCTCAAAGGTCTCATCACGAGAGTTGGCAAAACAGTCTTCAGTCAGCGCAGGAAAAGTGTTCATAAGAAATTTTTTCTTTTCTTCATTTCCAACAGTCGTAAACACTTGACAGCCCATGCTGAGGCAAATTGAAATGGCCGCTTGGCCAACACTGCCACTTCCAGAGTGAATTAAAATGGACTCCTTTGCTCGAAGTTCTCCACGAATAATCAAAGCATAAAAAGCAGTCAAATAAGCCACTGGAATTGTTGAAGCCTCTTCCATTGTCAAATGATCTGGAATTGGCCACATAAACTCTGGATGCGCCATTATGATCGATGTGGCCAAGCCCTTGGAGTCGACTATGCCCATCACACGGTTTCCATTCATATCGCGACCAGCAAATTCAAGTCCAAGAACACAATCCTGTGCCGCAAAATCGCCAGGCATATCATCGGCCAACAGTTTCCCACTAGCGAGCATAATATCTCTAAAGTTCAACGGTGCATAGTAAACAGTACACAAAGCCTCATTTGAATTTTTCAAATGTGAATGCAACATGGACCAATACTTGTGAGTCGATTCGTACCATTTGAGACTGGACAAATCACCGCGAGTGGACACATTCAAATATGCATGCTCAGTGTTGGTTGCACATTCATTTTCATCGTGATCAATTTCGTAATGTCGAAATGAGCCAACCTTTCCATCTCGATAAACATTCAGAACCAAATCGTTTTGTAGCACTTTTGCATAGAAAATATTGTCAAACGAAAATTGAGATGGAAATGCATCAGCCAAATTGGTCGATGAATTAAAGATGCATCGAATGCGCTCTCCACCTGGTTCTTGACGCAGACACTTGACCAATCCAACAATTCCGTTCATTGGTGTGTCCGTTGCCAGTAACCAAACATTTTCGCCTGTTGGTCTATTTTGATGTTCCACAAGTTTCTCTTTTAATACCTCCACCCATTTGCTGTAGTTTGTGTTGGTTACTTCGATCACTGTCTGTTTAGCGCCACTGGAGATTTTGTCAATTTTTCTAAATAACAAAATCGATGTAGTCAGCGAATCAGAGCGCAACGAAACCAAACGAAAACTCTCTTCATTGGCAATTTTAACAAATTCATTGATATAATTCAAGTTTAGCTTGATTTTGTTCATTGCAAAAAGCATCTCTTCAGCAAGACACATTTTTGAGCGAAACACTGCTGCCAAGAAACCATTATTCTTGACAATTTTTCGTGCCGATACTAAAAATGATCTATAATCGATTTTACTGTTGTCAAAATTAAAAATGTTTCCATCTTTGAATAGAATCAAATCTGCACTGTTTTCATCAAATGACAATTTAGTGTTCTGTCCAGAATTGTCCTTGTCAACAACATTCAACTTGTGGAGACTGTATTTCAATTTAATTCGCATTGAATGAAATTCGATATACTCTTGAGCTTTTTCTTCAAATGTTTTCGCAGTTGCGTTCACTTCAATAATATTTAAATTTGAATTAGGCAAATTTTCAATGACCGTGTCAATTGTGTGACGAAGAAAGTACTGCGATTCACACACAGTGGACAGTAAATCTCCGAGTAATTCTTTATGTTTGACTTGTGTCAACTCATTGACAATATTGTTCGCTTCAATTTTCAATTTCTTTAGTATTTTCACTAGTTGATATTGATCATTCTTTGATTCTGAGTACTCTTTAATAAGCGATTCTTGCAAATTAATAGAAATATTTTTAAATATTCTCTTTAGTTTTTCATCGCCCAAAGTGTTTGCCAAATTGAATGCAAGCGCGGTGGTGACTTTGATGTAACTATTCAAATCTCGCTGCATCTTTGCACTTGTGATGCAGTCCAAATCATTGTATGGAGTGAAGATATATTTTTCAATAACTGGCACTTGGTTTGCCTCTCGTCTTGGTGCCAGATTTGCTTTGAGACCCAAAATTTCCAGACCAGGCGCAATTATTGTTCCATGAATGTCAGGATGAGTAATGACATCAAGCAGTGCTTTATTGTCATCACCACCTTGTTTGTTGACTGCATCATAAAATATTTTTGGATCATAATTTACCGATTGAAATCGAATGGGCAAATAAAGTCCTCGATGTGACAGACCAAGCACACCAAATTGAAGCATATTATCCGAGAAAACGACCCAATTGGTGAATTTAATTTTTCCCATGCGACTCTCGGGGTTCACTTGTTCGATCGCTTGAAATGACTGTCCATAATCGTATCCTCGAATGCGCAATTCTTTGTAAACGTCTTGTTTGTTCAATACAAAATTACAACCTTTATCAACACTCTTCAATGATTTTTCCAGAATGTGTTGATACTTCAGTGGACTACTTTCGGGGATGTGCATTTGACCAGTCGCCACGGGAGTTCCATTCTCGCTAATGCAAAACTCTCCGTTGATTTCGATTAGACGAATTTCAAATTTGACTGAGCTTTCCAGTGAGAGAATTGTTGCACGATGGAGAGTGACATTTTCAAATTTAACAGCAGATTGAATGCTTGATTTTCCTTTAATTTTTCGATAGAAATTGAGCACCAAATTGAGATAACCAGTTGCGGGAAACAATATTCGTCCGTCCACACAATGTCCTTTGTAAAATTTAAAATCTTTTAGATTGAGCACGATTTCAGTTGTGTACGGTTTGTACGGATTGAAACAGTCAGGATACAAAGTCACTTTCCAGCTTTGAGAATGGTTCCACTTGATCAACGGACTCAGCGATTGGGTGCCTCTAGAAACGGGATAATTCACCTTTGGGTACAATTTTGATATATCAAAATTAACTCCAAGATTGTAAAGTTTTCCAATTGCACTCAGTAGCACATTCAAATTGTTTTCGTTGTTGTTTCGGTTCATCAAATTGACATACAAAATTTTTGAACCCAAATTTCGTTTTATGATTGGTTGCAGTAACGAATGTGGGGCAATTTCAATCACGATTGCATCTTTGGGCACATGCTGAATTGCTTCGTAAAACAAAACTTGTGATGTAAGATTGTTGACATAGTAGGAGGCAGATGAATATTTTGCCGAATCGTGGGTCCATTTCACTTGAGGGACTGATGAACAGATCCATTTGGGCGATCTCAAAGTTGGCTCAGGTATGACTTGTTTCATTTTGGACAACAAAAGTGGTGCCACTGCGTCCATGTAGTAACTGTGATAAGCAACATCGCCCGTTTTGACAATACGCGCAAATATACCTTCGGCATTGAGCTGTTCGACAAACTTGACCATTTCGTCGTACGGACCAGAAATGGTGACAGAGTCCTCTGCATTGTGACACGCAGGCACAATTCCTTTGGGTGCACGAGCAATTGTGTCTTCGAGTGAAAGACCAACCGCAGCCATCAATCCTTTAGGAACGTTCGAGTCCTCCACGCATTTTCCTCTCCAGTAGGAAGTGAGAAGAACTTGCTCTTGACTCAAAACGCCATCACAATAAGCACAACCAATTTCACCAAGAGAATGACCCACAATTCCATCAGGTTTGATCCCTACACTTGTGAGCACATCAGTAAGGGCAACTTGAATTGCAGAAATTGCGACAAACGGAGCAACTGTATTTTCGAGTGTCCGTTTATCTTCACTCAACAGCAAATTAAGCAAATCAACATTAAATGGCTTCAAAATGTCTGCAGATTTCAAAACCGACTCTCTGAATGCATCCAAACCCATCAAACCTCTAGCCATAGAAATCCACTGACTTCCCATGCCCGAGTAGACAAACCAAACTGGAAATTGTTTTTCGGGTACACGTTGAATTTCACGAGGAAATGTGCACTCTGTGTCTTCTATGCACTCTGGATGTTTGTCTGCAAGAAGATATCCTCGATAGTTCAATCCTGAGCTTATTGTCGTTTGGGAAGCATCATGCAGCAGAGCCAAAAATTCCTTATTCACTTTTTGAGGATTCTTCTCAATAAAATTCATTAGGTAATTCACTGATTCTTCAGTTCGACCAGCAATAGCAATAATTCGTGGAATTGTTTCGACAATTTGTTTATTTCTTTCCTCAATTTCTTGATTAAACGGTTTCAAGAGAACGTTGACATTGACTCCACCAATTCCAAACGAGTTTGCTGCCACAATTCCACCGTGGTATGGCTCATTCTCTACCAGCACTTTCACTTGACCATTAAATAGTTCTGGAATATTCGGATTCGGTGTATCAAAGTGAATATTAGCAGGAATTAGTTTGTTCTCAAAAGAAAAAATTATTTTTGCCAATGAACACAAACCGGACGATGGCTCCGAATGGCCAAGATTGCTCTTGGTGCTGCCAATTGGAAGTGGCCCTACACGATTTTTGCAATACACATCTGCAATTGCTTTTGTCTCGACAGGATCGCCAGCGCCGGTTCCCGTTCCATGCGCTTCAACGTATTCAACAGTGCTCGGGTCGACATTTGCCTCATCAGCCGTTTCGAGCATCAAATCTCGTTGAGCAGTCCACGATGGAAAGGTCACACTGTCTTTACTTCCGTCAGTGTTTGTCTTTGCGTGAATCACCGAGGCGTAAATCCGCTTTGCATTAGATTTCTTTTGCAGCAAAATGACACAAACAGCTTCCGCGCGAGCATAACCATTCGCAGTAGCATCCATGTGTTTGCAACATCCATCCCTCGAAAGCATATTTGCATTCAAAAATTGACCCGAAGTTGCTGGTCGAAGGCACAAATTAGCCCCCCCAACAATTGCCTGGTCACACTGGTTGGTGCGAATGCCAAGAATTGCTTGTTGCAGTGCCATAAAACTTGACGAACAAGCCGAGTCCAGGGTGAAACTTGGACCATGAAAATCGAACGAGTTTGACAGCATGTTTGCAAACATTGATTTTGTAGTTCCAAGGAGACTATAAACGGTCACATCTTCAACGTCAAACAAGTTTGCATCCTCAACTTCGGTGAAGCAATTTCCAATGTAAACGCCAGTTTTTGTTCCACGAAGAGTTTGCGGATTAAATCCTAATTTAGTTAATTAGTTAAACAATTATTTAATAAATAAAAATAAAACATTTTACCTCCATCCACAATAGCTTCATAAGTCAGTTCATGCAAAATTCTCATCTGCGGATCCATTGCGTTAGTTTGGATTGGCAGTACACCAAAAAAATTTGCATCAAACTTGTCAAGGTTTCTTATTTTTCCAAGATAATTAGGCAATCCATACAAATCTGTGAACATTTCCAAATTATATCATTTCCAAAAAAATATATATTATAGAGGGAAAACATACCAAAAGGCCAACGACGCTCATCCGAGGTGATCATATCAACATGATTGTAGAGATTTTCTTTCAACTCGTCCAAATTGTCACTTTCGGGAAAGCGGCCAGAAATGCCTGAAATGACAATGTCTTCATTCACTTGCCATTGCATTTTCAGGCTTGGACTTGTAATTTCAGACATCTTTCTAGGTTGAGAGTAAAATGCTTTCAACAAATTAGCGCAAAATAAAATTTCAAGATTTGGTAGCAATTGTCACCAATTGATAATTTACAAGTATTTTTTGCATTTATATACAGAAACAAATCAAGTCAGTCTATCATTTCTGTTTATTTGCTTCCCGTGTTAACCATCATACAATCTCAATATTTCTTTTTTAATTTTTTTAATTAATACGTACTGCGAAATTTAAATACCATGTACATCTACTTGCAATAATTCTAAAAATAAAAATTTATCATAGTTTATCAAAAGAAAGAACCCGTAATAATATCAGCAGTGACACAATTGTATAAAATATAATCGGTAAGAGTTTTGTTTGTTATTGAATTTGCACTTAATATAAACATTTAATATAAATTTCAAATTGAATAAATTGAATATTTGTCAGTGTGTTACTCTCTCTCTCTCTCTTTCTCGGTTGGGTTTGAAGAAGAAAAAACAGCACAAAATTTGTCTGAAAATGATTTCATCAATCTTTAAACGTATTTTGATTTTGATTGACTATTGCTTGGAAGCATACTGGGCCAAAAATGGAGATCCTCGCGTCAAGTCATATCCATTGATGAAGTCATTTGGTCCCGTGTTGATTATTTTGACATTTTATTCGGTTTTTGTCCTGTGGATTGGACCTCGTTTCATGCGAAACCGGGAGCCCTTTTCACTGAAACCAATTCTTGTTGTGTACAACATAACAATGTCAATTGTTAATGTGTATTTATTTCTCAACGTTCTTTTCAGACCAAGGCTTGCATATGAAGGAATAATTCGTTTGAAATTGTCGTCATATACTGAAGTTGACGATGGTGAATTGACTCACATATGGTACACTCAAGTTGGATACATGTCGAGATTTGTAGACTTGTTGGACACAATCTTTTTTGTTCTCCGCAAGAAACAGTCTCAAGTCACATTTCTCCATTTTTATCATCATTTTTCGGTGGTATTCTTTGGTTGGATGTACCTTCGGCTGAATGCATGCTGCTATTTTCTTTCACTAGTTGGCCTGCTTAATACATTCGTCCATGTTGTCATGTATGCCTACTATTGCTTGGCCGCACTTGGACCCGAAATGCAGTCACAACTTTGGTGGAAGCGGTACATCACACAACTGCAACTGGCTCAATTCGTGATTGGCTGCTTCCATTCAACATACTTTGTCTTCTATCAAAAGGGCCACCCGCCATTTTTGGTGTACAATTATTTAGCTCAAGCATTGATCTATTTTGTGTTGTTTTCCAATTTTTATATACAAACATACATTCTTAGAAAGGAAGCACATCTTGTTAGAAGCAACAATTTTAAAAAATTGAACTGATTAATAATCAGTGATTATATACGTTCACTTTGAATTTTAATTATCGGGAATTTTTAAAGATAAAAATAAACATGTAGATCTGGTTTTTAAGGTAAATTCACTCACTACGATCATTTGAATCCAAATAATCATTGATGAAAAATTAAGAAAGCATAATTAAGAACTGAATGAGTGATGCAGTGGCTACAGTTTGTACATTAAATGAAATGATGCCCTTGAATTTGACTTTTGGGGGCTAAACAAAATGTTTCCATCAAGAACAGAACCATTTTTTAATTACGTAGACATAAAAATGGACCTTAAATCTCCTAACGGAGATCACATCGTGAGATAAAGTAATCAGGATTAGAATAACGTAATAACGTAACGTAATAAAAATCAGGATGGCAATACAATCACGTGATTTAAGAATGTCTCATCTGGTACATACAGCCAATGATCGATTATTCAATCTTATTGCTGGTCAATGATTATATTAAATACAATCTAGTATCATTTAAGGTAAATAAGCCTTTTGTTTTGAATTTTAATTATAGCTCATGAAAGCTCTAGATCAATTGGAATTGAATTGAAAATTTTGTTTCAACTTTTGAAAGTTGAATTAGCTAATAATAATGTCTTCAATTTTCAAAAAATACCAACACAATGCGTAAGTTGTATTTGTGTGTTCCAACTAATTCGTAATATTCATCTTGACATTTTTGAATTCATAAAGTAGGTTTAAGAAATGGCTAACTTGTTCTGTTGCGTTTTCCTATCAACTAACGTATAAATGGCTCGAAATTTACAATATTAAATTAAATTGTTGGAAAATGACTGAAAATTTTGCTTGCTATCTGAAAGGTAATACAATTGCAATCAATTCTAATATTCAATAAACAATATTTTATTTTTCAGAAAAGATTAAATTCAAAAATGCAAATTTGTTTTACATTAAATATTTCTATTTGATTGGTTCAACCACTATTCTTTGTGAGGATGTGCTCTATCTAGACATAACATGCTTTATCATCCCAAGATTTGGTAAAAAGATGATCGTAATATTTCATAGAAATAATAAAAATCATAAAATTAAAAAGAAAGTTCGAATTAAAATCAGAACCCACAAACAAAAAAGTGAAACAACAAATTTGAATTCGGACGTGTATTCAAAGCAAAAACTTTAAAATCACATTTCTATTTCCACCCAACCATCTTTTTTGGTAGATTTGGCTATTAGGAATAGGAAATTATTTGCTTTTGGATGCAACACTGGGATTTTATTTAGTTATTTAGTTTGTTAGGTTAGGTTAGTGGGGGCAAACCGAAGGTTTGCGTGCATTTCGTAATGATAATTTTCCAGTAAATTGATGGTTGGGTGGAAATAGAAATGTGATTTTAAAGTTTTTGCGTATTCAAAGGTCAATTGCTACAAGCACAGAGAATTAAATGAATCGGTGAAATGCAATTTTTCAACAAATAATTGTGCCTTTCAGATGTACATTTCTTGCTTATTCATAATGTTTGTTGCCTCAAATGCTCTTGTAAATTATGTAATATTTAATTCAATGTCAAATTAAATTTAAAAATGATTACATTGTTAAACAATAATAAAACTGTTCGGATGGATTAAAAGTCAGTTTAAAGTACAGAGTACAGGCACATTTACCGATCAGATGTTCAATCTATGCAGATGTTGGTGAAGTTAATGCGCACATGCTAAACTTGGTGAACAACAACAACGTAATCAATTGGATAAAAATAAACCAAAGTTTCGATTGTATTTTATATAATTTATCATATCTATTGCGCAAAATGTTTTCCTCAATCATGAAGCATATTACGAATAAATAAACAAATAAATAAACTCTTTCTAAACACTTTTGAAAATCAATCCAAAAATGTGTTTGCTAAAATTGTCCATCTATGTTTCTCTAATATTTTTATTAATTTACTCTACATGGTATCTATTTTGTCCCAGAATTGAATATTTTTATGAAATTGCCATTTTCATAACTATATTTATTCTTTCATGGATTGTAGCGAATTATTCATTTGCCTATGTAAATTTTGGACATGTTGATTGTAAGAATAAGATCATTCTAATCACTGGTTGTGGCTCGGGCTTTGGTAAAGATTTGGCAATCAAGCTAGATAGTTTGGGTAAGTTTTTTTTAATAGTTTAATTTTTGATTTAAGCTAAATTCTAATTTTTAAAAAAGGTTTTCACGTTTTTGCTGGTGTTCACTCAATTAGCAAACAATCTGCTCGTGAGCTTGAAGAGAAATGTTCAAGACGACTGACAGTGGTGCAAATGGATGTCACTAAACAAAATGAAGTTGAAAATGTTATTCAACAAATCAAAGCAACAAACCGGCCACTGTGGGCAGTGGTGAACAATGCAGGCATTTTGGAGACATGTCCGTTCGATTGGGGCAACGATGTTGACGTGTACAAACGAATATTCGAGACAAATGTGTTTGGTCTGGCTCGGGTGACCAAGTGTTGCATTCCACTGATTCGAGAGTCTAAAGGACGAATAATCAATATGTCAAGCACTGCAGGTAAACAGAAATAGATATTTATCACATACTTACCTTTGACCCTTAGGTCGGATCGCCTTTCCGTTCCTGAGTCACTACTGCATGTCCAAACACTCTGTTCGAGCATTTTCCGATTGCATTCGTCGTGAGCTATTCAAGGAGAACATCAAAGTTGTAACCGTTGAGCCGGCGTATTACAAAACTGAAATGCTTAATTTCGATAAACTCAACCACACACAGCAAAACATTTTTAACGATACTCACAAAGAAATTCGCCAGCTTTATCATACCGAACAAGAGAGTTTACAAAACAACATTGAAACACTCAAATTTTGGTCACGCAACAACAATGACGAAGTTATCCAAACACTTGCGGATGCAATCACACTCCAAACTCCACGGCCATATTATCGATGCTGTGGGCATGAATATTCCATCTTGATTGGCTCACACTTGCCTGAGATTATTCTTGATCCAATTCTGAGTTTGATTATGTTGAGGAAATTTAAATTAAGACCAACAACACAAAATGATGATAAAAACATCGATTCGAACAAAATGGAAAACATTGCTTGATTGGAGTTTTGTTTGTAAGCTTTTTATGTTATTTGTTGTAGAGAATCGTAACAAATAAATTAATAAAAATAAATAAAGGCAAAATGCATTCAGTTGCACGATGGCTCGCAAATTGAGATTACGGGGGGTTTTGTTTAACGCGCGTATGCAGAGAACAACTCTATTATGCAACGAACAAACCAACTCAACACCACAACGACCGGCGTCACTCTCTCCTATTATAATGAACAATAACAAACAGCAAGCATTGATGAGGAAAGCGAGCAACACGGAAAAAAGCTCTAACTAGCAACGAAATGTTCATTATCAATGTTAGTTTTCGAGGGTTTGTTAGTGATGTCATTACTGTGTACGAGGATTAACATTTACCTATGCGAATAGCATTATGCGATATTTAGGCCTCTCGTAAAGTGAATCATGTCGAAAAACGAGCACAACAATATTCTATGACAAATCCTTTTTCTACTGACCGTAACGACACTCATCGATACATTCAAGATCTTTATCAAGCAATAGTTATCGTATGGATAATCTGTGCGTATTTAATACACTAACAATTGTAAGCAATTGGTTATTTCAGACGAAATTTTTCATCATCAGTTTGTATCAATTTGATGGCAAAGATTCAAAAATGTTTTTTGTATTTGCATTAATAATATTATTAATTTTAGTCTGTTTAATTTATAGAAAAATTAAAAATGAAAATTCATCATCGAAAGCGAAAATTTTCCGATTTTATCATTCAAACAACAATGACCACAAGCTGGTGATATTGTTCTCGTGGCTTTTTGCCAAGAAAAGTCACGTGGAAAAGTATTGCAAACTTTTGCGCGGAAAAGGATTCGACGTTTTGGTTGTGCGCACAACTTTGGCCGATAGTCTCATACCAAAGTTTGGCACACATCGAACAGCCAATAATCTAGTGCAATATCTGGAAAAACACGAGCACAAATATGAACATTACATATTTTATGCTTTCTCAGTTGGTGTATACCAGATGGCTGAACTGTTGGTCCGCCTGAACAGGCAAGAGAACACAGAAATGAAGCACAAAATTATCCACAAATTGAAAGGACTAATCATCGATTCGGCTGTTGATGCCGAAGAAGCCACCAGTTCATTGACAAAACTGGTGACAACAAGCTTTCCTGTGGATTTGCTTGTTGAAAGTTTGTTAAAGCTCTATTTCACATTTACTTATAAATTCACGGTGTGCCACTATGTTAAGGCTTCAAAACTGCTCAAATCCGATGCATTCAAATGTGCAAGATTGGCTTATTTGTCAAAGAATGATATCTTTTCCGATTATGTCAAACAACTAAACGTAATTGAGAAGTGGAAAAGTATGGGCATTGATGTGATTTATCGTTGTTGGAACGAATCACTGCACGCAAGTCATTTCTACAAATATCCCACAGAATATTGTGAACTTTTATTTGATTTTTTAGACAAGACAACAAATTAATACCAAATTTGTAGCGGGAAAATTTCCAAATAGTTACTCTTTGAAGTCGATGATCAAATCTGAAGCAGAATTGATAGATCACATACATGTACGAGTGATATGATGCATTAATTTGATGCATTTTTGAAAACATTTGTTTGAACAAAATAAATTCGCTGTTGTCAATAAATAAATCCTTGATTCGATGTTAGATATTTGTTAACAATGTTTACAATCACTTGTATAGTTGCAGTACAGGTGCACGGAACACTTAAATCCAAAAGTGTTTACTACAGATTCACTAACTGATATTGAATGAATTGTGCACAATTGTCCAACTTCGCAAATGACTCATTGCAGACCACTCAAACTCGACTCAAACACACAACTGTGAATGTCATTTGAAAATCACTTCGTACTACCAATAGTCGATTGTCACCAACAATCGAGCGTAGAAGCAGAAGCAGAAGTAGGCCTGTACTGTCTTATCTTACCATCTATGAGTTTTGACGTAAATGCATAATTCAAAATTATTACGCAAGATAAAGTCTAAAAATAACAATGTTACGAGACATATACTGAAACACCAAGATTTCCTTATTTTTCTGCATATATTTTATTATTCTGCGTTTAACCTCCAAACTTACCACAAGGTATTAGCACTGATTGGCCTCGGTTTTATGCTTTTCCTCAAATTAAGGAAAATATTATTAATAAAATATGATTTTTTCTGGATAACAGGAGACAGTGGACCAGCACATCAAATAGACTTAACCTTCAAAACTTCAAAATCACGTGTGCGCAATTTCAATTTATGGTCAAGTTTGTGCAATAAAAGTGAAATGGAACTTTAAATTTCGATTATATTTTATCAACATATTGATTTGGAATAATCTTTATTGTGCGTTTCCTTTTGCAAATTGTTCAAAAAAACATTAACCTAGAATTGCAAACTTGCATTTGATGGTTCGTAATAAGGCAAAGTGATATCAAGGTCACTCAGCGTTAAAGAGACCTTTTTAGCAATATCATATTGCCAATATGTTAAATTTAAGAATATATTTCATAATTATCAATTTACCATTTCCTGTCTGAGTTAGCAACGATAGTTTTATGTATATTTTTATTGGCTTTAATTCGTCCATTAAATTTAATGTACTGCAGTGAATTGAATTGAATGTACCCAGCCAAGGTAAAAAAAAAGACTGCCGATATTGACAGTGCTGAAATCACTACGTATTACATAATTGTAGATGAGTGCCATTTTTTTGGTACATCTAGTTGAGGTATAAAATTGGATAATTCTAGTTTCTCGTAAGTATACTTTTATTTCATCCTTGAATGGATAAATATGATAAGCAAAAATGTCAAACTCGAAATTAAGCGCCATCAAATTGTGAATTGGGAAAAGTAAATCTCACGGCGTTTATTTGACGATCAAAACAGCTACAGCGCCACTTGTCAATTGTCGAATAGACAATCGAAACCAGTTTGTGTTCTTACTATAAAAATAGCTTATACCTATCTTCGACTTTGGTTGACAAACTCCGCCTGCTCTAACTAGAAATTGTTCATTCAGAAGGCAGCTGTAAGGCATCTCGTATATATTTGAGCTCATTTGCTCTCCTATTATTTCGATGAACGGTCACACACAAACTTGTGAACAAAACGACAAAGCAACACAAAACGAATGCAAACAAAAACAATAATGCAGCAACAAATTGATTTTGCATTGTTCTACGATCAATTCGAGGTGATTAAAGATGATTTCAAAAATGAACTCAAAACACAGGTGAACATTATGGTGGAGAACTTGGTTCATCAATTTATTGTCAAGTTGGCTCTGTTGTTTCAGTCACGTGTAAATGATTGTGCTTACAAAAGCCCAAATGTAGATTCAATTGAGTCGCATAATAATGAACAAATTCACAACAACAACAATAATAATAATTCATCGTGTTCGAGTGCAGCCAAAATGTGCAAAAGTGTCCATGGAAACAGGAAAAAGTATGCTTGCCAAATAATGGAATGTGGAAAGGTGCTCAAATTTCGACGATTAATTCATCAAAATCGAAACAAAAAATCAGTACAAAAGTAAGTGTACAATGAAGCAAGTGAAATGAGATGACTAATTTCAATTTGTTATTTCTATAGATGTGACATCAATCGAGAAATTTCGCCACTGGATTTAACGAAAAAATGCATGACATCGATCATGTCCGAAACTCAGCTTGAAGGTGATCCATATTCGACCCTACAGTACTGTTGCAAGTGGCCCCAATGCACTGGATTCACTGCTGAGCGTCAATATTCGGTGATTCGTCACATTCGAGCAAAGCACATGAATTTGCTTAGACGACGAAAGAAGCAACGTAAGAATCGATTTGTTGATGCTCGCAAGCCTGCAGATTTTGTTCAGGTTATATTTGTGGAAAATTAGTTAGTAAAATTTGTATTGAGTTGAGTTGAATTAATTGAGTTGAATGTATTGATTTGAATTTTTAAAATTTGTATTCAGCGACAATAGATGGCGTCAAATTCGCAATAAGAAATCATAAAATGGTGAGTACATTTACTATAATAAATCAGATATAATGAATCCTTTCTAGCAGAGGAAAATTTCAGAGTTTTATCTTAGTTTACTGAATTTTACCAATTTTTCGAAACTATTTTTAGTCATTCGAATATAAATCTCTATATCAAATAGACTAAAAATAGTTTTGAAAAATTGGTAAAATTCAGTAAACTAAGATTAGAAAGAATTCATTATCTCTGATTTATTATAGTAAATGTACCCACCATTTTATGATTTTTTATTGCGAATTTGACGCCATCTATTGTCCCTGAATACAAATTCTAAAATATCAATGTACTTATGCTTTCGATTCTACAAATAAACCAATTAAGGTACTTCAAAATCGTTTTAAAGTGATTTCATATTTTAATTCAAAATTTGTCAAATTGTTTTTTGAGTTTGAATTTTTTAATTTTGGTATAATTTTTATTTCCGATTGCATAATTGTGATTGTACGTCTTCTGTGAGTCGGTACATGTGGCTACTGTAATTAACGTATTCAGAAAATTTTTCTATGGATTGTGCCGTCCACCTGTGTACCTCAATTGCTCATTAGTAGAAAATGATACAAACACATTTTCATATACAAATAATTTGCTAGTTGGGCTGTACGGCCCATGTTAATTAGACACTTTTATAAACGCTACTAATGTTTTCTGTTTTGTTTTGATTTTTGTATAGCGACTTTTGTATCGCTCTATCGTTAGACTTTTTGTTGTTTTTGTTACTTTACTATGAAAATTCCGTTGTTTTTGTGATATTAGAATTACACCCGAAAAATCACTAAATTTAAATAATTAAGCATAACCAAAAACTATCATGAGATTGGATTTAGAATCCGCGTTATCTGCAACCTGTAGCTTTGTGATGAGGAATTATGAATTTGAAAGCAAATTAATAATATTAAGAATGGTAAGTAAATAGATTTTAATTTTTAAATAGATTGTTAATTTTTTATTGTTATTTTTGCATAGGTTTTTTGAAGAATTGCCTCCCTCCCGTCGAGCTCTATTTTTGTTTTATTATTATTAATGCACTCAAGAATTGTTCAATTATTTCGAATGACCCTGGTAATGACCCCTATGGGATGTTGACGTTGACAAGGTCCCGATGTGCTGGTGGTGGTCATGAACCCTTAATTACCTTTACCTTCTCACTCGGAATTGACCCCCAAGACGAGGAATTATAATAAATAAAGAAGTTATATTTGCTTCTTAGGTGGCACCGCCGACAGAAGCCACCTGTAACAACACTCAATATGTCCCGTCCAGGTGTGTTTTATTGCTCTACTCACTAAGCTCTACTCTACTCTCTTCTACCTGTGTGAAAGGATTAACACCAATAAACCCCCTCCTAAGTCCCTACTCTTCTCTTCGCAATTCACTTTCACCATTTCCACCAACAACAACCACCACACAACCTTTGTACAAAGGTAAGGTGCCAAAAAGTAGTCGTTCTTAAATATTGACATACTTTTGTGTTCTTAATTACCTTTAGTGATTACACGATGACACCTTGAAGTCGCGTACGGATTCGAAATTACATACAATTTCGAACGCAAATGAAAGCGTTTGTGAAAATTCCCGGTGCACGCAAAAAAAACAATATGCAATAACGAATTACGAAACTATAATTACTCAAAACATATTTACTATTCGATTGTCGGTACAAATCAAAGCGAGAAAACTAAACCACAATTTTATTTTATTGTTATTATGAATCATAAATCAAACAGAATTACACGATCAAAGAATTGAACCGAAAAGCCTTGAACTTGAACTATGAGACTTGTTTGACCTGAAATCCGCGCATTTTCTTTTTTTGTTGTTGGCTTAAAAGGGTTTGGCTTCTTCATTTCTCCTCTACTCTAATTTGCAAATGAGATTATTATCATCGCACGCATATTTATGTTCGTCTATGTTGCTATCTAGTTGTATGTCTGCATTCTATTCACCAATCAAGCCACCAACCAACTCTCTCATCAGACAAACAGACAGACGCAAAATATAACAACGAAAGCTCTTTGTGAACGTTTTGCGTATTAGATTTTACTTTTATTTGCCTCATTTACTTTTGGCTTGACTCAAGTACAAGAAGAACAACATCTAAATCATCGAAATCGTCGACCAAAGTCGGAGCAAATCCGAAAACTCTTGGTGCTTTGTGCGGAGGTGTCGAAAAGGGGTTGTGGCCTGTTTCTTGTGGCTAATCTATTTACCTGCCAGCTTATCACAAGACCTAAAGTGATCGTCATCTGTTGCAATACTCACTCTCTTCTTAAAGAAGGGTCTCTCGTTTTAATGAGCTTTCTTCTGCCCTTCTTGTTATTATTACAATGTAAGTTGTGTAGCAGTAGTGCAAATGTCCACCAACGCGCGCGGCAAGGCGCACACGCGGGGTCTTCTTCTACAACTTCAATCGAATCGGCAAATCAACACTGAAAAAGGAGAAGAATCAACAGAAGTAGAAGACGAAGAAGAAGAAGAAAACATTTGAGGGGTGCCACATGCTGTGAGGTGTCGTCAAGCAGTCTGCGGGCCAGGAGAGAACTGTTCAGTCTGTTTAGAATTGTACAAGAAGAAGTGTACACCTCAATTCATTCTGTTCACTCAATCAAAACTCTGCAATCAAATTCTACAAATTCTTACATATTTTCATAATAATCATTCATTCATAAATGTACTCCTTTTAATTAATTCCTTGGAAAATCCTTACATTCTATGACGCAATTCCTGTTTGTTTTTGTACGCAATAATAGTTCAAATCGATCAGTGTGACTTGATTGATTTCGAACGACTACACTACAAAACGTGCCATTAGCTAGTTAATGATCTGATTGAAAATAGTTTTGAATGAATTTTGTCTGGTTTGGTTTGATTCGTAAAATATATATTCAACTTCTAGGAAAAGGAGTGCAACAACAACAACAAACGAGTTTCATTTACAATTTGAATTTCATCATCATCGTCATCATTCCACAAACTCCAGACAACTCTCAACATATGCAAATCTACTCTTCATGGCTCATCTCTGAATTTTTCTTTTTACATTTTATACGAGGAGGAAGAAGAAGCAGAAACATTAGTGGAAAGTAGACGTTGAACAACAGTCAATGTTGGAGAGTGGGGATGGTTATGAAATTTGATACCTCGATGAAGCAGACTTTTGAGTGAGTGCAAGATTAATCTTATTTTGGCTGTTGTTGTTGTTGTTGGACTTTGAATTCTGCCGAACTCTGTTTCGCCTCTGTCTGTTGCATTTTCGCTTGATTGAATTCCATTGCAGACATTTGCGTCTTTATCTTCTTGTTCTTGCGTTCTTCTTCAATTTCAAGTCACTAGGCCATTTTTCGTTCTGCATGAAGATGATGATGATGACTTCTTCCCTTTGACCTTTAGTTGGGTGCCTTCACTCTCATTGGCTGTTTGTTGTTTTTGTGACATTTTATGGACATTTTCTGAAACGGAAAATCTCAATTCTCATCTGAATCATCATCATGATGCTTTTCCTCTCAACAACTCAATCTCTAAATCTCAATTCATTCACCATTTCATCATCATCATCATCTTTATTTGTGATATTATCTTATTGTCTCGCCATCATCGCCTCATCACTCGTCAGCGCTCAAGGAAATTGTTGGAAGGATCTGTCCAATTCGGGTAAACATGAATTCAAGTTAGCGTGTACAATCGATGGCAATTTTAAGGTAATTTATTAATCATTAAATCATATTTTTAATAAATAAAATTAAAAATATTATTTTACAGCCAATTCAGTGTGAAGAGAATACCAAGTACTGTTTTTGTGTGGATGAAATGACTGGGAAGTACACGGGCTCATTGGTAATTCGATTATTATTTATTGTTGATTGTTTTATTGTTTTGTTTTATAATTTAGACTCAAATGAATCAAGTTGTGGATTGTAACATTAAAAAGGCCGAACAGCACAAAGTGAATTCGTATCGTAGGAGAAAGCCAAAAGAATCGCCCAAAAATCGCGGCTCCCGTGGCGATCGTTGTAATGCGTCTCAACGCTTTTCGCAAATTGAGTTTCTGATTGGTTCATTCCGAATAAACATGACGAATGACCTGAAGGACAGTCTCAATTCGGACAAGTCGCAACCACCACAAACATCACCAGCCCGTCCACAAACAGTCTTGGGCCTTCGTCGACCGGATCCACCTTCCATAACTCCAACTCCACCCGCATCAGGAGGATTTCAGCGTTTTCCCCTGGGCATTCAACCACGTCGACTCAAACGCTCATCCACGAACCAACAACGATCAGAATCGATTCTAGAATGGAAATTCGAACGATTAGATGTGAACTATGACAGAAAAATATCACAGGAAGAACTTTTACCTTTGGTTGAGTTTTCGCGAAAGTCAATGCCAATGTTGGCCGGTTGTGCAAATTCGTTTATGGTGTTCTGTGATGCAAACAAGGACTCGTACATCAGCAGAAGTGAACTGTTCTACTGCTTCAATCCGTCCAATACGGTCCAGCTGCAGAATGGACTCAAGCAGAGTAGGAGAAAGAATCCGGAGGTTCGTGTTTTTGGGGATGATCAGTTGAAATATTCTTATTAATTTCTATTTAATATAGACTTTTGCAGTGCCTGTGCAAGTTCCGCCTCAGGTCGAACAGCCCGAACAACCAGCACCGATCAGTAGTAGTAGCAGTAGTAATAGAGTTGGTTGGTCTGGTTGGCCTTCAATATTGAAAAATTCTACTGAAAATGTTGGAAAGAATCTAACTCGACTCGACTGTTTGATCACTCGTTCGAATCTGCTCGAGTCGGTGAAGCACTCGAGTGAGAGGGGCGGAAGTGACATTCCCGCCTATCTCATACCAAAGTGCACTACTGATGGCTACTACGAACCGGTTCAGTGCAGTGTTGATATGCATTTCTGTTGGTGTGTCAGTAAAATCACGGGAGAGACAATTAAACCGATTCTGGTGAGTTTGTTGTTGTTGTTTTCTTAGTTCAAATTATTAAGTTCATTTATACTTTAGCCAAGCATGACACAAGATCCAAATTTCTCCTGTGACAACATTGCCCGAGTCTGTACTCAAAAGCGTCGATTCAAATTTCACCAGAATTTCCGTGCCCTATTGGGCCAATCGAGCCTATCCTGTGAGTCTGTATTCGATCAAATCGATTCACTCGCCCGCGATCAGTCGATTGACAAGCACGAGTGGAAGGCATTCAAGAAGGAATGGAAATACAAAATACCTAAACAAATGCGCAAATGCATCAACACTGAGATGCCCTACTGTGACCTGAATGGTGACAAGTCAATGTCACGTGACGAGTGGGTCAACTGTTGTAATAATAATGTGAGGCGGAAGGAAGACGGCTCAGATGTGCCTCACAGAGCCAAACATGGCTCCAAAAGGGGCCGGCGACCTTCATCGTACCAATTCAATAACAACTCCAACTCTGCTGGTAATAGTAAAGTTGCGGAAGTGTACCTCGAGAAGCGCAATCGACCTCGACAGGGCAAAAATCCATTGAGTATTCTGACATGAACATGAATGCGCAATATGATTCATATTATACATTATTTCCGGTGCCATTTTTCAATATACTTTTCTATAATCTGTATACTAATCAACATACTCACATTATTAATCTTGTCTTAATCTGTATATGTTTTTGTTTTTGTAATACTCATTATATACTTTATGTATTAAAACATTCAAATATAATTTTGGTAATTATTTAGTAGCTCATTATCGAATAAGATCACTATCGATATTGTCGTTCATCATTTGCTTATCTACATAAAAATGTTTTGTGTTTGTATTCGCGTTATATATTTTTTCGTCTGTTAATGACAGTCGGTGATGAGTCACTCGATTGTCTCCCATCATAATCGCTCCGACTCGATTCACTCGAATGGAACTTTCCAAAATGGTTAAGTTATACATGAAATATTACACGAATTTACTCACGAATTTTGTTGTTGTTGCAATCCAACCAAAAACAGGCTTCTTATCTCACCGCTCACATCGTTCTCAGTACTCAGCAGTACATCAGCTCAAAACGTTGCTCGATTGGCCATTTGCAGACGGACGAAAATCCCACCGACCAGTGTTTGGTCAATTTGTTTGTATGGTTTCACTTATTGCCAGTTGGGTGCAGCATGCACTTTAGTTACACACTGTGAACACCCAGTGACAAGTGACCGGTAGGAGTTTTGCCCGTAGGCACATGACCACAAATGGTGGGAGAGACAATGTGAGCGAACTGGTGAGATGGTGGTGGTGGTGAGGGAGGCAGAGAACGAAAAGGAGGAAGAAGATGAACAAGAGGAAACAATCAGATGATGACGACAATGATGACAGATCTTCAAGATGTCCGGCACACTTACAAACATCAACTTGCGTCATCAACGGGGGTTTTCTTATTCTACTTCAAACCAAAACGAAACACAATTGCGTCATGACAATCAACAATTTGAAAAACACTCAAACAACATTTCATCTATAAACAGAAAACAATTAGTATTATTAATATTTAAAACAATTAAACAACAAAACAAACAATGAAATTATTATTATTAAAAGTCATTGTTTGCTCAATTATTATAAATAGAACACGAAAAGTTGATTGGTTATTTTAAGCGGTTCAAATATGGTTAATTGATGTTCAATCTAATTTTGGTAGCAAAAAACAATGTTCCGTAAAACAATGAAGACAACAAACAAACCTCAACAACCGCAACCTAAACTCAAAATGACTCGAGTTTGTTGATATGATCACGATTTGACCAACGAACTGACTCAAGAGGAAAAAAGAAAAGAAAAAGGATATACAAGGAAGTGCTCTTCTTCTGGTCTTGGAAAAGTACCGAAACCTAATTTTAAAAGAAGAAAGAGGAAGGATGGAGACTCGATGAATGACACACAAGAGTACACCAACAAAGTAACAGAGTTTCCCCTTCCATTGGGACACTGAGAGACTGACACACAAGTCCACTCTTCTCGGTTTACGTGGTTCAACTGTCACCCACAAAGTAATGTCATGTATACTTTACATAGTTGTGGTGGTGGTTGATGGTTATGGTTCATCACCATAAATCACATACAACGTCGTACATTTGAGTATCGTATAGAACACACAACATAATACATATGCAAACCAAAGTCGGCGCGGTGCCATTATCAACTTGATTACGATTGCTGTACGATTTCAAAGGATCGAGTCTCGTCTCCGAGTCATCATCATCTTTTCTCGCGTCTTCTTCTTCTGATGAATCGTTGTCAAATATTTGAACGATCTGAGTTTGTATGTGTAGATGTGTTCGAATGTGATTATCATTAGAAAAGGAGAAGATGAAGAAGAAGGGGGAGGGAAATTATCATCAAACATGGCGGCAACGATCGACTGGCCTGTTGAAAGTGAGAACACATATGAGATGGCCGCTGATGCTGCTGCTGCTGATCGAGACCGCGAGACCGACACCACCGAACCAACCAAACTGTATGGTGATGATGTTCATGGTGTGTAGGACACTGTCTGTTTAGTAGAGTTCGACACATCAACTCAGTCAGTCAGTCGGTCGGTCCGTTTTGGTAGAAGTGGTCACATAATCGTCATAACTTGTTTGTTTTGCTGTCACCACCACACCAACCACATCGAACATCACTACTATACACAACATTCATATTATCGACTGACAATCGTCAATGGACACACAAAACGTTGTCGAAGTAGTAGTAGTGGTTCGAAATTGACTGTGTCGAAGGGAAAACGGTACCACCATACTATCCTTTGGATCAAGTTCCTCGAGTGTACTTGTTCACTTTCCCCTTAGACATACAGAAAGACCGAAAGGGGAAAGTGAACAAACAGAAGTGAAGGGAACTTTGACAAAAAGCTCATAGTTTTTCCCCTTTTATCTCTCTCTCCCTCGTTCGGTCAGTTTTTCCCTTCTTCTTCTACCTCTTCTTCTTTTACTTCGACTTCTTCCCTGAAGATACTTGAAGTTCTTCCTTGGTGCACTTTTAACGACACACACACCACACCACCACATTATGATTATCAATGACATACAAACCGAAGGCAATACAAACGTTGTTATATACAGTTAGGTTGATTGGTTAGGTTGATGATGATAATGTGCTTGTGTGGTTATGCTTGATGCCACTACTGTACGGTTGAGTACACTTACACATGGACACTAACCACGAACACATACACGAACACACAGACACGTACCAAATGGCATTCGATCAGATCGATTGATTTCGAGGTTTTCGAGGCACAACTTGCAACAGCTTGCACAAATAGCAACACAACACAAAGCCAGCAGCAACAAGTTGTCTGGTTCGATTGTGAAGCGAAAATAGTCGCAGCCACTAACTAACCATTAACTCCATCAAGCATCATCATCAACCATTGGTTTAGTTGGCCAACCTAGTGGTACAATCATAACGTTTTATACCTGTCAGACCGGTGTGTCAATATATCGTATGTTCAATGTATGTTCGAGAGAGTTCGTCATCTGTGATGTTATGTCTAGCATGGTCGCACTTGAACCACAAACATACATGAACACATACCACACCACCAGGATGTGTTCGATTGATCAATTTCGAATCGAACACAGTCAACATTGATCATCAACATAGGATGTACGGGATGTACTGAGTTTGGAATGCATACACAATGAATCATGGTGATGATATAACATGTTAGTTAAGAGTGCACAGATCGAGTGATGTGATGTGATTTGGCGAACCAAGTTTGGTTGCATATTTGCCATTCGAATGTGAATGATGCTAAGTGAATGTACTGCTAATGCACTTGTCGCTGTGTAATATGATCGAATGCATACCACGGCAAATGATGCGTGCATAGAGTGTGAGATTCATCGACTGTGAGATAATAATATAATTCGAACCAACAGTAAATGGCACGACTTGATAAGGCTTGTTCATTCATTGATTGATTGGCTAGTTGAGTAAAGAGAAACAGAAATAGAAAAAAACAAAAAGTTCGTTAGGTTCAGAGGACCTAGGGATAAGAAGTCTCGAAGAGCTATCCATAAATAACGAGACATGGAGGAAAGTTAATTGATTATATGAATAGCTCGTTAGTGCGGAACTTCTCAAGCACAATTGTCATGGAATCTAAAAAAAGTCAAAATTGGAACTCTCGTCGGAAAAAAAGAATGACCAATGACTTGTCAATTTCAATTAACTTGAGCTCTGTTTTCATTTGTGTGTCTGTTATGTAAACAAGCGATCAAGTGAATGAAGTCGTTCACATTTGCTAGTAATCCTTCATCAAAACATCATTAATCAATCAATGAATATGTCGAAACACTCATTCATTCACTCACTCAATTCACTTACTCACTTCACTTGTTCACATACACAGGCGATGACAAGTGTGTTTCGACATATTTGGCACACACGCAAATCACTCAAGTTCACACCACTCTTGGTCAATTTGTACGGTGCCCATAATTTGTTACACATTTGCTAGCACATATGATTACTAATTAAGCTAATACACCGAGAGAGATACATTCGAGATATGTCTGAGACGCCCTGAGGGGTGAAACGATATTTAGTTACTAAGAAGGTAGTTAGTTACTAAGGAGGGGTAAGCAATCAAGTCTGTATGTCTAGATGATATCATCGTCAATACACTAAAGGAACAAAAATGCAAGTACAAATGTCTGTTTCGTATTGAGTATGAAAAGATAATCGATTACGATTAGCATTAACTCAAACTGGCTAATAATAGCGCTTTTCCAGCGAAAACGAGAGGGGATGGGAAGAAGGCGAAAAGTCGAGTTATATAACAACCAACACTCAACACAATCGTGATAATGATTCAATTGAACGGACTACTCGCGATTTTCCCCCTTTCAAGGGCAAACTGTTCTTCTCAATTTGGGAAAATGATTCGTATTACTATGATTATTTGATTATTACTGTTATTGATGGTGACTAACGATTTGATCTGTTTGTAATAATGAATACGTTATATATGAATGGTTAATAGAAGATTGACTAGGAATTCCGTTTGAACGGTTTCAAAACGAAACTCGAGGTATAAAAAGGCAAAACATAATTCAGTTTGACTAAACCTAAAAGAACCTTCAAACTAAAATGCTCAACCACTGTTTGCTCAACAGCTAAAAATCATGTTAGACCTTAACGAAATAAATAGTAAAGATATCAAAGGACAAAACTGTAAATCATTTGAACAAACAAATCAGTTTGGATCAAAATCAAATTAAATCCACTTTACCTTGAATTTCGATTTGAAGTTTGTGTCTTGAAATGCACTTTTTCTCCATCTTCAGATCTAAACAAAAAAAAAGTGGCTGATCAGAATGATGATGATCACATCAAGTTTGAGCAGCAGCAGAAGAAGAAGCAGCAGCACGTTGTCCAGCACAAATGTCAAATATCGTTGTCGATCAGCTGTGTCGCTTAAATATTCGAAAGTGATCGTAAAGATCGTCTTGAGATTTGACAAGTCGAGAACGCGCATTTCGTTCAAAGTTCGAACGTGGTCTTCTAACGGTGGTGGTCGATCGAGGATCTGTTCTGTGGGCTAACGTTTTGAATAATATTGGCGACTACTTGACTGCATGCTTGATAAGCGGGACTATTTGAGTGTGAGTGTGTGCTTCAATACGAGAAAGAGAGTCTTCGATCGAGCCGAGGCAGCAACTCGATCTGATCAATCGACTTTGTCGTTGGTGGTGGTGGTGATGAAGAGGCAGAAAGAGCAAGACCGCTAGCGGACAAAACCAAACAAGACAAACAACAAACAAAATTAAATTAAATTACACTTGTGAGTGAGTGAGAGAGTGAGCAGTGGCCAGAGTGCGAGAGTGCAAATGGAGAGTGTTCGATGATGATGGCACATTCGACAGAGATTGATTTGACTGAGTGCTGTGTGCTGTGTGACACTAACTCAACGAACGGACCGATGGACTCACTCACTACTCACAACTTACTGCCAATCGAGTGATAGCGTTCTGATAGATTGACGATCGCGATTGGATGAGCTGTGAGGTAGTGGTGCTGGTGGTGCTGGTGGTGATCATGATGGTGGTGATGGTGGACGTGTGCAATGTGTGATGTGATCCGACTGTGAGATGATTTTGTTGTTGTTCGATTGGTACGATGATCATGATGGTGATCACCATCATCAAACTCGGTCCATAGTGATACGACCGTACGTTTTGTTTGACCAAGCTGATGGTGATGATGATGATGATTACGAGTGTACTTGTGACCATTCAATTATGATATGACAGAGTGGTCGATGAGGTCACTTGCAAGTCTGTGCATGTGCTTAATTGATCAGCAATTGACCTTTCGGGAATGCTGACAATTTGTGCTCGACTGTGTACTGCTGAGTTCGAGTGCACTAAAGAGAAAAGGGACATTTGATTTAGTAATATGAAAAAATTATAAAAAGGTTTGCAAAGTGATATGATTTATGACCGAAGGCGAGACGGTTAACAGGATGGTTGTCATGGAAAAAGATGGCTCTAATTCAATTACAAATAAAATATGTTTGATGTTTGAGTATGACACTTATTTTTAGTGACTGTAAAATGATTTATGGCAATTGATGTGATTTGGGAGTCCCACTTGGGACATTTGTTTAAAGTTCAAAGGTAAAAATATTTTAAACTTACTCAAAAGTAGACCACACACACAAATGTCAGCATAAATGTCATCAACCAACAAGCAATGTAACAATGTCTCATATTATCTATTGAGGTTTGTAGACAGGACATTCAAATTCAGGTGAGCGCAGTGTCTGGAAACTTGAGTGTTATCGATGGCCACACCAAAAACAGAACATGAACAGATGAGTGACGAATGTGTCGATGAAAACGTCAATGAAAAAGTAAGTAAGTAAGGATTGGCTCGGGGTCCTGTTCGGACAGTAAAAACTGTGAGCTGAGACTTGTGACAGTGATCGTCGTCACTTTATGTTGTCGTTTGTTTGATAAATTCTCACTCACTCGCGTAAGGACACAGAGTGGATCTCGTCTCCTCAGTCTCAGTAAGTCAGTCACAGTCACAGCATTCGAAAACACTCCCTAGAATGAGGTGTTGTTCGCGATATGTACAAATGCAAACAGACAGACACTTGTCAGTGCATACAATATATACTGCAGTCACACATCCACACGAGGCGATAATGATATGCACGACATATGTGGACAGAGGATGTTCGCTAAATAATCGTACAAAATCATTAACTTTCAAAATAGGGAAAAATCGCAAAACTTTCTGAACAATTACAATTTGATGTAGATGACATCCAACTGCAGCATGCACACACTCAAACTCAGTAGTCTAGTGTGGTAGAGTCCGTCACACGCAAGTCTGTAATTAACCACTTGTTGGATATATTTTGGTGGGTGTTTCAGAAATTAACCAAAAATTTCCTCAAATTGTATCGTAAATAGTAGATAGTAAAAATAATTTGTCTACAAACTAACTGAACAACACAACACACACAAATGTACCTGTTCATCTGCATATTATAAAGTCAAATATTTACCTAAACAAAGTGACTCTCGATGTCACTAACACAGACAGGAAAAATATTAGCAAAATAATATAAAATGACATTTGCTCGTGAAAGGTTTGCTTTTGTTTCATTGAAAATCGTACAAGCCAAACATATGTGAAAACGCTTTACTGAGGACACATAATTTGAATTCCTGGAATTGATTAGATTATTACTGGACTTATTGCTTACTGTCTTCCGTGTGATTATTAGTAGTTGATATAATCATTGTCATTACTAACACATTTACTAGCACATTATCGTTATATTACACTTTACTGGTATATGGACAGTATGTCGACATATGTCTGACAGAGTGCAATACCATCCGACGGATGATGATCACGATCGCGTCTTATACACACGCTCAACTGGTTAAGTTGGGTTAGGTTAGTGTGCTTTTGATGTGATTATTGTTGCTTCCAATTCTCGGAAAAAAGTGCAGTCAACCTAACCTAACCTCTTTCTGTGTGTGGCACAAAGGAAAAGGTTATTTCATTGTGGGAGAGCAATCGTCATCGTCAAACAATTTTTTTCTAGTAAATAATACATGCAAATAGGGTAGGGTTAAAGTTTTGCTATTTGATAATAGATATTGTGCTTTGCTTTAGTGTACAAAATATTTATGCTTATCATGGACATTGAGTTCAAATATTTAAGATAAGAAATTTATGATTTGAACTTACTTGGAGTTGTTGTTGTTTTGTTGCTTTGCACTGTTTTAAGTGTTTTGACTTTTTGGTTTTGCAATCATTTTTGCTGTCATATTATCATCGATTGATGACTTGATAAGTGTTTTTGATTTTACGATGTACATTGGCATTGTGGCAAGTGGATGAAATCGTCACTTTTGGGGTCATATTGACTCTGAGTTGGTCTGGTTTGGCTTGGTTGCTGTGGTTTGTTAGTCGATCAAAAAACAAAACCATTAGACAGTCATTCACTTGTAAAAGCACATCCGTCGACCAATGCACAAACATGCTAAATGTCGAGACATTATTACTTGACTTTGCGGCAATACTTTGAAGCAAACACAGAAGGAGGAGGACAACAAACATCTCTCCGATCGATATGACACGACTCTGTTCGGGTTGTGAGAAACTAGAGGCAACAATTTTCTGTTTCTTCTTCCGAAATAATCTTAATCAGGATAATCATTGAGGTTATTACATCAACACTACCACAACACACAAACCAACTAACCAACACCAAACTAACTAACCATAAACTAGGTTTAAAGCAACAAATAACCGGAGAAATATTAAATTGAGAGAAAAGCTAGAAAGGGTTTACTAACTAACTATAAAAAATAAAATAAAACTAAAAATCTAAAATATGCTAAAAATGTCGCTGTTGATACACTTTGAATAACCATTAGGGATGAGTGTACTTTGAATTCGACTTGTTGATTCAATTCAACCATCAACAAGTACTTCAACAAGTTACATACCAAACATGAAGATTTCAAATAGAAGAAAAAATAAACAAATCGAACTAAATTTGTCAAACTCGTCATACTCAAAATATATTTTGGTTAAACAAGATGAATGACGAAAAGAAATGACAAAGAAGAAATATTTTGTTACGTTCAAAAAAAGTCCTTTAAAGTTTACGACTTTATTTTCGTCACGACGAGGAAAAGAAAATATTCGGAGAAGTAGGAAAAATATTGTATATGCAAAATTAAAAGTATTTTCATAAAGTCACATAAACATTCAAAATTCAAGGAAAAACGTCACACACGAGTCATAAAGCACAAACGTATATACGTTATTTAAATTAGGTCTTTTGATGTCACTGTGATCATTGAAATCGTTTTCAAACACTTTCTTTTGTACAATCTTCTTCAATCTTTATTATTTCGAAAAACCACGACAAAGTAAAAAAGATTTCTTAGTACGAAAACTCTCACAAACAGTTGTAATGTTCGTTTGTTCAATGTGTGTGCGAAAAGTATTGCCACAAAGCACGAACAAGAAGAAGAAACAAATGAAGAATGATGATGATGACTTGCTTGGTTGGTTTTTCGGTTTTTCTCTGAAATAGCCTTCTTCAAGGAGTAGTACTCAAAAGTAGTGACTATAGTGAGTTGTACAATTTTGTTGTTCAGTAAAGAAAGTAGCTGTACAACTTACAAGATGGAGATCAAGTTGAATTCGAAGAAGAAGAAGAGGCAGTGTAGTACGTGTACAAAGATACTCAAGCACAAAATGGTAAACAACTTTTTCTTTCTTCAACACCGAATGAAGAAAAGAACCTTCAAAAAGTCAATGTGTGATTATGTAGATGTGAGATGTAATGTAGAGGTTCGTTGAATTCGTTGAATAATATTATTATATTATAAGCGGAAAAAGGAAAAGTGAAAGTATAAAACTAACCTTCGGATTTTGCATCAAACTTACACAAAAGAGAATGATGAATATCAATAAAAGATTTTAAATCAGATCGTATAACAGGAACTAGGAACTGTACTTTGTGGACAGGAACTTTTTGACAACAACAATTTCAAGCACATACAATTTCGGTTTGCAAATTGTCAATTTGAGAAGGAAAAGTTCGCGTTTTGGACATTTTCGTTTACTCATGAACAATCTCAATAATAATTTTCTCACGAAATTGAACACAAATGACTCGTTCCTTTTTCATGTTTTTACCTCTTTGGTGCAGTCAAGAGTGGAACGATTTTGACGGTCTTTTCGACCATAAAAACTCGACAGTTTTCGTCTTTCTTCTTGTTGGTAAAGGTAAAATAGAAAGTAAGTAGATTTGCATTTCGTATATACGACTACTTGAACATTGAACATCCAACAAATGTCTTACCTCATCATATCTTGTGAGCCTTAACACCTAACCGTAATTGATTACTTGACTACTAAGTAGTAGTAGCACCTTTTTGCTCGTTGAACGTTGAATTCAGGTGTGGATACGTGTTTACAGAAAGTAAGAACATAACCACAACCGCTACTACACTCCACTCCATTTGT
Source organism: Rhizoglyphus robini (assembly GCA_023373905.1). Lineage (NCBI taxonomy): Eukaryota > Metazoa > Arthropoda > Arachnida > Sarcoptiformes > Acaridae > Rhizoglyphus > Rhizoglyphus robini. The sequence goes on from JAKIJQ010000020.1 coordinate 1,133,756, forward strand.
GTATTTTGATGGTGAGTTGTTGTTGTCGTCGCACCACCCTCGCACACGTAGACTAAGAAGGAATGAAGGAAAAGAACAGCATACCTGTCGACATTCATTTACCATTTAGACATTTAGCTTAGACTCATATAAATATTTTAGACATTTTTCCTGTAAATTTTTAACATTTTTAGTTGAGTTACTTTTTGAACAGTCACCTTTTACCGAATACAGTTTCGCTTCTTCAACTGTTGTCGTGTGTATTTTGATTGATATTTTAAGGGTTGAGTTGGGAAAAGAGGGGAAATTACAGGTAGATGTATAATTGATTGAAGAAAGCGTGTGCGTTCGCATATACTCCTACCTTGTTAGTATTAGATGGAAAGACAGGTAAGGCTTAAGTTAGTTTGTTAATTAGGGAAAGGGAAAATGTAATGATACATCAGAACATATTCAATGGTTTTGTTCATTGAATTTAAGAGTATAAGTGATTTATGAAATAATATTCAAATGAGGAAATAATTATACTGAATTTTGTCTGATATACAGTTAGCTTGTTGAAATTATTATTATGAGCTATAATTATGAGTTTAGATAATATTATAAAAGCATTATTATTATTATTATTATTATTGTGAATTGAGACATTATAACGAAAGTTGACAGATCTGTGCAAGAGTTTCACCACATTACAATTGTGATTAGTTGTAATTTCGAGAATTGGTCAAAATTGCGGATTTCCGTCAAAGTTTCAAAGTAAAGACAAAAAGACAAAATATCTGATGATTATAATTGAAATTACATTTAACTCTTAAAACTTAAGCCTTAAAACACGAAATTTTAATGCAAATTCAAAAATTAACGAGAATTTTGATTTCAAAGCAAAAAATGTCAAAGAAAATAACATTAATTATAAATTATGATGAGTTCACAATAAATCTAATTAAATTAAATTAATTAATTATAAAAATAATAATAAATTGCTTTAATTATATTTAAAGGTCAAATATTATTTTATCTTTCCAAACAAAAAATTCAAAATTAAATCCTGAGTAATGATCAATTAATTTGGGTCAATTAATTTGAAAATATTTCAGTTTGTCTTTTTAATATTTCATTTCATTTTGTACATGCACATTTAAAAGTCAATTAACCTTGCTCTAGTATGCACAATTATTGTTATTATCATTGGTCAGGTATGTAATTATGAAAATATATAAATGCAACCTAAATGCAAACTCTACATTTGGCCAATTCGCAATGATAATTATGATACAATACAGTTTTGTGGTTTGTGGTTTGATTGTTGGTTTGGAAAGTAAAGTTGGGGAAATTCCCTTTGTGGACACAAACTCGAGTCTTCTCTTGTTCTGTTAAATTAGAGTCTTCGTTAGTTAAGAAGAAAAAATGTCTTCAACATAATACGATAATTTGATAGTCTCACAGTCTTAATTATCCAATCGATATCTAATCATTCGAATGCCATTCAATCCTCTCCACTTAACAAGATCCTGTAATACAAAGAGCTTTCTCTTTTCTTTTTCGTTCGTTGCTAACTAATGAATATGTCATTGCCAATCAATCGAAACGAAACTAACAAGCTCTGTTCATAAAGTTTCCGTACATTGTATACGAACGGTCCTCAAACTTTTGCAATCGCCTAAAAGATTGGCTTATAGTTTGATTGAAAATTATTATTCGTAAGCAATAACAACAAGCCAAAACAAAACTCCCACAAGAAAGTCCTCAAACTATTTGTAGTAATTCTAAAGTTAACGCTTTATGTTGCAATCCAATCGTTAATGGAAGAGCGTAGCATACCGAACCGCTACTGTTGTCAATACATTTTTGTTTAATTACTCAGTGATTTATCCTCTTCCTCTTCAAAAGCGCGCATCCTTTTATATTATATTTAGTCGTTGTTGTTGTTGATTACTCATCATCATCCTCTTCTCCTGGTTAGTTAGTCGAACACGTACATGAGTCACTCAATCAGTCGGGCGTTCAGTTGGAGATGGTGGGATTTCTTGTCGGGTGAAATCATCACCACCGCCACTTGACGCAATCACTTTCGTTTAAAAAAGGAAAGAAAGACTATTAAGGGGTAAGTCTTTTCGTTGATAGTAAATATAGAAATATGTGCTGCTGTCTGTTTGTTAACACAAATGCGCGAGACTATTGCGTCATTGCCATTTGATCAACACTCGATTTGAGTTTGACAATTCACACCAAAAGGATGTTTTGAGAATTCGATTTTGAAGACGATTATTTCTACTCTACTCGGTTATCTGCTCTTTATTTTCTCTTTGTTTGTTTTTACTTTCAATGATCAATCAATTATTGACTTTTATTTTTGTTCACCGATAAATTAGCAGCCCCTAAAATTACCTCAATAAAATCAATATAATAAAATTAACCCACAAAATCCCAATACTATAATATGATTAAGTAATAGTTTGTTGAGAAAAATCGTGACTTGGAATTAAGCACACAGAAACATCAATAAACATTCAATAATGTTTGTAAATTTGGTGTATTTTCAAACCACTTCATTTAATATTATTAGGTAAACTCTAAAAGTAACTGTACTCCAGAGCAATTCATAAAAGTAGTAATAACATACAGAAACTTTAATGTTTATCTAATACGATATATACGAATAATATATTATTTTTAGATCACTCGTAGGTCTTTAAGTGTGATAGTAATATGACGCGTCTCGACGCAAATTAGCACCAAGTCCGCTAAATTTCGACTGAATTTAATTTACAGGTCAAATTAAGTGTACTCACACACGCACACACACAGCCAGGTATTAATTACATACCTATGAGTGTAGTATAGTGCTCATACTTATAGTTAAGTAGATAGCCTTTTAAAATGAGGTCTATTTATACATACACGGACACACACACAGGTAACACTTTATTTAGAGTTGAAGTCATAATTGTTTGGTTTGGCTTACCTGCCTACTGCCTTACTGAAGAGGAAGATGATTCGAGTGTAGGTAGCGTTCGAAAAGGTGAAATTATTAAGATATAATACACAAACCAAGTGTATAATCAATAGGTCTATTTAGTGTTGTGTAAATTGAATGGTTTGGTCCATTTAGACTTGGTTGTATAATTAAAATAAATAGGTTTTGCAGTGAAAGTATTGTGAATTGAAAATTGATTTCAAACACGCAATTGACGTGTGAATTTGGTTTATTTTTGTCTTGTGGAGATTAAAGGTGTTTGAATGTGCATTAAATTTGCATGCAAATATTTAGTTCAGACAACATTAAAATGCTAATTTTTAAATCATTGAATTTAAATAGGATTCAATTGAATAAGAAAATTAATTTTGAATAAATTGTGAATAAACTCAAAATTAAGGTACCAAACGATTCAAATCGACTCAATTCGTCATGAATGAATTTTTACTTTGAATGAGCTTTTTGGAATGCACATTTTGGCAACAATTCTAGATCGATTTTAACAAATGAGGGCACTAAGTTATGGAAAATTAAATTATCTAATAAGTAAACACAACATTTAAAAAAATAGTGATATTTAATAATGAGGTGATTTATAAATCTATAGATGAGGGATTGCTGCTCACTGCCGAAGGAACATGTCTTGAGTTTCTTGTCTTTCCACGGTTCTTTTTCTTGCTTACGCTTTTTGCAAGTTTTTTTTTTTTGATTATTCGTTTGATTTCCGTTTTGACAAGTTTATCTCATTCACCCAATTCTGTGGGACACAGTGGGAATCACGATTCGTGTACCAGTGAGTAACACTACGCTTTTCCCCTGTTTGCCTGTGTGCAATCACTTTTGGTTATTATATTATGTGTCACCACTCGTTGATTCATCACCTGAATCAATGCCTACTATCTCAACGCAACCGCACCTATCGTCTCCTCAACCGCTTCAAGAATCGCCCAAATTCAAGCCATCTTTTCACACACCAACCATCACCAGCCACAAACAACACCGACCGCGAGTCAATTCCAAGAAAACATTGAAACTTTTTCGACATATGTGCTTTCTTGACCTTTGATCCTTTTCATATGCCGTCCACACTACGCATGTACACTGAACTCTCTCACGGTCGAAATCAACAACACAAAACAGCTCACTCGATTGCTGCTCACTGCCGAAGGAACATGTCTTGAGTTTCTTGTCTTTCTACGGTTCTTTTTCTTGCTTACGCTTTTTGCAAGTTTTTTTTTTGATTATTCGTTTGATTTCCGTTTTGACAAGTTTATCTCATTCACCCAATTCTGTGGGACACAGTGGGAATCACGATTCGTGTACCAGTGAGTAACACTACGCTTTTCCCCTGTTTGCCTGTGTGCAATCACTTTTGGTTATTATATTATGTGTCACCACTCGTTGATTCATCACCTGAATCAATGCCTACTATCTCAACGCAACCGCACCTATCGTCTCCTCAACCGCTTCAAGAATCGCCCAAATTCAAGCTATCTTTTCACACACCAACCATCACCAGCCACAAACAACACCGACCGCGAGTCAATTCCAAGAAAACATTGAAACTTTTTCGACATATGTGCTTTCTTGACCTTTGATCCTTTTCATATGCCGTCCACACTACGCATGTACACTGAACTCTCTCACGGTCGAAATCAACAACACAAAACAGCTCACTCGATTGCTGCTCACTGCCGAAGGAACATGTCTTGAGTTTCTTGTCTTTCTACGGTTCTTTTTCTTGCTTACGCTTTTTGCAAGTTTTTTTTTTGATTATTCGTTTGATTTCCGTTTTGACAAGTTTATCTCATTCACCCAATTCTGTGGGACACATTGGGAATCACGATTCGTGTACCAGTGAGTAACACTACGCTTTTCCCCTGTTTGCCTGTGTGCAATCACTTTTGGTTATTATATTATGTGTCACCACTCGTTGATTCATCACCTGAATCAATGCCTACTATCTCAACGCAACCGCACCTATCGTCTCCTCAACCGCTTCAAGAATCGCCCAAATTCAAGCCATCTTTTCACACACCAACCATCACCAGCCACAAACAACACCGACCGCGAGTCAATTCCAAGAAAACATTGAAACTTTTTCGACATATGTGCTTTCTTGACCTTTGATCCTTTTCATATGCCGTCCACACTACGCATGTACACTGAACTCTCTCACGGTCGAAATCAACAACACAAAACAGCTCACTCGATTGCTGCTCACTGCCGAAGGAACATGTCTTGAGTTTCTTGTCTTTCCACGGTTCTTTTTCTTGCTTACGCTTTTTGCAAGTTTTTTTTTTTTTTGATTATTCGTTTGATTTCCGTTTTGACAAGTTTATCTCATTCACCCAATTCTGTGGGACACAGTGGGAATCACGATTCGTGTACCAGTGAGTAACACTACGCTTTTCCCCTGTTTGCCTGTGTGCAATCACTTTTGGTTATTATATTATGTGTCACCACTCGTTGATTCATCACCTGAATCAATGCCTACTATCTCAACGCAACCGCACCTATCGTCTCCTCAACCGCTTCAAGAATCGCCCAAATTCAAGCCATCTTTTCACACACCAACCATCACCAGCCAAAAAAAAACCCCTCCCGCCCGCCCGAAATCCTCACTATTTCCACTACACTGTTCAACACAACTCAAATCAACCATTCGCAAATTTCGTTCTTCTGTCCTCCTGAATTTTTGCTGTTTTGCTGATGTATTTACGAAGAAAGAAACAATTGGTACCCCCATTCCTTTTAGCCCACTATCCCTCTCCCCGTCTTACCGATCCTGTCATTTCACATTTTATTAGAATTGCTTTCAGTCTTGTTCATAGTATTTATAGGACGAATACTCGTTTGCATTTATCAGTTTTAATTTGCAGATGTTTTGATCAATTTGAGTATTTTTATGATTTTCGGTCCATACTGTTTAGTCATTTGGACTTGATTATATACCATTTTGTCTGATTTATTTGATTTACAGATATTTTGATCAATTTAAGTCTTTACATGACTCTCGGTCCATTTTGATTAGTCATTTGGACTTTATTATATAACATTTTGTCTGATTTAATTGATTTACAGATATTTTGATCAATTTGAGTCTTTACATGACTCTCGGTCCATTTTTATTAATCATTTGGACTTTATTATATAACATTTTGTCTGATTTAATTGATTTACAGATATTTTGATCAATTTGAGTCTTTACATGACTCTCGGTCCATTTTGATTAGTCATTTGGACTTGATTATATAACATTTTGTCTGATTTAATTGATTTACAGATATTTTGATCAATTTGAGTCTTTACATGACTCTCGGTCCATTTTGATTAGTCATTTGGACTTTATTATATAACATTTTTGTCTGATTTATTTGATTTACAGATATTTTGATCAATTTGAGTCTTTACATGACTCTCGGTCCATTTTGATTAGTCATTTGGACTTTATTATATAACATTTTGTCTGATTTAATTGATTTACAGATATTTTGATCAATTTGAGTCTTTACATGACTCTCGGTCCATTTTGATTAGTCATTTGGACTTTATTATATAACATTTTGTCTGATTTAATTGATTTACAGATATTTTGATCAATTTGAGTCTTTACATGACTCTCGGTCCATTTTGATTAGTCATTTGGACTTTATTATATAACATTTTTTCTGATTTATTTGATTTACAGATATTTTGATCAATTTGAGTCTTTACATGACTCTCGGTCCATTTTGATTAGTCATTTGGACTTTATTATATAACATTTTGTCTGATTTATTTGATTTACAGATATTTTGATCAATTTGAGTCTTTACATGACTCTCGGTCCATTTTGATTGGTCATTTGGACTTGATTATATAACATTTTGTCTGATTTATTTGATTTACAGATATTTTGATCAATTTGAGTCTTTACATGACTCTCGGTCCATTTTGATTAGTCATTTGGACTTGATTATATAACATTTTGTCTGTTTTATTTGATTTACAGATATTTTGATCAAAATGATAATGTAATAATGACTCTCAGTACCTGATGGTTAGTCTTTTGTGTTAGATTTTTTGTTTTACTCTTGATTGACTTGATCCAGAAGCAATTCCCCTTCCATCTCCCCTTTTGACGGCCAATTTCACATCATTTTCGCTATCAATCTCTCATGAAGTAATACCTGCAATATCACCAAGTTAATTTCTGTAATTCAAGCTTCAAGCCACTCTATTGTTAACTTCCACAATTTATAAACTGTCACACACGAAGCCATCAGAAGCCATCAACCATCAAGCATATGACAGATCTTACAAATCTGTTATAACAGTTATTATATACATCGATATATTTTAACTGACCACTCAATTTAGTCTCTCATTTTAGTCTCTCAATTTAGTCTCTCATTCACTCTCCATTTAGTCTCTCACTTTAGTCTCTCACTTTATCCGCTCTGGTACGGTAAGCTGTACCTGTGCAACACTAGATTGTTGTGTAATGTCGTCTAGTGCTTAGTCTCTCACTTTAGACTCTCATTTTAGTCTCTCAATTGTATTATAAACGACAACCCGCATGAGAAGTTTGTTTTATTTTTTTTTTACAAATTTTAAATGCAATAAATAAATAAATCTATAGATGAGAAAATTCAATTTTTACTTTATTTCTGACTTAGACTTTAAGACACTGAAAATGTGAAGTTAAATCCAAAAAAACTTAATAAGTCGAATATTTAGTTCATTTAGTTTTCTTCAATTTAACTATTTTAGTTAACGAGCAATTGTCAAACTAGAAACTAGAAATTGATCATAAATGAGCGTTAAAAAGACATGTTAATACAGTCAAAATGAATTTGAATCAAATTGAGCCGATTTGAATCGTGTCTCCTTTTAAATGGATAATTTCAAAAGTAATGAATTGCCAATTGTGATATTAATTTGCATGTGAAAATTATTTCTGAATAAATTGAAAATTAAAACAATTCAAAAGTTGTCAATTTGGAATTTAATATGAAATTAATTTTTTTTTTCAATCAGTTGATTTCCGATGTTGTTAATTGTCTTGGAACCATTTTTTATTGCATTTTTATTTGTTTTTCCGAAAAAAATTGTGTCAATTGATCAATTGGCCACAGTGATGAGTGATGAACATTTGGCTCGTCAACATTTGATTACCATTTGATCATTACCACGATTTGTTTGGTTTATTTGTGTCCGGGCGCCAAAGTTTCCCCTCAAAATGTTTGTATTTGATATATTTTTGGCATTATATGATTGAACAGTGTAGAGTACAGTTGGAGAGGATAATTTCGTTGGACGCACGTCAGGCGTCTGACGCCCGGCGCCATCACGGTACTACCTCTCTCATACTACTCATACCATACCATCAATAATAATGATCATCATCATCATCAATCGTACGTTCACTTTTTTGTCATGCTTATTTGTAACTCCAAGAAAAGCAAGAAACAAGTGAGTGGTTAAGGGCAACTTTGAGTGCTCAGTGTAATCAATAATTGAGTTAACAGGTTACTGGGTTAGGCTCACTGCAGTGCACTCGGCTTCTGTTTTAGTGCTCGGAAGAAAAAAAGAGAAAACTCTCATAGAGAGGTTATTCACAGGCACATGCAACGGAAAAAGCGGTTACCCGGGTAGGCGGGTAATAATAATAAACATACAAACATGCACTTGCACTCGGTGTTGAGAGCGCGAAGATCGACACTGCAACGCCAATTACCGACTGACCGGCAATGGGAAAGGTTGTTTTGCCGCTAAATTCATTTATTTATTTATATATTTAACTTGGTGCAAATTTATGTGAAATTCTAATGTGTGACACTAATGTGCTAATTAATCATATATAAATTAATCAAATATAAATATAAATTAATGAAACAAAATGCCTCCAATTTTGGATGAAATTGAATTTACCTCTTCACTCACAACAACCAAAACATCATCTCTTGATCCAAATTTGATATTAATTCTACTGATTTGTGCACTTTTTCTCGCATTTTATTTTTGGTATAAAAGTCAACTGAATGAAGTGTTGAAGAGGTGTGAGTGTGGTCATGCTGGAAAAGGTGGTTTGAAGGATGAGTGGGGACTGTTAAAGGATAAAACTGTGCTCATTACTGGCGGGAATGAAGGAATTGGTGCTGAATTGGCTAAAGATTTGGCGAGAAGAGGTGAGTTGTGATGTTTATTTTATTTTAATTCTCTTAATAATTCACTTGATTTCATTTTCATAATTTTTTATTTAAATTCCTTTTACTCATTTAATTCATGTAAATTCGATTTAATTTCATTATTTTTTAATTCTTTTAATTCACTTCATTTTCTTTGCTCAGCTCACTCTCTTAATTTCCTATGCTTAAACTTTCTCTTAAACTCCGAAATTAGCTTAAATTATCATGACATGATATCTATAATCTATAATTTAATCTTTAATTTTTTATTTCTGTATATTCTATTATATTATTCTATCAATTCAATTAAATTCTCAGCTAATCTTTCGATTCTCAAAATTTGTTACGCTCAACTTCTTCTTTTAAATTCCCTTTCTCATTTAGATTTTCAATTTCAGATTTCCTTTTAATCTCTTTATTTTTATCTTTAAAATTCTCCTAATTCTCTTAATTTCTTTCACTTAACTAATTTTCTATTAATTAATTATTTAAATTATTTTTAAATTTATCCTTTTCTCTTTAGGAGCTCGCATTGTTCTACTCTGTCGCGACACAGAAAAAGCTAAACTCATCTCCGAATCACTAATTGCAGAAAACCCCACCGCGCAAGTGTCCATCCAGCACATAGACCTCGCCTCCCTCACCTCAGTTCGAATTTGTGCATCCGAAATTCTTCAAACCGAACGACGCATCGATGCTGTCATTCACTGTGCATCCGTCGCCTACATTCAGCAGCACACCAAATCGATTGATGGAAACGAACTGCACTTGGCCACCAATTACTTTGGTCCATTTCTGTTGAACAGTCTACTGATGGATCGAATGAAGCAGACAGCGAAACAATTTGGTTCGACAGTCAAAGTGATTCATCTTGGCTCGTGTATTCACAGAATCGGCAAAATTCATTTGCAGGAATTGAGTCTCAATGAGAAGTTGTACTCACCGGTGAAGGCTTATGCACAGAGTAAATTGGCCATCATTTTAGCTAATCGAGAATGGGCACGGAAACTCAAGTCGGATCAAGTCAACTTCTACACACTCGATCCTGGAGCATTCACCTGGACAAGCTCACCTCACTACGATCAACTGCCCGTGGTGATTGGTTACTTTATTGCGATTGCTAAATTCTTGTTTGGTCATTCAGCGAAACAAGTTGTGATGAACATTTTCCGACTTTTGGCCAACTCGGAACAGGTGGACTCACAAACAGGGTACTATTACCGTGGGAGTGAGCGGGTTAAACCGGCAACTCAAGCAATGGATGATAAGATGGCTAATAGTTTGTGGATCGAAACTATTAAAGTGTGCAACATTGAAGCGAGTGTATAAATTTATTAAGGTGATTTTTATCATGTTCGCAAATATAGTTTTTCCTATGACGGTTACGTCCATAATTACGATTTTTTACAATTAAAATTTTTTAATAAAATAAAAATAAATGTATCTGTAAATTTTAATATCAATTTCGTTGAATTATTCAAAAATTAACAGAAAAAGGCGCTTACAAATTCAAATTGCTATTAAACTAATGCGCCACTAGTGTGGAAATAGGTGGTAATGTTTCAGTTTGTTTTGATGTGATCAAATAGTCGCTTCCTTTGTGTCAGAAGGGTGTCTGACTCAGAAGGGTAATGTTTGTTTTTATTTTTTTGAGCAGAATCCAGAATTATGCTGAATACTACTCGTATCATTACTCAACGCTAGATCATCTGGGTGTATGAGATTTTTTGAAGGTATGAATGCATCATAAAAGAATGTTGTACTAATCTTATTTAATGTTTATTATTTACAGAAATACCTCTAAAATGACACCAAAGACGAAACGAGCTCGTATTATCGGGCCGGATCAAATCAGTACAGAATTAGTTGGCCATAAATCAAATATCTTAACAACCAAAATTGAGGCTATTTCTGACAAAGAATTAGTATTCATATTTTCTTTTCTTCCTTTGGCGGATCTTTACTCATCGCAACGAGTCAACTGTCGATGGCGTTGGCTCGTATTGAAAGCCTGTCAGGATCGAACCTCGCTTTCACTTACTCAAAAACGCTGGAACCAAACAACGGAGGGGCGACGCTTCGAAATCGCTCATCAATGGTACTTTTCGGACTATGCCACTCGGCACTGGGGCTTCGATCAGGATTGTTTGCGTGTGAACAGATCAATAGTTAAATCGAACCAAATTGAACGGATCGGTGCACTGTTTCCCAATTTGACTAAATTGGAACTGTACTTTGTGGACCATATTTCGATTGGCTATTTCGTGAAACTGATGAAACTGTGAGTATTATATTATTATATTATATTATATTTGGATTTGCCAGTTTTACTAATATGTTAGTATATTGCTTTAGCTATCCCAAACTGGAATGTCTCACCATTTTTAGTTCACCAGCCCAGCAAAAGGAATACCACTGTCTTTCCTTTTGGAACGCTCTACGTCCACTCGAGTCACTGCGCCATTTACGTCTTCCACTTGTCTATAAAGAGGAGTTGATTCGTATGCTCACCCACTGGGACATTGGCCAAATCACCAGTCGGCTCAATTCAATCTTCTACAAATGTAATCTCAGTTCAGATAATTATGAAGAAAGTTTGAACAAACTTTTACTTGACAAATTGTCCGATCGTGGGTTGCACATTGGCATTTACAGTTTGATCAAATTTCAGTGCTTAAAGTTGACCTTTGAGTATGCTCATATGTTGCCTGGAATGGTAAATGCGGTGACTCGATCCAGTTTATGCAATCGAAAGTATGCATGTGATCGTAATATAGTGACCGATGTGATCAACGATCAACTCGAATTTATTATTCAAAATGATGAACATTATGATTACACTCATCTCAATTTGGGCAAACCGGCAAATTCGAGTTTGTTTGTACTGCTGTCGAATTTATCAAAATTCCCATATCTCACTCACTTTCGCCTGTCCGCCCACCGTCGATTCGACTACTCAACCACCGATCTATTCTCACCTCAACTCTCACCAAATAATTACCGAACTAAATTGGACAATCTCACATTACCAACCGTTCACACCCTCAACCTGTACGGTTTCGCCATCTACCCATCATCGGGTTTATTTCTCTATTTACCGGTTATATTCCCAAATGTCCGAACACTGCATCTGGAGTACTGTCCACTGAACGATTGCACTGGCAAACGGACAAGTGCACGATGGTTGGCCAGAAGTTTACGACGATTCCCACAACTCACTCATGTCTATCACAATTATCGTTTAGTGGTGCGGTTGGATCGAAATGGAAATGGAGATAAGAAGGAATTGGAGAGAATGGTGGAGAAAATTGAAGATGAGATGTACAGATAAGGCGGACTATTTGCAAATTAACTAGTCTTAAGTGACGCCGTTGGCGTGAAGTCGGAGCTGCGGTATCGCGAACACATTTCCTTAGCAGTTTAGTCATCGACGAGCCATCAAAGTGAAGCTGACATAAAATTTGCAGAGCGATAGCCGTAATCCTGTACACCATGTCGTCTTTATTGATTCTTGAAATTTGATGTTTTTTAACAGATACACTGTATCTGATACAGTCAACAGTATGGAATTTAGTCAAAGGTTGACACAATCACACCTACTATGTGAATCACAGCACTCCTGTGTGGGTGTGTCTGTCACTGCACATCGGGCGTGCTGCATGGCATGTGTGCTTATCTGTTTTGCACTGCCACTGTGGACACTCGGTCCTTACACATTTCTATGCAAAATTTGATTTATTTTTTAAAAAATCGCTGTTCCATTGACCTTTGATTTTTATGGGCACTTGCACATCTTCACCCCAACCAGAACATTGTGTAAAATTTTCAGACCGATCCATTGAACGGGTATAGCCGAAACCGGTTACACAAGCTTTTTCCAATTGAGTCAACGCAGAGTCGTCACTCTACTTACTCGTTCGCTTCGCTCGCTCGACGTTCCGCTACGACAATTAAGATTTATATTCCTAAATGAAGTTTAAGTGAAATTTTGCAAAATGAAAATGATGAATTATAAATTGAATTAGTAGCTTAAACCAAACAAAATGAACTCTTTTTTTAAAATTCTATTTGAATTTTTTGTGCCATTAGGATGAAAATAGTGATAAAGTGCGACTTGGCTCACTTGAGTATTTACTATATACTTGAGTATTTACTGAGTAAATAATAGCCGAATTATATATGATTTTTCGCTCACAGAAATTCGCCGTGAAAGCCTTTTCTCTGAAACCAAACCAAAACTATGCATTCTTTAAATAACAAAAATTCATACAATTAAAGTATCCTAAAGGACACTCAAGGTATATTTTCATTTTGGTGAATTAATTTAAACTTATATAATTTGTTATTAGATTTTTCCCATATATCTCACTATGTCACATAAACGTTCTCAAGACGAGACTGATCATGAGGATTCTGTTTCGACTGAAGTTCCACCAATCTCATCACCAACTTGTGCCAGCATGCCTTCCAAGTCAATCGACGACCTTCCCGACATATGTTTCCTTGCAGTATTCAAGTACATTCCCTTGATTGAATTACTTCGTAACATTCGGCTAGTGAAGACTCGCTGGTCACAACTGGTACTAGCCGAACTGAATCGCCGTCGTTCGCTGGTGATTGTGGATGATCGCTATTTTGAACTATCAGACCTTCAGCTCGATCAGTATCAGAGTCATTTGATTGAGCACGTTCGACGAGATGATGGACTGACCTTTACCCCTTGGTCACGATTACCACAACTCGACTCTCTGAATTTGGTGGATAGGTCCACTCGGTACCCGGATGTTGACGACTATCGTTCATTGCATAATCAAGTTCCACCCGAAATGATCACCACACTCGTGGACAGTTTACCTCGAATCAGCAGTCTCACGGTGGTGCAACGGTTCTTTGATTTGTCCGCACTGGATCAAATTGTTCGGATGATTGATCACTGGCGGGGAGAGTTGGTTTCACTCAAACTTTATTTGAACCACGAGTACACATCTAATATGGATTATAGAGGATTACCAAATGGGGCACGTCCAGAGGAGCACAAGGCTCAATTGAAAGCACGAACTGTGGCACTGTTTGATTCGATCAATCAGGCTACATCACTCAAACACCTGAAACTCAAGTTGGTCAATTTCTCCAATTACAATTCTCCATTCACACCACCACCATTGACCATCCTCTTCCAGCTGAGTACTTTTCATTCAAACACTTTCAATGATAATCTCGGTGACGAACTGGTTCGCTATGCCTCGTCAAATGATGATCTGCAAATTGCTTCAAATGGTTCCACATTGAAATGTTTACTTGGAATCAATCGTGAATTTAGAGACAAATTTGTTTATATCAAAATTGAAGATTTCTACAATAGTATGGCAGACGATTTGAAGCTATTCTGCACTCGATTCACCTCACTTGTTCATCTGTCTATTACTAACCAACCCATGCCAGTGACCGAGTTGGCTCAATGTTTGACTAATATCAATCAACTCGTTCACCTGTCTGTGTCGGTGACCGTGCGTGAAGAATACACAGAACTGGCCCCTGATGAAATCATCCCAATTCCGTCAGTTCGACTGCTCACCATATTTCTCTGTATCCGATCTCACAAGACCGAACAACTTCATCTGCCTGAGCTGTTTCCCAATGTTGAGGTGCTCGACCTCGAAATTTTCTTTTCACAATGTCCTACCTGTGAATATTATATGTGCATGGTGCCTCCGGGAGATGATGTACTTCAGAAATGTGCTCAACTGGCACGTCGTCCCTTTCGACACTTCCCTCGACTGCACACCATTCAAATTGATGCTAACGAAACGATAGTATCATCAAATAAGAAAAGAATTATCACCAAAGATGAGTTGTGAAGTGTAATGATAAGTGTTTCGACAAGAGAAGATCTGATTGAGGTTTCCGAAAGTTGATTTGTTTGACCAATAAGACACTCAATGATGGTATTTGTATTTGGCTGGGTAATTTGACTTGTTTGTATTAATTTTGTTTCTTATTTTAGTGCCTGTTCACGACTGAATTCCAATGTCCACTCTCATTCAGCAGCAGCAACCTCTTGTTCAGCATGCCAGTGTCCAAGTTGGCTCAATGTTTGACTAGCCTCACTCAACTCGTTCATCTGTCTCTGTCGGTGTGGGCACATCACGATTTCAATGAACTTGCACCTGATCAAATCATCCCACTTCCATCAGTTCGACTGCTCATCATCATTCTCTTCATCCAAACTCACAAAACCGAACAACTTCATCTACCTGAACTGTTTCCCAATGTTGAGGTACTCAACCTCGTATGCCTCCCTATGGCATGTACCAAATGTGGATACGATGCATGTACGGGCCGTGGGGGACCTTTTCGACCCCAACTGTGTACTCTAATGGCACGTGGTCCCTTTCAACTTTTTCCTCGGCTGCACACCATTCAAATTGATGCTAACGATACGATAGTGGCATCTCTACCAAACAAAAAAAGAATTATTACAAGAGATGAGTTGTGAAGTGAAATGATAAATGTTTCGACAAGAGAAGATTTGAAGATTTCGAAAGTTTATTTGACCAATAAGACAATCATGGTATTTGTATTTGGCTGGGTAATTTGACTTGTTTGTATTAATTTTCTTTCTTTTAGTGAAGGTACATTTGAATGAACCGAACTTATTTGGCCGATCGAACATTACCATCGTTCACGTTCTCCATCTGTACGGTTTCGCCATTTCATCATCGGGATTTTTTCTTTATTTGCCTGTTATATTTCCGAATGTCCAAACACTGCATCTGGAGTATTGTCCACTGAGCGATTGCACTTTCAAGCAGACAAGTGCACGATGGTTGGCAAATAGTTTACTGTATTCTTCGACTCACTTTTGTCTATCACAATTATCATCTACGGTTGAATCGAAATGGAGATGAAGATAAGAAGGAATTGGTGAGAATGGTGGGGAAGATTGAAGATGAAATCACTATAATATAATATAATATCTCATGTACAGATTAAGATTGTATAAGACGGACGATTTTTACAAATTGAGATTTATATTCCTAAATGAAAAGATTGATTATAAATTGAATTAGTAACCTAACCCAAACAAAATGACTCTTTTTCAAACTTCTACTTGAACATTATGTGCCACTAAGGTGAAAGTAGTGGTAATCTGTTGAAGTGCGGCACTGCGGTGATCAAAACAACAACTCGTAGTTGACAGTTGACAAATTGTTTTTACTTGTCATTTGATTTATTTCTTCTCTAATCTTGTTTCACGATGCCTTCCAAGTCCTTCAATGACCTTCCCGATCTATGCCTTCTTTTAGTATTCAAACGCATCTCCTTGATTGAACTACTTCGTAACGTTCGGCTGGTGAACACTCGCTTGTCCCGATTGGTGCCAGCAGAACTGAATTGCCGTCGTTCACTGGTGATCGTGGATGATCGCATTTTTAATTTATCAAACCTTCAGCTGGATCAGTATCAGAGTCACTTGATTGAGCACGTTCGGCGAGATGATGGACTGACGCCTTGGTCACGATTACCACCAGTCGACTCTCTCAATTTGGTGAATCGAAATACTCGGTATTCGGATGTTGACAATGTTAGTCGTGTATTGCACAATCAAGTTCCACCCGAAATGATCACCACACTCGTGGACAGTTTATCTCGAATCCGCAGTCTCACGGTGGTACAACAATTCTCTGATTTGTCCGCATTGGATCAAATTGTCCGGATGATTGATCACTGGCGTGGAGAGTTGGTTTCACTGAAACTTTATTTGCAATTTATTCAGTATGAAAATAGAGGGTTACCAAATGGAGTAAGTTCAGGCGACCACAAAGCTCAACTAAATGGACGAACTGTGGCACTGTTTGATTCGATCAATCGAGCTACATCACTCAAACACCTGAAACTCAAGTTATACAATTTCTCCGATTACAATTCTCCAATCATACGACCACCATTGACTATCCTCTCCCAGCTGAGAACTTTCCATTCAAACACTTTCAATGATAATCCCGGTGACGAACTGGCTCTCTATGCCTCGTCAAATGGTGATCTACAAATTGCTTCAAATGGTTCCACATTGAAATGTTTACTTGGAATCAATCACGAATTTAGAGACAAATTTGTCTATGTCATACTTGAAGATTTCCACTATAGATTTGCTGACGATTTGAAACTATTCTGCACTCGATTCACCTCACTGGTTCATCTGTCTATTACTAATAATCACCACATGCCAGTGACCAAGTTAGCTCAATGTTTGACTAGCCTCACTCAACTCGTTCACCTGTCTCTGTCGGTTGAAGCACGTGAAGATTTCCAAGAACTGTCCCCTGATCAAATCACCCCAATTGCATCAGTCCGACTGCTCACCATAACTCTCATTATCCGATCTCATAACGTCACCGAACAACTTCAGCTGCCTAAATTGTTTCCCAATGTTGAGGTGCTCAACCTTGAAATTATCACTTGGCAATGTCCTGACTGTGGATATTATGTACGTATAAGGCATGAGGAAGATGATATACACCGGAAATGTGCTCAACTGGCACGTCGTCCCTTTCGACACTTTCCCCGACTGCACACAGTTCAAATTGATGCTAATGATTCGTCTTTCTTGTCATCTGCCGGAAAGTTTGAGAAAAGATTTATTACGAGAGATGAATTGTGAAGTGAACTCAAGAATTTCAAGATAAGATCTGATTGATGATTTCAACGGTTGATTTGACCAACAAGGACTTCAATAAGTTGCAATGGTATTTGTATTTCTGGGGTAATTTCACTTGTTTGTATTAATTCTGTTTCTTTTAGTGATCACGACTGAAGTCAATTCCAATCAACAACCAAATCAAATTCAAATTACCTAATTTGAAATATATTTCATAATTTTATACAAAATGATTAAATGTAAATTCAATAATAATTCAATTAAACCGAATAAAATCTTATCACTAGATGCACTTTGCCCTCTTATCAATAAGTATTTCTAGTTAGTTAATTGACTAGCATAGCGTGAGGGCTCGTTTTACCTGAGCCCAACTCGTCCTTGGAATGAACTGCCTTACCGACTCTTACGACACTCGTCGTCTCATCAAGTGCACATATCTCACTGTCCACAATACAAGTTAGGCTACAACGCAACGCACCATATGACGGGACTCAACGGAGCTTTCCACGTATTGCAGTCCACACTCGCTCACTGTTGACATTACGTTGTAACACTCAATTTTCTTGTGAATTGCTCACTCATCCTGTATGCATGCAAACTGCAGTGCAGTTCCATACATTTTCACGTTCATTCTGTTCATTATTATATTGGCTAATTAGCCATTGTGTGTTCGTTCGTTAAAGTTCGCTCATCTCGGAGAAAAAAATTTGACCGTCAAATGTTAATCAGCGAACCAAACGTTTGGTAACAGTATTTGTAAGTGTTTGTGTTCGTGTTTGTTGTCACACAAGTTTTCAAATGTTTTTACCGTGGCTCTAATTTCTCTTTTCACAGGTTTTCCCTGGTCCGGTCAACTTAGTTCGGTGCCGAGTGAAAGTGACTCAACTAGTATCGGTCCGAATTTTGTCTAATATAGCAAGAAACCAGAACCCAAACTTGCGTATTTATTAGCCAATAAGTTCGTGTTAATTGTCGTTGATTTACGACACGCTGTGAAAGTAGTTTCGTCGATACAAAATTAAAACTCAAGAAACAAAAATTCCTGTAATGTATTTCCACTAATGGACACTCAAGGTATATACGTATTAATGTTGATGAATTGAATTAATTGAAACTTGTTTAGATTTTCTCATGGATTTCACTAAGCCACCTAAACGTTCTCGAATCTCATCTGATCATGAGGATTCGCAATCTTGCGCTGTGCCTCCCAAGTCCCTCAACGACCTTCCCGACCTCTGTCTCCTCGCAATATTCAAACGCATTCCCTTGATTGAACTACTTCGTAACGTTCGACTGGTGAACACTCGCTGGTCACAACTGGTACCAACCGAACTGAATCAACGTCGTTCACTGGTGATCGTGGATTATAGCAATTTAACACTATCAGACATTCAACAGGATCAGTATCAGAGTCATTTGATTGAGCACGTTCGACGAGATGATGGACTGACGCCTTGGTCACGATTACCTCCAGACGATTCTCTGAATTTGGTGGATCGATACACGCGGTACCAGAATTACCATGTCTTTCGTCAATTGCATAATCAAGTTCAACCAGAATTGATCACCACACTCGTGGACAATTTACCTCGAATCCGCAGTCTCACAGTGGTACAGCGATTCTTTGATTTGTCCGCACTGGATCAAATTGTTCGGATGATTGATCACTGGCGCAATGGCTTGGTTTCACTCAAACTCAATTTACATCACGAGTACACATTCGAAATGGAATATAGAGGATTACCAAATGGGGAACGTCCAGAGGAGCACAAGGCTCAACTGAAAGCACGAACTGTGGCACTGTTTGATTCGATCAATCGAGCTTCATCACTCAAACATCT
Organism: Rhizoglyphus robini; assembly: GCA_023373905.1. Classification (NCBI taxonomy): domain Eukaryota; kingdom Metazoa; phylum Arthropoda; class Arachnida; order Sarcoptiformes; family Acaridae; genus Rhizoglyphus; species Rhizoglyphus robini. The sequence continues at coordinate 1,153,385 of JAKIJQ010000020.1, forward strand.
GAGCCTCAATTTGGACAATTTTTCCGATAACAATTCTCCATTTACACGACCGCCATTGGCCATTCTCTCCCAGCTGAGAACTTTCCATTCAAACACTTTCAATGATATTTTAGGTGACGAACTGGCTCTCTATGCCTCGTCAAATCGCGATATTCAAATTGCCTCAAATGGTTCCACATTGAAATGTTTACTTGGAATCAATCACCAATTTAGAGACAAATTTGTTTATGTCAAAATTAAAGATTTCAACAATAGAATGTCTGACGATTTGAAACTATTTTGCACTCGATTCACCTCACTGGTTCATCTGTCTATTACTGATCAACACCACATGCCAGTGACCAAGTTGGCTCGTTGTTTGACTAGCCTCATTCAACTCGTCCATCTGTCTGTGCTGGTGTACGCACGTGACACTGAACTTTATTTCCCCGAGTGCCACGAACTTCCCCTTGATCAAATCATCCCACTTCCATCAGTTCGACTGCTCACCATCATTCTATTGATCCGATCTCACAACGCCACCGAGCAGCTTCATCTGCCTGACTTGTTTCCCAATGTTCAGGTCCTCAACCTCGAATGTCACACTTTGCAGTGTCCTCTCTGTGGATATTATATTTGCATAGGACCTATGGTAGCTGCTACACACCAGAAATGTGCTCAACTGGCACGTCGTCCCTTTCGACGCTTTCCCCGACTGCACACCATTCAAATTGATGCCAATGATTCGGTCTTCTCGTCAATGATTGGAAAGTTTGAGAAAAGATTGATTACGAGCGATCAACTATAATTCATTAATAATGATAATGATATGATAATGAATCATTATTATCTGTAAATCTTGTAACTATCATTTATTCTTTCCTATCTCATATATTGTATTGTTTTTTATCAAAATTTCTCAAATTATCAAAAAGAAGATTAAATAAACCAAATGAAAATTAGAAACATTTTGAGATGAAAATGAAAGTATTTATATTTTCATCCATAATTTATGGATGGCCCATGAGTGCATAACAAACCACTTTGCGGAAATAGTCGTTTTCTGTTTTGTTTTGGTGTGCAAATTTCCGCAAATATTTTGAGTTTTCGCTGTGAAGTCAGGCCTCGTATAAATAAAAAAAAGGGAAGCACTGCGTTGAGTTCAAACGCATCTCCTTGATTGAACTACTTTGCAAACATGCTTTTTTAGCTTTGCATTTTTGCATTTATACGAGGCCTGTGTGAAGTCTAACAAAAGCTCTTGAATTTAAGTTATGAATTCTTTAAATGACAAGAGTTCCAGTAATTCGCGGATGTTAGAGGATACTCAAGGTATGTTTATATTTATGTTGGTGAATTGAATTAAAACTTGTTGTTTAGATTTTCTCTTAGATCTCACTATGCCACATAAACGTTCTCGAATCTCAGTTTATCATGAGGATTCAGCAACGTGTTCCATCATGTTTGACAAGTCCCTCAACGACCTTCCTGACCTCTGTTTCCTCGAAATATTCAAACGCATTCCCTTGATTGAACTACTTCGTAACGTTCGGCTGGTGAACACTCGCTGGTCACAACTGGTGCCAACCGAACTGAATCGCCGTCGTTCGCTGGTGATCGTGGATGATCGCTCTTTTGATCTATCAAACCTTCAGCTCGATCAGTATCAGAGTCATTTGATTGAGCACGTTCGACGAGATGATGGACTGACCCCTTGGTCACGATTACCACAACTCGACTCTCTGAATTTGGTGGATAGGTCTACTCGGTACCCGGATGTTGATGACTATCAATTGCACAATCAAGTTCCACCCGAAATGATCACCACACTTATGAACAATTTACCTCGAATCCGCAGTCTCACGGTGGTGCAACGATTCTTTGATTCGTCAGCACTGGATCAAATTGTTCGGATGATTGATCGCTGGTGTGGGGAGTTGGTTTCACTCAAACTTTATTTGGATCACGAGTACCCATATGTTATTGGATATGGATGTAGAGTATTTCCAAATAGAGAACGTTTAGACGAGCTCAAGGCACAACTGAATCCACGAACTGTGGCACTGTTTGATTCGATCAATCGAGCTTCGTCACTCAAACACCTGAAACTCGAGTTTGACAATTTATCCTATTTCATTACTCAAATGGATCCACCACCTTTGACCATCCTCTCCCAGCTGAGCACATTTCATTCAAACACTTTCAATGATGATCTTGGTGATGAACTGGTTCGCTATGCCTCAGAAAATGGTGATCTTCAAATTGCTTCAAATGGTAGCTCAATGAAATGTTTACTTGGAATCAAACACGAATTTCGAGACAGATTTGTTTATGTCAGAATTAAAGTTATCTACGATAATATAGCTGACGATTTGAAACTATTCTGCACTCGATTCACCTCGCTGGTTCATCTGTCTATTGCTAACCAACACATGCCAGTGACCGAGTTGGTTCAATGTTTGACTAGCCTCACTCAACTCGTTCACCTGTCTGTGTCGGTGAAGGTACCTGAAGAATGGACAGAACTGGTCCCTGAACAAATCACCCCAATTACATCAGTCCGACTGCTCACCATATTTCTCTGTATGCGATCTCACAAGACCGAACAACTTCATCTGCCTGAGCTGTTTCCCAATGTTGAGGTGCTCGACCTTGAAATTTACCTTTCACAGTGTCCTCCCTGTGAATATTATTTGTGTTGGGAGCCTCCGGGAGATGCTATACTCAAGAAATGTGCTCAACTGGCACGTCGTCCCTTTCGACACTTCCCTCGACTGCACACAGTTCAAATTGATGCTAATGATCATGATCAATCAACAAATAAGAAAAGAATGATCACCAAAGATGAGTTGTGAAGAGTAATGATAAGTGTTTCGACAAGAAAAGATCTTATTGATGATTCCGAAAGTTGATTTTGCCAATAAGATACACAACCATGGTATTTGTATATTGTTGGGTAATTTGACTTGTTTGTATTAATTTTGTTTCTTCTTTTAGGGCCTGTTCACGACTGAATTCCAATGTCAACTACTGAATCAAATTCAAATTATACAAAACATTTTAAATCTATTATTTCATAATTTTATATAAGATGATTAAATGTAAATTCAATAATAATTCAATTAAACCCAATAGAATTTTGTCTTATCTTATCACTAAATTGTCATTTGTCCATATGGACTTTGTCCTCTTGTCAATGTTTCGAGTATCTATTGTTGGCACAAATTAAAATCGAGCAAATTGAATTAAGCTGGTTTGCTCGTATTGTTGCACTGCTCACACTGAACACCTGTCGCTCACACCTTTCACTCTGATTTGGGTATAAAAGCAAAGCCAAAATGTCATTTCAAATCACCTTCAACGGTACCTTCATTACTGAAGTTATTCCTGACAACCTCTCGAAAAAGCCTCAAAGCTTTACTCAACCAACCAATCAACTACTCTTGGAAGAAGTCAACTGTCATCTTTCAAGACATCTCAACTTTCCCCTGGAACATGGGTGATAACTATCGTAAGTGACTTGTTTCTGTTTTTTATGTTCAACTCGGACTTTGATGTTTTTCTTGACTTTGCTAATTTCGGTTTATGTTTCGTTTCTTTTAGGCGGAAGAGGCGGACGAGGCCGTGGCGGATACGGCGACCGTGGTGGATACGGTGGAGGCGATCGTGGAGGATACCAAGGTGGTCGCGGCGGTTACGGTGGAGGTGACCGCGGTGGATACCAAGGAGGCCGTGGTGGTGGTGGCTATGGTGGCGGAGGTGATCGTGGCGGATTTCGAGGTGGCCGAGGAGGCGGTGGAGGCCGCGGTGGTGGCGGCGGCGGTGGCCCGTACTTCTCTCCCGACACTCCAATGCCCGAACTTTCCCGTCACCAGTCCCTGGTGAAGAATCCACTCTCCAGCGGTACCGAAGGCAGAGCAGTCGAACTGGTTGGCAACTTCTACAAGTTCACCACTTCAGACCTGACTGTGTTCCACTACGACATCGACATCAGCAAGGAGAAGCGAAAGCCAAAAGAAGGCGAAGACAGTCCCAAGGCTCCATCACCAACGGGCAGTTCTGGTTCCGATGGCGGCAAAAGCAAAGACTCCTCTGAAGAGATATCCACCAACCTCGAACGATTCATCAAAAAGTTCGCTCCGAACATTGTCGAGAAATTCGTGGCCGAGCAGAAGGAACTGTTCAACGGTGTTCGCTATGTTTACGACGGTTTCAAGAACTTGTACACCGTCAAATCGCTGAACCTTACCGGCCCACAGCCCTTCTCCACCAAGGTGCAAATCGAGGTCGACGGTCGACTGGCTGACTTTATCGTCAAGCTCAAACTGGTGGATCGAGTCTCACTGAAGGACGTGCTCGAGTTCTACTCGGGCAAGAAGAAGGACCTGTCCGAACGAACTGTCTCCATCTTTGAGATTGTCTTCCGCTTCATCATGGGCAAAGAATACGAATCGTTCCAACGAAAGTTCTTTGACATCACCACGGTGCACTCATCGCCCAAAGTGCAGTTGGCCGACTTTGTTTACGGCTTCACGAGTGCAGTGCGGATGTGCGAGTTTGGACTGGCCCTCAACCTGCACCTCAAGACATCCTGCATCATTTCGCGCAACTTGGTCAAACTTGCCGATCTGGCCAATGCTTTGGGTCGCATTGGTGTGGAAAGTCGTCCGAGTCGAAGCCAAATTCAGGAGGTGAACAAGTTCGTGCGACATCTCAAGATGTTCACCAATCACTCGAACAAGAAGATAAGCTACACCATCGATGGTCTGGTCGATCAACAGCCACAGAACATGACATTCACAAATCGAGAAGGTCAATCGATGACCATTGCCGAGTATTTCAGGAATGAATATAAGATGGAACTGCAGGCTTTGCCACTGGTTCGTACTACCGGCAAAATGGCCAAATACATTCCACTCGAACTGTGCCAAATGGCGGACAATCAGTTCTTGTCGAACTCGAAGATCAACTCGTCGATCCAACGCGAAATGTTGATGAAGTCTACCAACACGCCTAATGTCTACTTCAACAAGCTTGACCGAGTGGTGAAGAAGGTGGCTGACAGTGATGCCGAACTACAAGGCCAATTCGGTATCTCACTCGACACTAAACCAGTCGCTTTCCAGGGTCGAGTGCTGAACACTCCACGTCAGTTGTGCGGCACCAATCGTGACAAGTTCTTCTCGGTCAAGTCAACACCCGCAAAGTGGTCCGTGTTTTGCTTCGATAGCAACGTTCAACAACCTCAGCTGCAAAACTTTATGAAGATGATGATGGATCGAGCCAAGCAGTTTGGAATAAACTTTGCACTGCCGAGTCCGTGCGTGCCAGTGAACATCACGGACGCCAACTCTGTGTACAACGCTCTGTTCAATTTGGTGAAGAAGACACAGACTCAGTTCATCTTTGTTGGCATTCCATCGCGTAAGTTTGCATTTGTTTATTGTTGAACAGTCTTGACATATTTTGCTTTTTCAGGCCACAATTCACTTCCACCCGCACACATGTACGGCCTGGTCAAGTACTTCTGTGACCAACGGTTCGGCATTGTGTCCCAGTGCTTCAACACCGAGAAGATGCTCGACATTCCCGGTGGTTACTTCGACAACTTCCTGCTCAAGGTGAACGGCAAACTTGGTGGCCTGAACGCAGTGGTCGACCCAGCCACTGTCAAGCAGTTGCCCTTCCGTATGGACCGAACAATGGTGGTTGGCATTGACGTGAACCATCCCTCGGAAACGGAACGAATCTCATCGTCGGTGGCTGCTGCTGTTGGCTCCACTGACGAGGTCTTCTCCTCTTACGCTGCCTCCATTCGAGTGCAAAAGAAGGAATGCGACGAGATCATCAAGCACCTAGACCAGATGATGGGTGAACTGTTTGCCGAGTACAACAAGGCCAACAAGACCTATCCGGACAATTTGATCATATTCCGCGATGGCGTGTCCGAAGGCCAGTTTGAGAAGCTCAAAAAGACCGAACTGCCACAGATCCAGGCGGCCATCAACAAGGTGGGCAAGCCAATGAAGATTGTGCTCATCGTCACACAAAAGCACCACAACCCTCGGTTCGCACTGACCCAGGTGAACAACACTGGACGCAAGCCAACGTGGAATGTGCCCAGTGGCACCGTGGTCGACAACACCATCATCGAGCCACTGCACAAGATGTTCTACCTGAACAGTCACTTCTCCCCACTGGGCACCTCCAAGCCCACCAAGTACATCATCCTGCGAGACGATCTCAACATGTCGGCCGACACTGTCCAGAAGATGTGCTTCCTCGTGTGCTACAACTCCATCCGGACCCGTGGTGTGCTCGCCATCCCAACCCCAGTCCGTTATGCCGATCTGTGCGCCTATCGATCCAAGCTGCATGTCGAAGCTCAACGCGACACTGTGGATGCCGTACAGGACAAAGGCAAGGCCGAGAACATCGAAGCCGAGATCATTGCTCGTCTCAACGAACTGGTCAAGGTGAACGATGGCGTTCGCAATCGGCTCTACTACTGCTAGGTCCACTCAAGTAGTGCCAATCCTCTACTCTAGGCTGCCAATCAGTAGAGTAGAGTCATTTCTTTCTTAGATACAACACACAAACACATAATCACACACACACACACATTTTCAATTTTACATTAGGGCCCTAATATATTTTATTATTAGTTATCATACATTACCATACACACACATTTTGAAGGGCCCCTTTACATTGCTAGCTAGCTATATATTTTTATTTTACATTGGCCCACACACACACAAACACAGGACACACCTATCGGGTTAGGTTATAACCCGTTTAATCATTATTTATAATTTTAATAATAATAAAAGATCCTTAAGATCACAAATCACTTTGTATTACATGATAAGTCGCATTTGGTATATGAGTAAACTATTAAAAGGTGGTTTGTGTGTTTATGTCACGTGACAAATGTATTGTATCTAATCGACATTATTGTCGACATGTTTTGACAATGTATTGACAACAAGAAAATCACATGGACATTCGAATGGTTGACTCAGTTGAACCATTAATAAAAGGATCTTATTTTGTCTGATGCTCACAGCTCATCTCTGGTGATCAATATTTTCTCATACGGGACTGACAAGAAAATCGAATCATTAGCATTAATTTGAATGGTGTGCAATCGGGGAAAGCGTCGAAAGGGACGTCGGGTCCGTTGAGCGCACTGTCGTAGTAGAGGAGCATTCGCACGAATTTGCGATCGACGCATTCGAGAAAAATCGAATCCACAATCGGAACACTCCACCGTGACACAGTCGAGGTTGAGTACCTGAACATTGGGAAACACTTGGTGCAGGTGGAATGGTTCGGTGGAGTTGTGAGATCGCACAGATAGATGAAGGGAGAGCAGTCGAACGGATGGAATTGGCACGATTTGATCAGGAGGCAGTTCTTGCAACTCGACAAGATTCATTATTTCATATACTGCACGATCACGTGCTGTGACATGCAGTGACAGATGCACGAGTTGAGTGAGGCTGGACAGTCGTTGAGCCAGTCTGGTCACGGGTATGTCCTCATTGGTCACAGAAAGATGAACCAGTGAGCTGAAGTGAGCGCAGAATCGATCAAAATCGTTAACAATTTGTCGGTGGAAGCCTTCAAGTTTGACGTCAATAAATCTGTCACCAAATTGGTGATTGATTCCGAGTAAAAGTTGTAACGAGCATTCGTCAGTGGCAATTTGAAGATCACGATTTCCCGATGCATAGCGAACCAGAGCGTCGCCAAGAAGATCTTTGAGTAAGCAGCCTCTAACATCAAAAGTACTCAACTGGGACAGGATCGTCAGTGGTGGCTTAAAAGGAGTGTCCATATGATAGAAATGATCCAACTTGAGTTTCAGGTGTTTGAGTGATGTTGCCCGATTGATCGAATCAAACAGTGCCAGAGTGCGTGCTTTCAGTTGAGCCTTGTGGTCGAGTGGACGTACTCCGCCAGAATGAACAAAAAGGATTAATTCGTGATTCAAATAAAGTTTGAGTGAAACCAACTCTCCACGCCAGTAATCAATCATCCGGACAATTTGATCCAGTGCGGACAAATCAAAGAATCGTTGTACCACTGTGAGACTGCGGATTCGAGGGAAACTGTCCACGAGTGTGGTGATCAATTCTGGTTGAACTTGATTGTGCAATTGATAGTCAACATTATCATCATCCGGGTAACGAGTGTTTCGATTCACCAAATTCATATAATCGATCGGTGGCAATCGTGACCAAGGCATTAGTCCATCATCTCGCCGAACGTGCTCAATCAAATGACTCTCATACTGATCGAGCTGAAGGTTTGATAAATTAAAAGTGCGATCATCCACAATCACCAGTGAACGACGGCGTTTCAGTTCGATAGGTACCAGTTGGGACAAGCGAGTGTTCACTAGCCGAACGTTACGAAGTAGTTCAATCAAGGGGATGCGCTTGAATACTGCGAGAAGACAGAGCTCGGGAAAGTCGTCGAGGGACTTGGCAGACATGGCGGGAGAAGAGATTGAAGATCTAGATGAAATAGATCAAATGAGAAGTACAAACATTTTGTGGTTGAACTGCGAGTGTTAGACAACTGTCAGTCACTGAAAGCATGTGCATTTCTTTAACAATAAATCAAAACAAACCAATTGAGTTGAAATAGTCAATTCTGTTTTGGTGTGTAAATTGCCGAGAATATTCTGAGACTCAGGCTGAGCCGCTGAGTGTGTATCGCAGAATCTGAGTGTTTGCTGTCAAACCTGAGCTCCTTCATTGGAATTATGGATTCTTTAAATGACAATTTCACTTTATGTTCCAGTAATTCGCTGATGTTTGGGGATACTGAGTCACTGAGTCCGATACTAAAGGTATGTTTATATATTTAAATGAAATTTTAATGTTGGTGAATTGAATTAATTGAAACATATGTAATAACTTGTTTAGATTTTTTTGGGAATTTCACTATGCCACTAACTAGTAATTGTGTATTTTTGTCACTGAGTATTGTCGAAGTTTCCGTTGAGTTAATACTAAAGTTAAACCAATGATTTTGAATTAAAATTATGGATTCATCAAATGACAAGAGTTGCAGTAATTCGCAGGTGTTAGAGGATGCTCAAGGTATGTGTATATTTATTATTTTTATTGAAGAAATTAAAACTTGTATTAATTGTTTAGATATTCCCGATCTCACTGTGTCACTTTCACGAATAACGATTTCTGATGTTGACAATTCTCCACCTTGCGTCACCATTCCTCCCAAGTCCCTCAACGATCTTCCCGACCTGTGTCTCTTTGCACTATTCAAGTACATCCCACTGATTGATCTTATTTGTAACATTCGGTGGGTGAACCCTCGCATGTCACTACTGGTTCCGATTGAATTGAATCGCCGTCATTCACTGGTGATCGTAGATTATCGCAATTTTGAACTATCAGACCTTCAATTAGATAAATATCAAAGTGGTCTGATTGAGCACGTTCGACGAGATGATGGACTGACACCTTGGTCACGATTACCACCAGTCGACTCACTCAATTTGGTGAATCGAAACACTCGGTATTCGAATAATAATAATATTTTCCATTATCAATTACATAATCAAGTATCATACAAAATGGTCACCACTCTCGTGAACAATTTACCTCATATCCAAAATCTCACCGTGGTGCAACGATTTTCTGATTTGTCCGCACTGTATCGAATTGCTCGGATGATTGATCACTGGCGAGATGATTTGGTTTCACTGAAAATTTATTTGAATTACGAATTCTTCTCTTCTTCTTCAGCTCCACTCTACGATTTTGAAAAGAAAGGAAATCGTCATTTCATGGCTCAATTGAAAGCAGACATGTTCGCACTGTTTAATTCGATCAATCAGGCCACATCCCTCAAACATTTGAAGCTCAAGTTTGAAAATTTCTGCACCGAATTTCCAATTACACAACAACCATTGTCAATACTCTCACAGCTGAGCACTTTCCAGTTGAATGCGTTCAATGAAAATCTCGGCGACGAACTGGTTCGCTATGCCCCGACAAATTGTGACCTTGAAATTTCCACAAATTTGTCATTGGAATTTTTACTCGCAGTCAATACCGAATTTTGTGACAGATTTGTGGGTGTCAAACTTGTCGGTCTAGAGCTCACCAATAGAATGGCTAACGATTTGACACTGTTCTGCATTCGATTCCCCTTCCTTGTTCACCTCTCCATTAATAACCAACACGACATGCCAGTGACCAAGTTGGCTCGTTGTTTGATTAGCCTCACTCAACTCGTCCATCTGAGAATGCGGCTCACTGCACGTCAAATTGAAGGTCCGCAGCATCGCGAGCAACAAGAATTACCGCCCGATCAAATCGTACCTGTTCCATCAGTTCGACTGCTCACCCTTCATCTCATCATCCGATCTCACAGCGCCACCGAACCATTCCACTTGCACCGAGTGTTTCCCAATGTTCAGGTGCTCAGCATTGAGAGTATCACTGTGGGATGTGCAGATTGTGGATTCGATTTTTCTCGAATGAGTCGATCACAATACCCTGAGAATGCTGCTCTACTACGAGAGTGCGCTCAATTGGCACGACGTCCGTTTCGACACTTTCCCCGGCTGCACACCATTCAAATTGATGTCAATGATTCGGTTTTCTTGTCTGACACATTTGAGAAAAAATTAATTACGAAAGATGAGTTGTGAAGTGAAGCCGAGTCTGCATATACAAACTGAAATTGGAGTTACCGAATGCTAAAAGAATCCTCAACAACCACAGAGTCACAGTTTTCTGGGTGTTACTTCTACTATTCTAATGTATTCAATTCTAGTCTATAGAAATTTATTTTGTTAAATATTATGTCATCTATGTTCTCCATTATATCTACCAATATATTCTATGATCTCATGTTAATAAAATAATAAAATATATTAATAAATATAACAATAAAATGTAAAAGAAAACGATCGTTCGAACGATTTTGAACGAATAGTTGGGGGGATTAGATTCTTTACAAAAGTTGCTAATGCATCTAAGTGAAACTGAATGTTTGTGACAAAAACGACAATGTTGAATACAATTGAAATATAAAATTAGATGATTTATTGATATTTCGATTTTATTAAAATACTTTAATTAGTGAAACTTTCAGACGACTAAAGCATGTGTGCATTTATTCAATAAATCAAGAATAAATCAAAACAAACCAATTAGGTTGAAATAGTTTATTCTGTTTTGGTGTGTAAATTGCCGAGAATATTCTGAGTGCTCGCTGTCAAAGTTTGACAGTCAAACCAAAGGCTCTTGAATTTAAATTATGGATTCCTGAAATGACGATTTCCTTTTACGTTCCAGTAATTCGCGGATGTTTGACGATACTCAAGGTATGTTTATATATTTAATGTTGGCGAATTGAAATTGATTGAAACATATGTAATAACTTGTTCATATTTTCTTATGGATCTCACTATGCCACTAGAGCCAGACCTAACAGTGGTGTATTTTTTGTTGTCATTGTGAGTATCGTCGAAATTGCCGTTGAGTAACGACCAAAGTTAACCAATGCTTGTGAATTATGGATTCTTCAAATGATAAGAGTTGTAGTAATTCGCATATGTTAGAAGATACTCAAGGTATGTTTGTATTTATTATTATAATTTAAGAAATTGAAACTTGTATAAATTGTTTAGATATTCCCGATCTGACGATGTCACTTTCTCGAATAATGCTTTCTGATAATGAGAATTCACCAACTTGTGTCACCGTTCCTCCCAAGTCCCTCAACGACTTTCCTGATCTCTGTCTTCTTGCAATATTCAAGTACATCCCACTGATTGATCTTTTCCGAAACATTCGACGGGTGAACACTCGCTGGGCACGACTGGTACCTACCGAACTCAAGCACCGTACGGTCGCGTGGTTCACTCGTGATCGTACATAATCGCAAATTTGAACTATCATACCTTCAATTGGATAAATATCAAAGTAGCCTGATTGAGCACGTTCTACGAGATGATGGACTGACGCCTTGGTCGCGTTTACCACCAGTCGACTCACTCAATTTGGTGAATGTAAACACCAGATGTTTGGGTTTTAATCTATTGCATAATCAAGCTCGGTCCAAAACGATCACCTCATTAATGGACAGTTTACCTCGAATCAGCAGTCTCACGGTGGTGCAACAAATCGGTGACTTGTCCGTACTGGATCAAATTGCTCGGATGATTGATCACTGGCGTGATGATTTGGTTTCACTCAAACTTTATTTACATCACGAATTATCTTCGGCTACTGATTTTTTTCACTATGTTCAACTGAGAGAACGAACGCTCGCACTGTTTGTTTCGATCAATCGGGCCACATCATTCAAACATTTGAAAGTCAAGTTGGACCATTTCGCCGTGGACGGATCATATTATAATATACGACTACCATTGCCCATCCTTTCCCAGCTGAGTACTTTAGATTTGAACGCATTCAGTCAGCATCTCGGTGACGAACTGGTTCGTCATGCCTCGGCTAATCATGACCTCAAAATTTCCACAAATTGTTTTTTGGATTATCTACTTAGATTCAATCCAGAAATTTGTGACAGATTTGTTGATGTCAAACTTGTCGGTTCTGAGATTGACAATGGAATGGGACGCGACTTGAACCAATTCTGCACTCGATTCAGTTCACTTGTTCATCTCTCAATTAATAATGAACAAAACATTCCATTGACCAGACTGGTTCAATATTTGTCCAGCCTCACTCAACTCGTGCATCTGAGAATGCGGCTCACGGCACATCATCGTGAAAACAATCATCCCATATATCAACAATTTCCCCTAGATCAAATCGTACCTATTCCATCAGTTCGACTGCTCACCCTTCATCTCATCATCCGATCTCACAGAGCCACCGAACACTTTCATCTGCCTCAAGTGTTTCCCAATGTTCAGGTGCTCAGCATTGAGAGTATCACTGTGGGCTGTGCAGATTGTGGATTCGATTTTTCTCGAATGAGTCGAACACAATATCCTGAGAATGCTGCTCTACTACGAGAGTGCGCTCAACTGGCTCGACGTCCCTTTCGACACTTTCCCCGGCTGCACACCATTCAAATTGATGTCAATGATACTATTTCCTTGCAAGACACATTAGAGAAAAAATTGATTACGAAAGATGAATTGTGAAGTGATGCAAATTGTACATACACAACCTGAATTGGAGTTACCGAATGTTAAAAGAATCCTCAACAACACAGAGTTTTCTGGGTGTTACTTTTACTATACTAATGTATTCAATTCTAGTCCATAGAAAATTTCTTTTATGAAATATTACATCATCTGTGTTTCTCATTATATCCACTTATATGTCTGTATTCAATGATCTCATGTTAATAAATCAATGAAATAAATATGTATTAATAAAATGTCAAAGAGAACGAAGGATTTTGAACGTAAGGCGATTAAATTCCCTACAAAATTGTTGCTAAGCGAAACTGAAAGTTCGTGATAAAAACGTCAATGTTGAATACAATTGAAACATAATTTAGATGATTTATTGATATTTAAATTTTATTAAAATACTTGAATTAGTGAAATAGAAATTATAAATTGGAATTTATTATTGCGATACAGAAGGGAATTCACGAGATATTATAGAAATTCGGTTGTCATTTGACATTTGACTTAGAAAAGAAATCTTATTTTGACTAATTCTTTATCTCACAACTCTTCTCGGGTGATCAATATTTTCTCATTGAAGGGTGACACGAAAATCGAATCTTGTGCATCAATTTGAACTGTGTGCAGCCGAGGAAAGCGTCGAAATGGACGTCGGGCCAGTTGAGCGCACTGTCGTAGTAGAGGAGCATTCTCAGTAAATTGTCCATTCATCAGATTTACATTGAATCCACAGGCGAGACAATCCACAGTGACACATTCGAGGTTGAGCACTTGAACATTGGGAAACACTTCGTGCAGACGGAGTTGTCGAGTGGTGGTGTGAGATGATCGGATAAAGAGAGTCAGAGTGAGCAGTCGAACCGATGGAACTGGGACGATTTGATCACGGCGAAGTTCTTGGTACTCGGGAACAAAAAAAAAGCCATCACGTGCAGCGCAGTGAATAGACAGGTGGACGAGTTGAGTGAGGCTGGACAGAGATTTAGCAAATCGGGTCACGGGTATGTCATGAATAATAACAAATAGATGAACCAGTGAGCTGAATCGAGTGCAGAATCGATTCATATCTTCCACATTTAGGCTTCGGATGCCCTGAAGTTTGACATCAATAAATTTGTCACAAAATTCACGATTGAATCCAAGTAAATGTTGCAACGAGGATTCGCCTAGGGCAATTTGAAGGTCACGATTTGTGGGTGCATAGCTAACCAGAGACTCGCCAAGATGTTGCTCGAGTAAACCAAATCGAACATCAAAAGTATTCAAATAGGACAGGATCGTCAGTGGCGGTTTAAAAGGAGTGTCAATAAGATAGAAATAATCCAACTTGAGTTTCAGGTGCTTGAGTGATGTTGCACGATTGATCGAATCGAACAGTGCCAGAGTGCGTGCTTTCAGTTGAGCCTTGTGGTCGTCTGCAGGTATTCGACCAGAATTATACAAAAGTGATATTTCGTAGTGTAAATAAAGTTTGAGTGAAACCAACTCTCCACGCCAGTGATCAATCATCCGAGAAATTTGATCTAGTGCGGACAAATCAGAGAATCGCTGTACCACGGTGAGACTGCGGATTCGAGGTAAACTGTTTACGAGTGTGGTGATCATTTCGGGTGGAACTTGATTATGCATTGGATTATCATTGTCAACATTATTATCCGGGTAGCGAGTGTTTCGATCCACCAAATTCATATAATCGATCGATGGTAATCGTGACCAGGGCGTCAGTGCATCATCCCGTCGAACGTGCTCAATCAGACCACTCTGATATTGCTCCAACTTAAGGTCTGATAGATTAAAATAGCGATCATCCACAATCACCAGTGAACGACGGCGTTTCAGTTCGGTAGGCATAAGTTGGCACAAGCGAGTGTTCACTAAACGAACGTTACGAAGTAGTTCAATCAATGAGATGCGTTTGAATACTGCGAGGAGACAGAGGTCGGGAAGGTCGTCCAGGGACTTGGAAGGCATCTGGTCGACACAATTTGGCGAATTGTCATGATCAAATGAGATTTGAGAACGTGACATAGTGAGGTCCAAGGGAAAATCTAAACAAGTTATACAATAAGTTTCTATTAAATCAAATTAACCAACATAAAATACACATACCTTGAGTAGCCTCTAACACCCGCGAATTACTGGAACTTTTGTCATTTGAAGAATCCATAATTTCAATTCAATAGCTTCTGCTTGACAGGTAAACTATAAAATGGAAGACGAGATTAAATAGACAAATCAAATGACAAATAGAAACAGTTTGTTATGAAAATGCCAGTGTTGACAGCCAACTGAAAGCGTGAGTGAGTGGCTATTTGAACACCAAAATATTTAAAATCATAACATAGCACTTGTTTGGAAATAGTCGTTTCCATAATAATGTTTTGGTCCCCAAATACCCTCAAGCTGTCAGTTGGCCTTTGTCAAAATCTATATTTCATTTCCAATTGCATCTCTCACCAGGATCTAAAATTATGAATTCTATAAATGACAAGAATTGCAGTAATTCGCGGATGTTAGAGGATACTCAATGTATAGGTATATTAATGTTGGTGAATTGAATTAATTGAAAGTTATATCACTTATGTTTAGGTTTCTGCATGGATTCCACAATGCAAAATAAACATGCTCGAATCTCATCTGAGCATGAGGATTCTATTTTGGAAATTAATTTTGATGTTCTACCAATCTCATCACCAACTTGTACCACCATGTCTGGCACATTTCTCGACGACCTTCCCGACGTCTGTCTCCTCGCAGTATTCAAATACATTCCTCTGATTGAACTACTTCGTAACATTCGGTGGGTGAACACTCGTTGGTCCCAACTGGTACCAACCGAACTGAATCTCCGTCATTCACTCGTGATCGTGGATGATCGCACTTTTAATCAATTAGACCTTCAGCTGGATAAGCATCAAAGTCACCTGATTCAGTTAGTTTCGCTGGATGACGATTATGGACTGATGCAATTACCACCGATCGATGATATGAATTTGGTGGATCGAACCACCCGATATTCAGATAATAATCCATTGCACAATCAAGTTCAACCAGAAATGATCACCACACTCATGGACAATTTACCTCGAATCCACAGTCTCACAGTGGTGCAACGATTCTTTGATTTGTCCGCACTGGATCAAATTGCTCGGATGATTGATCACTGGCGTGGAGAGTTGGTTTCACTCAAACTTTATTTGAATCACGAACTCTTTATTTATTCAAGATATAAATTTGATCAAATTAATGATAGAATTCTTCCATCCTCTCACAAAGCTCAATTGAAGGCACGAACGCTGGCACTGTTTGATTCGATCAATCGGGCCACATCACTCAAACATTTGAAAGTCAATTTGGACAATTTCAACTTGGAAACCCCATTTACACGACCACAATTGAAAATCCTCTCCCAGCTGAATACTTTCGATTTGAATGCGTTCAATGATCATCTCGGCAGTGAACTGGTTCGAAATGCTTCGACAAATCGTGACCTCGAAATTTCCACAAATTGTTCATTGAAATTTCTACTTGGAATCAACAGTGAATTTTGTGACAGATTTGTCGATGTCAAACTTGAGGGCAACCGACGTCTAAATGTGGAGAATATGAATCGATTCTGCACTCGATTCACTTCACTTGTTCATCTTTATATCAATAATCAACACCACATTCCAGTGACCAGGTTGGCTCAATGTTTGTCCTGCCTCACTCAACTCGTCCATCTGAGAATGCGGCTCTGTGCGCGTCGTCTTGATAGCGATCTTCCCATCGAGAAAAAAGAATTACCTCCCGACCAAATTATGTCTGTTCCATCAGTTCGGCTTCTCACCATTCACCTCTTCATTCGATCTCACAACGCCACTCGACAGTTTCACCTTCACCAAGTGTTTCCCAATGTTGAGGTGCTCAGTATTGAAAGTAACACTTTGGGCTGTTCTGATTGTGGATTCGATTATTCTCGAATGGGTCAATCAGATGAGATGCGCGCACAAATGCGTGAGAACGCTCCTCGACTACGACAGTGCGCTCAACTGGCTCGACGTCCCTTTCGACGCTGTCCCCGGCTGCATACACTTCATATTGATGCTAATGATTTGGCTTTCTTGACACCCTCCAATGAGAAAATATTGATTACGAGAGATGATTTGTGAAGTGAAGTAGGCATTTACAAAACTGAAATTGGAGTTATTGAGTGCTAAAAGAATCCTCAACAACCACAGAGTCACAGTTTTCTGGATGTTACTTCCACTACAAATGTATTCAATTCTAGTCTATAGAAAATTTCTTTTATGAAATATTACGTCATCTATGTTCCCCATTACATCTACAAACGTATCTGTATTCTATGATCTCATGTTAGTAAAATAATGAAATATATTAATAATGTATAATAATAAAATGTCAAATAGTACCAACAATTTCGAACGATTAGTTAGGTGATTGGATTCATCCACAAAATGCTGCTACAAGTGAAACTGAATGTTTGTGACAAAAACGACAATGTTGAATACAATTGAAATATATATTTAGATGATTTATTGATATTTGGATTTTATTAAAATATTTTAATTAGTGAAATAAAAGTTGGAATTACATTGAAATTAATTGGACCGGAAAATAACGGTACATTCAAATTAGATGACTTGAACTATTGACAGCTTCAATCGGACCTAATCTTGTGTTCATATATGAACTATAGTTGATCTATCGCAATAAATCTTTTCTCAAGCTTATCGTAAGATGACAACATATGCGAATCATTAGAATCAATTTGAACTGTGTGCAGCCGAGGAAAGCGTTGAAAGGAACGACGTGCCAGTTGAGCACATTTCTGGTGTCGATCATTTGGCACTATATCCATTACTAAATAATATCCACAGTCAGTACACGACAAAGTCTGAATTTCGAGGTCGAGCACCTCAACGTTGGGAAACAGCTCAGGCAGATGAAGTTGTTCGGTCTTGTGAGATCGGATGAAGAGAATGATGTTGAGCAATCGAACTGATGCAAGTGGAATGATTTGATCTTGGGGCAGTTCATTAGACTTTTCATGTGCATACACCAGCACAGACAGATGGACGAGTTGAGTGAGGCTAGTCAAACATTGAGCCAACTTTGTCACTGGCATGCAGTGTTGATCAGTAATAGACAGATGAACTAGTGAGGTGAATCGAGTGCAGAATAGTTTAAAATCGTCAGTCATAATATTGTAGGAATTATTAATTTTGACATAAACAAATTTGTCTCTAAATTCGTGATTGATTCCAAGTAAACATTTCAATGTGGAACCATTTGACGCAATTTGAAGATCACGATTTCCCGAGGCATAGCGAACCAGTTCGTCACCGAGATTATCTTTGAAAGTATTCGAATGAAAAGTACTCAACTGGGAGAGGATGGTCAATGGTGGTCGTGTAAATTGATCATTGTAATAAGAGAAATTGTCCATCTCGAGTTTCAGGTGTTTGAGTGATGCAGCTCGATTGATCGAATCAAACAGTGCCACAGTTCGTGCATTCAGTTGGGCCTTGTGCTCGTCTGGACGAACTCCATTTGGCAATCTACCATATTCCATTTCGAATGTGTACTCGTGGTACAAATAAAGTTTGAGTGAAACCAACTCTCCACGCCAGTGATCAATCATCCGAGCAATTTGATCCAGTGCGGACAAATCAAAGAATCGTTGTACCACCGTGAGACTGTTGATTCGAGGTAAACTGTCCACGAGTGTGGTGATCAATTCTGGTTGAACTTGATTATGCAAAACACGATTTATGTTGTCATCATCCGAATACCGAGTGTTTCGATCCACCAAATTCATATAATCAATCGGTGGTAATCGTGACCAAGGCGTCAGTCCATCTTCTCGTCGAACGTGCTCAATAAAGTGACTCTGATACTGATCGAGCTGAAGGTCTGATAGTTCAAAAATGCGATCATCCACAATCACCAGTGAACGACGGAGTTTCAGTTCGGTTGGTACCAGTTGGCACAAGCGAGTGTTCACCAGTCGAACGTTACGAAAAAGTTCAATCAAGGGAATGCGTTTGAATACTAAAAGAAGACAAAGGTCGGGAAGGTCGTTGAGGGACTTGCGAGGCATAGTGGCACAAGATGGTGAATTCTCATGACCAGATGAGATTCGAGGACGTTTATGCGGCTTAGTGAAATCCACGGAAAAATCTAAACAATTTATACGTATAAGTTTCCATTAAATTCACCAACATTACTCGTATAAACACATACCTTGAGTAGCCTCTAACACCCGCCAATTACTGGAACTTTTGTCAACTAAAGAATTCATAATTTCAATTCAAGAGCTTTGTTTTACGGCTAAACTTTAGGATGGGAGATGAAATAGATCAAATTAAAAGTACAAACACATTTTGTGATGCCAAATGCCAGTGTTGACAGACAACAGAAAGCATGAGTGCGTGGCTATTTGCACACTAAAATATTTAAAAAATATAACATAGCACTTGTGTGGAAATTGTCGTTTCCATAATAATCGTAATCTAGATGATTTATGGATATTTAGATTTTATTAAAATACTTTAATAAGTGAAATCGAAATTATCCATTGGAATTTATTATTGCGATACAGTGGGGATTCACGAGATATTGAAATATATACCGAAATTTTCTTTAATTTCTTTAATTAAATAGTGCGTAATCTGTTCCCCATTATTATATCCGCCTATATATCTGTATTCTGTGATTTAATTATTATTATAATAAAATGCTACAGAAAACGAATGATTTCGAATAGTTGGGCGATTTGATTCAGATTGGATGCAGAAAATTGCAAAGTGAAACTGAATTATGGTGACAAGGCCGACAATGTTTAATACAAAATTTAAGCATAATTTAGATTTTATTGAAATACTTTAATTAGTGAAATAGGCTCTATTTAATAGAGATTATACATAGGAATTACATTGGAATTTAGAATTTATTGAGATACAGCCGGGAAATCACGGCACATCAAAGAAATTCGGTTGGCTAAATTGAACAGAATTTACATAGAAATGAAATCTTATCTTGTCCAATGCTTCACTTCACAACTGTTCTCTGGTAATTAATATTTTGTCTTTCGTGTCGGACAAGTAAACCACATCATTAGCATCAATTTGAATGGTGTGCAGCCGGGGAAAGCGTCGAAACGGGCGTCGTGCCATTTGTGCACACTCTCGTAGTAGATGTGCGTTCTCGGGATTTTGTGATAGACCAATTTGAGAAAAATTGATTCCACAATCGGAACAGCCCACAGTGATAGTTTCGATGTCGAGCACCTGAACATTGGGAAACACTTGGTGTAGGTGAAACTGTTCGGTGGAGCTGTGAGTTCGGATAATGAGTTGAATAGTGAGCAGTCGAACGGATAGAATAGGTACGATTTCGTCCGGAGGTAATTCTTGTTGTTCGGCGGGAAGATTGTCTTCAAGACGACGTGCAGGGAGCCGTACTCTCAGATGCACGAGTTGAGTGAGGCTGGACAAACATTGGGTCAGTCTGGTCACTGGAATGTGTTGTTGATTATTAATATTAAGATGAACCAGTGAGGTGAATCGAGTGCAGAATCGTTTGAAATTGTCGGTAATTCCATTGTGGAAATTGTCAAATGTGACATCAACAAATCTGTCACAAAAATTGGGCTTGATTCCAAGTATAAATTCCAATGAGCAAGTTGTGACAATTTTGAGGTCACGATTTGTCGAGGCATAGCGAGCCTGTTCGTCGTCGAGATTATCATTGAAAGCATTTGAATCGAAAGTACTCAGCTGAGCGAGGATTGTCAATGGTGGTCGTGTAAATGGAGTTTTCATGTAGAAACTGTAAAACTTGAGTTTCAAGTGTTTGAGTGATGCAGCTCGATTGATCGAATCAAACAGTGCGAACGTTTGTGCTTTCAGTTGAGCCTTGTGGTTGGGTGGAGCAACTCTATAAGTTTTAAGATAAAGAAACAAGTCGTGATGCAAATAAAGTTTGAGTGAAACCAACTCTCCACGCCAGTGATCAATCATCCGGACAATTTGATCCAGTGCGGACAAATCAAAGAATCGTTGTACCACTGTGAGACTGTTGATTCGAGGCAAATTGTTCATCAGTGTGGTGATCATTTCGGGTGGAACTTGATTATGCAATGGATTATTCTCTGAATATCGGGTGTTTCGATCCACCAAATTCATATAATCTATCGGTGGTAATCGTGACCAGGGCGTCAGTCCATCATCTCGTCGAACATGCTCAATCAGGCTACTTTGATATTTATCCAATTGAAGGTCTGATAAATTAAAAGTGCGATCATCCACAATCACCAGTGAACGACGGCGTTTCAGTTCAGTAGGTACCAGTTGGCACAAGCGAGTGTTCACTAGCCGAACGTTACGAAGTAGTTCAATCAAGGGGATGCGTTTGAATACTGCGAGGAGGCAGAGGTCGGGAAGGTCGTTGAGGGCCTTGGAAGGCATCAGGTCGGCGCAAGATGTTGAATTCTCGTGATCAAATGAGATTTGAGAACGTGACATAGTGATGTCCAAGGGAAAATCTAAACAAGTTATATAAGTTTCAATTAAATTCACCAACATTAATATACACATACCTTGAGTAGCATCTAATATTCGCGAAATACTAGAACTTTTGTCGTTTGAAGAATCCATAATTTTAATTCAATAGCTTCTACTTGACAGGTAAACTTTAAGATTGAAGACGAGATTAAATAGACAAATCAAACGATAAATAGAAACATTTTGTGATGCCAAATGCCAGTTTTGACAGCCAACTGAAAGCGTGAGTGAGTGGCTATTTGAACACCAAAATATTTAAAATCATAACATTGCACTTGGTTGGAAATAGCCGTTTCCATAATAATTTTTTGGTCTGCAAATACGCTCGAGCTGCCATGTTGGCTTTTGTCAAAATCTGTATTTCGATTCGATTGGATTCATCTACAAAATACTGTTAAGTCAAACTGAATATATGTGACAAAAACGACAATGTTGAAACATAATGATGATTTATTGATATTTCGATTTTATTAAAATACTTTAATTAGTGAAATAGACTCTATTTAATAGAGATTATACATAGGAATTTAGAATTTATTGAGATACAGCCGGCAAATCACGGCACATCATAGAAATTCGGTTGGCTCAATTGAACAGTTGACTTAAAAACAAAATCTTATCTTGCCCAATGCTACACTTCACAACTGTTCTCTGGTAATTAATATTTTGTCTTTCGTGTCGGACAAGTCAACCAAATCATTAGCATCAATTTGAATGGTGTGCAGCCGGGGAAAGCGTCGAAACGGGCGTCGTGCCATTTGTGCACACTCTCGTAGTAGATGTGCGTTCTCGGGATTTTGTGATAGACCAATTTGAGAAAAATTGATTCCACAATCTGCACATCCCACAGTGATACTTTCGATGTTGAGCACCTGAACATTGGGAAACACTTGGTGTAGGTGAAACTGTTCGGTTGAGCTGTGAGATCGGATGATGAGTCGAATGGTGAGAAGTCGAACGGATGGAATAGGTACGATTTCGTCCGGAGGTAATTCTTGTTGTTCGGCGGGAAGATTGCCTTCAAGACGACGTGCAATGAGTCGCATTCTCAGATGCACGAGTTGAGTGAGGCTGGACAAACACTGAGCAAACTTAGTCACTGGTATGTCTTGTTGATTAAGAACAGAAAGATGAACCAGCGAGGTGAATCGAGTGCAGAATCGTTTGAAATTGTCAGTAATTCCATAGTGGAAATTGTCAAATGTGACATCAACAAATCTGTCACAAAATTCGGGTTTGATTCCAAGTATAAATTCCAATGAGCAAGTTGTGGTTATTTCGAGGTCACGATTTATCGGGGCATAGCGAACCAGTTCGTCGTCGAAAATATCATTGAATGTACTCGACTCGAAAGTGCTCAACTGGGAGAGGATTGGCAATGGTGGTCGTGTAAATGACATTTCAATGTAGATATTGTTCAACTTGAGTTTCAAGTGTTTGAGCGATGTGGCCCGATTGATCGAATCA
Organism: Rhizoglyphus robini; assembly: GCA_023373905.1. NCBI lineage: Eukaryota > Metazoa > Arthropoda > Arachnida > Sarcoptiformes > Acaridae > Rhizoglyphus > Rhizoglyphus robini. Next base: position 1,176,560 of record JAKIJQ010000020.1, read on the forward strand.
AACAGTGCGAACGTTTGTGCTTTCAGTTGAGCCTTGTGGTTGGGTGGAGCAACTCTATAAGTTTTAAGATAAAGAAACAAGTCGTGATGCAAATAAAGTTTGAGTGAAACCAACTCTCCACGCCAGTGATCAATCATCCGAGCAATTTGGTCCAGTGCGGACAAATCAAAGAATCGTTGCACCACCGTAAGACTGCTGATTCGAGGTAAACTGTGCACGAGTGTATTGATCATTTCTGGTGGAACTTGATTATGCAATGGATTATTCTCTGTATAACGGTTGCTTCGATCCACCAAATTCATATAATCGATCGGTGGTAATCGTGACCAGGGCGTCAGTCCATCATCTCGTCGAACGTGCTCAATCAAGTGACTCTGATACTTGTCCAACTGAAGGTATGATAGATTAAAAAAGCGAAAATCCACAATCACCAGTGAACGACGGCGATTCAGTTCGGAAGGTACCAGTTGGGACAAGCGAGTGTTCACTAGCCGAACGTTACGAAGAAGTTCAGTCAAGGGGATGCGTTTGAATACTGTCAAAAGACAGAGGTCGGGAAGGTCGTTGAAGGACTTGGGACGCATGGTGGCACAAAATGGTGAATTCTCATGACCAGATGAGATTCGAGAACGTTTATGCGGCTTAGTGAAATCCACGGAAAAATCTAAACAAGTTATATAAGTTGCAAGTTATAAATTCACCAACATAAATATACCCATACCTCGAGAAGCCTCTACCACTCGCGGATTACTGGAACTCTTGTCATTTAAAGAATCCATAATTTCAATTCAAGAGCATCTGCTTGACAGGTAAACTTTAAGAAGGAAGACGAGATTAAATAGATCAAATTAAAAGAACAAACACATTTTGTGATGCCAAATGCCAGTGTTGACAGCCAACCGAAAGCATGAGTGCGTGGCTATTTGCACACCAAAATATTTAAATACATAACATAGCACTTGTGTGGAAATAGTCGTTATAGTCGTTATAGTAATGTTTTGGTCCGCAAATCAAGTTGGCTTTTGTCAAAATATCTATTTAATTTCCAATCTCGCCTCCCACCATAATATTTGAAACTATGGATTCTTTAAATGACAGGAATTCTATTATTTTGCGGATATTAGGGGACACTCCAGGTATGTTTATATTAATGTTTGTGAATTAAATTGAAAATTATATAATAATTTGTTTAGATTTTTCCGAGGATCTTACAATGCCTCATTCTCAAATCTCATTTGACCATGAGAATTCAGAATCTTGTACCACTATGTCTGATAAGACCATCGACGACCTTCCCGACCTCTGTCTCCTCACAGTATTCAGTAACCTCTCCTTGATTCAACTTTATCGTAACGTTCGACTGGTGAACACTCGCTGGTCACAACTTGTACTTTCCGAACTGAATCGCCGTCGTTCACTGTTGATCGTGGATGATTGCACTTTTAATCTATTAGACCTTCTGCTGGACAAGTATCAGAGTTTTATGATTCAGTTCGTTCGACGAGATGATGGTCGACTGATACGACTACCACCTGTCAGTTCTTTGAATATGCTGGATCGAACCACACGCTACCCGGATGATGCTATTGTCTATAATGTATTGCACAATCAAGTTCCACCCGAAATGGTCACCACACTCGTGGACAATTTACCTCGAATCCGCAATCTCATCGTGGTACAACGATTCTTTGATTTGTCAGCACTGGATCAAATTGCCCGGATGATTGACCACTGGCGCGATAGTTTGGTGTCACTCAAACTCTATTTGCACAACCAGTACTTTACCTTTGTTCGCTCTGGTGGAGTACTGGCACCCGATTATGACGCCCAACTTACTGCACGAACTCTGGCACTTTTTGAGTCGATCAATCGGGCCACAGCACTCAAACACCTGAAAATCAAGTTGAACGAGTTCAACCAAATTGAACTTCCATTCAATCCACCACTGACCATTCTGTCCCAGTTGGCTACTTTTGACATTCGAACTAGTTTACTCAAAGAACATCTCAGTGACTCACTGGTTCGCTATGCCACGGGCAATCGTGACCTTCAAATTGGCACAAACGATTGCCCATTGCGTCTATTACTTGGAATCAATCCTGAATTGTGTGACAGATTTGTTGATGTTCAAGTTACGAGTTTGCACGGCCAAATGTTTGACGATTTTAATCGATTCTGCGCTCGATTCAGCTCACTGGTTCATTTGAATGTGGACGTTGTCGACATGCCCGTGACCAGAATGGGTCAATGCTTGTCCCGCCTCACTCAGCTCGTCCATCTGTCTCTCAACATGTACACTCATCCTCCAGAAGATATTCTTCCCGAACAACAACAAGAACTTCCGCCTGATCAGATCATCCCAGTGCCATCAGTTCGACTACTGACGATGCTGCTGTTGATCAGGTCATCTCACAACCGCGCCCAACAGTTGCATCTGCACGCAGTCTTTCCCAATGTTCAGGCACTTAGTCTCGAAATTGTCACTTTGAACTGTACTGACTGTGCATTGGACATCGGTGAGATGAGCCAACAATTGATACTTGAGCATGCACCACAAATACGACAGTGCGTTCAGCTGACACGACAACCCTTTCGACACTTTCCCCGACTGAAAATCATTCAAGTCAATCCACATGATTCGCCGTTCTTGTCTCACTCTAATGAGAAGAGATTTATTAAAAGAGATGAATTGTGAAGTGAAGTGAAAATATTATACTTTGCTAATTAGTTTTTTATATTACCCAAATCAAACAATTACATTTATAATTTAGTTTATTGATTATTTAAATTGTGTGCTTCAAAATGAATGAATGAAAATTGAATATTATTACTTTGTTATTGAAATTATTTTTGAATCAAAAAACAAAAACCAAAACCAAACTGCTCGTGTTGAAATAGTAGAAGTCCTTTTTGGGTTATGTTTTGGTGTGTAAATAGCCGGCGAATTCTCTCACTCTCTCATTGTCTCAACCACTACTTGGATAGAGTCTGGTTGCGACTCATTTCCGAAAGGCAAACAAAAGAATCTCACTTCACTCATGAACATTTAAAGGAGCGCTCCATTTGCTGAGCATCTTTGAACTATGGATCTATTGAATAATAATCGTAATAATACTCAAAGTATGTTTTTCAATTTGAATAGTAATGATAATAATCATTTTGTTTTTCTTTATTTAGATATTCCTAAAAATCTCACTGGAATGTCACATAAGCGTGCTCGAATCTCATCAAAAAGCGACGATTCTGCTTCGAAAGCCAAATCTGAAGCTCTACCCAACCCACCCACAAACATTGAGGCCATTTCAGACAAGGAACTTTTGTCCATTCTATGCCTTCTCCCTCTTGTGGACATTCTCTCAGCAGAACTGGTCAACCATCGATGGCGTGCAATTTCACTGTCAGCTTTAAGGAAACGAACTTCTCTTTCACTGCGTCAGGGCACTTTGAGCCGTGAACAGCGCACAGATGTTACCCGACACTGGTTCTTCAAAGGTCACACCAGTCTGCATCGATTCGAGGACGATTGCTTCAATGTGACACGAAAGATCAATTATCCTGCTCTGGAGTGGCTGATAGACAGATTTCACAACATAACCGAATTGTCACTCTATTTTGTGGATCATATGCAGATTAACGAATTTGTGGTTGCGATGAAAATACTGTGAGTGAGACATTTTGTAGACAAAATCACTATTAATATTTTATTTTACCGTAAACAGCTTTCCCAAACTTCAACATCTGAACATGTTCAATTCACAAGCCCAAATTGATATGTACGCACCAGACTTTTACTCGTACAAAATAGGGCACAATTTGTTTGCGTTGGAGAGTTTCCGAACCAATATAACCTTTAGGTCAAATGTTTCATCAGATGATTGCAGTGATCGTCTTGATCAGGCATTGCATCATTGCCCAAAAACAAAATTCATGGCATTTACCGGTTCACCTCGCATGTATGGATTAGGTTATTGGCACTTTGGAGTCATGCCGAAACAGTCGGAAAATCTCAAAACTACAGCGAACCAAATTGGTTTCTACACCCCTCCGATGCCTGATGACATTTGTGAAAACGACAAAATCATTAAACGCTTGAGTAAAAAATGCAGCTATAAATTGAAGGATAAAATTGAGGAATTAGAAGATAAGATCACTCATTTTGATTTGGGCATTTCGCATCGAACTGAACTGTACCCATTCTTGTCGAATCTAGTCAAACTGACACATCTCACCCATCTGAGACTTGTAGCCGATTGTCGTGCCAATAATACCAAGAATATCTTCTCTCCTTCACTTACCCCGAAGAATTATTGCACCAAACTGACCGACCGTACACTGCCCTCGGTACACACTCTGCATTTGTCTGAATTTCCTATTGGCCAGTCGTCGAGAATGTTCCTCTATTTACCGGTAATCTTCCCGGGCGTTCGTGTTCTCCATTTTGAAGGCTGTCCAGTGCAGAATGATTGGAATCGTAATGGAAAGAAGGAGAAGAAGAAGACGAAGAACAAACCATTTTGGAAATGGTTTTGGAGATGTCTATTGCGTTTCCCTCAACTCACTCATGTCTATTTGGATCATCAATTGAAGATTGTGTTTGCTGATCAATGTAGAGTTAAACGTAGGCAACGTATCAAGATCATGGAAGAGCCGATCAAAGCTCAATTACTTGAAGAACCAATGAATGTACAATTCTGATAACTAGATTAGATTTGAATCTCGACATTTTATTATTATTATTAATCTCATAATCGCGCATAATAATAATTCAACTCAAACATTCTGCACATGAACGATGACTTTACCAAGATTTTTTCCTTGTTGTAGAAACTATTAGAAGAAGAAATAAAATATACCAAAGATTGAAATAAATTCCTCTCTGTAAATCAAACCAAACCTGTTCAGCCCTAACAATCGATTCGAGTCCAACAAATTTGCCCTGCTCCGACTTTTCACCAAAATCCACAGCTGCATTCAGCTCGCCCTGATCGATCATTGTGATTAGCTTTTCGAGATATTCGGGAAATAGTTCCGTGTACTCGAAGAGGGCAAAACCGTTGAGGGATTTGTTGCCTTGAAGAAGCTTTTGGGTTAAAATTTGGGTTAAATTTCTGGATTTCCTCCTTCAAATCGAACAAACTTACCTCACGATTCCAATCCTCAATATGCACATCAGCAATTCCTTCCTCCTTGTAACTGTACGTACTACCCACCACAGCCAATCGACCACGATTAGCTAAATGACCAAACAGTAGCTTCAGAGACTCACCACCAATTGTCTCCCAAATGACATCGATTCCATTCTTCAATTAAAAAAATTATTCAAAATTATTATTCAAAATATTAAAAACAATTCAAATTATAACAAAATTACCGGAAAATTCTCCTTCAAAACTTGTGCTAAATTTTGCTTCCGGTAATTGATCACAAAATCGGTTCCAATTTCCTTCAAAAACTTTTCCTTCTCTTCACTAGAGGTTGTACCGATCACAAATGCACCCCGATGCTTGGCCCACTGTACTGCTACTTGACCAGTTCCACCAGCTGCAGCAACAACCAGAACTTTGTCCCCTGCTTTGACCCGACCCGCAAGGTCAAGTCCAATTGCGGCCGTCAGTCCACTTCCATAAGAAACAAGGTATTCTGGTTTTAGGTTCGGAAGCGGAACAATCGAATCGACCGTTTTGTATTGATACTCGGAGAAGGCGTCAAAGATGGTGAAATCCGCAACGAGGACAGCTTGATTGAGTTGGAATTTACCAACTGGGATTGAACTTCCGATTGCATCAATCACGCCCACAGATTCGAAACCCAAATCGTACGGTGGTTCAGCCTGTACAAAGTACCGTCCAGCAGTAATGTTCACATCGGTCATGTTGATGCCCGTGTAAATGACCTTTACTCGAACTTGATTCGGTTCGGGTTCGGTGAGGGGAAATGACCGGATTTCTGTTGCGCTCTCGAAGTCATTCGTCTTCTTGACTACTTGAAGTTTGCGATAGGACTTTGACATTTTTGTGTGTTATTTTCAGTTTTGTAATTCAAATTAAGCAAAAGTCGACAATTTTTCTTTTAAATATCACCAGACGAAACACTTCTGTCTGTCTGTGCTTGAAATGTGACAGATTTCCCATCATCGAGTGTTGCGAGTTGCATTTCCAACCGCTGATAAATGATAAACAACGAAAACCACTTACAGACAGTTTTTATCAACAAATCTCGATTTCTATTACATTTACATTTATCAGTGATGCGGTCATGATTGATGATGATGACATCGGATCGGTTTGTTCTGTTGCTAACCGTGAAATATGAAAATTTGTTGTCATAACAATATCGATTTGTTATGCTAAAAAGTTCAAATGAACAAAATCGACAAAATTGTCATGACAATCTCTCGAAATGTTAATGTTTTAAAGGAAATCAAAGGAAAATGACTTTCACGAGTCGCATTTGTTCAATTGAACGCAAAATCTATTTTAGTTTTGAGTTCGACATTGAGTTGCAGCTTGATTTCAATTTATATTTAAATCAACACAAATGTACTTTGTTTATCAATAAATAAATAAATTCACCCCCAAATGTACCTGCTCTCGAAATACTTGAATTAAATAAACCACTTAAAAAAGAAAAGGCGTGTAAGCTACTGCTACTGATCCTAATGTTAAGATTTCAGATAAATGAGGCAACAAACTTTGGCTTCGTACAAAAGCGATTTAGCAATCGCGCGATTTCCTTCAAGTTAAGTTTTTTACGTTAAGTCACGTGTCTGTCTGTCATATACCGAAAAAGTAATTAATTCTAAAGGACAACGTGATTTCTTCTTCTTTTTGTTCATAAAAGGACGATGTACGCAAGGAAATGTTCATTCATTCAACAAAAGTTCATTTAGTATTTAGTAATTGAAGCCTTAAAGAAAGATAAAATGAACAAACTAATTTTGAAACCAAAGAACACCTTCTTCATTCTCAAATCGACAACAAATTTTCGAATATCAACTAAATCTTCATTGAATCTCAATTCAAAATTGAAACCAAAATTATTATCTCCTGTGGTTGGTCCCAAACAACAATCATCATCAATCACTCGTGAATGGTTGAACCATGCAAATTGGACAATCAACTCGAATTTGGGAAATTCAAATACAAATGAAAATGTCGTACAAAAGTTGGTTTGTAATCAACTTGAAAGTGTCGCAGATTTGGCTCAGAATTGTTCGGGATTAAGCGATCCGACTTTGGCGTATTTTAGAAAGTAAGTTTTGACTTTTTCTGTAAACTTTAACTTTAACTCTACTTTTTATTTTTTATCATTAAGATTATATCAATCCGGTACCGAACTCGACTACTTCATCCGAGGTCAATCAACCCTTCTGTTGGCAACTTCATTAGAACCTAACCAAAAACATGATCAAAAATTCGTGGAACAACAAATTCTGCTTGCAAAACTCACCGAATTCACCCACCTCGCCTTTGTATTGCATCACAAAATTATTGATTCAAAAGAAAATGTTGATAATTCGATTAAACAACACAACAAAATCATCACAATCTTGGGCGACTATCTCATATCGGACGTCTACTTCAATTTGGCTCAAATGAACGAATCAGTTGAACTTTTAAATCAATTTGGAACGCTATGGCGGGATTTAAGTGAAGGTCTGTTCTCAAATCGGGAAAATGAGACTTTCAAAAAGTTTGCATCAATATTTGCTCACTCTTTTAAATCTGCTGTAATATTATCTTTCGGAAATGAAACATCTCAAAATTCAGCATTCGAGTTTGGTAAAAATTTCGGTTTTTACCTTAAAGCAATTCAAGATGTCGAAAATGGATTTGAAATTGTCGATGAACAGAAAATGAAGATATTTAAGGAGAATGCGCTGACCAATTTGGGTAAATTGCAATTGAATGAACAAGCAAAACAATGTTTTGACAAATTGTTTGATGTGAAAATTTATTAATTGTGAAAATGAAATAATTTAGTTAAATGAGGTCAAATAGAAGTAAATGAGTTAGTTCTGGTTCTGTCTGTAAATCACGTGATCAATCATCTCACTCCACATAGTCATCTCCGTCCCCATCCTTCACCTCCCCATCCACATCTTTATCAATATCATCTTCGGCATCCTCGTCCAGTGGCGCATTGTCCTCCTCCTGATCCAGATCTGCATCATAGAAATCACTTGCGCCCTCACCGCCACCACCACCATCATCTTGTTTATCATCAAACAAAATTTCAGATTCAGCTGCAATCATTCGATCATCATTATCATTCTTACCTTGAGTATTCGAGTTCGATGGCAGGCCAATCAACATGTCCATCACTGGTTGAGGCGGATGAAAGTGGGCGTTTCGTTTGCTCGTGTACAGTGTTGGTATGTGCTGCCATGTATTGGGCATTCCAGAGTAATAGTGCTTCGATTCGGATGAGTTCAAATTGAGTTGAGAGGACAGCGTTTGGGCCTTAATTGAAGAAGAATTCGATGATTTGGACAAACGTTTCGAGTCGAAATTGTTGTTGCTGCCATCATAAAGAGGAGAGTATTCAGACATAATTCGATTGACATCCAAATCTGAGTGTTTCGATGTGGAATTGGCCAATTTTTGTGTGACATTACGAGTTTCAATGTTGCTGATGATTACGAGCAGAAGCGTCGAAATAATAAACAAATTGTAGTTCGCCATTTTTTATTTTGACCAAAATTTGCGTATTTAGAGGAATTCATTCGGAAAATAATCAAATTTTCAAGTTAATCAAACATAACAGTTGGATATTATTTTTGCTTCATTTCATAGTAAACTTTACCACTTAACTGAGCAAAAATTCGGATTGAATTCAAACTTTTATATCTGCGAGAAAGACGGAACAAAACATTAACAACAACAACAACAACTTTCCACATCGGAGATTTTCAATCAAAGCCAGTTCTGTGTCTGTCAACTTGGCTGTGTTAATTGTCTTCTCATAAACCACGATCGTGTGAACTTTGATTTGTTGCTATTGAACGAGACACTCAATTTGAGCGCGGTGTAATGTCACCAAATTGTACAGTCAATTTCAGTACGATTTTCATCTAATTTTTGGCAGAAAAATATATAAGTTTTGACCTATTTTATACACAATCGAATGAACGCTCCTTCGAACAATCGTTCCTGAACAAAACAAAATAATTGTAAAGTAGGAAATAATATTTGATTTTGAAATTAAATTTAAACTTTGATTTACAATAAATTTCTCACAGAATTTATTAAATTAAAGATCTTGTAGTTTAATGACAACCTTTCCCACATTCTTGCCCGAATGAAGCCATTCCTGTGCTCGATATGTTTGATCGATTCCCTTGAAAACACCACCGGGACTTTGCTCGCCCTGATCAATTCGAGTCTTCAATTTTCCTTCTGCAATCATCTGGATCAATTGAGGCAGGTACTCAGGGAAATCGTTCGCGTAATGAAAAATGGCAAATCCGTTCAAAGATTGAGATTTCATTAGGAGCTAAATTAGATCAAAGTTAGATAAACGAAGCAATCGATAGTATCGATAATACCTTGGCATTGAGTTTCGAAATAGGTGCATCCACAAAGCCATCACCTTGATAATGGGGCGTACTTCCAATGATCACCACCCTCCCCTTCAATCCAAGAGTTTTAAACAGACTTTTAAAAGTCTCACCTCCGAGTGTTTCCCAAATGACATCAATTCCTTCGGGAAATTTCTCTTTCAACACTTGATCTAAACTTTGTTCCTTGTAATTGATGACCAAATCCGCGCCCAATTCCTTAAGGTATTGAGCCTTTTCAGGTGAGGATGTGGTTCCAATTACGTAGGCGCCTCGATGTTTAGCCCATTGGACTGCAATTTGACCAGTTCCTCCGGCGGCTGCAGTGATGAGAACCTTTTCACCTGGTTGGACTCGACCCGCTTTATCAAGTGCGATTGAACCAGTTAGACCATTTACAAGTGCTACGAGGTAGTTGGGTTTTAATTCTGGTAGTGGGACAAGGGATCTAGGTTTTTTGTACTTAAAATTGAGATTAACCGGGAAAAAATATTAAAATAAATAAATTAAATACCAAAAATTCCGAAAACATATTCTGATGATGATCAATCACCAGAACTGGTTGACCAACTTTCACCGAACCCGCAGGAATTGCAGATCCAACAGCATCCACAACACCCAGACCCTCCATTCCAATATCGAACGGAACCTTTCCATCGGTAGAGTAGCGACCAGCAGTGATGTTAATATCGGTGGCATTCACACCAGCGTAAATATTCTTAACACGAATTTGATCGGGCGCGGGCTCCACTAGTGGCACTTCCATAACTCGAGTGGCCAATTTAAAGGCCGAAGTTATGTTGTGAACTTGAAGTTTACAGAACACTTTTGCCATTTTTGTTTGTTTGTAAATGAGAATTCAAATAAAGATTTGTGTTGGAGCTTATATTATTTATATTATATTGACATTTGTTTACATACAGCTGTATTCGAGTACGAGTAATGAGCGAGGCCTTCAGAGTACTGATCTGAGTATACAGACAGTTGTAGAGTGTACACTTGTTATTGGAGGAAAAGCATGAGTTTGGCATGTTTGAATGATAAGATTCGAATGGAAAATGCACGCACTTTTTCAAAGTATACTTAGGACGTACAAAATGCGGAGAAAACCTTTTGAGTTTGTTTGTATTGACAGAGGAATTTTCCATGTTAGAATCGTATGATTCAAAACAGGTAGGATGTATTGATACTTTTGTTTGGCAGAATTTGTCTTTGTATTAATGTTTTTGTTGTGTTTTGAAGAAATTCCATTTGGATATAACATGGACAGATTGCTTGTGGGGTTAGTGATTCAATGAAGTCAAATGGAAAATAGTTTATTTTGTTCAATTTGACTTTACAAAGTAACTTTTAATGAAAAGCATTCGATAAATAAAACAGATGGTGCGACATCTTGTGTTGCAAAATGTTACTAAATTTGTTGATATGTTCTCTCGTCCATGCATGCAGCCTAAAAGGGAGAAATGCCAGTTGAAAGGTATTCCTTTGTGTCTAATATCATCATCGATCATATCAATCAAGAAACGAAATTATCTCCTGAAAAGTACCTTGAAAGATATACCTTGATGGTGTCGTGATTGTGTTTTTCGCCTCAACAACCGAGACATCAACCGATTGCTCCTCCTTTTGCACTACGAAATGCATTTACCCGTGGGTACAACTAATACTCGTTATATTTATAAATACATAAGTGCACCATGCTTTTGAGCATAACAACCAATACCTAAAATATCCACTTTCATACAACAACCATGGCCACAAAAGTATTCCGTAAACTTCAAGTGTTCAAGATCACGCCCTCATTCCGTGAGGCAGTGAAACTGGTTGAAGTGCCACTCGATCCACCGAAGCCAGATGAAGTTCGTGTGAAAAACATTTATGCCGGTGTGAATGCATCGGATATTAATGTCACTGCGGCTCGATACTTTACCGATGGTATAGTTCCTTATGATTTGGGTGCTGAGGTAAGATATTTTGAGTGGTTCGTAAAATACTAATGTTTTCGACCTCATTTTTAGGCACTCGGAGTTGTGGATGCAGTTGGATCGGCGGTTCCAAGTGGAGCACTAAAAGTTGGTCAACCGGTTATGGTTGTGGACGGAAAGCCACAAGGATTCTCTGAGTATTTGGTATTTTTTGTGATTTTAGGTATTACCATTTTACTAAATTATTTTCAATTTCTAGTACAAAAACGTGAAAGCTCTCCTGCCCGTTCCAGAACTCAAACCCAACTATCTAGTCGCTCATGTAGCCGGTCTCACCGCATCCCTCGGTCTTGATAAGGCGGGTCGAATTCAGCCGGGTGAAAAGGTTCTCATCACTGCAGCCGCCGGTGGAACCGGTCAAATTGCCGTCCAATGGGCCAAACAGAAGGGATGTTACGTAATTGGAACTACATCCTCACCCGAAAAGGCTAAATTTCTACAGGAATTGGGCGCTGACTTGGTGATCAATTACCGAGAACAAAATTTGGATCAAGTGTTGAAGGAAAAATTTCCCGAGGGACTTGATGTCGTTTGGGAAACTATTGGCGGCGAGACTTTTGCCACCCTATTCAAACATTTAGCCCTCAAAGGTCGACTTGTGATCATTGGCAGTACAACCACTTATGCCGGGGACGGAAACATTGATGTACCAATCAACAAATTGAATGCAAAACTACTGATGGGTTCAAAGTCCCTGAACGGCTTCATGCTGCCCAACTATGGATCCGACTTTCGAGAGTATCTACCAAAGCTGATCAGCCTAGTGGGTCAGGGGAAGATCAAAGCCAAAGTAGATTTGGGTGAACAGAGTCCCGGTGGGAAATTCCTCGGGCTCGACCAGACGGTTAGAGCTGAAGATTGGTTACATTCGGGTAAAAATCAAGGAAAAGTTATAGTTCAAGTTCAGGAGGTTTAATAAATTCTTTTATTTGTGTAATCTAATATTGTGATAATAATAAAATGTATAGAATTTTACAGAATTTAATTCTTAAATCACGGATCTTGTAGCTTCACAACAACCTTGCCAACATTCTTCCCCGAGTGAAGCCATTCCTGTGCCCGGTAGGTTTGATCCACCCCATTGAACACTCCACCTGGACTTTGTTCGCCTTGATCGATTCGAGCCTGTAACTTTCCTTCTTTTATCATCGTGATTAGTTGTGGCAAGTACTCGGGAAAGTCGGAACCGTAGTGAAAGCAACCAAATCCGTTTAGAGATTGAGATTTCATTAAAAGCTATAAGAATTGATATAAGAATTAGGTAAAAAAATCATAAATTTAAGAACTTATACCTTAGCATTCAATTTCGCAATCGGAACATCCGCAAAACCATCACCCTGATAATGAGCCGTACTTCCAATGATAACAATCCTCCCTTTCACAGCCAAATTCTTGAATAGAATCTTGAAAGTCTCCCCACCGATTGTCTCCCAGACGACATCAATTCCCTCGGGAAATTTATCCTTCAACACTTGATTCAAATCTTGTTCCTTGTAATTGATAACAAAATCTGCACCCAATTCCTTTAGGTATTTTGCTTTATCGGCAGAGGAAGTGGTTCCAATTACGTAAGCGCCTCGATGTTTAGCCCATTGGACGGCGATTTGACCAGTTCCACCGGCGGCTGCAGTGATGAGAACCTTTTCACCCGGTTGAACTCGACCCGCCTTATCGAGGGCAATAGAGCCAGTTAGACCGTTGATGTGGGCTACAAGATAGTTGGGTCGAAGGTCGGGGACTGGGACTAAGGTATGAGGTTTCTTGTACTAAAAAATAATTCAGAATAAATACAAAATAATAATATTAAAAAACAAGATACATACGACATATTCGGAAAACAAATTCTGTAGATTATCAACAACCAAAACTGGTTGACCCAATTTGACCGAACCCGCCGGAACCGAAGAACCAATGGCATCCACAATGCCTAAACCCTAAATAGGAAATAATATAATATCTTTAATAATAATCAAATAATAAATAATCCAATCAATACATTACCTCCATTCCAATATCAAACGGAACTTTGCCATCCACCTGATACCGAGCAGCGGTAATGTTAATGTCGGTGGCATTCACACCAGCGTAAATGTTCTTAACTCGAATTTGATTCGGCGCCGGTTCCACCAGTGGTGCTTCGACCACTTTTGTCGCCTCCCGAAAAGCGGGAGTTATTTTGAATACTTGAAGTTTACGAAAAACTTTGCTTGCCATTTCAATATATTCAAATTTCACGGGAAAATAAAAACAAATCTTCAAGTACCAGGAGATTGAAAATGTACCCGTTTTGATATACAAAAGTTATTTTTTAGTAAATCATCATCGCACTGACACTGCCCTAGACGAACTCATACGAGCACAAGTTTGGCACATTAACTGATAAGAAATTATGTAATTCGGTAAGGATAAGATCAAAGCTTAAAGGTCAAAAGATAAAAAATAATTTTCCATAAGAACCACGCTCGGTTTTGTTTATAAACATTTGCCTGTAAATGTGACTGCTATTTCTACCTTTGTATAATTGTTTTGAAGTGCAAATAGTCGGTTCAAATAAATCTAATCTATTTAATCTGGTAATTTAAAAACAATAACAAAACGTTAATTAAAATAAAAAATCTTTATTGTGCAATTAAAGATTAACAAAATTGGCGATTAGTCTTTAGAGACTGAGAGAGAATTCATAATAATAAAAAAGCATTTAAGAATGCAAAAATTAAAATCTTGACCTTTTGTAAATGATCAACAGTGATAAATCAATTAAAGATTCTGCAGTTGAACGACAACCTTGCCGAGATTCTTGCCCGAGTGCAGCCATTCTTCTGCTCGATAAGTCTGATCGACACCGACAAATTTACCACCTGGCGCATTGGTACCCAGATCAACTTGAGCCTTGATATCTCCCTTTGCAATTCCGGTGATCAATTTGGGAAGGTACTCGGGAATGTCCGAGGAGTAGTCAAACAGGACGAAACCGTTCAGGGATCGGGAGCCAAAAAGGAGCTGTTTTAAAAAGGGAAATTGTTAATATTGAGAAAATCTAAAAGAATAGAACCAAAACACTTACACGACCATTAAGATTCTCAATCTGCACATCCTTGAATCCACCACCATCCTTGTACGAGTGAATACTGCCAATAATGACCAGCCGACCCTTGGTTGCGAGATGTTCAAACAGAGTCTTGAATGTCTCACCACCGATCGTCTCCCAGATCACATCGACACCATCCGGGAACTTGTCCTTCAGCACTTGATCCAAATTCTCCTCCTTGTAATTGATCACCAAATCAGCGCCCAATTCCTTCAGGTACTTAGCCTTCTCAGCCGAAGAGGTAGTTCCAATGACATAGGCACCGCGTTGTTTAGCCCACTGAACGGCAATTTGACCTGTGCCACCGGCGGCAGCAGTAATCAGAACCTTGTCACCAGCCTGAACACGACCAGCCCGATCGAGAGCAATTGAGGCGGTCAGCCCATTGACAAGGGAAACCAGATATTCAGGCTTGAGCTCAGGGATTGGAATTAAGGATTCGACAGTTTTGTACTACAAAAATAAAATGAACAAATTAAAAATAAATAATAAATCAAATCAAATCAAATTACCGAATATTCAGCAAATCCTTCCGATTTACCGGCGTCAAACACAATGACCGGTTGACCGATGGTGAATTTACCAGCTGGGACGGCAGAACCAATAGCATCGACAACGCCGGCAGCCTACAAATAGTAGAAATATGAGTTATTTAACATTTAAACACCAAAACATATACCTCAAAACCAATATCAAACGGAATTTTGCCATCAGTAAAGTAGCGTGCAGCAGTAATGTTAATGTCCGTAGCATTAATACCCGCATAAATCTGCTTCACTCGAATACGATCCGGTGCCGGCTCAACAAGTGGAACCTCTACCACCTTGACAGCCTCTTTAAAGTTGGTGGTCTTGGTGAAGACTGACAGTTTACGAAAGGTGCTTGGTGCCATGTTACCACGAGAGTAAAAAGATGAAGAGAAGGGAAGAAATGTCACGAGAAATGTAAAGTACAAAATCGAAATCAACTGTCAAATGCCAAAGCCGGGCTGTCGCTTAAATAGTCACTTTCTGGAGTAGACAAAAACACAAACTACACAACAACACATCAGCGGTAAAGCACGGGGAAAAGCTCCGCCCTCTACTGCATTGCTATTACACTGTCAGTATAACTTTCTTTATACAAAATAGCAAGTGCATATGTACCGAATAAAAGTACCAACAGGTGTAACAGCTACGAGTAAGGCGGAGTTACCGTTTCGAAAAAGAGAGAAAATTAAGAAAAAATTAAATTCATAACATAATGCTAAATGAAAGTTATATAAAATTTAAATAATAACCTTTATATACGATAACCTTCCTGCAGATCTACCAAAGAAACGTCGAGATAAAAAACAATAAAATAAAATCTTAAATAAAGAATACTCAGAATTAAATATTTTTGATTTAATTTTTATTAATGACCTTCATTGATAAAAACCCCTCTCAATTGATAAGATGCGACCATAGCAACCATCACTTGTTTAGCTGGACTGGGCATTCTTGTGCTCGGATTGTATACACGCAACAGACCAAATGTGCCATCAATGTGCCAATAAAGAAGAGAAAAAGGGAGAACCATCATAGACACAAATGTTGATAAGGACACACAAATACATTTGATTGTGATAAGAAGTTATTGACAACAGTGCGATGAGTGAATAACTAGACAACTGATGGACACACATTTTGTGATAAAGATTGGGTGGTGAGTAGTTGAAGGAGATTTGATAAGAAGGACTTTTGGGTTAATGGAGAAAGTTGAATGGTTTTTATGGGTTAAATCTTGCACGCGTTTTATATTTTAGTATTTACCTTTTAATCCGTCCAAGGTTAGCTCACAATAAATCAACTAATTAAATGAACATATAAATGTAACGTTAATTCGTCTACGCTTTTCAATTTAAAAATTGTATTTTTAAAGTTCGTTAAAATCAATTTTTTTATCCAATTGTACAATTAATTGCGAATTAAATCTGATACGATATATGAGAGTCAATTCAAGTTTATTTAGAACATTAAAAACCTTTTTAGCTGATGCCTGTCAAAATTGTTGAAACAAAAGTAAAGTTTCATTTGATCAATTCAATTATGACGAAGTGATGATGATAATGCAATTCTTATTTAATTGTACTTATTAGTTTTATCAAGAATTTGTATTTTTAAATAGTAGTAGTAATAACCTCTTAATTTGCTATAGAACAACCACTTTTTGAATATTAAAGTAAAATTATTAGAAATAAAGCAATTTTAATATTTAAAATTGATGTTAAAATTAAAAGTAAAAGTCAAATTCTCAACTATGACCTGGAAAGAATTTTATTAATTTTATGCTAGCTAATGAAAAAGAGCTAATTTAATTTTGAAACCATTTTAAAACTGGAATTGTCAAGGAGTAAATTTCACAGAGAACACATCTAAAAATACCTAAAATTAAGAAGCAATTGAATAAACTGAATAGCGCAATGTACATTGCACTGACAGGACAAATGGTACGTGCACTTTGAATGCCATTTTGTCTATGTGTTTAATGCGTGAATGGCGCTTTCTGTTGTATAGTGAGTAATCAGTATGAGTTGGGATAGAAAAAACACTAGTCATAATAAATTGTTGCTAATTTGATGATATGACACCGACAAAAATAAGTTGAACGTTCATATTTTGAACGATGGACAAATTTTGATAATATTCGATTATTTTTAACATTTGATTCAGAACAGAAGCTAACTGAGCCAGTTTAGAAATAAAATTACATTTATAAATACGACACACATGTCAACAATTTTAAATTTGACAAAACTGAAATTAAATTATTGTTTTATTAGTTTAAAAAATCAGAATTTAAAGAATTTATAAATATAAATCAATCAATTCAATAAGTCATATTAAATAGACAATAGAAAAAAATCGAAAAACAAAATTTTTACCTTTTAACTGGTTCGACATACTTCACTCATTATATTACACTGTAATACATAAAATAAATTATCTAGCGCATTATATACTTTTCAAATAGGTAAAGTTTAATATTAATGAAATAAATAATAAATAATTTACGTTTATGGAAAAAGTTGAGTTGAAGTTAATTCATGTACTCGTTATGCTTTTTGCTTACCTTTTAATTAATTCAAATAAAGCAAAATTCCAACCAACTCTTTAACTAGTACCAAAAATAAAATCATTACCTTTCCATGATTGAGTGTTTGAATTTACGAATAAACTATACTAATTAGCAATGTACAGAATGGAATCATAATAAAAAATTTTAAATTTTAAAATAAACCTTTTATAATAAGAAAACATTTGTCAAATCTACACAGCCAAATACGCTCCTCACAGATTCAATAGTATATTACTTTATAAAGCTATCGCCCAAGTGTTACTCACAGCAGTTTTAAGTTTTCAGTACTTTCAAATGTTGAATTACATAAAATGGTGTATAAGCACAATCGTTTTATCAGCTGCGCCAAATAGTTCCGGTGCAAATTGCTTCAATGAGCTAACCTTGTCTGTGTATATGTAGAGCATTACCGTATTTTCCGGGCTACAAGTCGCACCTGTGTATAAGTCGCTTTTGCATTGTTTTGAAAGCTTACCCAATCACAGATAAGTCGCACCGGGACATTAGTCGCAGGTTATTTTTCAGTAAAATATTGATGTTTTAAATATGAGTTTTTATGGTCTAAACTCACTAAAATGCATTAAAGCAGGAATATTAACGATATTTAACAATATTGCAAGTTAGTCAATGGAGAAAACATTGATAAATCTTTCAAAATCCTCATTTTTAACACTCTTTCCAGATGGATTTGACAAATCCACACTCTCGGGCAAACAGTAGCCCATGCGACGTATTAGTCGCACCGGCGTATAAGTCGCAGACATGAAAAATCTTGTCTAAATGGTGCGACTTATCTGACGGGAAAAATACGGTAATTATTCAAACACATCCAAATCAAAGTCGATTATATCAAACATTCCTTTTGCAAACTTGTGACAATGCTCAAAAATAATTTATTACCGTTTCTATATTACTCAAATCAAAATTCCTCAATAATTCCATTAATAAATTAATAAATTTTGTATGAAAATATATTAAATGCCTTCATTGTAAAGTTTTTTGTTTTTTGATAGATAATTACCAAAGTAATTAGAAATATAAAAGTGTTAGTCACCTTTAATAAAAAATATCACAAAAGTTATGATTGAATTAATTTTAAATAATAATTAAAATAGTAAATTAAATCAAGCACATATAAAAAGCCCTTATTAGTATGGTTGAAACTGGGTAAGGAAAAGTGAATATTTTAACTTTGCAACGGAGCACAAATTTTTAATTGTACATTAAATTTCTATTGTTGCTCTAAATTAAATTGTTTTGAACTTGATGCCATTTGGAAAACACATTTAGCATATTTTATAATTTTGGTATGTAAAAAACCTCTAAGACATTGCTTAGACAAATTAAAACCTTTGAAAAAAAATTACCACGAAAACAATGCTTTAAAATTTGAAATTGAATAAAGATAAGTGTGGTGCTAAGTATTGATTTTAACTAAGTTTTTTGGTGAATTTTCAAAATGCATAACCCATATCTCGTATTGATTGTGTTTTTGTGTCATCTGTGGTCTCAATTACCTTCACCACAAGCTTGTCTACAAACCCCGACTGTTTTGCCAATGCTCGTTATGTCGAATATGATCGTGAGCAACATGTGAGATAGTAAGACAGATTTAACCTTTTGAAAATTTCGTTCGAAACAGACATAACTTTAGATATCTGTTTCGAACGAAATTTTCAAAAGGGTTAAATCTGTCTTACTATATTAGATATAAAGTTATGTGAAATTGATTAGCTTTGGATGACCTTTAAATCAATCTCGAGAAGAGTCAACGAAATTAACAGATCAGCTAAATTATAAAATAAATTAAAAATAATCCAAGTTAGCTAGTTGGATTTTAAATTATAATTTTAATGACTTTCGCTGACAAAGCCCTTCAATTTATAAGGCATAGCATTAAGAATTGTTGTGCTTGATTGTACACAAAATGGACCAACTGTTCCATCAATGTGCCAATAAAGCTTATAAAAGAGACCGATAATGGACGCAAACACATTTTGTGATAAGAGTTGACAACAGATGAGTCTGATTAGTAAAACACTTCACTGCATAGCTTTTACAGCACAAATAGAGAAGTAACTTACTGCATACACGAAGAAGATTATAACCTTACAAAATGAACGAGAATGTTCAAAATGGCAAGTGTCAACTGAATATATGAAGCAACAGGTGTAACGTGGGCTACACGTAAGACCAAGTCACCGCTTTATTAGATTTAGATGACCTGTAAATGAATCACAACCAAACGTTTCTCAATTACTAAAATAAGTTAATTATTAAAATTAAAATAATGAACTAAGAATTTACAGAATGAAATTTATTTTAAATTCAATTATTCAATGTGCAAATAAGGACGGAAATCAAAGGATCACAACAGAGACACAAGCACGTTGTTGATAAGACAAATGCATTGTGATAAGAGTTGATGCCTGCATGGACGACTGTTTGACACGCTTGAATGAGTAATAAAGCTTTGGTGATGAGTAGTTGAAGGAGATTTAACTAATAAGAATTATTTTGGGTTAATGGAGAAATGTTGAATGGTTTTGTGGGTTAAATCTTGTACGCTTTTTTTTGTTTTCGTATTTACCTTTTAATTCGAGTAACAGAAATACAATTTTAATTGAATTAATATTTAAAGTTAATTCATCTAAATTGAGATTTTGATTTTAAAATTGGATTTTTGGTGGTTTTTAAAAATCAACTTTTTGTCCAATAGACCAATTAATGAAGATTAAACTAATACAGCGAAATAATGATAAAATTTATATTTATCTAATAAACTATAAGTTGAAATTGAAGCTTTAAAAATTAGTCAATAATACGATATTGTAGATTGTGTAACTGTCTGTTTCCATGCTTAATTCAAAAATACAATATCAATGGTCATTTAATCCACAGTGAGATGTTTCAGCTGCTGCTGATTAATATTGTCATTTGTTTTATTTTGATTATTAAGAAATATATGCATCAGAAATTTATCACAAAAGTATTTTTAACAATTGGTGTCCAATTAAGTTAGTTGCAATTTGCAATTTGTGTCCAAGAATATCAATATTGCAACAATGCAGTGGATTTGACTTCAATTCTTGGATGAATGAGTCCAAGGCAATTCATTCTGCGCATAGTACTTTACAACCGCTCTTTCTCACCAAACCCTACACCGCCTCTTACTCTACCATGTTCCATTATATTCGCAAATTCGTTCGTAACGTTTGCCGTAACGGAGACAAAAGTGAACCAGAAATTGAAAGTGTTTCT
This sequence comes from Rhizoglyphus robini, assembly GCA_023373905.1. Classification (NCBI taxonomy): domain Eukaryota; kingdom Metazoa; phylum Arthropoda; class Arachnida; order Sarcoptiformes; family Acaridae; genus Rhizoglyphus; species Rhizoglyphus robini. Next base: position 1,197,552 of record JAKIJQ010000020.1, read on the forward strand.
GAAGATCAATTTCGAAGCTGTGTATCAGCGTTTCCAAAGATTTCGAGCAACAAGGTTTTCAGGATGCCCGATTTGCAAGTCCAACTCTCGAGCAAGGCCACGTCCTCAGAGAATTTTGTTTCCGCACTGAAGGAAACGAACGCGATTCAGCAACTTGGACAACTTCAAGTTAAAATCCCTGAACCAGAAAAAATTCCAACACCTCGTTTCGAGTTCAAGATGTTTGGAAAAGTTCTCAGAGAAAAGTTTCAAATCTCTGACACTAAATACCTGGCTGGAGGAAATTTTGGCGCAGTGTTTGCGTGCAATCCGATTGATGAAGAAAATGGCGAAAAGTGTGCTCTCAAAGTGATGAAGTCCGAGTTTATGTCACCGAAAGATGCACGCAAGACTTGGCAGGAAGGCGCTTCAAGAGAAGTGACAGCTCTCCGCAAGTTGCAGCACGAGAACATCATGGAATATTACGATTTCATGTTTTTGAGATATCCTCCAAATCCAGTTGGAGCTTGTTACATTGCAATCAAGACTGAATTGCTCGATTGTACGCTTACTCAAGTTCTCAAGGCGCGAAATGAACTTTATGTTCCACAAGTTGAGCAACTGTTGAAGTCACTTGGAGGTGCACTTGTGTGGATGGTCAGTCAAGGATATGTTCACAATGATATCAAGCCTGATAATATCATGTTCAAGAATTTGGACTTGAATGCTAAAGACTTTAGTGCGAAATTCAAAGAAGCAATTCCAAAGCTCACTGATTTTGGCTTTGCGCGAAGATACAAAGGCCCTCGAGATGAAGCAATCGAGAAGCATTTCTGCGCTGGCTCACCGCTGTACATGTCTCCAGAGAAGAAGGCATTTTTCTTCGGATGGACCAGAGAGCCGTACTATCCATTCAAATCGGACTCGTTCGCACTTGGCGCCACACTAGTCGAATGTATGAGTCAACACGATGAGGAGCCTGAATTCAGTTTCGATGACATAAACGTTGACAAGATCGAATCGTTACCTCATCAGACACAACATAGTACCTGAAACCTTACCACAAGTGACCTACCAACAACCGGCTCACTTTCTCGAGGATGGACACCCTGCTTTGAGGGCGAATTATGTTCATCAAAACTGTTTAAAGTCGCATCATTTCAACATCTTCACGGACGGATCGAAGAAGGAGAACGAGTCGACAAACAACAAACAGACCGGTTGCGCATTCGTTGTCAAACAACAAGAAACCATCTACCACAGTGATAAAACCCGATTGCATAACGAATGCAGTGTGTTTCAGTCGGAACTATTAGCAATCAAGAATGCAGTCACCTGGTGCCTCCAGCAAGGCAAAACGGCCATAATCAACTCAGACTCGCAATCTGCTCTACAGGCTATCTCCAACAAGAAAAATCGCAACAAACTTGCGGTTGAAATCAGAAAACTGTTGCGTCAGCACCCCAAGCACATTTGCCTGTGTTGGGTCAAAGCTCATGTCGGAATCGAAGGCAACGAAGAAGCCGACAGACTAGCTAAGGAAGCAACGAATTTGGAAACAAGTTCGTACAATGAGCTTCCCCCATCCAGCGCCGTGAGAATTTGGAAGCAACAGGAGACCACAGCGTGGGACGAACGGTACAGAACGTCCGATGACGGGAGAGAAACAGTTCCTTTCTTTCCGACTGTCCTGCACAGGAAGAAATGCTCAAACATCCCCGATTTCATCACGACTCAGTTCATGTCTGGACACGGCAAGTTCCACTACTACCTGACCAGATTCAACATTGAACATGACAAGAGATGCGAATTTTGCGATGAACCCGAGCAAACCTCACTTCACCTCATCAAGGAATGTCCAAGATGGGCACTACTGAGGAACGATCTTGACAGCCACATCTGCAGGATCACCAATTCAAATCAAATCTCGCCAAGCATCTACTGCACCGACAGGTTCTATAGACATTTTCGTAACTTTTTATGTAAAATATATAATGATTTGTAAATATCTCTATATAAGTTTTTATACCCACTTTTTAATTCGCTAATTCTCCATAATCATTCAATTTGTATTCTATTACTTGTAAACAATTGTAATGTATCGAACTATACCTCAACGATATGTATGTGCATTTTCTAGCTCACATTTAGCATTAATTTGCTTAAGAGGTCAATAAAACACCATTTCCAAAAAAAAAAACGTTGACAAGATTCGCATAGTCCATATATTAAGGATCCTTAACAATCCTTCAGATTGTTTGGATGCAATAGAAATGTTGCTTCAACCTTATGTGGAAGATCGTTGGCATGTTGAGGAAGCTCTTAATTTTTTAAGTTAATTTATGTTTTTAATAAATTATTTAATTGTAATTTTTAAATTGTAATTGTATTTCAATTTCAATTTAATGCTCACGCCTTTAAGATTTTTTATCAGAAAATTCTACTTCCAATAAGTGTCAGATTGCCAATTAAAATTTAAAAATGACATTCAGAAAATAATTTATTTAAAAAATTCTAGATTCTATAGACTTATTGATAAATTATTACAAGACAAAATCGAAATATAAGATATCAAATATTAAATTATTCAAAAAAGTTTCTACTAAAAAATGTAAACAAAGCAAATATATTAAAGAAAGAAAATTTAAATTGTCTAATCGACTAAGTGGATTAATAGAAAAGAATATATAGAAACTACAAACGACAATCTACATCAATCGACACTGGTCCTCTTCGTCTTCGTCGTTGGCGTCTTCTTTGGACTCGGTTTGATCGTCAAACGGCGGCTCAATGTTCGATTGAACTTCCTCTTCTTCTCCACTTTCGATTATCCATGGAACTTCATTGAGGCCATTCAAGTTCTCTTCCTCTTCCTCTTCATCCTCGTATTCAGTGAGTTCGTCATTCTCCCATCTCCAATCGGCAAATGAATCGAACATTCGTTTATTTGTAAAATAAGATTCAAGTTCATCGTCGTACGATTCGGAAAAGTTCTTGCTGGTCAGATCGTCTGAATTCACGTGTTTCAGGAAATACTCAGGATTGGTCAATACTTCAATGTAGAACTCACTCGGTTGAACGCTATCTTTGAGTAAGAAATACATTCGGTCAATCAATTGCTTGAATTGTTGCATTCTCTCTTCGGTGTACGCTTTGTTTTGTTGAGGCTTCGAACTCGGATGTGCACCTTCAATGCAAATCATCGAGTTCAGTTTGACATTGTTCTTCTGTTCGTATGACTTCTTCTCACAGGTTTGACCATCATACGGACAAATGACGTACTTTGAGAAATCAAATTCGTGATAAAATTCAAAGAAATAAAAAATTAAGAAATTTTCAAGATAATCCGCAACACAATGCGAACTCATTTCACCTCGAAATTTAGAATCATGGGAAAATTCAAATACATTTGTAGAATGCTTACTTGATTTCTTGAAGATAAAGTCATCATATTTTTCACTAAATTGTTTGATAGTATGAAATGAAGCATTCCAGTCGCAATAATGTTGGAAAAAAAACACAATCAGCAATCCAAAATCGAAATTTGAAAACAAAGTTTCATCCAAAAGTGAATTTTGATGTGCCCAGAAAAATAGTTGAGACATAAAAGTGCCACAATTTCCAATCCCTGAATAAAATTCAATTACTTGCCCGTGGTTCAGTGGGGGACTATAATTCGAGTCGTTGTGACAGATTCCAATAGTGGCAAATTTCAAATTTTTATATTCAACTTCAAATTCAACGTCATGAAAAAGACGCATCAAACCGGAGAATTATTTGAGATAATCCAATTTCAAACAAAATTCCATAGTTGGCAGTAAAAATGTTTGCGTACAGCTGAAATTGCCAAAACCACAGTCGACCACTCGGTAACATGGCCGTGAAAATTATCTTCATGAAAAGAAAATTCCCAAATAAATAAATCACCGTAAATACTTCTTCCGGAATCGAAAATAAAGCATTCGTTGATTTTGAATTTAAGTTCGGGACTACGTTTTGATTTGTGCAAATTCAAACAGAGTTGCAATTCTTTTTCAAAAAATTTCAGAAAGGACTTAATAATAGGAAAAGCAGACTCGTAATAATCGAGGAACAAAACGAAACGTTCCCGCTTGATAAAATTGTGAATTTTCCTATAAATATAAAATAAAATTATTTGCAATTCATATCAAAAAAGCACCTACCATGGATCCTTTGATTTATAAGAGACCCAGGAAATGTAAAAATTACGTTTTCTTGGTGGGGAGTATGACATCTCAAGGTAGGTGTGACGTAGATTGGCGTGAAGGTCTCGTAAATCTTGTGGATAAAGCTGCAAATGCCAAAACAACAAAAATGGAATAATTGCGCAGGATTTGATCGTTGAACAGTTTCGATTTGACACACCATTCCCAGAATCTTGAACCATAGCAAACAAAATTTTCATAGAATTCAAGATTAAGGCCACCAATTATTTTCCAATATTGAATGCCAGGTTTTTGCAATAAAGTTTGCAAATTCTCGAAATAGACAATAACGAGGTAGTGGGCCAAATCCACTTGCTCACGAGTGTACATTACACTGTACTCGTACTTGTTAATGATTGTGCTGACTGGTTCGGATGAGCCAAGAAGATCATCACGAAATTGGTTCTGAAATTCACGTACAATTGCGCCATCTTGATAAATAATCAGTGGAGGTAGCATCAATTTGGGTATGTTCAACTTGTCAACATTGGACGGATAGCCGATCTTTTCTGCTTCTGTACGGTCAATAGAAAAAGGATTCACGGGAGGTTTCATGGTGTAGTGAGGCTGGTGATGGTTGAAATTGGTCTTGTTGCGTGAATTGCGTAGATATGCCATCTTGAAACAGAGATTCAAAGTCACACGAGGTAGAACACTTTTGGGAGTGAAGACAAGCCCAGACACAGACTAGAACAAGACTGTCACACACACAACACACCACACAGACAGCGTGGCACAGAATGACTCGAAAGTGACGATGCGTCATACACTCACTTACTCAAAGTTGAACTCAAACATTGATCAAACTGCTAATCGACAAAAGTTAATGTTGACTCATAGTTGATTACAACTTTATTCAACTTTAGCAAAAAGTGAGTCGTAAGTGAAAAGATTTTTGTATCAAAAGTGACCGATAATATAAAGCTGATTAATCCAACTATCATTGTACATTGAACACTAGAATTTACTGCTAGCAGTATAGCTGAGCGATTTGAGATAAGTGTTGAGAAACTTATGAAACGACCTTATTTGATCCATTTGGATCGATTACATTGCCATCAATAGCAATAGGACCTAATTGTATGTTGTTTGGGAAATAGTGTTGAGAAACTTATGAAACGACCTTATTTGATCCATTTGGATCGATTACATTGCCATCAATAGCATCAATTCACTGGACACTGTTCAATTGATTTCCTACAGAAAATATAATATATTCTTAATGCAATGTTTGTGTGTGCATATGTCCATTTACTTTTGCTATGGACACAGTCTCCATAGGAAATACATTGCTTTACCGACATTAGATCACACTCGGAATGTTTGTGTTTGACTGTAGAATTATCGTGATTATTGATGATCATTGCTGATAAAGCCTTTCAATTGATGACATATAAATGAAATGACCAAATTAAGCATTATTGTGAACAACACACAAACCAAATATTTTAAAGTTACATATTGTATACCTATGTTTTACCGTTTAATAAGAGGAAATACTTTTGGTGAAATGAAAATCTAAAATAGATTTAGAAAAATGGGTTCTTTGGTTGAAAACTGCATCTCCAGGTGTGTATCTTTAAGACAGTCTGATGCATTGTACAATGTTAACAATTCTAGATAAAACTCAATTTAATCATTATCAGGCTAGAGAAAAAATTGCACTTAAAGCTTAAAGCACAATAAGGATTAAGAATATATTCAGAATTGGATGTACTTGAATCAAAATTGTTAATTATAATTTTATGATTTTTTGTTACAAAACCTATTTAGCATTTGAACTGGGCATTGTTGTGATCGATGGCACAGAGATAAAATGTGACATGACTGCATAAAGTTAAGGATTAAAATGAAGGTAGAATTTGATTGGTTTATGAGAAAAGTTGAGATTCAATTTTGAGTTTCCTTTAATAGGAATAAGCAAATCCATCTAAAAAATAAACCATAAATAGACGAACTATGGTTTGCATAAACAGCAAAACGCTTCACTGGATTGCTTTTACAGAACATACAGCAGTAACTTATTACAATACAAAATTATAACCTTACTAGATGGACAAGAATGTACAGTGTACACATAAAATAATAAGTACCTATGCGCCTACGTACAGAATACATGTATATGAAGCAAAATGTATAACAGAGGCTACACTTAAGGCGTCTCTTGAAGTTTGAAACAAAAAATTGGAATTTTTAAAATGAGGTTTAATAAAAATTTATTTGATTTAGATGACCTGTTAATAAAATGGATGACAAACGTACGAATTACCAAAATCAAAATAGTGAATTAAGAATTTTAAAAATTAGTCATTTTTTATTCAATCATAAATCATTATTAGTGACAAATAATTTAAACTTGGTTCTTTTTGTTTCATTTAATATTAACTTTGATGCTAAATCTTCATGACACTAAAAATTATTGTGCTTGATTGTTAAGACACAATGTGCGTTCAATGTGTAAAGTTGTGAATTAAAGTGCAGAACGTTTTTCAGGTTCATGAAAATTGAATTGAATTAGTGTTCAATCTTCAGCTTATAGTGTTTCTGTTTTTATTTACATTTTATTAAAATCTTAGTATCATCAAACAAAGTTTAAACTATAATTAGCAAACTGGTTCTTTAATTGGATCATCAAAAATAATTATTTTATGAATTTAAAGATTTAACCTTTTTATACATTTATACATTTCAACTTAAAAACGACATAGTGTGCTTAATTTGAATTTACTAAAGAAATTAGCAGTTAAACTACATAGAAATTGTAAACAACAATAATTCTAAATTAATTTCAATAATAATCACTGAAAGTAAATGATTTTATTCTAACCTTTTCAACCTTTTAAAATGGCAAATCATTTCACTGTATTTCTTTGCACGCAGAGTCGTAACTTACTGTATCAAAAAATATCAAGTGCTTATTTGCCGAATATACGAGGAAGCAACATGTGTAACAGCTACAAGAAAGGCAGAGTTTCGATAAATGTCATGAAAAGTAACACAATTTCAAATATAAAACTATGTAAAATTTATAAAATTTAAATGACCTGTAAACAAACTATAAGTATAAAACTCAAACAAATAAAATAAAGGATTTAGATTGATCACATTTGAATATGTATAAAAATTATAAAACAAAGTAAATAAACACTGGGAAAGACTCAAACTAATTATGCACATTACCTATTGGAATTTTTGGGCTCGATTGAACACAACACAGGCCAAATGTGCCAATAAAGATGAAAATAAACTATTATAACGACACAATGTTGGTAAAAACATAAATACATTTCGTGAGTATTTTATTAAAAGTTGAAAACAATAAGTGAGTGTCTGTACAACTGCTGGACACGTTTGCTGATGGTGATGTTGAGTAGTTGAAGGATTTTTAGGTTGATGGAGAAATTTGAATGTTAAACAAGCTATGTTTTACCTTTTAATAAACCGAAGCTTAGACAAAATTAATCTAAACAAGAATTAGCTACATTTGTGCGGTATACATTTATAACAGATAACAAAGATATTGTTAAAAATATTATTTGAAACCTTTTTAAACTTTCGTAATTGTCATCATATTAATCATGATTTTAGTTTTACACATTAACCAGTTTGAGAAAATCTTTTGCTTTGGAGGACATGAATGCAGTTCGAGCATAAGTTCCGGTTCTGTCATGACCAGTTGTGTCTAGCCATCAGTGTGCATCATCGTATCCGAGTGTTTAGTGATGAACTCGTAATTGATGACATTCGTTTTAATTTGTCAACAAACGTCGCTTTGATGCAAGTCTTCAAAGTGTTTGTCACCTCTGCTTTACTACTCAATATTCAAACATAATGCTTATTTTATGAATTGCATATTTTTACCTTTCAAAATCCAAATCAAGATGTGTTCAATTTTTTTTCTGAAAAATTTAACAATACTCAATAAATAAAGTAATTTAAAATGTTATAATTACAAAATTATAGAATAACCTTTAACCATGCATAGACTTAGTACTGTCATAATGATCTTTGCTTACACATGCATATCATAGAGATATAAAAAATTAATTTATGAAAAACAAAATCGACTGTCAAACAGTACTGTTGCTTAAATTGCAAAACATTCCACTGCATAGATACAGCACTGACAAGTGTGTAAGAGCTGTAGATTTCTAAAAACAAGTAGACAAATCCTGAATATTATGTAAATGCCGACAGTAAAATGTGAAACCGCACATAAAGTTAATTCTAGTAGTTAACGCTTTGAAAAATAGAGAAAAATAAGTTTAAATATAAAGCCAAGTAAGATTGATAAGATTTAGATGACCTGTAAATATCCTCGCGGAAGGAATTAATTAAGAAACAAATTAAGAATACCAAGATATTAGTTATTAACGGTGTTTAAATCAATAATGACAAATTGCTGATATTGTAATTCAATTGATTAGATGATGATAAAACTGCATAGTATTCAGAATTCTTATGCTCGATTGTGCACAACACACAAACCAAATGTACCACCAATGAGTATTACTGAGTAAGGTTAAAATTAAAATTAAAAAAAAATAGAATTTAACTGGTTTATGAGAAAAATTTAAGTACAATATTAAGTTACCTTTTAATGAAACTGGTGATAGAAAAATACTATAAATCTACGACTTGATTCAATGCTTTTCAACTGCAATTCAATAAACCCTAGTCGTTTAGATGTGAAGAAAGGAAGCAATAATGAGAACGGCTATCAAAACTCGTATAAAGTCTTTTATGTGTGAGTATATCTGCGGACAGGGCTACAAACTCTCCAGTGATGGCACTACAGGTATCTCAGATCTGACCAATTTTATAGATCATCTTGTACGTCATCATTGGCATATTCTTCATTTCACAATAAAAAACATATTTATAACAAATATTAAACCTCAATTTAAAAACTATTCAAGCATTCAATATTTGCTATTTCATGATTTTAGAATTTTTACCTTTTAAAATTTCCAAAAGATATTCATCCCATCCCATCAAAATTAATTTACAAAGCGAAATCAACTGGTCAAACAGGTCTGTGACTTGATTAACAAAACACTTCACTGCATAGCTTTTACATCACACAGCGAGAAGTAACTTACTGCATGCACAAAAAAGATTATAACTTTATAAAATGAATGAATGTGCTCAAAATAACAAATGCCTACTGAATATATAAAACAACAGGTGTAACAGGCGCTACACGTAAAGTCGAGTTACCGTTTTTAAGTAGATTGAAAGACATAATTTGAATATAAAACTCAATAAAAATTTAAATGATTTAGATGACATGTAAATGAAACATGAACAAGTGACAAGATGATGAATAAAATGCAAATACGGATCCTTAACAAAAAATTAATCTAAACAAGAATTAGCTACATTTGTGCGGTATACATTTATAACAGATAACAAAGATATTGTTAAAAATATTATTTCAAACCTTTTTAAAAGTTGCTAATTGTCATTATTTTAATCACGATATTAGTTTAATTAAACAGTTTTAGAAAATTTTTTGCTTTGGAGGGCATGTATACAGTTCGACGATTGGTTCCAGCGGACCAGTTGTTTCTAGCCATCAGTGTAAACTGTACATCATCTTATCTGTGGTACCACGAGTGGTCCACTAAAATCGTACGTCATCTACGAACATCTCATCCCGTACGTCATCTCAGGACGACCCCCGCTCTGTCGACACCGCAACGTCGGAGCGTCGTTTCCCGCTCATTCCGCATATATAAGCTGGTTCCTCAACAGCCAGTAGTTAGTTCAGCACACGGTACGACCGCACTCGCACGTGCTCACCTTGCTGCATACTCACCCTCTCTCTCTCTCTCCAGGACACTCGTCCCCATCTCAACGACGCCCGAGTCGTTCCTCACACTGGTCACGATCGCTATCCTATCAGTGTCCGCAATCCATCTGGGCCTCGTCCCATTCTCTCACCTCACCGACGCCTATCGTCATCGCTTGGTCACGACGCCATCGTCCTATCAAGCACCCTCGCGTTATCCTGGTACATGCCCCAGCTCACGCCGGCATCACGCCATCGTCACTAACCTCACCCACCTTCTCTGTATTCTCACCTATTTCCGTGTATTCTCGTTATTATTACTCACGGCGCCATTGCCCTAGTAAAATCGCCCATTTCCTGCTCAAAAGTCCGACCCGGTTTATTTATGTGCGTGACCAAAGCTCACTCCCTTCTGTACCTTCTCGAGCACCCATTTGGTTACGCCACATATCCGAGTATTTAGTGTATAATTGATGACATTCATTTGAATTTGTCGCTTTGATGTCAAAGTGTTTGTCACTGATTAAATGTTTCCATTATGTAAAAGTAGATTAGCATTAATAATGCTACATTATTGAGAATGTATTTTCGATTAAAGTTGTATTGCAAATTAGAATGAGAATTCAAATGCAAGTTCAATCTCGAATGAGTTACCTTTAAACCATTTCTATGATATTCAAAAACAAATCAACAACTACAGTGATCTATACCTCGTATTTATCTACAAACCCTGACTGTTGTGACAATTCTCGGTATGTTGTTGATTATTATCATAATTATGCGTCCGTGCAGTAAATTTTTATAATATAATAATAACAAAAAAATTAAATTTTAAATAAGTTACCATATTAATCAAAACAGCTGAGTTGACTTTGAGAATGATTGTCAAAACTGTGGCCAAAAACATGTGCTTAAAGCGAAAATTCAAAACCATTCTACAAAATATATATAAAATATGTATAAATAAAAATCAATAAAAATACTAAAGCTTACCTTTTTGTACGAGAACCTGTTTTTTATTAATTTTAAATTTACGTCAAAAATTCTAACTATTACTAAAACAATCATTTTTTCATCATTGTATGTTTGAATTCATAAACTTTAGAATAGTTATTAACCTTGAATTTGTTTTATATTTTATTTTATTTCATAAAGTTGTCGTAAGTGGGTGATTTTATAAGAAGAAATAGAAATACCTTTGAAGAATGTTTTATAAGAAAGTCTCGTTTTTACTAATCAATATTCAATCACAATATTTATTTTTTGAATTAATCATTTCAATTTTTTACCTTTTAAAAACAGATCAGATATTATGAATAACATTTTTTAATATTTGAAAAAGTAAAAAGGCTCGAACAGCAAAGACTCAAGCCCACTGTTGATAAGGACATAAATACACTTTGACAAGAGTTTACAACTGCGATGAGTGAATGCCTAGACAACGGGTATGTTTGAGATAAAGGTTGCTGATGATTGAGTAGTAGAAGGAGATTTGATTGACAAGAAGGACTTTTGTGTTAATAAAGAAAGTTGAATTGTTTTGGGGTTAAATTTGAAATTCTTTGTTTTAACATTTAGAGAATACTGTGTTTGATAAATATAAACCGGATTTAGTAACATTTATACTTTAATTGAAAACTTACTAATCCACAAGTGTATCTCTAAGACAGACTGATGCACCGTCATTGGCTATTTCTAGATAAAACTGAATTTGATCATCATTAGCCTGAAAAAATAAAGATAAAAATAAAGTTTACATAGTTTAAAACAGAGCAACCGTTTAAATTTGGTGAACAAATACAGAAGATTTAAAAACGCGATTAAATGATTTGTCGAAGTAAAGTAAAATAGTAAATAAATGATATATTCAGAATTAGTTCTTCTTGATTCACAATTCATCATTTCCAATTACAATTAATAATAGTGACTTGTTATTAAACATTTGAAGCAGTTGGATTGTTGTGCTCGATTGTACGTACAGAAACGAAATGTAACATCAATGGATAAAGTTTTAAGATTTAAAAGGAAGATAATAAATAAAATTTAATTGCTTTATGTAGTGATGTTAAATTCGAATATTCGAATATTCGAAAATATTTTGAGGCAACTTTTTCGAATCTGATGAAATTCGAATACTGGCAAATTTTAAGAAATCCATATTCGAACGAATATTTGAAAAATTTCGAATATTCGAATAATATTCGAATCCGATTGTCAAGTTAAAACAAATGTATTCTTAACCCATTAAGTTCCATCTAATGCATCTAACATTGAGTCGAGAAAATCGACAATCACAAAATTGGATCTTAGTTAGCGTTAAGAACCAATAGTCCGATAAGTTAGGTTAAGAACTAATTTGATTAGAACCAAATTGGGGCACTCAATTATCCAATAAGTTGGATTAGAATCCTATTGGAGCACTCAATAATCCGATAAGTTAGGTTAGGAACTAATTTGATTATTAGAACTTATTTGGGGCACTCAATTGTCCGATAAGTTGGGTTAGAATCTAATTGGGGCACTTAATTGTCGGATAAGTTGGATCAGAAACGAACTAAGGTATGCATCAATATTATTCGAATATAATTCGAATATTCGAAGTTTTTGTCTTTAAAATATTCGAAAACTTGAATATTCGAATAATTATGCATTCCTCAAAAAATTTTATTCGAACGAATATTTTTCGAATAATTTTTCGAATATTCGAATGCCTTTTTTCGAATTTAACATCACTAGCTTTATGGGAAAAGTTGAGGTTCATTCTTGAGTTACCTTTTAATGAAACAATGTAAAAAAATTATAAATATTTTCAATTTTCAAAAATAATAATTAATTTTAAAAAATTATAACTTAAACCCCTATTCTTTAACCACGAAAATTCGTCCAACCCAATTATGAAAATAATAAAAATAAACTAAAGAATTAACTACGGAAAGAGCATGATGAAAGAACATTTAGTTTTATAAATTTTATGAAAAAGCGTTCCAATGTAGTAACAAATATGACCTTTATAACCTGAATGAAAGTGCTTACAGAATATATAAAGCAACAAGTGTTAAACGTAAAAGCAGAGTTAGCAAAGAGATCGAAAAACAAACTCTGAATTTTAATATAAAGGTAAATATGGTTGATTAGAATTAAATGACCTGTATATGAATAATGAGAAAGTGCTTCCCAATTACTTAAATAATTAAAATCAAAATAGTAATTTACAGAATGAGTTACTTTTGCATCAATTATCAATTATTATTAATGACCTTGACAATGATAAGATGACATAACCACCAATTTTTAATTGAACTAGGCATTATTATGCTAGATTGTACACACAACACAGACCAAATTTGCCATCAATGTGCCAATAAAGATGAAAAAGAATAGGATCACAGCACAGACACAAGTATGTTGTTGATAAGACAAAAAGTATTGTGATTAGAGTTGACAACAAGTTGACAAGAGTGGACAAATGATTGACACGTTTGTGATAAAGGACTTTTAAGTTCATGGAGAAAGCCCAGACAAGTCACAAGCAGGCAAACATGTTTTTGTGAGTATTGTGGCAAAGGATTCAAATGTAAGTTCGAACTGATTCGTCATACTCGAAAGCATACAGGAGAACGGCATTTGAATGCACTTTGAACGATTGCCATAGAACATTTGCTCAAACATGGAAGTCAAGTCCCAGAAGTCACCAAGAAGCAAACAAATACGTATGTACGAGGGCCATTCAATAAGTTCCCAACATTGGTCCGTAGTTCAGTTAAAATTGTCATATTGGTATATGGGGTAGGGCCATCAATTGTGAAAAGAATAAATACATATTCGAAGGTATCCCCTGTTTCCTGGAAAAGATACGTACAACTTGTGGCAAGACGTTCTCAACATCCTCTCAGTTGCAAAATGGCATTTACTGAACGTTACAAATTACGGCTACATTACGAGAGACACACTGGTGAGCATTGTGGTGAAGCATTCAGATTACCGCTCGAATTGGCTCGCCACAATCGAGTTCACACAGGAGAGAAGCTATTCAAATGTGTCTGGAAGGGTTGCGACATGGAGTTTACTCAAAAGTGCACACTACAAAAGACGACACACTACTGCAGTCTATTGAACGAGTTCAATTGTAATGGACAAATCGGTTTCGGTTGAAGAAATTATGCAACGTGAATGAACCAACCGAAACAAATTTAAATTCATTCAATTAATTTTAATTAATTTCAATTAATTGTTTTTGAACAAGTTACCTTTTAATGGGGTTCAATTTTTCAAAATTAACATAAATTAAATTACACTAGAAAGTGGCGAAAGTTGTGTATCGTCTTTTTAGATTTAATTTTTAAAAATAGTTTGCAAATATTTATAGATTTTGAAATGTTTAAGATAAAGATGTAGAAGCGGGCATCAAAACATTGTTTGGACAGATTATAACCTTTTAAAACGAACACCAACAAAAGAAACAATATACGGTGTTTTAAGTTGTGAAATCCCATGATAATTGTGTGTCTTTGTCTGCCTGATGTAAAACCAAAAATTATATTTATAAAATTATTAAAACTTGATTTTAAAACGATTTATTCAATCAAGATGGGTTATTTCGAGTTTTATGAATTTTACCTTTTAAGTTAAGATTGTCTGGCAAGCCAGGCAAATTGCTAGACTCTTGAAAAAATATGTTGTTTGTTGATTCATTTGGATCACTTACATTGCCATCAACAGTCTAATTCTAATTGAAAATTAGTGTTGAGAAGTTTATGAAACGACCTTATTTGGTCCATTTGAAACTCTATAGTAGTGTATTGGGTCCAATATTTTTGTTTTAAAAGTACAATGTATTTATTCAACAACTACTAATTAAAAACCTATTTACGTGGTTCTACCAGAATTGGGCGTCATGATCCATGGCGCCAAGTTTTGGTTTGACTGATCGATTACATATGTGATTGATCAAATCATAGACTAGTGTTGAGACACGACATTTTTATTGTTTCGACACACAACACAAAACTGAAAAACACAAATCACTGAAAAGAAACAAGATTGGCGTCCAACGCCTCAATGACACGTCTGCCAATGAACCAGCTGGGGTCAATTCGTCCTTAGATGATGATCGGGTGACTCGGTGTTAGACAGTTTGTCCAGGGGAGGCTACTTGGGTCGTGGGTGACTTGTCTCGACAAGTGACCAGCAACCGCTGCTTATATCCATCAGCTCGGTGTCCATCGCAAACAATCAGCTCCACGATAACGTCATTGGATATTTTCCGAACACCCATCGCGCTGCGTGTTCATGTTTCATCCAATGTTGAAATGTGCTCAAAATACGCACCTCGCGATCTCTACCCATTGCTGTGCAAACATCGGGTCATTTGCGGATGCTGAAGTTCACGTGCTCTGGCGCCTTCACCACTAACCAATGGTCAGTTCAAACTCGCTTCATGCGTCATGTGTTTTTTGTGTGTTTACATTCGATCACTACTGATTGTGTGTTCAAATGTATACATGGTGTTTGTTGACAAATACATCAAAGTCTAATGTGTGTGTGTACTAGTCGATAATCAGTATGTACTAACTACCTTATTCTTTTTGTGTGCCTCGACTAATCTACTTTTTTTGGAGAAATTTTACAATTAATTAAAATTAAAATCAACAAATAAATACTTTTAGATTCACAATTAAAATCAAGTTCCTCCATAATCACACATATACTCTCTAGTGTATGTATTCCAATTTTGGTAGTTTTAGGTTCTACGGTTCTCTCAGAATATGATCAAAGGTAACCGACAGACAGACGGACACGATGGCAATAGCATAAGCTCAGACTCTAAAGGAGTCTCGCTAAAAAAAATCGAGTAGAGTTTTCAATGAGCGTAAGAGATTAAAACTGATTCCAAAAACATGAATTTTGTAGAGTGTAACCTGTGTAAAAGCTTTGTAAGAATGACTGCAATTAAACAATGACAATTAAATTTGAATCTTTTATGTTGATGATGTTTGCGAGCAAAACAAATTAAAAGATTACTAGTGCCTTTTATCATTGTATCTAAACTAGAATACCAATATATGAATAGAAGACACTCGAGAATATTGAACTAGATTTACAAAGAACAAGATTTTCATCAAAAAATTAATTGACTTTTGAAAAATATGGATAACCTTTGAGATAACATATTTTTTATTCGCTTTAAAAGTGAAATTAAATTTTATGAAAATACTTTATATTTTTAAAACTAACTTGCCAAAGCTTAAAAATGAAAAAATTTGTACAAAAATATAAACTTTTTTTTTAATTAATTTATTTAAATAAAACAGATATTTGTTAATTTTATTTTACCATTTAAAAAAGATACCAAAACTTATTCGACCTAATAAAAAAGCAAATCCACTTACAATCCTTTGGCCTTAAAATAAAGAGACGGCAAGTTAGTGTCCTGATAATTAGGCACCCGTCTCATGTTGTTAGCGTTCACTTCATCGCCCTTGACCGTCTGTGAGTGCCACACCAGAACATCGGTACAATTGTTGGCCTTGGGCTCCATGTCACCCATCTCGACTCCCATTGCAATCAGAATCGAATCCTCCTGAGCGCCCACCTCAAAGGCCATGGTCGCATTCTTCTTCGATAGGAACAGTTGGAGATTTATAGCGAAACCAGCCATGTCCACTGCAAACTTGCGTCCATGATACCAGGCATCGTGGAAACCAATGATTTTGCCCGTTTTGGTACTGACAATCGGTGCGGACAGACCAAATACCGTGATGAGTCCCACGGGAAACATTGAAACACCCTTCGTGTCGCGCATCTCATCAAACACACGAACATCATAAGAATTGTCATCGTCAGCAAAGTAGATCACGCCCCTCTGCTTTGTGCCCTCATAGTTTGATCTAATCCATTCCATAGCTTTACGTCGATTCGAAGTGCCCCGTCCATGATTTGCCGTTGGCTTGGGACCCAACATGTGAATGAATGGAATTTTCGATCTTAAAAGAAGGTCCTCAACTAGTCGTGACTTTTTCTGTGCGTCTTCCACCACAATCCACATCACATTGGGAACTAGTCGCAGTGTCTGAGCCATCCGAGTCATATCAGGCATTTGAGTTGCTCGAGTATAGGTGGGCGTGATGACAAAAACAACCGATTCATCATTGTACACTGCTTTGTTGGGTTCAAAGGGCGAATTGAGACTTGACCTTAGAGCTCCATCTGGTATTAACACAGTTTTGGATTCCAATGCATTCGAATATCGCTTTGGATCAGAGTACACAATTGTGAAACAATCTTTTGATGTTGAAGACAGGTGAATGAACAGATACACATATGGAATGCCTATTATGATGTAGATCAGTAGCTTTTGACTTGGTAGAAAGGAGGAGAGTTTGGGTTGATCCAGTAGGAGAGGGATGGATTGGAGTTTCTTGGTTTTCATGATTTGTTGTTGCGTTTGAAACTGAAAGTTAATGAAAATTAAAATATGAGACGTAAAAGCGACTTACTCAGTACAGCTAAACCTAAAAGCTTGTTACTGCTTGACCAGTCTGAGTTGGCTTTGAGTCTTATCACCAAGTTAGATAAAAAACTAGCTGTACAGTGTACTCGAATGTTTGCCTTAGTGCAACGTAAAACGCACTGAAAACTGTATACTAAGCAACTTTTATGGTCCCTTCAATTATTATTTTGCTTTTCTTATCTCCAATTGTTTAACTCAAACATAATAAAATTTCTATATGCTAAGGCCGTCATAAAGTAATATAAGGTAATGTGACAAGGTAATGTAAAAAATTCACAAACCCGAATCCGATGAAATAATGATAGCGCAGATGATGATAAAATCGGCGATAATCCTAGAAATTAAAAAATGATAAATTATGACATCTAACAATGCTTTGATAAGAACAAACCTGATAAACGGCGATTACTGGCACACTCACAATCGATGAGTTAAAAGATTAGTGATAACAATCGAGCATAAATCACGATGATAACCACAATCAGGGAAGTAATCAACGATAAGGTGATGCGATAATCACGAGAATCGAGACACAATCGCTGACTCACGGCAGTCGTCAGTTGATTGGCAAGAGCAGGCACAACAAACCCAACGGTCACAACTGAGCCACACACAGTTGAGAAAGCAAGGGCCACACAGAGAGCAGTGTCGTACACACACACACAGACCTGAGCCAAACAGTCCCCCTCTGTTGTGCGTTTCGTCTACTTCTCTTTGCTGGCATGCGCTGTCTTTCTCAACGCTAGTCTCCCTCCTTCCCTCCTTCATCCCCCCCGCTATTTCCCTGCTAAAGTCTTACTCATTTTGGTTCTCGTTGCCCCTCCGGCGGCGGAGGGCTTCCGCGGTCTTTCTGTTGACTTAGAAAGCACTACTTGTTTAGTTGAACTAGAAATTACTGTGATCGATTGTACACAGCCAACAGACCAATGTGCCAATAAAGATGAAAAAGAGAACGATCACAGCAAGATGAGCAACTTGTTGATAAGGACGGAATACATTTCGATTACAGTAATGAGGGAATGTCCTGGCAACTGATGGACATGATTGTGGTAAAAAATGGATGATGATGTTGAGTAGTAGAAGAAGATTTGACTGATGAGAAGGATTATTAGGTTCGTGAAGAAAGATAAATGGTTTTATTGGTTAAATCTTGTAAGCGTTATAATGTTTATGCTCTAAACTAGATATAACTAATTAATTCAAAAAATGATTTTTAAAAAATAAACCTTTCATTTAGAGTAGCCGAATAACTACGTTATAATAATCAATTATGATTGAAAGCTGATGGTGAAAATGTTTTAACCTATAATTCATGGTTTATCGCAAAGTTGCAATTTTAAAATGTTTAAAAATGCCAAGTAAAAATAACCTTTAAATTGTCTCCGATGAGATTATTCATTGTAATGTCCAAGACTAACAATTTTTAATGCTAAAGTAAGATTATCTAGAGGTATTATTGAAAGTAAATTTGTTTATATATAAAAACGACGTTGCAAAGGAAAAACTAAAACTAAGATCTAAATCATTAACAAACATTTGAAGTATAATCATATTTTATTAATTCAATAAACCTTTGGAAATTCGGCTAATTCGGATATTTAATTACTAACAAAATAAGCCACACTTTTGAAACGCCGCAAAATTAGGATAATATTTGTTTGTTAAAAACATTTTAATTGCTTTGAAAAAAAATAGAAATTAATATCATAGCAAATAGTATAAAAGTAAATAAAGAAGATTGCAAATTGGTTATTTTGATTAATTTATTATTATTTGTAACCTTTATTGCAAAACATAATGAGACCTATTTAAAGTAGAAAGTGCAATCCATCAATGTGTAAAGCTTTGAATTAAAGTAAGGAAAATTTGTTAGTTAGAACAAATGAGAAAAGTTGAGCCCAGTTGAGTTGAGATTCAATCTTGAACTCGTTGTGTTTTGTGAACCTTTTAATTTACTGAAAATGAACAATCTTAACTTCGCAAAATTTAAACCAGATTAAGCTAAACTGGTTCTTTAATTCAATCATCAAAACGATTAAATAATAATTTCAAAGATTTACCTTTTATTCATTTCTACTTGATTTTTGAACGCATTTTGCAGAAGTCAACATGAGTTAGGATATAAATAAAACTAATCTTGTTAAATTGTTGATAATGAATGATTATGAAGCCAACACTATTGCACCTGCTGCATGTGTGCTATCAATGTGTAAAGCTTAGAATTTTAAAAAAATGTTAGTTTCACAAGAAAGTTGAGTTGAGCTATTGAACTCGCAGAGTATTTAATGATAATTACCTTTGTCAAAATAAAAGTAAATCCGAATAATATTATTAAAATATTATTTATTCATATATTCAGAACAAATATTTGGACCAAAAGCAATTTTCCAACATAAAACAGTTAGATATATCGAAGCATAAGCGTTTCTTGTAAATCGAGTAATAAAGAAAGCTAAATAATATTTGTGTTGTGGTTTACACAATGTGTAAGTATTTGATTAACCTTTTAGAAAATCTCAACATTGAGGTTTTGAAATGGGAATGCCAGGATGTCACGTAAATTCGGCATTGGTAAACAGATGTCTCACCCAAGCGAAACGTGACCGCACAGACTGCACAGTGGTATTTGGACAACACTTTTTAAATCATATTTTTAAATTGTCAACTATATGTTGTCTGTAAGTATTTTTATTGAAACAAATTAAAATTACGATTGAATGATTGCATAAGATAATTTTTGGCAATTTATTTTTAACCTTTTGTAACTTCAAAACAGTATTTTAACTAATCATTTAGCAAAATTGTTTACATCATCTACCTCATAATGCGAATTGCCATCTTCATACAACTCGTCAAGTTAATTTTCGGGTGTTAATGAAAATGCAGAACAGAAATTATAATTTGGACGTTTCTTCAATCAATGAAATTGGTGCTTGGAAAAATCACTTTCTCACTTTTAAGTTATACTTTACATGTCAGGTAAACCGGTTATTGGCGTTCCTGAGGAGTTTTTACCTTTTAACAATTGCAGAAAAAGAACGTAAACTTTCATGAAATAAATAATATACAAAAATATATAAAAGATCTTTGCACAATTGAGAAAGAGGCGAAAACATTTTGGTTATTTCGCATGAATAGCAAAACACTTCACTGTATTGCTTTTACGAGCACACATAAAACTGTAACTTACTCGTAGTAACAAGATGGACGAGATTGTAACTGCAAAATTACATGTGCCTATGCTCTTGCACCGAATACATGACAAAACAAACATGAATATTTCTGAATCTTAAATATAAAATTTAATATAAAACTAAATAAAATCTACAAGAATTAGATGACCTGTGATGCGTGTATTAAAGCAGACAATGCATTTTTTAAAGATTTAAAGTTTATTAAGATATTTTTATTTTAAGGAGAAACTTAAAATATTAAATGAAAATGACATTTAAAATGCCTGCGTGAAGATTGTCATGTTACAAATAAACGATTTTAAGTGGTATTGTTGGAAATAAATTCATTCATGTAAAAAATAAATTTGCGAAGTGAAAATAACACTAATTAGAAAAGGACAAATCAGAATAACATTTTTTATCCTTAACCTTTAATTATCCTCTAGTGGTAAAGAAACGAATTTAGTTTAAACATCTAATTTAAGTTCTTAACAATCTCAGAACGCACATAAGAAAACTTTACATCAGAAAAAAAGTGTTGAAACTAAACGAATTTTCCCTTAAATCATATGCATCACACAGCTGTAAGCTATAATTTTAATAAATATCTTTTTACAAGATTCTGATGCAAATATGACAAATTTAAGAATAAAATATTTAATAAAAATTAATAATGACGAATGCCATTTGCCAAACCCATGAATACCATATGAAAGCACATTTTGAGTTCACAAATGTCGATCAGCAGTTATCGAGAATGTATTTGCGATTAAAGTTGTATTGCATATGGCTGTTCAATGAGCATTTAGTGTTCAACGAATTAGTTCTTGAAAAGATAAAATTACGATTTTTATAATTATAAAGATTTACCTTTTATCAAAACCTAAAAAAAATATTAAATTAAAAATTTCTTTAAAATTTAAAACCCTGATTCGTTTAAACTTAAAGTGAGAGCATCTGTGGTATGCGCTACGAACTTCCAAGTGAAGACACAACATAGGTTAATTCTCCGATCCGATCAATTCTCGAGACCATCTTGTACATCGTTGACAAAGTCTTCATTTCACTCGACAGCTTATATTTCACAATGTAAAACCAAAATTTATATTTATTAAAAAACATTATAACCAAATTTTAAAAACTATTCAATCATTCAAGATGGGTCAAATTTTTACCTTTTAAAATTTCCAGAACTGAACAAATTTAAATAGCAAAACACTGCATTGATTATTACATTGTTCAATAAATTCTATTAAATTTATATTGACCTGTAAATTAGTTTTATACTTGACAATTGAATTATCATAATAAATAATTAAAAATTAATAACGACAAAATAGTGAAATAAAAATTTTTTGAATGAGGGTTTATGAGTAGTGAGTTAGTGAACCTAGTCTGGCTCATCATACCAATTGTCCAGTACAAACGAAGCTCTTGTACAGAAAATATAATTTAGTATTATCTTCACTTGACATGCCTAGGTCTAGAATAGGTACCATTGTTGACTTTATAGCCAGGAATTCAATGACAATGTATAATATATTCTTCTTTTCTTCTTCTCTTCCGGCTCCCTAGGGGGTCTTGCTTCAACTCGAAATTTCAATAAATTATTTGAGGACTGATTTAGTTGTCTGATTGGCACTTGAAAAAAAACACTCACATCTGCCGAATTACAAAAAAAATATGTTGCGACGGGCTTCACCACACTAAAGCAAAGAGCCAAATGTAATCGAGACAGCGCCCAAGGGCGCCACCTGCTTTCTTTGCTCTCAAACACTAGAGCAGGCATATAGCGACGCACAGTTCCACCCGCCAATGGAACTCTATATATTCGATTTGTTTATATGGTGAGCGAGAGGGATGCTTGAGAGATGTACAGGCGGTTGAGATTGATTGATGAAGGAAAATTATAATATTGACAACACTTTATTTCATTATATTTGTAAATAGCCAATTATATATTGTTCACAAGCATTCATAAGTATTTTCATTAAAACAATTTTATGATTTATATTTTATCATGAATGCAAAAGAATGATTTCATAAGCTAAACTTTAATTTATTTGTAACCTTTTATAAATCAAAAACAACATTTGTGCTAATATTGAGCAAAATTGTTTTTCCACCTCATAATGCGAATTTTCCTCATCATACAATTAGTCTGGCTAAATTGTTGAGTGTTAATGAAGTAGCTGAACAGAAAATATAATTTGGCACTCCTTTCAATTTGTGTAATTTGTGCCTTTTCTCTTTTTCACTCGGCGATATGCTTTACATGTAAATTTTCCAGGTAAGCGAAATATTGGCGTGACTCAATTAAAGACTTTTTTACCTTTTACTTTTAGCAGATTAAAAAAGTACTTCCATAAAATAAATAATATAAAAATAAATCAAAGTTTTATGCACATTGTGCATTGCATTGCACAATTAAGAAAGAAATGAAAACATTTTGACAGGTGTGATTCTTCACTAGGGTTCAATTCAACAATGGGTTATTAATTGCAATTGACAGAAGATATTTTCCCCCTTTAAGTTAGACGGGAACTGGTACTGGGTTGGCAGAGAAAATTCAGATTATTCAAAAATTATTTATTGATATTAGTGAAACTATCCACCGGTCATTTCTATATAAATGTGTTGTCGTATTTTAATTCTCAATACAAATTAGACAAATAGAGACTTGTTGATATTCTTGAATATTATTCTTGAGATGATGAAAGAAGTAAATGCTAATGTGGATTCATTAACAAAAACTTGAATATAAACCCTTTAAACAAGTCCTAAAAGGTAAGCGTTTAAATTAAACTTTAATGTACCATAAAAACTGCCGTTGTAAAAATATTGTATCTTTGATTGAGTGTGATTAAAATAAAATAACAAAGCACATGAACACTGGTGAAGAATTTAACTCATTATCATCCAAATTCTTTAGAGAAAACGTCATATGAAACCGTAGAAAGATGCGATTATTCATTGAAACTACCCGACTTTTCCAATAAATCATCAATAGTTGAGTTTCATGGTGATGATTCGCTGATGATAATGTAAATCAATCAATCCATTCCGAACGTTAATCCTCAAGTAATTAGTTTGATTTAGTCTCAATTATCATATATACGATTCACCCTCGGCTATTTCTTCGTATTTAGTTTTAGCTAATACATTTCTTATCAATTGTGTTGTGTTTGTCTTAAAAGTGTACACAGTAATAATAAATTTTATGTAATAAACAGGAAAGACAATTGTGCTTGACATGATTATGAATATAGTTAACGGGTGTAATTAAACACATGAGGTGGAGTTACCGTTTAGAAGAGCGTTAATGCAAATGAATTTAACACATTTAAAAAAAAATTTAACAAAAAAATTTAAACAAAATAAAAATTGCCAATGCAATTCTCTAGACCCAATCAAAAAGTCTTTGAATTGATATGCAGAATTTTATCGTTCAGTTTACTTGCAAACTAGTAAATAAAAAAATATTTTAAAATTAAAAATATTTTAAAACTAAAAACATTTGAACGTTTGAACATTTAACTAGAAAAAACGACCACATTAAACGAAATAAAACTTTAATATTGAAGAATTTCACCGTTTCATTCCAGTACTGAGAAATAACTTTAATTTCAATTTCAACTAAGAGTTACTTGATGGCTTTAAGCATTAGAAAATTTGCCCATCTATTTGCTAATTATATTTATTGTTTATACAGACATGTTTATTTAATACAATTCATAATTCAAAATTAAAATAAAATAAAATTTCTTGCACAATTTTGCAGTATATTTAAATCAAAAATATATCACTAGAAGTATTGAAAACGTCTTAACGTATTTGCAAACCTGAGAATTGAAATAATAAACAAATCTAAAAATAAATTGCGACGGGCTTCACCATACTAGAGCAGAGGTATTTACAAGCCAAACAAAATGGCACTACCTGCTCCTCCACTCTCAAACACTAGAGCAGGCATATAGTGACGCACAGTTCCACCCGCCAATGGAACATTCATGCTGGATTCGGTTATATGGTGAGGGAGAGAGATGCTTGCGAGATGTACAGGCGGTTGTGATTGATTGCTAACGAAAAGTAGTACTGACAGCACTGTTTTATCAAATTTGCAAATAAATTGTCAATTATATGAAAGCAACTACATGATTGTACAAGAAAAACTTTACCTAATGTAGATAATATATTTGGGACCTTTTAAGAAACATCAAAAAGTTGTTACTTGAAAATATGAAAGTAAATAAAAGAAAATGTTTGTTTATGTTGCGTTTTATAACATTTGAAGATTTCGATAAATTAAGAAAAACTATTTTTTACCTTTCAACTGATAAAGGAACGTGTTTGACATGAAATATTCTAATTTAAAATTTATCATTTCTTTTGTTGTCTGTTTGCTATTTCAGTTATGAGAATGAAAGCATAAATACAGTATGGAAGCACATTGGAGTTAACAAATTAATTTAGAGTATCGAAAAGAAAGCAATACGAGATTCAGATCAGATTGAAAGCAAAAATATTTTACCTTTTATGAAGGTTGTTTTGGATACTCTAATTTATTTCTGTCTGCAATTGGCAATGTCAACATAAGTACATAGTCTATGCCTTGTATAGTTAATTAAATTATTAAAAAATCAACTTTTTATTTGTGAAATATGGCAGAAAACGTGTTTTAATTAAAGTTTTAGAATAGGGAGAAAATGAAATAAAACTTTAATCAGTGATACAAAACTGGATTCTTGTAGATAGTCGAACTCGTGCAATTGAAAACCAGAGACCGAAATTGTCATAAATATTAACATGTAACAATGCTTGTGACAAGCCTAACTATGACAAAGACAAAAGAAAACTAAAATAAACAAATTGATTTGATTCAATTAAAGATTGTTAACTTTGTTAAGCCATAACTTAAGGGTAACTTTTTAAACCTTTTATAAGTAGCTAAATTCGAAAAAATTCAAGAACAATGAATTGTTGTAGAAGACATATTAGATTTAAGTTAAATTTTAACATAGGAAAGCTTTCATATTATTGTAAGTTATTTTTTAAACTAATTTATTTATGTAAAAAATCTAAAGTAAACACTAAAATTGAATGTTAAATTATTATTTTTAAATTAAACATGAATTTATGAATTTAATTAACATTTTACAACTATAAATTTTAATAAATAAAAGTTAATGATCTAGTGAGGATTGTAAAGCCAAACAATCAACAGACTATCTAAAATTCATAAATTTAAAGACAAGAATTTTACCATTTAATTCGTAGTTAATGTATATAATTTTTAAATAAAGAGTTAAGTAAAATTGTTTTAAGTAATTCTTCTAAATAAAAATTTCAAACATTTATGTAGTTTAAAAAAAAATAAACCAAAAACAAGTTGACCAAAATGAATGACAAAGAGTTGTTAATTGAGATTTTAGAAATAACGTTTGAGCATATTAAATATTGTTAAATGTTATGTACGAGTATGTTGCATTTAGTTTCTTAGTTTTGAATTTAGTCGTTTAATTTTTATGTCAAACTTTACCGTTTACTCAAGGAATCAGTTAAAACATTTTATAATTCGAAACAATTGAAAGTTTGAAATGTCTTTATTTTGTATTTTGCAAGTCTATCTTTCGATAAAAGTATATCAAATGAACAAAATGAATGAATGAAATGTCTGACAAGTATTTGAGTCACACATTACCCACGCTAATCAATCGGTCAAGTTGTACTGTGAACAGTGCTTGTCTCAAACGTACTATGTGAACGGTCAGGTCAATTATGTGCCTAGTGCGTCATTGTGTCTAGAGCACTCTCCTGCACCAACTTTCTCTCTGCGTGTCGAACCATTCTTATTTCACTTTGGATTATTCCTCTTCTTTGACACCTTTGCTTCATCAATTCTCTTACAAAATGGCATTGCCACAAGCCTCAACATCAGCTTCAACCTTAGTAAGTGCCAGTTTGTCGTCTTTGTAACGTCTTTCTACAGTTGTATGTTTGTGCCTTATTGAGCCTATATAGCATTTAGCACATCCACTTTGAGTCTTTTTAGTGCATTGTGCAATGCCTCAACAAATCTTTTCTCTAAATTGCTTATTTACTATTTCTATTTAATTTGATTTGTTTCAACAGGAACCGGAACCTCCTATGACACTCGAACAGATGAAACGCGATTTAAAGGTAATTTTTGTTACTGAGAATTTGAGTGTTTTGGTGATTTACTCAAATCTCATCTTTATAGCACACACATTTTGTTATCCGTAAATTGGATCTTGACCGTGATGGTATCGCTCCCAAGTCACCTACTCTGAAGGTAAGTCACTTAATGGCAATGACTTTGAGCTAACTCTTTATTTGCAGTCTGTGCCAGTGAACGACTTTATGTTGGAATTGATCAATTGAGCCAGGGCATGCGACGGTCTAGAACTGGAGATGGTCAAAGTAACGAGACTTGAGCGTGATTTATTTGCTGCAATTTTGTTTTCCTATTGCAGGCCTACTACATTGAAGAGATGGGCACAAGACGACAAGCTTCCATGCCGGATGCTGGTACAGCCAGTTGGGAAGGTCTACAGATTCCTAATACTCGTCTTGGTAATGTAAGTTCACTTCCCGAATCATACATTCAACTCTCGTTTGTGTTTGCAGACAATCGTTCAATACATGAAGTTGGGACTCGACTTGGACAAATTGTTTTACGATGGAATCATCTTCCAAGACTTGATCGGTGCCATGACATTACTTCCACTAGACATTAGTTCCACTAGACTTTAGTTCCACTAGACATTACTTCCACAATAGGCAAAAAATGCAATTTTTTTATCCTTTGATCTCGCCGACAAAATAAAATTCTGTGATTTTATGTTTTTTTGTTTGTTTTTTTTTCTTGCGAGACATTACTTCCACACTAGAGAAAGTCTGGTGGTGAATCCAGTTGTGGGGTCGTTTTGGTATTGGTGAACCATAGAACCTAGTATAGGTGATGGTTAATGGATTCCGTGGAAGTGGGCAGGGAGTACTCTCAAATGAGGAGGTAAAATTTGTCCCCCAATTAGTCGGCTAGGGAAAATTCTCAAATGGTCCGAAGGTTTCTCTCCGCTGGTGGTTCGGAGAGTTTTCCAAATGCTGGTTCCGGTACATACCCCCCAAATAGGCTGCTGGATCTTAGCAGTAAACCGATTGATGTGCAATATCCATCAATTGGCCTATTGATTTTATCCCAAATTTGGCTGATGGATCAAAACACCAAATAGACTTATATTCAAAAACCAGAAACCCAATTGGTGGATAATAACCAAAAACCCAATTGGTGGATAAGAACCAGTAACCCAATTGGTGGATAAGAACCAGTAACCCAATTGGCGGATAATAACCAGAAACCCAATTGGTGGATAATAACCCAAAAACCCAATTGGAGGATAATAACCAAAAACCCAATTGGTGGATAAGAACCAGTAACCCAATTGGTGGATAAGAACCAGTAACCCAATTGGCGGATAATAACCAGAAACCCATTTGGTGGATAAGAACCAGTAACCCAATTAGCGGATAATAACCAGAAACCCAATTGGTGGATAAGAACCAGTAACCCAATTAGCGGATAATAACCAGAAACCCATTTGGTGGATAAGAACCAGTAACCCAATTAGCGGATAATAACCAGAAACCCATTTGGTGGATAAGAACCAGTAACCCAATTGGTGGATAATAACCAGAAACCCAATTGGTGGATAATAACCAAAAACCCAATTGGTGGATAAGAACCAGTAACCCATTTGGTGGATAATAACCAGAAACCCATTTGGTGGATAAGAACCAGTAACCCAATTAGCGGATAATAACCAGAAACCCAATTGGTGGATAAGAACCAGTAACCCAATTAGCGGATAATAACCAGAAACCCATTTGGTGGATAAGAACCAGTAACCCAATTAGCGGATAATAACCAGAAACCCAATTGGTGGATAAAAAACAAGCTACATACTTGGAGATATATACCAAAGCCACCATTTGAAGATAAACCCGAATAGCCATATCCAGTCTTCATTTTGGGTTACTTGGTGATTCAACCAGTTTAGGTAAATTTTTATATATCCTCCAAGGTGATTTCACAGTCTACAAATTCTATCAATGTCTTAAGACATTGATTTACAAAGCCAATTTGGTCAAGAAGGAATTTATGGTCAACAAAGAATCCATTGAAGTCTTGTATATACCATACTACTGATAAAATTTCAAAAAATTTTTAAAAAACTTAAAAAAAAATACAATTTTACAATTTTTTTGTCGGCGAGATCAAAGGAAATAAAAAACAGATTTTTGAGTGGAAGTAAAGTCTAGTGGAAGTAATGTCCAGTGGAAGTAATGTCTAGTGGAAGTATTGTCCAGTCACGGACTTGATCTTCAATCAACTCAATCGCGAATATCCAATTGTCATTCTTCCAAAGAAAACTCAACGATATCTGGGCGATGTGCCAAAAGAAGCAGAAGACCGCTTCGTGGAGTGTTACGTTGCTCTGTGTGGCGCTTGGATCGATCTTAGTGTTAAAGAGTATTTTCCAGCCAAAGACAAAGACAAAGCCGAAACTCACATTAGCTTGTCTAGGAAATTGTGCACTGCCGACAAAATTGCAACCAAAAATTTCCTTTCGGGACTGTTTCGCATTGAGGAAGATGATGCGAAACCAGTGTTGAAGGACTATATGTCAATGGAGGAATTGAGAATTAAGCGAGCTCGTATACAATAATCAAAAGACAAACAATGAACCAAATTGTGCTCGATGGTTTGCTCATCTAAATGACATAACAACAATTTAAATTGATCAATATTCACATTATCTTATATTCACGTTCATTATTCACACTTATTTCTCATGCATCTTACTATTATAACTACATTTTGTTTGGTCTATTTGGCTTTTTATAATTTCCAATATTTATAGCCATTATATTTGCATAATAAAGAACTTTGTACAATGTCAGATGCAGCCTCAAATCATTTGTAATGCAATTTTTTTTCAAGCAATTTAATTCATCTATGAATTAAGATGAGTATTTTATGATGAATGAATATATGAACTTTTACATTTTGGTGTTGAAACAAACTGACGATGAACTTAATGAATTTGCGTGTGCACGAATGCAATTTTAAAGATCTTAAAGAATGACTTTGATGTAGCTTAAATGTAGTTTGTCTAATGAAAAGCAGCAATTAAGAGGAAATATTTTGAGAATTGAAATTATAATTAAAGAACGAAAGAGTTTGTTTGAGTGACATTATCGACATTTTTAATTTCTTATTCGACCAAGATTTTTGTTTATTTTATAAATTTCGAAAACCCGTACTCTATGAACGGCTCTTTTCGAAGCGAACACTGAACATTCACGCCGAATTTCACGACCTTTTTCTGTCATCTCGTGTGCCCGGCTCTGTTTATTTCTACTTCGAACTACAAAGCGATCTCTTGTTTTGTTTTTCTAATAGAAACTTTCTACTTACTTTTCGTCACATTATCCTCACCAAAATGGCTCCGTCTATGGACCCCTTTCCCGATCTGTGTTTGATTGCCATCTTTGTGCATCTGCCCCTGTCGGATCTACTCGCGGTGATTGGCCTGGTCTGTGCTCGTTGGCGTGTGCTCCTTGTCACTCGAACAGTGACGACAACGCATTCGAATTCGGTGGCGAACGAGTGGCTGCCTTTAAAAGTCGATCGATTGGGTTCGATCGAGCATTACCCTTTTGCTTTTCGGAAGGTTTGGTTTGCTCAGTGCTTTCGGTTAGCCTTGGGTGTTATTAACACGTGGCTTCTACTTCTAAAGGTTCCTTTGGCGCAAGTTGGTTCGAACCAGGACTCGTAAACCAGCTTTCGGTGGACACCAAACTTTGGTTGCCAAGTCTAAAGACTCACAAGGCCTGGTTGGCTTCCCCTCTCTTCATCTCATCTATTACCCTCACCTTTTGTTTGTATTAAATCTATTTAATTTTACTGGTTTCCTGGTCACTTGAGTCCGGTGCAGACTCACCCGATAATTTCTGATTCGACTACCTAAGGAGCTTACAGTCCCTTTCGGTTGTGCCGATCCCATATCGCCACATTTGGTCCCAGTCGAGCCGGAGCAGAAGTTTCTGGTGGATTTCTACTTGGTGGCGAATTCTACTACACGTAGCTTAATGGAAAATCTTAGCGTGCCCGTTCTCAAGCAGCAACGAGAGGCGCTACGTTGTCGAATTGGTCGACTCTTTTCACTACACTCATCAGGCGATGATGTTGACGTGGATCAAGCAAACCGCTTCTGGAAAGAACTTATGGAAGTAGAGGACATTCTACTGGAAAAAAGACCAAGTGTCCGAAACTGAGACACAACGAAATGACTTGTGTCTTAAGAAACTGTTATCAATCCGCGGTGGTGTCAAAGGCGCGTGTTCGACTAATGGAAATGCCACGTGCACTAAGTCAAAGATTAAACTTCAGTCTGAGAAGGTGCCTATATTCTCTGGAGAGTTTCAACAGTACAACGTCTTCAAGAGAGTCTTCTCAAGTTTGGTGGATAACAATGGCGATCTCGAGGAGGACGACAAAGAGCGTCTTTTACTGACTCACCTGCGAGACAAGCCACTAAGCATCGTCGAAGCCTACATGAATGAAACTAATTCGTACCAACTCATGTTGATGGCACTCAAAGAGGAATATGAAAAACCCGAGAAGATCAAGGAACAACTCAAGGTGGAGATAAACAACTTGCCGCTCATCACTAACTGTTACGATCACAATCTCATTAAGTTCAAGGACAAGGTTGTCCGTATCAAGAACGCTGTCATGATGCAAATCGACAAAGATGACGACTTTAGTCGCTTCACGGTCTACACGCTGGTACTGAATCGGTTCAGTCACTTGTGGAAAGAAAAACTGGCAAAGGCGTGTGTCGACCTAGACTCTCTGGTAGAGAAGTTTCAAGACTACATCGATCAAAAGGAAAGATTGGTGACGATGGGTCTTTTCAAGAACAAGAGCTTCAACAACAGCAACTATCAAGGTAAAGGTCGAAGCAAAAGTACATCCGCCGTGGTGATGGCGTCCGGGTCAAAGTGTTTATTCTGCAAAAAGACCGGACATCAAGCGAAGGCTTGTCGAACTCCAGGCGACCCATCGGAGAGGAAGCGAATCGCTGCAGCAAACAGCCTGTGTTTTATCTGTCTTGGAGATGGGCACACTGCTGCTCACTGTGACAACAAGAAAGACATCTGCTCTGGTTGCAGACAGGAACACCACCGTCTGATTTGCCCTAGAAGTCAGAGACCTAATTCAAATTGGTTCGAACGCAGACAATCATATCAGTTCGAGAAGCCAGTTAAGGAAGAAGCCAAACCTGAGGAGAAAGGCAACTCCAACAACAACTGGACTGGTGGTGATGAGGTCAGAAGAAACTGTTCGGTGGCCATCATTGGGGACCCGACAAGTGGTTCACCGCAATTGACTGCTCAACTCAACGGTCGAGAGATCAAGGTGCTTATCGACACTGGAAGCGAGCCTACTCTTCTCAAGCGAGAAATTGTAGCGAAGAAAGACATTTACGAGGCGAAGACATTGGTTGTGGATGGTGTTGGTGGGGAGAAACCTTCTCGGGAAATGGCCAGCTTTTACTTGGGAAGCAAGGACGTTGCACCCATTGAATTTCGGGGTTATGTACTCGATCGTCTCCCAGGAGACTTGGATATTATTATCGGTGAATACGACATTGCCAAGCTGTTGATGCCCAAAGCTTTAATTGACAACCAACCATACTTCGATACTGTGTTTGGCCGTGTAAAGTATGGAATGCCTACTCGCAAGCATCGTGCTACCGTGGCGGCTATCATCAATAGCCAAATGGAAGAGGACGACGAGGTGAAGTTGTCGGATCTACTCATGAAAGAACTCGATCTGGAGGAACAAGAAGTGTCTCCCGAGATGGACATTATTCAAGGCTCAGGTGGCCGATACAGTGCCAGATTGCCCTTACTCACTGGACGAAAGCCGAAGAACAACTATGGTATGGCTTTGAGACGCCTCGATAATTTGTTAAACCGTCTCAACAAGAATGGTCAGACAGAGAAATACAAGGAAAAGTTATTCGCCTATGTTCAAGATGGGCATGCGATATTACTGGATGATGCAGACCCATGGAAGGAGCACGCCTACTACATGCCTCACAAAGGAGTTGAAAAGGACAGTGACACATCTCAACTGAGGATCGTGTTTGACGCAAGTGCTGGTAGAGATTCGCTAAACAAGTGCTTATACAAAGGCAACGCCGAATCTTTAAAGCTCGTTGACAATCTAATGTTGTTCCGCCGTAATAAAGTAGCCGTAATAGCCGACATGGAAAAGGCTTTCCTCCAAATCGAAATAGATGGAAGAGACCAAGACTATTTGCGATTTCTGTGGAAGGATGACGACTTCGTCAGAGTAATGCGTATGTGCCGTGTACCCTTTGGCCTGGTTAGCAGCCCTTCGATGCTTCTCTGTGTAATCGAGAAGCAAGTGGAGAACTTCAAGGACATCTATCCTGAGACGACAAGTGTTCTGGAGAAGGCGTTCTACATGGACGATCTAGTATCAAGTGTTATAAACCGATTGAAAGCAAGAGAACTCAAGGAGCAAAGCTCGAAAATATTCTCGCAAGCCAAGTTCAACTTGCGTAAATGGAAAACTAACGATGCGGTACTTCAAAAGGAGTGGGAAATTGATTTGAAGAATCACTTTGTTCTCTCCAAGAGTAAATTGGTGCCTGCGAAACCTCGAACAACACCCGAGTTAGAACTGGCTGCTGTAACCGAAGCCGTAGAATATATTCCCTACCTGCGACAATTTTTTGGCGATATAACCATGACAGTTATCGTTTGGTCGGACTCTACTATAACCCTCGGCCGTTTGGACAACGATGTCAACAAATATGGCACGTTCGTTGGAAACCGATTAGTTCGTATCCATAGAATCTGTGAGAAACATCCCACGAAATTCCGGTACATCTCTACAAAGGTCAATCCAGGAGATGTATATTCTCGACCAAAGACTGTTGACGAATTTCTTCATCTCAAGCCATACGAACTCAACATCAAAGTGAAGGAGTTACTTCAAAAAGCCGACTCACTGGAGCTACCAAAAGTGGACTTGTGTGGTGCAGTTATGGCAAAGAGTGAGGACCTGGTGGACATTCCCGGTTTTGAAAAGATCGGCGAGTGGGACAAGCTGGTGAAACAAGTCATGACACTTGTTCGATTCACGTGCACTTTTATGCCCAAATGCGAGCCAACAATTCGGCAGGCTCTGTGTTATATCTACAAGATGATTCAGAAAGAATGCTCGGAGGAGTTGCTCAATCTAGACTTGCCCTATTTCGAAGATGAGCGTGGTATCATTCGAGTCAGGACTCGAAACGCGAACGACTACCCGGTCTGGATACCAAGAACCTCGCGGATCGCAGTGATGATTGTCAGACATTGTCACCTTAAAGTGATGCATATGAAACGTCGCTGGACTAAAGCGATCGTCCAAGAACAATATTATATTGCGCGTATCAACAAACTGGTGGATCGAGTTATATCAACGTGTAAGAAATGTCAAGAGAAGGACAAGAAGCGCATGAAGCAACCAACTGGTGACTTGCCCTATTTTCGTGTGACGGAGTACGACCCGTTTGAATGCATCGGGATAGACTACTTTGGCGCGCTCTATCTGAAGAACAGGCGCAAATGTTATGTATTGATTGTGACCGATTCGGTGTCAAGAGCTATACACCTGGAGCTGGTGCACGACCTAACGGCTGGATCGTGTCTTGCCGCACTGAACAACGTTTTTAACATTCGAGGACTTCCAAGTGTGATTGTGAGCGACAATGGCTCCAACTTTACAAGAGCCGAAAAAGACCTACGAAAGCTTATAGCGAAGACCCAAGAAGCTTCGCAGCAAATTATTGAAGATTTGAAATGGTTCTTCAATCCGCCTAGATCTCCCTGGTGGGGTGGATGGTACGAACGCCACATTGGCACCATCAAGAATGCGCTAAAGAAAATTAATGGTTGTCCTACTGAGTTTCAGCTGAGATATGTGCTGAACGAAATTAGCGCAGTAGTAAACTCGCGTCCATTATTCCCAGAGGACTCGAGTAAAGAAAAGATTATTACGCCTGGACATTATCTTATCAATCGGAGTTTCAAGTCAATCCCTATTGGATTCAAGAGAATCGACTCATTCAAAACTCTGAACCAAGTTAAACGATGGAGAAAGGTCTTCATCAAGTTTTGGAAGTCGGAATACTTACGCCAATTGAGTATTCACTTCAACCGAGAGAAGGTCAATCAAATACAAGTGGGTGATCTAGTCCTAGCACCTGGAGATGATCACGATGATAAGTGGAAGATGGCCCGAGTGGAATCAGTCGAAATTGGCCCCGATGGAGTCGTGCGACAGGTCACGATTCGACACGGCGATGGTTCTAGCGATACACGATATGGTGGCCAGACGCGAGCCCGACGTGGTGGATCGCGTCAAAAGGTCTTCATGCGGACCGTACAGAATTTGGTCAAGCTGGAATTGGACATTCCTCGTGGCCCGGGAGAGTGTCACTCGAACAGTGACGACAACGCATTCGAATTCGGTGGCGAACGAGTGGCTGCCTTAAAAGTCGATCGATTGGGTTCGATCGAGCATTACCCTTTTGCTTTTCGGAAGGTTTGGTTTGCTCAGTGCTTTCGGTTAGCCTTGGGTGTTATTAACACGTGGCTTCTACTTCTAAAGGTTCCTTTGGCGCAAGTTGGTTCGAACCAGGACTCGTAAACCAGCTTTCGGTGGACACCAAACTTTGGTTGCCAAGTCTAAAGACTCACAAGGCCTGGTTGGCTTCCCCTCTCTTCATCTCATCTATTACCCTCACCTTTTGTTTGTATTAAATCTATTTAATTTTACTGGTTTCCTGGTCACTTGAGTCCGGTGCAGACTCACCCGATAATTTCTGATTCGACTACCTAAGGAGCTTACAGTCCCTTTCGGTTGTGCCGATCCCGTATCGCCACACTCCTTCCCACTGTCCTGGCTCGTCGCCGTTCGTTGAAGATTGTTCAGACCGATTTCGTGGTGGAACGTTTCGAACCCGACTATCAGTATGGTGGCGATGAACTGATTTATCAAGTTCGCCGAGATGATGGCTCTCCTTGGGCGGTGCGGACAAAAGTCGATAATCGAAATGTGGTCGTAGTGCCGAATGTTGGCCCACCACACATACTCACCGAACCTTTCACCGATGGCTTAATGGATTCGCTTCCGAACATAACCAGTCTCACGGTTATGTGTCGAGATGTGACCGAAATCTTGATGACCGAATTGTTCACACAGGTAATCTATTGTCTGTTGTATTAGTCTTATAATATTACCCACGTTGCAGATCATTCGCATGCTCGTTTACTGGCAGGACACTCTGGTCACCTTAAATCTGTCGATCGAGTTCCGTTTTTACCGCGCTGAAGGTAACATCGATCCTGTCGTGAGGAATCTGCTCGAATCGATCGATCAACTACGATCATTGCGTCACCTCAAACTAAACTTTAATTTGCCCGACGTGAATTTCGAGCCACAACTACCCATATTATCGCGGCTATTCACATTCACATACTGCGGTGGATTTACTCCGAATTTGATTATCAATTCGATTCAGCAGTACGCCAATCCTGAGGTAATCACTCAGATTACCGTCAAATCTATTTCGGCTTTGAACAAATTATCTGAATTCACACCTCGACTGGCGTCCAAGTTCACAATGGCCGATTGTAGCGCATCTACAATCGTAGAAGATTATGAAGGCTCTATGGAAAATGTGCAAACACTCTGCGCTCATTTCACTTCGATCCACTACCTTCATCTAATGCTGAGTGTCGACAATCTGCACATATCTTCGGACATAGCAAAGGTAACGATCATGCCATATCAGTTTGGTGTTTTAATAGTTTTTTATTACTTTGTTTTCAGCTACAACATTTGGTCCATCTCGACATATTGCTGGAACCTCCATATGACATCGACCGTGCCCGAACTCGTAAACTGTCTCCAATCAACTCTGTCTTGTTCTTGTCAATCAAGACTCTTCACCGATCCTTCAACTCGCACCAGGATCTCCAAGTCTACCAGTTTCCACGATTGTTTCCCAAAGTACAAGTCATCAAGATGGAGCAGTGTAACTATTATTGTGAAAATTGTGGGTTTCAGTGCCAATTCGGTGAAACTGACCTCCAGCCAGAATGGTCCAAAATTCACGAATGCAAGCGACTGGCCCGTCAAGAATTGACCCGATTCCCGAATCTGCACACCATCAGACTGGAACAGTATCCCGCAACCAGTGATGGCACTATTTCAATTTATGACTTTGACCTATACGATTCACTAGATCAGTTGTAATGATAAATCCAAATTTGTATTTGTAAGCCATTAAACCTATTAATAACATTTATATTTTTTGCTATCGCGATCCCTTGAAGATATTTAAAAATTCCACTTTGTTTTGTTTGTTTTTACTCTCACGAAGATGGCTCCTTCTTTGGATTCCTTCCTCCGATCTGTGTCTCATAGCTATCTTTGTGAAGGTGAGGTTGATTTGTGTCTAACAAAAATGGTGGACGAGGAAGGTGCAATTTTAAATATATTTACTATTGCTATTTACGTGTCCATCAAGAATGACATGACATTAGACTTAATCATAGATCTAATGAAATTACGATACTTAATGTATGATTTCGATGTAGATTTAAATGTAATTTGTCGTGTGAAAGGCCGCAATTAAGGTAGGACAGGACGTTGCCGACATATGTGAATGGGCCCTATATATGTAACAGGAAAAAGTGGTTTTAGGTTTGGACCTTTTTCTCCTAAACCAATTGACCGATTTTGGCTTACTTTAGCTTAAATTAAAGGTAAATGTATGATCTTGAGAAATGACGATCTGAAATTTTTTATTTGAGTTTAGTTAAGAAAGTCTACAATAAAATGTAAAAAATTACACTGTTTTTGGTCATTTGAGATCATATCACTGTGAAATTAGATAAAATTAGGAAAAATCAGATCGTCATTTCTCAAGATAATACATTTACCTTTAATTTGAGCTACAGTATGTGAAAATCGGTCCATTGGTTTAGGAGAAAAAGGTACAAACAGTGGACTATCTATGAGTTGTAAGGAGAAGCGAAAATAAAAATGCAAACATTAGCATGCGTGAGACTGGTTAAAGCGCTTACGCCCAATTTTTGGGACTTCTTATCAGAAAAATGTTTTGATTTTTTAGGAAATGATAGATAATGAGATAATACACATTTTATGACCAAAATATTTTTTTCCAATTTTTGACCCAAACTCCGTCATGTCCTGCCTTAAAGAATTGAAAATATAATCAAAACATACAAGAGTTTGTTTGAGTGACATTCTTAATATTTTTCAATTTGTTTATTTCACGAATTACGAAAGTCCGTATTCTATGAACGGCTCTTCTCAAGGAGAACATAAATTATGTTACATAATGTACCGAACTGTTTTGCCTGCTTCATGAACACATTCGCCTTTTTCTGTCATCGCGCGCTGTCTGTGAATTTCTAATTTTCTTCGAGACAATCGTTTGTTTTTGTTTCTATTTGATTACTTTTCGTCATATTATCATCACCAAAATGGCTCCTTCCCTGGATCCCTTCCCCGATCTATGTCTGATTGCCATTTTTGTGCATCTGCCTCTGTGGGATCTACTCTCGGTGGTTGGCCTGGTTTGTGCTCGTTGGCGTGTCCTTCTTCCCACCGTTCTGGCACGTCGTCGTTCGTTGAAGATCATTCAGGCGGATTTGGTGGTGGAACGATTCGAACCCGATTATCTGTATAGTGGTGAACTGATTTATCATGTCCTTCGGGATGATGGTTCTCCCTGGGCAGTGCGCACAAAAGTCGACAATCGAACTGTGGTGGTTGTGCCAAATAGTACCTCACCACAGATACTCACCGAACCTTTCACCGATGCCTTAATGGATTTGCTTCCGAACATAACCAGTCTCACGGTTGTGTGTAGCCGAAATGTCCCCGAAAACTTGTTGCCCGAATTGTCCGCTCAGGTAATATATTGTCTGTTGTATTGTCTAGTCTCAGTCCACCTAATATTTTCCATATTGCAGTTAACTCGTATGCTCAACCACTGGCAAGGCAGTCTGGTCACCTTAAATCTGTCGATCGAGTTCAATTTCGACCTTGGCACTGAAGAAAATACCGATCCTCTCATTATGAGTCTGCTTGAATCGATTGACCGACTACGGTCATTACGCCACCTAAAGCTAGGTTGCAATTTTCGCCTCGTGAATTTTGAACACGAAATGCAAATCATTTCACAGTTGAACACGTTCACTTTCAGCATTCGTTCGGGGTTTTATTATCCGAATTGGATAATCCGTTCGCTGCTCCAGTACGCCAATCCTGAGGTAATCACGCAGATTACCCTCAATTCTGTTGTTGATTTTGACCGATTAATCGAATTCACTCCTCAACTTGCATCCAAATTCACAATGGCCAATTGTCGTTTAACTCCAATCGCTCAATACAACATTGGCTCTTTGGACACGTTCAAGACATTCTGTAATCGTTTCACTTCGGTGCGATACCTTCACATAGAAGTGAGTGGCGACACACTGCACACTATTTCCTCCTATTTGGCTCAGGTAATGATCATGCCACATCAGTCATTGTGTCTTAATGGTTTTCTTTGCTTTCAGTTGCAGCATTTGGTCCATCTCGTGTTGGCGCTGGTACCTCATTTTGATGCTGATCCACGTGAACTGACTCCAATCCCTTCAGTTCGTGCTTTGTTTATCGACATGGCTAACGACCCCGAAAACTCTCACCACAATATCGAAAATTGTTTATTTCCACAAGTGTTTCCCAATGTACAAGTCATCGAGATGATGTACTGTAGTTTGGTCTGTCGTGATTGTGGTTACGACGCTCGGCTGAATAATAATACAGAGCATCGCCCAGAAGAATGGGCCAAAATTCACGAGTGCAAGCAAATGGCCCGTCAAGCCTTGACCCGATTCCCGAATGTGCACACCTTCAGACTGGCAGAGTATCCTTCAACCAGTGATGGCACTCTTTCTCTTGATGACTGGGACCTTTTTGATTCCCTAGAACAGTTGTAATGTTGTTTGTTGTATATTTATAATGATAAATCGATATCTGTATATTTTACAAACCATTATTAAAGGTCCATTACCGTATCCTATACTCGAGTATACTTTACATCGCTTGTTTTGTTTTTGTTCGGTAATTTTTCGTCGTAAACTCGACGAAATCACCAAGAAGGCTCCAACTTTGGATCCACTCCTCGCGATCTTTCTGTGTCTGATTGGCATCTTTTATTTATGAGAAAGCCGTCTAGATTGTACGAACCAAATTACAAAAGCAATAAAAGTAAAACTGAAATAAGTTATCACTTTGACGGGTTATAGGAGGAATATTTGTTACAAGTAGCAAAAGGCAAGATCATTCAAGCTATTTCCATTGACAACAAACTTGAGGTGCACCAATTGGCGAAGAGGAGAGACAAAGAGCGATACAAATCAAAATAGATCAATCATTTGAAAATTGAATAATGTAATATATTGTGAAAATAGTGCCAATCCGAACGGATAATAATAACCAGAGAAAAGTTTTGAAAACTAACGGCAGATTCGAGTTTTTCTCGAAAAAATCTGTCAAAATGTTTGAATCGAAGGCAATTTTGGTTAAATGCACTAAATTGTTTAATGCAAAATAAAAATATCATGACAAAAATGAGTATAAAAAAGTTGTGGAATATATTTGAGATTTTAATAAAAAATAAAGTGATATATGTTTATTAAAAAAGTGATATGTGTTGAGATTGTATTGTTTGAAAGAAAAATAATGTGAAATATAATGTTATAAAATGTTAAACAAAATACAGATTAGTGTTTCAGCATTTAGTCGTTGTCTTCAGTCTGCCTAGATGCAATGTAAGACAATGCAAAGTTGGTCTCGTTGATTACACTGTCTCGTCCTCTTCAACTCTGTCCAAGTCCAACTTGGTGGTCACGTGTTGCAGTCCCAGACTCACGAATCGTTCACACCAAAAGTTGTACTGTTTGTAAGTTTGCATGTTGGCCGAATAATCTCGCAACAACTCCGAATAGTCAGCGCACCTAAAAGGCGTCTGTAGAATCACCTGTATTCGATAGTATTGCTCGTCGAGTGTAACGTCGCCCGTGAGTTTGAGCCTTGGTGTTACGCACAGAATTGATTCCGTTTCCCGTTCGATGTAATGCACAAACTTGCGACCACTACCATCGGTCACTTGATTCACGACTAGTGCACACTTGGCAAAGGTGGCCAGCGACCAGGACTCCATTGTTTCGGGACGAAATCTGTACATGTGGATCAGGCCCGACTTGGGCACTTTGTCCCCAATGTTGACAGCAGTGAAGCTTCGTGTCGAATAGCACAGAGGCCACTTCATGAGCAGGTGAATGACCTCCTGCGCAGAGTAATTCCGATCTCCCAGTCTGATCATCATTAGCTGCTGTAACACTTTCTTAATGGTCCTTTGGTCGGACTCATTCGAGAGCACAACCTTCAACATGTTCACAAACGATTCAGAAGCATTGCCATCATTGGGCACAGTCCTGGTGATGAATGTACGAACTGTTTGCCAGCTCACAATAGGCGCAAAGTCAGTGGTGGTTCGCCAAATTTGAGTTACGAACGCATTGAACCGATTGACATATTTGTCATTGCGTCTGGGCGAGAATTGATAGTAACCTTTGGTGCGAAAGATGCTACTTTTCTCCTGTTTTGATCGAGGAAATTTACATTCACATTTGCTGCTGCTGCTTCGTTTGTTGTTGTTGGTGGCTCGACGACAATGTGAACGACAGTTCGTATGGCGCTGAACAGTGTTGAGTAGTTGGGTTAAATCTTGCACTCTTTGTTTTCTTTTGACATCCGAAAATCGTCGTCTTGAAGGATGATTTTCCGAGCAGGACTCTTCGCCCGGCTCCATAATCGGATTGATCGCACAACACAACTCATCAAAGTACTTTCGAATGGCTTGAATGTCAGTTCGCGTGAAAGAATCCTTCTCAAGACAGGGCAGACCATCAATCCAGAGTAGACCAGTCAGTTCGGGTGTGCCCTGTTGTTGTCCATCCTGCCATTCGTACCGCATCCAACTGTCCTGCACACCAAAAAGTGGTTTCAAAATGTGTTTCACAAAAATTTCACATCTCTCCTTGAAGAAGAAGGCCACCAAATCGGCATTTTGCACCATCAAATCTCTCCGTTGTTGTAAAGTGAGAGTCACAGGCTCAATTCCCGGTGCAATCAGACGATACAAATCGGGCCAATGATAGTTTGCAGTTGAGAGGGTAAACATAAACTTGGGCATTCCAATCTGTTCGCACATGTCCAACAATTCCGAACTCCTCTGACGCCAGAACGGTGTAGTCGATCTCAACTTTGCAAAGCAACTCATCATTTCATTCAAAAGAGATTCAGAATTTGTCAAATCGTTTGCCATTTTCGCATTCAACGTGTCAACATTCAACTTGTTGACATAATTCGCGGTACATGTCTGTGCCTGCCAACGCATCAAATGATTGAGGGCAAAAAAGCGAAATCGATCATCTTTCACGAAGCGTCTGTCGCGATACTGCATGAGATAGTGGAAATACTGTTCGGACTTGACTTCAATCGAACGTAATTGACCCAAATCGCCAGCACCAGTGGGAAACAGCACAGGAAAGGCTCGAGCAATGAAGCCAACTTCGGTGAATTCGTTTAAATTGTCCTCGTCGATTGGCTGAAGCAGTGGAACATACCTCTGTTTGGCACGAATTTGTGGTTGTTGTTGGCTCTGGTTTGAATTGCTTTTGAATCGATTGATTTCATCTTCATCAGCACTGTCATAGTCTTCACATTCCTCTTCATCTTGAGCTTGTGTATCGATTGGAACGGACACAATCTCATTGGCCACATCTCCGTCTTCAGGCAACAGTGCAAGATTGTACTCACTGATTTCAATGTCGTTATAGTAAATGTTGTTCGCTTTGAGCCAGTAGAGAGCCTTACGAATTCTGTCGGCTCGTACACGAAAGTTTTCCAAGCCAAAAGGTGTTTGTCGGGTGAAGAGCACAGTACACGCCAATTCGGATGGTCGTACGGGCAGTACTTTTGCGTAATCGGTAATATCCTGACGGAAATTGATGATATTTCCCCGGTAGGCGTACTCGATGTTGTTGATCTTGTAGAAGCACACAACTGGATGCAGCTGGGCAATGAGCATCTGCTCAATGTAGGTCAAGTTGGTCAACTCGGGAGGGACTGGGCCTGGGTCCATGCTGTTGGCAGCAGTAAATTTGGTTTGATTCACCGAACAGGGCTGACAAAAGTTGCGGGATTTGAGTGATAGGTTCGGGTAGGTTCGTTGACAGTTTGCACAACTGATCATGCAGATTTGAGACACGATTCGGTCGAAATTCTCGCCGGCTGCAACCTGTTCGTCGGTGTATCTCACAAGACGACAGTATCGTTTGTTTGCTTGGGCTTGTTCTTGTTTCCTCTTCTCATTTCTTTCCTCTTCTTCAATCCGCTCCTTTTCAATTCTCATCATCTCTTCATACCGTTCCTCTTCAATCCTAATCGCCTCATTTTTTCTTTTAGCCCTTTCGGCATTTATATCTCTCAATCTCTGTCTCTCATCTTCAAACTTTTTCTTCACTTCCTTCCATTTCTCCTTCATTATCCTTTTGTCCTCTTCAGTCAGATTCGCTCTGTCCTTATCTTTTTTCTCTTTAGCCATTTTCGCTCTGATTTTCTGCTTAATCTTTGCAATCTCTTCGCGATTTTCCCTCCACTTGCACTTTCGCTTACTACTATTCCACTTTCTTGCTTTGAATTCTAGTTCAAGTAATCTCTCCTCTTCTCTGCGTCTTTCGGCCTTTTCTTTCTTCCTGTCTCCGTCTTTTCTCTTCTTAATTTCTCTTGTTCACGAGCGAATCGCACATACATAGTTTGTAGTTTTCGTCTTATTTTGAAGGGTTGTTTCTTCGTTCTAGGCATTTTTGTGTTGTTGTTATTGTGATGGTAAAGTAATGTAATGATGGTATTAGTAAAGTGATAATATCTGAAAAATAATAAAATTAAGAATGTTCGGAAATATCAATACAAAATACATACTCTTTTGGTGGCAGCAAATACGTCAGATTATGGATTTATTTGGTAATTTGAGATTCGTCCAGTAATGAATCCACGTGATAGGATGGTTCGGTAGATTCTTACATAAGAAAGTTACAAAATGTCAAAGTCAAATAGGCACAAGTGGCGAGATTCACGTTCACGATTCTTGATGACAATCACGTGGCACAATCAAAAGTTATTTGAATTAACTCACAGATCGAAAACAGAAAGAACAAGTGAAGAGAATAGAGCGCTTTTTAGTGTTCATTCGATATAAGTGATTGTAGAT
This sequence comes from Rhizoglyphus robini, assembly GCA_023373905.1. Classification (NCBI taxonomy): domain Eukaryota; kingdom Metazoa; phylum Arthropoda; class Arachnida; order Sarcoptiformes; family Acaridae; genus Rhizoglyphus; species Rhizoglyphus robini. The sequence continues at coordinate 1,241,765 of JAKIJQ010000020.1, forward strand.
TATTCTGGTAATGCGTATGTTCTACATTCTGGACACAATTACAAATTAAATCTGAGGAAAAAAAGGGTGCACTCCAGCCACTATGCCAGTGAAAACTAATGCAGCGTGCGAAAACTGACCACTAGATGGCATAACTAGTGAAGAGTTGCCCCCCGGGTAGACCCACTTGGACCATTTGGAAGGATTGGAGATAATGCATTGGACTATTTGGAAGGATGTCACCCATAGCTAACCCATGATAGAAGCGCGAAATGAGAAATCAAATCACTGGCATAATGGTGGGAGTGGCATGCATTGGACTACTTGAAAGGTTCGCTGTTTGATTGAAATGCACCCGACAGACAGAATGGCATGCATTGGACTGTTTGAAAGGTATGCTTTCGGACTAATTGAAAGGTATGGTGGGAGTGGCATGCATTGGACTGTTTGGAAGGTATGCTTTCGGACTAATTGAAAGGTATTCGACAGACAGAATGGCATGCATTGGACTGTTTGGAAGGTATGCTTTCGGACTAATTGAAAGGTATTCGACAGACAGAATGGCATGCATTGGACTGTTTGGAAGGTATGCTTTCGGACTAATTGAAAGGTATTCGACAGACAGAATGGCATGCATTGGACTATTTGAAAGGCATTCGACAGACAGAGTGACATGTATTTGACTATTTAGAAGGTCAACTGTTGGACTATTTTCGAGACATGGCTAAACATATAGACATGCACCCCATGGCTGCAGGCAGCAGAGACAGACTTAAAGTGGCTTAATGTTGGCTAGTAAGCGGTAGTTGTGTTGGCTAGTAAGCGGTAGTAGTGGTCTGTTTGCAAGCTTCGCTGTTTGTCGCAAATGCATTCGTCAGACACACGCAATGGACTGCTTAAAAAGTATTAGGAGATACATTTCACAATGCATTGGACTATTTGGATGGGCTACTTTTGGACCAATTAGAAGGCTCCAATGTTTTTGGACTGTTTGGAAGGTGTTGTCAGACACACACACATTGTCTGAAGATCAGTGGACCATTTGGAAGGCAACATAGACCAATAGTATCGATACTGCTCGAGCTGATCAGTGTGCATGACAGTTGTGCTTTGTACTGTAAGGTCGTTAGTTGGTCACCAAATTCGGCATTGAGGAGTGTATCGCCAATGGACCACATTGACCATGCCTAAACTATTCCCTTGTGATCGGTGTAAGGTTATATGTAGTACAAAACCTCATCTCAATCGACACATTAAGATTGTCCACGCCACTGAAGAAGAGCGCCTTGCTAGAAAGGTTACCTGCGAGTATTGTGGTGTCCAATACAACAACAAGGATGCACTCAAGGTTCATCAAAAGAAAAATGCTTGCAAAGAAAGCAATCTACATCGTGGCGAGGTTCACTGTCCCATCGAGAAATGTCCAATCCGATTCGAGTTAGAAGGCCGGCAACTGTCACACCAACGAAGTGACCATCATTTCTTGCACCATCGACAAAAATCACAGTGGCCATGGGTGTGTGTAGATTGTGGTGAACGTTTCCGGAGGAGTGATGTCGCTAAAGCGCACCACGATTTGGGCTATAAGGCTCAGAAGGCAGGTCCGCATCACATGGGCAAACAACGAGCCTGTGTGTCTCTGTCAGGCATTTTAAATGTATATTCGCGCAACATTGTGTACCACAATGGTACTGCTCGCTCCACAGAAGCCAGTGATGAGGTATTAGAAAAATACGCACACCCAAACAACATAATTTATTTTATCAATCGTGGCACGTATACTAACATTGGAAGAAGTATGATGTTTATAGATTTTGGTCAATTTCCAAGAAAGCCTAGTCTATTCACAACTCAATACGCCTCAACACACACCAACACCATTCAACACACACCACAGGCAAGCACATCCGGCCAAACAGCCCAATCACCTGAGAAGCAAGTGAGCACCCACACACACGAGCTAGATAAGGAACAATCGAAAAGGGCTGATTGGAAGGCTCACTATAAGCACTACGAAGTGCACAGCTCCATGGAACCTACTTCTCAAGGCCACTCAGCGGATGTGCCACCAGAAACATGTGATGCCCTAGTGATGGAGTCAACCAGTGGCAGTCATTTGCATACTGCGAAAATGATTGCACCTGTAATTGTGGCTAAGAATGAACTCGCAGGCTTACCAGAATCGTCAATCAGTCCACGCCATTCAACTAGCAATATGCCGCACATTATTCCACCCAAATTGGCCAAACACAAGCTTGCATCAATCAAAATTTCAAAATCAGATGTTAACATTCAGTATTACAAATCGATGAGCCAAGCACAGCTTAAATTGTTTACAATTCCACTTAATAAGCCAGTCCGTGCTTTAGACATTGAGTGGAATGATTACTACAATGCAAAAATAGTAGACTATCGCATCATTGACGACATTTGCTACTACCGAGTCCATTTTGAAAAGTACAGCAATTCGAAGGACATGTACATGATTCGGGATAATATTCAGCTTATTTAATTTGATTTTAATGTGATTTTAATTTTATACAATTATAATTGTGATTTCTATTTAATGCTATTTAAAGATATAATAAAGGGAGTAATTCTATGCCATATGGACTGTTTGGATGGCATACTTGGACCAATTGGAAGGCATTGCCAGGCTCAGCAGTTGGTAGTGCACACTTTTCGCCACTCTAAAATTGTTTCAAATACCTTCCAAAGCATCCAAAGAGTTTCACATTAGCTTGGACCAATTGGAAGGCATTGCCAGGCTCAGCAGTTGGTAGTGCACACTTTTCGCCACTCTAAAATTGTTTCAAATACCTTCCAAAGCATCCAAAGAGTTTCACATTAGCTTATGGTCTAGTCGAAAGGTCCATTGCCAGGCATTGAACTACAAGTGAGTGTGCTACATGGACAATGGCTCAGATGCCTTCCTTGGCTCGATCATTGGTTCTTTTGCTTCTTTTGCCTGTTGACGTTTACTTCATCGCATCATCGTATCCACAATGAGTGACACTGATTCGGACTCGGATGGAGAGTTGATTGGCAACAATAGCAACGATTTTGTTGATGTGGGCAATTACCGTACTGATCGAAGAGTGATTAATTTGTTACTTCATTATGGTTTGAAGACTACTTTAGCTTGTGAAAAAGAAGGCTGCCGAGGAAAAATGAAGCTGTCTTGGCAAACATACAATGCAGGACACGGCTACATTTACCGTTGCGGTAAATGTACGCGTCGACAACCAATTTTCAATGGCACTCCATTCATGGGTCAAAAGAAGACATTGCCTCAATTCTGGCATTGCTTAGTTGGATTTTGCCTTGCTCATGCAGGTACAATGAGCTCCATTCCCTGTCCACTCCATTGGACATATTGGAAGGTATTGTGATATATTGATTTAATGTGGGGTTTCTTTGTCGTTCCAGGCTCGTTTGGAAGATCATTGAGTTTGTCCGTGAATGCATATTCAGGGGCAAGGAAACAGATTCTTCTATTGGTTAAGGAGATCCTGGAAGAACCAAATAATTATACGCTTGGGGGCCCAGGTGTGCGTGTTCAAGCTGACGAAACGTGCTTCATGAAGGATGGCACGCGGCTTGTGAAACCTCCTTCTACTATGAAGGATACTAAAAAAGCCATTTGGGTTTTCGGTGCCATCCAGGAAGGTACGCGAAAGGTTTTTGCCGAGGTTGTGCCCAACCGGAAAGCTGCAACTCTCAAGGAGGTTATTGAGCGGCGACTTCTCCCAGGAACAATCCTCATCACGGACGCCCATAAATCATACCCAAAAGTTGTCCATGAAACGAAAGCAACTTTAAATTTGACTCATATTGCAGTCAACCATAGTGAAGGCAAGACTGATGCCGATGGAAATCATAGCAATCTCGTTGAGAATTTTTGGGGCTTTTTAAAATCATTGCGCAACACACGTGGCGGTGTCACTCGACCAATGGTGCAACGGTTTCTTCTAGAAGCTGTCTTCTTGAAACAATTTTGCAAACCTGAAGGAACTGAGGAAGTTGGCCTCAAACTCATTCTTGATAAAATGTTTAGTAAGATTGTTCCAAATGTTGGTCGTTACCCGAATGCTGGTCCAGAGGAAGATTTTCAAGATGTAAATATGTTACGGTCTGGTGTAGCTGATGAGTTTTATAATTGACATTGTTGATTACAACATATTGTAAATATATTCATTGGACTATTTGAAAGGCATTTGACAGACAGAGTAGCATGCATTGGACCAATTGGAAAGTATTGGACTATTTGGAAGGGATGCTGTTGGACTGTTTGGAAGGTATTCGTCAGACAGAGTAGCATGCATTGGACCAATTGGAAAGTATTGGACTATTTGGAAGGGATGCTGTTGGACTGTTTGGAAGGTATTTGTCAGACAGAGTGACATGTATTGGACTATTTAGAAGGGGTACTATTGGCATTGAGAGGCACATAGCCATCCAATGGATTTCGATGACATTCGACAGACAAAGTGGCATTGGACTGTTTGGAAGGTATGCTTTCGGACTAATTGAAAGGTATTCGACAGACAGAATGGCAGGAATGTTGCTGGACTGTTTGGAAGGTATTCGGAGATAAACTTCACAATGCATTGGACCAATTGAAAAGTATTGGACTATTTGGAAGGTTATGTGCGAGATGCAACTGGATTTGACTAGATAGCTAACGCTGGGATTCTATTGTGTCTGGGGTTAGTTAGGTTAGGTTAGTTTAGGTTAGGGGTGGGGAGGGGGGTGGGACGAGCAAACCTAACCTAATGTTTCCGGCCCGCAGCCTGCTGCAGGCCGGAAACATTAGGTTATGGTTTGCGAGCAACTCAGGTGTGCTTGCACCGTCATACAGTAGCTTGCGAAATTCGGACTAATTGGAAGGTATTGTCCATCATGATGAAGTTATCCGATCCACACGATTTGACGATGGCTTTCCAACTAGTCCATTTTCCCAAAAGACCTTCCAACTAGTCCTAGCGGGTTTACCCATATTTCAACTATTGCCACACCAAGTGCTTGGAATTTACACTGGCATTACGGCTATTTTATTGAGTTTTCTGCACTGGCATACTCGCTGGAGTGTGCCAAAAAAAAGTAAGTAAACAAACATTAGTAAACACGAAATAAAATACACAAAATATATTATAACAATAATTACCCAAAAAATTACAAAAATTAGGTATAAGAGAGTTAAGTTAGAGAAAATGTTATATCAAATATCCAAATCCGTATGGAAATGTGAAAATCAATCAAAATGCATCTATAAACAATCAGAATGTTAAATATTCTGACACAAGGAAGCGAACTCGCCAAAATACAATCAAAACAATGCACCACTGTTAGCGTATTCAGTATATTTTACTAATGGGCGCCAGTGCCCTATCAATTGAATGCAATGCTGATATTACACAAATGTGTAGGGTGCGGACAATCGAGGAAAATGTGAACTCAACCACTATCGATAGTTATCATGTGACATCTAATCGTCCATCACTCAGATTTAAATGCTCATTAAAAAGTAGAAAGTTGAATTACATAATGTTTGAATTTATTTATACAAATTAAGGAAATCATTTTAACAAAAAAAATTAATTTTTAAACAATTTAGAATTATAATAAACTATTGTCCAATACTTTAAGTTATCAATGGTAAAATTTTGTCTATTATCACAGAAAATGTTTTTAAAAATACTAAAGCTCCGTTCAACATCAGCTTGGTTGATTAGGGCAAACTTGTAAAATTTTACATATTCAATGTGGGAATACTTTTCGGGGCGATTAACATAGGAATATAGTAGATCAAAATCGGGATTTGACGATATTGCAGAGTCGATCTTTTCGCAAACCACTCGACCCAGGTAATCATCGTCATAATATTCCTGAATTTGTGCGGCCACTTTGAAGATTCTGTCGATTTGTTCGATGGCTTCTTCACTGTTAGATTCCAACTGGACAATTGTGGCAGGCAGATAGGAATAGCGAGACTTGATCAAACTTAGTGCTTCCTTGATGTCATCTCGAGCGATTAAGTCTTGAGCAATTCGAATGCATTCGGAATCAGTTGGATTGAATTGGCTCAGACCAAATCGAACCAAGTCAATGTTGTCGGCCAGGTAAAGGACAGCAAACAACCAGGTGCCCCAACGGGTCAGGACAGGTTCGGGCATTATTGGTAATCCGGTGGCAGAGGTGAAGAGCTCCTTCCGAGAAAGCGAATTGGAAAAGATGAGTTTGATGTTTGCCACCAGTTTGTTGACATCATCGAATTCGCCTCGAATAACCTCGGCTACGTGGTGTAGATGATGTGCAAAGCATCGAATGTGCAACATTCGAGGGAACCGTCTCTTCAGGAGGCGCCCAGCCCGAAGCATGTACGGGGCCGAGTCGGATAGAAAAAGAAGCACTTTATCGTAGTTGATTCCATCTGGGTAAAGCTTCTCAAGTGCCGAGTAGAACAGCAGCAAAGTGGTGAATGAATTGCAAGGCTTGAGTGGAGCAACTTCAAGGAGAAACATCTTACAGGACTTGTCTTCGTGCATTGCTCCCACCATGACATTCGTGATCTTTCGTCCCTGCCTGTCCGGGCTTTCGTCCATTGATACACAAATAAAATTGTCGCCAATTTCCTCACGAATTCGCTCCAGATAACGGTCATATACTTGCTTGATGTAATATTTGCGGACAGTGCTAGCATCAGGGACATGTCGACGACCAAACTTTTCCAGGAACGGCTTCATTCCTGCTAATTTGTTAGGATGAATATCGTTAATTATCAAAAATTCGGTGAGATCAAAATTAAATTCGGTGTGAGTGATTAGAGGCAATTCAGATTGGGCGAATTTGCTTACATTTTGTTTGTGCATATCACACTCGAGATGTCTTTCGACATTGAACTTTTCTGGTTTGACATCGTAGTGGCATAATGTACAGAACATCGAATCACCATTAATAGTGATGTTATTGTCACAATACTTCAGGTAGAGGGAAGCCATATTATCAGTCGCATATGGGAACTTCGACTTGATCTGGTTACGCTTGTTCAGTTTAGCGTTGTGTTTGTGAATTATATCGGTCACGTAATTGTTGATTGCAGATATTCGGTCATCAACGGTAACTTTACATAGTTGACACATCAGGAAAGAAGGCGACACATAAACAAAAACAGAATCGGCAAAAGCTTGTGAAATCGATTCATTGTTCAGTTCGAGTTTAGATAATTTGAGTTTCTTAGCTTCACTTAAAAACAAACGCTGTGGGCAAGGCATCGGTCGACTGTTGATTGATTTGTCATTAGTGTTGAATGGTGAAGTGTTTTCGATTGAACAAAGTGGCCGTTTCAAATTCGCCATGATTAAAAGGCTGAGATTATGATTGTTTTGTTTTTAATCACAATAACAAACAGACAAACATAGTCAGCTGTCAAATGACAGTGAGCCAGTGAGAAGAGCAGCATTCGTTCGCTATCGAATAGATTCTTCTACTATCGATAGTAGGCGTTCATCCATTTTATTGGAATCGATACAATCGAATTGTCTGATTCTCCTCGATTGTCCTGTCCCTACAAATGTGGTTACTTTACGTTTCAATGCAAGGGGTAATTAAAGATAGTGGTATGTACTGACCAATATTTATACGCCACTGCACAGGTATTTCTCACGAATGCGGTTACTTTAAATTCAAATGAGGCCAATTAGTTTTAAATCTTATGGAAAATCTTTATGAAAAAATAGATGATTAATTTACATAAATTTATAATTATAATTAAAAATTAAAGTTAAAATTTCGATAGATTTGGCCAATTTAGAGTAAAAGAAAAGTAAAAATTAAATTTAAATATTTATATTTGTAACTTTATGTTCACCTTCAAAATTACATAAATGGATAGTTGAATTAATTGCAAAATAATATGCGCAATAAATTAAATTAAACATAAAATAATAAAAATGTTCTATAATTTTAATGGTACAAGGCATTTTATTGTGTTAAGACATTAAATATCAGAAGTGTTTGTACATAAAAGTACAGTGTATAAAAATACAATTGAATTATATGAGCTAATATGTTTCATAATAGCCATTAAATTGGCCCACGCGATTGTTCAACTTCGCCTGGTCCAATCCTCGAAAGGCGCGTCGCGACTCCTCCTGAGAAATTGCGTTGCGGGTCAAATTGCCAATGACCACAAAGTTGTCCATAGATTGGAATTGCTCACGAACAATCTTCAGACTTTTGCCAACCAGGATGAGAGCACCCTCAGTGCACTACTTCATTTGGCCATCATCGGCTTCTAGTTCATCCACTGGAAAGTCGTGCACCAAGTCCTTCAGCACCACAAAGCGGTCAGTCGCATCCTGGAAGGCACCGTTTGCACGGCCGTAGTGGGTTTCATAGTAGAGGCGAGCTTTTAGCTCATCGTTCAGGTCGCTTTTAACCTCAATTGTGAATGAGCCGTGAGAGGTTCCACGTCGTTGAAGCCCGTCCCACACTTCCACGTTCATCGTCGTAGCGAGCTAGTAAAAGGCAAACACAAATTAATAAACAAACAAAAAATGCTAACTCAAACACTTACACGGGTGATCCGTTTTCCACTTCCATCGGACTTAAGCTGAAGGGACGTAATGGGAGAAAGCTCGGTTGCGGACATAGTTTATTGGACTCGATGGCGACGTGATTGTAAGAGGCACAGGTTAAAGAGATCACCCAGTGGTGATCGAGGCAATGGAAAAGGAGCGAGTTCGGGACGAGAGTGATTGACCTAGTCTGTCGGAGTGGCATATTTGAGGACTATCGCGTTCGATAGTGATTCAGCAGTTAGTGGGAGTGATCGTTCTCGTAGAACGTTAGAAGCAATGTGTGATGGATAATTCATTAGATCAAATGAGATTAAACGAATTAGCGAATAAACGGTAACCACCGGCTGCTACAGTCTGTGACGTCTCTTGTAGATGGAACATTCAATCGAGTTTGGCCTATGTTTGTGTAAATTTTTATTTTCACATTTGGCACAGTTGTAACAATACCGCTCACTTCGAGTGCACTGATGGTCATCCTCGTTCGTACCGCAAGTTGAACATTTTGTGTTGACAGGTTTGTTCTTGCTGTCCTGACCAAAACCAAAACATTCCTGGCACTGATTCACAAGAACACGCTTACGAAGAATGACACTGTTGCGCGCCGATAAATAGCTTAAAGTTAAGCTACCAATTGAAATGTCGAAATTATTCGCATGCAGATGTCCATGGTGGGTTCATTTAGTTTACTGCTGTTGAGTTTAAAATGTTTCTGTATGCCTTCCAGTGGGATGCCATTGTTCTCCCAAAACTGTTCTTTTTGTAGCAAGTCATATTTACGACCACAATAGTTGGTATTGAAATTGCACTGGCCCGAGGTGATGTTGCCTGCTATTGTCGATTAAGTGACTGGGGTAACATTCACACTTTTGATAGTCGGGAAAGCCAAAATAGTTTTGATTGCACTTTTTGCAGAACAGACCACCACCATAACCCAACAAATGTTTGTGTTAAAGGTTTGATCATACATAATGTTATTCAGGACAAACCTACTTTGCAAGGGCACTGTCAAGTGTGTAAAGTTTGTTGAGTTTGCACTCAGAAAACGAATAGTAACGATAGCTGAGAAGAAAAGACAAAAGTGTACCAATTAAATAGTCTGAAATAAATAAATACTTACATTTGCCCCAATCAGGTTCTTGGTAGTTTTTGCATTTGCTGTGACTTGTGAACTTTGTAATCCGAAGGTGATTGTGAGGTGTGACAATTGCAAACATATCGATCACCAATGTTAATATAATTTATACTGTAAAAGTACAACCCCAATCTGACCATTGAATACACATAAACTGTTGGTTCCATTCGATTACTCGATGAGTGACAGTTGGATTTTTGAGACCAACTTCATATAAAAGTGGACGAATTCATGAAAGGCGTGTTTGTGCGTGATTGATCAAACGAATGTTTGTGCTCCAATATTGCAAAGTTGCTGAGCTAGATAAATTGTCCTCCCTCGGTCGTCCATTGAGCAATCTATGTATTTAAAAAAGTGCAACCATAAGCCAGAAAGCATAAGGTATTGCCACTCATCACCTTCCAATGGTACCAGTATGGTGAATTTTGTTTCACAAATAACTGAGTTGTCTTTGGTAATTGGTAGAAGTGATAGTTGACCAAAATGTTGAATGCAATCGAGTGGCATGTTTTACCAAGGAGTGTATAGCTTAGGTTTAGTATAGGTTTGACTATAGTCTCGAGACTTTTCCAAAGCCCAAACGCCTGGTCGAGGCGAATTCTTGATAATCACGTATGCCATATGAAATTTCTGCCAAAAAAGTGTCACTCCTGACCAAAAACCATCTCCTGTCTCAAGTCGATGGTTAATTCCAGTTCGTTGTACTTAAGTCCTCTGGTTGTCTTTGTCACCATCGTTAAGTGCCATCGAATGCATTTGTGCCTGAGTGCGATCTGTTCGTGTTTTGAGGGTCGCAATAATCACAGTCTTGAACCTAGCAATGTATTTGTCGTTCCAACTTGTCGTTCCTAACTTAAAATGGAAATACACAAACAATTCTTACCTCAATCAAGTTTACATTATATTTATGCGTGCTGTCGAGCCAGTTTGAACCAACCAATTTGCAACACAATTTATTTTCTTGTACATTCTCTCCACAAGTGCACTAGTGCAACTTGTGGAGAGAACTGGCTGTGATCTAACATAAAAATACATACTTGGTTCACTCCCAAATGTACAATCATCCTATGGGGAAGTGTCCAATATTTTTACCTCTATGAAGAAAAAATTTTGAAAACTACCTCAATAGAGAAATTTTTTACTTCTCTATTGAGAAACAGAAAACTTCTCTATAGAGTTATTTTTTAATTTTTTTTCTTCATAGAGGTAAAAATGACTTTCGCTATAGAGAAGAGAATATTTTCTCCATAGAAGCAATTTTTTTAATTTTTAATTCGAATAAATATTTAATCATTCAATGATTAATCAAATGATTAATTAATTGAAATATGAATATTACGATTGATTTCGAAATTATTTGATTTACTTAATAATTGGAATAAAGCAAATTTCGTCAAAGTTTATAGTTTATATATTGTTTAGATAATAATTAATTAATATTAATGTCAATACGTATGTATACATTGTACAGAAATTCATTATAATTAATTGTAATTACATAATCCCGCGACAAAGGCAAAGTACATCATCTTTAACTATCTTTTTCTTAGTGTTGCATTTTTTCTTAACGAACATAAAATCATTTTTGTGATAAATGTATTTCATGTTAACATACATGTCTTTATGTTTTAGAGTAATCACTTGAGGTGTTTGCTTTTTGCCATAGCTTTGAAGATGATATACCGGGCCTTGAAGTAAAATATTGGTCACTCCATCGATTTCGACTTTTCCAAAAGATTCAGCTTTAATCCAATATTCATGCCTGCGATTTTTGAAATTGATCTTCCGCAAAATGTTTTTCTTCAATCTGAATGGCTTTTCTTCAGGTTTTAACTTATAAAGCACTTCTGGTCTCGCGTCAAATCCCCCACTTTTGTCAAGAGAAGTATCTGAAAAAAAGTCAGTTTTGAGAAAGCTTGACTGTTGAAGAACCAAAACCAGAGACATTTGGTGTCTTTGAGCAAAGGTCAATGTGGTGTTGATGAAATTGCGCATTATGCGGGACAAGTTTTTGAAAAACACATGTTTACGTTCATATTTTAAAGTTGAAAACAAAACAGGTGGGCCATATATTCGAACCAGTTGCGAATAATGGAGCAATGTGTGTAGTTTACTATAAACTAAGTACTGGTGTTTCTTGTTGGAAGGTTCAGAGTCGTCGTCATCATCACCATCGTCCTCCTCGTACTCTTCGTACTCTTGCACCATTTCACTTTGGTCGTCATCTTCTTGATGTTGACGCTGAATATCATTGACATCTTCCTCCTCAGCCTCTTCCTCAATGTCCTCTTCGAGTTCCTCTTCTTCGCCTTCGAGCTCTTTCAGTAGTTCGATCATCATTTTAGCATTCGAATCTAATTTTTTGAGATCATCTTCTGAAATTTCAAAACTAAATGCAATCGAACTAAATTCTTGCAAGGCCAAATAAAGGCGAAATCCTGGGTTGTCCAAATCGCAAATCATCTCATCCTGAAAAATTTCACAAAGACGAGAAAATATTTCCACTTTCTATTAGATTAATTGATTAATTATAATCATCATCGAGATAATTCATTTACACAAATGCTTACTTGTACTGCTTTACCGTGGAAATTAAAGAATGGCCTCTTTGTCTTCAGAGAAACTTTGATGTTGCCATTCAGAAGTGGGAAAGACTCAATTTTCTCTTTAATCTTTTGATGCTTCCATCGAAAAGTTGTCTTTCTTTTACCATTGACAATCGGTAGTTTACTTGCATCGATCGAGTGTCGCAAAATAATATCAAGCATCTTCGGTATTACTCCCTCAGCTATATCAGGAAAATAAATTAAATTTTGTAAATATATTTTCAATATTTTCAAAATAAATACCTAGATCATGAAGGACATCGGCCGGACAGATATTCCAAATGCACAGATTGGCCAGTCGAGTAAAGACACATTCTTTTACAACTCCAAATCGATTTTTGGGAGCAAATTTCTTTTTCAAAGTTTGTTCACTGACATTTGGACACTCCTTACGTGCTTCTTCTTTCTGACGAGCAAGATCTTCAGTTTCTTTTACCGCGGCTAAATATTACAATTAATTGAAAATAAAATAAAATAAATAAATTCTATTTACATTGATATTCTTCCAGGTCTTTCAAACGGGAATCCTCACTGCCAAGTAGACTGAGATTATTGCATGTTTTTTGAATGTCTTCATGGGTACAGGCGCAATGTCTACAGATAAAACCCTTAAAGAATGTGGTCCTCAGACCCAAAAGTTCGTATTGGCCTATCAATAAAAATATCATTATTATAAAAATGGAAAAATATAACCAATTTGCATACCGAGGTTGTCACCAACTAGAGCAGTGAGGGCAGCTTTGATTGTAACTGGTTTCTTTAGACCACTTTCAAACTCCACTTTAATTGATAGTCCACTTTCAATGAGATATTCCATATCTTGAACTAAATCCATTAAGAATTCATTCAAACTGACGCCGGCACTTGCCATTGCTTCTCGATCTGCTACTGCTACCAAGAATATATCACTTCTCTTAAGCCTTTCTTTAGCAGGAATATTTGTGAAAGCACCATAGATTACTAGAAACTTGCGATTTTGATTGGTGACAGTAAAGTCGTCAATTCCGAGTTCTATTCGTAGTCTACCTTGGAGAAATAACTGTCTTTCGACACTGCAGGTCAATTCGGAGTCATAATTCTCAAATTTGTGTTGAATGACTCTTTTTTCTTCATTCAAAATGTTTTGAACAATTGAGACATTCTTTAATATCAAGTTAGACAATTCCTTCAAATCGACATATTGGCCAACTTTCTTTCCATTTATTTTGACCGTTTTTGGTTCGATGAACATGTTGGTTCGTTTCAAGTAGGCTTTTTGGATTGGGTCGCTTTTTCGAAATATCTCAATCAGTTTGACAGCTTCCTTTGTGATTCGAGGATCTCTTTCAGGTTGTTCTTGAATAATATTGAACAGCATATTACTTGACATCCTTTTGTAATCCTCGAATGTAACAAAACAGTCTAATCGACCTTTCATGATCTCAATCAAACGACTTCGGACAAATATTTGATTATGCGGATCGAGAGCATCGACTCTGTCAAAAAACTTCGATTCATCATCTAACGTGGTGACAATATCGGCGACATTGACAATACGATCACATCTAGTGTCATGTTCATCAAAATCACGTGTAGCCTCATTGCCAATAACAACCGTGGGTAGAGGAATATTAACGTTATGAAGTAAAGCACGTGAAATCGGCCTTTGAGGGAAACTATCTTTATAACTGTAATCAAATTTAAATTTAGTCAATTAAACACTGATTTTGAATTATCAAGTTGTAACATACTCTTTCATTAAATTAGCATACTCATCTGGATGCGTATTTTGAATATGTCGTTCATAAAGATCATCGTTATCGTACCGAATAATGTAAGGACACAAACCATTTAAACAAAAAGCAGTTTGCGAAGGGGTTACTTCAAAATAAGAGTCGTGAAAAATCGACCTCATTATGAACTCACTAAACGGGACTTTTGGAATGAGATCCTTTCTCTTAACACGGTACATTTTGATACACTTTCGGTTGTAAGTTTCTCAAATTGAAAATGTAATTAGAATAAATATAAAAAACTAGAATAGGTTCAAGCGTGCCCAAGTAGTGTAAACAACTGACAAACGAAGCTATCGATATATCAGCTTTACACTAGTAAATAATGTAGTGATGGACGAATAGGATTGATCGAATACCGCCCTAGTGCAGTGCTGTATTAGTGTGTGCCATGTGGGTCCCCTCTAGTGACTAGAGTCTAGTCAGACACAACAAACTATTATTGTAGTGGCGCACCACAACTGGAGGGCATAGGGCACGGTGCTCTGTGCCGCCACTCCACTCCTTTCGTTACAGCCGAACCATGTGTGCGGCAGCACTAATGCAAGGCCCGACCACGTTGTCATTTCATCCCCAGCGCTATAGCTTCCTTTATTTCCGTGCTCGTCTTGTGTCTGCCACAATCGTTCTGATATATTTCAAAGTATTATTTGTGATTTGAGAAAACGATTTACAGACACTTCACCACAGGACAACTCACCATGGACATTTCACCATGGACATTTCACCATTGGACATTTCACCACAAGTACATTTCACCATGGGGGACAATTCACCACTGGACGATTCACCACTGGACAACTCACCATTTCTTCATTGACTCGATGTCATCAATGTCTTATCAGTTCCAATAGATCTTATCGATGATAAAGATGCACCCAGATGACTCTATTGATGTTATCGATGATCACGAACCATCCAAAGGGCACTATAGATGTTATCGATGATCAAGATGTTGGCACCCTATCAGTTCACCTATTTCCACCCAACCAACTCTGTTTCGGCTATTTCTACTTTTATTTTTCTTTTACTGTCTACAGTTCAATACTCACGTTATCGATTATCAAGATGCTGCCACACTACCATTACACCTATTTCCACCCAACCATATCGGTTTCGGCTATTTCTACTTTTAATTTTCTTTTACTGTCTACTGTTCACTACTCACGTTATCGATGATCAAGATGCTGCCACACCACCATTACACCTATTTCCACCCAACCATCTCGGTTTCGGCTATTTCTACTTTTATTTTTCTTTTACTGTCTACTGTTCACTACTCACGTTATCGATGATCAAGATGCATGTAAACCACCATTGCACCTATTTTCACCTAAACAACTCTGATTCGGCTATTTCTACTTTTCTTTTTCTTTAACTGTCTACTGTCCACTATTCATGTTATCGAGGGTCGAGATGCATCCAAAAGATACTATTGATGCTAACTAGGGCCAAGACTCATCAAACGATATTAAAGATGTTATCGTTGTTCAAGATGCTTGCATACCACCATTGCACCTATTTCCACCTAAACAACTCTGATTCGGCTATTTCTACTTTTGTTTTTCTTTTACTGTCTTCTGTCCACTACTCATGTTATCGATGGTCGAGATGCATCCAAAGGATACATTTCCATCCCTGAATGTTCAAATAGGATTCATTACCATCCATAAATGTCTCACTTGGATTCATTTGCATCCCTAAAGGTTCCACTAGGATACATTTCGATCCATAAGTGTCTCACTTGGATTCATTTCCATCCCTAAAGGTTCCACTAGGATACATTTTGATCCATAAGTGTCTCACTTGGATTCATTTGCATCCCTAAAGGTTCCACTAGGATACATTTCGATCCATCAGTGTCTCTCTAAGATTCATTTGCATCCCTAAAGGTTCCACTAGGATACATTTCGATCCATAAGTGTCTCACTTGGATTCATTTCCATCCCTAAAGGTTCCACTAGGATACATTTCGATCCATAAGTGTCTCACTTGGATTCATTTGCATCCCTAAAGGTTCCACTAGGATACATTTCGATCCATAAATGTCTCACTTGGATTCATTTGCATCCCTAAAGGTTCCACTAGGATACATTTCGATCCATAAGTGTCTCACTTGGATTCATTTGCATCCCTAAAGGTTCCACTAGGATACATTTCGATCCATAAATGTCTCACTTGGATTCATTTCCATCCCTAAAAGGTTCCACTAGGATACATTTCGATCCATAAGTGTCTCACTTGGATTCATTTGCATCCCTAAAGGTTCCACTAGGATACATTTCGATCCATAAATGTCTCACTTGGATTCATTTGCATCCCTAAAGGTTCCACTAGGATACATTTCGATCCATAAATGTCTCACTTGGATTCATTTGCATCCCATGGAAATTTAGGATCTGCTACTTTTCACCGATTGCCGCTATGCTATTGGAAATTTAGGATCTGCCACTTTGCTATTGGAAATTTAGGATCTGCTACTTTTCACCGATTGCCGCTATGCTATTGGAAATTTAGGATCTGCCACTATGCTATTGGAAATTTAGGATCTGCCACTATGCTATTGGAAATTTAGGATCTGCCACTTTGCTATTGGAAATTTAGGATCTGCTATTTTTCACCGATTGCCGCTATGCTATTGGAAATTTAGGATCTGCCACTATGCTATTGGAAATTTAGGATCTGCTACTTTTCACCGATTGCCGCTATGCTATTGGAAATTTAGGATCTGCCACTTTGCTATTGGAAATTTAGGATCTGCTACTTTTCACCGATTGCCGCTATGCTATTGGAAATTTAGGATCTGCCGCTATGCTATTGGAAATTTAGGATCTGCCACTATGCTATTGGAAATTTAGGATCTGCCACTTTGCTATTGGAAATTTAGGATCTGCTACTTTTCACCGATTGCCGCTATGCTATTGGAAATTTAGGATCTGCCACTATGCTATTGGAAATTTAGGATCTGCCACTTTGCTATTGGAAATTTAGGATCTGCCACTTTTCACCGATTGCCGCTATGATATTGGAAATTTAGGATCTGACTTTTTTGTTTTGACTTTCTTTTTCTCATACATCCCCGTTTCTTTTTCTTCTTGATTCAGATTGGGGAAATTATCCAATATGTCTCTTTTATGGATTCTATCGATATAAAATTGGTTAAAACACATCCTAAAGATCTATATGAAACATCTATATGTGTTGTTGTATCTTAAAAATGATTCTGAAGGTGAACTCGATGTTCCACATTGACCCAGTGGATCTTAAAGGAGCAGTCAAAGTTATCAATCGATCCAGAAAATCCTAAAGGTGAAATCAAAGATCCCCATTGAACTAATATAAGAACAATTTTCCCCCTATTCCTATTTACTGAACGAGAGAAAGAATCCTTCTTCAATGTCATGCAGTAAATCCGAATGAACACTTTCTCACTTGTGTTCAATGATTTGTCTTATTCTGTCTTACTTGATACGTTCAGGAACCAGTTTCTTCCTATTTTGTCTTACTAGATACATTCGGGAACCCGATTCTTCCAATTTCTTGGATTCATTCCCATTCATCAATGTCCCTCTAGGATTCTGTTCAAACCTTCTACTATTGATTTCATCGAGAAATTAACTGTTTCAGAAGATATTATTTGGTACTTGTGTTCGGTAATCCTTGAGAATGAGTAAACTAGAAGAGGTATCCTTCCTCGATGTCATGTAGTATATCCGAATGAACATTTCATCATTTACATGAATCAATAATGCATAGCAAGAAAAACTTTTACTAATCTCAACAGAGATCAACAAATAGATCAAGAGAATGCATATGGAATCTTCCTGAACGTCAAAATTAATGCGAGTAATTTAGGATTATAATTGAACATCGAAATCATTCGAGAATCCTTTGGGGTCATAGTTGAAATTAAAGAATCCACTTCTGTTTGGTTTATTAAGTCAAGAAATTTGATAAAATCATTCAAAAATATCACGAGATAGATCAAAACTCATAATTTCTTAATCTAATTCAGTTAGAATCAGTGGCGTTTTATTGAAAAATAAAAGGTGCTTTGCCACCCACTTAAATATATAAACTCATTCATAAACCTATACTAAATTTTCCCGCCAAAACGCCCAAATTTGGTCGGTACAGACCACATAAAACTATTCTGAACACGTTAGTAATATTGAAGAATTTTTAGATTTTTGACAATATCTTATCTATTTGACCGAATTTTACTGAATTTGAAATGGCAGTTTTTATACTAAAGGTCTAAAGTATCAATCTAGTACAAAAAATCCGGTGAGAATCGTTAAAATGGGCGCCTGATAGTGGTCTTCCGACTTAGTGCATTTCGTCTCCAAACAACATTGCCGATCAAGCTCGACAAACAGTGACTTACCTCCATTTGAAAGACAAAATTCAACTTCAAATTTACTTGACTCCATTAATTCAACAAATTGCGACTTTATTAATGTGTATTGGTCAATGTCACTACTTGTGCTCAGCATTTGGTCCCTTTTCGACTCTATTTAATCGGTCCAATTGATTCAAATTCACCAATATTGATCCAAATAATTCTAGCTTTGTTGATTATGGAAAATGTTGATTCCAATCATTTGATCTATTACCTTAATGACTAGAATGGGGTTTTGGAATATGTTTATGATTTCGAGTTCCAAATTGGAATCTAAGGCGTGTATCCATGTCCTAAATGGATCCTGGACATTTGAAAATTGAGCATTTTGGAAAAAACACACATTGTTGATGTTGATATGTCTAGTGATTTAAATTGTAAGATTGAGAAGATGCAACTATAATGAACCGATCCAAATGAACCAAATTAGGCAGTGATGATTCAGATCAACAATGTTTTATGCCATACTCCATCGGTACCTGTATTTTGGCATAACATGTCCATATTTCTTGATTTTTGTTCTCTGGTGCATTTTGGGACAAAAGGTCCAAACTAATTTGGAATTGGATACCAAAACAGATTACTCCGTCTGAATACTATTCAAAATTTTGTGGATCGACATGGATTATCTTGATTTTTATCATGATTCCTGGGTTGGAAAGAATGGCTGAATGATCATTGAAGATATTGAATTTTGCTCATTATGGAGATCGTTTGATTGCATCATTATATTGAAAGTTAAATAACATGTTCAAAATTTGTTCCAATTGGACCATCGGATGATATTTACAAATAGATAATGTGGCAGATATAAGTTATTCCATTAATACTCTGAAAATGAGTATGATCTTACAGATATTCATTTAGAATTTGGATACCAACATTAGACGCTTTTTGGATTCGTGTTGTACAACTTAACAAGCGACAGAATCCAGTTGGATCAACGATATCATGAATAGAATCATTAGAATCAACTTTTGTTGTAACAATAACAAAAAAAAGTTTTCAATGGATTTAGATCAATTCGGGTCAATTTGGGTGAATTAGGATCCATTCAGATCGAAAATCTGGGGCAATAATTGAATTCTACTATTTTCCAATAATAAAGTCATAATTTGTTGGGATTGTGGTGGTCATCAAGTTATACGGTCATAAAGTTGCCATTCAAATGGGGGTAACTCTCTATGTATTGTACTTGATCGAGCTTATTGTTTGGAGAGAAACTTGACTAAGGAAGATGACCACCATTTCGTTCTGATTTCATCGATTTGTCCCAGGTTTCTCGTGCCACATCAATACTATGCACCCTTATCATCAATTCAGCCATCTCACTTTGTGTAAAATTCTGTCAAATAGATGAGATATTATCAAAAATACAAAATCATTTCGCTTTTGTTTATGTATTCAGAAAATTATTTAGTGGGAAGTACCGCCCAAAAAAAGTTTTGGAGGGAAAATATTTTATATAGATTTGTTAAAGAGGTGGGCATTATTGAGGGGCGGTAAAGCCCCCATATTATTTTACTTAAAACGCCACTGTTTTCCTAACCTAATTAGGTTAGGTTTGAACTTTTTTGAACAATTTCATACCAATTTCGGGCTTAAACGACCCAATTTAGTTGGTTGATTAAAAAAAAAGAACAACAGTCTTCTAAAGATTCGAAATGCTTACGAAAACCGGTTACAACTATCAATTACTAATCGGATTGATGGTAAGACATTGACAAGCGAAGGAATCGTTAAGAATTGAATAGGATATTGCAAAACAAAAATTCGACAATAAAAAAAGAAGACAGTAGATGAGTAGAAATACGGAATAGAAAGATTATAGGTTCTAGTAATTTCTAGTAAAACGGAATATGAAGAGTCGTGTTCAAGGTGATGTCTGAGGTAAGTTTCTAGTCTAGCCGTCTAGTCTAGTAGATCCTATGGATCCTGATGGATTGTACTGACTGATGAGAATGTATCCTAGAGAGACATTGATGGATCGAAATGTATCCTTGAGGAACCTTTAGGGATGCAAATGAATCCAAGTGAGACACTGATGGATCGAAATGTATCCTTGAGGAACCTTTAGGGATGCAAATGAATCCAAGTGAGACACTGATGGATCGAAATGTATCCTTGAGGAACCTTTAGGGATGTAAAGAGATGATGATTGGTTGGATGTGATGATAACTTTGATTGGAATCTGATTTCTGATGATGTGTAATAGTCATTGAACACAAGTGATGAAATGTTCATTCGGTTATAATGCATGACATTGAAGAAGGATTTCTCTTATAGTTCACTCATTCTCAAGAATCATTGAACACAAGTGATGAAATGTTTATTCGGATATAATGCATGACATTGAGGAAGGATTCATCTTATAGTTCACTCATTCTCAAGAATCATTGAACACAAGTGATGAAATGTTTATTCGGATATAATGCATGACATTGAGGAAGGATTCATCTTATAGTTCACTCATTCTCAAGAATCGTTGAACACAAGTGATGAAATGTTTATTCGGATATAATGCATGACATTGAGGATGGATTCCTCTTATAGTTCACTCATTCTCAAGAATCATTGAACACAAGTGATGAAATGTTCATTCGGTTATAATGCATGACATTGAAGAAGGATTTCTCTTATAGTTCACTCATTCTCAAGAATCATTGAACACAAGTTAACAGATTTAGGGATGCGAATGAATCCTAGAGGGACATTCAGGGATGGAAATGTATCCTTTGGATGCATCTCGACCATCGATAACATGAGTAGTGGACAAAGACAGTAAATGAAAAACAAAAGTAGAAATAGCCGAATCAGTGTTGCTTAGGTGGAAATAGCTGCAATGGTGGTGTGCAAGCATCTTGATCAACGATAACATCTATAATATCGTTTGATGTGTCTGCACCCTAGTTAGCATCAATAGTAACCTTTGGATGAATCTTGACCCTCGATATCATGAGTAGTGGACAGTAGACAGTAAAAGAAAAACAAAAGTAGAAATAGCCGAAAATGCGATGGTTAGGTTGAAATAGGTGCAATGGTGGTTTACATGCATCTTGATAATCGATAACGTGAGTATTGAACTGTAGACAGTAAAAGAAAAATAAAAGTAGAAATAGCCGAAACAGAGTTGGTTGGGTGGAAATAGGTGTAATGGTGGTGTGGCTGCATCTTGATAATCGATAACGTGAGTATTGAACTGTAGACAGTAAAAATGCTATTTCAACAACACTACAACTTCAATTGTACGTTCACAGGATGGAGATTTGCCCATTGAACCTGTTGCTTCAATTAGCCCAGAAGATATAGAATTTTTGAACTCTTCAAAGGTCGATTCTTTATCACCAATGGTATTTGCACCAGCGGCTAACTCAACTTTGTCTTCCGAACTCAACTTTGATTCAACTAATGGCAATAGCATTGCCAATGTGAATTTTTTGGTTCAAGGCACAAGCTGTGGTAAACCTGAAAATGCTCTCGTTAGCGATGCCGATTTGGTTCTTCAATTTGCCACTCCAAAATTTCAGAGCGGTAACATTTTATATTTTGTGAATCCGTGCCCTTTTGCCAACAAAAAAGCAGTCCTTCCGGATGGCACTTTTAGCAGCGTACATTTTGATTTTGAGAAATCTAAATGGAAGATCACGCCTGAGAAAGCCGTGGACGAGTGGATTTGGTCCGAACAAGTGTGGAAAGAAAAGAACCCGAACCTTGAATGGCCTCTTCCAAATGACTTTATTCAAAAAATTAATTTGTTTTCACGGGAAATCAATTTGCGTCTCGAGAACATCTTCCCGTATCAAATTCGAGACAGTACTCTTGTGGAAGTATGCACTCAGATGTGCGAGAAACGCGAAACTCTAGTTAAGCTAGAAGAAATCTTTCAACGTTTCAAGGCCAAGTATCCACTTAAGTGTCTTACGTCTAAACGTCTACCTCTTGAAAGCGTAATGGTAATTTTAGCACTACTTTATTGGTATTTGTTAACACAAATCTATTCTTTTTAGGCCTATGTTTCCAACAAAATCAACAACAAAATCAAGTACAAGGTCCAGACTTTAAAGCGTTATGGTTGTTATCCTAAATCGAAACGACAGCTCAATAATGAAAATAAAGCGCCAGAAACCACCGAAAACGAACAGGAAGAACCTTCGACTTTTGATGAATCGAGCTCAAGTGAAGATGACATCGATGCTGACGACGAGAAAGGGGATTCAGAAGATAAGCATGCACGTCGTTTCAATTGGCTATTGAACAAATTTCCTTACGATGGAATTGGTGAATCGGAGATTCAAGCAATACACGTTCGATCTAGTGTAGTACAAGCGGCACAAGCTAAGGCCAGAAAACAGGCCGAGGCCGCTGAAAAAGCTCAAAAAGAAGCCGAAAAGGTGGGTCCAAATCTGAAGCGTAAAAAGTCTAAGAAGGTCCCGAAACAAGCCTCTGGAAGCTCCGGATCCAAGTCCAAAGTAGTGAAGAAACGATAAGTTTAATTATTGTTTTTGTTATAATAGAACTTTAATTGTATTTGTAAACTCTAATTATTTCCTTATTTACAAATTATTAATAAAAATTATTTTTGAGCAATTTTGTATATTGATTATTCAAGGGAAACCAACAAAAATGCATTTTCCCTATGGAGAAATAAAGCAAAAACTTCTCCATAGAGTTAAAAAGTTGTTTCTCCCATAGAGAAAATTTGTACTCACAACTTCCCTATGGAGAAATTAACCAAAGTTTCTCTATGGAGGTAAAGTCGGAAATTTTCGCTATCGGAGTAGTAAAGAGTTGGCGGTGGTTATTAAATTGGCTTGTTGGAAGTCGTTTTTAAAAAAGAATTACTCTGCCAAATTGAAAAAGTGTCAAACTCTGTTGCTCTGTCAAACAGTCTTCTTGTAATATGGAGTATTTGGAGTCACGTTATTTTGACATTCACTCTACACTTGTTATTGCTTTTGCTACATTTGCTAATTGTTTTCAAAACATTCTAAAAATTGTAATTAAAACTTCATCTACACTAACTTGAGTGAAATATTTAATCAATTAATATTTTTCGATTGGCGATTTTCGATTCTTGTCAATGACAATTAGAGACATTTGTCTACATACATAATCGTACAAATGCACTCACTCTGTTTTTGTTATTTCAGTTTAATGCGTTTTGTTTATTTTGTCAATATGGAAATCAACGCAACTACATCGAACTCCACAACCACAACATCATCACCATCGTCATCTACTAAACCCCTCTCTACCATACTCCACTGGATCGAGGCTTTTGTCGCCTTAGGTGGGGTTGGTCTTTTGGGCTTGTTGGTTAACTGGCTTCGAGGTGGCCATCAACAACAACAAGACATACAAGCACAGACAGAAGCACTGGTGCTTCCAGTGCCAGTCCCTCAGGCTCCATTGCCCGCTCCTCTGGCTCCAGTGCCCGCTCCTCTGGCTCCTGTGCCACAACCGAATGTTGCCAATGGTACATCCTCCATCACTCCAGCATCCACCAAACCAGTAATGGCTAATTCGATCCCGTTGGCGGCTCCTCTGGCTCCAGTGCCACAACCGAATGTGGCCAATGGTACATCCTCCACCACTCCAGCATCAACTAAACCAGTAATGCCTAATTCGATCCCGTTGGCGGCTCCTCTGGCTCCAGTGCCACAACCGAATGTGGCCAATGGTACATCCTCCACCACTCCAGCATCAACTAAACCAGTAATGGCTAATTCGATCCCGTTGGCGGCTCCTCTGGCTCCAGTGCCACAACCGAATGTGGCCAATGGTACATCCTCCACCACTCCAGCATCAACTAAACCAGTAATGGCTAATTCGATCCAGTTGGCGGCTCCTCTGGCTCCAGTGCCCGCTCCTCTGGCTCCTGTGCCACAACCGAATGTTGCCAATGGTACATCCTCCACCACTCCAGCACCAACCAAACCAGTAATGGCTAATTCGATCCCGTTGGCGGCTCCTCTGGCTCCAGTGCCCGCTCCTCTGGCTCCTGTGCCACAACCGAATGTGGCCAATGATACATCCTCAACCACTCCAGCACCAACCAAACCAGTAATGGCTAATTCGATCCCGTTGGCGGCTCCTCTGGCTCCAGTGCCCGCTCCTCTGGCTCCAGTGCCACAACCGAATGTGGCCAATGGTACATCCTCCACCACTCCAGCACCAACCAAACCAGTAATGGCTAATTCGATCCAGTTGGCGGCTCCTCTGGCTCCAGTGCCACAACCGAATGTGGCCAATGATACATCCTCAACCACTACAGCACCAACCAAACCAGTAATGGCTAATTCGATCCAGTTGGCGGCTCCTCTGGCTCCAGTGCCCGCTCCTCTGGCTCCTGTGCCACAACCGAATGTTGCCAATGGTACATCCTCCACCACTCCAGCACCAACCAAACCAGTAATGCCTAATTCGATCCCGTTGGCGGCTCCTCTGGCTCCAGTGCCACAACCGAATGTGGCCAATGATACATCCTCAACCACTACAGCACCAACCAAACCAGTAATGGCTAATTCGATCCAGTTGGCGGCTCCTCTGGCTCCAGTGCCACAACCGAATGTTGCCAATGGTACATCCTCCACCACTCCAGCACCAACCAAACCAGTAATGGCTAATTCGATCCCGTTGGCGGCTCCTCTGGCTCCAGTGCCACAACCGAATGTTGCCAATGGTACATCCTCCACCACTCCAGCATCAACTAAACCAGTAATGGCTAATTCGATCCCGTTGGCGGCTCCTCTGGCTCCAGTGCCACAACCGAATGTGGCCAATGATACATCCTCAACCACTACAGCACCAACCAAACCAGTAATGGCTAATTCGATCCAGTTGGCGGCTCCTCTGGCTCCAGTGCCCGCTCCTCTTGCTCCAGTGCCACAACCGAATGTTGCCAATGGTACATCCTCTACCACTCCAGCACCAACCAAACCAGTAATGGCTAATTCGATCCCGTTGGCGGCTCCTCTGGCTCCAGTGCCACAACCGAATGTGGCCAATTGTACATCCTCAACCACTCCAGCACCAGTCAAAACGAGTTCAAGCACGTTGGCCGCATTCCAAGGCTTTGGCAAAGCAGCAAAGTGCAAAGTGCAAAATGCCAAAGCTAAAGAACTTGTCCAAATTCTGCCCAAGGGGAAAGGCAAAAGGAAATCAATATTTCCATTGCCGAATAAATTCGTCAAACGTTCCGACATCTAATTAATTTACTTTAATTAATAAACATGCAATACTGTAAGCACTGACCGAATTACTCCACAAGCCAAACAAGAATTTTCTGATTGCAAAATGATAATTTTCTTTAATCTATAATATTTTCATTATAGATTTATATTATCAACATTTTAATCTTTTAACTTTTTTTAAATACTTTTGTTTATATTAATTGTTAATATTTTTCTCTTTGTTGTTTCGCTTGCTAAAATATAAACTGTTAGAAAAGCGCAATTTGGTTTAGCAATGTAATGTTTATTCAAGTTTGTTCACATTTTTTAAAAATATAAGAACACTTTAAGTTTTTCCTTGGCTTCGCTCACTACTTCGAGGCTAAAGTATTCAATCCAAATTCTTAACTGTGGAAGGCCCCTCGCTAAAAAATCGTCTAAATAGCTTTCAATATACTCAATTGCTCGTGAAACTCATACTTAAAACCGTATTTTTAAACAAATCTAATTTAATAATAATTAATGTTTAAATTTAAATTGCCATTTATATGATTCCAGACAAATTTTCGAACGGATAAGTGAATAAATTTTTATTTAACTATATCATCATATCATATATAACTTATATATAATATAAGTATTCCATTAGATAAACAGCACGAACCATAAAAACCGAATAAAATAATAAAAACTGTTTGACAATGATCAAAGAATTTACTAACTAAATTT
Organism: Rhizoglyphus robini; assembly: GCA_023373905.1. Taxonomy (NCBI): domain Eukaryota; kingdom Metazoa; phylum Arthropoda; class Arachnida; order Sarcoptiformes; family Acaridae; genus Rhizoglyphus; species Rhizoglyphus robini. The sequence continues at coordinate 1,268,139 of JAKIJQ010000020.1, forward strand.
TCATTAATGACAGAACTATCAATTTGAGCACTAAAACTAATTTGATGCTTATGAAGTGGATGCAAATAGAATGGAATTTTGGTTCAACACTTGGAGTTACGGAAAGAAGACATTGAATTTACCTTTTGAATTGTTGAGTGGTTTCAGTTCTAGTTCTTGAATTATTGAGTTCAATAAAATTAAAAATATGAAAAGAAATAGAATTACTAATTATCTTGTTTATTAAAATTATAAATCACATTTATCAACATTTATCGTTTGTTGCATAGGCAAATTTTGGATAAGTTTAAGCAATATTATAAACTTAGAATGAGATTGAACATCAACCAATGTTTTTTAAATAAAAATTAATACTTTAAGTGGATATTAGTATTTTGTTATATAATTTGTAAAAGATTTAAAATGAAATTTAACCTTTATTAACACATAGAGAAGTAACCAGATGCAAGAACTAATGAACAAAAATCTATGAACTTAACAAAAAATTTCAATTTTCGATGATAAACGATATTTTAAAAATAAAATTGTTGTGGCCTGAAATTCTCACTAAACAATAGGAGATATATTCAACTTTGCTGTCAATCATAGTTGCTAGTCAGTGTAACTTCTTGGAATAGAATCTTATCAGCATCAGTGAGATAGCAGGTTGAGATCTCCTTAAACGTGTACGCTCAAATGCAATTCACTCTAAATGGTTTCTCTTTGATATGCACTTCACACTAAAAATAGTGCGACTTTTGTAGTATGCCAAACAAATTGTCCATTATTGTCAAACATGGACCAAGAAGAGCAAGAATATTTTGAGTATTCGCTGAATGTGCCCACAGTTGTCAAGTACCATCACAATGACTCCACTGTGTTCTACATGGACCGGGCCAAGTGGTACCAGTTCAAGGTCAAGTTGGACCACGAAAAAATGATTGCTCATCTCAAGAAGCTCTATTTTCGTGTTCAATTGGGTTTGTTAATTTTTGCTATTAATGTTCATTTTTAAAATTTTTCTCTTATACAGATTTTGTCAATGAAAATTTACAACAAAATCGGCAGCAACTTTTTGAAAAATGGCACGAATTACACACTGGAGAACGTTTACTCGATATTGACACGAATCAATTGGAAAATGGAAAAGTGGTTTATGATCAAGAAAATGCAAATACGGTCCGACTGATAACGGACTCGGCTAAAGAGATGCAATTTAGTCTTCGGATTAATTGTGTCGCCACACAATTTGTGTTTGAAAATCAAAATTTGAACTCAAATGAGCAATCAGATTTCTATCTTATTTTTACTGTTTTCTCAAGTGATAGTTCAACAGTTTTGGATACAAATTTGTGTCAGGTAAATTTTATTGAATGGTATAAACTCCTCTTTATATTTATTATGTATAGATCAAAACCTTCTGGACAGGTCTAGCAGAACCAAACTTTGAAGTGGACCGATGTCGTCAGATGGACAGCAATCCAAATGTTGTTTGTGAACAAAAGTACAAACTGCTGGAGACAATCTTGAATACAACTTCCAGTGAAATTAATGGACACGAGAATGTGCTAGAATTGAATACAGTTGCACCTAAAAATAGAATTTTTTCAAGCAAACGAAACAAATTTTTTACTCATGACAATCGTGAATTTGTTTGCATTCTTCAAGCACCGGAAAAGGATGGCAAAACCTCACTTGAAAGAGGAAAAGAATACATTCTATCGATTGAACCACTGAACTTTGCTAGACCTGGAGAGAAGATTCAGGTTTGCATTGGTTTTCAATTTGCACAGAGTGATATTCAATTGGCACAAATTTTCTCAAATTGGTCGTTGAGAAATCAGAGAAAGACTTTGATTGAGTACAATTTAGATTTAAGTCAACTTGAGAATTCAGTTTTCGATATCTATCAAGAGAATTTGTATTCGATTAGTCTAATTTGGATTCCTGAAGAGGAGATCAAACTGTCACTTCAATTTAACTTTGATTCAAGTGATTTTGATGATTTGAATATTTTTCCGAAATTTGTAGTTGAAACTTCTTTGCAAAGCCCAAAATGCAAAATTGAAAAATCCACATGTTTGGTAAATCAGTTTATTTTATTTTATTTAAAATATTTATTTTTGAATTCGTTTTTAGATTACAGTTTCGGAAACTGGCGAATCAGAAGTTTCAGACGCTGATGTGGAAAACGATTCATCAGTTACCATTCTGTCAAATCAAAGTTTTAGCCAAAACCGAAAGACTTTAACTAAAACTGAAACAATCGAAACAAAAGACGAAGGAATTCAAGTTAATCAAGATGAAAGTTTTGCAAAAATGTTAATTTCAATTGAAAATGTTAAATTTCACCAAAAAACCTGGACATTTTTGGCGATTGCCTTGGCGATTATTTCGGCGTGTTTAATAAAACAGACTCAATTCGAAGTGGGAAATGTCTTCAAAACCAATCTCGACACTCTCGAGACAAACCAGGAACCAGCCGATTCAGTTTTAGTGAAAATTCAAAATGATATGAAAACCAATTTAAAAAGCATTGAAAATAATCAGAAAAAGTCAGATCAGATTTTATCACAGTTTGCAACCGAATTCAAACAAAATTTAAAAGCCATTGAAGATAATCAGAAAAAGTCAGATCTATTTTCATCACAGTTTGCAAGCGAATTCAAAACCAATTTAAAAGGCATTGAAGATAATCAGAAACGGTCGGATTCAATTTTGACACACATTGAGACAAATGTCCAATTTTTAAAAACTGGTTTGCTAATAAAAAATATTCTAACTATTAAATCATTGAAGCTCGTTGGCAAAGGTAGTCCATTATAATTTGAACTTAAATAAATTAAATAAATTTTAAATTTTAGAAAATGAGTTATCGTCTCCTGTAAAAATCAACCTGTACAAATTAACAGAAGACGAATTCAAGTCACAAATTGTTGAGCTTATTCATAAATACTATCCCAATTATGCATTGAAACACCTGAAAATTTACTTGAAAGATGTTTATCAACTTGTAAATAATGAAATTGTGAAAAACTTGCCAACTTATTCGAAATTCCGCTGTTATTTTCGTAAGTCTTATAATTTATTTTTGAATTGATTCTATTTAATTTTGTTTTTAGATGATTCTGGAAATGTATATCTTTATAGTTCTCCATAAAATCATTTAATTGACTTCAAAGGAGTTCAATTTTAATATTTTATTCATTTATTTTGGCGTTACAAGACTTGTAGTTTACCTGAATTGCTTGCCGTGCTCGTAGTTAAAATGCCCAAAATATATAAGACCAAAGCTAAGATACAGATTACAGAGAAAGTTATTTAATTTATCGATTATTTTGGCGTAGTCAATAATTCAATTAAACATTGTAAGCAAAATAATAAGTTTAGAAAAAATTATACATTTTATTGAATTATATCAATGTGAATAAATTAACAAACAAAATTAAAAATATATTGAGCAATTAATAAATGAGCTTATTCGGAATTAAAAGTTTAAATTAAATTACAATTGCATTGCGACATCAACTCACAGTTCATTGACAGTGATGAAAGTGTCGTTACCTGTAGAAGCAAGTGAAATCGTGTGCAAGTTGACACAACGTCGAAATGGTTGTCGCGTGAGACGAGTGCATCGAACTAATCGGCGAGCGAATTCGGGTTCGACATTTTGGATTTGGTGGTATCCACCATTAGGTCGAGTTATTTCACATTCGGCACACTCGAGCATGTCAAAAGCCAAACGGAGTACTTGAACATTGGGAAAAATCTCTGAGATGTAAAGCTGTTCAGATTCGTTATGCGACTTGATGATTGTGCGAATGGTGAGCAGACGAACCGAAAGGACTTGAGCAAATTCGCCTGGGTGTGCTTCTTCAGTTGGAGGGTCAGTGACATGCAGATCGAGATGAACCAATTCGGAAAGTTGTGACAGACATCGGGCCAACATGGTCATCGGCATTGGATTTGGTGGATCTGAATCCAACTTTAATGTGACCAACGAACTGAATCGAGCACAAAACAGCTGCATATTTGCGTAGTCACCAAATTTAGGATAGCGTAGAGAAGCGACCTTTAATTTGGAGCGTAGATGAGGACCAACTTGTGGTATGTTCGAGTCATATTCGAGCAATTTGTAGAAGCCAATCGAGTCGACATTTGTAGCGTGACGATTCAGAGATGACCAGAACCAGTCTTCTTGAATGCCGTCGATGTAGATGGAAAGAGTGCTCAGACGAGACAGAAACGATAGTTGTGGACGAAGACGCAAGTGTTCTCCGTGTATGTAGTAACACAGAAACAAAGTGAGATGTCGTAAAGAAGGAAGACGATCAAGGCAAGAGAATAGATTGGTCACATTTTGGACAATTTTCGTGTTTGAAATTGTGACGGCTTCTTCTTGGTCGGGCAAGTGGAAGAGATTAGCGAGAGGCAAACATTTGATGTTGAGTTTTAGAATGACCAAATGTTCAGAGAGATGTTCAAGAATTGGAATCACTTGTGAGAGGACGTAGGTATCGTTAGTGTGATCCATTATATCGAAAAACATCAAATCCAAGTGAGTGACGTTAGACAAGTGCAACAGTGACGGAGTGCCTGAAATGGTCAACATACGACGAGGCACCACAAGTGAGTCAAACTTGATCTGCTCTGGCGATTCGAGTGCAAGCCAAGGAGATCCATCCTCACGACGAACATGTTGCAGCAAATCGACACCATCTGGACACTGAATAAAGTTACGATCAACGCCTTCGAGTCGTTCTTCAGCATCAACGATCACCAGTTGTCGACGTCTTTTGAGTTCAGTGTGCCGTGCCTTGTACCAAGTAGTGCACACTAGTCCAACGGAATTGAGCAGATCGAGCAGTGGCACGTGAGAGAAGATGACTTCGAGACACACAGAGGGAAAGTGCGACAAGCAAGGAACCATTTTTAGGATGAGAAGATAAGATCGTTGAGATAAGAGGTCGAAGATGAGATGACAAAGCAAAAAAAATCGCACGAGGATGACAAACAGAAACACTAACAGGTCAGGTCTGATCGAACACAAACAAACCACATTCACACGTAACTCGCTCACTCATTCACCACATTCGAATTTCTCAAATGGTGACACTTGGTGAGCATTTTCAGTACTTTTAAAGCAAATTTAAATTTAAGAATTATGACAAGTAACTAAAATTTATTTGTAATTAATTTTGTAAACGCTAATAATTTAAAGTCTAAATTAAAAGAAAATCAACCTTTCTTCAGGCAACAACTATTTTACTGGCCTCAAATTATATTTCGCACCCGAATTGATAAAATAAAATAAATTTAGAAAGCATAGAAAATAATCAGAAAAGAACGAATTCAATTTTGACACAACTTAGACAAATGTTCAAATTTCAAAAACTGGTTTGATGATTTAAAAAAATATTATAACCATTGCATCATTGGAACTCTCTGATAAAGGTTTAATTAAGGATAAACTATGATTGTATTAAACAAATTTAGAAAATTGTAGAAAATAAATTGGTATATAAGTTAAGTGCAATTATACAAGTGCTCGATCATTGCCAAACTGATTTCTAATTCCAATTTCAAGTACGTAAATGCTTAAATATTTTGAATTGGGAATAAAGGCAAATTGTCAACAAAATCAAATACAAAAATTTATAATATCAATATATTCTATAACAAATTTATAGATTTAAAGTATTAGTTGTACCTTTACGAAACTGGCGAATTTTAAAGCAATTTGGTGCGACTGTGAAGCACATTTTTATAGGAAAATAAAAGTACATTTGCAAATAAATTAGGACAGGTTTGAAATGAACTTATTTTATATTTGAAAGTAAAGATTGGAATTATATGAGATATAAAAAGTTAAAATAATTTCCCTTTACAACTCATTGAGTGAAATCACAGTTCCACTACAAATAAAGTTTTTTTCTGAATACATGTTTTTTAAATAAAATTAAAAACTTAAAAATTTAATCGTTAGATTAAATTGTATATAATTTACCTTTTCTAAACATAAAATGGGAATTTCCGTAAATCTTGATCTTAATTATCGAATAATTTGTGAATGTAAAGAAAAAGTAATATTATTGAGACAAATCAAAATCTTTTTAACTGAATTAAACGCGAATGATCATAATCCGATGTTTGAAAATTCCAAATGCATTAACCAAATCTGATGACAACTGTACTTTAGTGTCCAACTGTGGTCTGTGGCTTTGGGCAATTCCATCAAAAATTAGACTGCACCACGACTTCTCATTCACTTATGTAAAGAATTGCTATTCAAGGTATGTCTTGTTCAAATTATGAATTCAATACATTTGTTTTTAATCAATACCTTTTTTCAACCACACTAAAGCACGCAATATAGCGCAATTTGCAAATTGAACGCCACTGTTGAATCTGAACGCGCATTCAATACCATTGATTCAGCCACAGATGTTACCATGTTAATGTTAATGTTAATGTTTATCCTGAGGTTTCATAATTAGATTTCATACATTGTCTTATACAATTCCAATTGAGCGCTTTACTACATATTGTATTATACAAATGATCAATAAAAAAAACAAAACTACAACAATTATAATCGAAAAAGTACATTGACAAATTCATTAAAACAGGATTGAGTTTATCTTTATTGTGTATTTGCAAAGTTTACAATAAAAGTCACAAACCACAAACAGGGTTGAGTTTAAGATACTTATTATATTTGTTACTGTATTAAAGTGTATTGTAGAGTTCATTGTATTTTTATCTTAAGTTCGTAAGACAGACTTATTTAACCTTTTTATAACTGAAACACAGAGAAGAAAAATTAAAAATATTAATATCAAAAAATCCTACTTAAATACCATGGTATAAAAATAGCTTAGAACTATATTTTATTAATATTACATGATAATTAAAAAATTATTGATATGATTAAATGCTAATTAATAAAAATTTTAAATCTTTGATAAACTCTGACATGAAATGGCTTTATCCCCCAAAAAACGTAGAGGCCTTCAGCTTCAAAGGAAGGATTCGAAAATTTTTATTACAATTTCGTAGATTTCAAAAAGAGTGAGTAGATTCAATATTAAGGCAGGACGCGATACTTCAAACATATGTGAATGACCCCTTCACATATTAGTGTAAAAAAGTGGCCTTTGTGTTTGTACCTTTTTCTCCGGAACCCATTTACCGATTTTTGTCTATTATAGCTTAAAATAAAGGTAAACGTATGATCTTGAAAACTGACGATCTGAAATTTTTATAATTTATTACATTAAACAGTGAGAGTGATTCAGGCAACTTCAAGTAGCAAAAAACATTGTTATTGTTTACATTTATGGATGGATTTTCTTAGTTAGCTCCAAATAAAAAATTTCAGATCGTCAATTTTTAAGATCATACGTTTACCTTTATTTTAAGCTATAATAGACAAAAATCGGAAAATAGGTTCTCGAGAAAAAGGTACAAACACAAAGACCCTTTTTACACTAATATGTGAAGGGGTCATTCACATATGTTTGAAGTATTGCGTCCCGCCTTAATTAAGATACTAGATTGTTTTGGAAAATACCTTACCAATTTTTTTTAAAATCTTAAGTATACTGTAAATGTAGTAAATTACTAATTCAAGTAATTAAAGTAAATTATTTTTCCAATAAAATTATTTGAGTACAATTTATAAATTGAGAATTATTGTTTAAAAAATAAAAATTTTACCTATATTTAACTTGCTGCTAATATTGATACCATAATTTAAACAATTAAAACCTGGTAGAAATTATTGTATCAATTTTTCTTCAGAATTTGAAGTTTAAAGTTTAATTCCAAAACAGTAAATAAAATAAGTAAAAGTAGTTCAAAGCATGATTTGAAGTGAGTTGACTTATTTTCTATTGAACTTTCGAAATGTCTCAAACAAATCTCCTGTCAATTGTGCTTTTGTGTTGGCTGTCAAGTGCGGTCTCAAGTAACGTCACCCTCAACTCGACTGCTTCAAGCACCACAAAGTCGCATCCACTCGAGTCAAGCATCGCTGTTCACCGTATGGCCAATGGTTCGGTTCATCTGAGTCAAGGGACCTCCTGTTCAAGCAACTCTGACTGCACTGCCAATGCTCGCTGTGTCAGTGGTGGATCGTGCGCCTGCACTGTGGGCTTTCTACTACAAGGCACCGAATGTGTCAAGAAAAAGTGTGAAAGCCACAACGACTGTCAAAACTGGGACGGTACCGTGTGCTCCTTGTTCGAGTGTGAATGCGATAAGAATCACGTACTCGACACTGATGGAACAACCTGTGTCTTGTCGATTACCAAGATGATCCTTTACACCGTCTTTTGTATCATCTTCTGGACAGTGGTCATCCTGTGCATTTGGTGGTTCTGCTGCAGAAATGCCGGTTCCGGTGGCGGAGGTGGACGTAGAAGCAGTCGTCGACGTTAACGCTGCTAACAAGACATTTTACTATTTGTTTCTAAATTTAGCAAAATTAAAATTAACCTTCACTTTCTCTCTTTCGCATTTATGTTTGCACACGATTACAAAAGCAATTGGCAACCAAGCAGCGTTGCACTTTGAATCAAACTTATCACCACTGTGCGCACCACTTTAATAATGATAACCGTCACATATATTGCATGTTTGCACAAGACGCAAACAAAATAGTTTGGTTGCATTCCAAGATACCTCGAGATAAGATTAATTTGTGTCTTTGTGTGCGTATTATTATTTAGTTAGTTTGGAGTTGTTGCCGGTCAAAAGAAGCAGCAACAGCAAACACCAATAAAAAAATTTGTAACCTTTTTTAGAGCTGAAATACGAGATCATCAAAAATGGCCCAAAATCGTTTCGGCATCTTCTACCCCATAACCCGAATTGCCCTAGCCGTGCTCATCATCCTTCAGCTCGTTTGGTTGATTATTGCAATTGTCAATTGCAAACGAAGCTGCAGTACTGAGAATATAATTTGGTTCGTCTTCGCAATTGGTGTTCTGGTCATTGGTCTGATTGGCGCGTGGAAGGAGCACTTTCTCACTTCGACCATCTTTTCGATTACGGAAATTATTTTGGTCATTCTTGGCTTCACCATGTTTGCCTCTACTGGCAGTTCGGCTATTGCGATTGCGCTTACACTGGTCACTTCGGCTATTTATGCGATTATGCTTTACATGTCAGGTAAGCGAGATATGGGCGTGCCTGAAGTTTGTTGAAGGGGGAGTTTACCTTTTAACATCACAAAAACAATCAACCTAATTTTTTTTTAAAATAAAACATTTATTTTTTTTGTAAAACTATATCATTATCTTTATAAAGTATGATGTATGAGCAAACCCAAAAAATTAAAATAATAAAACCTTTTCGATTCAACCACTAAATCATATAATTTGGTTTAATACAGAAGCAATACTTTTCATGTCTTGAATTAAGTTTTAAGCTCACTAATGTTGTTAAAATATTGAGATTTTTTCATAGGCTAGTAAGACACAAAAGTTGTTTAACAATAGGGTTTACTCGAAAATATGAAAAACAATGTTGTTAAATTTATAAAAATTTTTGAATACCATTTACAAAAGACGTACCTTTCAGACCTTTATTATTGATTATTAATGTTCAATTTATGTACGGGTATTTTGATGAGTAATTTGTACCCTTTAACAATCTGTGTCAGTTAATCATGTAAAAATAATAGTAAACAAATGTGTTAACTTAACAAACTCTAATTATTGAATCGATTAATTGAACGTATTCAATAAATGAAAAATTATTTAAATAATCAAATAATTCTATTGGTTCTACTGATGCAAAAAAAAATCTTTTTTTAAAAATTATGTCAAAGTAAAATTAATATTCAAATTATATGGCGATGAATGTTATTTAAAAAGACTTTTTAATAATGCATGAGAAAAGTTTAATTCATTTGTAACCTTTTAAATATCTCAAGGTGTTTATGGAATAGTCGTATATTTGTTTTGGTATTATTCGATTGTCTGTTTGGTGCTAGAAAAGAACACTTTCTCACATCAACCATCTTTAACAGGAACTGTTTTAGAATGTTGTTTGAATAAATATTTTTTTAATATTCAGAAAAAGGTTAAAAATTTTTTTAAAGACAACCAGTTAGAAATATAGTTAAGCTTTTATCATGTTTATGACATTAAAAGTCAATAAATCAATTACCTTTAACTTCACCGAATTGTCAATTTCAAACGCAATTTGGATATCTACACATCAAATATAAAAAACTTTAAAATATTCGAAACAATGGATTTGATTAATATTAATAAATGTTAAAAACCAAGAAACTGACATAAATATTGTAAATACCGTTAATGTGTCATTGAAACTTTTCAATTGAAATTAAGAAAGCAAAAATTATTTTAAAACACTAGAGCAGACATATAGCGACGCACAGTTCCACCCGCCAATGTTTTAATAAAGCGACCGCACGCTTGCTCATTTAGATGAGTAAAGTTGCGTGCATTAAATTGTTAAAAAATTCCACCCGCCAATTCCGGAACATTCCTACTGGATTCGGTTATATAGTGAGAGAGACAGATGCTTGCGAGATGTACAGGCGGTTGAGATTGATGCGGATGAAAAAGTAGCATCGTTCTATTCTATTATATTTTTAAATAAATTGTAAATATGTTATTTCTTTAATTAAAAGTAAAATTATGATTAATAATTGTGTTTTAATGCAATTAAATAATTGCTTAGTATAAGTAAATTATAGTAACCTTTATTTAAAAAAATCGTAACCCACTGACAGTGAAACATCGCGCTCACACTCGTAACTTAACTTTAGTTAGGTAATTTTTACAATCATGCACTACTTCTTAGTAAAAAAGAATATTGGAGAACTCGATGTATGTTGAATGAATTTATTGAGATAGAACAGAAACAAGTACTAATATATAAGTTAGCTTAAAATATTGGTTAATGTATATTTTATTTAATAAGTCACAAATTGCTTTTAGAATTAGCGAGAATTTGAAATAGAAGTTTAAAAATAATTTATTTTGAGTACCATTTGAAAGAGATCAACTATTTCTGGTCAATTTTTTGTTCAAGATTAAAGTTCAATGTTTAGTATTTTCATGAAATAATAATCGCACAAAAAAGAGTTTTAATTAAATATCATGATAAATAAAGTGATACGATTCGTAGGAATTGCAATATCAATAAAATTGCTTCGGACCAGCTCGGTTGCTTGTAGTGTCAATTGTTTAGAGGATTAAAAATTATATTTTTTACCTTTTAAAAATAGTTGCTATTTCTCAAGTCCTAATGGCTAAATACTGAAATTGGTTGGACGATATTTGGGCTACAACCCACATGGCATCAAATATAAACCACTGCAGAGTTTGTCAATAGTGGGAGAAGTCAGTAATGTCGATGAAATTGGAAAATTATCTGTGGAAAATCCAGAACTAACCAAAGTGACACTATTGCAACTAATGGAGATTGCCAACGATGATAAAGATGCGACCAGTGGCTATTTGCTTCACTTTACCGAGGTACAATCGTTGCAGTTGTGTTCCTGAAGTACCAGAAGTAAGTTGTCGAATCAAAATTATACTTAAATAATAATAATAATTCAATTGTGGTCAGCATGGACCAACAGTTTCCCAACATTATGGTCTGTATTAAATGTGTGTGTGGAATAATATACCGAAATGATACCACAAAGATTATTGACCGTTTCTACAGTATCTATTGGAATAATGTCAAATTTAAAAAATATTTCAAAATTAGGTTACTGTTGCAGTTTACAGCATTTAAAAACTTTAAAAATTTTTAAATTAAGAAATAATTTTAACCTTTCAACAATTCAACAATGATTTGAAACAACTAATCATAATGTTAAAATTAGTACAACGTGAAAGCAAATAAACATAAAAATGTTTTATTAGTCGAAAATTTCGACTCGAAATATGGCATTAATAAATTTAACCTTTTATACCTTTTCAAGAATCATCTTAATATTGTACCGAGAAAATTAAAATGCCTTGATTACTATATTGTTTTTTAAATTTAAAAAAAATTAAGGTATAACCTGTTATAAAAAATATTGGTAGAAATGTCATGCATGTAAACGTTAATCTTCATTTAAAATAATTTCTCTTGAAATAAATGCTAAAGAGTTGAGATATAAGATTCAGCCAATTTCTGGATAGACGAAATATTGTACTCAAAAGTACAGAAATAACAAAAGTTAAATATTTCGCATCATGTGGCAAATCAATCGAGCCACACGAGAAGAAAAATGAAAGGAAAGAAACCTTTTTCTGAATTTGAGGAGATGGAATTCCAAATAACAGAAATTCTTATTCTGAATAAAAAGAATCCCAAGGTTAAAAAAGCGCGTTTTAGCCAGTGTGAATAGTGTGTAAGTTAGATATAGTTGAACTCGATTACTTGGTGGGTTCTTTTCACATTTACCCAAAACAACAACAAACACAACAACAGATGTTTGAATTTAGCACGTGTTGTCATTTAATTAGTGGAATTAATCACAATCAGTCTGTCACAAGTAAGTTCGAACAGTGTCGAATGTCATCCTGGCCCTCAGATAGGACTCCATTGCCGAGCATGTCCGTTTCAATAGGGTAATCTCGTTCATCGTCAGCGCCGTCACTTAGGTCACCGGTTCTTGACAGCATCAATTTGACCCGACGGTCTTGATAAAAAATAACGTTTAAAATCCTCAGCTGAAATATTTCGGTAATGGCCACTGCATCACGACGCAGGGCCCGTTCAACCCAAACACGCCTAGAATTGGTATCTTCCTCGACGCCACCGATGACCCGGGCCGGGAGTGTTGTCGTCCATCATCGAAGGACACTTTTTCAGGATACTTCCGTCTTTCATCCAGCAAGTCTCGTCTATCTGGACACGCCGACCTTCACCACCAATTTTCACATATTCCTCCGATTCGATTATTTCTCGAACTAATGCTATAAATCTCTGCCTGGAACGAGAGTATGCGTTCACTGACACGCCATAATTGTGGGCAAACTGGCCAGAATGGCCCTGAATGAATCCAACCAGACAATACCACCACTGGTCCAGAGATATTTTCATCCTGGCGAATGGAGTGAAGTGGAAGATGTTCTCTGTCCTGCGATTACAAAGTGAACGTGCACTGCCCGCATGCACCGGTATGTCACCAAATGATTTAGCCTATAGTCTCCGTTCTTCGTCACCTCACTTTTGATGCCACCTTCCATGTCTCGGCCACTGCAGTTTGGTCTTCTGCACTTGATATACTGGGGCATACCAAAGTGATAAAGCAATTCATATGCCATTTCGTGGGGTGAGGAAGAAGTGAACATCAAGGAACCAGTTTTTGGCCTTTTGTCGTTTGATAAGCACTGGAATGTATTCAGGCATTGGTCGGGCCAGATTAGCTCTGTTTTGTTTGGTACTTTCATTGGCTAATAGAGCCACTGCTTCAATTGGCCTACTATATTTGATTGTCACTGGGCCTGGCTGTGATTGTACGGACTGGCACGCTGGTTGAATTTCACGCTTCAGTGGTAGCATCTTCTCGATTTCTTCAACAAATTTGATGCCGTTCACATTTCTGCCAGTTAGCTGAATCACTTCATCATCGTGTGAAGTAATTTTGAATGTGTTCAACTGCCATCGGAATAGGCAGATCTGCTTGACATTGCTCCATTGCTACCAAGGGCAGAACAACTTTTGTTGTTTCTGTTGAAGATCTCGCAATATAAGACCTTTTTGCTAATAGTTAGAAGCATCTTGCTTCCAGAGGCGTTGACAACCGAAAAGACTTGGTCAGACATTTCGAGGAGTAGGGAATGAAAGGGTTGTATGGTTGGTTGTGGGTGAAAAGGCAAATCTGCAATGTCCGTGAATACGTCTTCCAATAGGCCAATTGGAGTAATACTTGAATCCGGAATCGAGGTATTGTTGAACGTAAAATTGTATCCCAATGTATTGGTAAATTGAATTAATTGAATTATTTAAACCATTATTGCCTTTTGCCTTTTGAAACTGAACTAAAATTATGGCAACAATTTTGTGTTGATAAGTTTGAAAACAAAGTAGAACTGTGTTTTCAAAAACAATATGGAAAACAGGAAATGGTCGCTGATGCTCAAAACGAACTCAAGAATTGTCTCAAACTTGCTTGTGAGCCATTCGGGTGCTATAACCTACATAACCCTATCATAAATCCTATGTCCATACTTTCCATGGTTAATATTTGCAAGGCGATTTCCATTGAATCAAATATACGCTTGGTCTTGTACACAAGCCTTTTCAATCAACACGGAGTCGTCACTTCACTCAATATATAAATTTACAAATTAAAAAATATAATAATTTTAACCTTTCAAAAAATCTTATACAACAGTTCGTAATGTTATAATTTGATACAATTATTCATAATATTGAAATTAGTGTAACGTGGAAACGAATGAATATTAAAAAATGTTGAATTGATCGAAATATGACATTAATAAATTCAACCTTTTATCCAATTTCGAGCTTCACATTGACGAGAAAGTAAAAAGACATTTATTACTATATTTGTTTTCTTAATATAAGAAGATTTAGATCTTAACCTTTTATTTTAAAAAATTGTAAAAGTGATTGTGAAAACGTTGATTTTTAATTTAAAATAATTGATTTAGAAATAAAAGTCAGATTTGAAATATAAAATGCAACCAATTTCTTAATGTTGAAATAGCAAAAGTTAAATCTTTCGCTTCCTGTGGCTAATATTATTAGTAATAATGCGAATCAAATGGCAGGAAAGCTCTTGACATGTTCAAATATTAATATTCTGTTTAAACATTAATTAATAAATCAAAAAGGAAACCAATTTATACTAAATAAAAAATCCTGATAACGCGAAAAAAAACTTTACATACCTGTTTGTAATGATCGCACAAATTACTTGTTACACAATAATTTTGGTGAAAAAAATGATCACTTGAAAAGTTAGTTTTAATCTTCAAATGAAAGTTTTATTTAAGATTTAATCCATCAATGAACGTATAAACAAAATTAAGAAACCTTTTATTGAAAGATTAAGACTATGAAAGAAGAAACGGATTGTAACAATAACAGAAATTCTTATTTTGAATACAAATTAGGTTAATCTTGGATGAAGTAGAATATTTTGTTGCAATTCGATAGAAGAAATTGAAGATGTTGGTTTTTAGACTGCATAGATAGGTTAATCTTGGCATGATTCAGTTATTGTTACCGTATTGGACAGTTCACGACCAGTCATGAAAAGTATGCTGGTACTAAGACCACAAAGTTTGGTGCTTTCATCTGGCTTCAACTAGAGTTAATGTAACAAAAATTGTCTAACTTTTTATAAACTTGTGAATTTTCTAGTTCAGTAATAATTAAGTTTGTATCAGAAGTTAATTCAGGTGAAATAAAAAAAATACATTTTTACCTTTCAGAAACAGAGATGAAGTTAACCTCGAAATTCTAACATTTATCACATTCTGAATAAAACCCCCAAATATAATAAAGTTTGTTATAGGGGCCATCCTTAAATCACGTGATCAGCAATTTGGGCCCTAACCGCCTACCTCCCCCACAATGATCACATCCTAGAGCATAGAAATGAGTAGGGAAAATCTGGATCCAAACACCCTACCTCCCCTCTAGATGATCACGTGATTTAAAAATGTCCCCATATGAATCAATAAATAATAAAATAATTTAATTTGACCTTTTATTTCAAATTATAGGTTACGGACGCAGGTACATTTAAAGCTGTAAAATTGTTTTTAGATAAAACCCAAAAAATTGAATAAAAATATTCTTAATGGCATGAAATTGTTTTAAACAAAATTACTCACCACATCATTGTGAAAATACGGTAAAGTATCACAAGATATCTTAAAAACAAACTCTAAGCAGAACAGTTTTAATGAAAATATATTTAAAAATAGATTTGTATTGCTATTTAACATTAAGCTTAGAAAACAAATGATTTATTTAAGAACTAATCGAAGAGTTTGTAAATGTCTAATTCAAAGAAATTGTGTTAATGTTTGTGAATAGCCCAAAGTTGGCTATAATGATTCCTTTCAAGAAATACTATTTTTACCTTTCATCAAACCACTCAAATTCAAGATCGAACATTTTAAGTAGAAATAAATTAACTGTGAAAAATGTAGATAGTGTTAAAATTTTAACCTGTTTTGAATCGGATACTACGAACTCGAGAATTAAAAATTAAAAGTATTAACTAAAATCAAAATCAAGATATTTTCGTTAATTTCAGAAACATTTTAAAACAAATAATTCAATAAGTGAAAAATCAAGAATTAAATTTTTAAAATAATTTTGAATAAATTATTAAGATAACTTTTCGGTTAAATATTTTAAATGTTTAAATTTAGATCACCCAGTTGCGTCCTCTACTTGTCAGCTCGTCTGATCGTGTAGAGATACTCTCAAGAGACTCTGTTTATTATATAGCAAAACTCACCATAGCAACAGCAATATCACGTGATTAAGCACAATCGGCTTGTGCTAAACATATGTTTTCATGACATAATAGAACATAAACACATTATTGCACAGTCTAAAATGTCAACATATCATCATCTGCTTGTGGACGGAGATGGAAACTTTGGTACATTTCAAGCAAAATTCGTTCGTTTCGAAAATACATTGAAAGGTCTTCTCGCTGGTGGCATAACGGCAAGTGTGAAGGTGTCAATCCTCTATCCAACAGAGTATGCAAGCATACTTATTCAATTGGATGAAGTAACTGGAAAAGCGGCTCGTTATTCTGGTATGATCGATGTAATGCGACAGACTGTGCATCAAAATGGACTGATTGGACTGTATCGTGGCTTGAACATTCGTCTCTCGGGTGCAATACCAGGAATTGCTGTACGTTTTGGTACACATGAAGATTTGAAACGGGCTTTCGGTGATGAGCACGGTCACTTGCCTAATGCAGGAGCGCGGTTGGTATGTGGATTTGGTGCTGGGGCAATTGAGGCAATTCTCGTGACAACTCCTGTCAAAAGTATTGAGATTAAAACGATTGTTGAATCGGCGGCGTGTCCTGAATCAAAGTTTTGTGGCGGTGGACTGGCCACAAGCATTGGACACACAGTTCATCAAAATGGAATTCGCAGCCTCTATCAAGGTCTTCTTCCCACAGTATTCCGACAGGGCACTGCTCAGGCTGTACGTTTCAGTGTAATGGACTCACTCAAACACTGGCACCAGGATGGTGATCCAACCAAAGCAGTGAGTATAGTGGCGATTGGTGGTTTCGGTGCTGCAGCTGGAATTCTCTCAATGTACGCTTCCACTCCCTTTGATGTTGTCCGAACTCGAATGCAAATGCCTGGTGTAAAGTATCGTTCTTCGTGGGACTGTACGATTCAGATTGTTCGTAAAGAAGGCTTCAGACATTTGTACGTTGATGCAAAGATACCAAGACTTGCGATGGCTTGTGCAGATGCCGCAATCACTTTTGTAATGTACGAGACTTTCATGAAACTATTTCATGAGAATTGGAAATTTTAATTTATGTGATTAATTGTTAATTAAATAATACAAAATCACCTTTTAAGTCACAAACTTGATCAAATTTCTAAATATAATATAATATATTTAATATTAATAAACAAAACAGTGCAGTGTCACTACACGTACTATCTAATCTATTAAGAGCTACAGATCATAAACTTCGCTTGGGGTAACAAAGTCACCTTAGTTCTAGTTTTAGTAAATTATCTATGTCTTGTTTTAGATCAAAATGTGTATAGTAGTACTTGTAGTACAATGAAATACCAGTTTAGATACTCATCATGCAAATAAAAATCTATTCAAAATAACTTTTAATTAGATGAAAATAACGCTTGGTAGCGCCCAAACGTTTGAATACAATTACAGTACGTACGTGAATTTGAATTA
Organism: Rhizoglyphus robini; assembly: GCA_023373905.1. Taxonomy (NCBI): domain Eukaryota; kingdom Metazoa; phylum Arthropoda; class Arachnida; order Sarcoptiformes; family Acaridae; genus Rhizoglyphus; species Rhizoglyphus robini. Next base: position 1,286,052 of record JAKIJQ010000020.1, read on the forward strand.
TAACCTGTTTGATAATCGCAAAGGAGAAATAATTGGAAAGAAGAGATTGTTTTCAAAAAATTAAAAAAAACTTGCCATGATAATAACAATATTTATGCAATCTAAAAGGCTAAAATTGCTTACTAAACAAATGTTTGTGTTTGATAGTTTAATTTTAAATCATACAGTGGTGTGTTTTACTTGGACTTGTGTCATGTACGAGACATAGATAATTATAACAATACTTACCATAAATCCAACAGCTAGGGCAGTACAAATGTCCAATAGCAAGTGCTTAAGTCATATGAATCGAAACTATGCATTTCTCAGTTACGGTAAAATAAATAAATTGTAAACATTTAATTAAAGCTGTTAATTGCGAATACCTGTCTGGGCTTCATTCGAAGCGATACTGTTTTCGGTCATTAATGACCGAATTAATCCATTTAGGACCTCTACCTCTGTATAGAGAGTATATATAGTATATGTGAGAAAATGCACTGGTGACATTCTTGTCATGACATAGTTGTACATATAGTGAATTGAAAGTAGTGAATTTCGTGTATTGGTCCATTTAAATTGTTATGTCATTGAGGAATTAAGGAAACCATTAGAAACGAGCACAATTTGACTCGACTTCATTGTTTGTCTTTTGATTATTGTCTAGTGCATTGCAGAGTGAAGTATTTATAAAGACAAATAAAATTACACACATTCAATAAAATGAATTTTAGTTTAAAAATCGCGAAAAAAATAAAAAAAATTAAATTAAACAAAGAAAAAAATCATTTACGAGTACTCGTACAAAATTGAATTTTAATAATAATAATAATAAAACCTAAACAAAATTTGATCATTAGTGCAGATAACATTTACAAAAAGCATTATTACTTTTGAGACAACATAAAGTATACAAGTCATTTCAATCACAGTGTCCTTGTGCAGTGAGTTTTACTGTATATGCCAAAGTGGACAAACATTGACGTTTCTGGTTAAACATCAAGTAATAAAGTAACCTTTTTAATCAAAGTTCATGCCAGTGCTCAGTTAGTGAAGAAAAGTGTCATTAATCGATTGATGATGATAAAGGGCACGTTGTAGTTGCTCAATATTGATGAGTACCCATTTGGGCAATACGCAAAACATGACCGAACCTACACAACAGAATGTAAAGTTTAAATTTTAAGTTTCGTTATTACCAAAAGAAAACGCTTAATAAATGAATGCTATCTACCAAATAAATGGTAAATATAAAAACTCAGAAAATCATATTTTTAAAAAAGTTTAATTATATTTTAGTTTATTTAATTTTTAATTTAAAACAATTACCTTTTTTAAACAATTTAAAAATATTTAATTTAAAAATAAAGAATAAAAATTATCACATTGGGCGTAAATGGGCTAATAAAAGTAACGTACTGTATGAACAGGCACTCTCAGGCAAACAGGCATAGAGCGAGAGGAAATTCGAAATTGTTCTGCACAGTGACTTTCGTGTTTGTTTGTGTATTTCGATTCGTCACCTTAATCGCGATCTCTTCTTTTCGTCTCATTTTCACCGTCTTTTTGGTTATTATCATTTCGCGTGTCACCCCCATCGATACCTCAATTGCACCATGGCCATGCATGTCAACTTTCTGCCATCCGAAATGCTGTGTGCCATCTTTTGTCTCCTACCCCTACGTGACCTACTTCGAGCTGGACGTGTCTGCACTAATTGGTACAAATCTCGTCGAATTGCTGGCTGGAAAGTACACAAATTGACACTCGTGTTTGGTGGTAAGCTGTACGAAGGCTATCCTAACTTTACCGTCGGAGATCAAGATGACCGGATCCTCAAGGACGACGGCAGTGTCATGTTCCCACAGGCTGAGTATCCCACCCGGGACTTTGTTCACTTTAAATGGCTTGACCTGAACGCCCTGATTGGCCTGACTGTACTTTTCCCGAATGTGTCCAAGCTCGAGATTGCCTGCCAAGTGACCTCGCTGAACCAACTGTGCGCTGTCACTATTCTGCTTCGACTCTGGCAAACCAAATTGGTGTCATTCAAGTTCGCGCCCGTCTATGATGGTCGTACACCAAATGGCAGACGATTTATTCGGAAATTGCCCATCCAAATCTCGGGACTTCTTCTCGATGCAATCAACTCTTTGTCTGGACTCAAGCAATTGTCTCTCTGTTTCAGGAACACTTACTTTATGGAAGTCGAGGATTATCAAGTCAATCTGCCTATTCTCGCTCAACTCGAACAGTTCGATTTCAAATCGGTCGATCGAAACGATGTTTTGTTTGCTTCCCTGCGTGATCACACCAACAACAATGCTCGACTTCGAATCCGACTCGAAACTGACATGCAATGGTTTGATGAGCAGCTGAATCAGTATCAACAAATGGGCCGTCTATTAGAATCGATCGATAATGAATTCGTCATTTTACGATTGACGGAACTCGAAAAGGTTTCTGCCAGTTTCAACTCTCTCACCAGGCTCAATCTCAACATTGAACATGCCGAGGTGGGAGTGATCAATATTCAAAATTTATTTCTCAATTTTTCAAAGTTGACTCAATTGCTCGAACTGGCACTATCTCTCTCGTTTGAGGTTACGGATGTTGAAGAAGGCGATGAAAACGCCGATGCACTTCCGTTGGCCCGTCTACCCTCACTGAAATCTCTCAGTTTGTCTGCTCGGACTCGCAGGCACGACAATCTCGCCCTAATCAACATTCCCATGACTATGCCAAACTTACAAGCAATTAATGTGACCATCAGTGGGCATCGCTGTTCAAAATGTGCCATACACGATTTGTCGGTAACTGAGCCAGCTCAGGTGAAGAGTTGCCTGTCTCGGATGATGTTGCCGCTGGCCGACTGCACTCAACTCCACTCGATTACCTTCTTCAGCTATTACGATCATCCTAATTGTTGTCTCGACGATTTAGGTATCGATGACTTGAAACGTCCATTGACTTTCAAATGATATTTGTAATAATACTTAATGTATAATAAAATTTATATTTAAACTTTGTTGATTTTATTTATTTATTTATTCTTTAAAGGGAAATATTAATTCCACTTTGCGCTTGAAAATCGCTTGTAATTATGAAAATAAGAAAATACATGTTAAAAAATTCGTAGTATGGTGTAAAGATATATTAAAAAACCAAGTGAAAAATATATAAAGAGTTATACCAAATAGAAAAATTTCTTAAATTGGGGTTTAAAAGTGGTGAAAGGTGGTTTTGGTGCTGTTATTATGAGTTCTCTCAATGTAGTTTTCCATTCCCTTCAATGTATCAAAATCGAATATAAAAGACTTATTCTAGACAATAAAAAAAATAAAGCAAAATTGCTATAGCTATCAAATTATCTAATAAATGTAATTCTTGGTGACTACTAGTATTGTTCATCAATTTAAGAAAGTCAAAACTTGTTAAAAATAATTGTTGTATGAAAGCTTGATTATCTCAGTGATGACAATATTGTATTATTCGATTTAAAACTGCCATATTGCCATACTTCCAACTTGAAAGAAAAGTTGCTTAGCAAAACAGTTTGATAAAATAACCATGCTAAATGCTTATGATGAAATTCAATGTTTCTTTAAAATTAAATTTATCAACCAATGATTTATTTATTTATACAAAAAAAATCTACTCAATTGATGCACTGTGTAGTTTTTAAATTTGAAATATGTTCAATGGATTCAGGTGAGTTAATGTAGTTTGATGTGTAGTTTGATGGGAATTGCACCTGTTCTCTACTAATTTTAATGATAATTAAATGATAAAATAAAAATGATTAATCACAACGAATTGTTCTCGTGTTGTGGTTTAGGATTTACAAATAGAAAATGCAATTTTAACCTTTTTTGAACACAGACGACATTTTCAAACAAACCAAATTCCGATAATTTATTATTATGAAGGAAAACATAAATAACATAAATATAATCAATGTTGACATTAGTCATAGAATGACCGAAATCAAATGTTGAATACAATCTTTTAATATAACCATTCTACTTATTCTACTTCTATCATGTTCAACTCATCATATTGTTAATCAAGTATCAAGTTACTTTTTGTCATAAATATTTGCGATGCAAAGCTCATGAGACACAATTATAAATTACATGTTTCATGAGAAAAATAATGTGAATATAGATTGGCGATGAAAATAAAAGTCTAAATAGTCAGTATTCGATGAGAAACTGAGAATTGGATAATCAAAGTTGAGCTGATTAAAGACTAAGTCTTGGAAAATAATTCCATTGTAAAACAATTTGCCAGAATAGAGTTCTAGCGTCATGAATTTAGCGATATTCTCTAAGATAAACACAAATGAATGTTCATGTACGAGTGGAAATGCAATGAATTTACATTAACAAGACGAGTATTAAGAAACGGTAAACCTTCCCAACTAACTAAACTGTAATGCATGGAAGCTTGTGGTCTTATGTCAAACTCTGCCTGGTAAGAGGTAAGATAAAGAAGTTATAATAATTTGCTAACCTTTTGCAAAAGAATTTTGGGAGCTCTCACTATTCAATATTAAATTTTATAATTTATTCAAATATGACTTAACAATTTATAAAATAAGAAACCTTTGAACTAAGATTGCCAAGAACAAAAATAAAATAAATGAATCTATGGAATTGACCTACAAGTATATACAAATAACTGAATCATTTGTCAATGCCGGTAAAAGTTTATAATCTCAATTGGAATTTTTAAAAAATGCTTGTGAGCCATCTAGAGTTTGTCACTGACCATTGACCAACCTCCAACAAGTTCATATTGTCAATGCTGTCGTAGATGCGAATTCTAATGCGATCAGTTGTTCTTTTCACCAATTTAATCGGATTCATTCAAAATACAGCTCTTGTTTTATACATTAAAAAAATTTATTATTTAACAAGTTAGTTGCCTAATCAAAATTTATTTAAATTATATAATTTTTCTCCTTCTTGTAAAAGCCAATTTTCTGTCCAATTTATAAACATGGTTGAATTATTTGAACAAGTGAGTGGAACTCAGATTTCAAATCAAAACCTTTGTATAAACACACTTTTAAGTATATTTAAGATGAAGTTTAATAAATAAAAAGAATTGTGTTTGTGTTGTGGCTTATAAGTTAGTATTTGAATTATTAAAAATTATAAAATCCAATTTTTACCTTAGTCAAGTAAAGTTAGTCAGAATAGAGTTGAAATATCCGAATTCGTTAATTAATTATTACTGCAGAAATAAGTGCATTGTAAACAAAAAATACAGAAAATGCTTGCATTGATAAATAAATTTAACCTTTTATTCACCCCAAACCGATACGCTTGCAAGTTACATAAAATCTAATTGTGATAAAAGTAGTAGATTAAATGACTATAGTGTTTCTTAAATCTAACAAACTTACAAACTTACAAACTTACAACTTGTTGCAAAAGTCTGTACTGACAAATTCCCAATTTAAGCAAATAAGAGATTCAAAATTTAAGTTAGGCAATTGAAACAGAGCCTTATAGAAATATATTTGAGCGTCTGCCAATTCGAATAAACATTCAATATCCTTGAATTGATTTTCGCGTATAACACATTGAAAGCAATTGTATTGGATTACACATCTTAAATAACTGTCTCAAGTGTGTATTTTAATGCAATCGATAAATACCTTTAAAGAAGCGGTATATAATGAATCAACAAAAGAAAGAGTTGACACAACGCCACACAACAAGTGGAAATGTGTCAACTTCTAATTCAAATTCACTAAAGATAATGACCCAATTGAAAGTCTGAATGTGGTGCTGTTTTTAAAGTGAAACTCCAATCAGAAAACATAGAAATCCGCGAAATTTATCACTGTCAAATGAGATTGTTGTTGTTAGTAAACAAATAAAATGAAACCGAACGAAACACCAACTAAAATTTGTGGCTGCCTGTTAATTTAAATTCACCAATTATGATATTCAAATTGATTGTCTATAAATTATTGAAATTAAAATTAAAACTGGGCAGTGAAAAGGGAATATTTCAACTTTGAAACTGAGCATAAGTTTCATTTATATATTAAATTCAATTGTAGCTCTAAATTAAATTGTTTCACTTGATGCAATTTGGAAAACATATTTTTTTATATATATTTTATAATTTGAGTATGTAAAAGAAGAATAAAACATTGTTTGCACAAATTAAAACCTTTTAAAACGAATTGCCGTATGTACAACAAATATCTGATGTTTGAAACATTGAAATCGAATAAAGACATCGATAAATGTTGTACTAAAATTTTTTGATTGATATTTGAGCAAAGTTTGTTTGTTGAATTTTCAAAATGCATCAACCATATCTCATGTTGATTTTGTTTTTGTGTGTCATCTGTGGTCTAAATTAACTTCACCTTGTCTACAAACTTTGGCTGTTCTGTCAATGCTTGTTATGCTATTGATCATCTGTTTGTGTTGTGAATATGGCCATTGGCCAACAGTAAAATGAATAACAGCACATAAGGCATAATTCTTGCAGATACCGCTTTGAAGAATAGAAAAACATAATTTTAAATATAAAGCTAAGTGAGTTTGATAAGATTTAGATGACCTGTAAATATCACTACAGAAGAATAAATCAATGAATAGGTGAAATTAAATATTAAGAATTATTGTGATTGATTGTACACAGCACACAACGTATTTTCCACGTTTTTTCAAAATTAGTTTTCAAAACTAAATCAACTGTCTAACAGATCTGTGACTTTAATAGTAACAAAACACTTCACTGCATAGCTTTTACATCACACGCCCAGAAGTAACTGAATTAGCGTTTAGGTGATGTCTGAAAAAATCAAAATTGTAATAAAAAACTAAATAAAAAATTATAAAGTTTAGATGACCTTTGACAGAACCACAATTCCTCATTGATAAAATTATTAAATCAAAATCATTAAAATTAAATTTCAAAATCTCATGATAATTGTTCGTTTTTGTGCTATATGAACCAAAAATTATGTTTATTAAAAAATATCAAAACTCAATTTTAAAACTGTTTAATTATTTAAGATCGGTTAAATTTTGTAAAGTTTTACATTTTAAAATTTCGAAATGATGATCAACTGTCAAAAAGATCTGTCGTTCGAATAAATTGTTGTTGTTAGTAAACAATTAAAATGAAACAGAATGAAATACCAACTAGAATTTGTGGCTGCCTGCAAATTTAAATTCACCAATTATGATATTCAAATTTATTATCTATAGATTAACTAAACCTTTTACAATTTTCTTTGAGATTTTCTTTTCTGCCTTTGAGATGGTAAAAAAGTTTTAAAATCTTTAGAAGTTTCCCAAAAATTGATGGCATGACATTAAAATTTTAACAATATTCTAACGATTTCAAAGATTGGTCTAAATAAAATACAACTAAAATATGGACAAATTGATTATAGTATTATAATTATTTAATAAATTTAATAAATAAATTTCTAAACCATTTAAACAATTTTTATATGAAAATGATTCAAAAGCATAATAGTTGTAGTGTAAAAGTGGCTACATAATTGTCGAATAATAAAAAGTTTAAATGCTTAACATTTAAATATCTTATAAATGTTCATAAAAACTTTGAGGCAATAAATTTCAAATTAACAAAAGTTTCCAATCGAGTAGTTATAAAAAATCATAGCCAAAGCTGTACCAGATTATAATCTCTAATTGAATTGTATAGAGAATAGTGTACTGATAAGATATTAATATAAGTTCTAGACCTTTTAAAATATTCTAACTTTTCAACAAGTTTTAACTATTTTACTGCTACTATCATGAATAGCATTAAATGCAAACTTAAAATTATTAAAATGAGAAGAAAATGCAAAACATTCTTAGTAAGACGTAACTTATTTAAGTAAAGAAAATAGAGTATTGCTAAGGAAATAATCAAATTTCTTAAAACATTGAAAAATCATAAAATGATTCAATTTATTACACTAAATATAAATCACACTTTCTACGAAAGTTTTCTTCCGCAAGGCAGTTCGTTTCAGAGCGATTTGCTCACTGAAAGCTTGGATCAAACAAAGCAGTAATGGTGAATGGTGGTTTTGGTTCTGCAGCATGAATTCTCTCAATATACACTTCCACTCTCTTCGATGAAGCTACAACTTGAATTAAATTGCCTGGTGTTTTGTTCTTGGGACTATAAGATGCAGATTGTTCACAAGGAAGACTTCAGACATTTGTACGTTGATGCAAAGATACCGAGACTTGTGCTAATTCCACAATCACTTTTGTGAACAAAAAATAATTATAAATATTTAAACACATGAAAATAACCTCTATTACAACATTGACGGATTTAATTGAAAATGTTTAAATTTTTGTTTACAAAAATGTTAAATTGAAAATTAACCTTTGATTGAACCGGTTACAACGATAATCGTCCATATTGATTCCTAATTTAAAAAACTGAAAATAATTTTCAACAAAACAATAAGTACTTAACGTTACAGAAAAGTGTCAAAGAGTTATTTCAAATATTATTAAACCTTTATTATGCTTAAACAATGGAACGTTCTCCAATTAAAAGAGAAAAACACTGTTAAGATAGATAATCAATGTAGAAAAATAAATTAAAATAATGTTTAACCTGGTTTTGCTAGTTTATATTAATTTAGAAAACACCTAAAAGTAAATTATCTAAAATCAATAGTCTTATTTGCAGTTTGAACAAAGCCAACTTGCTTCAACTAATAGTTTTTTAAAAGTCTGATTTCTGATAAATTCGCAGAATCGAATTGAATAAATTTCAGTTAATTCCCAATTCATGAACTTGTCTAGCTAGATTAATTAATTCCAACATAATGTCGTTCACTGCACAGTCTGTAAATAAACATAAAGAATAAGCACAAAAAAATTACCATTACCATCAGTGGCAAAGTGCCTTACCTGACACCGCCAAGATTCAATTTACGGATAACAAAATGCGTGTGCTGTAGAGAGATTTGAGTAAATCATAAACACACTAAAAATCTTCAGTAAATTTCCAATTTGCACCTTTCTTCTGTTTGAGTGTTACTTGAGGTTCCTGTTTCTGTTGAAACAAATCAAATGAATGAGTCAGTTTGCAATAGTTAAATAGTGTAGGAAATAAATGGAAATAAAAATAGTAACTTGTTCGATTGTGTCGCTTCTTAAAATAACTTATGCCAAAGAAATGAAAACCGATGAGACAAGTCTTGATCATTGATCAAGTACTCGAGTAAGAGATAAATCTGAATTGATCTGTATTGAGAGAATGCTTGGTGACAGTAAGTAAATGAATCTGAACTATTCGTAAAGTGACTGTACTCAAGTGACACATTTATATCAAACTAAGGCCAAAGCAAGCGCAAAAAGTGAACTATGGGCATATTATACAACGAGACAAGTAATAGGAACAATTTAGTAAAGATAAAATACAATTTAATTAAAAGTACATTTGGTTAATTAACACTTAAGTGGCCAATTTTTCTATTAAAATTTGCATAAATAATTAAGCAATTTCCACCAAAAAAGAAAATATTGAAAATAGTTAAATGTGATGACCTATGAATGAGCTAATTGAGAAGCAAGCAGAATGAAGTCGTGTTAAACCCTAACTGTTAGTGAGTGAATGTTCGTAAATAGCCAAATTAACCAAAGCCGAAAGATATCAAAAGAAGATTGAATTGAAGAAAAGAAAATGACAAAATATTAAATTTAAATAAAATTGGTTTGAGCCAAACAAAACCAAAAGCTTTACTTGTGAAGGCATTTTAAACATTTAGAACAAACCTTTTAAAAGAACCTCATGCACTTGGATGGAACATAATGGGGATGCTGTTGCACTAGAAAATTATAATAAACTAAACAAATGAAGAATTCATTAATTCAAAAATAAACTAAATTAAATAGCAAAACCTTTAAAATTTAATTCTTTTTAAGAAAAGTAAAGCCATGTACATGTTTGAATTAAAATAAAGCAAATGTTACCGTTTCCACAAGGATTATAAAACTACTGTGAAGTAGTGAAATGTAGATTACAAATGAATGACATTTGAGATACAGAAACAATTAAGAAACAGAGGCATAAGACTGAATCACCTACAACAACTTCATGAGCGTGCAAACATATGTTTGTTTCTTCTAAAGACATTATTTTGTCATTATTGAAGACATCGTATTGTTAATTTATTTGAAAACTTAAACCTATCAAAGGTTTTTTTAAAACTATGACAATTTTCATCACATTTTTTCACTCAATTCAAACTCTAATTTCAAACACTAATTTTAAACACTTTAATACACTAATCTTAAACACTCAATTTAAACACTCACTTCAAACTCTTCGGTGCATTGACTTGTACCTATCCAGCCCGGGCTCACACTCGAGGCTGTTTAGTTGGTCGTCTAGTGCTTACTCACTCACTTTTTAAACACTCTTGTTCAAACACTAATACTTTAAAATAAACGGCCCCGCATGATTCAATGAATCATGCAATAAATAAATAAATAAATAAAAAATAAAAACAATTAAGCTGGCAATTGAAATCAATTGAATTGGATTACACATCTTACATAACTGTTGCAAGTGTGAATTTCAATAAAACTGTTAAATACCTTTTAAAAGCCTTTTGAAACTTTTGATGCATAGTATTGATGAGTATGTTATCAAATGAAATGAAGTCGAATGACAAGGCAAGTGGCAATTTGGCAACTACTTTAAATTCACTAATGATAATGGCTAAATTTATAACCGTAATGGGAAATTGAATTACAAATTGAATTAAAATTATTGTCAATTATAGAAGTGGTCTATGCAAAGTGATTGTAGTTAAATAGATGCAAGTATCTTTAATTTGTTAATTATGATCAGAATATAAACTTTAAAATAAATAAAAGGATTACCATTTATGTAGAAAACGGTAAGATGCATCTTGACAAAAAATGAATCTTTCAAGAAGAAGAAACTATTGATAAAATAAACCAAAATAATTAATATTGTTTAAACTTAAGTACCCATATATAGCCGCCATTTCTCTGAGTGTGGATCTCACATTCCAATTGGATCAAATAATATAAAAATGCACAAAAGACCGATCTTAACACAAGCTCGATCTAGATTTGTCTCCAAAGGATTGCCAAATAGATTCAAATTTTTCCCTTTAAAATACCTGAAGACCAAAAACCAAACATTAATTTCTAATCATCAAAGTTTTTCAATATAATTGTTAGTTCTGTTGTATTGTAGTGTGTCAAGTTATCATTGAAGATGGAAAAGGATGATTATTCAAAACCAAAATCAAGAAATGTTTGCTAATTTAAAACAAAATTATTTTAGTGTCAGTTTAATGGTGAACTTTTTAAAGTCGTAAATTTCTAACTAATGAACAAGAAAACTAATTTCTAACTAATCAATTTGTAAGAGCACAAAATATTTGATTTAAATCAAGCAAGATTAAATTTAAATGAAAACCTTTTAAAAACTACAACGAATCTTTCCAAGTTGGACCATTTCATCTATCAAGAATTCATCTGCTTGAGATATCGACATGTTCATGTCTAATAATTTATATGTAATAAATCCAAATTGCTTATTTAGGATAAATAAATTAAAAAGTATCAATTTAAAGGTGGAATCATCAAAGCTTCAAACTTTTTTGATAATTTAATTTGATTCCAATTTCTGAATAAAATAAAATAAAATTGAAATTAGAAAACCTTTGTATAAAACAAAAAGATCAAAAGTTCTTTGAGAAATTTAAATAAACTTTACAATTTGAGCAACAAAATAAAAGTTGTCTTGGAAATATTGTAGAGAAATGAATAAAGAAACGTAAATAAATTTAAATAATTTAAAACTCAGAATACATTTTAACTTTTTAGCAACAAATAAATTATTAATTTGCGCAATTACTGTATAACTTGGACAGACAAATAAGAAATGCATTTAAAATGTACTTCAACCATAAAAAACTGCCAAATATCAAATAGGAAGTTACACAATGAATTTGAATTGTCATGTTTATAAGAAAAGAGAAAGCGAGAAAAGATCGTGGAATTGCCCAGAAGATATTTACAACCAGTTTTCACTACTAAAAGTTGATTATCTCGATGCAATATTTGCAACTTTGTTTTGATACATTACAACAGTTGAATATTCCACAAGTTGTATAAGAATTGAACAAATAACATAAATAAATTTACCTTTTATGCTGGAGAAATGATAGGCGTAAGTTGTTGGTGACTATTTTTATTTCATAAATTCAATAAGCTCGTACACTTTTAACAATTTATTTTAAAATATTTAATTGCAAAATAAAATTCGTTGTGAGAAAAGGCTAGACAATTTTCTAAATATGCTAATCTTCCCTACAGTGGGATTGAGATTATTATTGTAGAATCAGCAGCTTAGTGAATTATTAAATTTATGATTTACAAAAATTGTGCACAAATTGTTCAATTTTCTCACATGCTTTCTCTTTACTGTTGGACTGAGCAATTCGTTTAGCGGCAAGCTGGAGTCGTTTCTTCAGATCTTCATCATTGATCAGTCGTTCAATTGCACTTGCCAATTCATCATCTTCAAAAGTGTACGGTTCCACCCGAATTCCATAGCCCTTTTCGTGCACCCTCTGTGCATTGTCCAGCTGATCACCAAACAGTGGCATCACAATCATTGGCTTGCCAAATGCGAATGTCTCAGTGACTGTATTGTTGCCACCGTGTGTTATCACCAGATCCACCAGTGGTATGATGCTCGTTTGAGGTAAAAAGCCCTGGCCCCAACAATTCACCGGAAGTTCATACTCGTCCGCTACTGGGCCCTTTGACACAATCGATTTGTGGCCACTTTTCGATAGAATTGCACAAACACGCTTCACCAACTGTACATCCACCGAGCCCATTGATCCCAGTGAGAAGTAAATCAACTTTTCGCCGGGCTTCACAGCCAATTCCAGTGGCAATTCGAATGGTTCCACCGATTCACGACAAAAAGCGTCAACATGAATGTAGTTGGCATCAATGTCAATCACATCCTGATAGTCCAACTCCTCTGGATAGCCATAAATGTAGCCAAATCGAGACTGTGGGAAAGAGGCATACTTTCGAGGTAAATCCGCGTCCGAGTATCGATAGTTGAAGGCCTCGTAGAGTCGTTTTTGATAATCGGTGAAAATCTGTAGAATCGGAAGTTGCAATTCACGAAATTCTTGCCACAACTTTGGATCACTGTTCACTGGGTAGCCCGAAGTGTACGGAGGCAGCTGTTCCGAATTGAACAAACACAACGGATTTCCACTGTTGATGAAAAACCAAGGCACTCCACTGGCCGGAAAGGCTGGTGGACACAGAAAATGATCCAACAAAAGCAAATCAGGTTTGTGCTCACGAATTGCCGCCTCAATTTGAGCATTAAAGTCCATAATGGAGCCAAACATGAGCTGCACAAGCATCTCATTGGCCACCACTTTTTTGGCCTTCAACTTTTCGAGTGGTGTCAGCGGACCCATGATTCCCATTTTGATGTGATTCTGTCCAAAAATCTTGAAGAGATTCACTGGTTTGTTGTTTGAAGGTTCGATTGGTGGCGGGGCTGAGCTTTTGAGTAGAATCTCCTCAAAACCATATTTTGAAATTTGACCCGCAAATGTTTCGTTGAGCAGAAAGCTGACTCGATGGCCACAGCTTGCTAGGGCTTGAGCCATTCCGACACTCGCGTTTTGTGGTCCAGCACAGTCCATGTTGTGGAAGAATATCTTCAAAGATTTAGCTGTTGAGGAGGTCATTTTGTTTTGAGTTTTGTATTCGAGTGTACAATGAATATTCAAGTTGAGAAGGGCAACGGTTTTTATACATAAACACGCTTAAGCACCACTGATTACATCATGTGTCTTTTCCAAACTAATGTTGAAAAACCAAAGAACGTGATTTGAGGTTTTGGTTGATTTCATCGGTCAATTATCGTACATGCTCTTCTGCTTGCCTGTGTGTAGGCTTGTTTATTGATTGGCTATAATTACTCATTACATTTGACTTTGACTTTGACTTTCAAACAACGCACGCATTTAGATTTAACCTTCAGTATGGCGATGATGATCGCCTGAACGTACTTTCTTTTAGTACAAAATAATACAGAAAGTGTTGATAAAGTGGAGAAAAGTCAGTTAAAACGAGTTTCTCTCCTCTACTTAAGCATCAGTGATTAACTTGAATGTCACATTGAGACGCACATAAGACATGGAAAACTACGGAAAGTGACTCAATCGAATGCAATATTCGTAATTTCAAAGGTGCACTTATGCACTTTCCGTGCAAATGTTTGCTTAAAATTGTCTCTTGAAAATAAACATGAAATACGCACTATTGTATTAGATAATAAGATTATAATCTAACATTAAAAAAACAATATTTGAAACAATTTCACATTTTGTCACTTGCAACGAAGCCAAATGTACAAAACATTCCTATTGTTTTGATACAATTTAGTTATAGACATTTCGTGCATGACAGCACATTGACGAGTTCACGTCAACTGGCTTGCAATGAGCAAATATGCATTCACAAAATATGCATTTTAAAAAATTTAAATTTAAATTTTAAACGTTTAGAATAAACATTTGAAAAGCACTTCGTACCGAATTTGAATAAACCATACTTAATGCTGTATTTATAAAATTTTTATTAAAAAATTAAACTAAATTACAAACCAAAACCTTTTAAGTTCCACTTTTTTAAGATAAAATTTAAAGAATTGTTTTCATAGAAATAAAGCAAACTACCATTTTCACAAAAAGTATAAAGCTACTCTGAAGTGTTGAAATGTAGATTCCAGATGAATGACATTTAAGATACATGGCATAATGAAGACTTCATGCTCACGAGCTCGTGAGGTGAATGTTGACAAATTGTAAGTAAGTAGTAAAAGTTGTAGGCGCGTTTTCAAAATAATCATTCCAATACTTAATTTCTATCAGAGCAATTCCCCAGCGAGAATCTATTGCCTTTAGAGGTGTAAATACCTTATGTTCGTTTTAAAGCTATACCTTATAATTAATCTCTCTGGAGAAAAATGCAAAATGCTATTTACTCACGTAACGAAATTCCGTACATCTTTGTATTTATCCATGTTAACCAATTGGTTTTAGTGTAATTCATAATGAAAGCAATTAAATTGGATTACACATCTAACATAACCGTCGCAAGTGTGAATTTTAATAAAACTTTTAAATACCTTTAAAGAAGCGGTGTATGATCGGACACATGGTAATTAATGTGCAAGCAAATGAAATGAAGACGTATTACAAGGCAAGTGGCAATGTGTATGATAATGGCCAAGATAGATTAGAAGATTAGTTAAAAAATTAGATTAGAATTATTGCCAATTATTGAAGTAGTCCATGCAAAGTGACTGTAGTAAATTAGATGGAAGTATATTTAATTATAATCAGGATATAAATATTAAAGAATAAAATAATTACCTTTGATGCAGATAAAGTTCAAGATTTATGTTAGCTTATTTATCAATAAAATTATTTTTCAAATTTATTTAGATAAATAACTTTCCAAGTTGTGTGCATTCATTCCCAAAACCAAATACCAATCAAGTCTAATAAATCTAAATTGATTATTTAGGATAAGTGAATTTGAATTCAAAGGTGTAAACTTTAAGCCAGATAATTAAGTTTGAATTCAATTTTCTGAATATAATATTTCAAAAATATAATTGAAATTATAAAACCTTTAAAACTTATTCATTAAACGAAAAACTTGTAACGTTTTTTTCGAAAAAAAATTAAATAAACTTTAAGACCGAGCCAAATTAGTTATGGATATGTTGTAGACAAATGAATGATAAAACTGGCTACATAATCACCATATAATTTATAGTTAGACTGTTTTACCTCTAGAATATAAATATAAATACTAACCTTGAGACAACAAAATTTCAAATTGGCAACGAATTTCATTCGAGTAGTTGTGAAAATCATAAACAAAACTGTATCATATGATAATGTTTAATTCCAATTGTACAAAGAAGATAATATTGATAAAATACGATATAAATTTAAGTTATTTTAAAAACCTTTTAAAAAACTTCGAAATGCATATTGTAAAGTTTAAACGATATTTCTGCTATTTTATATATCATGAATAGTATTGAAAATTAGCTTAAAATTATTAAAATAAGAAGAAAAATTTGAACTAATCGCATTGTAAGCTATATGTTAAACTTTAACAGTTAAAGCATATCGTTAAATACCTAAGTCAAGAATATAAAGAGTATTTAAGAAATCCAAAAATGACTCACACAATTCTTCAAAATGAAAATCGCACTTTCTACAAAAGTCTTCTTCCGACAATGTTCCGATTCTCTCAGGTTGGTTTCTGTGTGATCGGCCTACTAAAGGGACCAAGATGGTGATCCAAACAAAGCAATGAGCAAAATGATGATTTGTGGTTTTGGTTCTGCAGCTACTGGAATTCTTTCAATGTGCGCTTACACTTCTTTCGATGTTATACGAACTTGAATGCATAAAAACCTAGTGTGGTGTTGTTTTTGGAACTGTAAAATGCACATTGTTCATAATGAAGACTTCAGACATTTGTTCGTTGATGCAAAAACACCGAGACTTGTATTGGCTTTTGCCGATTCCGAAATCACTATTGTGGCATACGAGAAATTAATACTGGACATGTAAACTTTTTGCATAGTTATTTCATATATTATGAATAGTGATGAATTCCAACTCGAGACTCCTAAGATGATTTGAAACATGTGAATCATTTGTAGTAATGCATAAAGAGTTATTTAAAAGTTTTACTAAAGAGTATAAAGAAAATACAAAAATTTAACTTCTTGAATAACCTCTATATATGCTTACATCTTAGGGGTTAATAAAGATTCTCTCCAAAAAAACTTCTTGAATACAGTTTAAAAAAGAATTACGCTCCCTTAAGATTTTAATTTAACCTGAAAAAAATTTAATTTACCTTTTACCAATTTGATTGAATTTGCTAACTTAAAACTATTCTACAAAATTAAATCAAGTATTTGAGAGAATTCAATGTAATACAATGTAAGTAAGCATGCTTGAATGCATGAATGCATTCATTAAATAATGTTATCGCTTGATGACTCGATTGTAGTATTCAATACAATCAAACAAGTTCAAAATTTATTTAACCTGTTAGAAATTTTGATGTTTGTTTTCTATTTTTATGGTGAAATTGGTGCAGCTGTTATTTGGCACATCAGAAGAGTTGGAGATTACAAATGGATGTCCATAAATCGTATTAGAGTTGAAAGAATAACGTTTTTAGACATTTTACCTTTTATTTTTTTATACTAGACCGCTTAACCTAAAGCTATAGTATTTTGTTTTATTGTAACAATTAATTAAAAAGCGAATTTTTTAAGAAATGAGAAAGCTGGATACTCGATTATATATGTAATAGTAACAATGTTAAAGCAATCAGAGATGCTTATAAAAATTTGTTTAACCTGTTAGAAAGTTACCTGTTATAGCATAGTATGTAAATATCAACAGTACAACCTGTACGGATAAATAAAAAATTAACTTTATTAATACAACATGTTATTTTTTTTCATTAAAATAGAATTATTCCAATTTATAGCAAGAAAGAAAATAGTACTAGAGTAAAAGTTGTGCTGAAGTGTTGTTAAGAATCGATTAGTGACCAAAGCACAGGGCGAAGTTCAATAAAAGAAATTTAGTCACAACCAAGTGAAATTGATTTTATGAAACTGGCCAGAATAGCCGAAACCGAAAGATATCAGAGAGCGGTTCTATGGCTATCTGGTTAATTCAAGTTTATTAATGACTATGATCAAATTGATTAAAGAAAACCAATTTTTGCTTATTCAAATTAAGAATAGGACTTTCCAACAGGTGTCATTGAGATAAAATAAATTTCAAATTACTCAAAAACTCGTAGATATCTTAGCAATGTTTTAACAATTCCAGAGATTGGTCTAATAAAAATAATATGAGCGAAACATGGACAAATGAAATATAGTACATTTAAACATTTAATTTGACACGTAAATTTATAAATCTTTTTTAAAGGCACGTAAAAGTAAGGAGTTTAAAAAGTTGTGATGTAAAAGTGGTTAAATAATCACCAAATCATTCAATGTAGTATACCTTTTAAAAATACAAACATTCAAACAATAAATTTCTAATTGAGAAATGTTTTAAATTAAGTAGGTGCAAAAAATTACACAAGATGATAATGTTCAATTGCAATTGTACAGATAAGATTTAACTTTAACGTGATGTTAACCTTTTATATTTATACGAAATTCGGACCAAATTCGGACGGATACGGATAACGGATACAGTTACAGTTATTTTATGTATAGTATTGAATACCAACCATTGAATTATTATTAAAATAAGTTAAAAACTGAGCAATTCGTGGAATGTAATGATATATTTAAGTAAAGAGTATAGAGTTTCGTTAAAAAAATAGTCGATTTTTTTAATTGTTTATGAAAAACAAATTCACAAAAAGCATTCAACAAATGCTCACACTGTTTGTCAGAATTCGCACCAATTTCTTAACTAAATTTTTAATTAAGAAACAACGATTTAAAAAAAAGTTAAATATCAACTTTAAACCATGTCAAACCTTTATAAAGTTAACCAGACTAGGATTGTCATTACTATTAACCAATCATTTAAAGAGAAAAAATAATTTGAGATAAATAACCAAAGTTAAAAAAGAAATTTATTGAATATAATAATAAATCTAGTACTATAACTTGTTCACGGTAATTTAGAAAACACGTAGAATTGAATTTTAAATTATCAATTTTAAATTATCTTAAATCGTTAATCATATCTGTGGCTTGAGAAATGTCAACTTAGTTCTACCAATAGTTCAAAAAGTTTAAGAACATTTCAGAATCCCATTTAAGAAATTCCTGTTAAACTCCAAGTCAAGAAGTTCGGCCGATTGAAAACCATGTCACTTAAAGGAATTTAAGATTTACAGTTGTACAAGAAAACAAAAGGACGAATTTATAATGATTAATTTAAATATTTAAGATATTAAAAAAATACTTGTGAAAATTTGAACATAACCAAAATTATTTAATAAAGAAATTGCTTGTTTTACCTTTAGTAAACTTTAAGAAAACCTTTCTTTTTTAACCATTGATGATTAACGACATAAATTTATAAACAAAATTTGAAAAAATGACACAATTTTAAAGTGACGTTTAATTAAAACCTAAATGGGAAGTGAGCTTAATTGTCAAATATTGAGCTTACATAAAATGTATTAAATCTAAAAAATTAAATTGAAAAGTTCTAAAAAATTTAAAATAAATGTGTTAAACCTTTATACCTTTATAAAGTATAACCTTCTTGTTAAAACGAAAAAGTAATTTAAAAATAAAACCTTTAAAACATTAGAAAGAAAATGAGTGAAAGTTACTTAGAAAATCCAATTAATCGAAAATCATTACATTACTCATATTTGTAGTTTGAGCAACTTTGTTCAACTTTCGATAACTCCAATATTGGACTGAAATCCAACTCGAACGTCTCTCAACCTACTAAACATGAAGTTTCTCATGCTTACCCCAAGAAAATCCTCAACTCTGGTGGCACTCCACCTCTACTCTGCACTTCTTCTCTCCTGTTTCCTGATTGTGGCTCACTCTTGGACCTTGAATAATCCTTCAAAGGAATTGTTCAAATGTACTTACCGTGTGAAAAGATGAAAGAATACTTTGAAGTTAGATTTTGCAAATAATTTTGGAAGAGTCGACTAATTCCATCTTGACGAACAGTGTCCAATGCTTGTTGACAGTCCACCGCAACGATACTTTGACACGATGGCAATAGCATAAGCTAAGACTCTAAAAGAGTCTCGCTAAAAACTACCAACTGAATTAATTTAAACAAATTGATTTGATTCGAAAGAAAATTGTTAGGCAGGTAGGTAACCTTTAAAAAGAGGGGTTGATGCAGAATTGGATAAAATATAAAAGAATAATGAATTTTTAAGAAAGCATGGTATATAGCAAATGTCAAATCTGAGATCAAGAGATAAACGATTGCCAAATAAATTGAAAATTTTAACTTTGAAATTAAATTCTATAAATAGACATTAAAAAACTTTTAATTGCCAGATTTTCTAATCAATAAGCATTTCAAATACAAAATTGTTATTTATTAAAATTAACATCAAAATGTAAAAGTTAGTTGACCTGTCATGTTAGTACAAATGAAAAGAAATCGAATGAAATGCCGGCTGGAATTTATGGCTGCCTGCTAATCATAATTTCAGTTCACTAATGGTAGGGTGAAATAAAATTTGCTGTGAGAGAAGGCTAGACAATTTGCTAAATAGGCTAAAATACTGTTGATGGTTGCTCTACAGAAGTTGAATGTAGTTTAATGGGATATGGCATGACAGGAATGCTCTTGACAAAATAAAAATATCTTTAGCAATATGATTAGTAGAATATGAATTCTGAAAACAAAAACAAAAATATGAAAATAACATTTAATTCAAGAACTTGGGTTTTCAACCAATATTACTCGTTACATCTGCATAATGGGCTTGGTGAATTTACAATCGCACATGAAATTTCCTGAAAATAAAAAATAAAGTTGTTGAACAAAATAATTTTAATACAAAAATAACCATTACCAAAATAAATAAATAAAAAGATAAAATTTTTTTTATGAAACATTAAAATAAATAACAGGGGAACAAAACTTTGCAATATACTTTGTCATACAGCACAATTGGTCTACTATAGTAAGGAATTTACGAGAGGTAGATCGTAAATGGATCGTAGATAGAAATCGTAGATAGAGATCGTAGATGTCGCTGTCCAATGATTATCAGCTATTGAGTTAGTGGCACATTGACCAGGTCGAAACCATGTGCCTCCCTTTGGGCTTGATTACACTTTTGACCATTAGTAATAATTTTGAAATTCTAAGTTTAATCTTATAATCGCGAATTGTTACATTGAACATTCCGTGGAATTATAAATATAGTAAATATTGATATTGTTGAAACCTCTATGGACAAGTATTTTGGTATAAAATATAGTACTATATTGCTTGAATAAAAAATTAACCTTTTTTAAATGCAATATTGAACCTAGACATTGTGTTTTTAAAAATCTTTATGACTTTGTTTTTATGCAAGTAAAAAAACTTTTTTAGTATAACCTGTTGCAACCTCATAGTGAATTTAGGATATTATTTCTCTTAAGTTACTCTTAAGAGTCTAAACTTGAAAGCAAAGTTGCTAAACAAAACAGTTTTATAAAAGAAATAACCGTTAACAAGACTAAAAGTTTCAAACAAAATTGCACATATATTTAGAATTTAATTTTTCTAACTAATGATCTATTTATTAATACAAAAATCTTTAAATTAGACCTTTAAATTAAACATTTAAATTAGAAATTTTAAATTTTTAAATAACCGAAAAACCTTTAAAAAAGTACTGACATTATTTAAAAAAATGTTTTTTAAGAGTTAGTCCAATATTACCATATTCTAGAAATAAATAAAATAGAATTAGAGTAAAAGTTTTGCTAAAGTGTAGTAAATTATTAAATTGTGGCCAATACACAGAGTCTACAATGAACTTCAATGAAGGAATTTGATCACGACCAAGTGAAATTGAGTTTATGAGACTGGCCAAAAGTGCCGAAACCAAGTGATACCTGAGAATGTGTTATGTCTGTCTTAGTAATTCAAATTTATTAATGACTATTATAAAATCAATTGAAGGAAACCAATTTTTACAAATTCAACTTATGAATAGTGCTAGCCTGCAGCTGTCATTGATTTGATTGAATTGAGATAAGATTTAAAAACTTAGAAATATTTAAGATTATTCGAAAACTTGCTAGCGATTTGTCTATGCAAAATACAAGTGAAATATGGACAAATGAATTGTAACATTTAAGAATTTAATTTAATAAATTGATAAATAAACCATTTTAAACGAGTTCAAGAAATGATTTTAAATACAAGTTGTGATTTGAAAGCGGTTAAATCGCTAACCAAAATGGTATTAATATGAATTAATACAATTGTGCAATGAAAATAATTTCACAAAAATGACTCAACAAATGCTAACACTGTTTGTCAGAATGGAATTCGCACCTGTTTGTCTTCGATATTATGACGAAGCGTAACGATGGCAGTTCGTATTTGTGTGATGAGCTCATTGAATCGCTGGCATCAGGATGGCGATCCAAACAAAGCTCTGAGTAATGTGATGATTGGCAGTTTCGGGACAGAAATTCTCTCAATGTTCGGTTCTACTATATTTGATGTAGAACGATTAAAAATTCCTGGTTTGAAGTATCGTTCTTCATGGGAAGTTCCCATTGAAAGCTTCAGTTTCAGACATTTATAGTATAAATTTTATACGTTAACGGGGGCATGAGCTGGTTTGTGTCAATGCTTAAATCACTCCACAGTCCATTCAAGAAAAAAAATCATGACATAATCTTTAGTTAAGAAACAATAATTTAAAGAAAAAAGTCGAATAACAACCTCAAAATTTATTAAACCTTTATAAAGCTAAGCCAACCCAAGTCTGTCAAGAAGCACAAGAAAGACTAATCCTCCCTTTAAAGAAACAGCAATTTTTAGATAAATAACCAAAGTTGAAAAAAGTAATTAATTAAAAAATAAACCTAATAACACTTGTTCATAATAATTTAAAAAGCACATAAAAGTAAAGTTAAATTGAAATTATTGTTATTAAATTATCAATATTCATTGTTTATATCAGTAGTTTGAGAGAAGTGAACTTAGTCCAACGAGTACAAGTAATAGTCCAAAAAGTTTTTTTTAATAAAATTTCTGAATCATGTTAATACCTGTTAAATCACAAGCTGTACTTCATTTAATTAAGAAATCAATTCACATTCAAGAAATTTAAAATTTAAAGTTGTGTAAGAAAGCAAAACGACGAATTTATAATAATCAATTTGAATATTCGAACATATCCAAATCTATCTCTCTCATCACTCTGTTTTGATCACCTCTCTAATCTCAACGTTTTATTCATCAACAGGTTCGTACTGTGTCTCGTAGTATCCTACCCAGTCAATCTGTCCCAAAATTGCCCGTTTCACAAACTACTTTCAATTCTCAAATCGGTTGATGTTGTTATTGCTGTTGGAATTGAGCTGACCTATTGCAACTCTCTTGTCTGAACGCTCAAAATAGACAACACACTCACTGCCCCAACCGTCACTTCAGTAGTAGTCCACAGCCAACACAAGTTAGGTCAAAATTTGTCAGTTTTGTATTCAATTTCTGGAACAGTACCAGACACCCACTGTTGGTTCCTCCTCACCAGCAACTTCTTCTACCTCACGTGAACATACTCAGCCTCAATTATCACCTCATAGTTCTGACATAGTTTTTCTTTCTCGCACGAAATCACTTCGTGATTTCGTCTTCGTCGTCGTCACCAAACTCCCACCCGCCACCCTAAGTTCGTTGCTCGTTTATATACCTCTTTAAGAGGTAAGAAAACTGCTAAGTCCACGAGCTTGCGCACATCGACACTGATAACGCCAACTCGACGCCTCACCAGCGCCAACACCACATCACATCAGCGCCAAATCACCGTTCACCGCATCACCGACGACCGCTCAACTCGTCACTCGATGTCCTAGGTGACTAATCAAATCGACCAATGACAAAGTGTTATTCACCAATCGAAAACAAATCACAGCGCACTCTTTCCACATTTCCGCAACTATGAATATCGCGCAGCTGAGAAGGAAAAAGGTGTTTGAACCCATTACTTGTCCTTTCGACTTGGGTAATGTAGATGAAGCAGTCAAGTTTCTTCAGGAAATTGTAAATGCTGACGGCCGAATCAACGAGAACAAACCGATAAATGACATTAGGGATTACATCTTCACTGCTGCCAACACTGTTGAAGGGGAGATCCTAAAGCTGAGGAATGACTTGAATAGTGTTGACACCACTCCTTTTGTTAACGCCACTCAGAACGCTTCTGATAGTGAGGAAGTTGTGGAATTGCGAAAACGGATTGAGAGAATCACTGCGGAATTGGGAAATGCTAATGAGGAAATCGCCACCCTCAAGCAGGCAAACGCAACTCTGCTCGAAGAGAACACTAAACTCAGAGAGTCGAAACACGACGAGCTTCCTGGTACGAGCTCGGTCAACCCATTGCCTGTTGAATCCGTGGGTGGAAGGGCTTTCTCTTACGCCTCCAAGGTTAAACCGAGACCGAAACACGTTGTAGTCCTCAAACCTAAGGTACCCAGTGTCGCCGACTCTCAGCAAACTTATGCCATATTCAAGGACAAACTTGATACCAGAACGATCCTTGAGAATAACATCACCCTGCTTGGGAGTTGCGAGTATGTTTCGAACAAAAGGGTGATTGTGCACTGCGGCTCTGAAGAGAGCTGTACCGCAGTCTGCGACACTCTGAAAGACGACGAGCAAATCTCAGTTGCCAAGCCAAAGGGACGAAAAGCCCGTGTAATCATCTTCGACCTCGGTTATGATCACAACAAAGAAGTCCTCAAAACTTCAATCGTCAGCCTCAACCACCAACTGAAACAGCACGAGGACTCTATCGAAGTGAAAGTTATCAGGAAAGACCGCAAAAACAACTTTTATGCAGTCATTGAGGCTTCACAAGAAGCTCACCAACTGATTCTGGCAGAAGGTCGCATCTTCGTTCCTGGCAAACTCTGTACCGCCGCCAACTACAAACGAAGAGTCATCGTGTGTCAGAAATGCCAGCAGGCAGGACACTTTGCTGATGCATGTAGCAACGAAGAGCGTTGCGGAAAATGTGACGAAACTCACTCCACCAAGAGCTGCAGCTCCCATCAATTAAAGTGCACAAATTGCGCTCGTATAAATGTTAAACGTTCCCATCGCGGACACAATCTTCTTTCTACAGAACACCAGGCGAATGACGCCCAACTTTGCTTATCTTTTAAGAAACTCCTCAAGAAAATCAATCCTTGCCATGAGTGATAGAATAACAATTCTACACCAAAACATGCAGCACAAAAAAACTGCATCTATAGGATTAGTAATCAACGCAAAGCGACTCAACGCCACAATACTATGTCTACAAGAACCGTATGTGTATCAAAACGTCTTCGAGCATTTGATAGACCATTACAACATCTTCTGTGGGAGTGATCCCTTATGTGCCATCGCGACAGTCAAATCACAATCAAATATGTGTCTCATTTCTCAGTTCTCAAACTCGAACTGCACCTGTGTAGAGGTCAGGACCAGCAATCCATTCATCTTGTGCAGTGTGTACTTCTCCGGCTCATCAGAAATGCACATATTAGACAACGAACTCGACAATCTAGAACAAATCCTATCCACATATCGCACAATGCCCATAATTGTGACTGGCGACTTCAACGGCTGGCACCCATCATGGGGTAGCATTAGAGCGAACGAACGTGGACAAAAAATCTACGACTTCATCATGAGAAATCGTTTGTGTATTCAAAACGAAGGCTCCACTCCAACCTTTGTAAACTCTCGCTCCAGTCAAAGCCAAATCGACATCACTCTCACCAACAACAAAGCCAACCCATACTTTCGAAACTGGAAAGTTGTGACTGACATCGATTCAATCTCCGATCACCGCATTTTGACATACGAGTGGCTATCAACCAAAGAAGCACTACCCAAATCGTTGACCAGGAAATTTCGCACCAACAAGGTCAACTGGGACAGGTTCGACAATCACACAAAACGACGTATCCAACACCACAACAACACAGTAGCAAACATAAGTTCAAAGCAAGAAACACTTCAATTTGGTACATCACTCACCAACACTATTGTCAAGGTGGCTGAAAAATCACTTCCTCCCAGCAAGCCTCCAAAACGAGAAATTAACTTCTTCAACGACGAACTTGAAAAAATGAAGAAAGAAGTGGACGAATTGCAGAACAAGTTTGAGCGACATCGAAACAACGCCATACGTGGACCAATTCTGAGGGAGCAACTCAACAAAGTGAAATATCCCTACGAGAAGCTACTAGAAAGAGCAAAGCGAGATGCTATTCGACAATTCTACACAGTTCAGAATCGTGATACCGTGTGGAAACAAGTGTACAAGTTGTGCAAGTCTCCATCCAATCTCAACAACGAATTAACGACGATTCAAACTGAAACTGGAAAGACCAAAAATGTGGAGGAAACTGCACAGGCACTGCTCGAACAGTTCTTCCCCGATGACACAGAAAACAACCAACGTCAACAGATGATCACTCAGTTTGCCAATCAACCATACGACCAACCGGACGACTGCCTCTTCACCAGAGAAGAAGTCCACGCCGCAATCGAAGCCGAAGATGACTCCAAAAGTCCCGGCAAAGATGGAATCTCGGCCAACATGATCAAACACGTGAACAAAGTGTTCCCAAATCTATTTTGGATCTTCTACAACAAGTGTTTTCACTTCGCAGAGACCTCCATGTGGAAAACGCCTGTGATCAAACTTGTCCCAAAACCATCGGGTAACAACGATTCTACTGCAAAGTCATACAGGCCTATTAGTCTTCTGCCTGTAATGGGGAAAATCTTCGAACGCCTCTTGACTGACAGATTGACCTACTGGTTGCACAGCTCGAGAGCGAACTTTGGGGATCGACAGTATGGCTTCACTCCACAACGATCAGCAGAAGAAGCAGTTTGTGAGATAGCACGAATTCAGAAACAAATCCTGGAAAGGAAAAAGTTTGGAATCTTCATCTCACTGGATATCTCCGGAGCGTTTGATACAGCCTGGTGGGACCAGATTCTGGCAACTCTCAAACGATATCGTATCCCAGGAAACCTCTTCCGTGTGCTTTGCGATTATCTTTCTGACCGGCAAGCCGAATTGACCCTATGTGGTAATGTCACTGCCAGGAAGTCTCTCAACCGTGGGTGTCCTCAAGGTGCCAAGTGTTCTCCTCTACTGTGGAATGTGCTGTACAACAACTTCTTGCGACTAGAACTTCCTCATGGGTGTTACCATCAAGCGTTTGCCGATGATGGTTTCGTGGCCATTGAAGGGAGAGACGAAAACGAGTGTGAACAAAAAGCAAACTGTGCTCTCGAGATAATCGCCAAATGGGGAAGTGACAACAAGTTGAAATTCAACCCTTCCAAGACACAAGCTATGCTTGTGACAAGACAGCACGACTACAGCTACCGTGAACCTGTTTTGAAAATGAATGGGTTGGAGATTGAGCTTGTTCCCAAGATGAAGTACCTTGGTGTTGTCTTTGACCCAAAGCAATCATGGAACCAGCACATCGAGTACGTCTGCGCCAAAACCGAGAAAATAGTCCAACGGATCTTGAGAACGACCGGAAATGGTTGGGGACTCTCGGGCAGCGTACTCAGAGTACTGTACAATGGTGCAATCGAACCATTGCTGTGCTACGCATGTCCTGCGTGGATTGGAGGTCTCAACGAAACCAACAAAGCCACACTGCTATCCACTCAACGATCATTTGCACTGATGATCACAAGAGGATATCGAACAATTTCACTAGAAGCCTCACTCGTCCTGGCAAACATTCCGCCCATTGACCTGCGTCTCAAACTGTGGTCGAATCGTTATCTCATCAGACACAACATAGTACCTGAAACCTTACCACAATTGACCTACCAACAACCGGCTCACTTTCTCGAGGATGGACACCCTGCTCTGAGGGCGAATTATGTTCATCAAAACTGTTTAAAGTCGCATCATTTCAACATCTTCACGGACGGATCGAAGAAGGAGAACGAATCGACAAACAGGAAACAAACCGGTTGTGCATTCGTTGTTAAACAACAAGAAACCATCTACCACAGTGAAAAAGCCCGATTGCATGACGAATGCAGTGTATTTCAGTCGGAACTACTAGCAATCAAGAATGCAGTCACTTGGTGTCTTCAACAAGACAAAACGGCCATAATCAACTCAGACTCGCAATCTGCTCTGCAGGCCATATCCAACAAGAAAAATCGCAACAAACTTGCGGTTGAAATCAGAAAACTGTTGCGTCAGCACCCCAAGCACAATTGCTTGTGTTGGGTCAAAGCTCATGTCGGAATCGAAGGCAACGAAGAAGCCGACATACTAGCTAAGGAAGCAACGAATTTGGAAACAAGTTCGTACAATGAGCTTCCCCCATCCAGCGCCGTGAGAATTTGGAAGCAACAAGAAACCACAGCGTGGGACGAACGATACAGAACGTCCACTGACGGGAGAGAAACGATTCCTTTCTTTCCGACTGTCATGCACAGGAAGAAATGCTCAAACATCCCCGATTTCATCACGACTCAGTTCATGTCTGGACACGGCAAGTTCCACTACTACCTGACCAGATTCAACATTGAACATGACAAGAGATGCGAATTTTGTGTCGAACCTGAGCAAACCTCACTCCACCTCATAAAGAAATGTCCAAGATGGGCACTACTGAGGAACGATCTTGACAGCCACATCTGCAGGATCACTAATTCAAACCAATTAATATTGCCAAGCATCTACTGCACCGACAGGTTCTATAGACATTTTCGTAACTTTGTATATAAAATATATAATGATTTGTAAACATCTCTATATAAGTTTTTATACCCACTTTTTAATTTCCCTATTTTGCATAATGATTCATTTTGTATTCTATTACTTGTAAACAATTCTAATGTATCGAACTATACCTCAACGATATGTATGTGCATTCTCTAGCTCACATTTAGCATTAATTTGCTTAAGAGGTCAATAAAATACCATTTCCAAAAAAAAAAAAAAAACATATCCAAAATTATTTAATAGAGAAATGTCTCGTTTTACCTTTTAGTGAATTTTCAAAAAGTTCACTTACAAATTAACAAAAACGACAAAAATTTTAATGTGACCTTTTATTAAAACCATATTACGAATGATCTTAGTTTTAAAATATTTAAATTGACCAAAATGTATAAAATTAAAAATAAATAAATTAAACGTTAGTTTATTGAAAAAGATTATAAAAAAAGTTTTCTAATTTTTTAACCTTTTTATTAAATAAATACCACTAACAAGATTGCAAGTTGACGAGCTAAAGTTAAGTTAGGCAAAATGAAAACTTATTAAAAATAAAACATTTAATAAAACATTTAACGCTCAAGAAATAATATTGAGAAAACGAGTGAAATGAAATTTATTTTGAAATTCCAAATTAAACTGCAATTCGAAAATCAAATTTTAATCAGCATAAAATTGTAGAGAAATTCCTGAAATGGCGTCTGAGATACGAATACTCAATCAATAAAGTACAATTCTTAAACGTACTTAAATTTAAAATGAAAAATAAACATTATCTATAACCTAGTATTTACGTTTTCAATAAAGTAAAAAACAAATTTTATTCATTTTAACAAAAATGAAAATAAAGTTAATGTAAAAGTACGTTTTATTGACCTGTTATGAAAACCTAAACAGAAAGTGCAGAAATCAGTGAAGTTTGCTACTGTCAAGTGAGATTGTTGATGTTAGTAAACTAATAAAAGGAAGTCGAATGAAATGCCAGCTTGAATTTGTAGCTACCTGCTAATCGTAATTTAAGTTCACTAATTATAGGTGAAATAAAATTTGCTGTGAGAAAAGGCTAGTCAATTTGCTAAATAGGCTATTGTTGATGGTTTCTCTACAGACGTTGTAGTTTCATGGGATGTGGCATGACAGCAATGCTCCTGAAGTTGCGATGGCGACAACCACTGAGCAAGAAATGACTCAGAAGTGAGCAGACGAGCTTTCGGTCTTTCTGTTTGAGTGATCAATCGATGACTCAGACTGCAGATGCGAAGTGATGATAAGAGAATAAGTAAAACACCACCATCGATGACTAATCGACACCTCACACTTCTTTTAGGACAAATCAGGAGACAGTTGGAAGAAAGACGACACTCGAAGACAGAGAGAACCTCGAAAGCCACGTCGTAAAATCGAAGCGAAGACCAACAACTCTCCCCGCAACTGAAGGATCCTAAAAGGAAGTTAATTTACGAAGCGAGGAAGTCAAACGAAGAAAGAAGACATTTATCTGTGTTCAAGAAGCCTAATTTGTGTACTAATTTGTGTTCATTACTGACGATTCGCTCGCAGAGAGCCAGACAATAAAATCTCGAAGTTAAATAGAGTAAGTTGTCTCATTCCTACTTGGGAGCGCATTCCATTGCGACACCTGACTCGATGCAAATATCTTTAGCAATATGGTTAATTGAATATGAATTGTGAAAACAAAAACAAAAATATGGAAATAGCATTTAATTCTAGAACATGGGTTTATTACTCGTTACATCTGCATTTGTAATAATAAAATAAATTTAAACTTTTTAAAATAACCTATATTATTACAACATTAGCTGATTTATTAAATTTGTTTAAATTTTGTTTTAAAAATGTACAATTGCAAAGTAACCTTTGATGATCATTATGAAACTTTTGTAGTTGACCCGAGCAACTATACTCCAATTGAAAAAAGAACAATGTTGATAATCGAATTAATAATCTATTTGGAAAAAGAAATTAAAATAATGTATAACCAGGTAAAACTAGGTAATAGTAATTTTAAAACACGTAAAAGTGAATTATATAAAATTATTAGTCTTATTTGTATAGTTTAGCAAAGTCAACTTATAGTTTTCAAAAAAGTCTGTTTTCTAAGATCGACTTGTAGAATCACATTGAATAAATTCCAGTTAAATCCCAAGTCATGAACTTTGCCCAATTGAAAAATCATTTCACAAGCATAAAAAATTATAAACCAAACAACCATTTTAAGAATAAACCTTACTACGTTGTATTTAAAAGTTAAAATTTAGAATAAATTTATAAATTTTTTAAATATAAAATATTAGTTTTAATTATAAGCGAAATTTTAATGTGACATTTAATAAACACCTGCTTCTTCGGTTACCTTTATTTTAACAAGTTAAACTAACATAAAATTATTTAATTGAAAATCTGAAATAAAATTTTAGTTTAAATAAATAAGTTTAAAGAAAAATTTTCAATTTAACTTATTTAAAGTTTAATTTAAACCTTTTAATGATACAGTTCTACGAGCTAAATTTATAAAGTTGATTTAAATAAGCAGAATAAAAATTAATTAAAAAATAAAACGTTTAATAACGCTCAAGAAATGTTATTTAGAAAACAAATGAAAAGTTACTTAGCAATTCTAAATTAAACTCCAAATCGAAAATCATTACTCATGTATTTGTAGTTTGAGCAAAGGCAACTTTGTTTAACTTTTCGATTACTCCAATCCAACTTCAACCTACCAAACATGAAATGTCTGCTCACCTCAAGAAAATCCCTAACTCTGGTGGCACTCCTCCTCTACTCTACACTTCTTCTCTCCTGTTTCCTGATTGGTGCTCACTCTTGGGTCTTGAATAATCCTTCAAAGGACTACCACAAGCCATCTGAGGTGCATTATCGTACTATTGGCAGTGCCATTAAAACTGTCGCCTCTCATGGAACCGCTTTTATGAATGTACTTGATCTTGGAAAGCGAGTTCTCGGAAAAAAGAAAAACCTCAATGACAATCAAGGTGAAGAGGTGCAAGGTGACGGAGGACATGATGAAGTAGAAGACGAAGAAGAAGAAAGAGGACATCATAAAGAGAAGCCAGGTAATTAGTGTAATATTTTGACTTGTGTAATCTAATATGATCTTTTACCTCATATAGAACCCAAAGAGGAAGAGGAACGATACGAAGAAGATGAGGAAACAGAAGAGTACGACTATTATGAAGGGTCCGAGAACGAGCCAGCTGAGTCTAATGGACAATCGAGACCAAAGCCGAGACGCCATCGCAAGAGAATTCACCAATCTCAAGACCCGAACATGAATGTGTTTGTCATGCAAGGCCAACAAAAACCCTCTGGTTCTGGTTATGCTGCTGTGCACCAACAACAACAGCACCAACCCATCAACCCACAAGATCAAATTGCCCGTTCCAATTGGAACCCAGTCGAGCAGCAGCACTCCTCATCAGGTCTTTCCACCGCTCAATTGACCATAATAACAATTTCGACTATCGTTCTGCTCGCACTTGTTGGACTGTTGGTTGGTCTGTGGTGGTCTAAACAGCGGAAACAAAAGAAGAAGAAGAAGACTTCCAAAAAGTCAAAAGACCAAACTGAGAAGAGGAAAAAGAATAACAAGAACCAATCGACAATTTCGAATACTTCGAGCACTGCTGCCTCAGTCAAGTCCAAACTTGATTCTCATTGCCAGTCTTCGCTTGCGCTTAAGAATTTCTAAATTTACCACCAACTTGTTTTGTTTTAGCGTATGTTCTGATTAAAATTATTTTTGATACGCATGCGTAGATTAATTTTTTAAATATAACTTTAACTTCGAATTCACACATATCTTGCTCATTTTCTTTGAGTTCAATATATAACAAACAACGCAAACATCGAATGTTCATTTATGTCGTGTGATTTGTGCACGACTTTCTCCATTTTCTACTTGTGATTTACACTCTCAAGACAATTCGTGGCCGGATTCTGTCTGCTTGGACACTTCTCTCTCCTTGATCAAGTCAGTCATGTCACGTGACTGGATGCTTCTGTTGATCCTCGTGACTGTGTCCACCTTCACTCTGGCCAACTCGATTCCTTTGGCTATTGGCGAAACAGACGACCAAGACCAGGAAATTGTCGGTGATCAGCAAGTGCGCATGCGCTCTCCCAAGAAGAAAGGCTACGAACTTATCGAAATGCAAGAGTTTCTCAAGGATGATACTCCAGCACCGAATGATGATGGCAACGACGATTACAGTACCGAAGAGCCAGTCGACAAAATCAAGTCAATCAAACATTACTTTCGTGATTTGTACAAGCTCAACATGAACAAGAGTTCGCTGGAGGAAAAGCTGAAACTGGGCAAAAAAGTGTACAATGGCTCTCTAAAGGATGTGCAGGTGATACATTACCTGGATATACTGCAAGTGGCGATCGATGCCAAGAGGGACTATGCCGCAGCCCAGAAGAGTCTCGCTGAGGCTGTCAATGAGAACGACAAGAAAGTGTTCCGAGAGGAGGTGAAGAAGGCACGAAAGTTCGCTAAGCTAATGGTCCAACAAGTGCACGGTGCTGAGGATAGACTGTGAGTACTGATTGAATTAGGTAAATTTTGAATATTTTTTCTCTTTATCAGGAGAACTCGGATGCAACGCAAATATATTCGTCCTGTAGTCAAGTATGGAATACCTGGAGGCCTGATTGCTGGTGCCGTTAGTGGCATTGTAGGTACTTTACGCTATTACAACATACTGCCTAAACTACCATGGATTGCATCCGAAAATGCGACCTCCGAACACTTGGAACCGAACAAAACTGTCGAAACTTTGGTCAAATCACGTGGAGCCGAAGAAGGCGAAGTTGCTGTCAACTCTCTTCAGGAAGAGAACAAGAAGAAGAGTAGTGACATCTCTCGAGTGAACTTTGCGATTGCGATTGCCTTCGGTGTCATTCTCATGATGGTCTCGATCGCAATTGGTGGAATTCTGTTGGTTCAACGTTATGGAAGTGCTGACATTAGTGACAGCAACAGCAACAGCTCGAGTAATGACAATTCTTACGATATTCTTTCATCCGGTCTGGGACATTCCGGAAAGGTCTACTAATTGTGTGGTCGAGTTATTTCGACAAATGCAAATTTACCTGTTTTAATTTCATTTTGGAATCATATTATTTTTATTTTTATTAAAATTATTATCATTACTCTTAATAATGTTTTTATTTATTTATTAATAAAATCTTTATTTATCAAAATCAATCTTTGCATATTCCGTATCTTTAGCAACTTTTCCATTGCTTTTGCCATTGTCATTCTGATGAAAACTTTCAATTCGACTCAACTCGAGTTCGTCAGTGCCAAAATAACGCATTGCTAAATTTTCCTCCAATTTTCTTATTCTTCTTTTTTGACAACGCGTGAAGCCAAAAAGTACAATTACGATTGTACCCAAAAGTGCAATTGTGGAAAGTAAAACTAAATATAAATAAAAATAAAAATAAAAATAAAATTAAAATTAAAAATAAATAATTTCTACTTACTCCAAGTTAATAAATTCTTAGGATAAATATTTGTCAGACTTTCAGATTCTTCAGAAGAATTTATATTAACATTTGTCGAAATTGTAGGACAATTCGAATCATTGTTATTTTTCTTGTTTATCAATTTCGCATAATCTTCAAAATCACTTTGATAAATATGATGAACGACATGTTTCTTACACTCTCTTGAACATTCGAATCTATCTTTCCATTTCATAAGACAGAATCCTTCAATCAACATTTGTTGTAGACCTTCTCGATGACAATCTTTACATCCATATCTGAGATCACGTTTTGAATTTTTACAATGAATCACGATAAAATTTTCACAACATTTTTCATCAGATGAGCAATCACAAAATTGAAAAAAAAATATTATGGTTACCACAACTGAAAGTATCACAAAATGTCTTTTAGACATTTTAAGATTGAGAAGGCACTCTTGATTAAAACTTTTCCACCACAATAATAAAGCCACAAAGGCACAACTTTGATTAAGTGGATGTGCTTGAAATGAGATGTGTGGCAAGATTGTGTGTGTGTTTGCTCACAATTTGAGATGTGGTCATAGGAAGTGTTGCTATACAACACAACACTCAACCACAACGACGTACAATTACAATTGTGTGTCCGTCTGTGCACTAGACAGCAACAAGTTAACTTTGATGTTATTTCAAGGGAAGTTGCAATTGTGAGTGCTGTGCTGTGATCATAAACTGCACACACATCATGTTATCAGCAAACACAGTCAGATGAGTCATTTTGTCAATGTGACAGTAAACGCACGTGCATCTCTCTGCTTGACTCTGTGTTTGTGCTGATAAAAGAGAGAAAATGTGTTGGCCAACATTTCATTGAGCTGTCAAATGCTTATCAGGAAGGATGAATGATTGTTGTTTGTGTACAATTAGGTTGGGGGCAAAAGTTTCTCGATTTGGAAATAAATTTAAATCAGTTTGGTTTGTCAGTATAGAAACTTTTGTGCTAACCCTATTTTTGTGTGCATTGATTGCATTTATTTAGATGATTAATTTGTTTGTCAAATATAAACAATTAAGTGTTACATTAAAATTAAAATTATTTAATTAATTAGTTAATTAATTAAATCATTGAAATTAATCATCGATTCCAATTGAGTGTAGCGTAGATTGGATTACGATTTTCATACGGCTCGAGATTGAAATTTGGATTGGTTGGCAATTGTGGCGGAATTTGAAGATTTGCTGGTTCAGTTGGCGCTTGTCCATTCATTTGAGAGTCCTGATTTTGGTTTGCCAAATTTTGTTGTATTTTCTTGAGAATCTTTTTGGAGTTGTAGCCAATTAGAATTAAGTTGATTACAAGCAAGATAACAATGATTGCGATCACTGATGATATAAAGTAAAAATATTGATTTTAAGGTGTAATTTTTATATGTTTACTTACGTGCTGTTGATGACTTTGATCCATGATTTGCGGAACCTTTTGCATTTTGATTGTTAACATGTTGATAAGTTGGCAAACTTGTGCTGGATGAAGTTTGAACTTTGGAACGTTCTTTCACTTGGGATGGTTTACGAGTAGTTGTTGGAGTTGTAATGATTTTGAGTTTTGGGGTTAAAGTTGGCTTGGTAACAATTGGCTTGTTCGTCTGGGGGAGATTTGGAACAGATTGTGGAACCGATTGTTGATAAATATAATCAATTTCATAAATATATTGTGGAGTTATTTGACAACGATAAATATAACATCCGCCAGCATGCGTTGTATAGTTCTCTTTTTCTTGACAAAATTTTACAATCCAATTTTCTGGATGACCATGACATTTTTCGCAGCTATCTTCACATCCAAGCCAAGCAACTTTCCGGTTAATACAGTGAATCATAAGAAGATCTCCACAACAAACATTTTGTTGATATATGTGAATATGTTGAGATAAAGTTATGCTAAACTGATGAAAACCTAAAATAGTCACGATAAGTTTGAGAAATTGTTTCATTTTTAATACTTTGATCAAGCAGTCAATTTGTAGAATGTAGTGCGCACAAAATGCATGAAATTATAAAATAGAAGGATTTGTAGACATTTAAACATCCGTTTATTTAAAGCTCAATTTCAGTGTCTGTTCTTTTTGATAAGAACATAAAACGTCATTTCATAAAAGTATTTTACATTTAGGAAATGAAATTCTGAAAGATGAACTTTATCACTATTCAATGAGAAAAGCAAATTCAAGATTAAATATATTTTTATTGTAAATTAAATAATTAAAATTACAAATTATCATCTCTCTCCAACAAATCCAAATACGAATAAATGGGTTGATCATAGATGTGATTGCTTTCAGTTGACTCTTGGCTTGATGTGATTTCATTTTCATGTGGTGTTCCATTAGTACTCTTAGACATTTGTTTCATGATTACAAACAAAACCAACAACAGTAGACAAACGATAAAGATGGTATTGATTGCCACTACTGAAATAATAAATTTAATAATATTATAATCGAAATATAATAATACAAATACAAATACCCCAAATAAGAGAATTAATTGAAGTTGGAATAGATTCGTTTATTTTGTTGGCAGTATTGGCGACTGTAGAATAGGTTGCTTGAATTTTAGAATTATATGTAAAAGAAAATGTTGCTTACAAGTTAAAAGAGTGATTTGGTACTTACGTAATGTGATCAATTTTGAGTTCTTTGGTTGATGACTTTTAGGATCGGATTGAAAAAAGTTTTTGACATCATATTGTTGAATCGTTGTTCTTACTGTTGATTTTAAAGCTCTGGTTTGCAGTCTCTTGATTGAAATTAATTCTGAACTTGTGGGTGTCTTTGGTCTTAGGGTTGAAGTTAAAGTAAATTTTTTTGCTTGTATGGATTGTGTAAATTCTGGTTTAGACTGTGATATTGGGTTTTGATCTTTCTCGTAAACTACATTGGTTTTTCCAAAACAATATTTACATTCAGAATCGGAATACACATTATTTTCAATTCCATCATGACAAACTTTTTTAAGCAAATATTCTAGATTCGACCAACAATTAATTTTGCACCCAATCCGAACAATACGTTTGTTGATGCAGTGAATCATAATTCTATGTTCGCAACATTCCAATTTTTGACGATTGTTGCATTCAATGAAAGGCACGCAAAGTTGAATGACAATTAAAATCAAGAAAAAATATTTGAAACGATATTTCATTTTTAATTACACAAAACACATTACACGAAAAAAAGTTATTCACAGATGCAACAGATTTAGAATGATTAAAATGCAATCAATTGCTATTAATCCATTTCAAATTTCCTTTTAGTTAAAGTTTGAAATATATCTGTTTATTCTGATAAGAAATTTAAGAGAGGAAATTAGGAATTATAGCTTCAACAGAAAAACCAAAACAAATACAAAATTTATTTTTAATGTAAATTAAACGATTCATTACAGATCACTTGCATCATCTCTTTCCAACAAATCCAAATACGAATAAACAGGCTGATCGTAGATGTGGATGCTTTCATTTCGTTCTTGATTTGATATGATTTCATTTCTATTTGGAGTTTCATTTGTATTTTTAGATTTTTTCTTCATGATAACAAACAAAACCAATAGCAGTGAGCATGTGATAAAGATGGTATTGCCCACAATTACTGAAAGTATAAACTCCAAAAATTGAACAAAAATCAAATATTAATTCTACTTACTCCAAGTTAATAAATTCTTTGAATCACAATTTTTGATTTGTTCAGAATCTTCAGATGAATTTATCCTTGTCACAATTGTAGGACTATTACAAAAATCATTATTTTTCCTGCTCATTAATTTCTCAGCATGGTCTTCAAATTCACTTTGATAAATATGATGAACGACATGTTTTTTGCACGCTCTTGAACATTCGTGTCTATCTTTCCATTTGTAAATACAGAATCCTTCAATCAACAATTTCTGTAGACCTTCTCGATGACAATCTTTACATCCATATCTGAGATCACGTTTTGAATTTTTACAATGAATCTCGATAAAATTTTCACAACATTCAGGTGATGATGAGCAATCACACAATGAAATGAATTGACAACAAACTATGATTTTTACTGTAAATTTTAAGTAATTATTAATAATTTTGAAGGATCAGATTCAATTAGAAGTTAGACAGATAGTTATAAGTTGAATTAAATTATAGAAAACTTAAAATCAATGTTCAAATCATGTTTGGGGAAAATGTTTCATTTCTAATACTTTGATCAAACTGATTTTAACACGAAACATCCGTTGTAAATTATTAAAAGGAATAAATTAATCAATATTTTCTAAATCCGTTTATTTAAAGATTATAATTTTGATTACAATTGTGTGTCGTTTCTGATAAGGGCATAAAATGACGTTTTACAAAAGTTAAATAAGATTTACATTTAGGAAATGAAATTCTGAAAGATTTAATCAACATTTATTCAAATTGAATAATTCATCTTAAACAAATCTATTCTGATACTCTTCTCTCTCCATTAGCTTCAAATACGAAACAATTGTTTGTCCTACCAGTTGGCTTGAACCATTTGCATTTGTGGTTTTTGAATCATTCTTGGACAGTCGTTTTATGATTACAAACAAAATCAGGAACATGAGAAAACATGCTGCTAAGATTAAAAAGCACACAACCACTAAAATTAAAATTAAAAATCATTTGAGGGTATTAAAATAAAAATATTTGTATTACCAGTTTTAATTAAAAAATTGTTTTTAGGTGAAGGGGGTAAATCTGGATTTTTAGGTTCATTAATTGTTGATTCAAATAGTCTGGTCGATTTTTCTGGTTCTGGTGATGAAGTTGACTTTTGATGATCCTTCTCACGAACAATCTTAGGTTTAATCAATCCACACTCGACACATCGATAGTAATGATCTTTACTTTCGATTATTTTCTTACAAAATGGTTCGATCCAATATTCTGGTTCGTATGGCATACAGTCAAATTCACATCCAAGCAGGACGACACGCTGATTGTTGCAATGAATCTCAAGTAAATCATTGCAACATTTATTTTCAATAAACAAGAAAAGTTGAAGAAGATTTAAAGATATTACGATTAACTTGAAACAAATCTTCATTTTTAAAAAATAAATTTATAAACAAATTTTAGTGGAAATTCCGTTTATTTATATATTCAATTGTGATTATGATGGCTAGCGTTTGATTTGTGTATTTGATAAGGTATTTGCATTTTCAAAAAATCAATTCTGACGTTTGATGATAAATATTTGTTGGCTGACTTTTCAGATATGCTAACACCTGATTATCAGGAAGAATGGATGATTGTTAGTACGATTAGATACTTTTTAAAGTACTGTCTTTGGAATTTAGGATTGCATTTATTTAAATAATTTGTTGGTTAAATACAAACAATTTAGTTTAAAGAACTTTATAAACCAACTATTAGAATATATTTGCTTATCGATTCCAATCGAGTGAAGCATAGATTGGATCACGATTCTCATTCAACTCGCTAGTAACATTTTGATTGATTCGCAATTGAGATGAAATTTCCTGATTTGGTGATTCAGCTCGGAATTGTTCATTCATTTCAGCATTCTGAATTCCAAAACTTTGTTGAATTTTCTTGAGTAGCTTTTTTGAATTGTAGCCAATCAGAATGAAGTTGATTACAAGCAGGATAACGATGAACGTGATAACTGATGGAAATGTAAAATTATTAATTAAAAGTTTTGTAAAGTGTTGTTTAGTATTTACGTGAAGACGTTGAGCTTGAGTTGTTTAGTACATGATCTTTGGACTCGAGATTAATAGAGTTATTAGAATTTTTCTCTTTATCATGAGGATTTTCTGTGCTTTCAGTTACTGTAGGTTGAGTCTTTGAGGGATTGACATTTTTGGATGGCTTGATCGATTGTTGAATTGTTGTTCTAACCGTTGGTTTTGAAGCAATGATTTGCAATCTCGTAATTGAAATTGAGTGT
This sequence comes from Rhizoglyphus robini, assembly GCA_023373905.1. NCBI lineage: Eukaryota > Metazoa > Arthropoda > Arachnida > Sarcoptiformes > Acaridae > Rhizoglyphus > Rhizoglyphus robini. Next base: position 1,326,138 of record JAKIJQ010000020.1, read on the forward strand.
GGACTTGTGAGTGCCTTTGGTTTTAGGGTTGAAGTTAGTCGTGCTGATGTTGAAGTAAAATTTTTCGCGTGCAGTAGTTTTGTAAATTTTGGAATAGACTGAGATGGTGGGTTATGATCTTTTTCGTAAGTTACATTGGATATTCCTATACAATATTTGCATTCAGAATGGGAATACACATTGCCTTCAATTTCATCATGACAAACTTTTTTAAGCAAATATTTTAGATCTGACCAACAATTAATTTTGCATCCAATCCGAACAAAATGGTTGTTGATGCAGTGAATCTTAATTCTATGTTCGCAACATTCCAATTTTTGATTATTGTTGCTTTCGACAAAAGTCACGCAAAGTTGAATGCCAACAAAAATCAAGAACAAATGCATGAAACAATATTTATTCATTTTCAATGGCACTTTAACGAAACACATTACACGAAAAAGTTGTTGTTCGCAAATGCCACAGATTGGGAGTTAATAAAATTAAAATGTAATAATTAATTATTAATCATTATCAAACTTCCTCTTAGTTTATGATTTAGTTGGATATCTTTGCATTTGTGTTTTTGATAAGATATTTTAATTTCCGCAAAGCAATTCTGGTGTTTAGTGATAAAAATTTGTTGGCTGACTTTTGGGATGCTGACAACTACTCATCAAAAAAGATGGATGAGTGTTTGTACAATTAGATACTTTGTGTCTTTAGAATTTAGGATTTCATCTATTTATTTAAATAACCAATTTGTTGATAAAATATACACAATTAAGTTTAAAGAACTTTATCAATTTACTAATAATAATCAAACATCAGAATTTATTTGCTCATCGATTCCAATCGAGTGAAGCATAAATTGGATCGCGATTCTCAAACAACTCGCCATTCACATTTGGATTGATACGCATTTGAGGCGGAATTTGACGATTTGTTGGTCCGGTTTGGATTTGTCCATTCATTTCAGCGTTCTGGTTTTCTAAATTTTGTTGAATTTTTTTGAGAATCTTTTTGGTGTTGTAGCCAATCAGAATGAAGTTGATTACAATCAGGATAACGATAAGAGTGATCACTGATGGAAATGTAAAATTATTAATTATAAGTTGCATAAATAGTTATTTAGTATTTACGTAAAGGCACTGAGTTTGAGTTATTTGGTTCGGGACTTTTAGATTCGGACTGATCAGAGTCATGATTCTTCTCCTCGTTACTATGCTGAAGATTTGGCGTACTTTCGGTTGTTGTAATCGTTGAGGAATGTTCAATTTTTGATGATTGAGTTGTTTTGATTGTTGTCGACTTTGGAGTTGTGGGGGGTTTCGGTTTGGGGGCTGGTGTTGATTTTAAAGTTGTGCTTGTTTTTAGCTTTTGATTAGGAATAGTGGATTTTTCTGAAAATGAAATTGGTTTGTTTGTCTGTATTGGTTGTGAATATACTGAAGAAGACTGGGAAACTGGGTTTAGATAATGGCTCTCATAAATTTGAACGGGTGTTTGTCTACATTTATCACATTCATAAAAATATATTTTTCCATCTAATACTTCATGACAATATTTTTTAACAAAATAGTCTAGATATAACCGAAAATCAATTTTGCATCCAATCCGAACATGTCGTAGATTTACGCAGTGAATCTCAACCAAATAATTGCAACATGGATACGTATAAGTATACTCTTGTGCATTGATGATGATCGAAATTTTCAATCAAAGTTACATAAAGTTGAATGACAATTAAAATCAACAGAAAATGTTTTAAACGGTAATTCATTTTTAATCTCACTTTCAAGGATCACATTACTCGATGTAGTTCACAACTGCTATAAATTGAGTGTTAATAAATTAAATGAGTTAATTTATTATCAATCTTTTTTCAACTTCCTTTTAGTTAAAGATTAAAAGCTTAAAAGTCCCTGTTTTCTCTGATAAGAAATTCAGACAGATGCAACTTTTTACATTCAGGAAATGAAACTTCCTTTAATATTACAAAAATCACCCAAATAACTATTGTTACCGTGTTACACTATAATGTTTCTAAATACACAGCCAGAGCTGATCGGTTTATCGGGACAATCGGGTACTTTGAAGGACATAGCTATTTAGATGATTAAGATTTATTTTATATGAATTTTAATTTAGACAATCAATTTATATTGTCTTTTAAAATGGTTGGATTTAAAACAATAAGAATGGATTCATATAAAATAAATTCGGATACCCAGACACGAATCCGAAAACACTAACTGAAACTGTTAAATAATTTTTATTGAAATTTAATCAATTAATTACAAATTATCATTTCTCTCCATCAAATCCAAATACGAATAAATGGGCTGATCATAGATGTGCACATCATGATTTCTTTCATCAAGCATTTGATTTGTTCCATTCTCATTCTGCGTTCCATTTGTGTTTTTAGACATTTGTTTAATGATTACAAACAGAACCAACAGCAGTAGACATGCAATAAAGATGGTGTTGATTACAGTAATTACTGGTCAAAGTTAACTAATGGTCAAAATTAAAAATATCATTTACATGTTTTGAAAAAAGTAATTCAGTACTTACGTAAAGACGTTGAGCTTGAATTCATTGGTTCGTCAATTTTGGAATCGGATTGATTAGAGTCATGATTATTCTTCTCGTTATAATGTTGAAGTTTTGTTGTGCTTTTAGTTGTTGTATTCTCCGAGAGATAATCGATTTTTGATAATTGAGTTGTTGTTCTTGCTGTTGGGTTTGGAGTTATGGTAGTTTTGGGTTTTGGGACTGAAGATAATTTTAAAGTTGTGTTGTTTTCAGTTTTTGAATAGTATGTGGTTTTTCTGAAATTGAAATGGGTTTGCTTGTCTGCGTTGGTTGTGTAGTTTCTGAAGAAGACTCGGAAACTGGGTTTTGATAATGGCTCTCATTAATTAAAAAGGGTTTTTGTCTCTTACAATGGTCACAGTCATAAAAATACTTTTCGCCAGCAAATACTTCATGACAATATATTTTAAGAAAAGACTGTAGATTTGACCAAAAATTAAAATTGGATCCAATCTGAACAATTCGATGATTGATGCAGTACATCTCAACAAAGTAATTACAACATGGATTCTCTTGCACATGTTGATCCTCATAATTTTCAATTAAATTCACATAAAGTTGAATGACAATTAAAATCACCAGAAAATGCTTTAAACAGTAATTCATTTTCAATCGCACTTTCAAGTATATCAATATCAAGGTGTGGACAAATGCTACAAATTGAGTGTTTAAAATTTTAAATGCAATAATTTATTATCTATTTATTATTCTATTTTTTCCCAACTTCCTTTTAATTAAAGATCTAGTTAATTAGTTGAGGTTTAAAAGATCTAAATGTTAATGTTTAAAAATATCTGTTATTTCTGATTAAAAATTCTAACTAATGCAACTTTGTTACATTCCGGAAATGAAATTTCGAACCAACATTAGATAGAAATAAATTACAATCAACAATCTAAAGTCCCATAAATTGAATCTCGATTCTCATAAAGTTCAGGATGTAGAGTTTGAAGAATCGACGTTGGCTCAGTTTGGTCTGGAAGTTGAGATAAATCGGGAGATTCGTCTGAAATTTGTGACAAGTTTGATTCACTTTCTGGAGTGCTTACATTTTGGTGGATTGCTTTCATGATAAATTTTGTATTGAAAGCAATTAAAATTCCGTTAACCAGGGTTACTAGTACGATGCAAATTATTACTTTAGAAAGTGACAAAAATTAAAATAAGTTAATACATATTCTTTGAAAATTTGCGTACTTACTCCATTTTATCGATTTGGTGTTTGATTCTTTAGTTGACTCCGCAATTGTAGATTGATTTTGAGAAATGGTTTGATTTGGTCTCGAAATTTGTGGAAATTCAATTTCATTAAAATCAGATTCCATCATCACACGAGGTTTAAAACCAGGTTCAATACAAATTGAATGAAACCGACAGTCCTCTTCATAGAATTCTTCATTTCCATCTGGACAATATTCTGTTATCCAATGTTTCAATTTTCGATGATTTGGAGTGCAATTAGTGAGACATGCAATCCAAGCTTTGTGATTGCTCGTGCAATGAATTTCAATGTAATCCTTGCAGCATTTTTCATTTTGCTCGGTTGAAATTTCTAGAAATTGAGCAAAACTAATCAAAATTAACAAAACTTGAACTACAATATTCATTTTGGAAAATTTTGACATTTCCTAAAATAAATTTGAATTGAATATAAATTATTAACAAAATGAAATATTATCTAAGCAGAAATTTTTCAAATCCGTTTATTTAATGATTTTTAATACCAAATCTGAGATAACAGTGAATCAATGATATGAAATTTTGCTCTTAGGAAATGAAATTTCCTTTTCAACAATCTTAAAAAAGAATCGCAAGTGTATTGGAACTCCACCAGAATCAATGGTGTCAGTTCAATTAATTACAACGCACCATCTCTCTCCAACAAATCCAAGTACGAATAAATGGGCTGGTCATAAATGTTTTCGTTGTCCTGTTGCTGTAGATTTTGAACATTCTGAGTTCCATTTGAATTATTCTTAGACATTTGTTTCATAATGACAAACAAAATTAGCAACAGAAAACAGACCATAAAGAGAGAATTGCCCACAATTACTAAACAAATTCAAATTAAATAATTGATTATGATAGGAATAATTTACCCCAAATTAATGTGTTGAATGAGGTTGGCGATGGTTCAGTCATAGATTTGGATTTAATCACGGATTTTCTTAGTACAGTGGCAACTGTAGTTAATTTGTTTGTTGAAATTTGAGAACTTGTACGTTTGCTTGATAATTTTACAGCAGAAGGTATAAGAGTAACAAATATTTTTGATTTTGTACTTGAAGCTTTCTTCATATCGGGAATATTCTGCCGAATGATTTTAGGTTTCAACCCATCAACAAAACACTGATCGCATTCCGAGTAATAAGTTTTGATTTTGATTTCATCTTTACAAAATTCTTCAGTCCAATATTTTTCATCTTGCTTAATTGTCAAACAGTTTAGTTCGCATGCGATTTGAATAATTTTGTTGCTTTTGCAGTGAAGCTCAAGTAGATCTGCACAACAAATGTCTTCAAATTCTTCGTCGTCGTCGTCAGTATCGTCAGGATAATTTTCAGTTGTCGATAAAATATTTTGAATTTCCAAAGAAATCAAAGTCAAAAAGAATAATTGCATAGAAAATTTCATTTTTGAATTTGAAGGGAAATATTGTTTTAATTTGGATTTCTACGTTTTGTCAACTTTTCTGCATATGGTTAGATAACAATTTAAATTTGATATCAATCTATGTGCATTTGGTCTTCCTGGAAATAAAATCTCCTTTCAATATAAGACTATCTGATTTAACAAGTTTGATTAGTGAAGTATGTAAATTTTATTGAATTTAATTTTGTTTATAATTACAAAAATTAGCAATCACCTAAAGTCCCAAAAATTGAGTCTCGATTCTTATAAAGTTCAGGATGAATACGAATGACACATAGATAAGACTTGTGAAGTTGATTTTTTATATGATCGCTAGTAACGACATCTCTGCTGTTTCAAAATTACTACTCTGGCCTCTCCGTTAATATTGGAAATGACTAATAGAATAAACCAGAATCGTCTTGTTGTACCAGCACAGAAATAAGTCTCAGAAAAAAATATTAAAAAATAGATCGAAAGATGTCCACAAAATTGTCAATTGAAAACAGCACCAATTTTTGCAATCTGGTTGAAAGTAAAGTGACGTCGTAATTAAATTCCTCTTTCAGAAAATAGTATTCAGTACAACTCTATAAAATATTAATAGGTTTTCGATTCAGTCTGGATTCAATCGCCGATTTGCTTACTAAAGTGGTCAATGTAGTTAATTTGATTGCTAGAATTAACGAACTTGTTGTACATTTGCTAAATAATTTTACAGCTTTTGAAGGTTTTTATGGTAACAAATATTTTTTATTTTGTACTTGAAGCTTTTTTATCTCATGAAAACTCTGTCGAGTGATTTTAGGTTTCAACCCATCAACAATCTTCCAGAATGTGAAATCTCATATTCGTTATTTGGCAATAAAACAAACTGATTTATATATTTTATTATCAAAGTAAAGTTTTATTTATTTAAAATTGGTTATAATTTACACAAATTAATTATAATTAGAAATCTAAAGTACCATAAATTGAATCTCGATTCTGATATAGTTCAGGATCCAGGACTCGATTACTGGATGGCTGTTCAAAATTTTGGATCAACACTTGAGGTTGATCAGGTATTTGAGTTAACGGTTGATCTGATTGTCCATTTGGCTTTGTCCAATTTCGATTGATTGACTTGAAAATTTTCTTTGAATTGTAAGCAATCAAAATACTGTTGAAAACGATCACAATAATGATGAATGTTGTCACTAAGAATTAACAATTATTATTTAACACTTTTTAATGAAAGAATAAATTTACTTACACAAAGTAAGGTTGGAATTGGAACTTGTATTGATTTCAGGATTCGAATGTGGATTAGAATGAACATCATGTTTTGTGTCAAGTTTCGGATCTTCATTCTTATTAACTTGGGTAGATTTAGGCTCAAAGTTTGCATTTGATTCTGTTGTAGGTTCACTTGACATTGACTTCAGGTTATTTTCTTGAGCTAGAGTAACTTGTGAATCAAATTGAGAATTTGTTTTGGGATTGTTGTTTTGATCAAATTTGAAATTATTTGCTTTGTTGTCATTTAAATTCGGTTTCAGGTAAATGGGTTGAGTTGAATTTTTCATTGGTTGCTCATATTTGCCTGGAATTTGATCTGGATAATCTGATTCTTTTACAATACGAGCATTCAAAAAGTTGATAGTCCAGCAACGGCAATCATCATAATATATCCGAGATCTTTCAATATTTTCTGGACAAAATTCAGTAATCCAATGTTTTAATTGAAAATGATTAGGAGTACAATTAACTTGACAAGCAACCCAAGCCAGTTTGTTATTTAGACAATGAATTTTGATGAAATCATTACAACATTTCTCGCAAACTTCATTAGATATTCTCAGAAATTGTGCAAAACTAATTACAATCATCCAAATGAATATTAAATAAATCTTCATTCTCCAAAACCACCACTCGATCGCCAGATTGAATAACTAAACGAGCAAACACAGTATACTTTGATTTCAGATGGGGAAAATGGCCAAGCTATTGCAGAATTGTCATGATTGTAATGCAATAATAAAATAAAAATCTTTTCTGAAACCCGTTTATTTAAAGATTCATATTCTGATAAGAACGCCTGTTTGAGTTTGATAAGAACTTGAAACATCATTTTACAATTTGATTATTGCTTTCTGGAAATGAAATCTATTTCCTGTAATTTTTCTCATAGAAAATGTCAAACGAAAGGCATCGTGATGAAATAAAATTAAAGATGACAAAATATAATATCCCATTCTATTAAGACAAACTTCAAAAATTCAATGTTTCACATATCGATGATTTGGCGAACAAATAGTGAAATATGCAATTCAAATATTGGTATTTATTTTAGAAAATGTGAATTTCACGAAATAAATCTAAACAGCCATTTTGTGCATCCGTTTATTTAAAGATTTTATGAAGATTACATTCATCAAGGATATGATTTTATTACTCTCAGGAAATGAAATATCCTTATCCGAAATCTCTAAAAAGATATCTCAAATATAGCTTCAAATATTTTTTCTTACTATTCTAGAAAAATTTGTTTTTCATAAATGTTTTCTCTTTCAGCACTAAATCAATTGTGCGAACTTGCCAGCAATTAATTTAACCTTTACCTTGTGCCATTTACTATACGACAGATTCCAAGTGATTCGCACATCAAATGGCCAAAGTGCTCTTTCAGCTAGTCTCAATGGTGTTCTGTCTCTACTTGATCATCTTCCCCATAATGCAATTATTCAGCTTTACAGTACCAGCTCTCGAATCGTCAGCACCAAAAAGTGTTTGGTCACAATCTGGTATTTTGAGTGAATCATTTTTGATGGCACTCCGCTATCGATTGAATCAAATCACTTTCAATTTGACACAAGCGAAACAGTACTGCCTACCAAACACAAGTCTGGCTGCCTGTGAACTTGATTGGCCTAAATTGAGAATGCAAATGGATTCACAAATTAACAACTTAAACATTAGTTTCGTCAATACGGGAAACTCCAGTTACAACAAGTGCTTTATTGCTAAAGAAGATCTCACCTGCTTTGGTCCATTCAACGATACTCACTCCGAAGTGATGCTCAATGTTTTCAATTACTCTTTAGAATTCACAAATGAAGTCAAATTTTATGCTCGATATATTCTAGCACTCGGACCAGAAGACTACATCCTAGGGACTGGGTACAAACCTGAACAGTTCTGCTGGCTTCATTTGATTGATCATAATCGAACATGCAAAGCTTACGAGTCTATGATCACTGGCGATGATTAAAAAGTTTAATTTTAATTTTATTTAAAGATTCGTTATCTGATAAGAAAGTCTGTTTGCTTCTGATTAGAATTTGAATTTTTGATTATTTTCTTCCGGAAACGAAATCACATTGTCAATATCAGTCAATTCCAAATAAATTGATCTTTCGTAAATACTTTCGCTTTCATTTTGTTGTTGTGGATTGGGTGTTTGTGTTGTTTCTCCTTGTTGGATTGGGTTTGCTTTGTTCTGTCTAAGAATTACAATCAAAAAGAAGCAAACAGTCAAGATGGAATTTCCAACAATAACTAAAAGTAAATGTTTAGCATGAACATATTTATGAATTTATGAACAGTTTTATGAATTTTATTTAATCCATAAATCAATTCTTTCTTACCCCAAATGAGAATGTTGTTATTTGAAGTTTTGGATGAATCATTCGTTACTTTTGAATCTGTAGTTGCGAATGTAATTGGGGTTGTTAAGATTGTTTCTGTTGTTTTCGATGAAAGTTGTGGTTGATCGGAAAGCCTTGTTTCGAAAGTTATAGTTGAATTTTCTTGATCATCACTTTCTTCCATAATTTCAGTTGGATTCAGTCCACCTCGGTCATAACAAAAATTACAATGAAATTCTACCCAAATTCCTTTCGTCCCATTTGGACAGTAAATATCAGTCCAATCTTGTGAAGATAATCGAAGAAAACAACTTTTTGGACATGCGATCAAAGCAGTTTGGTTGCTCTTGCAATTGAATTTGACGTAATCATTGCAACAATTGTCAAATTTTGGTTTTTTGGTCAAAAATTCTTGAATCTCAAGTCCAAGACAAATTAACAAGAATAATTTGAAACAAAGTTCCATCTTTGTAAGATGCAAAGTTTGAAATTTAACCAAATCTTAAATTGAATTGAATCAGTAAAATTGTTTTTCCGTTTATTAATTAGACAAATCTGTTCGAAACAGAAAACATGTTTATGAAATTTGTTATTATTTTTGTATTTCATTTGTCAACAACTTTCACTTCCTTTTAATATCATTTGAAATATCGTTGTCTTTCTGTAGAGATTGACAGAAAGTGACAGAATTCATCTCAAATGAAATTAGTTTCTCTTTCCAACAAATCCAAATACGAATAAATTGGCTGTTAATAAATGTTTACGTCACATTTTGCAATCGCTCTTACAATTCCAGTTTAATTTCATTCTTTAACGGATCCAGGCAATATGTGACAACTTTTTAAATGAATTTATTTAAACCGACAATTGACAACTCAATTCCAGCCTTGGAAACTAAAATTCAATTAGACAATTAAATTATTTTCTGAGACACATAATGGGTCAACGTCAAATGTTCAAATGACGTAATTCAAGTTCTTATCAGAAGCAAACAGATTTTTTGTTTCTTAATCTAGCTACGAATCTTTAATTAAACGGATTCTATAAAATATTTTATTTTATTATTGCATTACAATTATACTAGTGATTAATTCTTATTTTAACACATTTTCCCCCATTTCTCCAACTGAATATATTGGATAATGTGTTGGCTTGTTTAGCTATTCATTTTGAGGTGTGAAAATTATTGTTTTTGAAAAATGAAGATTTCGTTGAAATTAATTTGGTCAATTGAAATTTTTTGTGCATTATTCATGGGAACATCTACCAAAAATGGCAATTACAAAGAATTCTGTAAAGATATAGTCAAAATTGATTGCATAAAGAACCAACCGGCTTGGATTGCATGTCAAACTAATTGTACTCCTGCAGGACATGTTCATGCTCTCACAAAATATTGGATCAATAAATTTTGTCCTGAAAATATTGAAAGTTCTCGGATATATTATGATGGTTGCAATTGGTGGAATAACACTATTTTAGCCCGTGTTATAAAAGAATCGGAAGTTTTGGAAATTGAGCTTCACAATAAATTGGAAAATTCAAGTCAAAAGCAAGACAAACCTGAACCTAAACCAAATTTAATTTCAACCATTGAATTTACCTCAAATACTGTATCAAGCCAAACAAACAAGCCAATTGCAACAAAATCAATATTTACTACTCAAAACTCAATAACACTTACAAACAAAAATATATCAACCAACGAATCAATCCTTATCTCAAATAATTCTCTAATTTTAGGTAATTATTATTCATTTTTAAATAACATTGATTAAAATTTGTGATTTCAGTAATCAACACCATCTTTATGGCGTGTATACTGCTGTTGGTTCTGTTTTTAATCTTCAAACAAATGTCCAAGAACAACACAAATGGGATGCAGAATGAAAATGAATCAAATCAACAGCCAAATGAAAGTATCCAAATTTATGATCAGTCCATTTATTCGGATTCAGATTTGTTGGAGAAAAATGATAATTTGTAATTAATGGATTAATTTACAATAAAAATTAACCCATTCTCAGTTGTAGTTATTTTATTTTAATGATATAATTTCAAATTTAATACAAATCAAAATCTCGATCTTTTAGATCTTTATACGAAAAAACGGACTTCTCGAGAGTGTTGTTGTTGCCATTTTGGTCATTAGTTGATCGATTATTTTTGGTTTGAGTTGCATTTCTTATTTTCCTGAAAAATTGTTTCCGAAAAATAACTAGCATCAACAGCACAATAAATGTTACCAATATTGAAGTCAACACAAACACTGAAATTGTAAAAAAAATATTTAATATACAATTAAAAAATATTAATTCAAAATGAATAAATGCATAAATACCCAAATTGTAGTCAAAAGATGAAGATTCGTCTAAATTTGAATTTGTTGTACTTGAATTGGTCGAATTCAATAGCAACTGTTTGGTGGTAGTAACATTAGGCTCAATTTGACCAAAATCAGATTCACCAAAATTGCGAGGATATGTCACATTCTTAAAGCAATTGCAACCAAGATACACAACATCACCCTGCGTTCCATTTGGACAAAAGTGATTTGTCCAATTTGTTTGCAAATAATTTGAAGCAAGACAATTTTCCTTACAAGCAATCAGAGCAGCCTGACCACTGGTGCACTTGAGTTTGATGTAATCGTTGCAACATTCTTGTTTGGGGGATTTCTCATTTGAAATTGCATTCAAATAAAGTAAAACTAAGTACAAAATTGCAAATTGAATATTCATTTTTAAATCGAATATTTAAATATTGAAATGTAAATTAAACTGAAAGCTTTGTTTGAACAAAATGTCATTATTTTAAAATCCGTTCACAATATGATAAAATCTAATTTTAAGGAAATGAAATTTGCGCCAATATCCTGAAAAATGAATTATTTGTTTGACAACACAAGATTTCTTATTTTTTTAATATTTGAAATTTATATTTTCAAGTTGAATATTTAAATTGCCCGCCAAATTGAACCGATATTTCTACCCTCGCGTGCGAATAGTGTGGAAATAGCACTGCCCTCCGTGCGGTGTCACCGCAAAGGCAGACACACATTTCGTCATCGGCGTCCAACCCTGATGACAACAATACGCGGGAATATTCTTTCAACGACCGCTGTAATTCCTCGTCATTGTCCGTAAAATCATCGCGAATATATATCATCACGCCCGGAATATTCTCGCATATAAAATTGGTAAAACATATTAAAACATTAGTCGTGTCGATTAATATCTTCCCCTTTGCAGGTGTCATATTTTCTCGTATGTCTTTAGAATATGTGTCCAAATGGATCACCACGGCCTCTCACCCCCTGAGGAACGGTCCCAGTCCATCCAGCCTATCTACTCGTTATCTTCAATTTTATGTTTTTATAATACATTCTTTTGGCCGACAGTAAGGCTGTGTGCCATTTCTCCAGCCTTTGTCTAGTACGTGAAATTTATTTTTATTTTTGTATTAATATTTTTTTAATGTAGGCGAAGACACTATCCGTTTAATAGGACATTTGTTGAAGAAGGATTCCTCATCCCGCTGATGAAATATTAGTTCCCGAAGGTTTTATTCTGCTTGTGTTTCGATAGCATTCAGACGGTATTTAATTATTAAATATTAAAAATATTAAATTAACGAATTTCATATTATTAGATTTTTGTCCGATAAGATAAGCCCGTTTTGCACAACCAGCCAACCATGCAGTGCACATCAGATCAACCACAACAAAGGCACACAACAACACCCGTATTTTATCCTCGATTACTATGTTCTGAATTGTCCGCCGGACTGGCTTCCTTATGAATTTCTTCTTCATCGTCCGAATGTCTGCCGAGTATTGTGCGCAATAATCCGAACTCCTGACGGACGAAAGCCAACAAACTTATTATCGCTGTACCGAAACGACTAAAGGGAAACAGCCCGCAGTTTTAGCAATTTAGACAGAGCCACTGTATTTACCGAAGATGTTTGAAGACCCGAATTTACTGCCGAACTGTATTTTGTCTATTATTGAGCATGGCTAGCAATGTTCAGACTATAATTCTGTGCCGAAATCGCAGAATATTTTAATTTTGAAATTACCACAAATCCGGGCACGAACGTAAAAGGTAATTTTTGTATTAAATATTTGCGAATAGTGATTAATATATTTTTTATTAATTTAGATTCGCCTTGCGTGACAATTCTGTGCAGAAGATTAATTCGGCTGTGAGGTTTGCATTAGACAATGTATGAAACTACTGTCCGAATTTGGCAAATACGTCTGCCGTGGATTTTTAGGTCAGACCAGTGCGTTACTGTAACACCTTTACATCTTGTTCCACCATCAGGTGAGAACATTAATTTGTTCTTTTCGTATTTAAGATATTATTATTTTACAGATACCTCAAAATAAATTGCTATTTGAAATTATCAATTACCGAAAGATCTAATTGCCTCCACCCTCAAGGTCTATTTAAAGAAATTCGAGGTTTATCTACTGATGCGGCCACATTATGTTGGAGGTTCTCAGGTTCTTCAACATCATCTCTGAAGCCATCGTCCATCAATTCGACATAAATAAAGATCACCGTAAATCTGTTCGGTGGTCTTCCGTCTATTTGCCGAACAACCTGCCAACTGTTGCAAATATAATTGGGCCAGACCATACAGTTTGCAATGGTGGTCTTCTGTATCTTAATAGGCCAAATTAGCGGCTAAATATGATCGATGTTGCTCAGAATGCCCAACATTACCCTGCCTGATGTCATGTCACCATGTTGATGTACTAGAAGCGAATATGTTGGATTTTGTAGACATTTCCAGAACTGCTTTGTCGGGGTGGTATTGTTGGACATTTCCACCGAGATTGCATTGTAAGTATCGCCCTCAAAGATTGCAACAAGTTTAATGGTCTTTTGTTTATAGGACAAAGTTGAAGCTATTTAGGAGTGTGTTCCAAATTGGACAACCGGTATTTATTTTTCCGTATCATTTCAGTAGAGCCTAATTTGATGTTGATACACTACTTGGATATTTGGCCAACTAAAAAAAGTACATCAACTTCAATTTCGAATATACCTCAATCGGCCAGTTCTATTGCCTTCGGTCCAATTGGTCTAATATTGGCTGTAGATAATATTGTATTGTCTTGCTTGCCATATCGCACTTGATAATACTGAAGTAACCAGAAAATAAATCTGTCAGGTACGGAATATATTGTCTCTTGTTTGTGATTGATTTGTTTTATATTTTTCTGTATATTTAGATATAACTATCTTGTTGTATAATTTGATTCTGAGGTATATACCAAATATTTCACTACACTAAAGGTAACTTTTGGATTTATTGATGTTTTGGCTCAATGTTAATTACTTTTAATTGCTCTTACAGAATTTACTTTGACTCTTTTCTACTATTTCTTCGTTATCATTTACTTCTTTTTTTGTCGAGACGCGCCACAATTCTTATAAAGTCCACAGTTGTGGACAACTTTTAATCAAAACTTATTTTGACTATTCTTAAGCACCGCTTGCAATCTCTCGCCTGTTTGCGGATCAACCTGCCCGACTAATGTCAATGTGCTATTGAAAGTGGAACCCTACACTGTAGGGCCTACAGTAACAGTCTTCAGAGTCTCTTCATTATCACATTTCTTGCCCTCACCGTATCCACAAATGATCAACAGTGCTTTGAACATCTTATTCTGGTACATAGAGAAACCAGAGTTGGCTACAAGACCTCGATCATCACATTTCTTGCCCCATGGTCAAATTACAGGCACCGAATAAATGATCGACATTGTTAAGAAGCACATCATTACCCTGCCTTATATTGCGTTACCATGATGTTCTCAATGTTGGACTTTGTGGACACGGTTGGGACATTGTCGGCCCGGTAGTATTGAACATTGTCACAAAGAATTTTGGTTCGAGATTGCAGTAAGTATCGCTCTCAAATATGACAATTTCAATGGTTTTTATATTTTGTTTATAGGACAAAGGAAAAGCAATTTAGGAGTGTGTCCCAAATTGTTCAACCGTTATCTGTTGTTCAGAAGAGCCTTATTTAATGTGAATGTTTTGATATTCGACAATCAAAAGTACATTCAATTCGCATTCCGAATCTACTTCAATCGGCCACTACTATTGCCTTCGTTCCAATTGGTACCATTTTCGCGTGCTGTAGCTAATATTGTCTTCCTTGCAATATCTGCTGAAATGACTCGAAAATAAGTTTGTTAGGCATGGAATATATTCTCTCTTGTCTGCCATTGATTTTGTTTTATCCTTTTTACATTTAGGCGCGAATATATTGTGTTAATTTGATCCCGAGGATATTTTACTACACTGAGGGTAACGTTTGATTTGTCGATGCTTTGACTAAATGTTAATGTCTTGTAATTGCCTCTACAGAATTGCTTTAACTCTTCTCGGCTATTTCTTCGTTAACAATTGTCGTTCACTTACTTTTGGAGTTTTGCCATCGTTCTCGCCATGCGTTACGAATTTTTAAAGTCCAGAGTTTTAGCAATTTGGACAGAACCCTTGTGAACCATATCTGATTTATATGAAGATCCGAAAGCTCTTGTTATTACCGACTCTCAAAATATATTTTGTCTATTCTTGAGTTCGACTGGCGATGATTCAGTACAGAAAGCATACCAAACTTCCATTTTTAAATCCCCTTGAACTTTCACGTTGACAAAAGGTAATGTTTTGAATTAGATATTTGAGATTATAATGATTAATATTTTTTAAAAATTAATTTAGATTCACCTAACGTAACGTACAATTCTGTACAGAAGATGAAGCAAGCTATTGAGTTTCCACTGGTCAATTTGCAACTGCAATCCCAATTTTACGAATGCATCTGATGTTGCGTTTTCATTTGTACATGTGTATTTGGGTCACTATTTTTGGAATTATTTTGGTATGTTGTGATTGATTTGTTTTATTCTTTTTGTATACTTAGGTATTGACTATCTTGTTGTCTTCATTGATTCGATTCAGAGGATATTTGGCTCAACACTAAGGGTAACTTTTTGATTTAATTTGATATTTTGGCTTAATGTTGATTTATTTTAATTACTTTCACAGAATTGCGTTGACTCTTCTCGAGGGCATTATCATGCTGTACGCCAGTACTTCAACATCTTTCTTCATATCTAATCTGTCCGACTAATGTGAATGTACAATTGAAGATGGGCCCTGTTGCACAGCCTGAAAATGGTGGCCTACGTAATGCCCCGTGTGTCATGATTAATCTAAATTGCATGCTCCACATAGATGATCGACGTCGCTCAAAGGATCAACATTATCCTGTCGGATAGCGTCATCTTAAGATGAAGCAATTGCTGATGTTCTCAATGCCAATATGTTTGACTTTGTGGACACTGTCAGGACTGCTTTTCTTGTACATTGACACCAAAATTGCATATTGTAAGTATCTCTCTAAATAATTACGACAATTGTTTAATGACTTTTGGTATTATCTTGTTCATAGGTTGTCAAAGGTTGAAGCTATTTTGTAGTGTATAATCTGTAATTGACTAACCGTTAATCTCTCCGTTTGGGTTGACTTTGACCTTACGTGTAATACATAGCGCCTATATTCTTTATTACTTCTCAAGCAAAAGCACATCAACTATCTCTAATCTATCTAAATTGGCATTCACTATTGCAGTCGGTCCAATTGGTCCACCATTTCATGCGTATCTGCCAATGCCTTATCGCATATCGTACCTGAAACTACTGATGGGGCCAGAAGATATCAGTCTGTCAGGTAAGGAATATTTTATTGGTTGTTGTCCTATGATTGATTTGTTTTGTCCTTTATAGATATGACTATCGTTTGTTAAATTGATTTGATCCAGAGGATATTTTGAGGACTACATTGAGGGTAACTTTTGATTTGTTGATGTTCTGGTTCAATGTTAATATTAATATTTGTTTGCTTCCACAGAATTGCTATGACCCTTCTCGACCATTTATTCGTTATCTTTGACTTACTTTTCTGGTTTGGTTCTATTGAGAAGTGTCTCTAGTCCTATATTATCGATTATATCATACCTTTCGCACTTATTGGGCCCAGCCCAGCCCCACGAACCAATTTATTTGTCGATGTCAATGGCCTGGTGGTGTTATATGATGCAAACTATAACAGGAGGAGTTGATTCGAATGAACATTACCTTTTCCTGCCTTTTGGGAACCGCTTTTCGGGTATCATCTGTCATCTGGTTGACCCACATCAACGGACTTGAGGGACGTGATGACCTTTTGAAGCCTTTTTCGATGAACATCAAACCCGAAAGTGACATAACTCAACATATGAGATGCACAATAGGTCATCAATAACTAGGTCCATCTTCAAGGATGTTCATTATCCTGGTTTCCCATTAATGAGACGATATCTATGGATTCTTATGTTACTACATCAGTAATGCTCTGTTTATATTAGATAATGCTAATTGATCACTCTGGGAAGCATCCCATTGTATAGCGGATACTTTTATTGTATAATTAAAACCTTATTCACTAATTATCATCTAATATTTCTTTGGATTTGAGCGTTTCTTTGGAAATTGTCTACGTAATGCTGCGTCATTATTGGGTCGCTAGTTAAGGAAACATTGAAATAGAACCAAAAAGTGCTGAATCACATCTGATTCCTCACGACGCATGCTCAGTTGGACTATTCGTGCAGTGATCTAAGATAATTTATGCAATGTCACGCAATGGTGCCCGATTCCTTCCATAAGGGACGAGCATGACAATTCTGTTCTACTGGATTATCTCAATAATTTTGATCTGATAATTATGGACACTTGGATTTTCGGAATCTACAGGTTCGTTTTAGTCGGTGGACATGTCTGGTTCGAATTATCCGGTCCATTCCGAGTAGTTATTCGTGTAGAACCGAGGTGGAGGTGGCGGTGGCGCTAGTGATGCGTTGATTCGTGTCTGTCTGTCCGTCCAAGCACCATCCCCCTATAAATAGCCTCGCTTGCGGTCTGGTGGAAGTCACTAGCGAGAAGACCTTTGAACAAGAAGCAACAACCTCTCTTGTCTCTCTGCCCTCTTCAACAACTACGACTCAACCGATTTCTTTCAAGCAAGTCTCAACAGACTCCTCTTCCGACAACTTTTCAAGTTGGTCCTTTCTTTCCCGATTTCATTCCAAGCATGGGTGATTATCGTAAGTATCCTCTTTCTCCCTTAACCCAAGCCTTCACCCTTGCCCTATACCCGTTCCCTGCTTAGTGTCCGGTCAGTCTCGGACTGTTCCCCTCTCCCTCCCCTAACCCTTAGTTTTTGTTTCTAAATGCCGTTTCTACTTTCTAATTCTCGTTTCTTTTTCTCCTTTACAGGCGGACGTGGCCGAGGGGGATTCGGCGGTGAACGCGGGGGTTACGGTGGCGGCGACCGTGGTCGTGGCGGATATGGAGGCGGCGGCGGTGACCGCGGCGGCTTTGGTGGCGGAGACCGAGGCGGATACGGCGGTGGAGGCCGTGGGGGCTTCGGTGGTGGCGATCGCGGTGGCTACCAAGGCCGTGGCGGATTCGGAGGTGGTGACCGAGGCGGCCGTGGCGGTTTTGGTGACCGAGGTGGTGGACGCGGTGGCTACAGCGGAGGATTCTCCCCAAACGTTACCATGCCCGCAACTTCGAAGCACCAAATCCTGGTACAGCAACCACTTGCCCATGGCAGTGAAGGTCGTCCTCTGGAGCTCATTTCGAACTTCTACAAGTTCACCACCTCTGATGTGACCGTCTTCCATTATGACGTCGATATCAAGAAAGAAAAGCGAAATGGCAATGATAACGGCAACAACGGCGCCGGCCAGCAGCCCAAGTCTGGCGAACAGAAACCTGCTTCCCCCAGCGGTTCTTCTCACTCATCGGACACTGGCTCTGATGAAGTTTCCACCAACTTGGAGCGATTTATCAAAAAGTTCTCCCCGCTCATATTGAAGGGATTCATGGACAAGCAGAAAGCGATGTTTGATAACGTCAAGTGGGTCTTCGATGGTTTCAAGAACGTCTACACCATCAAGATGCTCGACTTCGGCAGCCAGCGAGATTTCACCGACAAGGTGACAATCGAAGTCGACGGTCGGCCTTCTGACTTTATCGTCAAGCTCAAAATGGTGGAACGTGTGATGGTTAACGAGGTGCTCGACTTTTATAGCGGCAAGAAGAAGGACCTCTCCGAACGAACCGTCTCTACCTACGAGATCGTGTTCCGCTTCATCATGGGCCACAAGTACGAGACGTTCCAGCGCAAATTCTTCGACCTCGATACCACCCACTCCTCGCCGAAGGTGCAGCTGGCCGAGTTTGTGCAGGGCTTTACCAGTGCCGTGCGTATGACCGAGTTTGGTCTTGCCCTGAACCTGCATCTGAAGACTTCATGCATCATCAACAGAAACATCACCAAATTGCCCGATTTGGCCAGGTTGGTCGGCAACATTCAGTAAGTTACTCTCTCACTCTTCTATGTCTTATTCGCTAACACTTCCCCCTCTAGACCCAACACTCGTCCCACCCGAAACCAGATCGTGGACGTTAACAAGTTCATCCGCCATCTGAAGATGTTCACCGAACATTCCAATAAGAAGCTCACCTACACCATGGATGGTCTCATCGACAAGTATCCCTCTGACATGTCCTTCACCAACCGAGAGGGTCAACTGGTCACCATCGAGGACTATTTCGACAAGGAGTACAAGTTGAAGCTTCAGAAGTTACCATTGGTGAAGACGACTGGCAAGCAGGCTCGCTACATCCCAATGGAACTGTGCTCTTTGACCGAAAATCAGTTCCTGTCAAATATGAAAATTAATCCCACCATTCAGCGTGAGCTGCTTCTCAAGTCCACCAATACTCCGAACGTTTACTTCAACAAGTTGGACGCTATCGTGAAGAAAGTGGGAGAAGCCGAGCCGGAGTTGCAGCAGCAGTTTGGCATTCAGCTTGACACCAAGCCAGTTTCCTTCACTGGTCGCGTCCTTCAGGCTCCTCGCCAACAGTGTGGCACTGGTCGTGACAAGTTCTTCAGTGTCCGCGAAACTCCCAAGCGATGGGCCGTGTTCTGTTTTGACCAGCAAATCGAACAGGAACAGCTGACTGCCTTTGTCCATCAGATGATGGAACGGGCCCGGTTTTATGGTCTCAACTTCGAGAAGCCAAACCCGATTGCTAAGGTTGGCGTGACTGACGCAAACTCTATCGCCAACGCCTTTTTCAATCTCGTCAAAAAAACTCAGGCTCAATTCATCTTTGTGGGCATTCCCGGCCGTGAGTTAACCCCGTTCCTTAACCAATGCTTAGCCTAACTAATATATTGCTTTATCCTCTAGGCCATGCTACGATCCCACCGGCTCACATGTATGGCCTCGTGAAGTACAACTGTGATCAGAAGTTTGGAATTGTGTCGCAATGCTTCAACGTGGACAAATTGCTCCAAACTCCTGGTGGATACTTCGACAACTTCCTGCTGAAGGTGAACGGCAAAATCGGTGGCCTGAACGCGGTGATTGATTCCAACACGATCAAGAGCCTTGCTTTTGACATGTCGCGGACTATGCTGATGGGGATCGATGTGAACCATCCCTCCGAGACGGAACGCCTGACCTCGTCGGTGGCCGCTGCCGTTGGTTCGCTTGACGCAATGTACTCCTCCTACACTGCCTCCATCCGAGTGCAGAAGAAGGAGAAAGATGAGATCATCAAGCAGCTCGACCACATGGTGTATGAACTGTTGGACGAGTACGCGAAACAAAACCACAAGCACCCCGAGAACCTGATCATCTTCCGAGATGGTGTCTCCGAGGGTATGTTTGAAAAAGTCAAGAAGACCGAACTCCCCCTGATTCAGGCCGGCATCAACAAGACGGGCAAGCCGATGAAGATCACTCTCATCGTGACACAGAAGCACCACAACACCCGCTTCGCCTTGACCCAGGTTAACGAGACTGGACGGAAGCCTACTTGGAATGTGCCCAGTGGCACCGTGGTCGACAACACCATCGTCGAGCCACTGCACAAGATGTTCTATCTCAACAGTCATTTCTCCCCTCTCGTAAGTTCATCTTCGGTGGTTATTCTCTTTGTCTAATGCTCTCTCTTTCCCATACTCTCTAGGGCACTTCCCGTCCCACTAAGTATGTGATCCTGCGTGACGATCTCAAAATGAGCGCCGACCAGGTGCAGAAGATGTGTTTCCTGGTGTGCTACAACTCGATCCGCACCCGTGGTGTGCTCGCCATCCCAACCCCGGTGCGCTATGCCGATCTTTGCGCCTATCGTTCCAAGTTGCATGTTGAAGCCCAGCGCGACATGGTGGACGTTGTGGCCAAAGACAAGTCCAAGATCGAGGACATCGAGTTGGAGATCATCAAGCGCCTCAATGAAATGGTCAAGGTGAAGGATGAGTTGAAGAACCGACTCTACTACTGTTGAAGGGCGCATGAGACGAGACAATTACACAGGTGACCAGTGACCACTTTCTTTCTATTTCCTATTCCTTTCTTTATTATTAGCTACAACACAGGCTCTATCTCTTCTCGCTATTCGCTTTCTCTATCCTTTCATTTATAGGTCACCTGTTTCATTTCATTATTATTACACATACATTTATATATTTAGATTTACACATACAGACACGCACTTCTTTATATTTAGTTGACATTTTCTCTTTCGATTCACATTTAATATTTCGACTAGTTCAGTCTATAGACTCACACATTTTTATTATGATCGATCATAACATTCAACACATTTTCTTTTTCTTTCGATATATAATGCCACTATTAATGGATGATTACACACATACACACACACATTTATATTTAACATTACATTTATTATATAATTTCTTTTAATAATAATAATAATAAAAGTATTATAACATATTCCATTGTCTTCTTATTTGCTTGTTTTTGATGAGTTGATTTTAACTTAAACGCATTTCTCCTTTGCAAATGTTTAAATGGTTGGTTTGTTGTTTGGTCACAAGATGGCGTCTCTATCGTTTTGTTTACATTCCCTCACACATACCACAGCTTTGTAACGCCCGCACCAACTTGTTCATCTTTTGCCGATTTGGTCATATTTGGCTGGTAAACTCTGGTTTTTGATTTTTCCCGTTCTCTCCCCTCCTGTTTGACAATCAACTTTTACTGTTCTGCTTTTTGGTTTGTTACGTAATGGATCGCAACTATGGCCAACTCAACGTGGTGGGCATTCCTCTCCGAAATGTACCGTTCCCTTCTCCGAGCCGTATGATGGTAATGTCAAAGTATGGTTACTCATGGTTGATCTTCAAACATCCGAACTGATTGCCACTCTGCACATCTCGAGTATGCAACAATAGAATTCAATGCGGGACTTTGTGGACAGCTTTGTTATCATTGATAACTTATCAAGTCCAATTTGAGTGAACTACATTCGATCTTTTTTGCCTCGATCCTCGTATATGTTGGTGGTCCTGATTCGATTCTTATTACTTTGGCCTCTTCGAACCTCGTGAGTTCGCACAAAAATGGAACCGATGATCGTTCTTTGGGTTATTATGATTCTTCTGATGGTGGATTTTAACGGTCGACAAGTCTGACTCTGACTTGTAACAAGTCACTTGTTAGCTCACCTCATGCACCACTGGTTTCTTGAACTTTCTTCCAGTGTTTTTCTTGTGAATTCCACCACCACGTGAAACAACCAATTCGCCCGCTAAGGTCGATGGCATATATCCTATCATTCAAATTGCCTATCCTCACTGTCCACCCGGAATGTCCGTCCTTCCGAATTGGTTCCTCAATTTTGCACGCAAATCGAGTTGAAATCACTTTAGGAAATACTGGTTTCGAGCACTTCTGTCTTTGGTCTTTTTGCTCGTGATGGTGGTCAATAACCAACTTTAGTCGCTATCGGTGGTGGTATCGTGTACCACCAACGATTTCTTCACTCTCGCTTTTTGGCTTCCACACTCCAACTACCTAGAAAATCAAGATATTCGTTTTTATTTATCAAAATTGCGTTATCAATGAGCCATTCTGCTGAATTAAATATTTTAATCAGTAATGATGGTTGTGATGATTCGTGAAATCTCCCAGTCCGGTTGAAAGTGTCTGTCCACTACTGTCTATGCGATGAACTCGTTCGTTCCGCAAACAAATGACTGTGTTTACTTCACGCTTATGCATAGCATTCTAGAGACTCTAACCTAGAGTGATTGCTTTTATCGGTAATAAGTCTAATCGATTTACCTTCTTTCTCTAACTCGCTCTTGTACTTTGTCCTTTTTAGGTAATGTTCTTTAGTCTTACCGAAGTTCTCTGTGTTTTTGCTGGCCTGCACCAAACCGTTTGCCTTATAACCAAGTTAAACCAACCAATATTCCACACTGGCAAGGCATCATTTTCTAACTGTTCAACTTTAACGAACCCGAACCGGACTAGCCAGCAGTTTCAAAATTGTTTTTTAACCCGACTGATGCATTGATATGAGTGCGAATATGTTCACGAGCAACTTTATCAGCCAGTCTGTACCTGGCTCATTTTTTACCCTGTTATTTCTCCAGCAACCTCTACAAAAGGAAACCTCTCTTCGTCCTCCGGACTTAACTTTCCACCATCGAATACATTGCCACCAAATGGCCCCAATCAGCCAAAGCAACTTCATGCCAACACAATCAGTCTGAAACCGAAAGTCGACAACCTCTTTGATCTCGGAAACTCCATTGTTGGAACCAGCCACAAGTCTGGGAATACTGTCCGCAGGTACAACCACCCACTACTGATTATTTGTGTACAAATATTTCTTCATCTCGGGCCCCGAAATTGACCACTACAATTCTGCCAGTGACCAGCCTTGGCAACCGTTTGTCTTATTGGAATTTTCTGGCCTAACAAACTGAACAGGAATAACCCTAATCTAGTAATTTAAAAACTTGTTGGTCAGATCTGATCTAGTCGACTAGGGATCTCCATTCTATAGAATATAGAATATAACTTTATAACGAATGTGTCCACTAGATTACGCTTTGGAATGTGCTCTTCTCCCTTTACTTGATTTTAAAATTCGTTTACAACATCTGCGATTAAATCTAAAATATTATTTTTAGGAAATGAAATCTGTTGGAGCAAACAGGTCTTGTGGAAGTCCAAAGGGTGACTCGTCCACAAGAGTAGGGCACAGGTCTTCGGGGAGTACAAGCGATTAACTCAGCCACAAGAGCAAACAAGGAGGCACACGAGAAAGTAAAAGGTTCTTTATTAGAGAACAAGAACTAAATCAGTACAACTTAGTGTTGAACGGAGTCACTTAGGATACCACGAAGAATCTTCTAGAAGGAATCCACCACACAGTCTTTATGATGTCCACCACAGGTCAGAGTTCACAAAGCAATGACCACCACGAAGAGATGTTGGCACCAAAGGTCAATAGCACGAAGAATGACCACCACACAGAGAAATCACGAAGAAACGAAAGGTTTATTGTCTTTCGGACCTCGATGTTACACAAACAAGACGAGATAGCAGAATGAGCAGAAAGCAGCTGCTTATATAGTGAATGGAAGGTTCGAGAAGTGTCTGGAAAAATTTCGCTTCTAGATCTTTCTACATGTTTCTACTTTTACAATCTCGAATGTTCTCGATGTTTCTATATATTACAAGTTTGTTCTAAATGTTCTAGATTGTTCTAGACTGTACAGGAAGATTCCAGACAAACCTAATCATATATCTCAACACTTAGGACAGAGCAAAGTGCAGCGATATATGTGCACAGATAGAGTTCTCTGTTGAGACATGTTAGTCGAACATTCGACATTCGAATGGTGACTCAAGGGTCGCACAAATCAACTTGTCCAACAAAATCTTTTGCCAATATCCTGTAAAATGAATCATTTGATTAACATCAAGACTCAACTTTTTAAAAATAATTTATTTTAGAATTTACAATAGAAATCATATTCAAAGTCAAACTTTCAATGGCAAAGTACCGTAGATTGAATCACAATTTTCAAACAGCTCTGGATTGGATCGTTTGTTTACTGCAGATTGTGGTTGAACAGATGATTTAACCATATTTTGACGATGAGGAGGAAAGGTTGTGGGAATTTGTGGTTTAACAAAAGTTTGCACGCGTTTGTTTTGAGTTGATGTTGAATTTGGAATGGCTGGATTCTGACTGAGTGCCTTCACAATTAACTTGTAATTGTAACTAATCAGTACAACGTTTGTTACGATCAGGATTACGATGAAAAATGATACTAAAATCATAAGTCGATAATAAGAAATATTTTACTCAAATAAATCAACGCAATACTTACACCATGCTACCGAACTTGATTTTGAAATTTTCAGTTCTTGATCCGACGATTCATTCACAGGCGAATTTGGGGGAATTGCTGTATCTGATTCCGCGTTCAAATTACCAGTTTGTCCTTGATTTGTGTTCGATCTTCTTTTTGCTGGGGTAGGTGGTTTTTCTAAGTGCTCATTTTTTGAATTTGGTTGATGTGGGGTTTCAGGTGTGGATGGAGTAACTGTATAACCTGGATTCGGTTTTGGATGACTTGGTTGATAAGGCGTTGGATAAAAGTGTTTTTTATCAACATAATCGGATTCCATAATAACTTGCGGTATTATTCCATGTACGAGACAATTTTCACAAGCATAGTACAAAATTCCTCTGGTTCCATATGGACAAAGTCTATAGATCCAATATTTCGGAGTTTTTCCTTTTGGTAGACACTTGTCTCCGCAAGCAATCAAAGCCAGTTTACCATTGCTACAACGAATTTCTAAATAATCTTTGCAACAAGGTTCATAGTAAAACTGTTTATTGGTTACAATGTATTTGAATTGAACACAACACAAAACAAGAAACACGAAAAACTTGAACTTGAAAGAAAACTTCATTTTTGCTAATTCAAACGCACTGAATCTATGCCAAAACTAAATGTCGAATGTCTTCTACTAAAAAATCTGACCAAAAAATAATCTACATAATTTTGCTTTATCCGTTCATTTATTATCTGTTATTTGGCGATAACATTTTTTACTTTGAGGAAATGAAATTGCTTAGATTGTAGATCTCTTTTGTGCTTAGAAAACGAGTCATATGAGAAATTATATCATAATTATAAATTATATCATTCTTTGTTTTTAAAATTTTCTAATAATTCAAAGGAAATAAAAATATTCAAATCAATACGAATTAAAATAGAACAATGTACTTGTGTTAACGGGAATATTATTTTCTTTTTTGAGAATTTTGCTTGGCGCCATACATTTCCTTGTTTGATTATTTTCATTATCAATTTCCTTTTGTGGCATTTCTCAGTGAGCCCACACATTTTGTTGATCGCTCCTAACTCTAAAAATAAATAGTCTGCATTTAAGAATACTAAATCCCTCTTTAATTAAAATTTTCTAATCTCAAATGATGCTGCCAAAATCCAAATAGCAATTCGTGAGTGATTGCTACGACGTAGCTACGTGAATCTCAACTCGATTGCATAAATATTAATCACGATGGTTATCACGAAGAATCGAGTTTGATAATTTAATTGAATTTATATTGTGATGGAACATGAAAATGGGAAATGTCATGACAATTTTGAATGATCTAATCAAAATAGAACAACAACAACAAAAAATACTGAGACTATAATAAATTTTATTTAAACAATTCATAACAAATTCTTTACAGATTATCATCTATTCGCTACGTCAAATCCAAATACGAATAAACTGGCTGATCATAGATGTGATTGTAGAAAGAGTTGATTCAATGATTTTCAGTTTGGCGGTTGACATATCAACCGGGGATTGAAGTTGTAGTGATTGTTGGACTTTGAGTAGTAGGCTCACTCTGTTTGATTGACGACTTTGAAGTTTGGGAATTAGTGAATTCTTTTGGCGTTGAGGGTTCTTTGGATTGCCAAATATGTCTGATGTTTGCATGGTACACAATACAACCTTCACACACATCTTCAAACAAAACTTGACGCGTTCCTTGTGGGCAATAACTTCCAATCAAATAATTAAGAGATTTCCCATTGAAACAGTCATGTAGGCATGCTATTGTAGCATTTTTTGCCACTGTTGCAATGAATTTGGACATAATCATTACAACAAGTCTGAGCCGAAATTTGTTGTAGATTAAGACAACAAAGAGCAATCAAAAACATGAAAAACTTCATTTTTTTTTCTGGTCAATTTCAAAGTTCAACAACCAATGCAAAATGTCAACAAGTAAAAGCTTTCTAATAGAAAACTAATAATACATCCAAATTATATATTGTATTTCGTTATCCGTTTATTTGTTTTCTGACATGTCCATAAGAGTTTTTGTTTGCATTTAGGAAATGAAATCAAAATAAGATTAAATCTATCGAGTGTTATCATTATGCTTTGCAAATCAACGAACCAAATATTGAACAGAATTGTTATTATCAAATTTGAAATGATAATAATAATGATTATTTTTAAGATTATATTATAACCAAAATTATAACAAGAAATTTTCTAATGTCCGTTTTAAGAATTTTGTTTGGCGTCATATGTTTCCTGGTTAGATAGCTCCACTGGTTTCATTTCCTTTAATTTTATTTAATAAAGCTGAATTCGAATATGTTGCTCACTGTCTTTTTTGAATTCACAATTTTTAAACTTTTAATTATGGACAATTCAATGCTCATTCTATTTTTGAATCTGTCGTTTCTGTACGTTGCAGTTGCACAAAAATTTTAATCAAATTCAAAGTCGAGATGATTGTTTTGTGACTCGAAACGAAACTTCTTGGAAATTGGTTTATCATGATGAATTTGAGTTTGATCATTTGAGTGCTTGAGTGCTGAGCACTGCTGACTGGTTGGTCGAACATGAAACTGGGAAATGTCATGGTAAGTGAAAATTGTTTGATAATTTATTTATTTTTAATTATTTTCCAGGCAAATGGATTCGTCAAATTTCGTGCAACACCAAACTGTTCTCCGGTTTCCTGATTCTATTTGCACGTCACGAGCAATACAACGAAGCGAACTACACTGCGGCAATGTTGACTTCCAAGCACGGATTCTCTGAAGGACGTTACGAGATTCGTGCTTCTCAACCCGTGGGTCTGCACATTCGTACCACAATGCACACGGTTAACCCGAAAGAGGCCTACTGGCACGAACTCGGTCAACTTGATATGGCCTCGAACAACAATCAGGAACCGGTGATTCATCATGCTGTTCACTTGTCCAACAGTACTGTGTTAACTCAATATAAAGCTTCAACTATGGATCCACTTGAAACAAATCTACACGATTTTCATTTGTACGGAGCAGAATGGAATCAGACTTCGGTTCGATTCTTCTTTGATTCTCACTACACAGAACCGATTGAATTAACACAGGAACACGGAATATTTCCGGATCAACATTTTTGTATTCAATTAGGCGTTGGTCTCGAGTTTTTCCAACAGAAAACACCAGAACAATTCGAACGACTTCAATGGAAATGTCCGGCGTTGGTGATTGACTACATTCGAGTGTATGAACGAGTTGTAAATACAACAGAATATTCAAAAGAATGCAACGATCTTTTACACAATTCAGACGAGCAGGCTCTTCAGAAGATATGCGACCAAGTTATGGAAGGAATTGTTATTGATACCAAAAATAATCAAACAACAAATCAAATTGATGACAAATTGAGTAATTCAAAAATAAATTCAAGTAAGTTTGTTGTTTTGAATTTAAATGAATATTAAATTATTTTTCAAATAGCGATAATTTTAGTCACCATCTTCTTCGCTGCCTTCATCTTCTTGGTCGGGTTTCTAATAATTCAACTAAGAAAAATTAACAAGAAAATTGATTTAAGCAATTTCAACCAATCGAGCCAGAATTACAGTGTTGCTACTGGTGGTAGAGATTCCACAGAACTGTATTATGAAATTTCATATCCTGGTACCAATGAGGATGAGCGAAATGTACAACAAATGAAGGTTTCTGCTGAATATTTGTGTATTGATAGTTGATTTGACAAAAATAATAAGATATTTGACTGTTGGCTAATTTTAAATGTAAAGACAATTTCCATATATTTCCACAATAAACATCATACCAAATAGGGGCCATATAGACAACTCCTGTTCCACCATGTAGCAGAATAAGATGTTCAAAGCCATGTTGACCACTTGTGGATAGTGTGGAGGCAAGAAATACGAGGATCGAGGCCATATAGACAACTCCTGTTCCACCATGTAGCAGAATAAGATGTTCAAAGCCATGTTGACCACTTGTGGATAGTGTGGAGGCAAGAAATACGAAGATCGAGCCATTGTAGGCAACTCCTGTTCCACCATGTAGCAGAATAAGATGTTCAAAGCCATGTTGACCACTTGTGGATAGTGTGGAGGCAAGAAATACGAAGATCGAGCCATTGTAGGCAACTCCTGTTCCACCATGTAGCAGAATAAGATGTTCAAAGCCATGTTGACCACTTGTGGATAGTGTGGAGGCAAGAAATACGAAGATCGAGCCATTGTAGGCAACTCCTGTTCCACCATGTAGCAGAATAAGATGTTCAAAGCCATGTTGACCACTTGTGAATACTGTGAGGAACAGAGAATACGACTATCCTCTCGTTAGCATCGAGGTAGTTGTTGTTCCATTATTTACATCAAGAATCGACATCATCGGAAGGTTAATCACTAAATAAAAGAAGAAAATTCGATTTAGAAAGTAATCAAAAATGCTAAACAAAATTACCACGAACACTTGAAAATCAAAATACAGGAGTATAATAGAAGTAGTACCAAATAGTGAAATCAGATGACATAAAAAAGTCACGTGACGATTTGGTTGATCACAACAACAACACAACTGTTGATAATAATAAGGGAGCGAGGTGGAGGCGTGCTAGAATGACGCAACCAAGGAGAAAAGCGCGCGCGTTTGGCACCGAGCTGATCACAATGCGCATGCGTCTTGGAGAGCGCTCCTATCTTTCTCATTGTGTATTGCACTCCTCCACTCACCAAATACGTTGTTTGTCTCTGACCGCCGCTCTCATTTCTACTTTCGCTCTCGGTTTGATTCGTTTCTCGTCCTTACTCTCGTCTGGCATTTTACCCGTCTCTGTAACCGAGGCTTTCCATTCCCGATTATTTCTCGGTCATTCTGTCGAGCCCGAAAATCTTTCCCAGCCACATTCTCGTACTTCTATTGCTTTTGACGTAGAAGTACACGAAAATCTATCTCACATTTTGGAGGATTTCTTTCCTTTTACTGTTGGTATTCCAGTACTCAAAATTCCCTTGTATCCCTTCTTTGTGTTGCCTCTTCTTTTGCACAACTCGACAAAGTTGAGGGCCTGGTGGAACTCGTTTCCCTCCTTTTACTGGTCTTCGGACTCTACTTGCCCTCAAATAGTAGAGCGAAGCCAAAGTTGTTCCTTCTACTATTAGCCGAGAGGATCGTCCGCCTTAGTTTGCGTCGATTCTACTACATCTCCCCTAACCCGAAAGTCCTGGTGGTAGTACTCTTACAACTACTTTGGCCCCGTGAGCAGGGGATTCTGTTGAAGCAGTTTCGCAGAATTCCCATGTGGCTAAGTCCCTAGTAGCCTAAGTCATATCAAAACCTTATTTAAATTCTCGAGTAAGTATTTTTTACCTTATCCTAACTTAATTTGACTAATTTTGGTTTTATTTTATTTTTAAAACAGAATTTACCTTTTTGTTGTGAAAATATCAATTCCTTATTTATTCCTATTTGAGGCTCGCTCGATTCTCTGTCCGCGAATACCTTCCACCAAAATACGTCGATAAGATCCAGTGTCTTCGACTGTATATGCCTCAACTTTTCTCTTTAACTTGTAACCTTAACCAAATTCCGACTTTACTTGATAATATTTTAATGTGGCACTCGATTACAACTATATATAATTCTGAATTCTGTGTGCAACTTTGCCGCAAGAAGACGAAAGCATTATATATTGTAAAATCTTCCTATTTATTCTTATTCGTACTCCTCATAAATAGGTGAGTAATATTTTCCCTTAAGCCTAATCTGGTTTTGGATCTTTACTAATTTCCTTTTTTATTTTTTGTTTCAGGATTTGCCCATATTCCTAATGAACCCCCTGTGGATCTTCGGATCCTTACTACTCTGAAGCGACAGAGCTCCCAGAGTTTTCTTTCTCAGCCCATCGGGCTTTATTTGTTTGCGCGTACACCTTTTACTTTTTACCTGAAAACAAACCTGAAATGGGCGACAAGAACCCTCAAAGTAAGATTTTTTGTCCTCTTTATTTTATTTTGTTTTAATGGAATCCCACTTTTTATTTAGTGGAATTCCTTTTATATCTCATATTGTCAAATCAGAATACTAGAATAAAAAGCATTTAATTTTCACATTCTATATAATTCTTCGTATCACTTTTAGGTCTATCTAATAGTAGATGTAGTTTTTGTATCATAGAAACGTCTATTTAGATTTATTCTCTATTTTACTGTATCCCTTATACCTGTACAACAGCAATTCTATTCTGATTTAGCATATTATAGATTTTTTCCCCATTTTATTATGATAGTTGCAGAAAATTTTATCTCATAAATCCACTTATTTTTTTAAACTAATGGTTTATTTATATTTTGCATTACAGAGACCTACTGCAACTCTCACTACAAGTTGAGTTTGCCTGCCACTGGTGATCGTGGCAGCGGTGTTTACGGTACTCGGTTTCTTCGAATTACTCGTGGTCGTGGTTCTGTTGGTCATTCGAATCCTCCCCCTACTACTATCTCTGCTTCTCGTATTGGTGGTTCCCAAAACCGTAATACCCTTTCCACTGGTGGAGATTCTGGATTTGTTTCTCATAGTACTAGTGATGCAATTCGAGGATCACGTAGTTTGCGCACCGTAACCCGAGGAAGAGTCTACCGTGGGACTGGAGTCCGTGGTGGTTCCACTCAAAAGCTTTCAAAGAACGAAGAATCAAATTTTATTTCTCGTGGGAACGGAATGAAAAAATCTGATGATTTCCCCACAACTCGTGCTGTAATTTACCGTGGAACTAGAGGTCGTGGTGGTGGTTCTAGTCGAAACCTTTTGAACGGTGGCAAATCAAATCTCGCGGCGGAACCCTGTAAAGGGTGCAATGGCACTGGAATATGTAGTGCTGGAAGTTCATCTCAAACTGCCTCAAACAATGTTATTTCAAGTAGTATTACCCGTGGTAATGGGATTCGAAGTGGATCTCGTGGTTCCTATTCTACACGCGGTGGTGTCTACCATGGAAGCACTAGTAGAGGAAGAGGAGATTCTACCCAAAACTGGCGTTACCAACCAATTCAACCTTTTTTGCCAAAATCAAAACAAGAATCGTCATTCCTTCCCACTCGTAATAACAACGACAACAACCTCATTGGAAACTACTTCATTCTTCACACCACTGGCTTCCCAATGTATCACTATTCTGTCAAGATTCAATTTTTGAATAAGAACACCAATGGAGAGCCTAAAGATGCACTTCCAGAAGATTGTCGCAAGATTATTCGTTCTAAAATGGATCGAGATTACTCTACTATACCGTATGTACACGATCATGCTAATCTGTACACTGTTTATCGATTGCCGCACCATTTGGTGAATCAAACTATTCGATATGTGATGGATCGGCAGGTCTATTTGATCAAACTGGAAGCGGGAAGTATAGAGTCTAATCGAATTAATCTTGCCGAGGTTAGTCTGTTACTGTCGATGGTAATTGGCGAATTAATAATGATTTATTTTATTTAGGTCAATCGATATTATGCCTCCAAGAAGAACGGCGGTCCGGAATTTCAAGTCTCTAAACAAGTGCTCACTGTGTACAATTTGATTTTCCGCAATCTGTTTGAGCAAAAGTATACGGAATATAGTGGAGGCTATTATGATTTTACTAAAAGAAATGAAAATGTGCAAGTGGAGGAAAAGGGCAAAGTTGGTATGTTTGACCTTGTCTCGGGATTTACTGCCTCGGTTGTTATGACGCAAGATTCTGGTTTGGCACTAAAGTTGGCACTAGGGTCTGCTGCTGCCATTTCATCTAAATTCACTTGCTCCTGTACTAATGATAAGTATATGTATGCAAAGTGTACTCAAACTCTGGATCGCTTTGTACAGGAATTTGTCACGTGCACTGCTGGTGGGGAATCTACGAAGAATGTTCTTGAGCAATTGAGTTCATCACAGGTGCAGAATGTGTCCGAGTTTGTCAAAGACTTGAAGTTTATGACTCGCTACTACAGTCCACATCAACTGTACACTATCAAGAGGGTTACGGCAAAGAAACCCGAACAGTTACGTTATTACTCAAACACAATTGGACGCGAAGCCACCGTTAAGGACTATTATGAAGAAGCGTTTAATTTACGTGTCAAGTCTTACCCGCTTGTTTTTGCGGTCAGGAATAGAGACAATAAAGGTTTGTTTACATTTGTTTTTGATTTATAGTTGTGACACTATCGATCACTAGTTAATCACTTGATAATAGTTATTCTTTACTATCAATAGTATTTCAGGAGATTATCATTATTAGTCTAGTCTAATTCTAATTTGTTATTTCAGAATTGTACATCCCAATGGAACTGTGCCACCTACTCACGGATCAATTTGTACCCGTTTGGGAACTGTCCGATATGAAATGTCTACTTCCAAAAGAATCCCCAAGACTTTCACCCGAAGATTATCTCAAAAAGGTGGTTCTGACAATTAAAGAAATCAAAAGAATCAACTTTGACTTTCTCGGGAGCTTCCAAATTGGTCCAGTCGGCAAACCTATGGAATTTCCGTATCGCGTACTGCCATTGCCTCAATCGATTCGCTCGACGGATGTTGTTCGACTTGATGGAAAGTCCTGGTGCGTTGTGAATTTTGATTTAAGCTGCATCGATGGATTGAGGAATTTTATCGGGAATTGTTTCCGAAAGGAGGCAAACAAATTTGGCATCTATTTGGACGAGCCTGTGCATTACATTTCTTATGAGGCCAAGGACTGGGAAGTAGTGAGGAATGTGTTTGCGAATGTGAAGAAGAAAATTGACCCGAAGTTTGTTTTGGTTGTGGTTCCGGGAGGTGAGTGTGTTGAGTTTACGAGTGGATTTTCTCTGAACTATTAAAAATTTTGTTTTTCTCTGTTTCAGATCAACCAGCCCCACTAAACGGCACCCTAAATTCAGAAGATTTGGCGAATTTAATTAACTACTATGTGGATCGGGAGCCAAACGATATTATGATTCACATGATCAAGGGAAATGATGTAATGAAGTACCAAGAACGTCAACCTGCTTTCTACGAGGATATGCTCTTGACTATCAAAGGAAAGTTGGGCGGCAAGATTTGGCTTCCTGTTGATCCTGTCCAGTACATTCCTCAACGTCTTCCATTCAAAATGACGGACACTATGGTGGTGGGTGTGGCTGATTGTCGAGGTTTTCTGGCTGCTGTTGGATCTACTGACCAGTTTATGACCAACTTTACCTGCAGCCTTCGTGCGCAGGATCGTACCGAAGATATTGTGCACGACTTGGAGTTGGTGTTTTTGGATCTACTCGTACAGTACAAGAATGTGAATCATTTCTATCCTAAAAGTTTGATTGTTTTCCGCTATGGCACTCGGGATGGAAAGTTTGGCTCACAGATGAAGAATGCTTGTTCACAGATTGGACACAGGATCAAGATGACTGTGATTGCGGTTGAGGAGGAGAAGCGACACGGCACTCGATTTGCTTTGAAGATGAGCGAGGATGACTTTGGCTCAAACAGACCAACCAGAAATGTCCAAATTGGAGCGGTAGTGGACTCGATCATGGAAGTGGATCATGTTGGGGAAGAGATGCACATTTTCAAGAGTCATTTCACTTATATCGTAAGTCTTTTAATTTTAATTTTCCAACATAATTTGTTTATCACTATTTCGATACTAGCGAATGTGGTGTACTAAATCTTATCTCTTCTTGTTTAACTATTTTATTTATTTATAGAATTCTTTGGCTCCCACGAAGTATGTCCTACTGTGTGATGGTCACAATCTATCCACCGAACAGCTACAACTTTTTTGTAACTTTGCCTGCTGCACCAGTGTTGGAACTCAACAGATTTTGTCTATTCCGACCGTGGCCCTGTATGCTTACAAGTGTGTTGTTCGGTGTAAGAATTATTTCTATGCCTTTCGATTGTTGCCCGAGAATGCAGATTTCTTTGTGGCTAACGAAGTGGAATTTCCGGCTCGATTGAAGATTCTTGTCGAAAGAATGAACGAGAAAGAGTTTTGCATTGGAGATGCAAACAAGAATCGTTTGTACTATTTGTAGAATCGTCTCTCTTATCTTTATATTCTTTTACTTTTTCAACATTATAGTAACTCTTATCCTAAATATTTTTGCCTTTTTTGCCTACTTTATTATTATTAATTAATTAAAGCTAATTAATTTGTGACACTTTATTAAGACAGGCGGTTTGTTTACATTTAAAAAAGTGACCCTTAATAGAAGACGTATAACACCGAATGATTTCTCTGTTTCTGGATCAAATTATTTGCAGTGCACTTTAATATTAGCACAACCTTACGGAATACATTTGTGGGTATAATTCTGAAATGTTCTTGAACATTCTGGACCGTTTAGAGCGGAGGGCGACAATCACTAGACGGGGCGGTCGTGTCTCCTCCGCACGCACTGACGCAATCATACCTCCACTCCTCCACCTCCAACCACAACTGTTGCATATTCAGTTCAAGTTGGCACGTTCTGGCAAATTCTGAGCGAAACTGCGCATGCGCCTGATCACCTTCACCTCTATCTTTTCGGCAGCAGATCGCGCGCCGATCTCTTCTCTGCTCCCTCTCCGATTCTCAAAATTTATTTATTTATTTTCGGTATTTGGTATGAAGTCATAGTTGTTCACGACCATTTTGCCCATTCTTCTCTATTTCCGACAGTCGCAAAATCTGTCCGTAATAATATCTAGTGTTTTGTGTATCGCGAATTTCTTAAAGTATGTACATTCTTTTACCTAACATTTTTTATTAATTTTGATTTTGATTTAAAAAAAAATAGGTTTTACCGTATCGTCCGACCTTGGGTCTTCGATTTTGTCTCCACCTTGTTATGTCTTTCCGAAGTAGTTTCGAAAGACCTGTGTACTGTATTGCCTTTATTGGCTTCTACTCTTCTATATTAGGTATGTTTTCCGTTGCCTACTGAACTACTTTATTTTTAATCGCTATTTTTATTTTATTTTTTATTTAGTGATTGTCCATCGTATTTCACCAGCTGTCAAAATGGGGAATAATCAGATAACTTTTTTTTCTCGTGGCCGGTCTGGTTATTCTCGTGATGGTGGCAATTCCTCCCACAGTCTCTATTCAGCCCTCTCGCCCGATGAACATAACCCGAAAAATTATTGTGGCCATTCTGGACATGCACGTAATGGTGGGGAATCCTCTGAAGGTTCATATTCTGGTGGTCGTGTTGGCCGAGATGTATCTTGCGGACAGTATTTTGGTGAAAATCCGTGATGTTGGTGATTTTTGTTTCTATTTCACGTGAATATAATGGAACCGAAAAGAATCGTGGACATTTTGAAAACCACCGTGGGAGAGGACGCCCCTAGCAAACACGAAGTCCTCAAGAAATGCCCGAAACTATTGAAGTCATTTGTCCCACAAAAGGCCCTTTCTTTTGGTTCCTCAGGTACACTCGGTCTTTAGCTTTTATCACTATGATATGAAGATCCAAGTGGACAAAGGAAGACTGGTCGATGCATATTTGGCAAATTATCTGAAGGCTCTCAAGTCCTACACGGAAAAGGTGATTCCAAAACTCGTATTCGTTGATGATGGACTGGTGAATCTGTACGCTTTTGAACAATTTCCACATGTTCGTCATTTTTCTTTTTTGATGGATAATACGAAGTATTTGGTTTCACTTGAAGAGGTGGCGAATGTGGGGCATGGTGGTTAGTACATTTCCCTCTGTGTTTTGTAATTTTGATTTTGATGATTTTTTTCTTATTTTTTAGTTTAATCGGTACTATAGTTCCAGGAATATGGAGAATCTCGAGGCGGGTGTATCAGAGACGGTTCTCACAGTGTACAATATGATCTTTTGAAATCTATTCTATCAAAAATACACAGAATGCAAGAAAATTTTATGATTTGACTCAATAACGTGTGACCGCGCCCAAGGTGAAGCTATTTGAATTTGTGCCCGGCTTTGTGGCTTCGGTTCGTATGACCGAATTTTGACTGGCACTCAATTTGCATTCGAAATTAGGTATGGTTATTGCACGATGGTTTACCTGCCTCTGTAGTGCTGAGGAGAAGATTCGACCGAGCTTTGGATCGATTTGTTCGTGCTATCGTTGGCCGTGGTCCAAACAATGATGTTCGGATAAAAGAGTTGACCGAAGGACAGGAGAAGGAGGTTTCCAGAAAGGTGAGTTTCGGTTTGGTGGTTATTGAATGGTAGTGACATTTTTTAATCATATTCAGGCCAAAGGCTTCAAGTTTATGGCCTGCCACGGGGCTGAACCTAGGAACTACATCATCAAGCGGATCGTCGTCAATAAGCCTGATGATCGCAGTCATAATTTGTGTTTGGATTTCACTAACCGTAGAACCGGAAAATTTATCCCGAATTGTACCGTGGAAGAATATTTTTGGTTCAAATTAGTAATTCGTACGGAACTATATCCTTTGGTTTTAGTCCAACTAAAAGGGCGTAAAGGTTTGTTTTGTATTTTAATGTGACTTATTCCTCTTCTTATGTCTGTTTATCTCTTTTTACAGAAGGTCATATTTCTATGGAACTGTGTTATCTATTCTATCTATCAGTAACAATTTATCACGATTTACAAGTACGACAAGTCCATTAAAGCTTTTCCTCAAGCGAGCATCGAACCTCGAAAATACGTTAAAAATGTCACTGAACGAATTGAAGAAATCTCTGCTATTAATCCTGCCTGTTTACGCCAATTTCGAATCGATCTTATCGCCAAGTCTGTCCAGTTTCCGGCTCGTGTTTGATTAAATTGCTAATGCCAATGGTCAGCGGTGGTGCTTGGTCAATTGGATTCTACCTGAACCGAGTTGGATTTGAAGAAATTTTAGATTAGGGACTGCACTCAGTCATGACCAACCTCTTTCTCCGAATTTGAAATTGGTTTTATTTTATTCGCCTCGGTCCATTTCCCGAATCACTCCAAAATATATTTAGAGTGTCAACATATGTCGAATTCTTTTGTTTACCAGCCGATTCATATGGTATTTTATTTTTAAGGCTTTTTCTGTCTGCATTGCCTTCGCTCAGAGATAGTGGAAATGGCTCAATCATTCGGACTTGTTTATTTAAGGTACGTTTATTTTCCTCTGCTTGTATATAACCGATTTTGAATCACTGTTTTAAAATAAAAATTATTGTATTTTTAAGGGCCTTGTTCTTTTTTGTGTGTGCTTTGCTTTTACAAATAGGGATAGTGACAACGGCTCCATCATTTGGAGTGCCTAGTTAACAAGGTATGTATTATTCTTCTATCTAATCTAATTTTGGTTTTGATTGTTAATTCGATTTTGTATCCTTTAGGAGGATTTCTATGCCTTCAGACTCTTCAAATCCTGAATTCCTTCATACCTTGACTTTAGTGGAAACGAGTCTATTAATGTATGTATTTTCTCTTCTACCTAATTTTGATTTACATTAGTAATTTCTTTTTATATTATTTAGGTGAATTTCTGTATGCATTCCCTTCACCGCCAGGATAGCTAAATGGGCTAAATTATTCGTGGTATGTATTTTCTCTTATATTTAATTTAAGCTAATTTTATGTTTTGTATTATTTAGTTGATTTTGATTTAACGTTCCGTCACAGCCAAAACCCGATGAACTAAGGTTCCATCATTGTTAGTATTCATTATGGTGCGTATACTTTTTCTAGTTTTTGTTTTGAATAACGTTTTTTTGTATATTCTTTAGGAACATTTGTGTACCGATTTCACCGCCTAGCTAGCAATAGGTCGACCGGTTCATTATTCGAACTGGATATTATTAATAGTCCTGCGATTTATCCTGTATTTGCCGGAGAAGCGTAATGCATAGTTAATAAGTCTCCTGCATTTGCCGGAGACTACTTCGCAGGACTAGATAATATGGTATTTTTACATTTACCTTATTTTGGTTTAGGTTATTTATTCTTTTTTTTTTGTATTCTTTAGTTTATTTTTGCTATTTGCTCATCATTAACATTCGATATATTCTCCCGGACTCTTCCCCATTGCTGTTCGCCTTATCCCTTAGCTTTAACAGCATATCGGCTAGTCAAGGCACCAGAATATCAGTATTTGAACAGAATTTGATATTTTCTGTGTATTTGTATTCTTTTGTTATTTTAATAAAAGCCCTTTTGTTTATTTGATTTTGGTAGAGTGATTACCAAATTTCCGCGCCTGTAAGAATATACTTTTTTAAATTTAAATTTTAGTATCTTTTTCCTAATTTATTTATTTTTCCAGATTATGAAAGATTATTTTTTCCACAAAGGAAACAGTTCTGGTCGAAGAGGTCGTGGTTGTGGTGGATTAATTCCATTGTGCATTCGTTGATGCTGGTGATTATTATTCTAGTTTTCGTTGTGATGCCGGAAATTATGCTTCAAGATGTTCTTAAACTTGGTTCCAGTGGAATTCACTTTCAACTTCGCGGTAACTACCTCCACACCACCAGTGGAAACCTTTTCTCACTTTTATCTCCAAATTTTCGATTATTTTATAAAGCAAAAGTATTCTCACTCACTCTACGTTCATGGTGGTCTGTCGGAACTTTATGTTGCGCATAATTCAATTATCGTGTCAATATGGAAAAGAAGGTCGATAAAGTGGATCTTTATGAGGTGAGTAGTATCCTTCGAATATTCTTTTGCTTAATTTTACATTTCCTCAGATTGACTAATATTACGCGGAAATATTAATTGATGAAGGTGCCCTTGCCCTATACAACAAGATATTCCATTACCTTTTGAAGCAGGACTATGCACCGAATAAAGGAAAATTCTACTAAATATTTTGTCAACAAAATCAAGTGATTGAGTCAACGAAAGCAGAATACGAATGTCAAACTATTTGATTTTGTTCGGGAATTTATTGTCTCGGTACCGACAATGACCGAACATGACAAAAACAATCGGAGATTTTCTTTTAAAATTCAGACCCATCTGAAACAGTATCCCTTAATTGTTCTTGCATTCCTTTTTATGTTTGTTATTCTAATATATATTTTGATCATTCAGATTCGCATCTTCCACTCAAACACTGTTGTCTATTGATCTTATCAATTTGTAGCCGATCACAAGTTTGACCAGTCTTTGCTAAACGAAATGCCCAAAAAGGCTTCCTATGCACCCGATGAATACTTTGGTAAAGTGGTTTCGCATATTCAAGAGATCAATCGTATCAATCCGGATTTTTGCGTAACTTTCAAATGGAACTAATCATCCGATACGTACAGTTCAAGGGTCGTGTACAGCCGCAAATTCCTCAAGTGAGTCTAACTTGCAACGAAATGGCCTAGGTCAGAGGTGGTTCCTGTTTAACTTTGATAAGTACCAAGGCGGAATTGTTTCGTTTTTTGCAGTACTTTATTCATGAAATAGAGAAAGTGAATCTACATTTGGATAATGAGCCGCGTCATTTGATTTCACTCGAGAATTGTACTGCCGAAAGGGTGGAGAATGCGTTTAAGAATATCCAACGATACATTGATCGTTATTTTGTGCTGATTATTATTTCGTAAGTGAGTATTCATTTTTAAATTCATTCATCACTCGTTTCCTAAATCTAGTCACGGACGAATTAATCTATTTTACTGATTTTTATTTTTCTGATTTCTACTTTGTTTTGAATTCCCGGAATATCTTTGTATTCTTATTCTTTGCATTTTCTTTTCTGATACTTTGTCTTTCTCATATTGTTTCTCATAGACTAGGTATCCGATAGTCACTGTTGCTCAGGGCAGATCACCCTAATGTCACATAGTAACTTGTATTTCTTTTCCTCTCATATCGAGTTTTGTGATCTGACTGTTAATAGACAGACACTGATTGTTTCCTTGATCTTTGACCATTTACCTTATTTTGACTGAATCTAATATATTTTTGTTATTCTTTATTCAGGCCAGTACGCAGAAGGATGCTTTTACCGCGGTAGCGATTTAGGTGGTTGAGGTTGAGGAGGCTATGGTGGCTTTAGCCGTGGTGATGCTGGAGGTTATGGCTGTCAAGCTGGTTTCACCAGCACTGGTGGTCGTGGCTTTCCTCCAAGTCCTGCTGGAGAAATCTGTGGAACTCGAGACACGGGCACCCGTTATGGTGGTGGTACTACACATCGTACTATGCCCGAAACGGTGCAAATGAGCCGATTTGTCCCAAAGGCTGTCATCTCTGGAATTGAGGGTGGCCACATCGAACTGTTGGGCAATTTTTTTAAATTCCGTTTGGACTTACCTCCATGTTTACTACTACGATTTGGCTGTTACCAAAGTGTATCCCAATTTTGGCCCACAAGGAGTACAGCAGCAGAATCGTCAAACTCCACTTCCAGTTCCTTCTTCTCAAGCCCGACGAATCCAACAAATACCACCAGGAGCACGAAACCTCTACTCAGGCGCTAGAGAATTTCATCGCCAAATTCTCACCGAAAATATTCTGAACTTTAATTGACTCCGTGTGGAATGTGGCCGCAATCCGGTTGTACATGACGACACCAAGAATCTGTACACTGTGGGACCGAATTAATCTATGACATCATAGTTTTTATTATTATCTTTCTTCGATATTAAACTTTAAGTGAACAATTTTGCTTTTAAGGTTTCTTCTGACGGTTACAATGCTTGCTCTTTACTTAAAATTATTTATAAATTATATTTTCAAAGGTAAAAGATTATTTCCCGTGTATTCAATATTTTTAATAATTATTTTTATTTGATAATTTATTTTGAAGTCTATCTTAACATTTTTAAATGTCGCATTCTCTTCTGTGTCTTTCGAATGTTTCTAAATGTTTACTCGTACAAAAAGCAGTAACTCAATTTCCCTAACTTAGGATTTCGTTTGACTAATCTTGACATTACTAAACGTTACGGTGTCTATTGTTTTATGTTTCGCACAGATTTCCATGCACACCGAATCGTTTATATTTAAAATCAATTCATTTTAAAAATAATACTTTATTTTAAACAAAGTCAACTTACAATTGTATTGCAATAGAAATTATATTCAAAGCCTTCAACTTCTGTGGTTATGATTGAATCGGTAATTTCTCTTCTGACCTGATGGCTTTATTGAAGCACGAACAAGCTACAATTCTTCTTTTTCCATAATTAATTTTTTGTAATGCGAATACGCAGTGTTCTTGATCCATTTATTATCGGAAGTGATCGATTTGTGCATCTTTCTCAGTTCCTCATCAACGCTCTCCAACTTTTCGACCTGTTCCATGAAAAAGTTCCTCAGATTTTCAATTTCTTCACCTTGGGCTATCAACAAGCACCCACCGATGGCAGAGGCTGCAGCGGTGCCGAATGAAGCCAAAGCAACATTATCATGCGAGAAGACGCTGTTGGATTTGTCCATTCGGGCCAAGTCCATTCGATCGAGTTTGGTATTGGATTTAGTCGAAATTTTTGACAGTGAATTCGAACCAATCAGTCCTGTCACTACGGTTGTAAATAGAGATGCAATTTTCCACAATGAATTGAGCCGCTCTTTCTCGAGACCTTTGAACATTTTTTCTGTAAATGATAATGATTTATATTAATATATGAATTCGGTTTATATTCTAATATTCAATTATTATTTTACAGATACATACTAACTAGTTTACTCGCTTCGTTGTATTCCTGCACCCGAG
Organism: Rhizoglyphus robini; assembly: GCA_023373905.1. NCBI lineage: Eukaryota > Metazoa > Arthropoda > Arachnida > Sarcoptiformes > Acaridae > Rhizoglyphus > Rhizoglyphus robini. The sequence goes on from JAKIJQ010000020.1 coordinate 1,368,900, forward strand.
TAGTTTCAATTTCATTTTCAAGTTTGATCAACAACTCCTGTGCCTCATTGGCATCAGTGATCGAAGTGAACTGATCAATGATTTTCTTTGCTTCCTCAGCTTTTGCCCGAAGTGAACTCACTCTACTGTCCAGCTCGTCAAGTTCGACATAATTTTTGCCCGCCTGAATCTGTGCTTTGGTGTTTTGCATGAAAGTGTACACATTGTACCAGTGTTCGACTTGAGCGGTCGCCTGTGCAATGCCAACTGCCACTTGCATTTTCTCGTGCACGTCCGACGTTTGTGTAATCAAATTTTGAAATTCAAATGGAGATATTCTGTTGGCTAAATATTTTTTTGCCAAAGCAATCCATCTGTGGGGCAAAATGGGTAGATGATTCTGATACAGTTCGTTGAGTTGAATCTTTCGTCAAGGGCGAAGGGCAATTTCGTCTGGTTTGACAATTTCAAGGCTTTCTGAGTTTGGTTCATTTTGACTCAAACCAGCTGTTGATTGTGCAATTAAAAAAGCAACACAAAAATGGTCGAGAAATTGAACCGAGATTGGTGCAGATTAAATTTTATTTTCATTTTATTTTGTTTGATTGAACATTTGAAAATAAGACAAAATGTAATAATAGTCAACAACACAATATTCAACTCGAGACTAATTTGTGAATGGTGTACTTTTGAATGTTGCTCACAATGTCAGAGTCAAAGTTAATTGTGAATAGCAAATCAATTACTAAGAAATGATACAAAATTGTGGAAATATTTTTCTCAAGTATACTAAGAAAATATTATATAAACACATATACGCTTTGTAACTGACACGTACACTTAGTTCCACTGTTCATTTCTTTAGAATTGATTACGCGCGATTGCATCAAACAATCTCGCTCAATTGTATACACTTGTTGTTATATATTCCCAATGGCGCATAACAGTTATGCCATAACTAACATTCGCTTATTGATAGCGTGGGGCGCCTTTTCGCTATTTTTGGTTTATTTCTCCTAAAGAAGCTCGTTTCGGGCTAATCGAAGAGTTAGCGTGATTCTAGCTAAAAGATTGTTTACCGTTAATGCATGTAAATGTATCAAATAAACATTCGATAATATTATTTTAAATTGTGATTTTTGAATATATATTAATTGATATAACATTATCATAATATAAATTATTGAATAATATTTTTCATTGACGCAAAAGATTCTCAGAAATAGAGAAAAGAAGACTAAATTGTCTCGAAACTTGTAACGCAGAACTGGGTTTCAAATAGACAGGAAATTGATTTATTCACAGAGAGATTGCTTTCGGGCGAGAGTTACTCCGAACTGCGTGAAATAGAATATTTGATCTTTTATTGAATCGAAGTAAATTTCGATTTTTGCACACATTAATTCTACGTTTACATCTTTATTCCTTCAATTGTTCTCGTATAATAATTTCACCTTGTAAATGTAATTGTACTATTGTGAGAGACACGTGTTTGATATTAAAATGTTCATTTCAAAAGTAACTCTTTTTATGTCCAATTTACACACGATGATCATGATTGAGAAACTTTTTGAATTACTCGAATTGTCTGTTGAGTATAGAATTTACATTTTCCCCCTTTCCTTTGTTCATTCACTCCCCACTCTTGGCCTCAATCGATTCGACTTACAATTCTATATAAAAAAGAATAATTCCGAGATTCGTTCTTTATTTATTGGACACGAAAAGAAAGAAATCGTTTTGCCCAAGAATTTTTTACATTAATTTAAGAATTTTAAATGCTCGATTATTGTAAGTTAAATTTATTATTATTATATTTTGTTGTTTAAATAATTTATTTTAGTTAATTCAATTAATTAATATATAAAAGCGAATATATAAAAAAGCATTGAGAAAGCGTGACCTTGCAATTTGCAATTCAATCAATCAAGTTTGCGTCTAATCTACTAACCTCTAAAATAATTGCACCTAAAATTATGTATCATGCGAATTGAGCTAGAGGAGAAAGCATTAAGAAGGAGAAAAGTGAGAGGGGCGCGAATGGCGAAAAGAAAGACTAATGAGATAATTAAGGTATAATGAGATATTCTTTCAAATTAGAGAATTTGTGTTTGGTTTTAAAATCCGTTTAGATTACAAAATATTTGTGTTGAAATCCTCTTTCTAGCGAACATGGCAATGCGATTTCGTTTGTGGAACACTAAAATCGGTTAACAAATGATCGAGTTGTGTTAGTAGCTCGGTAGATCGGTAAATATGACTTGGAAACAGAAATTTAATAATAAATTGTAAATTCGACTTTTCAAATTTAAATTACAGAATCATTTAATTCAAAACGTATTTTTGACAAAACTAATTCTTAAGGTAATATTAATTTTAATGATTTGTATCTCTAGAATTTTGAAAATTTCCTAAGTATTAAACACATTTTAAAACGAAAAGAATTATTTAAAAATAAATTGAATCAATTCTTTTCGTCAGATCAACCAACGAATTACTTACCATTTTCAAATAAAGAAATAAAAACTCATTAAAATTGAAAAATTGAAGACAAATAAAACATTGAGATTAAACAGCACAAAATGAATCAACAATTAATTTTAAACATAACCAAAATGATGTTTTGCTTTGAAAATACAGCAATAAGAGCATTTTGTCTGGTCGAAACTGGTGGATACCAGTGGTGATGATGATGATCACTTTGTTTTTCTGAATCTAGTGAAAACAAAATTAAAACTGAATGGGCTCTCTCGCCAAACAACAAGAATCGGCAAGAACATTAAGGGTAAATGGTCAAGTAAGAGGGACAAAAACAGGTAAAATGAAGTTGAAGTACTCCGTGCACTTTGGCAAATAACCCAAACAAAAATGACATTAATCAAAATTGATGATTGCACCCTAATGGGCAGTACCCCTTTTGTACTTCTACTGGCAGTGAATTGTGATGATGTAATTGGTCGATGATTGCGCACCTCCCTCAACCTCAGCCTCAACCTTATAATACGAACGTACAAGCGATCATACTACAGAAGTAGCAAATCCCGGAGGGCGTAATTTGCGCAAACAACAACATCAAGGACATCGATTCAACCAGACCAGACAGTGGCAATCACCTCTAAATGGCTTAAACCTTGGAGTAATTGGAATTTTTTTAATGATATGATAAATTACAGGTCAGGCTTTGTACAATGTACAGGTCAATAGTAGGGCAGCAGGTCAAAGTGGCTGTCGACAAATAAAACAAGTGGCCACTGGCCACTGGCCAGCACAATCACAGAGTACACAAAATTCACTCTCCCTCTCCTTGAAAGATATCACGAATGCTAGACGGGTTGCTGATGAAGGGAAACCAGATTAAAGAGTTTCACAGAGGAAGTCACTTGCAAGTTGCATAACATCCAACGAATGTGGCACAGTATGTCGAACAGTAGAAGAGAGTGGGTTGAAAGTCGTAACACAATCATACAATGATCAAAGAAATATCAGCATAGTCGGCACTTGTGTTCACGCTTGTTTGATTGTGTCTCCTTTTCCGCGAAAGTCGGCAATTGCTCATCAAAAGGCACAATCTGTTTGTTGTTTGTTTGGTTAGAAGAAGAACGAATTAGTAAACACAATTGCAACGAAACAAAAAGTGGAACATACCCGATTGGGCACTGGTTTGATGTATGCACGTGTGACCTCCTCCTTCGGGTCGTACTTCACATCACTTTTGTTCTTTTGTTCTTTCTGGTTCTCCTGTTGAAGCATTTTGTTGCTGCTTTTTGTCTGCACACGATGCTTGCCCTTTGAGAGCTGTGTATCGAATGAAATTTGTCTCGAGATACTCGATATATATGAGCCAGACTAATTAGACTAATCAATAATAAGTATCCATTCACATTGATCGTTAACACGTGTCAGGTAGAGCAGACACATTTGGACGGCGTCTGCAAAAATTTCCAGACAGACATTAGTAGCTTTTTTGTTTTTTGGTTTTCACTTCTGCGCTGACCAGAAGATAACACAAAAAAAAAGATCTTCAATCAGTCACACAGACAAGAAGGTTAATAAACCAACCAATTTGCTCAAACAAGACATAGTTGTACACCTACATTGGTAGGGTTCACGTATAACGCGATGGATTACAGCTAAGTAATTATAAATGCCCAATTAAAATGATAGACATGTCTGTCTGAGTATCATTGTCTCGTAGAGCGTCTATTTAATGTTGCCCGGGGCATGCCTGAACTGAACATCCACTTTCCTTATAAATTGAAAATCTCTAAACGTAACGTAGCATTCATGAATTACAAACAGCAGCAACTACCATCTTTATTGTATGCTTTCTTTTGTTGATTTTGCTAGTAATTTTAAAACAAATGTCCAAGAACAATACAAATCAAATTAGTCAATAAAAATGGATCAAATCTTCGAGAACGAAACACATTTATTATCAGTCTATTTATTCGTATATAGAGTTGATTAAGAGAGATGCAAAATTGATTTTATATTTGGATTTTAATAAAACTATTTACTTTCTGAAAATATAAAAATTCTTTAGTTTTTATGTTGCATAAGTTAGAAAGAAAAAGTTAAAGTGTAATTCTAGCTAAATGATTGTTTGAAGTAAATGCATTTCGTTTATGTATCAAATAAATATTTCGTATTTTTGATTATTCGCTAATTTTGATTTTCAGATTAAATATTAACAAATGCTTAATATTTTGCCATTGACGCAAAAGTTAGACTAAATTGTCCTGCATGTGGCATCTGGAAATGGTAGATAAGGAGCAATTTGTTGTAGGAAATTGATTTCCTAAATTTGGAAATATGGAAAATCGTTATCTCATAAAACTATATAGCATTTTAAAATGATATTCTCTAAATAAACGGATTTAATAAATTATTAATATTATTTAATAATTTGAAGAGTGTTAATACTGTTTGTACAAATTTAATTATTTTGATCAATTTAATTTGAATACTTAGCAAAATTAAATTTTATCTAAATTTTCTAATTTTGATATTATTTGTTTTCGTTCAACTGAAGTTGATTTTAACAGAAAATTTGAGAAATGAGCGTTGTGCAAGAGATTATCATGAGATTTATTGCAGTAGTGGAGAGATTGCTTTTGTGGCTTGTGATATTACTTGTCGAGTTGTCCATGGCGGAGCAATGTATTTCAAACAATTTTGTCCGCATGGAACACAAAACAAAATTTACTTTTCTGGCCATGTATCTTACAAGGATTGATGTCGAATATAATTTGGGAAAATGATTATCTCTATCGAATATTGATTTTCGAAAAACTTTCCAAGACCACAACAAAATTTTATTTATCCTGGCTGTTAGTCCCATAAAGTTATGGGGTCAGCACATCTGCTTCTCTGCCTCCAGTAGCCACGGTCCTGTGCATCCTCCGAAACCAGACCCACCGAGTCCATGTATGCCGCGATATTGTCGGACCATTTACGCTTAGGGCGTCCTACCGGTCGGGATCCTGGAACATCTAGCCTGAATGCGGAGTGAGCCACCGATTTTGTTTCGCTTCTCAGCACATGACCGTACCAGCGGAGACGTGCTTCTCGAATCTTGTCCGTTATCGGTATCACGGCCATTTTAGATAGAACGTCTTGGTTCGGTACTCGATCGCAAAGGGTGAGCCCCAGAGACCATCTGAGCATTTTCATCTCCGCACAGTGCATAAGATGCTCGTCTTTCTTGGTGGCGGGTCTACTCTCGGAGCCGTATATGGCTGTGGGTCTGATCACAGTTTTGTAGATTTTAGCCTTTAGACGAGTAGGGATGTGCTTGTCACATAGAACTGGAGACACCTCTCGCCATTTTGCACAGGCAGCCCTTGTTCTAACGGTCACATCCGGAGAGGGGGAGCCATCTGCACTAATGCAAGAGCCAAGGTACACAAAGCTAGTCGTTTTGTTTATCGCTCGACCTGAGATTTCAATAGTACCGGGTGTTTGTACTCCTGATTCGAGGTATTCTGTTTTGTCAAGATTTAGTTTCAGGCCAAAGCGTGCAAGACGGTCAGACCAGGCTTATATAAAATATCAACCTAAAACTGCAACCTATCAACTACAACGAAAACGTGTAGCTAAGAAAAGTCTCAAAAACGTTAAAACCACTTCGAACGATCGACATGGGAAAACACATGAAGCAAGCATTTCAAACAATAGCCTAATTTGGGGTATGCATTATATTTTTACAGTAAATAACAAATAATTAAACCATAAAATTCTAGTGATTGTTGGCAATACCATCTTTACATCAGGCTTTCTTCTGTTGATTTTGCTGCTAATATTGAAGCGAATGCCAAAAAACAATGCAATTGCAAGTGATCAAGCGAATGGATCAAATCTACAAGAACAGAATAGAACAAGCATTCACATCTATGATCGGCCTGTTTATTCGTATTTGGATTTGGCTGAAAGAAATGCTAATTTGTATTTGATTTGAATAAAACTATTTTTATTTTTAGATTGATGTTTCGAATTAACGTTGTTCAAATTGTTTGTCAGAGAAAGGGTTGATTGCAAGCACATTGCACATCCTCATAATTAACAAATTGATTAATCGTTGACTCAGACAAATAGATGCTATCAAAGTGACATTTATTTCACTTTATAAACATTATCTCTAGATATTTTTAAAATATTTTCAAAAAAACGGATCTTGCAATATGTTTTATCGTCAATTATTGCATTCGTGGTATGTAATATAAAATTTTAATTTTAAAATAATATATGTTTATTGTAAAATTTTGTCAAAGATATGATTCGAGCAGAAATGAAACTTTTAACGTGTTGGAAACTGTTTTTGATGATTATGATAAATTGTATTCAATTTGGAGAAATTTTCGGCTTAAAAGATCATCACAATAAACGCTGTCGAGATTATCTCGAGATTCATTGCAGCAGTGGTAATGTAGGTTTAGTGGCTTGTGAAATTAGTTGTAACCCGGCTGGTAATGAAGCAGAGTATTTCAAGCAATTTTGTCCAGATGGAACACAAAACAAAACTTTCTATTTCGGACAAACTTGTATTTTGGAAGGTTTGCTACCTGGAATGATTTGGGAAATGGATGAACTTCATCGATTATCTATTGCATCAAAACTCAAAGTTAAGAATCAGCAAAAAACTTCAACCACCAAAGCTAACTCCAACTTCACTGAACATGTTACAAAGAAAAGTACCGAAAACAACACTTCTAACAATCCACAATTTTCAAAAACACCGGAATCAAACATCTCAAACAATAGCTTAATTTGGGGTATGCATTATATATTTACAGTAAATAACAAATAAAACCATAAAATTCTAGTGATTGTAGGCAATACCATCTTCATAGCATGTTTTCTGTTGTTGATTTTACTCCTAATCTTGAAGCAAATGTCCAATAACAATGCAAATGTGAGTAGTCAAGAAAACGGTTCAAATCTACAGGAACAGAACAGAGCAAGCATCCACATCTATGATAAGCCTGTTTATTCGTATTTGGATTTGATTGAGAGAGATGCTAATTTGTATTGAATTTGAATTTGTTTTAATAAAACTATTTAACTTTTTAAAATAAATAAATTCTTTTGTTTGTATGTTTGATAGAATGTCTGTGAGCTTTGAGAACAAATTGAATATACTTTTTCTCTCATCAAATGAGTCATTGATGAGTCATTGACAATGATGACGCATCAGTAATAAATGGCGATGACAAATTCGAAGGCTAACTTCAATAGCCAAAGATAATCAGATAAATTCAATATTTCATATTTGCTAAGGAATCAAATTAGGTGTAACAGATTTTATCAGATTTTGTTTCCCACGAAAAAAATTATCTTAGGCAACATATTCTCTTAAATAAACGGATTTTGAAAACGATCTTATCGCGCTAATCATTGCATTTTTGATATGAAATATTTAAAATTTCAATTATAACTTAGTTTGTCTTATTTTTGCATTTTGGGGTATGCTTTAATAATACCATTAATATATTTACAGTAAATAACACAATAACAAATGTAAAACTTTAAAATTCTAGTGATTATTGGCAATACCATTTTTATTGCTTGTTTTCTGTTGTTGATTTTGCTCATAATCTGGAAGCAAATGTCAAACAACAATGCAAATGTGAGTAATCAAGAAAATAGATCTAAATTACAAGAACAGAATAGAGCAAGCATTCACATCTATGATCAGCCTGTTTATTCGTATTTAGATTTGGCTGGCAAACTTACTATTTGATTTTAATTTTTAAATTAATGTTTGGAATTAACATTGTTCAAATTGTTTGTCAGATTGATTGCAAACACATTGCACATCCTCTTATATCAAATTATTTAATCATTGACTCATACAAATAGATGCTATCAAAGTGACATTTATTTCACTTAATAAACATTATCTCTAGATATTTTTCAAATACTTATAAATGAACGGATCATGTAATAGATTTGATCATCAAACATTGCATTCTTGATATGTAATATAAGTTTCACTTTTTAAAATACATGTTGTTTCTTATTTTGTCAAATATGTGATTCAAGCAAATATGAAACTTTTTACGATTTTGAAACTGTTTTTACCGATTGTGATAAATTATATTCAATGTGAAAATGTCACTTTAGAAAATCCACGTTGTGCACGTGATTATCTCGAGATTCATTGCAGTAGTGGTAATGTAGGTTTAGTAGCCTGTGAAATTAGTTGTTACCCAGCTCGTAATGAAGCACAGTATTTCAAGCAATTTTGTCCAAACGGAACACAAAACAAAATTTTCTTTTACGGACAATATAACTGTACTTTAAAAGACTTGATACCTGGAACGATTCGAGAAAATGATCTTCTTCATCGATTATCTATTGCTTCTAAATTCTCAAAGGTCAAAACCAGAACGTCAAGCAAAAGCAATTCAAACTCTATCACCGAATCTGTTACAACGGACAGTGGCGTTACTAAGGAAAATAAACCTGTTGGTATCACTGAAAATAGCAATCAATTTCAGTTTTTATCAACGCCAAATTCTACTAAAATCACCAAATCAACTAATTCAAACCCAACAACTTATGGTAAAAGCATTAATGTTTCAAAAGAATTTTTTTATTATTTATTTTTTAAATCGTACCCAATTTTCTAGTAATCATTTTCGTTCTGGTTGCAATCAATTTCGCGCTGGTTGGTTACGTTTCAAGGAAAGCTTTGAACAAATTTGGACAGCGTTCAAGAGCTCAAACTGATGAAAATGGAGAACCACAAGTTGAATCACAAGCTCCAGTTGTTCAAATCAACGACCAAATTGAAGTTCCAATTGAGAATCAAATTACCGCTGTAAAGAAGTTTACCGGGAATGGCGATACAATCTACGCTTCACTAAACTTTGACAAAATGTAATTTGAACAAGTAAATTAAAATTTTAATTTTCCATTATTAAAAACAATAAATTGAGACACTAAATGAAATTATAACGTAATCGTTTATCACTTGACATAGATCAAGTTTTACGAGTTGACAACCTAAGGACAATTTCGAAGTTCGATTATTTCAAAGAAAATCATTCATAAACTCTACTTTTTCGAAATCCAAATTCATTTTTATAGTTTTGCTAAACCAAGCGTCCGTCTTGTTTTATTTTTGTGTAACTTCAAGCCTGCTTTTCTTCTCAAGATGATGATCGCACCATCAAGTTGGACTATCTCGGCTTTTGTGACTCTAACTCTCGTGCTCACGATGGCGCTCACCTCAATGTCGCATCCTTTGTCGGGTCGAGAGTTTCCGGTCAAGGCACACGAGCGCACCATTGGTCAAGGCATCAAGACGGTTGCAGAATATGGTGGACCTGCCATGGAAGTGGTCGATCGTGCAAAGCCTTATTTGAGTAAACTGTGGAAAAAGTTTAAGAAGTCCAAGAACGATGATGACGAAGCCGAGGATCGTGGAGCTGATAGTGACGATGCCGAGGAGGAAGTTGAGGACGACGATCGGCCAAGGAAGAAGAGTCGCCGTAGGCAGCACAAGAGAAAGCAACAAGATTCGAACCAGCTGCCCGACGTGAGTCAACTGAGTGACCAACAGCTTGGCCAACTCGAAGGAATGTCCAACATGGCTACTCCCGAGGATAGTGACAGTGCTAAGGCTCTTATCGCACTGATCAATCAGGAGAAGCAACGACGAGCCGGACAGTTAGGTTCTGGTGGTCAAGCTCCGCTCCAGTATGACCCCAACTTTGGCAACCCTGTGGCCGATCAGAAGAGTTCTTCAGGAGGTGGGGGAGGAGCTCCGGCTATCGTTTGGATTCTACTCGTACTGATTGTGCTGGTGGGCGGTGGTATTGGGACGGCCTATGTGATGAAGAAACGTAAAGACGAGTCGTCCAAGGAAAAGACTGACAAACAAAAAAGTACTACTGGGGCAGCAAATGGCTCGGGAAAAGCTAGTTCGAAAATTTCTAGCAAGCACAGTTCTCTTAGTGGTAGAGCCCCCAGTGGTGTGACAGGTGAAACTAAGAAGCCGGATGTCGAGGAAGAAGGCTGGTTTGGATCTTTCAAGAAAACCGTTACGGATTTTATGGTTAAGTACGTTACGGAAAATAATTTAATACAATATTTTAATCACACTTTTCATAGTAAACTCGGCATTCCTCTCGGAAACGAATCCTCCAAACCCGAGGCTCCCAAGCCTGACAAATCCTCATCATCATCCCGGCTCTCGTCATCCACTGGCCCAAAGAGTACACTCACCTCCAAGACTGGAGGATCCAAATCCAAAAAGAAAGCTAAATCCTCCAAACTGTCGGGCATTAAATCCAACAAGCCACCATCTCGCATCAAATCGACCAAATCGACCAAGGTCAAGTCGACCAGCAGTCAGACTGGCAGTGGATCGATCAAGTCCACAGGTTTCACTCGAGGCGCCAGTCACTCGTCCTCGCTCAGTGGCAAATCGACCAAATCGCGCAAAGTCTCAATCTCGGAGAGAGCCAAAGCCCTTGCGGACAAGTTGGACAAATGAACGTATGCGCAGAAATTCGAGAAGTATTCGAGGAATTATTTAGTTTATTTCACCATTTGGTGATACTAGTTTACATTAAAACATACAATCATTACTTGTCGTCTGTTTTTATTTTAATTTTATTGTTTCAATTACTTTAACTAATAATTAATTTGAATATGTCGCTTGTTTTTAAAGGTTGTTTAATAATATTTTCAGTTTAGCCAATTTATTTTAATTTAGTTTGTTTGATTTATTTTTAGATTTTTATTTAAACTCCTGTTTATTAATTAATTTATTCTAATTATTAGATTAGGCATTAGATAAGAGTTTTATTTTTTTGAATGTTTTGATCTGATAGGTTATTTAAAAGGCTTTTATTTTAATATAATTAATGATTTATTTAATTTATTTTTGAATAGACTTTTATTTAAAACTCTATCTTCTTTATTATAGAAATTTTGATTAAAACTCATTTAATAAAATTTAAAGGTTTTAATATAATTGTTTAATGATAATTAAATGTTTTATTAAAATACTGAATTTGCAAATTATTATTATTATTACTTTCATTAAATTGGTTTCAAAAGCTATTTTGTGCAATTTCAATCAAAATTTTTCCTACAGGTGTTTAAATCAAAAATTTCAAATTAATTTGATAGACTTTTAGTAAAACTCTATTTGTTTCATTTTGAAAATTTAAATGTTATTTATAATGTGATTGGTTCAAGTAACTTTATTTTGAATTTGTATGCACTTGTTCTTAGATTCTTCGGACACTCCTCTTCACCTTCTCCCTCCTCAAGTCAACTTGCCCAATTCAGGTGGATCAATACTTTTGTGGTTCATTGTGACCGTCTTTGTCTTCACTCTAGAAATCTCGATGGCAAATTGGTGACAACTGACAACACAGAAGAGACGACGCAAACTAGTAAATCGCCAGCGATCGACAAATGAATTTCAAGAAGGTCAAACAAAGAAAAAAGACTTTTGGCTTTTCGGTTTTCTCAGTGATTTGATCAGTTTGGACATGAACTGGAATACTGGTAGTCAACTGGCGAAAAAGGTCGAACTAACCAACAAGCTGGAGGACCTGACACAGCAAAGATATAAATCAGCAATAATCTCCCATAATTCTCGACAGTATGGACTCATTGAAAGTGAGCCTACAACTCATGTGACTTGAACTCAAATAACAAGGTATGTCTTATTGTTAGTTGTTTGTTTTTTGCTAATTTTAAATTTAAATTTAAATTTTGATAATTTTACTGTTTTATTTTTAAAAGGTTAAAACTATTTTTCATTAATTTAATCTTATATTTAGTTTAAGAATTTTTATTTTAAAGTAAGTTTTTTGACTTACTAAAATTTGGTACTTCGAATTGTCTTTGTTCGTTTAAAAGGTTTATTAAATCTTATTTAAATTTTAATTAAAAACTTACTTACTTTAGATTCTTTTTAGAAACCTAATATACAAGTTATTATAATTTCTCTCGATTGGTTTCTATATCTACTTCGTCCAAGTCTACAATCGAAATTATCATGTGATTGTTTTAAGTAACTTTACTTTCTTGTTGTATTCACTTGGGCTACTCTTCATTACATTTATTACTCACATTCTTCTCCTCAATTAATCATGAACATGTCGCTAATACTTTCTATGCTAATATGCTAATGCTAATCATTTTTTACATTATATTTTATTAATTGCAGGAGAAAATAACGTACTAACGCTCATTGAATCTCCCTGGCCTCAAGAATGGTCTCGGTGTCGGTCTAATTGGTGGTAGCAGTAGTGGTGAAAAGAGCTCCTCTGGAACCAACTCATCCGATGGCACCAACACCATGGAACAGAGAAAATTATTTTACTTATTTCACTACAAAAATGTCCGACTCAAACTTACTATTTATTTAATTTCTGCTATAATCGTTTTAATCTCTCACTTTGATTAATGAAGTTTGTTTTTAAGGTTTATTTTATCGATATTTTTGAACCGTTATTATTTTAAAGGTTTAAAGCTATATTTTTCGAAATTATTGCAATCTTAATTTTAAGGTTTCTGCAAGCAATATCTAATTATCATGTGGATTTTACAAATTAGACAGAAAATAAAAGTTACAAGTCGTACAAGTTACTAAACTTATTAAATGAAGGTTTTCACAAAGATTTCTAATTACCTCCCCGAGTATTCCATAATCGTAATAATCTTCTTTATTGATTGAATAATATTCACATTACCCAGAATTATCAAATGATGAATGGTTGCCTTTTGGAAACTGTTTTTTAGTGTGGTTACATGATGAAACATTTACCATAGAATCAATACATTGTCAAAGGATATATGACTATTTGCAAAAAAGGTTATTCAATATTACGAATTAATTTACGAATTTTCAATGACATGGTCTTTTGATGGTATCGACAATAAAATTAATCACTTAAACATTCACGTAATATAAGTAAACAAATTTTAAATTTGGATTTTTCTTACAAAAGGTTTCTACAAATTCTTTGATGCTTATCTTGGAGCTTCGTAATTTATTTATGATAAATTTTACGAGAAAAAGATCGTTTGGAGTTTATTAATCGTTAAGTTTTTAAATGGTAAATAATAATTGAATTCGATTGTCAAAACATTATTTTCAAGTCATTTACAAGGTGTCATTTAAATTAGTTTACAATACTTTTGACACATTATTCATGATAATGAAGGTAAAATTTAATTCATATATCTATACTGGACAATGAACGAGTCATCCGCATTCGTGTATTCAATTTGAGTTTATCAAAAATATTTACATTAAATTTATTCGTCTTTTATGTTAATCAATTAATTTAGTCATTTATTTAACACAAAACTTTGTAAAGCAAAACTATTCATCATCAATAGGATTATGATAAATTCTGTATGACAAATCCACTTTCTTTTCACTCAATATTTCTCAACAGCGTCATTGAAAAGTCCCTAGTTACTTTCTATTATGATTATTTAAGACTATTCTGCTGATTACAGGACCAAATGGCAGCAACGCTATTTGATTCGTTCATTTGACAAACATAGTCATGGTATTGGTCTATTTGGTCATACTAGTTTACATACAAAATTTAAGAATTTTATACATTTAAGTGATTTATTAAGGTTTTTGACATTTTTACTAAAATCTTTTGCTCGTTCTCTCCTACCTGTTTAAAAGGTTTTTATTTTAAAAATTCTAATAGCTTTTATTTCAATTCCATTCGTTTTATTTATAAAGATTTCACAATTTTCTTCGTACACAGCTCCATGAACACAATAATAAGAAGAATCAACTGATGAAAGACTTCGAACTAGCCAACAATCTGGAGGACCCGGCACAGCAATTTTTACAAGACCGAGAATAATATTTGAGTAATTCTTCCTATTATGATTATCTAATATTTACAGGGGAAAATGTCACGAACGCTATTGGCTGTGTGGACTATGTTGACGAATTTTTCTTTCAATGTTTCTTTGCACCATTACAAAAATTGCGCGTTAATAAAGGTTATTTTCAATTGCTTTTCCCAATTTAAAAATTTCCCAATTTGGCAAGACGAATTTCCATTTAAAATCGTTTATTTTCTACTATTTAAAAAATATTTTGTTATAAACATATTATTTTCATTTAGCAATTTTAAGTTTAAAAAATTAAATTTTTATTTAAGAGGCTTAGAACAATATTTTACTGCTGCTATCTCTAAGGTTTCTATCAGTCATATCATCGATCATCGATCATTATATATTTTTTATTACACTAGAAAATGAAACAGGCGCTATTTGATTCGTCCTGGTCTCATTATCTCGGTCAGTAGTTGGTGGTGCCATTGGGGGTGGTATATCCATCTTTAACAAAGGAAAAACAACTGAACCTACTGTTGGAACAATCGTGACCTACAGACCTACACACTGTAGTACACAGTTCACTGAAGATGCATCACGTGTTTCAAAAATCACGTTCACTTACACAAAAAGCATTCATCAGCATAATTGGAAGTAAAGAGTGGACTCATTGAAGAGTAACAACTCAAGTGACATAAACTCTAACAACAAAGAACCTATCTTAGTTGTTTGTTTTTTAAATTTAATTTTGACTGTCTGGATTGTCATATTCTCATATTTTATTAAAAAAGTTTTTTCTATTAACTGTTTCGATATCATTACGTCATTTTATATTTTTAAAATTTATTTAAAAAATATAAAATTTTAATTTAAAATTTACTTACTAGTTAATTTAAAGATATCTATTAGTCTTATAAAAATTAAATCTTTTTTAATACAATGAATATACAAATTATTATTATTTTCTCTAACCGATTTCAAAAGATGTTTTGCCTATTCAGTCAAAGGATCATCAATCGATTCTTTGTAACCAGGACATGTCAACCAACCGGCTTTTCACTTTGGTAAAATTAAATTCTGTAATACAGAATTGTTATTCATAATGACTAATCTCGAAATGATGGTAGTTTTGGTGATTCTCTGGTGAGCTCTTCTGGAACAAATACAAGCTAATCCAATGTTACCTAGGTTATATAGTATGACAAGGTGAAAGCATTGAACGAATTATTCAAAAAGCAAAATCATTTCATTCGCAATTCTTACTAAATATCTGCCATAATAGTTTCAAATTTTCTTTCAACATCAAACTTAAATCGAAGAATTTTATTTTCAATGTTTCTTTTCATATATGCTTCCTCTTTGCATGTTTTAAATTATTCATAAGTTATATCATAAAGTATTGGATTTAAAAGGTAAAAAATTATTTCCTAATAATAAATTCTTATATAATTAATATTTTAAATTTAACAATTTATTTAAATGTTTTAATGTATGTAGGTATTTTATACATATTTATTGTCGAATTCGCATTTGTTTCTTTCAAAGGTTTATAAACGTTTACATGAAGTAATTACTCAATTTCAGTTAGATTTTGTTTTACTAATATTGAACATTGCTAAGCATGGTAGAGAGGATTTCAACTGGCACAAACTTTATCAACCACGAACCTTCTGGTATGTCTTTTTTGTTTTTCTTTACTAATTTTGCTGATTTTTACAAACAAGACCACATTGAAGGAGAAAGTAGATTCGAAAGGGTGCCGGAAATGTGTTCAAGCCACTGAAGCCTAGTCTGACACTACTCAAATTGGTTGCAGTTGTGATGATGCGAGCTCCTCTGGAACCAACACGTCTCAATCCGATGCTACTTCCACCACTCCACCAACGAATCCAACAAGCCGAAGTCTGTTTGCCTGGCAGTGAATCAATATCAAGTTCTTTGACTATTTTTACCAAAAAATTTTGTGTTGATAGCGTGTGTGTGCGAATAGTGTGTACCTCTTGGTATTTAAAAGGTTTTTATTTTTATATCATTATTTCATCATTTTATTTTAAATATTTTAATTGGAAACTTATTTAATAAAATTTAAAGGTTTATTGTTTATTGATTTATTTTTATTAATTTAACATTTTGAATTAGTGTTCTTGACAATTCTGATTCTGTTTACACGTCCAGCAACAGCTTGTTCAAAAGGTTATTTATTTTAATTTAATTGCTTCATTTACTGAAGTTTTTTATTTTAGTTTATATTAGAAAATATTAATAAAATCATATTTAGTTCCAATCAGAGCTGCTCAACCAACCTGGTTCCAGTATGACTCAAAGTAGGGGAAGTTGTGGTGATTCTCTGTTGAGCTCTTCTACGAGAACCAACACTTCCCCATTCGATGGTATCCTCACTTCTGATGAACATTATGTCAAAGTTCATGCATCGACCAAATCGACCAAGCCCAAGTCGACAAGCAGTCAGTCTGGCAGTGGATCGCTCAACATAAAATCCACAGGTTTCACTCGAGGTTCCAGTCACACGTCGTCGCACAGTATCAAATCGGCCAAATCACCACTCAAGTCTCAATCTCGGAGAGAGACAATATTCTTGCGACCAAGTTGGACAAATGAACATTTGGAGAGGATTACTGGAGGTAACTGTTGGTTTATTTCACAATATGGTGATGTCAGTTTGCATTGAGTCACAATCAATAACTACTGGTCGTTTGTTTGTATTTGTATTTTGCTTCAAGGTTAACGTACAAATGTCTTCAATTCTTAAAGGTAATCTTAATAATATTATTTATTTAACATATTAATTTTTTATAAAAGTTTGTTTGAAGGATTTAAGCTCCCCTTTGATTAAATTTTTTTAATTTAATGTTTTAACTAATTAAAAAATATTTTTAGTTCGTACGTACCTTTGATTTTAAAAGGGTTTTTATTAAAATTAAATTTTTTTATACACGTTTATTTATATTTATTTATTTAGTCTTACAAAAATATTTAATCTATATTTAGTAAAATTTATAAATAGCCACATAAATTATCACTCTATTCCAATCAGGGCTGGTCAACTCAACCAAGAAGGAACCTAGTATGGATCTACTCAAACTGGTGGCAGTTGTGGTGATTATCTTTTGATCTATTTCTGGTACCAACACTTCCACATCCGATGGTATTTCCACACTAGTGCACTAATGATGAATATCACGGCAAGTTCAAGCACCGGCAGAATTATGCAACAAGCAAAACAAGTGATTTCGCACATTTTATTCGCATGCCCAAACTAAACTAACTTCTTACTTCATCAGTACGTAAAATCATAATTTTAAACTTACATCGACATTAATCTTCAATTGAAAGTGGTTGTTTTTAAGGTTTCTTTGGACTATCGTAATATATGCATTATTATACTTATTTTATATTCAAAAATATGTTCTTGCGTTTTATTTCGAATTTAAAAGGTTAAAGATTATTTTCTTTTTATTTAATATTTTTGATTGAACATTCGACATTTTTGATTAATTCACAACTGCTGTGTATTTTAAAGGTTTTAAAATTATTAATAGAGTCATGAGTCAATTTCAGTAACTTTGGATTTTGCTTGACTAAATGAGACATTACAAAACGTCGATTATTATACCAGAAAACTATGCATTCAAACCACTTATTTTCAGACATTTAAAAATACATATTCTTTCAATTGATTTATTACCATTTAACAAATTTTATTTTAAAAGTTTAAAATTATGCTTACTTTCATATTTCATGTTTTGAAAGGTCATATAAATACTTTACTTAAATTATTATCATCGTAATTTTCTTCAAACAAATTCTCCATTGCTATTTTTGTCATCGAATTCCATTATCGAAAATGTCACTATACACGTGTGTAAATTATTTCTCAAGTCAAGTTTTCTGTATATTACAACACAAGTTCAAATCGAATGTGTCATTTGTGTCGTGTGATTCGCTCAAGTAACTCTACTTTCTGCTTTGTGTACTCTACAGCCCGTCAAAGTCTGGTCTTGGCCGAAATCTATCTATAACACTGCTCTCCTCCTTCTCAAGTCAACATGAACATGTCACATGGTTCAGTGCTTTGGTGGCTCATTGTGACCGCCTTTGTCTTCACTCTGACACCCTCTATTGCCACATACAGCAAAGGCGAAGACAACGCTAGCGGTGACCAGTCTATGGAGTCGGACAACAAAGGCTCCAAGCTTGACAAGCTAAAGTCTATGGTTCCCGAGTGGATCAAAGAGAAGAGGATGCCAGACTTTTCTGGACACCTTGGCTATGCCAAGAAGAAGGCCAGTGCTTTTCGTGATTTCCTTCGACATGGAAAGTGGGACATGACAAAGAGTGAACTGGAGAATGAGCTCAAACGAGCCTACACTTTGAAAGACTCGCGCAAAGGACTGAAGGAGTACAAGGCGGCACTCACTGAAGCGATCGCAGCCAAAGAGAGACTTGAGGATGCGGAGGCAGCCTTGGAAAAGGCCTCACCAGCCGAGAAAGCCAAGTTCCAGGCTGAGGTGAAAGGCGAACAAAAGAACACGAAAGCGAAGGTGCTACGAGCGCACCGGGCCCTGATTATCATGTGAGTTTACTATTTATTACGTGGTCGTTTGTATAATATTTTATTCTTTTAATTACAGGGGACAAATGAACCCAGAAAATCGTTTCAAGTATGGCATGCCTCTATATGCCCTTACTCTGAGTGGTCTTGCTATCCTGGCATACATGAACAGAGATACGGTTGGGCCAACCGAGACCAACCCAGGACGGACCACTTTTGGTATAAGTGATCAGAAAGTCAACACTGCCGTGGAAGGTTCTCCTATTAATACGATTCTGACGATTGCCTTCGCCATCATTCTTGTGGTCGTGTTCACGGTTGTCGCAATTCTGCTCGCCCGACGATTTGGACTTATCAGCAGTGAGCGTAGCAACTCAACTGGCGCGAACAACAAAGAACCTCTTGGTATGTCTCATTTGGTTTGGTTTTCTCAACTAATTTTGATAATTTTTACAGGCAAAGGCAAAATGAAGGAGAAACTCGATGCAAAAGGTGCCGCAAATCAGCACACTGGTCAAGCCATCGGAGCCAAGGCTGACACTACTCAAAGTGGTAGCAGTTGTGGTGATTCAAGCTCCTCTGGAACCAACACTTCCAGTACTAGCACTACCCCTACTGGTGGCCAGAACGGCCAGGTCAAAGCATTGGCCAAGTAATTCAACAAGCAAAACAAATGATCGCTCATTTGAAATGAGTCTTTTCACTCGCATGCACAATTTACAAACGCACTTTGCGTTCTTGCCTTTATGTGGGCACTTTTAATTTATTACTATTTTTGATACTTTACTTTTACATTAAAATTTTAATTTGAAACTTTTGATTGTAGAGTTACCTTTTCTAACAGACGTTTACTGATTGAAAAATAGCAATTTTAATTTATTCAATATATTATATTTTTTTAATTTGATTTTTAACAATCAACTTTATTATTATTATTTTTAAATACTTTTGTTTATTACAAGTTAATAGGTTTATATGGCCTGGTTTTTAAAAAGGTTTCTTACTACTACATAATCGTATTTTTTTTATTTACTACTCGAATTATCGAATGATGAAAATGAGTTGACTTTTGAAATCCGTTTCTTTTATTGGGGTATCGAGGGTCTTTCATAATGATGCATTTACCATACATTCACATTACATTCACTTGTCAATACAATGAAATTAAAATTTGCTTCCAACCTACTGATTAAAAGGTTTCTACAAAAATTGAATGCTCATCTTTTGGCTTTTTGGTTCATAATAATCACTATAATTTTTGAATTGTCAGTAATAGTTTATTTATACAAATTTATTTTAAAGTTAGATAATTGAAATAGTTTGGCAAAAAAGTGCGTTATGGAAATGATGGTTTACAAAGTTTTAATCGCAATTTTCTTTATTTAGTAAACTCGGCATTCCTCTCAGAAACGAATCCTCCAAAGCCAAGGCACTCAAGCCTGTAATCTAACTACATTAAAGTAATTTTTAAATTAATGTATTTTTATTTAATATGTCTCGATCGCTTCTGTGATTTCTACGATGTTTAAAAGAGTAACTCTTGTAAATCTCACTAACTTTGTTACTTGCTTGTTCACAGTTGGACTAAACTTGACATTACTAAGCACGACGGAGACGATTGTTTTTCGTTTCAAGTAGATTTTTATACCCAATTATAGCGAAGGTAATAACAGAAATTATTTATTTATTTATTCCTCATCTGGCGAGTCGACTTTAAAGATTTCAAACTCTAATTTAAAATTTTTGCGTCTCGATTTCAAGGTTTTAATCGGTCATATAAATTAGTTAAAAATTATCATTATTATTTTCTTCAATCATATTTTCCATAGCTATTTTGTCATCGAATTCCAATATCGAAAATGTCATCCAACACGTGTCTCAATTATTTCTCAAGTCAAGTTTCTGTATATTCCAACACAAGTCCAAATTGAATGTTTCATTTGTGTCGTGTGAATCTCTCGAGTAACTCTACTTTCCGCTTGTGCTCTTGGCCGATTTCTGTCTGTGACATTCCTCCTTCTCAAGTCAGCATGAACATATCGGTGCTTTGGTGGCTAATTATGACCGTGTTTGTCTTCACTCTGGCACCCTCCATTGCAAAGAAAGATTCCAAGCTTGACAAATTAAAGTCTATGGGTAAGAATATAATCCCTGAGTGGATCAAAGAGAAGAGAATGCCAGACATTTCTGAACCCCTTGGCTATGTCAGGAAGAAGGCCAATGATTTTGGTGATTTCCTTATACATGGAAACTGGGACATGAAGAAGAGTTCACTTAAGAAAAGGCTCGAACTAGCCAACAATGTGGAGGACTCGTACAAAGGACTGAAGGAGTACAAGGCGGCACTCACTGAAGCGATCGCAGCCAAAGAGAAACTTGAGGATGCGGAGGCAGACTTGGAAAGCGCCTCACTAGCTGAGAAAGACAAGTTCCAGGCTGTGGTGGATAACGAACAAAAGAACACAAAAGCGAAAGTACTACAAGTGCACCAGGCCCAGATTAACATGTGAGTTTACTATTTATTGCGTGGTCGTTTGTATAATATTTTATTCTTTTAATTGCAGGAGAAAATTGAACACACTACATCGTCCTTTTTACATGTATAGTCGGCCCCTAGTTATCCTTACTGTTCTGGGCAGCGGTTATGCATTCATTAACAGAGATAGAGTGAAATCCACAGTTGGGCCAGGCGAGACCAACACACCGGTCACTTATGATGTGACACGTGCTACGAATGTCACCTTCATTCCGCTTGAACGCTTTCCTATTAATACGATTCTGACGATTGCCTTCGCCATCATGCTTGTGATCGTAATCACGGTTGCTGGAATTCTGTTCGCTCGACGATTTGGACTTATCAGCAGTGAACGTAGCAACTCAACTGGCGTGAACAACAAAGAACCTTTTAGTATGTATGTTGTTTGTTTGGTTTTCTCAACTAATTTTGATAATTTTTACAGGCAAAGGCAAAATAAAGGAGAAACTCGATGCGAAAGGTGCCGCAAATCAGCACACTAGTCAAGCCAACGAAGCCCAGTCCGACACTTATCAAAGTGGCGACAATTGTGGTGATTCGAGCTCCTCTGAAACCAACACGTCCAGTACTACCCCTACTGATGCGCATCACGGCAAGGTCAAAGCATAGGCCGAATTATTCAACAAACCAAACAAGTGATCGCTCATTTCACTCGAATGCACAATTTGCAAACGCATTGTGCGTTTTGCTTTTATGCGGGAAATCGTGGTTTTAATTACTATTTTCGATACATAACTTTTAAAATAAAATTTTTATTTGAATTTTTTGTTTGGAAAGTTAACATTTTCTAACAGATATTTACTAATTGAAAAAAATCTCAGGGAAGTACTGGAAGAATTCTTTTGTTTATTTCAACATTTGATGAAACCAGTTTGGATTAAAACATACAATCATCACTACTTGTCGCTTGTTTTTATTTTAAGTTTATTGTTTCAAGAAAAATTGAACTTTTTGTTGATTAAAGGTTATTTTAATAATATTTTCTGTTGAACTAATTTATTTTCATTAAATTAATTTTTTGACAAACAACTTTTTAAAATTATGATATAATTATTATTTTACGGTTTTTTGCTTTGTTACCAAAATGTTTCGTTCTGAAAGCATTACTCAACGTATTATTAAAGGTTTTAATTTGAATATCATTGTTTCATTGTTTCATTATAAATTTCTAATAAATTTTTTTTAGATTCTGATTATTTTATTTTAAGTTTTGATAAGAGAAAATGATGAACGCGAGGATGAATAAGATTGTCTGGCAAGGCAGGCAAAGTGCGAGACTCTTAAAAAATAAAATAGAAACTTGAACTATCAACTGAGAAACTTTTAAAACGGCCTTATTTGATCCATCTGGATCACTAAAGAGGTGTATTGGGACCAATATTTTTTATTTAAAATGTGCAACACATTTGTTCATCATTTTCCACATAAATCTTTTTTAGACTTGGCTCTACCAGAATTGGGCGTAATGTTCCATGACGCCCAAGTTAATTTTGACAATTCGATTACATATGTTCACAAGTTTATCAATCAAAAATCTTTCAATTCTAGGTTGTACGGTTTTCTAAGATATATTATTTGTCACGAGAATGGGCGTCATGATCCATGGCGCCAAGTTTTGCTCTTATAAGTCAATTACATATACGACCAAATGTATGTATGTCAAATTTGGTGTTTCTAGGGTTTACGGTTCTCTCAGAATATGGTCAAAGGTTAACAGACAGACAGACGGACACGATGGCAATAGCATAAGCTTACGACTCTAAAAGAGTCTCGCTAAAAAGTGCTCAAGGTCGATGATAATATGCGAGAACTTGCTTCCTTGAACTGTTGTTTTTTTCATAATTTGTTTTCAATTTCAGGAAAAAATTAAATAAACGCTATTTTATTGGTCCTGTTGTCAAGTATGGTTCCGTTGTGGGTGCAATTGGCGCAATCGGTTGTAATACTAGGTAGGTGGTCGAAAGTTTAATCGCTCGACACAATAGAAAAGGTTTGTTTTAAGATTTCTTTTGACTGTCATAATGTTTGAATTATACTTGTTTTATAAAAAACTGTTTTCTCTTTCGTTTCTGTGGAATTTAAAAGGTAAGAAATTATTTTCTGTGTATTTAATATTTTTGATTGGAATGTATCATAAGAATTTTTTTAATTCATTCACTTCTATGTCCCTTAAATGTTTCTTAAATGATTACCATAGTGATAACGCAATCACCGTAACTTTGAATTTTGCATGACTAAATGTATAACAAAACATAACAGGGTCTATTGTTGTACAAGATAACTTTGCATTAAAATAGTTTATTTTCAAATGTTGAAAATATTTTTATCAACCAATTTGTTTATCTATAAAAATTTGTATATTAAAAGTTTAAAACTATGTCAATTTATCTCAATTTTTAGGTCATGCATAAATTAGCTTAAATCATTATTATTATTTCCATCAAACACAGAGCTATTTTTTCATTGAATTCCAATATCGAAAATGTAATCTTACACGTGTCCCAATTATTTGTCAAGTCAAGTTTTCTGTATATCACAACACAAGTCTAAATCGAATATGTCATTTGTGTCGTGTGAATCTCTCGAGTAACTCTACTTTCTGCTTTGTGTACTCTACTGCTCGTCAAAGACCGAAATCAATCTATAACACTGCTCTCCTCCTTCTCAAGTCAACATGAACATGTCACGTGGTTCGATGCTTTTGTGGCTCATTGTGACCGCGATTGTCTTCACTCTGGTACCCTCTATTGCAACTTACGGTGTAAATGGCGAAGTAGTAAATGGTGATCCGCTTGTGAAGTCGGACAACAAAGAAGACAAAGCTGACATCAACATGAATCCAAAGAAAGACTCCAAGCTTGGCAAATTAAAGTCTCTAGGAAGTAAAATAATCCCCAAGTCGATCAAAAAGAAGAAGAAGAAGAAGGAACCAGACTTGTCTCAACCCACGGCCGTTGGTTATAATCAAAACATGTTTTTCATGAGGAGGGTCAATGCTTTTAGTTCTTTCTTTCGTGATTTGTACAAAATGGACATGAAGAAGAGTTCACTGGTGGAAAAGCTCAGAAAAGCCAACAAGTTGGAGGGCTCACCTGAAGGACTGGCGGAGTACAAGGTGGCACTCACTGAAGCGATCGAAGCCAAAGATAAACTTGAGGATGCAAAGGCAGCCTTGGAAAAGGCCTCACCAGCCGAGAAAGACAAGCTCCAGGTTGTGGTTGATGACGAACGAAAGAAAGCGAAAGAGAAGGTGACAGAAGTGCAAATGGCTGAGGATAACATGTGAGTTTACCATTTGTCACGTGATCGTTTGTTATAATGTTTTGCTTTACAGGAGAAAATGGTACCAACGCAATTTGATTCGTCCTGGCCTCAAGTATGGTCCCGGTGTGGGTCTAGTTGGTGGTGTCATTGCGGCTGGTATTGGTTTCGTTAACAAGGGAAATCCAGTGACACCCACCACAGTTGAGCCTGTCGAGACCGACGTCACTTACAATGGGCTACGTGCTACGAGAGTCCACCACACTCCCGTAAAACGCTCTCCTATTAAGACGATTCTGACGATTGCCTTCGCCATCATGCTTGTGATTGTGATCACGGTTGTGGCAATTCTGCTCGCTCGACAATTTGGACTTATTACCAGCAGTGAACGTAGCAACTCAGGCGGCATGAAGAACAAAGAAGCTTCTGGTTTGTCTTAATTGTTTGTTTTTTATCCAATTTAATTCTGTTAATTTTTACAGACAAATCCAAAATGAAGGAGAAATCCGATCCGAATGGTACCGAAAATCAGGGCACTGGTCAAGCCACCGAAACCCAGCCTGACACTACTACTAAAAGTGGTAGCAGTAGTGGTGATTCAAGCTCCTCTGGAACCAACAAGTCCGATGGTACCAGCACTACTCCTACTGATGCGCATAACGGACAGGTCAAAGCATAGGCCGAATTATTCAACAAACCAAACAAGTGATCGCTTATTTTACTCTCATGCACAAACAATTTTAGTGCGTCCGCCTGTGCACATAATGTTTTCAATTATACTATTTTTGATAACTTACTTTTGCATTAAAATTTTAATTCAAAACTTTTGATTGAAAAAGTTACGTTCTTGTAAAACTTACTGATTGCAAATGGTAATTTTCATGAATTTAATGTTAATTTTTTTTAATTTGATTATCAACAATTTAATTTGTTAACTATATTTAAAAATACTTTCGTTTAAATTATACTTTGCCTACTTTGCCGTTACTTCGCTTGCTAAAATATTTAGGTTTATACTTTGTTTCATATTTAAAAAATATTATTTTGATTTTATTTCTTTAAATGCATATTTATGCTTTAATGTTTTTATGTTTTTATTCTGATATACATCAAAAAGGTTACTAATTCTTACCCAGAATACTACACAGTCGTAATTACATTCCATACTGCATGATCAATTTTACATATACATTACATTATTGAATTGCCTAAAGATGAATGTGTGTTGTTGGAAGTTGCATCTTTGCTTCAGTGGACTTTTTTTTAAAGGGATAATTACCATATACTCAATGCATTGTCAAAGATTATCTTGTTAGTTCAGTAAGACATTTTACACAACAAACAAAGAGTACTCCTTTTTCCTTCTATTAATCACAACACGTTCTCCAATACATACACACAAATGAGCAAATTCAAATTTAAAATCAAAAGGTACAATTGTCACTTTTGCGTTACCCAATTTGCGTCATGTAAACACGATTATCTGAAAACTTCAACTGTAGATGTTTATTTTACAGGTTTACATTTGGTTTCTATAAGTTAAGATTTTTGTCAACAATATATTTAATATAGTAAATTATTATTTTAATTTTTAATTGAAATTTTTATCTGGAATTTCTTTGTACTCTTTGTAGTTCTTTGTCAAAAAGGTTTCTAAACGTTTTTCTGAATTAATCAAACAATCTGGTCCGACAATCTTACGTTCTAGTGCTTTTGGCAAGTTTACCCTTTGGAATTACTAAACATGACTAATGGTAAATTAAATTAATTAATTTATTGATTAATTACAGAATTCTTTAAAACATTTTCATGCCTTAAATTGTTCATAAAAAATTTCTTTTAATTTTTTTTGTTAATGTTATGAGTTGACTAGAAGTCTTAAGATTTTTGAGATACACACTAATGATAATCATATAAAAGTTTATTAAATGCCAACCTATTGTTTCAGTTGACGAAACGTTTCTAAATCCCAATCACACAATCGAAGTTTGGTTACTGTAAGTTCTGGTTACGAAATTAAATTACAACGAAGAAGCATTGCAATGTAAGTTTAAAAATTGCATTGTAATCATGGCGATCGGAATTATGGAAACTATTGACTATTTGACTGTAATGGGAACAGCTTTAACTATCCAAATCGATGCTAACCAGTGATGGTCAAGTCACCGGAGCCCAGTCTAATATTACTTCAAAGTGGCGACAGTTTTGGTTTTATAATAGACACTTTTGTTCTTTACCTGACACATCAATCAACGTAGCTACATTCCCTTTAAGGATTTATTTGACTAATTTGACATTTTCTAGCATTGCATAAAGATGACTATTATTCTTAGCCAACAAGTTCATATTTATCCAAGAAATGGTTATACTCGTATAATGTCTTTAATAAATGAAATACAAGTAAATGTAAGTTGGCTTATATTGTGGCAGTTTCTCTCTATTACATCTCTCTATCTAAATCTTCTTACAATACAGAACATATTTATATTTTAATTTTTGTGTTCTAATCCTCTGGAAGGCATCCAAAAAGGTTTTTAATTATAAAATTTTAATTACATGTCTAATTTATTGACTAATTTTACGTTACTTCGTATTACCTAAAAATATTTGTGAGTTGACTTTTTAAAGTTACATGCCATCACTTGTCATCATTATCAAAGGTTATCTGATCAGTTCTGTAAACATTTTACACATCAAACAAAGGGTAATTACCCCATTTTTTCTACCGACTAAGTTGACTGCTCAAAGACCTTGGATGCAACTGAAAACAGACTTCCCATATTCTAAAAATCTCATCTTAAAGTTAAGTTAGTTATTAATTGATTTACATTCTTGATTGTATAAAATTTTGCAACTTTCGAATTTAAAAAAATAAAAACAATTTACTTATATTTAATATAAAGATTTATTTAAACTTTTAATGTAAGTTAATTTGCAATCTCCTCCTCAATCTAAAAGGTTAATAAATGTTTTCTTGAACAAATCACACAATCGTAGTTACGTTCGTTTTTTTGGAAGTTTGCAATTTGGAATACAAGTGAGTTGTTCGTTAGCTGATCATGTAAACATGTGACATCCATATTCTTAAATCATTTATAAAATGGTTATTCAAGCTCTATTGTCATTTGTCAATAACATGGATTGATTTGTTCCTTTGGTGGTGTCGCCAAAGGAAACGTGATAATTAATAAAATATTCACAAATTTTAAATTCTAATGTGTCTTAGTCAATTGATTTAAAGGTTCCTACAAAAATCGGATGATTATCTTTGAGCTTCTTGGTTCATGATAATTTTGATTTTTTTATTATGATTTATTAACAGTCAAGTTTTTAATGGAAATTAATAATAATTAAACATGATTCACGAAATATTAACTCCAAGTCATTTTTCAAGTTGCCAATCAAATTAGTTTGCATAACTTTCGACACGAATACCAACTCACAAAATATATTTCTGTACTATCAATAAGAACACAATCGATTTCATTTTATGTCAAGTGATCACGATTATCTGAAAACTGTACTAACTGTATCACTTTCTTTAAAAAAATTCAGAAGAATTGGAAACTTTGGAAGCCAGATAAAGAGTAATAAAACAATTTACATTTACAATTCTTTTGCTTTTTGTAATTTGATAAAAGGTTTCAAAACGTTTTCCAGAGTGTTCATTTAATCAAAGTTGACATTCTGGTTATTAATAAATGTGACACCCAAGTTTTGTGTCTTGACTGAGTTGACTGTTGCTTTCTTACTAAAAGTTATTTGACTATATTCTCAATTATTCGAGTTCATGTTTATAGAAAAGCACATTTTAAGTTGTTTTTTACCTATCTCTTTGCTCTCTTTTGAGAGTTTTTTCTTTGCCGATAAACGGGCCGTTTCGCTTTCTTTGAACTGTTCTGATGTTTGTTTTGACCTTATAAATATGACCTTAAAAATGCAAATACCTATTGAGTGAGTTGTAAGATTATCTTAGACCAGAACAATCGAAAAACATATGCAAACTAAAAATCAAATAGCATTTTTTTGCTTATGACATTAGTAATGTAATATAAAACGGCATCTAAATATTTCGGTTAATATTCTTTTTTAAATTTAAAGCATGGACATTTTTATAAAAGGTAACGAATTGGCCATCGGCTAACTTAACACAGTCTTGGCCAACAACTCTCCAACCAGAGAATTCTTTTATGAATTTCAAGTTCAAATATATTGCCAGTTGAGTTATAATTAGATTTCGTCTTGTGATCATTATTAAAACTATATTAAAAGTTATTAGGTCAAACATATTTAACCTCTTCGTCGGGCCATTTTAAGCAGGCTGTCCAGAACGAACCACGATAGCTAGAGACTTGAAAATTTAGGAGCATACTCCCCTGGAATACCGCTACAGCGGAAAATTGTCAAAAGAAGTTTTCTTTGTCCAATCAAATATTTGTTAAACTGTTTGAATGCATTTCTACTTTAATATTTTGGGGAAAATTGTCTCACTAATTTTATCTATTCATTCAATACAACATTCATCTATACTATATTATATGATTTGGATAGAAATATTGATTGTGTTGCCTTGGTATTTCTAAATGGTATTTTTATTTTTAACGAATTAATTTCATGAGCAATAAAACTTCAATAAATTTTTTTCAATTTTTATATAATTATTTATTTATTTCTGATAATGTTTTTAAATAAACGAAAATGTTTGTTTCTTTTTTCATTATCTATTAAAAGGTAAAATTTGTTTTTGAAAATCAGAATATATTTAATTAAAGTATGCACTCTTTTTGACAGGATAATTTCATGGATGTAGACAAAGACAAAACAGACTCAAACAACACAATCCCTAAACTGGCCTCTATCGAATGGAATGTATCAATGAAGAATGAAGTATTTTCAAAGGTTTTAACAAAAAATTTATTGATTTACGAGTATTTAATAGCTTTATAATTCTAGTAATTTCTCTTTATTGTCTTGTCAATGAGTATGAAGACTTTTAGTAATAAATTATCACCGATAATTAGTGACTTTTGATTGTCTGATCAGTTTAGCGTAATATGATTGGTATGTTTGTAAAGCTACAGTAATGCGAAAAGGTCAAATTAAACTATTTTTTGTTAATATTTTAATATTTACTTAAATATGTAGATAAATCGGCCCTGAAATTGCTTTTACCACCGAACACTGGTTGCATAAATACTTTTACGTTAAGATTTATTTTTACAGCTTTTGCATCCGCTATTGTCATTAACCGGTAACTTGGCCTAAAACAATCTTTTTTTTCTAAACCAATCAACATATATTGGTTACCAATAATTGGTATGAACTTTCTGTAAACAATTCATTGTAGGTGTTCTATGCCCACGGCGGGCAGCCTGCCGTTGCTAGTCTTAATAATTTGATCAACATTTTGTAAATCATAACATGTTTTTATGTCCTAATAGATTAGATTGTTTTGGCAAGTCATGCATGAGTTGGCAATTGATCAAAGCAAAACATTTTCATCAACAACTCACTCAAACAGAGCACATTCTTTCATTAAATTCATAATCGACAAACATCAAAAGTACAAATACAATTTCGTGTCATGTGATTATTATGAAAATTGTAGCTCATGCTATTTTTAGTAAGATTTTTTGTACACGAGAAGTTATAATCGTTAAACTCGTTCTGCACGATAACAAACTGTCTAATCAAATATGTTTTTAGGTAAACAAAAATCACATTCATATCATGTGTGAACATCATGGGACGGCAATATTAGTCTTTTAACATCATTTTTTTCTAAATGGTATTTTTATTTTGAATCTTCACATCAACATGAAGACTTTCAATAGTTTCACGATTTTCATAGTTTATATTCTTTTAACATATATTTTTGTGTTTTGCTTAACAAATGGTAATGACTTAATATTTATTTGTTTTATATTTAATTTTTTAAATATATATTTTTGAATAGCCTTAAATGAATATAACAAGGAAGATTTATGCGACAGAGTGAGAGAATTCATTGATGGACATAATCGTTCAAGTAGAAAAGCTATTTTGAGAAATGTTTTTCTGTGGCCCTATGGAATTGTTCCTTATGAAATTGACCCAAGTCTTAGTATGTTATTTTGTTGTTAAAAAACTAAAATAATTTTTTAATTAATACAAGGTAAATACAAGAAATCTATTTACGATGCTATTAACGATTATCAAGCAAATTCGTGTATTCGATTTGTGAAACGAAACGCTATTCATGATAATGCATACATTCAATTCACCAGTGGGCAAAAGTATGCTTGTGATCTGATTTAAATGAGTTTTGACTTTATTTTGCCTCTAGTTGTTCTAGTTCTGATATTGGCCGAAATGGTTTCGAACCGAACATAATTTTCCTAGGTCCTGGTTGCTTTTACAAAGCGACCATTGTACATGAGATTGGTCACGCCTTGGGTTTTGTGCACGAACATCAACGATCCGATCGAGACGAGCACATTCTCATTCATATTGACAATGTGGATGGCAACAATCCTAAAGATCAACTAATAAAGAAACGACAATTCACCAAGAATGACCACAACCAGGACTGTAATCTCACCGAGTATGACACTCATTCTGTGATGCATTATGGGAAGGATGCGTTTGCTAAGAAAGGTAAAGTGACCATCAGTACAGACAAGGAAGGAGCAGCCACACTCACTTCGCCCATGGAAAAGTATGGTCTTAGCAAGTTGGACATTTTTGCAGTCAATGTGCTTTATTGTGAACAGCAATTTCTTTAAAGGTTTCCTAATTTTAAAAAGTACAAATATTTTATTATTTAAATAAATTCTTTATAAAAAATCATTCATTATTTAAAAGGAAAAAATGCTATATACTTGAATTTTAAATAAAAAATAATTATTGACAATAAATTTCTTGAATAAATCAGTTTAAGGTACCCCAATGGCGTTTCTTGAAAAGGTTACAGAACAACAATTGTGCATGATTCTGATTGTTGTTTTCAATACTTTCTGGCTTGCTTTATAGCGCTCAAAGTCAACTACACTGCTCTAAAGAGATATTAATTTCTTAATGATTTATATTTATACATATTTGTAGTCTTTTCAAAGTCTGTCAAAAAGATTTCTAAACATTTCCCAGATAATCAAACAATCGTCAAAGTTATGTTAGATTGTTTGTGGTAAGTTTACATTCTGAAAATATTAAATATGACTATATATGTGGATCAGTAGCTTGTCATGTAAACAGGTTACTCATTTTTCAATCATTTAAATATTTATATAAATAAATTATTCATTTAAAATAACGAATTTATTTGACCAAATTTTCTAAAATTTATAAACACAAATTCTATATTCGAACTGTACACCTATATAGCATTTAAAAGGTTTTTACAAAAATTAACTATTTATCCTTGAGCTTAGTGATCATTTATCAGTATTTCTTTCGATAAAATAATAATGGGATTAATCATAATCATATCATAGTTCTTTTATCATTTTTTAATATAAATGCCATTAATTCTTGTGACATGAAAACTAAATTTTATTAAACTCTTTTATCTAATACCGTCATTTACAAAAAATGATTCACAATCAATCAGAATTTCCCGGGTTTCTGTCGTACAAAAATTGGAACAGTATCTTTGTCGATGCTAAAAGGTTACTAAAAGTTTTATCAGAGTAATCACACAATCATAGTTTTTTCAATTACTTTTGACAGCACTCAACATGATTGGATTGATTGTTTAAAATTGCAGGAAGATTGTCTTTAAAATATACGCTCTAAGCAATCACTTAAATGTAAACCGAAAATTATTATTATCACCTTCAATCAATACTATTCAATAGCCAATTTGTCATCAAATTCAAATAACGAAAATGTCTTTCCATACGAGTCTCGTTTCACTGTTCAATCCATATTACACCAGATTAAATCGAATATGACATTTTTCATTATGTGGTGTGAATGGTTCGGGTAATTTTCACTTCTGTGTGTACCTCTCAAGTCTCTTCGACACACACCTTTTTCCTCCTCCTCAAGACTTCAGATTATAACTGTAAATTACAAGTTTTGTGTGTTTTCTAGTTTTTAAAAAGATTAACATAGCTGGCATTAACTGGCAATGAAAATTACTTGTAAACAATTAATGTCAATAGCAATTATTGGAATGATGCATGGATACAATTTCAGCAGCATTTAAAGGTTTTAACAAATGATTTATTAATTTATTAAAATAACTTTATAATTCTAGTAATTCTTCAAAATTGTTTTGAGTATGAAAACTTTTGGTATTCTTGTCAGTTTGGCTTAATACGGTTAGAATATTTCATATATTTTACATATATATTTTTTTGTAACTCTTCCATAATAAAAATGGTCAAAATAAACTTTTTTGCTGACTATTTTGTAGTTTGCCTATATCCTTATATATTAAATTAGTATTTTCTTCTTCAAGGGTTTTACAATAATTATCCGTTTATCTTTGGGATCACATTTAATCATTGTAATTTTTTGAATGGTTAATTAAAGTTTTGTTGATTCATTTTAATTTAGTTTGAATTTTCTGTTTATACTACGTTGGTACAACCAACTCAGCAATTTCCAGTTGACTCTTAATTAATCAACACTGCTTTCGTCATCAAACAGTGCATATTTATCCAATGATACAATGATATGGTAGTGGAAATTTTAAAGATACAATAAGGTCATGCTTAATGGACAGACTCATCCGAGTAGAACTGCTATTGTGAGAAAAGTTTTTCTGTGGCCAAGTGGAATTATTCCTTTTGAGATTGACACGTGTTTTGGTCTGAAATTATTATTTTTACAGAATGAACGAATATAATTTTTGGCTTTGATAATGAAAGTCAGCACAAGAAATATATATTTCAATCCATGAACGAGTATTGTCAACATTCGTGTAATATATTTGAGCAACGTAAACCTACTGACCAAATGAACGTTTAATTAAAATATTGGTTTTTGTTTTGAATGAAAAAGGGATCACTATCAAAAGGACCTACATGCCTCTTTTAAAAATCCAAATATTTTACTAATGACAGAAGTTTTTTTTAAAGAACGAGTTTTTCGTCTGTAAATAAAAAGGTTACACATACTCGATAGTTCTTTTATGATTACTTGAATTTACAATAACATAATACAATTGAAAATTTTAATATTTGAATGGATATTTTGTAAGTTCAATTTTTTTTATCAAAACTCACAAAACAACGTCAATTCTTTTATTCATGCCTTAATCAACTCATTGCGTTATAAATACGATTTTATCTTGTGATCATTATGAAAACTGCATCTGTTTATGCCTATTAGGCATAGCCTAATATTTAACCACGAGAAACCCTCACATGTACCGAAAAGTTACCACTTAACCAAAAATATAAAAAATTGAATAGCTTTGGAAGTAATTCTTTCTGATTGTTTTCAATAAGTGTATGAAGACTTTTAGTGATAGATGACTTTTGACTGTCTTGTCAGCTTGGAGTAATATTATTGGAATATTCGTGAATGAGCAATAGTGCAAAAGGTTAAATTAAACTTTTTTATTAATATTTTATTATTTACTTAAAATGCATAAATCAATCTACCCTGAAATTGGATTTACCACTGACCACTGATTGCATTAATACTTTTTTACCTTAAGATCAACATTTTAAAACTTTCATTTCTCCATTATTATTAAAAGGTGACTTGTTCTAAATGTTCAACAATCTTCTTTTCTATAACTATCAACGTATGCACTTTCTATAAGCAATTCAATGGCATTGTAGAAGTTATTTTCCAGCCGTTGCTAGCATGCTATGTCATTCTTGTGCGACATCAACAAATGTATCCTCACAGTTCACCTGTCAATCAATTCTCCACTACAACCGAGCTTTGTCTTCGAACGTATCACATCTTCAGTATTTTATAAAACAATTTAATTCTATAATATATCAAAACATTTTTACATTCGTACATTAGGCAGGATTATTATTAATAATTTACCAAACGTTTTTTTTATTAAAAATGCACATTTTCATCTTATATTTCTTTTCATATAAATAATTTAATTGCCGTTTTCACGAGTTATTAAAAGGTAAACGACAATCAGCTGCTTATAATTGTGCTTTGTGCATTTTTGTTACAAAACTCTAATTTATTAACTTCAATAACTTTCAAGACAATGACTATTCTTTCATTATTATTATAATCAACTCATCTAATATAAAAAATACAAATCAAATTTTGTCTTGTGATCATTACGAAAACTGTATCTGTTTATGTCGAATAATTAACCGTGAGAAAACTTTGCATGTACCGAGAAGATATGTCACATGAACTGCTTCAGTACGATAACAAACAGTCTTATCAAAAATGTCTTTTTTGCGTAAACAAATATCACGGCAATATCATGTGTGAATTCAATGGCCCGTTTTTATTCTCGATTGTTTATTTCTGAAAGGTACTTCTATTTTGATGAATGAACATCTTCAATCATTATCCTAAACATGAAAACTAAAATCAGTTTCACAATTATCGTATTTCATCTTCTTTTATTGCTTATTTTCATTGCTTGTTTAGTAAATGGTAAATATTTAATATTTACTTGTTATTTGATTGTTTTTATATTACTTTCAATTTGTATATGTCAATTTAATATTTGTAATAGCTTCAAACGAAGACAGCGAAAAAGATTTATGCGACAGAGTGAGAGAATTCATTGGACAGTTTCGTTCAAATAGATCTGCTAGAACAGCTGATACTCTAAGAAAGGTTTCTCTGTGGCCTAATGGAATCGTTCCCTTTGAGATTGACAAAAGTCTTAAGAAATACAGAAGATCTATCTACCAAGCAATGAACGAGTATCATATACATTCGTGTATTATATTTAAACAACTTAAGCAACCTAACTCAACTGTCACCACGTACATTCGATTCATCAAGGGTCATTCGTATGTTTGTGACCAGATTTAAATGATTTCAGAGTTTTTGTTTTTAGCTGCTACACCACGGACATTGGACGAAATGGCTTTCGACCGAACATAATTTCACTTGGTCCTCGCTGCTATCGCAACATGACAGCCATAATACACCAAATTGGTCACGCCCTTGGCTTTGTGCACGAACACCAACGATCCGATCAAGGCGAACACATTGTGATGAATATTGACAAGGTGGATGGCAATCAAACAACCAAACTACAATTCGGCAATAATTCAAACGACCAAGACTGTAATCTCACCAACTATTCTGTGATGGAATGTGGAAATGATGCTTTTGCTGTAAAGTCTTTAGCGTTTAGTAAAGACAGAGAAGTGACTATCAGTACTGGCAAGAAAGGAGAAGTCACACTCAATTGGCCAATGGAAATGTATGGTCTTAGTAAGTTGGACATTTTTGCAGTTAATGTGTTTTATTGTGAGAAAATTAATCTTTGAAATATAAACACTTTTCTTTGACTAACAAAAAGGTGAAACTTAAACATACTCAATTTTTTCAACCATTTTTAGCGAGACTCGTTTAGAGTCGTAAGCTTATGCTATTGCCATCGTGTCCGTCTGTCTGTCTGTTAACCTTTGACCATATTCTGAGAGAACCGTAGATCCTAAAATTATCAAATTTAGCATACATACACTTGGGCCGATATGTAAATCGACTAGTCAGACCAAAACTGGGCGCCATGGATCATGACGCCCATTCTGGTGACAAATGTATTCTGAGAGAACCGTAGACCCTAAAATTACCAAATTTGGCATACATACACTAGGGAGTATATGTAATCGACTAGTCACACCAAAACTGGGCGCCATGGATCATGACGCCCAATTTTGGTAGAGCCAAGTTTAAAAAATGATTTTTTGTGGTCACTACGTATTTGAAAATGATGAATAAATGTGTGGCACATTTTAAATTAAAATATTGGTCCCAATACACCTCTTTAGTAATTCAAATGGATCAAATAAAATCGTTTTAAAAGTTTCTAAGTTGATAGTTCAAGTTTCAATTTTTTAAGAGTCTCGCACTTTGCCTGGCTTGCCAGACAATCTTTTTATAAAAAATTCTTTTTGTTTAAATCATAATTATGCTTTTATTGATTGAAAATGCTCTCAATTTGCTCTATTTGATTTACTATTTTACATGTTTTTCACTTTTAAAACTTCTTGTTCAAAGGTAAATTTTTTAATTTAAAACAAAATTTCCGCTTATTCAGAAACAAATAAATTGTTTTTGATTTATTCAAAGTTGATGGCTTCTCAGTACATTATTTGTTTTGATATAATAATCTTGTTAATCACAATCCTTTCTACAGAAAAGAATTTAACTAATATCAAAAGCACAAAGTACATTTGTGCATTTATACAATTCTTCTTCTCCTCTCTCCAGCCCAAAGTTTAGGTTATTAGATCAATAAATTTATTAATAAACTTAGAGTTGAACAAAACGGGGCTCATACAAATGAAATGGAAATAAAAATTATTTGTAGACAATTCATGTTATTAGCCATTATCTGAATTGTGTAGACGAAACTTGATGAATTTTCAAATGTCTAAGCCAAAAATTTCAAAATGTATTTAATGGCTTTATAATTCTAGTAATTCCTCCTGATTGTTTCCAATGAGTATGAAGAATTTTATTGTTGATAAATTACTTTTGACCGTCAGTCTGGATAAATATGATTGGAATATTCGTAACTTTGCAATAATGAGAAAAGGTTAAATCAAACTTTTTTTTGTTAATATTTTATAAATCACTTAAATGCTTAAATAAATTGACGCTGAAATTGCACTAACCACTGAATACTGATTTCATAAACGCTTTTACATTAAGATCAATTTTTAACGTTTACACTTCTTCATTGTTATTAACCGGTGACTTGTTCTAAATTTGAAACAATCTTCTTCTTTTTTATACCCATCAATATATATAATTGATATGCTATCTAATGCTTTATTTTAAATTAATATTCATTAAGATTTAGTAGTCGCTTAAAATTTATTCTTCGCGAAAGAGCTCGAAAACTGTAATAAATAAAACCGAAATGTATTAAAAACTTGCAAGTAGGCGACTGATCAAACAGAAAATCATATATTTTGTTAATAACTCACAAAACATTCTTTAAATAATATTCTAATCTCACTCATCTAATATCAAAGATACAAATACAATTTTGTCTTGTGATCATTATGAAAACTGTATCTGCTTCTGTCTATTTAACCGTGGGAAAACTGCATGTACCCAAAAGAAATATCATTTAATATCACATGAACTCGTTCAGTACGATAACTGACTGTATTATCAAATATGTCTTTTAGGTAAACAAAATCACGACAATATCACGCGTCAATTCAATTGCAAATGTTCATTTGCTCATATTTGTATGCTTCTAAATGTTATTTATATTTTGATGAATGAACTTCTTCAATCATTAACCAAAACATGAAAAGTGAAATTGGTTTCACCATGATCAAACTTCATCTTCTTTTATCGCTTATTTTCATTGCTTGTTTAGCAAATGGTATAAATTTAATATTAAT
Source organism: Rhizoglyphus robini (assembly GCA_023373905.1). Lineage (NCBI taxonomy): Eukaryota > Metazoa > Arthropoda > Arachnida > Sarcoptiformes > Acaridae > Rhizoglyphus > Rhizoglyphus robini. The sequence continues at coordinate 1,407,112 of JAKIJQ010000020.1, forward strand.
TTGTTCTTTCTTTCATTTTATATTACTTTTGTAGTATCCTCAAAGGAAGATAACAAGGAATACGACAAAGTGAGAGAATTCGTTGGAGAAACTCGTTCACGTAGAACTGCTAGAACTTCTGTTCGGAAAAATGTTTTACTCTGGCCAACGGGAATTGTTCCCTTCGAAATTGACAAGAGTCTCGTCAAATACAAGAAATATATCTTCCAAGCCATGAACGAGTACCATGCACAAACGTGTATTCGACTTGAGCCTCGCAAAAGTACAGACAAAGCGTACATTCGATTTATGAATGATCAACAGTATGTTTATAATAACTTTTTATATGGTTTAAACTTTTTTTTATCCCTAGTTGTTACAGCTCCGACATTGGGCGAAAGGGCTCCGGACCGAACATAATTTCCCTGGGTCCTGGTTGCTATCACAAGGCGATCATAATGCATGAAATTGGTCACGCCCTTGGGTTCGTTCATGAACACCAACGATCCGATCGAGACGAGCACATTGTGATTCATATTGACAAGGTGGAGGGAGATCATGAATCAAAACGACAACAATCCCCCAAGAATGGCCACAACGAGGACTTTAATCTCACCAAGTATGACACCGATTCTGTGATGCATTATGGGGAGGATGCGTTTGCTAAGGATGGAGAAGTGACAATCAGTACGGACAAGGAAGGAGCAGCTACACTCACTTCGCCCATGGAAAAGTATGGTCTTAGCAAGTTGGAAATTTTTGCGATTAATGTGCTCTATTGTGAGAAAAATTAATCCTTGAACTGTGAACCTTTTTCTCTAGCTAAAGACGAAGCTTAAAATATAGAAATAGATTAAAATTTCCAATAAATTCTTTTACTTGGATTGTGGTGAGAGCATGCCACAGGAATGTCACCACGTAACACCACAAGATTTTATTTTTATTTTTAAAAATGTTTTTTAAAAATTTTGATTAAAAAATGTTTTGCATGTTTTCTTCTCTTTTAAATATAAATTCTCACCATGTTTTCGGTATAAGTTTCTAATCGGTAAAAATTTTATATTTGGATTTATCAAATTTACTTCGTAATCATTTTTGTCTTATATTTAAGTAATTCAGTTAAATATTCTCATCAGTGCATTCTTTTAAAAGGTAAAATTTTGTATTCATTTACAGTAAGTCAAATTAATTATGATATATTTTATATGATTTAATTAAAGTGGATGGTTTCTCAGTACATTTTTGTTTTGACCAAACAATTTTACTAATCACAATTCTCTCTACAGTAAACAATTCAAGTCAATGTCAAAAGCTCAAAGTACATTTATGTCTTGTGATCACCATGAAAACTGTATCTCAGTTGTATTTACCGTAAGAAATGTTTTTGCACGAACCAAGGAGATATAACTTAAACTCGTTCAGTACGATAACAAACTGTCTTATCAAATGTATGTTTTTTGGGTAAACAACAAGTCACGTACGTGCCATGTGTGATTGGGATGGCAAATGTTGCTCGTTTAGTTAGTTGATTTATAAATAATATTTCTATTTTCTGATGAATAATTAACTTCCTCAATCATGAACATGAAAACTGCAATTTGCTTTACTCTGATCGTATTATCTTTCCTTCACTTGTTCACTGTTTCGCAAGCAAATGGTAATTAAATATTGATAAATAATTAAATATTTTTTTGTTTTACAAATTTTAATTTCTTTAATTAAATTATAATAATAGTCTCAAACGAAGATAACAAGAAAGATTTATGCGACAGAGTGAGAGAATTCATCGATGGACAGACTCGTCCAAGTAGAACTGCTATTTTGAGAAATGTTTTCCTGTGGCCCGATGCAATTGTTCCATTTGAGATTGACAAAAGACTTGGTATACATTTTTTATTTTTTATTCAAAAAATACTAATAAGTGTCATAATAAAGGTAAATACAAGAAATATATCTACCATGCCATGAACGAGTTTCATGAACATTCGTGCATTCGTTTTGAGCGACGTAAAAAATCTGACACCGCATACATTCGATTCATCAATGATGATCAGTATGTTTGTGTTTTAATTTAGATGATTTTTGAATTTCTATTTTCGGCCCTAGTTGTTACAGCTCCGACATTGGACGAAATGGCACCCACCCGAACATAATTTCCCTAGGTCCTGGTTGCTATCACAAGGCTACAATTGTGCATGAAATTGGCCACGCCCTTGGATTTGTGCACGAACATCAACGATCCGATCGGGACGAGCACATTTTGATTCACATTGACAAGGTGGAGGGCGATCATGAATCAAAACGACAACAATTCACCAAGAATGGCCACAATGAGGACTGCAGTCTCACTGAGTATGACACTCATTCTGTGATGCATTATGGGGAGGATGCGTTTGCTAAGGACGGAGAAGTGACCATCAGTACTGACAAGAAAGGTGCAGCCACACTCACTTCGCCTATGGAAAAGTATGGTCTTAGCAAGTTGGACATTTTTGCGGTTAATGTGCTTTATTGTGAAAAATTAAATGCTTAAGATTTCTTCTTTCTTAAATTAAATGTGAATTGTAAAAATATTCAAATGAAACAATTTAATTCATACAATTAGTACTTTTCATTAAGTGTTACCAAATATAGCGTTTTATTGACAGGTTTAATATTCAAAAGTAAATTCTTAAATTTTAATTAAATTAAAATTATGATATTTTTTATTATGTTATCAACTTTGGATTTAAAAACTGTGAGAATTGTATTTCAAAAATATTTTGATTCTTTCATGAATTCGTCTAAATTATCTTTTTAACAGGTTAAAGAACAGTTATATATTTGAATTTTAGAGTTACTTTGTAATTATTACTTTCGTATAATTAAGTACATTCGCCGTATTTATCTGGGATTTTTTAAAGGTAAAAACTTTTGATTAATGTGCTTATAGGTATTAAAGCCATTAATAACAAATTAATTATTTCTTTGATTTATTATTGACACTGAGCTAACTTTAATAAAACTCATATATTAAAAGCAAACATAGTAAATGTCAAAAACTTTCTTAATTGTGTTTTAAAGTTTAAATTCATATTCAATTACCTGAACATTTTTCATTTGTTCTTCCATGGAACTTAAGTGTGAATATCTCTGTTGCGAGATTTTTGGTTACCGATAAGTCAGTTCTGTATTATCAGGGATTGAAAGCTCTGGGACTGATGGATACAATTTGAACTGAATTCTCAGAGGAGCAATTTAAAATTGGCAAACCAGTTAAGGTGTTGATAGTTGCAGACTTTGCTTTGGAAAGTAAGGTTTTTTGGACCGTCGCCATGTATGCTCTAATCATTATTAATCATGATAAAAATGGATTCAATCTTTTTACTATTACAGACAAGTTGCCATTGTCCTTAAGCAGAATTTCGGTGCATTATATTTTTTTACAATTTGAGAACTTTTCTTGTATGTGTCGTTTTGTAATCGTTTTGATTGGTCATATTTGATTCAACACAGTTGGACATAATATCGATGAAATGGAATAACTTATCAACATGGTTTGATTTTTTTCTCATCATGATAATAGGAACATGTGCTCCACATTGTTTTTTTTGAGTGGATTCAACATTCAATGCCCCTAACTTGCATTATTCATCAAAAGGTTTTTTAATTTTAATATTTAATATATCTATTATTTTATCAATAAAAAAAGTCGACGAATTCCTTCGATGATATAACAGACAATACAAAATGGTAATTCCTAAGATGGTTTTGTAGAAATGCATTGTTGAGTCTTTTGATCCTCTGTTTTTATCTAAAGATTTCTAAATGTCCCCAAATACTAGATTTAATTCATATTTTTATATCTTTCTGTAGTTCGTTTCTCTTGTTCCAATGTCAATATAATATTTTTCTGAGTAAAATAAACATATTTTCCTACGTGTTAAAAATATTTCATGATTTGAATTTAACTAGGACTTGTACAATGCTATTCTACAAAGCTGATTATTGAGAGTTCAAATGTAAAACTTGTTTTACAAAGTCGATGCAAATTCTTATGTTTTATTAGGTGAAATAGAAAAATTTTCATTTTGAATTTATTTTGAGATTAATTTAGATTGTAATTTAATTTTCTTATAATTAACAATTAACTTGCAAGTCATTATGAAATACATTGAAGCAAAGACGCATAGGCGAATTTAAAAGGTAAAAACTTTTGATTGATGTGCTAAAAGTAAAACCATTAATAAATTAATTATTTTTATGATTAATTATTCAAATCTAAGCTTGCAAAAGTTTTTAATAAAACTCATAATTCAAAATTATAATTGACTTTTAAAAATGTCACAAACTTTCTTAATTGTATTCTATATATTTTTTCTTAAACTTAAAATCAGATTCAAAGTGTTTTAGTAATCATTGTGGATTTGTTCTTCTCCAGAGAACTACAACACGACAACTGCGACTCGAATATGGCCGAAACCTATCGAAAACTTCAAGTTTTTAACAAAAGTTACAACTTCCGAGTAGCAACCAAGCTTATCGAGTGTTACCTTCAAGAGCCCGAGCCTGGTCAAGTGCGAATTCGAAATATTTACGCTGGAATCAATGCAACGGATGTGAATATTACCGCGGCGAGATATTTGGTCACTGATAAGTCAGTTCCGTATGATCTGGGATTTGAAGCTATGGGTCTGATTGATGCAATTGGAAGTGAAATTCCGGAAGGTCAATTTGAAGTTGGTCAACCAGTTATGGTGCTGATGGGCTCAGATGCTGATGGTTTCTCGGAGTATTTGGTAATTTAATTAATTATTTTATTGTTTATTTATTTAAAACCAATGTTTTCCAAAGTACAAACCACCTGAATCGCTAATTCCAATACCTGAATTGGATCCAAAATATTTGTCAGCACTTGTAAACGGTTTAAGTGCAGCAATCGCGTTGGATAAATCGGTTCAAGTATTATTTATTTTAATAATTTTTTGATTAATTGATTAATTAATTTATAAAATAAAGTTGAAATCTGATGATAAGGTTCTTATCACTGCTGCTGCGGGTGGAACAGGTTTAATGGCTGTTCAGTTGGCTAAGGCCAAAGGTTGTTACGTGATTGGTATGACTTCGAGTGAAGAGAAGGAAAAATTGCTGAAAGAGTTTGGTGTTGATTTGGTGATTAATTACAAAGAGAAAGATTTGGATCAGGAATTGAGTGCACATTTTCCGGTATTATTTTTACTTTTATAACTATTTTTTGTATTTAATTTTTTCATTAATTAATTAATTAATTGATTTATTTATTTATCTAATAATTTTAGAATGGAATCGATTGTATCTGGGAAACCGTTGGCGGTGAAACGTTTAAGATACTCTTTAACCACCTGTCACTAAAAGGTCGAATGATCATCATCGGTAGTACACCCGATTACACTGAGGAAATTGGCTTCCAAAACGTCCAAATCGATCATCTCAACTGGCAACTCATTACTGGATCGAAAAGCTTGACTGGTTTTATTATTTTTAATTATGTTTCTGACTTTCCGGATTATTTGCCGAAATTAATTGAGATGATTCAAAGTGGTGAGATTAAGACTAGGATTGATTTGGGTGAAGGGTCCGAGGAAGGGAAATTTGTAGGTTTGGAGCAGGTTGCCCGTGCTGAGGAGTGGCTGCATGCGGGCAAAAATGTCGGAAAAGTTGTCGTGAAGATTCAGGAACCTTAATTTTATTTTTAAATATTTATTATAAATTTTGTTACATTATTGTAACAGATTGTCCATTAATACATTATTATTATATATTATACCTTGTACGTCACATTATAAACGGTAAAACTATCAACTGCGTATTGTACTTTATTTGTCTTTCAAACTTATCATCATTCAAACTTCTATTTTTTCGCTAACAAGATGGAAAAGTTCTTCAACTTACTTGAGTATGTGCTATCAGTTAACTTTATACCCAACTTTATCAGTCACGCAACACACACGATCGTATGATCAATAGTTACGAAAGCTAATGAACTTACTTTGTTTGTCTATTTTTTTTTTTCGAACTGACTTTGGCCCTGAAAATATTTTTCTCTGTTTTCCCCTCTTGAGATAAGATAAGTTAGTTATATTTAGCCTCGTAAAAAGAGCTTAAAAAGCTTCTTTATTTATGTAATTTCTTTCTGAATCAATCAACAAACAAGAGAAAAAATGACGTCTCCAAATGCTAAATACGATTTCTCGGGTAAGGTTGCGCTTGTCACCGGATCTTCATCTGGAATTGGAGCCGCAATTGCACTTCAACTTGCGCAGTACGGTGCGCAGTTGACCATCACTGGGCGAGATGCTGAAAATTTGGATAAAATCTCGAGGAAGATTGAGGAGATTTCCGGTAGAACTCCACTTCAATTAACAGGTAATTTGTTGGATCAATCTTTTGCGCCCAAATTGGTTCAAGAGACTGTGAGGAAATATGGGAAGATTGACTATTTGGTCAACAATGCTGGTGCGCCCTCACTGAATGAGTCTTTTGACAATTCGCAACTGTTGGAACAGTATGACCAGGTGATGGGACTGAATGTGAGGACTGTGCTCCAGTTGACCCAACTTGTGGTGCCACATTTGGAGAAGACTAAAGGCGCAATTGTGAACATTAGTAGTGCTGCGAGTATTATGCCTGTGAGTGTGACCTTTGACCCATTTTGACCCATTTTGACATATTTTTTTGTATATCTTTAGTGGATGCTAATTTACTCAACCTCAAAAGCAGCTTTGGATATGTTGACCAAAACTAGCGCCGGTCAGTTGGCTCCTAAAGGAATTCGTGTCAATTCCATAAAGTACGTGCATTTTTTAAATTTGATTGAAAAATTGATAATAATTTTGTTTAGTCCTGGACCAACTTTTACTGCAAACGGAAGATTTTTCGCAAATTCAGCAAATTATTACCAAGAAAACGAAGAGGAACTGAAGAAAATGACCGCTTTGGGACGGGTTGGCCATCCTGAGGAGATTGCCAATATGGCGGTGTTTTTGCTGTCGGATCAGGCACAGAACATGACTGGGTCAATTGTGGTTTGTGACGGGGGTGTGCTGGTGCGCATGTCTTAATTTTGTCTTATTTACAAACATTTTTATGTTTTATGTAATCAATTTGCAAACAGCTTACAGTAAAACAATCTTGATAAAATTCTCGAATTCGAATTAAAAGATTATTATTTCGAAATCAGTTGTGTTTGAGGAATGTTTAACATTAGAAAAGGTTTGTGACTTTAAAGTATTCGCAATCAATTTAAGTTTTCCGAGTCAAGCAACAAGCAATGACTCTATGGAACGAACTGCCTTTTTGTGCAGACGACAACAAGAATGACGCCGACGAAGATGGTAAAGATGCCGAAAAGGATGGAGTGACACCCCCCAAGTTGATATTGTCCCCAAAAGTACGAGCCAAACTTCGCATTCGTAGTTATGAGGTAAGTGAAACATACTAGCCGATGATCTTTCTATTTAGACTTTTCACTTAACCCAAATCCTAGATTGGTGAGCCTCTGGCTGCTGGCAATTTTGGTGCTGTATACCGCGGTACTATGGGCACAAATTCAGCATGTGCCGTCAAGGTGATTGTACCGAAAAAGTCCGAGATAATGTTTCTTGCCACCGAAATGTACGCACTCATGCACATCAAGCACAAGCACGTGACACAAGTGTACGATCTGTTCATTACCAACAAAAGTCAACTGATCATCTTTATGGAACTGGCTCCGGGTGGAGATCTGGATGGTTACATTTGGCATGAGAACACGGAACCACTTTCGGAGTGTGAGGTCAGACATTTCTATCGTCAATTTGGTGATGCTTTTAGGTATGAATTCGAGTTTTATGATTTGTTTCTTATTTATTTTTGTCCAATCCATAGATTTATGCACTACCAAGGCATCGCCCATCAGGACATCAAGCCCGCAAACATTCTACTCGACAAAAGCAAGAAGGTGTGCAAGGTGTCCGACTTTGGCCTGGCACTGATTGGCTTTGACGCCCAAAGTGGTCGACCCGACTTGGCCAAAAACTACCGTGGCTCCACCTATTATGTGGCACCAGAAGTGGGCGCCTGCTATCTGTATGGCTATCAGTACTGTCCCTTTAAAGCGGACGTTTGGAGCGTGGGTGTGATGCTCTACGAAATGCTCAACCGTTCAAGGCCTTTTGAATGTGTAAGCCGAGTGGATCCAGTTACGAAGCAACGTGTTGTCGACTACGAAGCCATGCTCATCTCGCAGGTCAATCTGAATTACACCATCAATCGGGAGAATCTTTCGTGGGCAGGTCGTGATGCCATCAGGACTCATCTTGAACCAAAACCAAACATACGACCAAACTTTGCCCAGATTCTATACTACGATCCGTGGCTAAAGATTCAAGGACGCATTTAGTCGTAAACAAATTCTAATTTTGTCAAATATAATAATAAATGTTATTAATTATTACAGTACTAATTTTTTACTTTGCATTTGTCAATCTTATCACACTAATCTTGACAACCAAGTTATTTATCTCTCAATGTCACATTTGTGGCTTTTTTCACAAGTAATAAAACAATTACTTTTATTACTTTGTTTACTTGTGGCTTTATTTTTGGCGAGAGAACTTGATTTGTCCTTCAAGGCTGATGACGAAATGTTAACGTTTGGTTTTATTATTATATGTTCGTTTTGGTTACGTATTTTTTTGGTTGTTTTGTAGATTTGGTTTATATAAAAGGTTACTTAGTTATTTGTCTGTCTCATTTAATTTAAAGATGGCAAACTCTAAGCCAGTTCTGGGCTATTGGTATACACGTGGAGTAAGTCCACTATTTTTTAGTATTTTATTTCTTTAATTTCTTCTTTAATTTTTTAATTAATCAAATAATTTAATTCTTTAATTCTTTAATTTTTTCCTTTTGATAGTTTGGTCAACCAATTCGACTTCTTTTGACTTACTTGGGAATTGATTTTGTCGATAAACGCTATTCGGACTTTGAAGAATGGTTTGAAAAGGATAAACTTTCACTGGGATTGGACTTTCCAAATGTCAGTTTTTTTATTTTTTGGGGGTTTATTATTTATAAATTTTAATTAAAATGATCTTTAGTTGCCTTATTTCATCGATGGCGATACTAAACTAACCCAAACGCTCACCATTCTCCGTTACCTTGGCAACAAGTACAATCTTTCTGGATCTACAATTGAGGAACAGAACGCAATCTCAATGGTCGAACAACAAATCAAAGACATGAGTACCACAATCGTTGACATTGCCTACGATGAGAAGTGTGAGGAACTCAAACCCGATTACATCAAACAACTTCCTGCTGAACTGAAACTTCTGTCAAACTTTCTACAAAATCGAAAATTTGTCACTGGAGAAAGCATTTCTTATGTTGATTTTTGGTTGTACGAATTTCTGACTAAAATATCTGTTCTGGTAGCTGAGGTTGAACTTTCAGCTAAATTTCCGAATTTGGGACAGTTTATGGAACGAATTGAATCACTCCCACAGATTGTTGGATATATCAAAAAGTTGGAACCTGCACTGTTTCATGGAGATATGGCTTATTGGAATGGGAAAAAATAATGTTAAAAAAATTTCTTAATTGTTTTTATTTAAATAATAAATTTATATAAATTGGATTATTTAAATAAATTTAATTAACTAATTAAAAAATAATAATGGTAACAACTCTTCAAATCCATTCGGCTCTTGAATTTTCTTGCGCTCCTCCTTCATTTTCAGAATTTGATTTACCAGGATTTCTGCTAAACTTGACGATAGCTTCCCTTCTAGTTGAACCCTCAACCTCATTGAAACGTTTCACATATTTCCGGAAGCCCAAAATTGAGAAACCAATCGCTTGCAAAGTGACTGCTATAATTATCAATGCGGTTATTATCCAAACTATTGAATATAAAAATTTATTTTATAAAATGTTTAATAATTTAACAATTTACCAAACCCAAGCGCCAAATTTCCGTGTGACCTTCCTTCGTCCTTTGAACAATCTGCTTTTGATATCAATGTCGAATTCTCAGAATATTTCTCAATTTGTGCTTCAAGTCGAAATTTCAACGGTAATTTCTTTCGAAATTGATTTCCTACATGAGTTGCAGTGCTGTTTTCTGGGATTTCACGACATTTACAGCTTTGTGAACAATTCTTCGGATCACATTCATCATCAATTGCACAAGATAAATTTCCACTTGGAGTAGTACAATCTAAACAAAACAGTCCAATTGTTTTGCTTTTATCACAATTCAACATGTAAACTCTTGGGCAGCAATGATCACCATTTTGGCTGAATACAAAATGAACACTCAGAATTGTTGTAAATATTAATTGAAAATGTGAAAACATTTTAAAATCCAGAGGAAAAAGCGTTCAGATTTCCAAGAATTTTCAAACACTTGTGAACAAAGAGTTCGCGTTAGCTAATGTTTAGAAATATTTACATGAGACACAGGAAATGTCTCTTTCCGGGAAATGAAAGAAAAAGTGTTTGTTTGACTAAAAGGGGAATTTTAGTGTTTGTGATCTGTATAAAGTGGATAGATTGTTTGATTTGGGCATCGATTGGGCGATGAGTTGAGGATGGGGGCTCGGTGGAGCTCGATTTACTTACTTTACACTTTAGATTCAATTACAAAATGTCATACAGAATTTATTTTTAAATAATTTATTGAATACAAAAACATTATTTCCACATAAGCGAAGCATAGATCGTTTCACGGGCTGTCTTAAGCTTTGGTTTCTGTGGGCCATTTCTAATTTGATTCAGTGGAATGTCTCCATTTGCTTCCGTTGAACGCTCAAGAATTTTCTTTCTTCTGATTGCCACGAATGCACCAATTAAAGTACCAACCAATATGATTGCAATCAGCACCACAATTATAACTAAATTAAAGTTTACAAATAAAAATAAAAGATTTAAAAATTTACTTACTCCAACTCGTTGCAATTGAACTTTGGTTATGATTATGCGAAATTGCCTTACTGGTTGTAGTTGGTGGAGGGGTAGTTGTGGTTGGTGCAGGTGTAGTTGGTGGTGGGGGTGGTGGTGTTGGAATTAATTTTTACACTCACAATTACATCCAATAAGATTACAATAAGGGATGCCACATGATCTTGCAGACAAAAACGTAGGTCTTATTGGATTGCTACAATCAAGACAAACATCATGACGCACTTGACCATCACTGCAGACAACTCTTGGATGAGGATAACAACATTCTGCTTTCACAAACAAATTTTTATACCCACAAACAATAACAAGAACCCAACAAATTTTGTTCCAATATCTTAAATTGAAATTGGACATTTTGAAATACATAAAAACAATTTATTGTAGTACAAAAATCAAAGAACTATTAACACAAATCAAAATGACAAATTCAAAATATGCAACATCCTTAAATTTTTAAAATCATTTGTTGATCTTTGACAGGATATCTAAGATAACTCAGAATTACAGGAAAAACTTGAAATCAGTAAATAAACGGATTTCATTTCAAATGGCAATTGCAAATTTCTAAGATCAATATTGATAAGAAAAGTTAAAAGGATGTAAAAAATAATTTTAAATTAATGGTTAATTTAATTTTAAAATTAAATTTATGATTAATAATACATATTTCTTATTTACTCAATTTGAGTGGATCTTTGAAAAAATTTCTCTTTAAGAATGTGCAATTTAAGCTTTTGGTGCAAAATTTTTTTGGATTTTGGTTATTTTTTGTAGATATAAAAATTCGTTTGTGAAGGCAGAATGTTGTTTTCCTCATCCAAGAGTTCTTTGCAGCGATAATCAATTTCGCTACGATGTTTGTCTTGATTGTAGCAATCCAACAAAAATATGGGGTTATTTCTGCAAAGTCTTGTGGAATTTATGGATGCAATATGTTTGGATGCAATTGTGAATGTAGAAAATGGATTTCACTATCACCAACAACAACAACAACAACTATACCTGCACCATGGTGGACATTACACTGGACAACCAGTAAGGCAATTTATATTAATCACAACCTAAGTTCAATTTCAACAAATTGTATAACAGGGATTCCAACTTTAAACACAAAAACATTATCTTTATCAAGTTCATATTTAAAAACTTTGTGTAAGTAAATTTTAACTTAAATTTTAATTTTTAGATCTTTTCTAGTATTTGTTTCAATCGTTTCAATAATTGGTCTTCTGGTTTGCCTCATTTTGTATTGTCGAAGAAGGCAAATTTGCACAATGCAATGCACATCTACCACTGAAAATAATTGCGACGAATCGCTGAACCAAGTTAGCATTGTGCATGTTGGTGCAAGTGGAAAATCAATTCACCCTAAGAATAGAATTTCTACCGAAGCTGATCTGTACAGATCAGAGAATTTATTTATTTAGATTGATTATTTGTTAATAATTGCTTAATTTTTGTTAGTATATTGTTTATATAAATTTATAAAAGACACAAGTACTTTAAGTAGATATCACAAAGAAAGAAATCTTTCCGAATTAGTAAAATTGATAACAAAGAACAAAGAACCAACACATTCTACCACGAAAACGAGCATTGCCCAACAGAATGGAAATCATGGAGTCCATTGAGTCTAATCATGTCACAATTAGGTTGTTTCTGTTCATATTTTTGATGAAAAGTTATCAATTGTGAACATCTTGTATATTTCGTGACAATGTTGAAATAACTAAATAAACTGATTTTGTATAGATCTACGTCTAGATACTAAATTATGGATATTCAATTTAATCATTTCAGATTTTGAAATTTTTATTTTACGAACTTGAATATTTGTTTCAAAATGTTTCGTTTATTATTAGTTTTTCTTCTGCCTTCAAACTTTTTCATATATGTTTGTTCTGAAAATCACATTCGTGTTCATAAGAATATATGTTGTAAAGATTTCTTTAAAATCCACTGTCTGAACAATCAGACAATTTAATGTTTTAGTAAAGACAAACCTAGCTTTGATTCATTACAAAAAATTGCCAGTCAATATTGTTCAAAGAATGAAAACTTTATTGCCCACGAAAACTGTAGTTGTTATGAATACTTAAACTATACCAGAAGACATTTTTGGCAAGGGTACAAGAATCTCGTAGAAAGTACAACCGCAAATGACATTGACTTTGAAAATGTAACAAATCTTGGACTTGAAAATAAAAATGGAAAAAATTTTCAAACCAATCTCACCAGCACAACTTTTAATTACAGACAAAATTCCATCTTTAGAACAGGTAAGTAATATTTTTTCCAAATCTTATATTTGATTTTACTATTTTTCATAGCAACAATTTTCATATTTGGAAGTTTTCTTTTGATGTCCAGTTTAATGATTGGTTATTACTTCAAAAATCTTAAATCTTTTCTAATTGATTTTTACAATAATAATTTACGAAAAAATAATGAAGTCAAATTTGATTTAGCTAGTCTTACCGAAACACCTGAGAGTATGCTCAAAATTCGTGGTCACAGAGAAACCGTTTTTAGAACTAATTTGGGTGTAAATTGACTCGATTTAATTTTGTTAATATTTTTTTGTAAATCAATAAATGATTTCATTAGGTGCCAATAGAGATTTTTTGCACAAATACAATCTAGGCATGTATCATACATTATTCGACCATCATTGCAATTCACCTTCGGATATGATCAACAGCAATATGCTTCAACAAACAATAGCTTCTAATTACAAACAACAATCAGAAACTACACAAATTTGTAACAAAAACATTTCCGGAAAACAAATATTTTGGTTTGCGATATTCGTTAAAATAAAACACAATACACATAAATCAAAATGTTTAAATTTACTAAATGCAACATCCTTTAATTTCTTTTATCTTTGTCTATCACATTGAGAGAATATCTAAAATGTCTCTGAATTACAGGATAAGCAAGAAATATATTAATAAAAGGATCTTTTGTAATGATTTTATTTCATCAACTCACCAGACTGAAATAATTATATAAAAGGAATTTAATAATTTTTCAATTGACTCCTTATCAAAAGGATGTTTTTAAAATCACTTTAAAATTAATGAAAACAAACAAAATAAGATTGTAACATATATAATAAGCTATGTTCAAAGTTTTAAAATGATACTTTATCCTTGAAAATTATTTTGTAAGCGAGTTTGTCTTAAAATGGGGAATTGTATAGACAAACATTCAGGAGAAATTATACTACCTTCTCATCCTGGTTATGATGAATGTCTGAACAAATTATTTACAAGCTGGCCAAGTACGACTTCAACAACTACAACTCCAACAACAATTGCGAGCAGAACTACAACCGTTGAAAATTTAATTGATTCCATGATTAATCCATCCTCAAAGCTTCACCTTTGGGGTAAAAATAAATTTATTTTTGTTAAATTATCATTCTTTATTATTCCATTTTAGCAATCCTGGGAACTGCAGTCGTGCTGATTCTGATCTTTTTAATCATTTTAGTGATAATCTTGAAAAAGATTAGCACAATTGAAAAGCGAACCAAGGATCAACAATCAACAAAGCAGCCGAGCACTGTCCATCCACATGAAGATCATGAATCTAATGTATATGCACAACCACAGTATTCTTATCTTGAATTGATGAGAAGTGATCAAATGTGAAAACAATTTCGTATCAATGTTGAAATAAATAAATAAACGGATTTTGTGCTTTGATCGTAGATGCCAATTGTTTCATTTCGTAATTTTTTTACTTTACAGAACAGATAGGAGTATGAGTCAATGGCTACTATTGTGAAATCATCAGGAATTACAGGAAAATATAGAAATTAATAAATAAACGGATTTCATTTGAATTTCTAAAGAATATTTCTAAAATTAGCTTTTTATTCATTTCAGCATTTCCCATCAATTTTGTGCTAATCTTGAATATCTTCTCAAAGAGCAACATTAATGAAAATCAAAAGGATGTTGCATTTTTAATCTTTCTATTTTATTTGACTAATATTTCTTACTTCTAATTTGGCATTTTAATTGAATATTTTTTGTTTATGCAAAAATGTACAATTTAAGATTTTGGTTAAAAATTTTCTGGATTTTAGTTATTGTTTGTGAATTTAAGAATTTTTTTGCAAATGCAGAATGTTGTTTTCCTCACCCAATAGTTCGTTGCTATGATGATGGCGAATTGCGTTATGATCATGATGTTTGCCTTGATTGTAGCAATCCAACAAAACATTCGTTTCTTTCAGCAAAATCTTGTGGCATTGATGAATGCAATTTTCTTGGATGCAATTGTGAGTGTAGAAAATCGAATCCATGGGTCAAAACTATCTCTCCACCCACTGAAACCAGTAAAGCTGATTTTCTTTATTTTAATCTCAATTTACTTGTTAGTAAGTTTGTATCTAATTTAAATGAGCTAACTTTCTTATTGAAATTTATTTTAAAATTTAAGTTGCAATAGTGTTATTCATTCTATTGTTGACAATTATAATCATTGTCAGAAAATGTTCTCATAAGAAAAACACCAGCAACAGCAGTAATAATCTTTCAAATCAAATTCAAACCTCCGAGCACATCAATGCTGAACCAATTTATTCATATCTAAATTTGATTGATAGAGATCAGGTGAATTGTAATGTGAACATTTTAGGCGAAAGAAATTTAAGGATTCCAAACCCTCAATATTTGCCCATGGCACGACAGGGGTAACTAACAAAAAAAGTCAATTCTCGAAACAAAATTCAAGATATATCGATAATGATAAGTCGAGTAAATCATTCGTTAGAATTCAATTGTTTGTACAATTTAAAATTGCTTTCTAATCATTCGAAAACAGAATTTCCTGTGTCTTTCGTTTTAATCAAAAAATGAAATAATTAAATAAACGGATATTGTTCTGATTTGCATAGATAAAATTATTGCTTTGCAATTTCATTTTCTAAATTAATTTAGTTTTAGAGAACTTGAATATGAAATGTACTTCAAAAATGTTTAGCATAATAATAATTTTTCTTTTTCATTTCGACTTTTTAATAATACAATCTACAAATGTAACAAGTGCTTACAAGAAACCATGTTGTAAAAATTACTTTGAAATTCACTGTTCAAACAATCAGACAATTTTATATTTTAGTAAACATGAACCTAGCATAGATTTAGTCGTAAATTTTACAAATCAAAATTGCAAGGAGTATCCAAATAAAATTACATACGACAACTGTAGATGTCGAGGATACTTCAACTATACCAGTAAACATTTTTGGGAAGGAGACAAGAATATTGTAGAAACCATAACGGCAGATGACATTGACTTTGAAAATTCGACAAATTTTGAACTTGAAAATAAAACTCGAAGAAATTTTCAAACGAATGCCAACACAACAATCAACTATAGACAAAATTCAAATGGCGGAACTTGTAAGTAAAACTATTCAAAAAGTAATATATTAAGTTTACTATTTAGTTACAATTTTCATATTTGGAAGTTTGCTTGCGATCGCTTGCTTTTGGTTTGGTTATTACTTCAAGAGACTTAAATCTTTTCTAATTGATTTTTACAATAATCAAAATTCATTTCAAATTAATGAAATAAAGGTTGCTTCAAGTGCTCCATCAGAAACAAATGAAAAGACGTTCGAAATTCGTGGTCGCCGAGAAACCGTTTTTGCTGAACTAGTTTGGATATAAATTGATTTGATTTAATTTTGTCAATAATTTGTTTTGTAAATCAATATGCAATATTTTAATATTAAATTTTATTAAAAATCAAATTACAATTCAGTCACTTTGAGTTCGTCGGAAAAATAGATTGGATCTTCATAAATGTTTTTCTCGGTTTCAGTGCAATTTTCCAGATCTTTTGATACTTTGACTGAGCTTTTGAGAAACTTGCGCGATACCTTGAGCATCAACAGCGAGAAGACAAACAGAATCAGCAAAAAGACACAGAACATGGTGACGGAATTTCCTACAATTACTGAATAAAATTGAAATAAATATTAGAAAATAAATCATTTTAAAATTTAAATCTTACTCCAAATTAGATTAGTTTGAGGTTCTGGTTTTGGTTGACTCAAAATTGGAATTAAGCTTGAAAAAGCGATAGTTTGAGTAGTTGTAGTGGAATTGAGACTTGAAGTCACCAGATACGTTGTCGATTCAGTTGAAACATTACTGTCACTGGTGGTTGAAAATGAAGACAAATGGACAACTTGCCGCTTTTCTTCCTGCATTTTAATGGGTTCACATGAATCTGAACATCCATACTCCCAAAATCGATTCGAACCATTTTTGCACAACAAATCAACAAAGGCATCAGGACAATAACAGTTTTTACAAGCAAAATGAATTTCATGTCCATTAGTGCAATGAATCAGTACAAAGTTTTGACAGGAATCTTGACCAAATGCAAGTGAACGAGATATGAAAACTAAAGCTAATAAGAAACCAATTTTCATTGTGACAATTTGCATCTTGACAGAATTTAAAATAAATTTAAAATTAAACAATATTTTAAAATACAATATTTAGAATTATTTAAATGCTTTATTTGACAGAAAAATTTCACATCCTAAATTCACTGACAAAAGATGATCTTTTATAATGTTAATCTATAATAATGAAAGGATATTGCAAGATTAATTTTGTGATATTTTCTATTCAAATCAAAAATTAATGATTAATGTTGAAAGTTTTGATTAATTTTTCAATGCGTCTAAAAATGTTCAAATTTTTGCTTGCGATTTTAATATTTATTTATTTACAGAAATCTAATTTGTTTACAAATGCAGATTGTTGTGAACCTTACTCGAAGGTGCCTTGTAAGAATGGCACTTGGCTGCGTGATGTTTGTCTCGACTGTACCGCACCAGTCAAACGTGAATGGTTTTACATTGTAAAAGCTTGTGGAGTTGAGCCCAATTGTAATGTTTTTGGGTGTGGTTGTAAATGCCGGGTTCATCACACTCGTTTGAATCAATCAGTTGAAGTTCAGAATTTTACACAAAATTTTTCTACTTCAATCGCAACATCTACATCAACATTTCCGACAACTCAATTCTTGACTACTTTGAACCTTCCAACATTGACTTCAACGTCTTCAAAGACATCTAAAGTAAATTTCGTCCAAACCAATTCTTCTTCAACAACGGTTAATTCATTAAACATAATGATCTTAAAAGAATCGTCAAACAACTTTATTTGGAGTAAACTAATTTTGAATTTATTGTCTTGCTATTACTAATTTTATTTTTCATAGTAATCTTTGGAAATTCAATTTTTATGGTGTTTTTCTTTGTATTTCTGACGATTGTCATAATAGTCATGTTCAAGAAAATTTCTTACAACAACGAAAATCGACAAGTAGCCAACAATCCTTCAAATCGTACAGGACAAACTGCAGAAGCTTCCATTTATGATCAACCTATTTACTCTTACATTGATTTGTTTGATAAAGTTGATGGTTCTCGTACATATAATGTAAAACTGACATCGTGAGATTCAAAGAAACATGAGTCATCTTGACGATTCAATAAACAATCATCATCTCATTGCATCATAATTCAATTGCGAAATTGGCAGATAAATCTTTTTTGTATCATTCGAGCACAATTATAATACATTTGAGTTTTTATTGTTTAATTATAATTTCTGTGTAATTTATTTGTAAATATCGATTCAAATTGTATCTGGTTGGTCAAGGCAAAGCGATTTTTTAATTAAACAACTTTCGTTTTAAATTCAAGAAAGACAATTTACAGTAGCGAAACATATTATACGGAAATTAAATAATATAAAAGTCAATCATTTTGAAATGAAAAAGTTAATCACATTAATCACATAAGCAATGTAAAACAAGAATATCTAGTAATAAAAGACGAACAGTTAGTTTTGAAACAAAGGTTATGTTTTACCTGAAAAATCATTCGATTCGTCACTGCTTTCGATGGACCAATTGTAATTTCATACTTTCGTTTGCTGTTAATTCGCTCATACAACATTAGACATTTCAATTTGAAATTGATTTTATTTGGACTGAGCAAAAGTTGAACTGAATTTAATAATTTTTTCGATTTGTGCACAAACTTGCTGGCACGAGCAAGGGGCAAGAGACAGCAAAGAATGATTGAAACTTGAATTGACATTATCAGTGTGGAGAGAAGGAATTTAGTTCCAATCACTCGATAGATGCAAATTCGATACAACAAGTACACATTGCTGGGTATGTGAATTGCCAACGATATCAACGTGACATTGCCCCAAAGTTCTTGATTCACAAACAAGAGAATTGATGATATTCGAGTGTGAATCACAATATATTCTCTGAATGTAGACACCAATAGTAATGAATTATACCATAATGGAGATTTCTTCATTTTATGAATTGATTTAATCAACTTTCGGTTTGCTTCTTCGATTGTTCCAATGTAGATTTGTGCCGCAATCACCGAACACCAAGCCAACATTAGAGCAAGCATAACCAACTTTAGGAATAAATACGCGAGAATAGTTCCGTCAAGAAGTGCGAATGGAACATACCAACGAGGCATTTTTGAGAAATAGTTGATTACGAAATAACCAAAAAATAAATTGGTTGATAAATCTTACAAGTAAAATATAATCATTATTTCAAAAATAAAGTAAAATTACAAACTTACAAACAGAAATCAAATTAAATTTACTCAATATTTCAATTATTTTTACAACGGTAACAAATTGTAACCTCATTTTCAATGACATGTCTGGAAATCTGTTTAAACGGAATTGATCGAATTTGTTTTTGTCGATTGTTTCGTGGTTTAACCACATTTTATATAGAGCCATTATTTTGCAATAATAATTGAGAAGTGATTCTGGAATGCATTTTGCAAATTTTCTGTTTTTTATATTCAATTTTAAGCGATTTTGACAATTTTGAATCATCTCCAATTTAGCTATTTCACTTTTGAAACATTTTGCATACAAATCACCATTAAGCAACACTACATCCTCATACATTTGCCATGTAATAGTGTTAACAGGACTGAAATATATTTTAGGTTCCAGTAAAATGCAAAACACTGCCAAACTTATAAATGTCATCAGAAAGAATGGATCATTTTTTGTTTCGAAATAATTGGAAAACAAAACATAGATATTACATTGAAAGATTGGATAATCGAGTGGATTGATTAGATGCAGTGTAATGTAGATCCATCGAAGTGAGTAGACAAGTGCAATCACCACAAACAAGCAATGAGTGATTTTGTAGTAAACACCATTGCGTTTGAATATAATTTCATGCAATTGGTCGTAGAAAAATCGATTGGTCACGGCTTTGGTGTGAAAACACAAATAAACAAAACTCAACACAAATAGAATATATCCAGAGACTTCTAAAAATAACATTTTATAGTTGTTTTTTTGTAACAATGTTTGGGTTATTATTTTGCAAAAGTTCAAAAATGTTATTTGTCACGTAATGACAAAACTTTTGAACCTAATTTTGGTTACCTAAATATAAATTTACTGCATTCTATATATAATATTGTATGAATGTCAAACAATGTCAAATAATTGCTTTTTAATTGCATGAATATGACGTTTTGCAATTGCAAATTGCTTTTCAAAGAAATTCTATGCACTTATTATTCTACACTGTATATTAGCAAACATTTAACGACCAATAACGTTCGTTTTAAGTTGACAAATATTTCAACATTTTAAATGTAAACAAGAAAACTCAATTCCCCTCGTGACAGGTCACGAAGGGAATTGTCGCTGCGCGAACGTTTTCTTGTAAAGAACCTTTTGCAGAGATTTGATCAATAAGTTTCAATTTATTCAAATAACAGATAAATTCGAGATTTAAAAATACTTTTATTAGAATTCAAATTTTAAAAAATGATTCATTCAAAAACAAACAAACTTTATTGACGAAATTTGGAAGATGGAACGAATTGACCATGATTTAAATTTGAATTTTCATTTAATTCCATGCTCTCAAATGAAAGCTCTCTCAAGAGATACACGATCCATTACTAAAGCAGTTATTGATTGACATTGTCATCCTGACCCAAAATGCAATTATTTTGAAGTTTTGGATCGAAAAGATGGCTTCACAGATAAGCTCCAACATGACACTGAGATGCACAATCCTTATCCAACAAATTGCACATTCTGAAGGTTAGACTTGATTAGACTTGGCCATTTAACATCTGTTGGTAAATAAGTACTTTTGCATTTTGGTAACCAGCAAAGTAAACATTTTCTCGTCGTATTAAAAGTTATTCATCGACGATTTATGAAATGTTAATCTTGGTGTAGAATCGTTCATTTGTGATGTTAAGGTGCTTTGAAGATGATGTGAAGGAATAGTTGAGGGTTAAAAGGTATGATGACACGATAGAAAACGGTTGATTCAGTAAGAAACATTACATTTAATGTGTTCGACGAACACTGTTCGGTTAGGCACATTCTAACATGGTAGAGTTGGTGAAATAGAAAAGGTTCAATTCATTTAGGTAACTTCACGATTGCAATCTAAATGGAATTTGGAAATGGTTTCGGTCCAAATACACCTCGTGCATAAAGTTGACATCTTCGTGATCACAAATAACGATGATGACGAAAGAGGGATAAAGTGGATGTTACTACAATGATAAGAGATTAAAACAAAACACGTGGAGATTTTGAAAACATACAAATTACCGTGCGGATGGAGAATAGATGCGATTTGTGTTGCAGGTGGAGAAAGCAAAAAACAAACAGCTGATGCAATGTTGTTGTTTGTCTGTCTACTTCGTCTACCTCCACTGCACTAAATGACACACTCTTCAACACGAACACACAAACACGCTCTGTGCTTGCCTGTTAACTGGAACCTTTAAATAATTTTTTCGGTACCAAGGACACATTTTCGTAACGAGAACATGTTATATCAATGTTCCTAGATTTTCACGATGAATCCAACGGTATTTTTTTCTTATCGAGAATTCTAAAATCCAAAATTCCAAAACCCAATTTTTTGCTTGATCGAATTGATTCTATTTATCCCAGATACCTTGTGGTGGAATTAGTCTGGTAAAAAATTTTCATGACATTACGTCAAGTACTTTTTGGCTAAATAAGTTTTTGTTGAGCGTTACATTGGGATTTTAATATATAAGAGATACTTTAATCAGAATGCATAATTTAAAACATTGTAAAGTTTAAGAAACTCTAGAGAGGTGAAATTATTCCATGTAACCTGCTGATAAATATTTTTCGTCATTTCAATCATTTTTCTAGTCTGATTAATTAAGCATTGCGACTTCAAGTAGGCAATCAACATCAAATTCATCTAAAATGAAATAACGTAAAATCTCCTGATTTTTGGTTCATCATCTCCTGTGCCTAAATTAATCATCATTTAATAATTTATCAATAAAGCAATAACTAAAATCAAATCATGTCATTATCACTATTTTGCTCATATTTAAGCAAGAAACTCTAAATCGCACTCAAACCGAACTCAAATTATTGATTTTCGATTACAAGTAAAAGTTAATATTCCATTTATATTTATTGAGTTATCTCAAACAAAATTCCCAATATCGATTCGTCGTTTAAATTCGGTTCATATTTTATCACTTTAGTAATTTAAATTTATCAACATTTTTAAAGATTAGATGAACTAAGATTGAGAGTTCATTTGAAATCGATACGAAATTAATGTGAATAATCTATTTTACAAAATAGTAGAGGTTCATTTTGAACGATGTTCATCAGCTCATGTGATTGTGTAAAAGCACTACAGTTTAGTATAATTATAAGATTTAAGATATAATATATGAAAATTAGTGCAAGTAGAGGTGCACATTTGGCGCTGTTCTTGAATATAAGCTTCCAAACCTAACTTACCCTAGACTATCCCCAAATAAATCATTGATAGTCATTTTCAGATATCATGCAAAAATGTCAAGAATATTAATTCTAAATTTTATTTTGAAATTTATTTTAATCGGTAATTTTCCAATAACCAATTTTGTTTGATTTAAGATTTAAATATTTTATGTTTCCGACAGTTTCTATTGTGCAAATATTTTCTGACAAAAATGTTGAAGACACAGGCAAAACAATAGTGAGCATATGCAATTATTGTTGATTATCTGATTATTTTCTTGTATCTTTGTATCTTAGCAAGAAATAATCGCATCACGTGGTTTTGAGCCAGAGACACATTACATTACGACACAAGATGGCTACATTCTTCAGGTGATTCGCATTGTAAATCCAAATCGTAGATTTAGATCAAACCAGTTGAAACCTGTGCTACTTTTTCATGGTTTTCAATGTTCGGGTTCGATTTGGCTGGTTGCTGCAAATGGTTCCATTGGGGACGATGAGTATTATTACGAGCACACGACTGATGGACAAATTATTTTGGATAATGAAAGTTCAGTTGGAAATACGCTTGGGTTTGTCTTGTCAAATCGTGGATACGACGTTTGGGTGGCTAATTCGAGAGGAAATATTTATTCAACCAATCATTCGACCCTCGATTCTAATGAAGAGGAATATTGGAAATTTTCGATTGATGAAATCATTCAATACGATTTGCCAGCAGTGATCGAACATATCCAGAGCACAACCAATCATTCCACTATCTCGTACATTGGTCATTCTCAAGGCAACTTTCTCATGTTTGGCCTACTATCCACCCAGCCTCAATACAGTCATGTGATCAAACCATTCATCGCGATATCACCTGTGGTGTACACTACTGAATTCAATGCTATTCTCAATTGGTTTAAGCCATTCAAAAGTCAAATTGCATGGTTATTTCCAAGAAGATTTTTTACAGATATGATAAAGGTTCTTAAAATGCCGAATTGGTGTACAAATCCAATCTGGAAGCACACCATCTGCTATTGGGCTTATTACCTTGCTTGTGGATCGCACAGAAGTGAAGTCGATTTTGTAATATTATTTTTAAAATTTCTAAATTGGCCTAATTTTAAGTTTGTTTACAGAATCGATTACCAGTTTATCTTGACAACGTCTTTCTGGGTGCATCAACACAAAACTTTGTTCACATACTACAATTGTTACATCACGGTCATCCTGTTCATTACGATTTCGATGACGAAGACTTAAACTTTGCAAAGTACTCTCAGACAAATCCATTGCCGTACAATATGTCCGCAATTAATTCAACAGACATAGCACTGATTTATGCACAGAATGATTGGTTCAATTCACTCAAAGATGTTCAGATGTTGAAACAAAATTTAAATGGTAACAATTTTTAAATTATAATTAATTAATTAATCAAAAATTATTTATTTCATTAGTAAAATTATTGAAGGATTATGAAGTCGAAGTGAAACATTGGAATCATGTAGAATTGATGTGGGCCAAGGATTCAGGGAAATATGTCAATTCGCAAGTGTTGAGATTGCTTGAGGAATATTGATTTTCAATTTTGAAATGTTTGACAAACTAACTAACAAGCTTTAAATAAACGTTAAACTTCGGATTCTTTATATTCAGATTCTTTACTTTCTAATGCTTGACATTCTAGCTCTGTATCCTCGGATTCATTACACTCAGGATTTTTACAATTTTTAAAAGAAGATACACGTAAATCAAAGATCCGCTTTGCACTTTCAGAACAGTCAATGCCATCAATACAGTCAGCACCAGATTGGTGATCTAAACAGTTTTTCTGGATAACCATAAACATGACAAACAGAAAGATTACCAGAACCAATAAAAAGAAACCAGCTCCAAAGATGGGATTTTTCAATATATCTGAAAATAAATTTCATTTAAATTTCAAAAACCTATTTTAAAAATCTAATTCTTACCCCAAACTGAATTTGTTTTCCAATTTTCATGAAAATCACTTGAATTTTCTGACAATTTAACTTGAAAAACTATTTCCAATAAATGTTCAGATTCAAAACACTGGCAGTCTAAAACCAAAATCTTGTTTGAATAATTTTGACAAAGTCGTTGTGCATCTTGGAGCTGACTAAATTGTGGATTTTCATGATCATCAAGACAATGAATTAATTTATAATTTTCACAACAATCCTCTCTAGAAAAGGAAATTGAAACTGTTAATAATGCGAACAAGAACAAAATATGCATTTTTAACATTTTGGTGCACCACACACGAAACACACCGTTTTAAAAAAATATCTCAAATCTGCAATATACAAATCGAGTTTCTATTTGTTTCATATCCGTTTTTAGATTCCGTTTAACATCAAACTGTCTTTTATGATCAAATTTTTTGATTTAATGATTTTAAGTGACAAAAGATGATGAAATATTGAAATTGTTGTTCGAGAGTTGTCTTTTTAGATAACAATCAATTATTTTTAATTTGAAGGAGTGTGTCGTTTCCTTGATAAGTCTTTTGGATTGCTTGGAATAATTTAAATAGATTTTCAATTTCTTTTATCTATCAAAATGTTAAAATGCACATTTTGTGTTATACCAGATTAATTTCATGATAATTTAGAACAAAATTATTTACATGTTCATGCAATTATTAAGTTGAATCATCTTTGCTCATCTGATTTAGTCATCAATTTTAAGAAAATGTTGAGATCATACGTGATTTTACTTGTTAGTGTTTATTTTTTTAATTATGTTAACGCAGACTGTTGTGGTGTTTATGAAAAAGTATTATGCCCTGATGGAGTAGTGATGAACAATGTCTGTTTAGACTGTACTCCACCTCGAATAATACAAAAGTTTGCAGGTTATTGTGGAATTGATGATTGTAATGTTTATGGTTGCGATTGCACGTGTAAGAAACCTCATCCCAATACGAAAATTTTCGTAAGAAAAAAACCACCGACAAAGCCAAAAACAAAAATGCTAATAATTTTGAATCCAGCAACTTCAACTTCCACTTCTTTAACTCCAATTTCAAATATTTTTATCTCGACAATTTTAGTCTCCACAACTACTGCCAGTCCAGTTAATAAATCTTTACAAGAACCATCTATCAACCTTATTTGGGGTAAGATTACTAATTCACCACATATTTTTGTAAATATTAATTATTGTTAAATTTCATAGTCATCATTGGAATGTTTTCCTTTATGGCACTTTTCTTTATATTTCTAACAATTCTAGTAATCTACATGTTCAAAAATTTTGCCCGAAACAATAGCAACATTAACAACAACAATTCTACCAATCACGATCTCAATCAAAGCACTTCTGAGACCCACCTCTATGATCAGCCAGTTTATTCGTACTCAGGTTTGATTAATAGAGTTGAAGGGACAGTTTCATATGTAAATTCAGGTGTACAAGTGGAACGAAAAGCCACACCTTTACAGTATGTTCCTATGGCAAAACAGGGAGTGTGCAAACAGCACAATTTTGTGGCATAATTTCGATTTGTTTTGATTTTGTTTAACACGACGGTTTTTTATACTTTGTATTACTTTACTATACTTTATACTCAGTTGGTGACCAATTTATCCACGCTCGCACAGTTGATACTCATCTTAAGTTGAATTTCAATCATAACCAACACCAAATCCATTTTCTTTGATTAATCTAATTGATGATGGCGATCCTTCTGAAGAGTCGTCTCCTTACCTCAAGTTAAGATTCTTTAATTTTACATCGTAATGCGATCTCATTGAGTCCCTCTGCCCACTCGTGTTCCCTTCTGTGGATGTGATCATACTGCGCACTTATACTCTCACCATGTCCGGTCTCTATTGTATCATTTGTAGACGAATCCGTGGTCTGTCTGAAGATGATTACGCGGACAAATGTCACGATCTGTTGGTTCTCTCGTTGAAGACTAAATTTGGCGATTCAACAGTTCGTGTCTATGCAAAACGAGATGAACGCAGATCATTCTTCGATTGGACCAATTAACACATGACCAGTGATGAGGACATTTGATGATCAACCAAATGAAAAGAGAAATGATATATTGCCTGTTCTTGTGCAAATTTTTCACTCAGTTCTTCTATTACAATTTACGTTGTAAATAAACTTCATAATCCCCTTGTATTATCACTTGTTCTATATTCTATGTTTGCATTGTCGGAGCGTGAGTGGATTTTAGTTGTGATGATCATCATGGCAATGAACTAATTTATAATTTACACAACAATCTTCTCTAGAAAATGGAAATTGATACTATAAATATAACAAACAAGAATTTAAAATTTGCATTTTCAACATTTTGGCGTTCGAACAAAATATTCCAAATCTGCAATTTCTGGCATTTGTTGCATATCCGTTTTTATTTTCCGTTTAACATCTAAAAATCTTAACAGATCAAATTAGTTATTATGCGCGATAAAAGATGATGTAATATTGAAATTGTTGTTCGCGAGTTGTCATTTTATATCAGAATCAATCAATTTTATGGTTTGAAGCATTATATCGTTTGATAAGTTTGTTGGATTGCTTGAAATTACACAGTTCAACTGCAATTTTAAATCCTTTTATTTATTAAAATGATAAAATCAAAGTTTGGTGTCATGCAAGATTGATTTAATGACAAATTGGAAAAATCTATTTGTATATTAAAATTCTCATATCATTATTAGACTGCTGTGGAATTTATGAGAAAGAAAATCAAGTAAATATTTTTAATTGATTTTAAATTTTAACATTTTGTAGATAATTGTAAAAATGAAGTTTTATTGTTTGAAATTTTGTTTTCAAATTGTATTGCTTCAAACATATTTGTTCAAGCTTGAATATTTCTCATTCGTGGACGCTGAATGTTGTGGAACTTATCCCGTGGTCAGAGGTTGTCCTGGTGGAAAAGTGTTGTACAATGCTTGTTCGGACTGTACAGAACCTCAAAGGAATATCAATGGAATATTTGCTGGATATTGTGGAATTTATGATTGCAATATTATTGGTTGTGGATGCACTTGTCGAAAGCCTCTTTCAGGTTATAACATAGTGTTACCAGCAGAAATTCTGGATAAAACAACACCATCACCACATACAACAACGACAACACTACAAACAAGCACAATGTTGATAACTTCAGATCCAACAACTTCCAAAACTTCTATTCTAAATGTTTTTAGCTCGACTTCCTCAGTTTCAGATACTACAATTCCAACAAACAAACCATTGCAAGAATTGTCTGTCAACCTTATCTGGAGTAAGATTATTTCTTTGTTTATTAAAATATTAAAATTATTATTTTTACACCTACAGTGATTGGCGGTATGTTCTCTTTCTTGATGATTTTCTTGATTGATTTTCTCACAATTTTGATAATCTTCATGTTCAAAAAAATTTCAAATGACAAAATCAATAACGGAAACAACAATTCGTCTAATTCCCGCCGCACTTCTGAAGCCCTCATATACGATCAGCCAATTTACTCAGATTTGATTGACAGAGTTGAGGGAACCGTTTCATATATCAAGCCAAGGGCAGGATTGGATCAAGTTACATCTTTAGAGTATGCGCCTATGGCAAAACAGGAGGTATCAAAACATGCATGATGTTTTTTGCATGAAATTGATTTTAGATTTAAATGTTTGACAAATTTCAACTAACAAGCTCTAAATAAACGTTAAACTTCAGATTCTTTTTATTCGAATTCTTTATGTTCCAATTCGTGAAATTCGAGCTCTGTATCCTCCGATTCACTACACTCGAATTTGTCACACTTTGTAAACGAATATAATCGCAAATAAAAGATATTCTACGCAATTTCAGAACAATCCGTATCATCCAAATGATCTAAAAATTTTTGAATAACCAAAAAACAAGGCAAACAGAAAGATGATAAGATATCTTCGAACCAATGAAAAGAAGCAAGCATTTGTTGCATATCCGTTTTTGTTTTCCGTTTAACATCTAAAGATCTTTTATAATCGAAATTAATGATTTTTTCGATGATAAACGATGATGTATTATTGAAATTGTTGTTCACGAGTTGTCTTTGTAGATAAGAATAAATCAATTTTTGTGGTTTGAAGCAGTGAGTCGTTTCTTTGATCAGTTTGTTGGATTGCTTGAAATTGCATAATTCAACTGCAATTTCAAATCCTTTTATTTATTATTAAAATGATAAAATCCATTTTTATGTCAAACAAGATTGATTTTATGATATAAAGGAAAAAACTATTTATACATATACTCATATTTGACTTCTGTGGAATTTACGAGAAAGAAAATCAAGTAATTTTTCAATTGATTTTAAATTTTAATCTCTTGATTTGCATTTTATAGGTCACTGGGAAAATATTCAAAAATGAAGTTTCATTATTTGAAATTTTGTTTTCAAATTGTATTGCTTCAAGTATATTTGTTCAAACTTGAAAATTTCTCTTTCGTGGACGCTGAATGTTGTTTTCCTTATCCCGAGGTTAAAGGTTGTCCTGGAGGGAGAGTGTTGTACAATGCTTGTTTGGATTGCACCAAACCTCAAAGGAAAAATATCGATTCTCCTGCACTTTGTGGATTGAATGAGTGTAACATTTTTGGTTGTGGATGCACTTGTCGACAACCTATTTCAGGATATAAGATACAGGTACTAACAGGAAAACTGTACAAAACACCGTTATCACCACCAACAACCACAATGTTGACCACTTCAAAACCAACAACTTCCAAAACTTCTTTTCCAAATGTCTTTAGCGCGACTTTCTCGGTTTCCGCCACTACAATTCCAATAGACAAACCATTGCACAAATCGTCTATCAACACTAACATCAATGTTGTCTGGAATGTCACCAAACTGTTTGCTGACATGGGATCGACGAGTGATCCTCGTCAATCCAATTTGTCGCGCATTGCCAAGTAGGCGTGCATTTCCCTCTTCTTCTAGTTTGGGCCTAAGATAGCGACTGAACCTACACTGTAGCAAACACGCTTGTCAATCTGTTCCCTTTGGTCCACTTTTCTTTCTCACATTTTCTTAATTTTTAATCTTCTTCTTTGTACTTCACTTATGTCTCGCGTTCTGAGCGGACCTGTCACTTGAGTTATGTTCTAGGCCCACGATTTGGGTGTTCCTAATCTCAATCAATTGAGTCAAGCGTTCATTGGCAGAATGAATCAATAAATAATCTATTTGACCTATTATCTTGTATTTTATATCATTATCTCACAAGTTGTGAGTCACAACCACAGTGTCGCACAATTTCCCTTTTATCAACTCTTTGACATATTTGAATCTATATAGTATTTGGTGGAATGTTCTCTTTCTTTACGATTTTCTTAATATTTCTCACAATTTTGATAATCTTCATGTTCTCAAAAATTTCCAAAGGGCAAAATCAATTACGGAAACCAGAATTCGCCTAATTCTGACTGCACTTCTAAAACTCTCACTGATCATTGATCAGCCAATTTATTCGTACGCAGATTTGGTCGATAGAGTTGAGGGAACTGTTTCATATGTCCTAGCTAGGAAGAATTGAATCATAGAGCCACACCTTTAGAGTATGTAACTAGGGGCGAGAAAAACATGACTTTTATTGCCTATCCTGTCTAACATTTAAAATCAATTATTTGACAAAATCAAAGGTGATGCAATATTGAAATTGTTGTTCAAGATTTGTCATTTCGATCGAAATGCAAATCAAAACAGACTAAAATTTTCATGATTAGTATGTTTAAAAAATGCTTTATTGCGTAAAATTCTGTAATTTAACTGCAATTTCAAATCCTTTTATTGATAAAAATTATAAAAGGAAATTGCGAGATTAATTTTATGATAAGTTAGACGTCTCTGATCGCACAGACGATTAAAGGTAAATAAAATTATTTGATTTTAAAATTGTCACTTTAGCTTAACTTAATTTAATATTAATGTTCACAAACAAAATGTTTGATTTTGAAAAATGTTTTTGTTGCAAATTGGCGTTGTTTCTGTTTATTGTTTGCAATTTGAAGTTATTGCTTGTTGGAGCATCTTGTTGTGGAGCATATTCGGAGGTTTATTGCAATGATGGCCGAACGATGTATGATGCATGCCTCGATTGTACCTATCCAAAAAGGGATAACTATTGGCAGCTAATCAAAGCATGTGGTATTACTGAATGCAATACTTTAGGATGCAATTGCAAATGTCGAATGCCTATTCAAGAAACACCAGAAACAACAACAGAAAAACTTGACAAAACACAACCACCACCAACAACGATGTTGGCAACCTCAAATCAGACAATTTCAAATCCGACAACTTCAAGCCAATCAACTTCAAGCCAATCAACTTCAAGCCAATCAACTTCAAACCCGTCAACTTCTAAATCAACTTTACAAAATATTTTCAGCTCGACTACATCACTTTCCACAACAATCTTCAATCCAACAAAAAGTTCATTGCAAGAGCAATCCATCAACTTTAATTGGAGTAAGATTGTCAATTTTATATATTTTTTAAAACATTAAAATTACTTTTAAATTCATCATCACAGTTATCATTGGAATGTTGGCCTTCATGATGCTCTTCTTAATATTTCTCTCAATTTTGGTAATCTTCATGTTTAGAAAATTTTCCCATGAAAAAAGAAGTCACCAAATTTCATCCAATCCCGATCATACTGCAGAACCGAACATTTATGATCAGCCAATTTTCTCGTATTCGGATTTGATCGATAGAGTTGAAGAATCTGATTCATATGTAACCCCAAGTGTAGAAGTAGATCAGAGAGCTACACCTTTAGAGTACATGTCTATGATAAAACAGGAGGTATGAAAACAAGATTGTTGCAAATTCTTTTGAATTAAGTTTTTTATTTAGCTAAAACATATTGTCAATTCATGAACCTACCTCAGTTTATTACATACCTAACTATTAGTTAAACCACATTTTCAAGTAAAAATAGTTTATCCGAAAATCAGTTGCAAATGAAATGAAAATGAATGTTAAATGAACATATACAAATGTCAAATAAAGCAAATTTATTTATTAATTCGAGCCTTCGCCATTTTGCTGTTCATAACAATGTTGTTCGAATACTTGAGCACCTCTTCCTTGCTGGAGATCACTGTTTTGTGGAGTGCTGGCTTGGCAGAGGTGAGCTTAGTTGGCTTCGGATTGGTCGATTTGGTCTTGGACTTGGGCGCCTCTGATTTGGTCACGCCTTTTGACTTGGCTTGTTCCGCCGGTTTAGCTGCTGCGCCCGACTTGGCCTTGTCACTCTTTGGTCTGGCGGATTTGACTTCAGTTTTCGGTTTGGTGCTTTTGGCCGGTTTGCTTTTAGACTTGTGAGTTTCCTTTATAACTGCCATGTCCTCGAAGCCAATGTTGTCGCCCTTTTCAGACTTTTGAAATGTGCCCGCGACATAGGTTTGGTGCTTTGGTTTGGCGGTTTTGGCTTTGTTGCTTGGACTTTTAGCACTCTTGACCTTGTCGCTTTTGGGTTTGGCACTTTTGGCTTTGGCACTTTTGGCTTTGGCACTCTTGGCTTTGGCACTCTTAGCCTTTTCACTTTTAGCTTTGTCACTCTTGGCTTTGGCACTTTTGGCCTTGGCACTCTTCTCCTTGGCACTCTTGGCCTTTTCACTTTTAGCCTTGGAACTCTTCTCCTTGGCACTCTTGGCCTTTTCACTTTTAGCCTTGGCACTCTTCTCCTTGGCACTCTTGGCCTTTTCACTTTTAGCCTTGACACTCTGAGCTTTGTCACTTTTAGCCTTGACACTCTGAGCCTTGTCACTTTCGACCTTGGAACTCTTAGCAGGAGAGTCTTTATTCTTGCTGCTCGAAATCTTGGTAGCTGTCCCTTTCTTACTACTCGCTTTCTTCTTGCCACTTTTGCTGCGTTTGCGCATAAACAGGTAAATCCCTCCACCAATCGCGCTCACGGCTAGAAGTCTAGAGATGATAAAAAGATACGATTAGGTTTAACAAATACAACGACAAACTTACCCTCCAGCAGAGATAGCGCCAATCGCCAACATTTTGTCGACATTCGAAGCAGCCCCAACCGCTTGACGTTTCGCTCGTACAAGTTGTACACTAGGCTCATCACCATCAGGAGAAGGACTGATTTCACTTATCTTGATAATGGCGGCCAGGACTGTGCATGACTGGAGTATCAACATCAGTAGAAGGACGATTACCATCGATAACATCGACAACGCACGAGAAGGAAGTGATGACATTTGAAGCGATTTGAGAAGATAAAGATCAAAGTCGAGAAAATAAAATGACTCGAGCAAATAGAAAATAGTCAAGTCATTTTTATATCGTTTAAATTCGAAAATCAAGAAATTTATTTGAATTATGATTTTGATTGATTCAAAATGTTACAATCGATGAAATGTAACATTCAATTTAGGAATTCAGGATTAATTTTTTAATAAAAAATCAAGGTTCAATTCAATGTCAAATTAATCAAATACAAATGGTAAGTTGACAAGTCAAATTGACGTAATTATAAAATATCTAAAATCTAAAAGACAATTTGTTAGTTTGTCAGGAAATGTTTGTTGCAAATCAAGTTTGAAATATTAATTAAACGGATTTAAACTAATTTTATGTGTCTTACAATTGATTATTTTTATGACCTTGCATTGTATTTTTGTATTAAATTTTACAAAATGTTTAAACACATCAAAACAATATTTCTATTGCTATTGTTCCAAGACAAGTTTCAAGTGTACCAACTCACAGACCAGTGTTGTAACAATCTCATTTCAATTCAGTGTTTAAATTCACGTAAAATTCTCTACAATTGTCACGATTGCTATGAGATAAAAACAAACAAATTTCCTGCTTTCATCAATGCAGAATGTCAGCAGGAGAAGGGTCCAAGCACAATGGTTGATTTCGAATGTAATGTGTGCTCCAAAATTGTGTCTAAATTTTACAGGTTTTTAGAAGCAGATTATGTTCAAGTTAGAGAAGTTAATTTTGCAAAACCAATTAAAAATCAAACAAACTTTGAGACCGAAACTTCCAATAACAATCTCACTTGGAGTAAGTGATTTTAATTTCTAAAAAATTTGATAATTATTTTTCTCATTAGCAATCGTTGGAAATGTCGCTTTCATGTCCACCCTCCTTATGATCATGATTGTTTTTATTGTATTTGTAGTGAAACGAGTCACAAAAAGGAAACCAGATGAGCAACCTCAAAACGAACCTCACGACTACGAAGATCCAAGTGAAAACATTTATGAACGACCATATTCGTACATTGATTTGACTTCAAAACACGATTAAGGTTTTTTACTGTATTTTCTGTATTTGCTGTATTTTACTGTTCAATAAAGAAACACAAAATTTTTAGTCTCCGTCTGGGCAAATACTTGAACTTGGCAACAACCAAAAATAAATAAATGCGGGGGAGAACGTTTCTTCTTATCTGTCTATTTCAAACTTTGAGCAAATACTATGTAACCTTGCTTATCATTTCTAAACAGATAGATACAGAGTGATGCAAACAAATATCTTATTTTTGTAAAAATTATATTAATAATAAATAAATCACAATTTTTATTTATTTAATCGCCCTGTACCATCAAATCTCAATGCACTTTACTCAATAAAGTTTGTTTGTCTCTCCCTCTTGCAGTTGCAGTTTGAACGCTTCGGCTGATGATGATAAGATGAGAAACTCAATAAGACGCAACATTCGTTCAGCATTTGTGTGCTAGTGGAAAAAAGAAGAAAAAATATCAAAAGAAATATTTTGCAACTCAACTTTGGTAAGCTTTAATACATTCAATTTTGATTTCTAATGATTTTATATTTGCTTATTTTTAGATTGCAAATTTAAGTAAAAATGGCAAACAAATTCCTCATCTCCACCTCAATTGTCCTGTCAATTGTCCTGCTTTTCCTGCTCACTCCCGACCAGTTGACCTTTGTCCGTGCCGACTGTTGCTATCCCACCTACCTGAACTGTAGTGGCCAAATGGAAGTGGCCTGTGCCGACTGTTCACCACCGACTCCATTCTGTGGCACAAACGAGTGCAATGCAATTGGCTGTGGCTGTGACTGTCGGGTTGGACCAACTCCCCCGCCAAACGCAACCGAGTTTCGTGAAAGTTTGATGAAAGTTAGGAAAATTATCACGGGAAATTATCATTATTACAATGTCACTGAAGAATGAGAATCAGAAATTGTATTTGAATTTTTGAAATAAATAATGATAATAAATTGTTGTTTATTTTGTTTTGTTATTTTTATTTTTGTTGTCTCAAATGGTCAATCAATTTTTTTTGTATGTAATCGAGCACTATCCTCATCAAACATATATCGTAAACAGGAAATATATTTTTACCTTTATTTATGGGTTATGACTATACATTCAAACATGCACCACCTCGACATAGTCTTTCGGCTCACCTATAGGTTGTGTTCCATAAAGAGCAGAACTTGGGTTAGGTGCAAAATGAACATTTCGATTGTGGGCAATTACATTCGACTTTTGTGTTGCAGAATAGTTACATCCGGCCAATGTGCTTCGATATAGCTTGTCTCCAGGAAGGGTTTGTGTGTGTGCTACCAGATTACATGCTGAATTCAATGTTCCAAAGTGATAAAGTTGACTGTTAAGTTTGGGTCTGTGTTGTTTTGAGTAGTGATTGTACAAGTTTCTTTTGTACTCTCCGATGAATGTACACGACGGAAATGTACACTTGAATTGACCTTTCTGGTGGTGATAGTTGTTGTGCACGGACAGTGCACTGTATGTGGCAAACTTTCCGGCACATTTGTCACAGTCCCACTGGGTGGGTTTCTTGTGAATCTGAGTGATGTGATCAGCTAGAAAAGATCTAAAACAAACATTTAATAATATATGTTATTAATAAAGTTGAGACTTTAGTAAACTCACTTGTTTTCAAATGATCCATCACAATTTTTGACTAGACATCGAAATTGATCGATTGAATGTCTATGCCACAAATGATTGTTCAGTTTCTCGACCATATTGTCATCCGCAAACGTTTCCGAACACCCGGGACATTGAAGACTGACAGTGATGAATTTCTTTTCTTTATCGCTCATTTGCTTAGGTCGTGTTATTGGTTGCTGGTTGTTGGATTTCAACCGCTCGTAAACCACCTCGACATAATCTTTCGGTTCGCGAAGTTGTCTGAATACTAAACTCGTGTTAAATGCAAAGTGCATTCTAGCAATGTGATCAATTGTGTCCGAATGGCTTGTAGTGGCATAGTCGCATTCGGCCCATTTACAGCGATACGACCTGATCTGACCATCTAAATGGGTGCGTTTGTGTGTCTTTGGAGGCTTCTTTGAATGTTTCTGTCGTGTTTGATTGCTGTTGCTAGTATTTTGACTGGTTAGTGTCGGTTTGTGTTCTCGTGTGTAATGATCGTAAATTTTCCGTCTGTGTTTTCCCGTGAATGTACATTCGGGGAATGAACACTGGAATTGACCCAAATAATGATACTCAGTGTTGTGCACAGATAATAAGGAATATTTGTTGAAGTAACTGGAACACTTGTCGCAGTCCCATTGGGTAGTACGTTTGTGAGCCTGTCTGATATGATCACTAAGAAAATGCCTGAAACAAATCATTAGTTACTCTTAGGCAACAATTAGAGAACAAACAAACTCACGCATTTTCAAATGATTGGCCACAATCTTTGACTGGACATCGAAATGGACGGATGGAATGACTTTGCCACAAATGATCGTTCAGTTGGAGGAGTGCATAGACTCCGTAAAACTTTTCTGAACATTTAAAACATTCAAGACTGATGGTGATGAATTGTTTGTTTTGATTGTCCATTTGGTTCGGTTTTGTTCGTTGTTTTGAACTCTCTTGATTGATCTCTGGTTGTGCTTCGGTTGAAGGAGAAATTTCCAGCCTTGGTTTCTTTATAGGTTGAGACGATACTTCGACCTCTATATTGCTAACTTCAAACCAGTCAACACTGTCACCATCATTTTCGTTCATTGTTTCCTCAATTCCATTAACACAATCGACACGTTCACATTCTTCTACTTCTTCTTCTTCTTCATCTTCATCTTCATCCAAATTGGCCAAGTTTTGATTTGAATGTTCATCGACGTCGATTGGTTCGCAAAATTGAGTAAACTTGTCTTCTACAGTTTTTGGCAATATATTTTCATTAGTTGCCTCGACGTTGGTGATTTGATTGGACAAATTGATTTGCTCATTGGTCATGGCCACCGGTGAGGCTTGAATTTGAAAGGTGGGCGAAGTGAATTGAACAGACTGTGGGTCGAAATAAAATGATGTTGGGTTGAGAGATGAGATGTGAATTGTTGAAGGCTGGGCAATGAAACTGATTACTGGTTGATTGGCTGATTCGACTTGACCAAATGGATTAATCACCTGTGCAAGGTAACCAGCTCCCACCTGATTTTGTTCCAATCTATTTGTCAATTTGATTTCGAGTCTGTCGAAAATCGAATCCAATAGTGCATCCATTTCAGCACGTAACCACATTCTCGTTTCCGCCTTTTCGTTTGCAAACAATTCCTTCAAATTGGCAATCATTTCTTGTGACATGTTGGTTGTGAGAAGAGACATAAAATAAATAATGAAGAGTAAGGATGCACGCTTATGAATAGAAAACAAGGACTAATATACAGTTTTATCTGTTGTACTCACAATTGTCAGTCGTACAATCAGTGAGCGAGTACGACACGTGTGCTGTGATAGTGTCAAAACAAACTACAAGGACAAATGCATCTTGTGTAATTCCATCACTCGATGTACACAGGATTTGTGTTGTTGTTGTAAACATTAGCTAAGTTTAGCATTCAAAACACATCGATTGATAGCACTTCGATTCACGGAAATTTTCAAAATTGGGTAAAAACGTCAAGAGTCTGTAAACAACTACAATGTTTTTTTTCATTCCGTACATAAATAAAATGTATGTAAATTTTATTTTTAGAACCAATCTTTCAAGATAGCGATTTTTTTGGTTGCTAATTTTCTTTACTCTTTTTTCACCTTTAACCTGCATTCAGATTAAGCCGAGTTCAACTGTTGCTTCTTTTCACTGTTCACCAGAGTGGCTTAGTCCAGAGAATTGTTTGTTGCCGACTGCATCACTTCAACTCAACTGTTTTGTGATAAAGGAAAATAAAATTTCCTTGGTTGTGGCGATGCGAGAAGAAGTAATGTCCAGAGTCCATATTTAGGCCATGAAGAGATTATTTTGCTCAAAGGAAAAGTTTTACTTATTCACAAAGTTTTTTACTATCTCAATGTCATTGACAATGAGGAACTTGTTTGCTTGAACAAACGAAAAATGTTTTTGTGCTGTAAAATGAACTCTGATTCATTTGAAAATTAAATCAAATTAAATATTTGTTTATATTTTTCAATTTTATTTTATCAATATAATTTTTTCGCATAAATAAAACAAATTTGCAGAAAATTTAATTTTGTCATTGATTTACTATCTTGATTTATGGAAACATGATAATTACAACAAATAGTGCGCTATCTCGAAATAATCTTTCGGATCACCTAGTTGTACTCCATTTTAAGGTTTAAGGTTTTTATTAAAATATACTATTCTTCGTGAAAAAGAATGGAGAATCTGATTCCGAACTCAAAAATATAATTTTCGACTAGGAACCGGAAGTTCCATTTTGGAACTCCAACTTCCGGCGATCCAAGAAAATTAATTTTTGCGCCAAAAGTCTTAGAATAGTCCAAAAACATAATATCAGTCAAAAAATCCAGACCGGAAATGAGCTCCCGGATATCGATCCAATTGGAACTGTTGACAATTTTCCGCAGTAGCGGTATTATAGGGGAGTATCCTCCTAAATTTTCAAGTCTCTAGCTATTGTGGTTCGTTCTGGACAGCCTTGACAAAATGGCCCGACGAAGAGGTTAAGAAGAATATTTGCAGAAGCAATTATATTGAATACAAAATTAATAAATAAATTATTCGTTAACATGCACAAATAAATATGTAATTGGTTTTGTGTATAATGATATGACATTAATAAGGATATTTTAATTTATATAAAAAGTTAGTTGTACTCAATTTAGAGTTGAACTTTGGTTGCTTGAAAAATGAATTTGAATAATGTGAGCAATTACGTTAGATTTTGGATTAGATAGTTACAAAAAATGCTCGAATATTGTTTAATGACAAAATTGATTCGTTGGTGTGTCTGTTGACTGGTTAGATTTTGTGTTTCAAAGTGATGACAAAAATGTTGACAGATCATTTCGATTTTGACAATTTCCCATTGTACGACTTACTCCCTGAATTGATTCCTTTGTGTGTCTTCGGTTGAATTGAACTCAATGTTAGATTGTTGTTGTTACCAGAATGTTGATTGTTCAGTGTCTGCTTGTGTTCTCGTGTGTAATGATCGTACACTTTTCTTCTGTGTACTCCCGTGAATGTACACCAGGGAAATGAACACAGAAATTGGCCAAGGTTATGATACTCAGTGTTGTGTACAGATAATCGTGAATATTTGTTAAAGTGCCTGGGACATTTATCACAGAGCCATCGGCTAGTATGTTGGTGCATCTTCTTGATGTGATCACCAAGATTATATCTGAAACAAAAGATTATTATTTACTCATATAGGGGCCAAACTAGAGAACAAACTCACGAGCTTTCAAATGATTGGTGACAATCTTTGACTAAACATTGAAATGGACCAATGGAATGTATTCGCCACAAATGATCGTTCAGTTGTGGGAGTGCATAGACTCCGTGAAACTTGTCTGAACATCTAAAACATTCAAGATTGACAGTGATGAATTGTTTGTCTTGATTGTTCATTTGGATTGGTCGTGTTGTTTGGCTTGAACTCTCTTGATTGATTTCAGGTTGTGTATTGGTTGATTCGGCTATTTCTAGCCTTGGTTTCTTCACAGACGATTCTTCGATCTCTAAGTTTCCTTCAAACCAGTCAACACTATCACCATCATCTGCATTCATAGTTCTCTCAATTCCATAGACACAGTAGTGACATTTACATTTCTCTTCATTCAAACTGGATAAGTTTTTGTTTGAACGTTTATTGGCAATTGGTTTAGAGGGAAATTGAGGATCGATCTGATCTTGTGCACGGCCACAAGCACTCGATTGATTTCGTTCCATCGTTCGATTTGTAAATTTGGTTTCGAGTTGTTGGAAAATTGAATCGACCAACGGGTCCACGAGTGCATTCATCGCAATACGCAACCAAATTTTCGTGCTCGCCTTTTCCTCTTCAAATAATTTCTGCAGCATGTCTGTCGGTTCTTGTGATACGTTTGCAGTGTTCATTGTGAGAAGAGACATTGACGATAATGACGATAAAAAAGAAAAGGTACACGCGTGAAAAACACTCAAGCAGAACACAAAATTACCAGTGAAACCGGTTCTATTCACAGTTGTCAGTTGTACTATCCCTCACTGACAAGTCTGACACGTGTGTTGCGATAATCGCAGTCATAACAAAACTCAAGGACAAATGCTTCGTTTGAAATTCAAACACTCACTATTCACGTGAATTGTGTTAAGAACATAAGTTGAGCATAGGAAAAAGCCTTCAAATTTTGAAGTTCAAAACTCGTCAATTAAGTAATAATAATACCAAGGACATTACGTCTAAAAGATCAAATCTTTGAATTTTTATTTTCCGTGCTGCGATTACATCTTGTATACCTTTTATAAAAGCGCACCTTTTGTACATTGGAATTTAAGATATTAAAGTTAATATTCAAATTAATTTAATTTAATTTTTACTAAACACCCATACATGTGTATTTTTGTCAGCAAGTTTTTGAGGATCATGAAACGACAAATCACGTGAAATTATCATTATTATCACTCAAGATCGAATGGACAATTTGCTGTAAATTTAAAAATTAGTTGATAATAAATTGTCATTAGGATTTCCTTTATTTAGTTTTGTCGATCACTTTGTTATCTCAAATTTGCAGAAATTGACAAAATCAGATAAGAAGTGATTATATAAGAGTATGGAATTTCGTTTGTTTTACACAAATAAGTTTAAGGTTTGTAAAATTTCAACTAAAAATTTTTAATATAATATTTTATTTTTAGGTCCAATCTTTCAAGATGGCGAATCTCAAGTTGCTGATTTTCTTGGCCCTGGTTTTCACCTTTAACCTACATTCTGTTTTGGCCGATTGCTGTTTCCCCGCGCTGGTTACCTGTGGCGGATCCGAAAGAGTTGCCTGTGCCGACTGTACGACTCCAACTCCGTTCTGTGGTGAAGGAAAATGTAATTTCATGGGTTGTGGCTGTGAGTGTAGAAAGAAAGTCGAGAATCCATTTAGGTCATTTAGACAGAGAAATTATTTTGCTCTTGGAAGAGATTCGTTTATTCCAAGAGTTCAGTATCCTTACTATCACAATGATGAGCCATGATTTTTGTGCTGCCAAAATGCTTTGATGTAATTGAAAATTAAATAAAATTTTGTTTGATTAATTTTTTGAATATTATTTTTTAAATTCTTATCATGAATGTGTCGAATTTCCAGGAAGTATGTTTTTGTCGTTTAGATTTAAAATTTGTGTTTATCAAATTAAAAGTTTATTTTATTTTTTGTCAGTTTGATTTTGGTCACTCAATTCCCATCATGATGCAGTTGAAAATTATTTTGGCTTTGACAAATTTGTTTGTCTTGATGCAATACAAAGTTCAATGCGATTGTTGCTATCCCCAAGCAGGTCTGAATTGTGATGGAATGGTGAAGCTTCTTTCGTGTCTTGATTGTACCGATCCAACTCCTTTCTGTGGTGAGGGGCCTTGTGATTTTGAGGGCTGCAATTGTGAATGTCGCGAACCAATTCCGAGTACTTCAACAACTACTGAAACTTCAACTACTGAAACTCCAACTACTTCAACCTCTACCACCACAACTAAATCACCAAATACGAATGGAGAAGATTTTTGGAACGATTTGCTCAAACATAAAGCTGGTAAGATTAATCTATAATTCAGAAGTTTAATTAAAAATTTATATTTTCAGTTACATTTGGAATTCTATCACTGATAATTTTACTTTTCGTAATCATTGGTGGTCTGAGTTATCGAATTATCAAAAACAAAACAAATCAAGAAGAAAATTATCCTTTGATTGGCGAACCAATTCAATTAAAGTAAGAAAATCAATGTCTTGTTAGACAAATTTTTAAATATTTTCCCCCTTTTCTAGATGTTTTGATTTCAAATTTTTGTTTCGACGGAAATCGAATGTGTCGTTGGAAACGAGCAGACTTTGATCAAGGAAATTCATTAGATTTGCTTGATGATTTTTGTTTCAATAAATAAACCTAAAGTTTGAAATCAAATGTAAATTGCCAATTGAATGATCAGATTTCCTGGAAGTCTGTAAATTTAATGATAAATATTTTTTTAGTGAAAAATTAGATTTATATCTCATTAGAGCTTTTACATTTCCAGGAAATTATGTCAAGAATTTTTTAAATATTGTTTATGACGCAAGAAAAATAAATTTTCTTCGCAAAAATGAAATTTCTTTTTGAATCAATCTTGATTTTTGGTTTATCTACCAAAAACATCGTTTCACCTGAATGTTGTCATGCAAGAAAATTCATTTGCAATGGACATTCTTTTCCAGCATTTTCTTGTGAGGACTGTACCGTACCAACTCCGTATTGTGGTATTGATCAATGTGATTTAATTGGCTGTGATTGCACCTGTAGGAGAGCAAATGGAGCTCATCAATTGAATTACCCAAAACCCAAAATTATTTACAAACCAGAGAAAATTGTTCATGTTCATGAATCTGAAAAAATTGAAGAAAGCAACGATTTACTTGGTAAGTAAACAATAAATTGCTTTATATGTCAAATTTAAGTTTCAAATTTTAGTCCAAATGGGAATTGTGATTCTGATTGTAACATTACTGATTGTAATTGGATTTTTGATCTATCAAATTATCTACATAAAATGGAAAATCTCATATAACATTGAAGAAGCTGAAAAGCGAAAACAGCAACAAGAGGAGAAGGACAAAAATGCAATTTACGATTCACTGAAAGGATATTCCCCACCACGTCTTGAAGATATCGCGGATGTTTACGATGTTCCTACTTTTCAAAGAAATCAAAAATCTAAGAAAGCTGAATCATCTGACTATCTTCATCTAAAAGATGCTCAAAGTGGACCAACTCAAGATACAGTGGCACCACCTAGCTATATCTATTTGAAAGATTGCAATTGATTATACAATTTGAGCAATAAAACTTTCAAGGCTCATGATTTCATTTCCTGGAAATTGAAATGAATATCTCGAAATCGCAACACTTTTTGTCTAAATGTTATTCTTATCAACCAAAAACCAGATTTTGTATTTCGAAATTTCTTTTTTATTTTGTGATTTAATTTTCAGTTTGATACATGCAAAATAAAATTTGATTTTACAATGGAAATTATCGTTTTATTTTGCTCTACGATTTTACAATTGCTTTTGCATCTCGCCTTGGTTTTTGGTGACATTTTTCCATGTGTGCCATCGAACATTGTTTGCAATGGAATAGAGAAGTTAGCCTGTCTCGATTGTACTGAACCAACGATTTGGTGTGGTGTTGGACCGTGTATTCTTGGTTTTGGTTGTACGTGTCGAAAAGCGGTGGAGCCTCAAACTGTGGTTAAATATGTTGATCGGTTTGTGAACAATTCTGCTGTTCCTAAAATAGAAAAAATTCCAACGAAAACTAACGCCACTTACAGTGTTTGGAGTAAGTAAACTTTGATTAAATTATTTTTTAAATTTAATAATTTTTGAATAAATTTTTTTAAAATCCAGTTCCAATTGCTGTAATATTCGTCACTGTATTGCTTTTGATAATCGTCCTGTTGGTCTACATAATTTTCCAAGAGAAACCTCAAACACAACCCTCAAATTCAAATTCTGACATTGAAAATATTTACGCCAGTCCAGTTTACGATCCAAATGCATGTGATGAAAATCATCCTCGAACATATCTTGAAGTACAGGACAAAGAAATATATGACACAAGAAAGTTACAAAACTTTCGTAATTCTGATACCATAAGTTTAGAAGTAGAGAATGATTGTCAAACAAAAGTTAAATCAGTTTCGTGATAATTTTTTTTATTGAAATAATAAAATAAATTTTTTTACGATACACAAATTTGACTGTTTGGGTTCAAGTGAGTCCCTTTGATACAAACACACGAACCGTACAGACAAGTGGTGTGGTGAGCATTTTGAATGGACAAATGCGGCAAGTAGAATTGAAAGGCATATCAAATGAATTATGTTCATGTTGGTAGATTTGGACAAACCGTTGAGAAACATATCGTACATGCTATAGAACTGCAAGCAGAAGCAACAACAAGAGGAGAAAGACAAAAATGCAATTGATGATTCACTGAAAGGATATTCTCCACCAAGTCTAGAAGATGTCGCGGATGTTTACGATGTTCCTGCGTTTCAAAACAGACAAAAATCCAAGAAAGCTGAATCATCTGACTATCTTCATTTAAAAGATGCACAGAGTGGACCAACTCAAGATACAGTGGCACCACCTAGCTATATCTATTTGAAAGATTGTAATTGATTATACAATTTG
The DNA here is from genome assembly GCA_023373905.1 of Rhizoglyphus robini. Lineage (NCBI taxonomy): Eukaryota > Metazoa > Arthropoda > Arachnida > Sarcoptiformes > Acaridae > Rhizoglyphus > Rhizoglyphus robini. The sequence goes on from JAKIJQ010000020.1 coordinate 1,451,555, forward strand.
TACAATCAAACTTTCAAGGCTCGTGATTACATTTCCTGGTTACATTTCCTGGAAATTGACATTAATATCTCGAAATTTCAATACTTGGTTGTCTAAATGTTATTATTATCAACCAAAAACCAGATTTTGTATTTCGAAATTTCTTTTTTATTTTGTGATTTAATTTTTAGTTTGGTAAATGTAGAATAAAATTTGATTTTGAAATGAAAATTTTGTTTTATTCCACAATTTTATTATTGCTTTCGCATCTCACCTTGGTTTTTGGTGACATTTTCCCATGTTGGCCACACAAAATTGTTTGCAATGGAATAGAGAAGTTAGCCTGTCTCGATTGTACTGAACCAACGATTTGGTGTGGTGTTGGACCGTGTACTCTTGGTTGGGGTTGTACGTGTCGAACAGCGCTCGAGCAGGAGTCTCAAACTGTGATTAAATATGTTGATCGGTTTGTGAACAATTCTGCTGTTCCTAAAATGGAAAAAGTTCAAACAAAAACTAACGCCACTTACAGTGTTTGGGGTAAGTAAACTTTGAGTAAATTATTTGTTTTATTTAATATTTTAAATATTAATTCTCTTAAAACCTAGTTCCAATTGCTGTAATATTTGTCATTGTGTTGCTCTTGATAATCGTCTTACTGGTCTACATAATTTTCCAAGAGAAACCTCAAACTCAACCCTCAAATTCAAATTCTGACATTGAAAATATTTACGCCAGTCCAGTTTACGATCCAATTGCATGCGATGGAAATCATCCTCGAACCTACCTTGAAGTGCAAGACAAAGAATTATATGATGCAAGAAAGTTACAAAACTTTCGTAATTCTGATCCCATAAGTTTAGAGAATGATTGTCAAACAAAAGTTAAATCAGTTTCGTGATAACTTTTTTTATTGAAATAATAAAATAAATTTTTTTACGACACACAAATTTGACTGTTTGGGTTCAAGTGAGTCCCTTTGATACAAACACACGAACCGTACAGACAAGTGGTGTTACTGAAAAAGTACGTACATTCATCGTCAATTCCACAACAAAAACGGTAACATTGATTTTTATCTTCGACGTACATGTAAGACTGGTCACAGATGCAGCCATTCTGGTAACATCTCGAGTAGGGGCCCAGGACACTTTGACAGTCAGAGTTCTGTTTGCAGTCAGGATAAGTACTTGAAATGCCTCGTTTCTTGATCAAATGCTTTGATGAATCGTGTGGTGAGCATTTTGAATGGACAAATGCGGCAAGTAGGATTGAAAAGCAAATCAAATGAATTATGTTCATGTTGGTAGATTTGGATAAACCGTTGAGAAACATATCGTAATGCTACATGATAGAACTGTTTATATATGTGACTAAATAAAGACATTTCTTTCACATCTAAAATTGCACTGCTTTTCAGTATTGATCACAGTGATTATGAACATCTATGATCATTTTTGCTTGGGCATAATTTCAGATATTAACATTGCCAACAGAAATTGCAATCATAGTTGAATACTTGTTTGTGTTTAGTGAAAAAACTTGATTTGGTTAGTAAATACTTTTGCTTTGTTTTGTAATCATTTGGTTATGCTGGAAGAAGCGATGAGCCAGATAATTGTCAAACCAATTTGATCAGACAATTAATGTCACATGTCCCAAATGTCTCAAAGCATAAATGTAATTTTAATCTCAGGAAAAATATATACAATTCGAATATTGAATAATGGGCTTAGTCAATATACTCAAAAATATCAACAATCAAACATTTTGCCATTTGCCGTTAACATTAAAATTTTAAATTTGAATATTTAATCGACCGCTTAAAATATATACAAATTGAACGCATCATGACATTAACAGTTGTATCATTTAGACGTACATCTAATGTAATCTATACTCAATCAAAGTATAATCGAAGCCAAAGAAAGAACAAACAAAACACTTGTGGCAAGCGCACAGACAAATATCTTAATGGCATCATACTGATGATACTATGTATAGCTACACTGTTAACAATCGAGTAAGCTTATAAACTTACAATCGCAAATGTATGTTTATCAGCATACATAGTAATTTTATAAACTTACATTATGCTATTTGTAAGGCTATAAACCTACACGTAAAGTTATAAGATGACAGTCTGAATTTGTGTATTGTCATAACATTACATTGTAAATGTTGTAAGGTTAATTCAATTCAATTGAGCATTACTATTTTGGAATTCTAAAACGATTATAACTTTCTAAATTGTTTATTTAATTTATTTTAATTATGTGTATTACAATCATTGTGTGTTAAATAAGAATTGAATTACTAAATAATAGCGGAAATCAAAATTTTGTTATCATTTAAGTTAGAAATGAAATCGTTTACATGATAAAGTTCATTATAACGAATATATTGCAAATCAAATTTGTCTTCAAGAATGGAAAACCCAAATTCAGTGTCGGATTTTTTCTCATACACCGGTCCGCCAACATAGATTTCCTTCTCAAGCTTCCAAAAGCTTGTTATTTCGATCCATAAATTCGAAGTACCAATTCGTCTTATGACATCCTTGTCGAGTTTGCAAGGTATGGGCTGATGAAGATATTCGGCGCTCTCTGGAGGAAAAGAAGACATTTCCGGGTCATCAACAAGTTTAGAATTGAAATCAAAGTCACATTCGTTGTATTCGTTTGCTTTGAATGTGACAGCTTGGTAACATTGGTGACGAACTGCCAAAGAAAGCGCAGGATTCATCATGTTGTGCATAACTCGGGCCCACTGCTTGAAGAATTGATGTTTCCTCTCAAATGGCAATGATGAAAAGTAGATTAGTGGGCCAAATTTTCGTATCAATTGAGGGTAATGACTAATGTGGTGCATTTTAGGAATGACACTACAATCTGGGTCAATCTCTTTGACTAAACGAAACATGATCTCAATACTTTTAGTGAGCTTTACAAGATCGTCTTCGGTGATTGTTGTTTTAAAGCTTATGATACTTATATCTTTTACAGCAAGATAAAGGCAGAATGGCCTCGACCTGAAGACTTGACTTGCAGAAACTCCAGACACCAACGGTAGATCTTCCAAGAAAATTTGCTCCATACGAATAAATAATTCAGCACGTTGAATCATATCTCCATCGAGAGCGAATCCACCAGTGACTGATCGGACGGACAGAGGAGCATCGTAAAATTGCTTGTCACCAAACAAACTCACCATTTCGTCTTTATTTCGCAAAAATCGTTCGGTCAGTCCAACCAAAATGACACTACCAATCTTGGGCATAGCTCCTTCTAAAACATCATGACAAATGTCCATTGGACAAACATTCCAAGGATGAATTGGATTCGATTCACTTTGTGATGAAAATTTAAAAGTCCTTAATAAACCAAACTTTTGTCTGGTTTCATCATCCACAGGAAGATAAATTCCTTCGGCTTGATCGACCAGTCGCCAATATTCATTGACATCGTCTTGTGATCCAAACAAAGGTCGGTTCAGAATTCCGTGTTGAATTTCATCATGATCAGCTCCGCACACTCGACAGCGATATCCTTGATAGAAATTGTCCGGATAACCAGTGAATTGGTAGGCACTTTTGGCATCTCCAACAAAAGATGACAATGTACATGGGATCTTAATACTACCATCGAGACAAGGCTTTTCGATTCCGTTATCAACCAAATCTTGTAAATCTTGATTTAATTGATCGAGAATTTCGTTAAGAATTTCATAGTCAATATTTTTGTGGTTCACAATTAATAATAGAAATAAATCCCCTCGTTTCAATCGGTCTTTATACGGAATGTTCGTAAACGAACAATAGACAACCAAATAGTTTTGATTTTGTTTAGAATGGCCGATCGGATTTACCACTGAGAACTCGTCCGAATAGACCTGAATACGAGCTGTACCGTTGATAACACACCACCTAGTGAATTCACAAGTCAATTCACTTGAATATTCTCGTAAATTTTCGGGATATTTGCGACTTTGTTCACGTAATATTTCTTCAATTATTGATTTATTTAGAGCCATTTGGGCCACTTCTTTAATGGACACATACTGATAACTAATTTCGCCGATTGACTTTTGAACAGGCTCGATAAGTCCGCCTAATGATCGTAAGTAAGTTTTTTGAAGATTTAGTCTTTCAGCGAATCGGATAATTTCTCTAATAATTAAGTTTGTTTGTACCGAAAGCTCATCAGAAAACAAAGAAAGAGCTTTCACAAGTAGACCAGAGGCAATAGTGGCAAATGTAGACTCAGGTAACATATGTCCGTATCGAAAAACAATTATTTCATCAAATATTTCGTATGCTTTTGTTTGACACTTAATAGAAAAGTTATTTTGAATGTTCTTCAAAAAAGTTGAATTATGAACAGGTTTAATATTAAGTAATTGTGCGGGATCGAATATGTCAACAACCATAGCTTCCAATACGCAAATATCATCGATTTGATTTGGGCCATCCTCACTGACAGTCGAATGATCGATTAACGGTGATAGGCTTACGTTTTGATTTTCATCAAAATTCTGTAGTTGATTTTGAGGTTCAGAATGTTCTTGTTCGAGTAGGAGTTGTACTTGTAAATTGTCTGATCTGTTCCAGAATAAATAGTTGTAAATCATTTAATAATTCGGCAAATATTTACCTCAAGTCATTGTTGTATAAGTCTGCATGCTTTGTTCGCACATGAGCTCGGAAAGATGATTGTTTTCGATAAGATTTAGGACATTTATCCACAGGACATTTAACTTTTTTCATCAAACAAGTCTTAAACTTGTCCTCGTACTCTTCGAGTTCTTTTACATCTTTGAATGACTGTTCAAATATCGAAGTATCAAAAATATTACGTTTGTTCATGATTGTTAGTAAACACTTCAAACTTTATATTCAAATTGATTGGTTATTATGATCAAAACAACACAAATCATCAATTGATGAGGACGTGGCTTTAGCAAAAATTGTCTAATACTGTCTTTATGATAATAATTTCATTTCATAAATCAGTGACATTTCTAATTGGGCTTTGGGGCATCTTGGCCCAATTAACATTTATACTTTACTAACAACAACGTAAAGACAGACTATATGTTTGGCCCAAAAAGTGCTATAATACACCCATAAACATTTTTCTGAATACGTTAAGTTACTAAAATGAATCAACGGTGTAGTGGTACAAAGCAAAGGTGAAAATTCTTAGTGTGGTTGGGCATAGCTTCTGACCAAACGCTCATATTCTTTTGCCACTAGTTTTAGTGTGTCTGTTCTGTCGCCGTACGCGCGCGTCGAATGTGTTCTCGCGCCTTTTGCATTCGAGGCTCTCACGTGCTGGTCCTCGAACACTCCTGACTGATTTATTTGACTGCTTACTTTGGGTTGATTTCCATTTATTGAGACTATTTCGTTTATTGTTTTGAAATTATATATTCATAATTGTGACTACTCTACACTGTAGAGTCTACAGGTATGTTCAATCGTTATTTTATTAGTTTGACTAGCTTATGTTTACTATTATATTTTTTATTTCATTCTTTGGCCAGTCAACACGACAGTAACAATAATTGATGTCGATTGCGTTGTGATTGAGCCCTATATTAGCCAACTTGGTGGTTCCTTGATCGCACCTGACTGTGATTTATGCCCGAAGGTACCTCACTTGCCACTCGTCATTGTCCGTGCTGACTTTTACTTTTTTCTAGGTCCTTTTCGGTTTACTAGCTTCGTCCAAACCATAATACATCTCGTGTTGTCTGTGCTCAGTTTCTAACCAAAGTTAAAGATTTCTAAAAGCGATTGCATTCTATAAATCTATCTGATTTTGTTGAAAAGTTGTCAAGCAAACGAGTGTCACCATGGAAGAAAATGAATCAAAGAGATTTGATATTAATTCAGAGCACCCGTTCGTTGACGAATATGGCGAATTTGACATTAAGAAATTTGAATTTCCAAGTCCGTCATTAATGCTTCACAATCTGAACCGACCTGGCTTAACTGATAATGAATTAGTTATTTTTGACGTTTTTCAAATTATACGAAACTATGCCAATGATATCGGTAAATCCATAAAAGATGCTTTCTTTATGACCGTTCCTATACCAACTTTTAATTTAATTGGTACTAAATTTCGAGAATCGTTTCCTCATGCAAACGCGCACTTTGAACGAATGCTAAAGGATCGACAAACTTTTAACATTTGTGATATTGACAAGCCCACCAAAGGGAAAAAAGAAAATCGCTTTAAGCACATTGGTGTAAGTATTTTTGTAATTGTTTTTATGAAACTTATTTAATTTTGATATTCTAGGATTGTTTGGTAAAGTGTTTGCTATTGTGGAAGAATGCCGACACGTCCACGAAGAAACGCAATGGTACTTGGAAGTATCGACCTGGTGTATCTTTCGAACCACTGACCAACGCGAATAAGGCCAAACTTAATCTAGCGGAAGAGGAGAAAGCCAAAAGGTCAATCGAAAAGGTGACAATAAAGGAGAAAATGGCTAAGGTCGAGGTCGAAAATGCGAAGATTAAAAAGGCCAATGAAGGATTAACCAAAAAAAATGATGAATTGTTACAAGAACTTAACTTGCTAAAGATGAAATATGGACTTGATTTGGATTTTGAATCTTTTCGTTTACAATCAAATTTTGAATCTATCCAAGGAGATAATTTAGATCAACAGTCAACAATCAATGGTGGTGAAGACGTAAATTCAGAAACTGTTGTACCTAAAATCAACGAAGATATCAATTTTGGCAAAAGTGGAGAAGAGGCAAGTGTGAACTTGAAGAGAAATCGTAAACCCAAAGTTCCATTTGATCATTCCCCAGCCAGTAATGGCAGTAAAAAACGAAAACGAAGTTTAAAGAAATAATTTTACTTTTTGTATCTAATTTTTTAGTTGATTGACTTATTTTATGTAGAATTATATAATAATTAATTAATATAATAAATCATTTTGTACCGATAAATAAGTTGCTCTATGTAAAAAGTACAGAGAAGTTATAAGATTACAATTATTAATATATAAGCATCTAAGCAGCTGCCTGTAAGTTTCTAACCATACATTTGTATGGTTATAACATCACAATTTCTAATCTTGTAACCTTACATTGGATGTAAGGTTATAAAAAGATAAAACGAAAACTGAAGGTTATAAACCTACAGTATAGTTAAGAGTGTAGTATAGCTAAAGTTCAGCCAATTAAACAGAGTGATCACAAATAAAGCTATACATTTGTATGCATTGAGCAGCTTTATTACAATTTCTAGTCCATTCTGTCACTTGATGTCATGTTGATAGCATTAAATCGTGAATGTGTGCATATGAAAACACTAAAAATAACTCGAAAATATAACCAATTTGATTAAACCCGCACCAGGATGGATATGTGACTGTATTACTGTGCACTTTAATGCGCATTGCTTAGTTAATTGGTGATATTGTTCATATGCCTCAAACAATTGATATAAATGGCTGTTTGGATTTAGCATTTTTTTGCATTCTGACAAAATTTCAAAATTAACAGTTCTGGCAAGAAAAATATTTATTTTCCTGTACCAAAATGAAGTCATTACAAGAAAATACGCATATTTTTCTTGTTTGAACAATCAATTTTGGAAGTGAGTGAGAACGGCACAGAACATTTTCAACATCACCGATGGATTTGACACGTTGCTATATTTTTGAACTTGACAACCAAATATCAAATTGAACAACAAAATCAAGCCGATTGTCCTTGTGCAGAGCACCTCACTACACCAGTGCCGTGACTATCGTCAAATGGAAGCTGAATTTAGGCCTTACATCCAATCATACTACAAATTACTGAAGGGAAAACAATTAACAGAAATTCTGCAAATCGTGTTCGGTTCAATTTTCTGTAATATTATTGGATGTAAGTCCTGCAATATTTTTTCAATTATGTTGCACTCCACAATTGAAATTTTAATTAAATCAATAAAATTTAAAATTTAAAGTTTAAATTATTGTATTAAATCTCGTAATAAATTCCGAACTTTATCAAATATTTATTTTAAATTTTGTATTTAAACAATTAATCGCTAATCATTTACAAACTTTTCTCTCGCCTTGGTAAATAAAACTGGCAATGGACTAACATAATCGACAACGCGTGAAGCTTGAAAGTACAATGTAGAAACAGTATGAAATAAACAAAACCTTTAGTATTTCCATTTCATCGCCCCAAATTAATTCAAACTCTCAATGCAAAGTAATCTAAATTAAAACGGCAATAGTCCCTAATCACAAATGACAATGAGTTTAGGCAATTGTGCTTATCACGACCAAAGCATTCATTTTGCATCCCAACAATGCAATCAAAAGGTAGAAGTGGCACTTGACAATTAGCTACATTACAATTGTCAATTAATCAGACAGCTCAATCAATTGCGCAATGTTTGCACACAAATAAGTCTAGCCGAACGATGATAATGTCAATTTGATATGACAATTTGAGGTCTCAAATTTGCTGTCAATTGAAAACAGTTTTAATTTGTAATAAAAAACGTCAAACAAAATTAATTGTCTGAGCGGGGGCGAAGCGAAGCTTCGCCAAAGCGAAAGACTTCTACCATGACTTTTTGTGTTTGTTGTTATACATATTCTGAGAAAAGTACTGAATCAAATTGCACCAAATTTTCAGGGTAAGCTTAGATTACAGTGTAGATGTACCGAAAAATAGTAGTTTACTCGAAAACGCAAAGATAAGATAAAACAAAAAGCGCCACCTGGTGTTGAAAATTGCAACTATTGGCCAAACAGCTGACATTATGATATGTTCAACACACAACGCATGCATTACCTTTTATCGCAGTGTAATCACACAGACGTGTTCTGTTTTGTTGTCATTGGTGAGTCGAAAGTTTTAAAACAGTGAAAACCTGTGTAATTCCTTCACCAACCTAAAAACCACAAATATGTTTACAAATGAGAATCTCATGGAACTCAACGAGGTCCCTCAAGTATTGCAAAATCTCACCAATATAGATAAAATGCCCATCGCTGGTGTACAAACCTGTGATTTGTCTTTATCGTCAGCCGACATATGTTCGATGGTAACCGATATATTGAACCAATGGATTCACTTAAACCATTAGGACCAGAGAAGGATTCTTTCGTGTATTGATCTAACTGAGGATAAACTTGGCTACATGGACATTGGACAACATGGATTCACTCTCATTGTCAGTTGAAATTGAGAATATCCAATGCATTTGAAGAAATCAATGCATCTGCAGAGACTCATTGCGTGTTTGGAGATTGGGGAATGCAGCTGGTCTGTACGTGGATGCAAGATTTTGATGAGTTAGCTAGCTCTGTGATTCCATGATGCTTGAATTGGGATACTAATAACCTTGAACAAATTTAGAAAAAAGGCACAAAAATTGCAATTCTGATCGGCCGAGACACGAGGCCAGATCGCAATCTGCAATTTTTGTGCACCTTTGTGGGATATTAAGGTGTGGGAGTTGATAACCAAAGAAATGATTATTGTGAATATTAGGCTCATTCAAAACACATATACCTAGACATTCACATCGTTTGAACACTCGAATCGTTCGCTAATGTTTGATAGTCAAAGCCTTGACGACTTTTAATTCTTAAGGTGATCATTGGCAATCATGGAATATTAAAAAACTGAATAAATTGCTTTTGTTGCTTTTACTTGAGTTAAGTAGCTAAAAATCCTAATGTTTGAGAAAACAATTCTCTATTAACTGGCATTGTAACTGATTGAACACAAAAACTTATTTCATCAACGCAACTATCGTCAAATCAAATACTAATTTGAGTAATCAAAATTAATATACATTCGGGTTGCGGGGGAAGGGGGCGTTTCCGCTCAGACTATGCTCCTTTGGAGCCAATGATGTTCAATTATGCAATCTTTAATTTTTCAAATCTTTTTTGTTTTATTATTTGCTTATTCTGAAGTACAATCTTTGAAAAACAACCAAAAACCTTGCTTCTTTTTCAACCCTCTAACAAACACTGCCTATCAACTGACTTATGAGGAAACGTTTCAAAGTATCTTTTGGGACGAGGATTGGTTGATTGAAAATGATGATTTAAATGAGGCGAGCAACGTTCTGCAGTCAAATGGTTATTTAGCCCTAAATGTACTGAACAAATCTTCCGGTAATGGAAAGCTGAAATTTTCAGGAGCAAAACTTACAACCAAAAAGTCATTTTCACATGGTCGTTTCGAAGTGCGTGCAGCAAATCCAATTTCCCGAAACGTTAAAACGTGCATCCGAGCAGTTTGTCCACATGATGAAATTGATATTGCCTGCAGTGATGGAAGTGTCGAGTACTATAAAGCAAGAAATTATTTTCAAAATAAACAACAACAATTCAATGTGTTTGGCTTGGAATGGAACGACAGTGAATTGATATTCTTCATCGACAATCATTATGAAAGGCCAAATAAAGTTATGAAAACGCTATGTAAATCGTATCAACTTCAAATGGAAATTAGTAGTGCAAACTCGAATGATGATTTCAATGAACAGAAATGCTCAGTTTTGATTGTGGATTACGTGAGAGTTTATGACGAGGTGGGGCATGGAGAATTTGAAAATCTGTCCCAATGTAAAGTTGTCAATACGGACAAATTTGAAGATCGAAATTCAATCAAAGAAAATTGTGATACTTCATTTCAAGTTGATAACGCATATTTTCACATTCCTTGGATTTCGGAAATTATTTTTATGATTTTCATTTCTAATTGGTTATTTTATTAATTAAATTTTAATTTGAAAATCAATTTTAAATAAAAACTTTACTTAAATCTCAAATTCATTTTATTTCGAATTATATTTTACAAAAGTGCGATTTTCATAATTTAAAATTTTGTTCATTTGTTTTCAATTTCCAACTATTTTCGATCTATCGTAAATTTCCTTATCCTGTAATTCAAGATAAGTTGGGGGAATTTTATCTATCGGATTTATGTCATCATAGACTGGAGTGTCGTAGATATTTCCATCTGTATTTGATTCAACATTTGGGATTGGAGTTTTCTTGAATATTACGAAAGTCAACAAAACCACGATCACGATCATTAGGGCCAGAAAGATGATTGCTCCAATTTTAACTGAAAATTTGATCTATTTATTTATTTTAAAAATCAACTAAATATTTACCCCAGGATTTTTTCTTTTTATCATTTGAATTGTCTTCGAATTTGTTCATTGAAATTGGTGTACTATGATATTTCTCTGTTGTCTTTTGAGGCAGTGATGTTGGCAGAATCTTTCTGCAATTATTTGGCTCACATCCACAACATTGGTCATATCTAAATGATTGTGAGCTCGTAAATGATTTCATGAAACCTGCAAGATTTGATCTAAAACTGCACTTTTTGTAAGCACAACAGGGCGTTGGCTCGGTACAGTCCAAACACCAGTTTCCCCACTCGTTATGGCAATTGATGCGAAATGGCGGACAACAAGTTGAACTAATTGAAGCAACAATACCTGGAAACAAGTGGAACAAAGGATAAATTGAGAAAATTGTGAAATCAAGCAAAAATAGCACTTTCAAAATCATTTTAAAATTAATTTTTCTTTTGTTAATTTCTTTTACAAAATTTTAAAAGGAAATGAAATAATATAATCAGAAAATAAAATTTTTAAAATTTTCCAACTAATAGGAAGTGAAATTTCAAAATTTTATCTTTTTAATCAAAGTTGTTTCTGTTTTCTTGTGATAAGAAACAAACACAATAATACAGATTATTAAAAATCAGAAATTGTTATCCAATTACCAAAATATACAACCAACAAACAATATATTATAGAAATGAGCCCAAACGAACAAATTTTACTAGTTTTGTGTAAGTAAATTCAAATATTTAATAATTTTATTAAGCATTATTTTGAAATATTTTATAGTTATGAGTATAGGTATAATTATATTAATAATGGGAATCCTTACTACATTTGGTGGTATAATTTACCTGATTATTTATTGTTGTAAGAAAATTTATGCTTGTGCAGTACAGAAGACTGAACACAATTGCGAAACAATTACCTTGAACCAGATTGCACAAGTTGGAACGAATTCGGCTATTGGCGCAAGTGGAACATCAATTCGTGCTAAGAATAGAATTTCTACAGAAGCTGATCTATATAGATCAGAGAATTTACTTTAGATATAGATTGGCAGATTGATGTGATGAAGTAATTAATTGTGTATTTCATTAATAAATAAATATAAATGCTTTTTCAAACAAAAAAATTTGTATTAATTTATTAGAATATACAATGTTATTTGTCGGGTTGGAAATATATGTTTGATAATTAACGAAAGTGAGCACATATAGTGATGCAAGTCATAGTTTTCTATTTTTGGTATTTGCGTTTTTCAACAAGCAAAATGTCTTCTCAAACTACATCGTGGTCTTCTGCTTAGTCCTCGACAAACAAGTCTATTTCGTAAGTGCACCCAACTAAATACTGATTAGTTTTAAACTGTCTTTTGTTTATAGAAATGTAAGCGGCCAGTCGGCTACTTCATGCAAGCAACCAGAGAGGAAATCATCTTTCCGAAGCATCTTGTGGGGATTGGGATCGTACTGTTGGTGATATCAATTGGTCTTATGGTGGCAGTGATCTGTCTTTTCATACTACCAAGTCATTCTGCTGTCGAATCTAATTCAATCAACGATTATGATGATGACAACCAAACTCAATTTACTGAAGCTTCAAATTTATATTCAACGGATGCTAAACCAAATGAGCAATCTTCATGTGAATCATGTTGCCAAACGGATGCATGTGCTCGTTATGGTTGTACACTGGCGGACATTATGGACTTTTCGGTGAATCCATGTGATGACTTTTACAAGTACACTTGTGGTAATTGGCACAAACACCAACCTGTGCCGAATGATGATGACCAGTCAAGTCAATTGAATGCTCAACTGTCAAGTATAAAAAGTTACGAGTTGCTTTAGAACAGCAGCTCAGAGCGCCAAGTACCAATTCAAAGGCAGTTCAGTATTTGACCAATTTGTATGGCGAATGTGTGGATGTACGGAAACGCGACAACTCGGAGAACAACCAATTGGTGCACTGTTAAAACAAGTGTTCGGCAGTGGAAAGTGGCCACTTGGTGGAATTTCAAAGGCGACATTTAAGAAGAATACGAAATTGGAACATTCTATTTTTTGCAAAATTCTGGCAATTCTGGAAGTCGGACAACTCGTCCAATTTCAAGAAGACTAACGAATCTTCAGAATTTTATGATCTGTGGAATTTTTGGAAATCGTGGAATTTGTGGGAAACGAAGAAAAGTGTCCCCACGCCTGATGATGATTATCCAGATGTGAATCAATAGATGGACTTGTTTGTGGAAGCAACTTTAGTTCAGATGCAATCGTCGATTATCAACATTCGAGCAAGTAAACGTGAACCGATAGAAGTTGTCTTTCGACATTTTGATACGCACCAGAAAATTGATCGATTGTATGAAGATTTTATGGAACATAAAAAGACTATTTCACTATTTAACAAGTTTCAGTGGAACACTTCGATGGACTACACACTTTTCGAAGTGATGCACTTTAATATCAAACTTTCCAAGTACAAGCCTAAACCTGCACCAGTACAATTTATTGATTCACTCAGAACAAGAAAGCGATCACTCTGGCGGAATTGAAGCACAAGCACAGCTCTGTTCAATTCGACTGGACACTTTTGTTGAACAAATTTGCTCATAGAATCGCCGCACCGCCATTGACAGACCAAGATTTAGTGCAAATCAGAATGAATTAACTCGAGCTGTTCGAACCGATTACCAAGTTGATTGCGAGCACTCCAATTCGGGTACTGAAGAACGCGATGCAATTACAAGCGCTGAGCAGTCCAATAGTGGCCGGACCTGAAGCATTTGATTTGGTAGATTTTCTTGACATTAAAAATCGTAAAAATACAAATCCCAAGACAGAAACTCTATCTGAAGTATGCCTGGTGGAAGCCTTCTATTTGGTTCAACAAGCTTTTGCTCGTCTATTCGTTGACTTTGTTGGCAGAGAAAAGATGCGCCAAGCTCGAGACCAAGTGATCAAAATGGTGAGACACTTGAAAGCGACATTCAGTGAATCTCTGAAACAAGATCATTCTTGGCTCGATGATCAGACCAGAACGAATGCCTTGAACAAATTGGATTCAATGAAATTTAGTATTGCATTTCCTGATTGGATCTTACAGGACGACATTCTCGATCAAGAACTTGGATTTGACAGCTCCAAGACTGACGATTCCTTGCAAGTTGTGAAAGGACAATATGCTGTGAGCTATTTCAATATGATTCGTATTGTCACTAGTCACAGGTTTAGACAAGCTATGATCAACATATCAAATCAAAGGTAAGTTTGTTGTAGTTTATATTTTCTATTCAAAAAATTGATGCAATTTATTTTAGTAGGCATTTTAGTTTCAACATTGGATATGGTGCTTACGATCCGTTAAATAATGAATTCGGTAAGAGTTTTTGTAAATTCGTGTTGAATGATTCAACTTGAATCACACCACTCTCTTCATTATCTTCAGAAATCGGTTATGGCAAGTTAGCCGAAAGTCCCTTTTTCGATGTTGACTATCCCGCACCACTGAATTATGGCAGTATTGGCACAATCATGGCACACGAAATATTCCACGGTTTTGATAGTAATGCAAGACGGTTTGACGTGCACGGAAAGGCGACAAACTGGTGGACAGATTCGACGAGTGAACATTTCGACAGGCTGGCACAATGTTTTGTGCGTCAGTATGATCGACTCGAAGATCCAGTCACGGGAGTCAAGGTAAGTTTTGTCGTGACTAATTTTTTTAAACTGTCTCAAGTTTATTTGTTCTGTTTCAGATGAATGGAACCAACACACTGGGCGAAAACATTGCGGACAATTGTGGACTAAATCAAGCTTTTCATGCATTCGAGAAACATCCCAAACATTCCAACAATTGTTGTCCTCTAGAAGCACTTCCTCCGTTCATGGCACAATTCACCCAAGAACAGCTATTCTTCGTCGCTTATGGCCATGTAGTTCATATTATAATTATAATTCATCATGAAACTGATTTATTTCTACTCTTTTAGACCTTTTGTGTTGAATTCAAAAATTCAACTAAAGCTTATTTGGAAAGACAGAATAATGTTCACGCTGCTTACTACATTCGAGTGTTCAATGTGCCCGTGTCCAATTTGGCTCAATTCGCAATAGCATTCAACTGTCCGGTGGAATCGAACATGAATCCCAAACAGAAGTGCTCCATTTGGTAATGATTTTTTTAATTACATAACAAATAAATTTTTATTACAAAATTATTTCTCGTTTATTTCTGTCACTGAGCAATTTGTGTCTAGAATTATTATCGCTTAAAATTTGTTTTTGCAACATTTTGCTATCTTCATATTTTTCCTTGTCTTGCAATTCGAGATAATTTGGAGAATAGTCTTGATTGACTGCATTGTAGACTGGAATGTCGTAGATGTTTTCATTTTCTGGTGTAGGTTTTGGCTGAGGTTTTGATTGCTTGAAAATTATGAAAATCAACAAAGTCACAATGAAGATTATTAAGATGATGAAAATGATTACTCCGATTGGAACTAGTAGGAATTTAAAAATTATTATTTGGTTTATTTATTCAAAATTAAATTACCCCAATATTTAATATTATTCTTGTCAGAATTTTTATCTTGAATTTTGTGATTCAATTTATGAGAAAACATTTTTGGCTTTTGTGTGATCTCAAAATATTCGTAACGGATGCTTGTTCTGGGTTCAGGTGCTTGACGCCCTTTTCTACAATCACAACTACAACCAGTGAGCCAATGACAGGATCCATAGCCACAGAATGGTGTTGGATCGGTACAATCCAAACATGCGTCCTTCCACTGACCATCACAAATTATTCTGTGTGAATGACAACATTCACTTGACACAAAACTGGCTGGAAAATAAAACAAAAAGTAGAATAACAGAATTATACGATAAAACATTTTACAAGAGCAATTTTAGTTGTGCAATAATCAGAAGAACAAAAAAGCGATTCGCAATTCGATTTCCGTTTTAAAATAAGAAAACAGATATTTATCTAAATCAAATCCAAAACACAATTGTTCTGTTTTCTTCAGATAAGAAACACGACAAAAAGTTGCAGGATATCTATGCAACTTTATTTAGTTTGAATTATTTCATGATTTAATAAATTTTGCAAACCACAACAATAAAATTTAATATTCACAAAAATGTCTTTTCATCACCTGAAATTTTGCTTTCAACTTATGTTGATTCAAGTATTTCTTTTAAATCTGAAATATTTTCCCTTTGTACATGCTGAATGTTGTGGCACTTATCCCGTGGTCAGTGGTTGTCCTGATGGAAAAGTGTTGTACAATGCTTGTTTGGACTGTACAGAACCTCAAAGGAATATCTTAGGAATATTTCGTGGACATTGCGGTGTGTATGAGTGTGACATTATTGGTTGTGGATGCACTTGTCGAAAGGCAATAGAAACAACAACAATTTCAATAGCTCCAACAACAAAATCTTTTGAACATTTAAATGAAAAAGTTACCGAAGCTAAACAAAAATCAAAACAAAACTCATTTCCAAAAATTTTGCGTGAGTAAATCAAATGCAAATTTGTTATATTTTTTTAGTTTCAATTTCTTTGCTGATTTTATTTGAAATAATTGATCTCTTAATTGATTATATTGTACTTTCACGTAGCATTTTTTTTATTATAGGTATAATTATTTCCTTAATTGTGATGTTAATTGCAATTCTTGTAATTGGTGGCATAGTTTATCAGATCATGTATTGTTGGAAGAAAATTTATGTTTGTACACGGAAGACCAAAGCTGGAAATAAATGCGAAACACGAACGTTAAACCAGAGTACCATTGTTCAAGTTGGTACGAATTCATGTATTGGTGCAAGGGGATCATCTATTCGTGCTGAGAATCAAATTTCAACCGAAGCTGATCTGTACAGATCAGAGAATTTAGTTATATAGTAGTCAGATAGATGTGATTTAGTAATTGATTGATTGTATTAAATAAATAAATGCATCATAAACAAAAACAAAATCTGTATTAATTTTCAATGTTATTTGTCGCGACCGAAAGGCTCGAAAATTAACAAAAATGTATACGTATATAGTACAGGCACGTGATTCAAGTAAGCAAGCAATTATAATTATGTAATAAAACATTACAAAAAATAGATTTTAGTTGTGCAATTTGATTTCCGTTTTAAAAGATACAGAAAACAACAAATTCAAGATTTTTATCTAATCCAAAAACAAGCTCAATTTGTTATATTTTCTTCTGATAAGCAAAGCGACAAAAAGTTACAGGATATCTATGTAACTTTATTTGATTTTAATGATTTCATGTTTTAATAATTTTTGCAAATCACAGAAAAAATTAGAATCCACAAAAATGTCTTTTCATCTCCTGAAATTCTGTTTCCAACTTGTGTTGCTGAAAGCATTTCTTTTAAATCTGAAATATTTTCCCTTTGTACACGCTGAATGTTGTGGAACTTATCCCGTGGTCAAAGGTTGTCCTGATGGAAAAGTGTTGTACAATGCTTGTTTGGACTGTACAAAACCTCAAAGAAATATCTTTGGAATATTTCGTGGATATTGCGGTGTGTATGAGTGTGACATTATTGGTTGTGGATGCACTTGTCGAAAGACAATAGAAACAAGAACAATAGCTCCAAAAGCAAAACAAAATCCTGAACAATTAACTGTTAAAGTTACCGATGCTAAACAAAAATCAAAACAAAGCTCATTTCCAAAAATTTTGCGTAAGTCATAAGAATCAAATAAAAAATCAAAATTATTTTAGCTTATAATTGTGTTTTTTTCAGTTTCAATTTTTGTGCTGATTTTACTCGCAACAATTAGCCTTCTGATAGGTTATATTGTGTTTTCACGTAAAATGCGTTCTCGTGCCTTTTCTGGAGAAACAACTGGAAACAATATTCCATTGGCTCAAGTCAACTCGCATCAAGTTGCTTACCAAAGACCACAAATGCATGGATCATCAACTGGTGCTACTGTGTATGCATCTCTTTTGTGGGATAAATAAAATTTTAAATTTTAAAATGTTTATCATTAACATTTTCACAATAAAAAGTACAGAGTTGAAATATATTTGTAAGTGGCGACCCCTTCGCCACTTCTGAAATTTGAATTTATTTTCTTGTTATGACCTCACTTTTGTGGACAGTCCTGCAGTTTAGACTATACACATACAGGTGAACCCTTCCTACCTCTACTGCCAGCTTACCTGTGATGCCCTCTCACCTACCTATTGCTCAAAACACATGCACTGAGAAATCTTCTTCCTTTTCCTTACATTCTGCCTACAGTCGTCGAACTGATCGGTTGTGCAAGTCAAGTACAACCAAGGAACTTTGGTTTTGTTCTTGGTCGAGAAACCTCTCCTCCTCCTTCATCTCCATGTGGCGTAACGCGTTCGAGTTCACCTAAAACAAGATGGCGTCGAAGGATCACGCAAGGGAGAGTGGGGGAAAAACCTTGCCAAAGTACGCGACAAATACAAGGAGCTGTGGGCACTTGGTTAATGGTTTAATGAACATAGTAAATAGACACTGGCCACAATGGGACCGAAATAACACAAGGGTATAATAAGGAGAATATGGCCGAAGCCGGGACGGGCGTGTTGGAGTGACACGAGGCACAAAAAGGTGATGAGGAAGAGGCTTGAGGACCGGTGCAATGACCAGGAAGATGAGCCTGTTTGGGGAAAGAGAGGGAGATGGTCAGATCGAGGAAGGTAATGGCAAGGCATGTACCGTAACTGGACGACGAGTGAATGAGACCGAAGGTTCGGCTTAAATAGGGGAGAAACCACCAGGACTAAGGCGCCATGGCGTGACGGGCGCAATGCCACTAGTGGACAAACGAGGTGAATGTAAGTGATTCCGCGTGTGACTGTGACGAAAGTGAAAACAGAGAGGCGTGCGAGGGGACATTCACAGATGTCGTATTAGTGGGCGGCTGGTGCTGCCACACCACGTTACCTGGACAATTCACCTTGATCGCCACTTTTGCCTCTCTACCTTGGGCGTCCTAATCATTCGACTTATGACGCTCTTTTTGAGTGGTCTGCTCTGTTTTCAACTCGTATTGCCGAAATGAACAAAAGTCTTTCGGTTCCTAGTGATGCATATCAACAATCTGGCGAAACTCGTAAGGCCAAAATGGCTCCAGCAAGCTCCAGTACATTCTCAAATGTGAAATATGAGCACCTTGTGGCAGGAATTTCAGGAGGCCTTGCTTCAACGATTGCATTGCACCCTCTGGATTTGCTCAAAGTTCGTTTGGCTGTTAACGATGGTCAAGTTGTCACTAGGCCTCAGTACACTGGGCTTACGAATGCAGTTATTACAATATTTCGTACTGAAGGAATTAAAGGGTTTTACCGAGGTGTAACACCAAGTTGTTGGGGAGCCGGTGCATCTTGGGGTTTTTGCTTTCTTTTTTATAATTCTATCAAATCTCACATGTCAAATGGTGCTTCCAATGTCTTTCTTGGTCCTGGTCAGCATATGTTAGCCGCTTTTGAAGCTGGCGCGCTTACATTAGTGTTAACCAATCCAATATGGGTTGTCAAGACAAGACTATGTCTACAATATGGCGCTTTCAACGAATTAGCTATTGATACAACTAAACGCTATTCTGGCATGATGGATGCCTTGCGTAAAGTTTATCATTTTGAGGGTGTGCGCGGTTTGTACCGTGGATTTGTCCCTGGTATATTTGGCGCGTCACATGGTGCATTGCAGTTTATGGCATACGAAGAACTGAAGAAATACTACATCGACCGGTACAACTTGAGCAAAGATACCAAATTGAGTACTGGCGCTTATCTTTCCTGTGCTGCATTGAGCAAGCTATTTGCTGCTGTCATCACTTATCCTCATCAAGTTGTCCGAGCCAGACTGCAAGACCAATATGCTAATTACCACGGACTAACGGACGTAATTCGCCGAACATGGAGATTTGAAGGAGTGAAAGGCTTCTACAAGGGAATTGTGCCCAACCTGCTGAGAGTCACTCCGGCTTGTGCGATAACCTTTCTGGTATACGAGAACGTGTCACACTCTTTGTTGAGCCTTACGCCTGTCCCGCCAAACCGCAAACCTGGTGTCGAGTAGTCATCTGCGCGTTGATCCCTTCTGGTCTGTTTGGAAAGTCTCCCTGGCAGAGTGCACTCAATCTCTCAGTGCGTTAGTGCCTGGTAATTCTCTACATCCGTTCTCTCCGTCTGCCTCATCACTAGTGTTACTTGCAACTGTGCTAGACAATTCAACAATTGACTTGGGACAGTTCGCTTTATTTCGATTATGCAATCAAATCAACACATCAAGTCATCTCACCATTTGACGCTATTTACATTTAAATTGGCTGAAATACACAATTGATCTGTTTGATATTCAACTGTGCTTTGACTTTTCAACGTTAGCCTTTACTCGTCAATGTAGATTATCACACAACAATCATGTCTTGAGGTTAAAGTGTCAAACACTTTGCCACAGTCATTACTCGTTAGTGCCAGTTGTTTATTTTGTTTATGCTTTGAATTAAATCACTTACATATTTATTTCAATAAAATTAATCAATAAAATAATCGTTGCCAAATGAAGCATTTTTGTTCATAATTCAAATACAGTTTTACCGGACAATTGAATGCTCAAATATAAAAAATTACTTTTATGAATGAATGAATTCACAAATGCAAATCACAAGTTTTGATTTGTACAATTCTAACAAATGTGCACTTTTGTTTGAACACTTTCAAATTGCAAGACAAATTAACAGTTAATGTTTAAGTTTGGTATTTTAGTTTGTTTGTTTTTTTAATATAAATATTTTTATTATTGCTCATTTTAAAAAAATTTCAAAATAAGAATATTTTTGAAAATCCTTACTGTAATTCTCAATGATATAAAACAGCAGAATTTCTCGCAATTCTAAAATGCATAATAAAAAATATTTACTGCTTTCTGCTATAGAAAATGTTACATTCATCTGTTTCACCATTCACCAACTACAGTTACATCGAACCACTTTTTACTTTTGGTGCATCACGATTGGCAACAAGTCAGTAGGTTTACTTTTGCATTCACTCTCTTTGACAATGACACAAGCGATTCCGAGAGAGCTAATTAGCTACAAATGAAATAGCTAATTATAAACATTGCTATCTGTATGCCATTGCTCATTTGCCCCTTATTTAACGATTTCGTTCATTCATTTATTCAATTCACTAAAGTCGATATTTGTTTCGAAGCTTTTATTATGCACATTATTGAGGTGAAAGATTACAAAGTGGCTAACAAAGTCAAAGTCACATGTTTATAACAGATGTTAAAATAAATGTCTTTGCTCATGCGCTCAACACAAGTTCACAATACGAGTACATCATTTAGAAAAGAATTCATAACAGAACAGTGTTCTTCGTGCTCTCGTGTGATTGTCGAATTGGTATACTTACAACACTGATCATACTTTCGATAAATGATAACTCTAGCTAAATTTATCAAAGTAGTAAAATAATTTTTACCAAAAAGATAGTGCACATCACGGCATGGTGGCAATTCTCCTAAACTTTTGGAATTCAAGTACTTCTTCACAATTTCAAAGTCTTCAAGTTTGGAAAAATCGTTTGCATCAATCTGTCCATCCTTAATTGATCGATCAATACCAGTCAGGGTCAGGGCACATTTACTAAAATATTTGTCAAATTCTTCAATCTTCCAGTGGCGATAGTTGTACAATTGGGGATTTTCTTTCAGGGTTTCCAATCCTGAGATTAGAACTCCAAAAGCAGCTTTCAGCTCGTCCCTTTCAGCATTTCCCGGATAGTTTCCCATTGCCGTTGGATCGAGGTAATCGTTGGTTGGATGTGCACTCGACACACAAATGATCAGAAGAATCAGGAAAACTTGAAGAAAAATTACTTAACAAAATAAGCAAACAAAAGCAAAATCAAACTCACGTTTCTTCATTTTACTAAATTTTCTGGTTTCGGAAAAGAAAGTGAAAAAACTCGAATCGAAATGATTCGAGTGATTGCCTCACAAAATCCAAGTTAACCTCACTTTTATATGTGCTGGTTGTTTGAATTTCAAAATCTGTTCAGAATTTGGCAGATGAGAGAAAATTTTTGGGTTGTAATAAAAAAAAGCTAGGACGACACAGAATCTCATGATTTTTCAATTATCGTTAAAACAGAAGAAGAAAAATCTAAAGGCAAATGCTCAACACCCCGATCGTAAAACTCACCCCTTTACAAATCCATTCCTGTTTGCACTTTGTATTCGTATGCATCAACACTTTTAACTAACTTTTTAACTGCATTTTATAGAAAAAATTTTCAGATGTTTGAAAATTAATTAAGTTTAGCATAGCACAAACATACCAAATTAAACCTAAAAATATTGGTTTGCAATACAAAAAGGGGCTACATTCACATGATTCCAATTCGGGTGAATTCAAATGGCTACAAGTAGCGAAACTCGCGTGTTGAGTCGAGACTCGAGAGTAAAAATAAATCAAGTCCATGATGTAAGTTTCTGAATACAACTTTGCATTCGAGCTTCGCAACTTGTATCCACTTTCTGATACATTCGTACACAAACACACATCTACAGTCCAACTACAGCTACACCAACTCTCGTTCAAATATATCGTCCGCGAAATTCTTCTTCTACATGAACACAAGAAGTAAGTGTAAATGAAATGACTACTCATACAAGAGAATTTCTCTCTCAATTCTCGAATAATGACATAAACATGAGATTTTGCAAGTGCAAAAAAAATTCTTGAGATCGAGATATTTTTGTTTGAAAGCATTTTATTAATTTAAGGGGAAAAAGAAACAATAACAATTTAAATAACTCCAACAACAAAACAAAATTTAAAAACATTTAAATGATAAAGTTGTTACATCACAACTACAACCAGTGAGCCATTGACAGGATCCATAGCCACGTAGCCATAGCTCTGTACAGTATGGAGTTGGATCGGTACAATCGAGACATGCATCCTTCCACTGACCATCACAAATTATTCTGTGTGAATGACAACATTCACTTGACACAAAACTGGTTGAACAATAAAACAAAACATAGAAAAACAGAATTATACAATAAAACATTTTACAAGCACAATCTTAGTTGTGTAATGATCAGAAAAAAAACAAAATAACCATTTGCAAATCAATTTCCGTTTAAAAAAATGAGAAAACAGATTTTTATCTAAACCAAAACCAAACACAATTGTTCTGTTTTCTTGCGATAAGCAAAAGACAAAAAAATTACAGGATATCTATGTAACTTTATTTGATTTTGATAATTTCATGATTTAATAATTTTTGCAAATCACAGTAAAAAAATTAAAATTTACAAAAAATGTCTTTTCGTTGCTTGAAATTTTGTTTCCAACTAGTGTTGCTGCAAGCATTTCTTCTAAATATTTTTGCTTTGTGTATGCTTTTGCATTCACTCTCTTTGACAATAACACAAGCGATTCTGAGAGAGCTAATTAGCTCAAAATTAAATGGCTAATTATAAACATTGCTATCTGTGTGCTATTGCTCATTTGCCCATTCTTTAACGATTTCGTTCATTCATTTATTCAATTTTTTTCGAAGCTTTTATTATCCACATTATTTAGGGGGAAAGATTACAAAGTAATTTACAAAGTCAAAGTCACATGTTTGTAACAGATGTTACAATAAATGTTTTTGCTCAAGTAACGATATATCATCTAGAATAGAATTCAGTTCAGAACAGTGTTCTTCGCGATCATGTGCAATGGTTGATTTGGACGCTTTACACTGAGCAAGTTGTCGACTAGTGGAAACTTTAGTCAACTTGACCAAAGTTGTGAAATAATCGCCAGCAAAAAGATTGTCCAAGTCAGGATATGGTGCTGGTAATTCGCCTAAACTTTTGAAATCCAAGTACTCCTTCACAAGTTCAAAGTCTTCAATTTTGGAAAAATCATTTGCCTTAATGAAGCCATCCTTAATTGATCGATCAATAACATTTAGGGTCAGGGCACAAATGCTAAGAATTTTCTCAAATTTCTCAATCTTCCAGTGAAGTTTATTGAACATTTCCGGATTTCTTTGTAGAGTTTTTAGTCCAGATAGTAGCACTCCAAAAGAAGCTTCAAGCTGGTCTTTTTCGGCACTTTCTGAATGCTTTCTCATCATCGTCGGTTCGAAGTGATCGTTGGTTGGTGATTCACTTGTTGTAAGACACTGAGAATGGTCACACAGACCAACCAAGATTCACATAGAATCAAGTAAATTCACGAAGAAATGGTTTAAGATATTTATTCGCACACAGCAGGACAGACGTACACTCGCAGTCTACGTCACCAACAGTCTAACCAACTCAACACACGCTGCCTCTCTTTCCTCTTCTCAACACAACACACTACAGCGGGTCGCACACATAAGACGTATCAAATCACATCACTCAACATCACTTGACACAGAAATTATCAGAATAATTAGAAAAGCTTGAAGAAAAATTACCAAACAAAACAAGAAAGCAAAAAGCAGCATCAAACTCACGTTTCTTCATTTTACTATTTTTTTCTATTTTGGAAAAGAAAAAAAAAAACTCGAATCGAAATGAAATCAAAACTAACCTTACTTTTATATGTGATGGTTGTTTGCATTTCAAAATCTGTTCAGAATTTGGCAAAAGAGAGAAAATTTGGGTTGTAATAAAAAAAAAAACTTAGACAACACAGAATCTCCTGATTTCTCAATTTTTGTTAAAATAGAAAAGAAAAAATCTATGGGGAAACGCTCAACACCCCGATCATAAAGCTCACCCCTTTACAAATCTATTCCTGTTTGTACTTTGTATACTATGCATCAACACTTTCAATTAATTGAAAGTCAATTATTCTTACTTTTGTTTCCATTCTGCATTTTTTTAAAGCAAACTTTTCAGATGTTTTAAAAATTGGTTTTGCGTTACAAAAACTTATTTCATTCACATGTTAATTCGGGTGCTGGTAAAAAATTCCAAATGCTACAAGTAGCGAAACTATTTGTGCTGTCGAAAGTAAAAATAAATTAAGAAAAATTAAGATCATGACTTAAGTTTCTGAATGCAACATTGCATTCGAGTTTCGCTGCTTGTCGCTAAATTCTGTAACACATTCGTACACAAACAAATATCTACAGTTCAACTACAACTACACCAACTCTCGTTCAAATATATCGTCGGCGATATTGTTCTTCTACATGAACACGAGAAGCAAGTGTAAATGAAGTGACTATACTCTAATTTCTTTCTCAATTCTCGTATGTAATGACATAAACATGTGAGTTTTCAAAACAAACTTTTCAAAAAAAAACTTGAGATCGAGATATTTTTGTTTGAAAGAATTTTATTAATTTAAGGAGGAAAAACAACAACAATTTAAATAACTACAACAACAAAAATTATAAACATTTAAATGATAAAGTTAATGAAGCTTTAACAAGAACAAAGTTTTTACCCAAAAGTTTTGCTGATTTTACTCTCAATAATTGGTCTTCTAATTGGTCAAATTGTGTTTTCAAGTAAAATCTGTTCTCGTGTATTTTCTAGAGAAACATCTGAATACATCATTCCAAGTCCATCATTCTGAGCAGAATATTGTTCGCATTCCTGTGTGATCGTTGGATTGGACGCCTTACAGTGAGCATGCCGTCGATTGATGGAAACTTTATATAACTTAAACAAAGTTGTCAAATAATCGTGAGAAAAAATATAGTGCACAAGACACTGCCCATCAGGACATTGTGATGGCAATTCGTCTAAATTCGTGTAATCCAAGTACTCCTTCACAAGTTCAAAGTCACCTAGATTGAAAAAATCACTTGCCTCGATGAAGCCATCCTTAATCGATCGATCAATACTATTTAGGGTCCCGGCACAACCGTTAAGAAATTCTTCAAACTTCTCATTGTTCATGTGATTAACATTGTACAATTGAGGATTTTCGTCTATAGTTTCAAATCCCAACATTAAAAAGCCAAAAGCAGCTTCCAAGTCATCTTTTTCAGCACTTTCTGGATACTTTCCCATCATCGTCGGATAGAGGTTATCGTTGATTGAATGTGCACTCGACACACAAATGATCATAAGAATCAAGAAAACTTGAAGAAAAAACACCAAACAAAATAAGAAAACAAAAGCAAAATCAAACTCACGTTTCTTCATTTTAATTAATTTTTTGCTTTCGAAAAAGAAAAGAGTCAAACTCGAATTGAGACGATGATTGCTACACGAAATCCAAGTAAACTTTACTTTTATGAGTGATGACAGTGAGTTATTTGAATTTGTACAGAATATATTTCTTGGTGGATGAGAGAATATTTTTAGGTGGCAATAATAATAAAAATCTAAGACGACACAGAATCCTATGACTTTTCAATTATCGTTTAAACAGAGGAGGGAAATTCTAAAGGGAAACGCTCAACACCCCGATCGTAAAACTCACCCCTTGGCACGATTCTATTTCTGTATGCACTTTCTGTATGCAGTATACTATATCAACATTCTCCATTTAGTCAATTATTCTTATTTTTTTAAATTGTGCATTTTTGAATAACTTTTTATATTCCCTAAAAGTCCGGCAAGCCGGGCAGTAAGCGAGACTTAGTGTAGTTTAAAAAATAAAAATAAAAATAAAAAAAATTGTCCGAACTGGGAATCGATCCTACACCACCTCTGCACACACATACATACATACATACATACATACATACATACACGATGGCAATACCATTAGCTTGACTTGTTCTTTGAACTAAGTCTCGCTAAAAATCACTAATTTCTAAATTAATAATTTGACACGGACAAAATGGTAAGCATCCCAAGTTAAACCTAACAAATTGCAATACAAAAAATTAAACATTCACAGGGTGCTAATTTAACGGTAAGTTCAAACGACTACAAGAAGCGAAATTCGAGTGCTGAGCTGAGAGTAAAAATAAATTAAGATCATGACTTAAGTTTCTGAACACAACTTTGCAATTGAGTTTCGTTACTTGTAGCCACTTTCTGCTACATTCGTACAAACACACAACAGTCAAACTACAACTACACCAACTCTCGTTTAAATATATCGTCGGCAATATTTGTCTTTTACATGAACACAAGAAGTAAGTATGTAAAAATTATAAACATTTAAATAATAAATTTAAATGAAAGTTGCCGAACCTAAACAAAAACTAAAACAAAGTTCATTTGCAAACATTTTGCTGATTTTACTCGCAATAATTGGTTTGCTAATTGGTTATAATGTGTTTTCACGAAAAATCATTTTTCGTATTTTTTCTAGAGTAAAACCTGGAAACATGATTTCAAGTGCATCATTCAAAACAGAATATTCTTGGCATTCATGTGTGATCGTTAAATTGGATGCCTTACAATGAGCTTGCTGTCGATTAGTGAAAACTTTACTTAATTTAATCAAAGTTGTGAAATAATCGTGAGCAAAAAGATAGTGCACAATGCACTTCCCACCAGAACATTGTGATGGCAATTCGTCTAAACTTTTGGAATTCAAGTACTCCTTCACAAGTTCAAATTCTTCAAGTTTGTAAAAATCATTTGCCTCAATGAAGCCATCCTTAATTGATCGATCAATACCATCTAGGGACTCGAAACAACTGCTAAGTGATTTCTCAAATTTCTTAATCTTCAAACGAATATAATTGTACACTTCCGGATTTTTTTGCATAGTTTCAAGTGCAGAGAGTAACACTCCAAAAGCGGCTTCCAACTCAACTTTTTCAGCACTTTCAGGATACTTTCCCATCATCTTCGGATCGAGGTAATCGTTGGTTAGATGTGCACTCGACACACAAATGATCAGAAGAATCAAGAAAACTTAAATAAAATTACCAAACAAAATATGAAAACAAAAGCATAATCAAACTCACGTTTCTTCATTTTACTAATTTTTTGGTTTTGAAACAGAAGATAATAAAACTCGATTGCAGCACGTAATCCAAGTTAACTTCTCTTTTATAAATGATGACAGTGAGTTGTCTGAATTTCAAAATTTGTACAGAATATATTTCTTGGCAGATGAGAGAAGGTATATTTTAGGCGCTTAAAATAAACTAAGACGACACAAAATCTTATGATTTCTCATTTACCGCTAAAACAGACAAATCTAAGGGAAGACGAACACCGCGATCATCAAGCTCAACCCCTTTGCACAGTTAATTTCTGTATGCACTTTGTGCAATACTAAGCGGAGCTGTCAACTTGACAGTGTCAAGAGTAAAAATAAATTAAGGCCATGAAGTTTGTTTCTGAACACAAGTTTTAATTTGAGTTTCGTTACTTTTAGCTACTTTCCGCTACATTCGTACACAAACACACAGGTACGGTCCAGGTACAGTTACACCAATTCTCGCTTATATCATGGCATATATCGTGGGCAATATTTGTCTTATACATAAACACAAGAAGTAAGTGTAAACGAAATGACGACTCTGAGAGGATAATTTCACTCTTTCAATAATGACATAAATA
The DNA here is from genome assembly GCA_023373905.1 of Rhizoglyphus robini. Taxonomy (NCBI): domain Eukaryota; kingdom Metazoa; phylum Arthropoda; class Arachnida; order Sarcoptiformes; family Acaridae; genus Rhizoglyphus; species Rhizoglyphus robini. The sequence continues at coordinate 1,480,172 of JAKIJQ010000020.1, forward strand.
TATATTATGTGTGTTCATTAATGTAAAAAATCTTGTAATAGAAATATTTTTATTTGAAAGTTTTTCTGTGTAAAACCCGTTAATATTTTTTCTCTACCAGTATTTCGAGTGCGAGATAATGTGCGTCTGTTTGATATTTGCATTTGAATCTTTTTGGCGTTTTAAACACATAAAACTCAACCCTCTTTAAATAGTCCTATTCTACAATTTTATTTCACAACTCTTTTCCCTTTCTACTGCTGTTTGCTTTGATACAGAGACAGACTTTGAAGTAAGACATGAAAAATGTGTTTTAACTTAACACAACTTAACGCGTTAATACAAAAATGCTTAAATGCTTATGAGCACCAAATACCAATTATGAACAAATATTGAATATATTCACAGGACTAACAAATATATGATAGTTCGATTAGCTTCATTTACTTCATTACTATTTGGTTGCTAACTAAAATGTCACGATGTCAAGTGCAAGTTTATTGGAATTTTTGAATTGATCTCCTAGTGATCCCTGAAATCGACCTCTAAATGACTAGTCCTTTATCCTTTTGCTAGGTGTCTATCCAACCAATCGGGTGCACGAAAATCAGTGTTTATTGACGAACTTTTCACGCAAATTCAGGTCGCCTAATTTGTTGGCTTTTACCCAGTTGCTTTAGTAAAGGATTTTCAACATGATGATGGTAACGTTGATTATATCATATGACAGGCCGACGGTGTGGTATCGAGAGAGTAAAATAAATTAAGATCATGACGTAAGTTTCTGAACACAACATTGCATTCCTTTGGTTTTCGCTACTTGTAGCCACATTCGGCTACATTCGTTTAAACACAGTTCAAATATACAGCTACTACACCAACTCTCATCTTATACGATCGTGTATGCGACATTCTTTGTCTACATGAACACAAGAAGTAAGTGTAAATAAAGTGACTACTCTGACAAGAGAATTTCTGACAAGAAAGTAATGACATCAACAAATGTGAGTTCGCAAGTATGCAAATCTTGAAATCGAAATGTTTTTGTTTGAAAACTTTTTATTGATTTTTTGAGGAACAGATAGATTTTGTTTTGTTTTATTTAAAACCCCTTCTTTATTCAATATTGATTAATCAATTTATTGATTAGATACATTGGACACATCAATCAAGCTTATGTCACATAAGTTATGTGAACAGGCATGGGACAAATAGATTGCCAAGCATCATTTTCTTGAGCAGCAGCTATAACAGTTTCAGGAACCCAATTAGTAGCAAGACCTTCCAAATGGCCTACCATCTCGAAATAATCTTTAGCAAAAAAGTGCATTTCAACATCACTTGCAGGACTGTCTCTATGCTTCGTTAAGAATAGTTTGATTTTATCAAAATCATCAAATGCGGAAAACACTTTTTTGCCAATAACTCTCGCCCTAATAGCGTTATCGATGCACATGAGAGAAAAGAAACAGCGACGAGCATCTTTGTCTACAGTCTTGAAATATTTTTCATTGCGTTTGTAGTAGATGAATATTGTTTCATAGCCCTGTCGAAGGTATTCATAGTTGGCCTGTAGGACATCTTTGTCGACATTGTTTGGATAACACCCTACCAAATCAGTCTCACCAGTGGTGCAGTGGTCAATCGACGATTGGACACTTGATGAAAGCAAAATGACCAGGAAAGGTAGAAAAACTAAGTAGAAAATAGACAAACATTGGAATCAAACACGAAAAGACAAAATATCAAACTCACTTTTAATCATTTTCCCATTTTTTTGTTTCGAAATGAAGCACACAACAGAAAATCACGAATTGAAATGATCCGAGTAATACTGAGAGTTTTGTGTTGTGTTGTGGTATGTCGGAGTTGGAGTACTCGTATGGGAGAATATTTTTAGATGGTAATAAAAAATCAAGCTAGTAGGCAAATGCATGACTTTTCGGTTAATATTTTGTTCTCTCTAGTTGGAGAGCCAGTTCATGCGCATCTGTTTGCATTTGAATCCTTTTGGCGCCTGAAACACATAAAACTCACCCCTCTTTACAGAGTTCTATTTTTGTAAATTTAATTTCACTCTCATTTGTCTTTCATTTACTGTTTGCTACACAGAGAGACTTTGAAAACGAGGGAAATGTGCATGAACTTGTTCACTAATTTACTTTTACTTTTTCAATCCACTTTTTAGAGGCACATTCATAGCACCGAATGCTATACTTACCGGTAAGCACTGTAAGTTGGTAAGTTGACATTTTAATTTGAGAAAATATGACATGTTTTGATTTGTTTTAGTGAAAATGTCAAATCGAATAATATGTCAGTTTACAATTTACATCAAGGAAATGTTAATGTCACCGTGCTCGTGTATCACATCAATCCTGATTACAAATCTGAATCTATCTCAGACTCCATGACATTGCCATCATCGAATTGACCAAAAATATCGAGTGAATCATCCCCGCCAAATTGGATTACAGTGAAGCGAGGTGTGCTGAAGTAGTGACTGAGTGAATGTATGATCGAGCCGAATTTAAACTGACAGTAGAAACTGTTTCGTTGAAAGAAATGCCTGCAAATGTGGTCAAGTGCAGTTGGTATGTTCTTCGTTTTATTAAGATTAGGTTTGATCATGTCAAGAGATTTGCTGATATGATTTTGACACATGGTAAGAATGAGTCCGCTTGAAAAGATGATTCGGGAGGTTCAATGCCTAGCCAAAGTGGAACTTTTTTGGACTAATTTTTGGTATGACCGAAAGTTGCTCAACAATTGATTTACGTATAAGTATTTTCTCATTGAGCACTTGCAATAAAAAAAACTCTCTACATGATGCCAATTCGAGTATCGCGTCATTTCAAAAGGCTACCAGTAGCGAAACTGCTGTCGAGAGTAAAAATAAATTAAGATCATAATAAAACATAACGTTTCTGAACGCAACTTTGCATTACAGTTCGCTACTTGTAGCCACTTTCTGCTACATTCGTATACGATTAGATCCCAAGCCAATATATTTGCCGGTTTGTCTTCTCATACAACCCACTGTGGGTTACCCACACAGCTACAGTTAAACTACAGCTACACACCAACTCTCGCTTATATGATCGTCGATAATATTCTTCTTTTACATGAACACAAAAAGTTAGTGTAAATGAAGTGAGGACTCTCACAAGAGAATTTCTCTCTCCTTTCAATAATGACATCAACATATGTGAGTTCATGTAAGTGATCAAACCTTGAAATCGAAATGTATTTTTGTTTAAAACTTTTTATTATTCTTTTGGAAAACATAAAGATTTTTTGTTTGTTTAAAACCCGTTCTGTGTATCTTTATTGATAATAAACTCATCTTTAGGCACCCAATGAACAGGCGGGGAGCAGAGAGATTGCCAATCTACATTTTGTGGATCAGAATCTAAACCTTTCAGGTCAGCCCTATTAGTAGCAATCCTCAACAAGTAACGCATCATCATGATATAATTTTCAACAAAAAAGTGCATTTCAATATCACTGGCGGCACTGTCTTGGTGTTTGGTCAAGAATAGTTTGATTATAGCAAATTCATCATACACGGAAATCACATTTTTGTCGAAAACTCCATGCCTAATTGCGTGATCGACACATTTGAGAGAAAAGTTAATGAATCTGTCAGCAGATTTTTTGTGTCCAGCCTTGAAGTAGCGTTCATTGCGCTCGTAGTAGTCGAGTATTGTTTCATAGCCCTGCCAAAGATATTCAAAATTGGCCTCTAGGACATCTTTGTCGACATTGTCTGGATAGCATCCCATTAAATCGGTGTGATAGTGGCAGATGTTAGTCGATTGGACATTTGATGAAAGCAAAACAGCCAGAAGAGGAAGTAGGAAAACTTAAGGATAAACAGACAATATTGAAATTATAAAAGGACATAATAAAATGTCAAACTCACTTTTCTTCATTCTACCAATTGCTTTTTGGTTTCGAAAGTTTAACTCACAGTTTTGTGTTGTGTTTGGTATGGCGGAGTTGGTTGTCAAATGTCGTATGAGAGAATATTTTTAGATGGTAATAAAAAATTCAAGCTTGCAGGCATGACTTTTCGGTTAGTATTTTCTTCTCTCGTAGTTCGAGTGCGAGTTTACGCGTATTGCACCATGTGTAGGTTGTATTTGAATCCTTTTGGCTCCTGAAACACCTAAAACTAACCCCTTTTTACCGCGTTCTATTTTTGTAAATTTACTTTCACTCTCATTTTCCTTTCTACCACTGCTTTCTTTGCTTTCTTACTCAACACTGACAGACTTTGAACTAAACGAAGGAAATGTGCATTTACTTGTACATTATAATAAAGTATACTTAACACACTTAACAATACAACGCTTTAATACAAAAATGCACAAATGAGCGCGAAAATCTAATTAATTATGAACAAATATTGAACATACACAGGACGACAAGAGTATGAAAGTTCAATTTACTATTTTATTTTCTATTTGCTAACTAAAATGTCAAATACAAGTCTATTTTAATTTTGAATCGATCTCCTGGTGATACCTAAAATTGGCATACAAATGGTGAATGGCAATGCCCAATGGCTTTTGTATCATTCTGCTTGGTGTCCATCCAAATCTAATCAGGTTCGCGAGAACCTTGTTCGAGGTTTATCTTTTTTTACATGTTTATGTTTCGTTCTCATGATTAAATCAGCTCAAAGTACGCTCATGTCGAACATTGCCAAATGTTGTGCAAACATTGAGTCTCTCTGTGGTTTATGTCACATGAATCATGTGTCACTTGATCTGGTGTTCACGTGACCTCTGATGCCTTGGTCTCGTATATCGTTTCATATATTTTACATTCGAACGATGTTTGCTAGTGAAAAAGGCATGTTTAAAGAAAACTAGTAAATATCAAAGTCTACTGTGTATGTTTGTGCTTTGGGCGATAAGTCAGTGGTAATAATCTTTTTTGTGCTTCCTTCTAATCAAATTTTTTGGTAAATCTGCAATTATTTTAAAAATTTAATTTAAATCCAATACTTTTTGATTTGCTGGACTAATCAAGTATCTCCATAATTACAAACCACAATTTGATCTAGTCTATTTCTCACTTCTGTGTAAGCAATCTTTGACATCGACAATGTACAACTGGTTCAAAATTTGCTTGTTCTTGCTTACAATTTTCATTCTGAGTAATTTGTCATCTGTGGAATCCACTCGAAGCGATTCCGAATATGCTCGTGTTCAACCTGAACACCGAATTCAGAAACGAATTGTCGGTGGCTGGTTCAGCATGAATTTCTATGACACAGTGTTTGGGCTAATATTGAACTCAAGCCAAACTTGTACGGGCACATTCATAGCACCGAATGCTATACTCACTGCAGCACACTGTTGGTAAGTGGACATTGGAATTTTGAGAAAATGTGACATGTTTTGATTTGTTTTAGTGTAAATGTCAATTCGAACAGTATTTTAATCTTAAATATGCATCACGGAATCGTCAATGTCACTGTTCTCAAGTACCACATCAATCCAGATTACAAATCTGAACCTATCTCAAACAGAGACATTGCCATTATTCAATTAACCAAGAGCATCGAGGGCATCATTCCAGCTAAATTGGACTACAGTGGAGTAGACTGTGGTGAGACTGTGTAGATGTATGGCTATGGTCGAACCAAATTTAACCAGACCGGAGGAGCTGTTTCGTTGAAAGAATTGCCTGCAGATGTGGTCCAGTGCAGTTGGTATGATCGGAATCTTCTTCATTATTCGTTTGATCAAGTTAAGGTCAAGTTTGGTAATATGATTTTGACACATGGCAAGAATGGGTCTACTTGCAATGGTGATTCGGGTGGACCAATGTTCAGTCAAAATGGGTCTCTTGTTGGAGTGATTTCTGGTACGAGCGAAAGTTGCTCAACAAATGATTTGAATTATGCTGTGCGCATATCTTCTCATGAGCACTTCATCCAGTCCGCTTTGCATCCAACTCCAATCTGTTTAAACAGTGCCTCCAGTAAGAGCACTTTATATTTAATCCTCTTTATTATGATCACATTTTATTGTATTTTTCTAAATTTGGACATTTGCGACTCTTTTTAAGTTACAATTTAAATCATGTAAATTGATCATATTAATATCGATTCTAATTAATTAATTAAATTGTCATTTTGGCATAATTGCAAAGTTACTTTTATAAACGATGACTTATGACTTATGGCCGGATCGCAAGTTTCTGAAGTTTTCGAGCTTCGCTACTTGTTGCCACTTTCCGCTACATTAGTACACAAACACACAGGCACAGTTCAACTACACCTGATACACTAGCTTTAGCTTATTCTTTGTTTTCATGAACACAAAAAAAGTAAGTGTAAATGAAATGGGCGACTCTGGAAAGACAATTTCTCTCTCATTCAAATAATGACATCAGCAAATGTGAGTTCGCAAGTGGACAAACTTTAAAATCAAAACATTTTATTTGAAAGCATTTTATTAATCTTTTGGAAAACAGATAGGTTTTTTGTTTGTTTAAAACTCGTTTGAGTGTTGCCTTGGATGGCGAATAGGCGGGGAACAGAAAGTTTTCCAATCTTCATTTTTTAGACCAGAAGTTGCTCGATCTGCTTGACGTGCTATATCTGTAAAATCAGCCAAACCAGTAGCCATATATATAAAGCGGGCCATCATCCTTCTATAATCTTCAGCAAAAAAGTGCATTTCAACATCACTGGCGGGACTGTCTCTTTGTTTCGTTAAGAATAGCTTGAGTTTATCAAACCTGTCATCCAAATTGTTATAAACTGAAAACACTCTTTTGCCGATAATTCCTTGTCTAATAGCGTGATCGATGCACATGAGACAAAATTTCAAGAATCTGCGATCACCTTCTTTGTGTTGAGTCTTGAAATATTCATCATTGCGCTTGTAGTAGTCGAGCAGTGTTTCATAACCCTGTCGAAGGTATTCAAAGTTGGCCTCTAGGACATCCTTGTCGGCACTGTTCGGATAACATCCTTCCAAATCGGTCGGGCCAGTGGTGCAGCGGTCAGTCGATTGGACATAAGATGAAATCAAAATGACCATAGAAAGTAGGAATACTAAGTAGGAAAAAGTTCAAATTGGAATTATAAATAAAAATGCAAAATATCAAACTTACTTCTCTTCATTTTCCGATATTTTCTTTGGGTTTCGATAAGAACACACAAGACAGAATCGAAATGATTCGACTGATTTACACAATCAAAACTGAGAGTTTTGTGTTGTGTTTGGTATGTCTGAGTTGGTACTCGTATGGGAAAATATTTTTAGATGGTAATAAAAATTCAAACTTGCAGGCAAATGCATGCCTTTTTCTCTCATGCTCGAGTGCATCTGCTCGTCTGTTTGCATTTGAATCCTTTTGACGCCTTAAACCCATAAAACTCACCCCTCAATTTAAATGCAAATTTACTTTCACTTTCTTGTTTGCTTTTCTACGGCTGCTTGCCTTGCAACACAGACAGAATGACACTTTGAACTAAAACGAAGGAAATGAACTTTTACTTGTACATTCAATGTACAAAGCAATGTTAAAACAACAAAATGCAAACTATTGAGTAAGAAATTCCAATTTTGAACAAAATTAAAATGGAACACTTACAGGACTATACAAATTGTATAGTTCGAATTGCTCGATTTGTTTCTATTTCTAAACTAAAGTGACCACCACTGTCCGAGAATGCTTTCGGTGGTGTCTGTCCTCTTCTACAGTCTCTCGATTGTTCTGTCCTCGATGTCTGTAACTGCCCATTTGTCCAGTCTCGTAAGTCTTCTTTTTGTATAATGACACGAGTCATCTTTTTTCTCCCTAGGAGGTATGTAACCAAATACGTGACAGTCGAATCAAGATTTTGGCTATGGGAAGTCGAGGCTACCGAGATGAACCGGACAAACATTTGTTCTATCTACTGGCAGAGGGTGGTTACCTCTTTGTGGTGCCATTTACGAATTTGACGCTCAATTTAACACAAGCGGCTGGGAACGAGTTGACACTCGGTGGCGACTACAAAGATGCGAGCAGACTGTTCAGTGAGAAGGCAGAAATCTTCACTGTGAAAGGCCCTGACACAATTCGATATCAAAAGTTCAGTTTCATAACCAACGATGATGGTCAACATTTCCTGATGCGAATGTATAGTCCTTTGAGCCGGAGCGACCACGATTGTTACGAACTGTATCCTCTCGATGGTGGAGTCAAAAAGAAACATGAATGTTATGAGGATAAACGTATCAGAAATCGAGCAAACTTTCTGTTGAGTATGGATTCAACAAAAAAGACAAATGATCATGCTGACCAGTGGACTTTGATCGAAGTGTGGCGATATGAAGTGCGCGAAGAGGTGATGCGCTATGTATACGTGATCAAGGCAGAAGATGATCTAGTAAATGTCATGTAAGTTTGTTTGTTGTAAATTGTATGATCATTTTGTAATATTTCGTTTCGTTCTCATAGACCATATCTCGATTCACAGTTTGGACGTCTGTCGCCCATCCAATCGAACATTGTCACCGCATTCGCACTCGTTCCTGACAACAGTGTCACTCTGGTTCTCGTGTCTGACACTGGCAAAGTCATCATTGGACAGAGGAAGAATCTCTACACGAAGGAGATTGGCTTCGAGAACAGTGTGGAGCAGCCTCTCAGCGATTTCGTCCAATGTGTCATGAGTGATAAAGTCTCCCCTATTCAAACCATTCCATCAATGTTCAACCAACCATCGACAACGGTAGCTGCTGGTGATTCTGTCAATTCTCAGTTGTGGATTTACGCTTTGATTGTAATTCTGATTTTGTTCATCTGTGGATTGACAATGTATTGTTACAAGAAGCGGAACCGAGGAGGACCTCGTTACGAACAACAAAATATGAAATGGCTTGGTCAGACCCAAACAACTCAGACAAACAACACCTCGAATGACCTCGAAAGTAACAACCCATTTCAAGTGGACAAGTCCTCTGGTGTCAAGCCGACTAGCACAACAAAAGCTTCTTCGACAGTCGACAGTCCTGCATATAAAAGTGGCATAATGACCATGATCACCAACAAGATCAAAAGTATGGTGGCAACAAGTGCCAAATCGACCAACAAGGCAAAGAAGAACAAGGCCAAAAAGAAAAAGAAGAAAGTCAACAAGCCAAAAGTGGACAAAGAACCGACCAAAAGCTCCACCGATGGCCAAGAACGAGGGTCTTCAACATCTTAGAACATTTGTTTGTTCTATCTATGAATATCGCATTATGTTATGTCCTTTTTGACAACCCCATTTTGATAATAAAAAATTTTGCTTTGATCCCAGTTTATGTCATTTTATAAATATATTTGCGACTCTCTATAATGTAACCTTTAAATTGTGTAAAATTCAATATATTAAATTAAATATCTCCATCTTAAACTTAATTTTTAGGGTGTTGCATTTGCTCACCCGCCACCCGCAACCCGCATGCGGGTGATGCGGGTTTCACCCGCTTCCGGGTGATGCGGGTGAGCATTTCAAAAAAAAATATTTGAAAAACGTCAATATTTTAATGTTTAATGAGGTTATTTATTAGGTAGTTAATCTGTGTAAGAAATTAAAATTTGAACAGTGTGAATGTAAATGTATGTTAATATAATATAATAGATGAATCAATCGTCTTGACTTTCTAAATCTGCCTCTTCGAGAATTTCCACATTTTGTTGAATACCTAAATAGTCTTGCATAGATTCCATAAATTGGTCATCATTTTCAAAGTAGTCATCATCACAGTTTAAATTCACCACTTGACTTGATTCGGGGTGATCGACAACAGGAACTTCCTCTGTTTCTTCTTTTTCTAATTTCTTCAAATCGTCCATTTCCTTTTGCATTCGATCTTTGACTTCTTTCGATAAATCGACGTGAAATTTGTTATCACTTTTGATGGACAGCTTTTGTAGTACCTTAAAGACAAACAGATCTGGATTGTGATAGATGAACAGTTTTCGATTTACTGTTTCAGTGGCAATTTGGTTTGAGAGGTTATTTATAGCGATTTTGCTTCTCTTGAAGATGCGCTCACTCACAGTTTGGGTTGCTTGGATACTGAGATAAATTGTCGATGCTTGGTACAGTTTAGGAAATCAAATTTTAAGATTTTTCCAAATATAAAACAAATTTTCCTCTTCTTCTGTTTGGTAGAATTCGTTGACGATGTCCTGAAGTTGACTCAAATAGTTCCTGAACTCGGTTACGATCGACAATTGGTCCTCTTGAACTGGTTTAGATGGAGTTTTCGATATAAAATCAGGCATTGAAAAGCCACGTGGGACCAAAAGATTTTGCGAAGTTTTATTCGAGGTCTGTGGTTGTTTTGGTTCTGAAGATTTTGTTTCGGTGTTATCCGATTTTAATTTAGGTTCAATTTGTAGCAGTTTTCGTTCGATAATCGCGAGTTGAGTTTGATCTAGTGTGTGCTGGCGTTCTGATTGAAGAACCAATAGGCCAAAAGGACTGAAAATGGAAGCACATCTGTGGGTGTCATTCAGACGATCGAGCACCTCAGCTTGAAATATGTCCAATATGACCGATTTGCTGTGTCGAAATAGATCCGAATTGTCGATGTCCCCGTAGAGACGGTAACAAGTAGCAAGCGCATACACCATTGATGGTTTAGATTGTTTGCTCAGGCTAAGTCGAGCCATTTTGAACGTTTTGAGGAATTCTTGAAATTGTCTGGTAAATTCAAAGTCGATTAAGTTGATGATCTCAAAAGCATGTCCTTCAGTAAACTTTTTTCTTCAACTCCTCTTCGATATCGGTGATGGATTTAATCATGTCGAACATTGTGTCCCACCTGATGTCACATTCTTGTTGTAGTCGTCTTGTCAAACCGCCTTCTAAACCAGAATGTTTCAGGTAACTTACCTGAAATAACAAATATATTAAGAACAAATGATAAATTATACAAAATAAAAACTTACAAGCATCTTAGCAAGCATGATACATTTGATAATTTTCATCAGTTCTAACTTTGCTTGTTGACCAATAAGGTGAACACATTTGGAGTATTGCTACCGAAACTTTGCTTCAACTTTTGCATCAATATTTTCAGTCTTTCGGTTAATCTTATGAACAATTTCGATTGACGTTTTCTGTTGTGATTTTGATTTTGTAGTTGCGTTGTAAAATGCTTTACGATGAAATAGTGCCAAACTGTGAGCGAGGCAGGCATTATGCTGTTCTTTCTCGTAAGAACCTTCCATTGCATTGTCAGTGGTATACGAAAGTTCAAATTGGCTCAAATTGAAGTCTTTAACGATTTTCTTGGTACGAGTTGTGGTAGTGAGATTTTGCTTATTTTCGACAAATTCGAGGCAGAGGTAACGTGTGACGATGTATTCCTTTTGCATGTCTGAGTACGAAATAGTAAAGCTTAGGAAATACTTTTTATTTCCACCTTTCCAATGGTCACTTGTGATGCTTATTCCGAGAATCGATGATGTGTTCAGAGTAGATTTAAGTTCTTCTATTCCTTCAGCGTGAATTGTTTTTAAACGACGAGATGCAGTCGATGGTTTGCATATGGCGTGATAGATGTCGAAAAGTCCCCCAAACTGAACTGTTGCCACATTGACAGCTTTCATTGCCATTCGGAAGCCAATATCGTTGAGCATGTTATAAGGTCTATTGCCTAGTGCCAAGCCAACAACCAAAGTGTAAGTAAGGTTATCCTTCATTTTGCTGGTCAATGTGCCTTCTCGGATGATATGTTTCGTAATCAGTGGTTGAGTTGATTCAGTTTTGGCAATGTTGCTAGTTTGCGAGTCGATTGGATCATCGATGCCTTTGTGTGCTGACTTGATATGACCAGCCAAACTTCCCGTGCCAGCATTCCTCCCGTTAGCCAGAACAGTTCGGTAAATAGAAATTTTCTGCTTTTCATAGCATGGCTTACAAATGGCATAATTTGCTTTGCTCCATTCAGTTTTGTCAATGCCTTTGCAAAACAATTCATCGAAATGTTTCCAGTCCTAAAAACGAATCAGAAAAATAAAACACATTTATAAAATTATTCAATCAAAAATACCTTTCCACGCTTTCCGGATGAGGCATCTATTTTGATCAATTTGCTTTTGACCTCGATTAAAAGAACAATTTCAGAATTTGATAGGTTCGAATCAGGCAGTTTTGCTTCAATATCTTCAACCTTTTTCGATTTTAGCTTGCGCTCCCCATCAACGTCGAGTACTGGTTCATGTCCGTCAACCTCCATATTGGATTCAGTAGGTGATTGAGCAGACATGATATAAGACAGAATTCACAATAAATTACTTTGGGACAAGTTCGAACTAGACTGTTCGTGTAGAGACCACAAATGCAAATGAAAGTAGAAACAAATCGAAACACCGACGCGCAAACAAAATCGAAAATAGAACAAATGAAATAGAAACTCCTTATCAAACCGTCTGACAAACGACTTATTCAAATTTGAACTTTAATGATATGATATATTCTATCTCTGATTATATGATCAAGATGGTAAAATGGTGATATATCGATATGTTTGTATTATTAGCCATGAAATCATTATAATTTTAATTTGAGATAGCTAAAATGGACTTGTTGGACTAAAATGATCGACCATTTGATAAAATATTTCGTACTCGACTAATTGACGGAAAAAACTGTCAAATCAGTTGACAAACCAATTAATTCAATCATGAGAGATTAATCAACTCAGTTAAGAAATTTTATAAGACTACCACTTTTGGGATAAGGTTCAAAATAAATATATTTTGGATTCTTCAATTGGAGGAAAGAATCTGGGAGCTAAATTTGTGATAATTCTGTTACTTTTTAATTTTGCGGGTGGACCCGCTTTCTCACCCGCATGCGGGTGAAGCGGGTGAAGATACGGGTGCGGGTTGCGGGTGCGGGTCGGGTGAGGAAAATTTTTGCAATGCAATACCCTATTAATTTTATTAACAGTGAATCAATTTATTTATTGTTTGGAGCTACCAATTTTTAATTGAGCGTAAAATTGAAATTGAAAGTTGCTTTACGAGTCTCTGTCCTACATATGAATCATTAGAATCACATCGCAAATTTGAAAATTAATTTTAAATTTGACATTTCAATGTATTCAAGGTATTTTCGACATAAACGAGACACGCACAAAATACCACTTTTAAAATTAAAATTAATAGTAGCATCATGATGCAATACAAAATGTTTTTTAATGAGTTTTTGCATGAATTGTTTTGCATTTAATTTATGAAATTGATTGATTTATAAATTATTTATAAAAACCTTTTATCCACATTGAAATATGGCATATTCTCTCAGTATCAGCCATCTGGTGCCTCACAAAGAAACTAAATTGAGCAATTGTGATTGAATATTTTCATCTTTTTTGCTTTGTATTTTGTATCCTTATTATAAGTATGTAAGTGGTGAATTATAATGTTTTTATTTGGTTTAATCAATTTAAATTATTTCTGTTGAACAGAATGGTCAAACTGGGCAAGGAAGAAATTTCCCGCCACTGGTCTACCTAAATAATGCCGATTGACAAATTGTTTTAAATTGAAATGGGAACAGTTTGGTCTGTCGGAACACCAGCAATCTGTAGACCGGTGCCATTCGGTGGCTTGGATCCTTCGTACTCAATTTTGGGTTTGCCTTTAAAAACCTCGCCTCCAGGAATGTGCACCACCATCTAGTGCAGTATCTGTGCGAGTCTCAGGGGATTCTCGTGAGGGAGCATCAGGATCATTCATAACCAGGGTGTAGAGGGCGTACGGTTCCAATGGCCAAGATAGCCAAATTGGCACATCTTTAACCTGAGTTGGAGTTAATTCAAGAGCATGGTTCACTTGAACTCCGCTTCGGTAGAGAACGTCAAGTGAAAATTGTGGTACACAGTCAATCACAGTTGGAATCAACTTGAAGGCTGCCCAGATGCTTTCAGGGAAGTAATATTTAGCAAAAATCAAATTGAGGATATTTGTTCAGCTAGCAGCATTTTAAAACCGCCTGTCCGTTAACACAACGCTTGAAGAAGTGAGAAAAGATAGCCACAAACGTAGAGAAATTCATTTCCTCCACAAATTTTGAACGATTCCGAATAGATGTCACCCAGCCGTTTCGCTTTAATCAGTACTAATCTCTAGATTTTGATACTCAATTATCTGATTTTTAAAATTAGATTTTATGCGATTTACTAGAGTTCAGTCATTCGACTTGACATTAATTCTTTTACTTTTAAATTTAAAATTATATCAATTTAATATAATAAATCAATGTTAATGTTTATTGTTGTTGTGTTTCATTCTTTTGGTTGACATTTTTGTTGCTTTTGGAACTTAGGAATTTAGGTGCAACTAATGTTCCACCAAATTAAATCACGTTCTTGTTGGGGTGAACCAATCACGTGATTTGTCTGATGAGACATGTCTGCAGACCGTTCAATTGGTAATCAGTAATGCGATTTACATTTTCTGAATATCTTCTCACAAAGACTTTATCCAATTCGAAATGAATTCCAAGTAATGCAAGCAGCAGAACTACAACTTCTCTTGATTAAGTTTTTTGTCATTATCATTTTGTGTCAATGTATAAACTTTTAAAGTAAATTTAATATTATCTAAAATTTATTCAATAAGATTATTAATAATTCAGTTTAGAAAATTGCGTCTAGAATTTTATTCAAATTCATTCATTAAATTGTCATAAAGACCAATTCATAGAAGACGTACCTTATGACTTGCTAACACCCTGAGCACTCTGTGAGCAGGGACCCTGCTCAGTAGATATATTGTTGTGAGCCGCTCACAGTGAGCGCTGCATGCAGTCAGAATGCAAGATGCAAGTCACATTTGTCCTTTGTCCTTCTTCGTCCTTGTCAACACCGACAACCACTGTTTGAACTCGTCTATTTCTCTCTGCTGCCTGTTAGCCTTCTTCGACAATGTCCAAACTGCCCCCAATCTGTTTGTTGTTACTCATAATTTACAATCTGAGTAATTTGTCATCTGTGAAATCTACCCAAAACCATTCCGAATCTGCTGAACACCGAATTCAGAAACGAGTTGTTGGTGGTTGGTTCACTGAGAAGTATCAGGACACTGTGTTTAAACTTGTATTTGACTTACGTGGCACTTGTACTGGCACCTTCATAGCACCGAATGCTATACTCACCGCGGCACACTGTTGGTAAGTGATTGGTTGAGTTTAAGAAAATATGACTTATTTTGATTTGTTTTAGTGAAAATGTCAATTCGAGTAGTGTATCTTACTTTCTACCACCATATACTATCATAATTAATGTGACCATTCTCAAGTATCACTTCCATCCAAATTATAAATTTAGCTTATCAAACTTCGACATTGTCATCATCGAATTGACCAAAAATGAGAAAATCATTCCAGCCACCTTGGACTACAGTAGAGTGGAGCTTGACGAGACTGTGTGGATGTATGGCTATGGTCTAACCGATGCTAACCAGACTGAAGATACGTTTCGATTGAAAGAATTGCCCGCACTGGTGGCCAACCTGCCCAATTGCATTTGGTATTCTTCTTATTTTCCATATTCATTTTGTGAAATGATTCACACTTTTTCCACAAATGGATCCACCTGCAGTGGCGATTCGGGAGGGCCAATGTTCAACCAAAAAGGCGCTCTTGTTGGAGTCCATTCGGGTGGAAGCAAAAATTGTTCAACAGGTCGAATGAATATGGCTGTACGAATCTCCTCTCACCAGCACTTCATCCAAACCGTGTTGCATCAAATTTCCAGCAGTGCCTTCAAGAACACTGTGCACTTCAATTCACTCTATTTCTTTATTTTAATTACATTTTATTTTATTTTCTAAACTTGCAAATATTTGTGTCTCAATGTGATGTAACTTTTAAAATCATGCCAAATTAATCATATTAAACTATTGAATCAATAAATTGCCATTTGGTATCCCTCATTGTAAAGTTACTTTGTGTTTGTGTTATTGATCAAAACTCAACTAAACCAATATGGCAATATTCCTCTTCACAATTACCGATTTTGTATGGCTTATCATACAAACTTGTGCAGCAATTCAACAAACACGACAACAGCACAATGTTTGAAAATTGAATTGTAAAATGGCAAATTGCTATTGTCTGATAGGCGTTCTCGTGATCATATCACATAATGCGATCGCATCAGATTGAAGTTACAATTCTGCAATATTGTTTTTAATTTTAGAATTAGTTTGTTGTTCATATCAGCATCGCAAAAATAATCAAACTATTTTTGGTTGTCTTATTCTTTCATTTTGCATTGTGAGTAATTTGCATATGAGAAATCTAATCGAAACGATTCAAAATATTCTGAACATCGAATTCATAAACAAATTGTCGATGGTTGGGTTCACTGACAAGTGGCATTATTCTGCGTTTCGCTTGAACCTGACTAATTTATAAATTCTCAGGCACATTTATAGTCCCCAATGATAAAATGTATGCTGTATGCCACATCGCATTGTTCAAATAACTTCTCATAAAAAATTTCATCCAATCCGCATTGAATCAAGTTCCAAGTAGTAGAAATAGTAGAAATACAACTTTTCTTTGTTAGGTTTTCTGTATTTCGTTTTTTGCATCATTTTGTTTAAATTAAACTTTGAGATAAATTGAATATTATGTAGAAATTGCCCAATGAAATTATTAATACTAGTATATTACAATTTTTATTTGATAATTGTTCCTGGAATTTTATTCGAGGTCCCAACGGTCAATTCATAGATGACGTAGCATATGACTTGAAAAAAATCCTGCTCACAAGTAGAGATCGTGTTGTGAGCGCTGCATGCAGTCGCATTTGTCCTTTGTTCTCTTGCTCGTCCTCACCGAAAACCACTGTTTGATCTCGTCTATTTCTCTCTGCTGTAGCCATCTTCGACATCAACCATGTCCAAACTGTCCTTAATCTGTTTGTTCATACTCACAATTGGCATTCTGAGTAATTTGTCATCTGCGGAATCTAATCTGAACGACACAGAATCGGAGAAGTTCGTTGAACATCGAATTCAGAAACGTGTTGTTGGTGGCTGGTTCACCGAGAAGTACCAGGACACTGTCTTTACTCTAATATTGAACTCAAACGAAACTTGTTCGGGCACATTCATAGCACCGAATGCTATACTCACCGCGGCACACTGTTGGTAAGTGATTGGTTGAGTTGATTTTGTTTGAGAAAATTCTGATTTTTGTAATTTATTTTAGTGAAAACGTCGAATCGAGTACTGTGTCAGTCTACAATACTCACCACCGAACTTTCAAATTGACCGTTCTCAAGTATCACATCAATCCTGATTACAAATCTGAACCAATCTCAAACACAGACATTGCCATCATCGAATTAACCGAGAATATCGAGGGCATCATTCTAGCCACCTTGGACTACAGTGAAGTGGAGTGTGGTGAGACTGTGTGGATGTATGGCTATGGTCGAACCGATTTGAACCAGACTGAAGGTAGTGTTACGTTGAAAGAATTGTCTTCAGAAGTGGTCGAGTGCAGTTGGTATCTACACCCTTTCTATATACTTTTCGGTGAAGACATGATTGTCACATATTCCAAGAATGGCTCCATTTGCAATGGCGATTCGGGTGGACCAGTGTTCAGTCAAAATGGGTCTCTTGTTGGAGTTATTTCTGGTACGAGCGAAAGTTGCTCTACAAGTGATTTGAATTATGCTGTGCGCATATCTTCTCATGAGCACTTCATCCAAACCGCTTTGCATCCAACTCCAAACAGTGCCTCCAGTAAGAGCACTTTGCATTCAATTCTCTTTATTATGATCACATTTTATTGTATTTTCTAAATTTCGATATTTGTTACACTTCTATAATGTAACTTTTTAATCATGTCATATTAATCATATTGTAAAACTATCGATTCAATAAATCGCCATTTGTTATCACTCATTGTAAAGTCACTTTTATCATATATCCTTTGTGATATTCTCACTATGACAATAAAGAATTTTATTTTTGTCTATTTGTGAATTCTGAATCTAGGAACAGATTTTTATTTTTAACACAACATTTTATAAATTCAAATAAATGTTTTCTTTAAGTTTTAACACTCTGTGTTTTTCAATATTTATTTGATTCAAACCATGAATAAATTAAAAGCTGTATACAAGGTTTGGACAATTGCACCCGGAATTTTTGTATGAATCAACGAACAGATTGCATTTGTTGTTTCGTTTTGCTTTTGTGTCGTTTTATTTAATTTAAATTTAAATTTAAATGAAATCATTTATTTATTTAGTTATTTATTCGTTATTATTACACATTATCATATTTATTAAAAGTTCTCTGTTTCTGTGATGATTGTACAAAGTTTGATAGTTTCGTCAACAAGTTTTGTCCGAATTGAGTCCCTAATATTATAATAGTCAATAAGGCCAATTCATAGATGACGTATCAGATGACTAGCAGAATCCCTGCTCAGTAGAGATATCTTGTTGTGAGCTGCATGCAGTCAGTTGTACTTTATTTTCTTCCTAGCCCTTAGCACCAACCACAGTTTGATCTCGTCTATTTTTTTCTATATATCTATCTTCTATCTATCTATCTTCGACCTCCACAATGTCCAAACTATCCATAATTTGGCTGTTCTTACTCACAATTTGCATTGTGATGAGTAATTTGTCATCTGTGGAATCTAACCGAAACGAGTCTGAATCTGCTGAACACCGAATTCAGAAACGAGTTGTTGGTGGTCGGTACACTAACAAGTACAAGGACACTGTTTTTCGTTTACAATTTGACTCTGGTCATTATTGCACAGGCACATTCATAGCACCGGATGCTATACTCACTGCGGCACACTGTTGGTAAGTGATTGGTTTAGTTGATTTGGTTTGAGAAAATTATGACTTTTTTAAATATTTGTTTTAGTTTGGATGTTAAATCGAGTACTGTTTTGGTCTACAATGTTCACCAAGGAAGTTTCAAAGTGACCGTTCTCAAGCATCACATCAATCCTGATTACGATGCTAAAATAGTTTCAAACGACGACATTGCCATCATCGAATTGACAGAGAACATCGAGGGCATCACCTCAGCCACCTTGGACTACAGTGGAGTGGAGTGCCAAAAGACCGTGTGGCTGTATGGCTATGGCGATACCAAATTTAACCAGACCAAAGTATCCACCAAGTTGAAGGAATTGCCCACGAAGGTGGACAAGTGCAGTTGGTTGAATCGCGTTCTCTTTTGGCTATCGCGTGTAGATATGATCTACACCTATGCCAAGAATGGCTCAATTTGCGATGGTGATTCGGGAGGACCAATGTTCAATCAAAATGGCGCAATTGTTGGAGTAATTTCAGGTGCAGCCCCAAATTGTTCAACAAATGAAGCGAATTCTGCCGTTCGAGTATCTTCCCACAAACATTTCATCCAAACCGCGTTGCATCAAAACAGTGCCTCGGCTATTTCGAAACTCAATTCATCAATTTTCCTTATTTTGATCACATTCTATGCTATTTACTAGAGTTCATTTGTCATTTGTCTTATATTACTTTAATCGTGTTACTACAATCGCGAATCGACAAATCAATTTGGTTTGTGTTATTGACCAAATTGACAATATATATAAATCAATATGGCTAAAGAATGTTTAATCTTATTAAATCCATGTATCTATCCGTTTCTGTCTATCTGTAATTTTGTACGATCGTTCCGAAATAAGGCCCGATTGTCATAAAGGCCAATTCATAGATGACGTACCACCTGACCTGCCAAAACTCTACTCACAAGTCAGAGTAGAGATCTTGTTGTGAGCCGCTGTCTGCATTGCTGTCACATTTGTCCTTCGCTCTTTCTTTCTCGTCATCACCGACAACCACCACCACTGTTTGATCTCGTCTATTTCGCATATCAACGATATCATCCATCTTCGACATCAACATCATGTCCAAACTATCCATAATCTTGCTATTCATACTCACAATTTGCATTGTGATGAGTAATTTGTCATCTGTGGAATCTACCCGAAACGATTCCGAATCGACTGAACACCGAATTCAGAAGCGGATTGTTGGTGGTCACTACACTAACAAGTACAAGGACACTGTTTTTGGTTTGCAATTGGACTTATATTATCGCTTACTATTTGTGTTACCAATCAAATTGGACTCAAGATTTTGCACTGGCACCTTCATAGCACCGAATGCTATACTCACTGCGGCACACTGTTGGTAAGTGATTTGAGTTGATTTGGTTTGAGAAAATTATGATTTTTGTAATTTGTTTTAGTGAAAATTTCGAATCGAGTACTGTGTCAGTCTACAATGCTCACCACCGAACTTTTAAAGTGACCGTTCGCAAGTACCACATCAATCCTGATTACAAATCTGGCGCTTCAAACCACGACATTGCCATCATCGAATTGACCGAGAACATCTCACGAATCATCCCAGCCAAATTGGACTACAGTGGAGTGGAGTGCCAAAAGACCGTGTGGCTGTATGGCTATGGCGATATCAAATTTAACCAAGCCAAAGTATCGACCAACTTGAAAGAATTGCCCGCAAAGGTGGCCGAGTGCAGTTGGTTTAATCGCTGGCCATCGTACAATCATATGATTTACACCTATGCCAAGAATGGGTCAGTTTGCCATGGTGATTCGGGAGGACCAATGTTCAATCAGAATGGCACAATTGTTGGAGTAATTTCAGGTACAGCCCTAAATTGTTCACCAAATGAGGCGAATTCTGCCGTTCGAATATCTTCTCACAAACATTTCATCCAAACCGCTTTGCATCAAAACAGTGCCTCGGCTATTTTGAAACTCAATTCATCAATTTTCCTTATTTTGATTACATTCTATGATATTTACTAGAGTTCATTTGTCAGTTGTCTTACATAACTATAATCGTGTTACTTTTATATTCAAAATCATGTTTATTTAATATTTTAATGAATTAATGCAACTTCTTCTTATTCTCATCGTCGTCTTTTTTTGTCATCCGAATCGGTATCTTGTGTCTGTCCTCATTAGCGAGACGATTTTTTATGTTCTGATCGACTGCTCACGCATACCCATTAAAAACTGTTTATATCAAAACTCCTTATTTGTGAAAGTTGCGAATTGACGAATCAATTTAGTTTGCGTTATTGACCAACTAGACTAAACCAATATGGCTAACTGAGACATTTACTGTACAATTGATCATGCGATTGTCAATGTTCGAATATTCTTCCACAAAGATTCAATAAAATCCGCGTTGAATCAAATTCCAAGTATTGCAAGTGATTTCAACTACAATCTCTCTTCGATAAGAGTTTCATTATTTCAGTAATATTTAGTGTTATTGTATGAATTGAATACTTTGTTTATTCTATTCAAACAAAATTCTTCGTACATTAAAATTTCTGTTTTGGCGATGATTGAACAAGGTTTGTTAACTGAGCCTGAAATTTCAATTTGAATCGAGGCACCGATTGACAAAAAGGCCAATTCATAGATGACGTACTACATAACTTGTTTGCTACGCAGCAGGAGTCCTGCAGCAGGACACTCTACTCACAGTCTCAGTAGAGATTTTGTTGTGAGCGCATGCAGTCGCATTTGTCCTTTGTTCTCTGTCCCGTCTTCACCTACAAGCACTGCTTGATCTATTTCTCTCTTTCAGCCATCTTCGACATCAACATCATGTCCAAACTGTCTATAATATTGCTCTTCTTACTCTCAATTTGCATTTTGATGAGTAATTTGTCATCTGTGGAATCTGATCGAAACGATTCCGAATCTGCTCGGCACCGAATTCAGAAACGAGCCGTTGGTGGTCGGTTCACTGAGAATTACAAGAACACTGTGTTTCGTTTGCAATTGGACTCACACTTCTGTGTCGGCACATTCATAGCACCGAATGCTATTCTCACCGCGGCACACTGTTGGTAAGTGATTAAGTTTTTGTTGTTTTGTGAAGTGACTTATTTTGATTCTAGCGTAAATGTCAAATCGAATACTGTGTTAGTCTCTTACGAGTCAGTCTCTTACGAGTCAGACACTCACAAGTCAGTCTCTCACAAGTCAGGCTCTCACGTGTCAGTCTCTTACAAGTCAGGCTCTCACGTGTCAGTCTCTTACAATGGCATTAATGGCAATACTTATATAGTCAACAATGTTGTCAATGCAAATTCTCGATCTTACCGTTTAGCCGTTCGCAAGTATCACATCAATCTTGATTACAAATTTGGCATTTCAAAGGACGACATTGCCGTCATCGAATTGGCCTTCCACTTCTCAGGCTTCTCCCCAGCCGAATTGGAGTACAACCGTCGATTAAAGTGTGGCGAAACTGTGTGGATGATTGGCTATGGTCGAACCAAATTGAACCAGAATGTAGGTGCAGTTATGTTATCTTCAAAGGTGTTCGAGTGCCGCTCGCTTGATGGTATGATTCACACCTATTCCAAGAATGGATCTATGTGCTTTGACGATGCGGGAGGACCAATGTTCAATCAATATGGCGCAATTGTTGGTGTTCACTCTGGTGGTGGAAAGAATTGCTCTGTAGGTGGAAAGAATTATGCCGTTCCAGTATCCTCCCACGAACGTTTCATCCAGCGCGCTTTGCGTCAAAAAAGTGCTTTTGACAGGTTCCAAAAGCCTTCTGTCATCTACATCAAAGCGGCTTCTTCTACCTCAAACCTCAATTCACTGATTATATTCTTTAGTATGATTGCTTTCTATACTATTTACTAAATGTTCATTCATTTGTTAACTTACATAACTTTAATCATGTAACTTTTAAATTTAAAATTATGTCACTTTTTAATATTTAAATAAATCAATGTAACTTCTTATCTTTGTTTATCGTTTATTTTATCCTCATCGGTATCGTCTTTCTTTGTTGTTATTGGAGATTTTCTCATAATTGTTAGAGATTTCGGTAGTCAAGCTCTCACTGAATCGGAGAACTAGAAAACATTGCAGGGAGATCAATCAACCGAAAGACAATGTCGAAGTTGCAATTGAAATTGGAGTCCATTCTGATGCAAACCAAAATTGTTCAACAAATGAAGCGAATTCTGCCGTTCGAGTATCTTTCCATAAACTTTTATCCGAACAGAATTGCGTCGAAATTCTGTGCCTCGTGTACTTTCAACCTCAATTCACTAATTATATTCTTTAATATACGATTACATTCTATTTACTAAATGTTCAATTATTTGTCCTACATAATAATCTTTAATCGTGGAGACTTTTTGAATTTGAAATTGTAGCAATATAAAATGCTTTATCCTTGCATCTCACGAGCCTTCTTTCGTTGTGCCTCTTTGTTTTGTTCGTATTTTTATCACTTTCTAAATGTAAATTATGCGATTTGATCGATTGTCCGAATCGAGGCCTCGATTGCATAAAAGATTGCAAATTCATAGATGACTTTATCAATAAATATCGTGCACAAAATTGCCCTTTTTTTAGGTGTGAACATAAATTGAACTATGACAATCGTTTAACTGTCTGAACTTTAGGTTAGCGATAACTTGATGTGATCGTCACTTCGCATTGTTTCACTTTACTAGTAGAGAGTTAGTTGTGTGTGCATGCAGTCATATTTGTTCTTTGTCCTCTTGCCCGTCTTCACCGACAAAAGCACTGTTTGGTTTATTTCTCTCCGCTTTATGTCAGCCATCTTCCACCTCAACCATGTCCAAACTATCCACAATCTCACTGCAGTTCATGTTCATACTCACAATTTGCATTCTGATGAGCAATCTGTCATCTGAGGAATCTGGTCGAAACGTTTCCGAATCTGCAGAACACCGAATTCAGAAACGAGCTGTTGGTGGTCGGTACACTAACAAGTACAAGGACACTGTTTTTCGTTTTCAATTGGACTCACATTTCTGTGTCGGCACCTTCATAGCATCGGATGCTATTCTCACTGCGGCACACTGTTGGTAAGTGATTGGTTGAGTTGTGTTGGTTTGTGAAAATGACTTATTTTGATCTATTCTAGTGTAAATGTCAAATCGAATAATGTGTCAGTCTACAATGTGCATTTCGGACGTACCTACCGCTTAGTCGTTCGCAAGTATCACATCAATCCTGATTACAAATCTGGCATTCCAAACGACGACATTGCCATCATCGAATTGGCCGTCCGCCCCTCACGCCCATCACGCATCTCAAGATATCATAGTATATATGAACATCCAGCCACCTTGGACTACCGTAGAGTGAAGTGTGGCGATACTGTGTGGATGTATAGCTACGGTATTATCAATCCGAACAAAACCACAGAAAGATATGTACTGCAAGAATTACCTTCAAATGTGTCCAAGTGCCAAGTGTCGCGTCGTGATTTGATTTACACCCATACATTAAATGGATCCATATGCTTTGATGATGATGCGGGAGCACCAATGTTCAATCGAAATGGCAAACTTGTTGGTGTTCATTCTGGTGGTGGAAACAATTGCTCAGAAGGTGGAGAGAATTATTCCGTTCGTCTATCCGCTCACATACATTTCATCAAACGAGTCTTGTATCAAAGAAGTGCCTCGTCTACTTTGAACCTCAATTCGCTGATTATATTCTTTAGTATGATTGCATTCTACTCTATTTACTAAATATTCAATCATTTGTTAACTTACATTACTTTAATCAGGGACATTTTTAATTTGAAATTGTGCCAATATGTAAAATGTTTATCTATGCATCTCCCGAGCCTTGTTTCGCTGTGCTTGTTTGTTTTGTTCGTATTTTTATCACTTTCTAAATGTAAATTATGCGATTTAATCGATTGTCCGAATCGAGGCCTCGATTGCATAAAAGATTGCAAATTCATGAATGACTTTATTATCTTGACATAGATGTCAATTTATCAATAGTGAATAAAATTGGCCTTTCTGAGGTGTGAACATAAATTGAACTATGACTATCGTTTGACTGTTATCTGAACTTTAGGTTAACGAAAACTTGAAGTATTGTTGGCTATCAACAGTAGGTGTCACTTCGTGTTGTTTCACTTTACTTGTTCACATTTTGTTATAAAGTTGAGAAGAGCAGTCACAAGCTCTTAGTTCTTTTCGTCACCACTCACTACAATTTGATCTCGTCTATTTTTTTATTTTCACTTTTCTGCATCTCAGCCATCATCGACATCCACAATGTCCAAACTGTCCTCGATCTGTTCCTTCTTCCTTGTAATTTGCAGTGTGATGGGAACTTTGTCATCAGCCAAATCGATCTCAAACGATTCCGAACCTACTGAACACCAAATTCCGAAGTCCGTTGGTGATGGTGGTAATTTCACCGAGAAGTACAAGAACACTGTGTTTCGCTTAGTTTGGAACTCAACTTCGTGTACTGGCACCTTCATAGCACCGAATGCTATACTCACTGCGGCACAATGTTGGTAAGTGATTTTGATTTTGTTGTTTTGGTTTGAGAAAATGATGATTATTTACTTTTCTAGCAAAAATGTCAATTCGAGTAGAATGACAATCTACAATCCAGATCACGGAAATGTTGGTGGTGGTAACGTAACCGTTCTCGAGTATCACTTCCTTCCTTACAATCATAAAATTCGCCGTGTAAAGCGCGCCCTTGTCATCATCGAATTGACCGAAAACATCTCACACATCATCCCAGCCAAGTTGGACTACACTGAAGTGGACTGTGGAGAGACTGTGTGGATGTATGGCTATGGTCGAACCGATTTGAACCGGACTGGAGCTAGTGTTACGCTGAGAGAATTATCTTCCAAGATTGTCGAGTGCAGTTGGTATCAACGCTTTTTTACGCGTGATGATATGATTGTCACCTATTCCAAGAATGGATCCATGTGCGATGGTGATGCGGGCGGACCAATGTTCAATCAAAATGGCAAACTTGTTGGTGTTCTCTCTGGTGGTGGAGGCAATTGCACATCAAGTGAACTGAATTACTCAGTGCGAATATCTAAATACCAACATTTCATCCAGCGCGTTTTGCATCAAAACTGTGCCTTTAGAGTAAGGAGCTATTTACTAATTTTTCTATTATTTTCTATTATGTGTTTTCCATGTTGTTTAAGTGATCCTAAAAGTTCTGTTCATCAAACATAACTAATTTGGTTGCTTAAAACAACTTGCTTTTATATTCAAAATTATGTCCATTTATTAATATAAAAAATAAACCTTGACTTTTACTGAAAATTTTGACTTATTTCGGCATAATTATTTTCTTTATTTTGATTACATTCTATACTATTTACTAAATCATTCGTCCTACACTACGATAAACTTTAAACGCGAGACATTTTAAATTTGAAATCGTGTTAATATAGAGTGTTTATATAGTTGCATCTGTAGATAGTTATAACGGGTCATTTATTTATAACGGGTATTTTGTTGTTACTTTGTTCTGTTCCCAAAAAAAAAGTTTCAAAAAGTAACATTTACATTATGCGATTTGATCTTTTTGTCCGAACCGATTGCTTAAAAGGCCAATTCATAATTTATCAATAGATAACACGCCGAATGATTAGCTAAAACACAGCTCGTCCTCTTGGTTGATTGAACACTTCAATACACACAATTGCCTTTTCTGAGGTATGAACTTAAATTGT
This sequence comes from Rhizoglyphus robini, assembly GCA_023373905.1. Classification (NCBI taxonomy): domain Eukaryota; kingdom Metazoa; phylum Arthropoda; class Arachnida; order Sarcoptiformes; family Acaridae; genus Rhizoglyphus; species Rhizoglyphus robini. The sequence goes on from JAKIJQ010000020.1 coordinate 1,506,751, forward strand.
AATTTGAATTGAACAATGACTGAATCGTTGTCTGCACTAACTCTGTTAGCGTAAACTTGATGTGCGCTAGGTGTCACTTCGTGTTGTTTCGCTTTACTTCTTCACATGTTGTTATAAAGTTGAGAAGAGCAGTCACATTGGCACTTCGTTCTTTTCGTCACCACTCACCACAATTTGAGCTCGTCTCTTTCACTTTTCTGTATCTCAGCCATCATCGACATCCACAATGTCCAAACTGTCCTTGTTTCTTGTTTGTTTCTTCCTCCTCGTGATTTGCATTGTGATGAGAACTTTGTCATCAGCCAAATCGATCTCAAACGATCAAACGAAATCTGCTGAACACCGAATTCCGAAGTCCGTTGGTGGTGGTGGTAATTTCACCGAAAAGTACAAGGACACTGTGTTTCGGTTAGATTTGGACTCGTTGTCGTGTACGGGCACCTTCATAGCACCGAATGCTATACTCACGGCGGCACAATGTTGGTACGTGATTTTGATTTTGTTGTTTTGGTTTGAGAAATTGATGATTTTTTACTATTCTAGCAAAAATGTCAATTCGAGTAGAATGACAATCTACAATCCAGATCACGGAAATGTTGGTGGTGGTAACGTAACCGTTCTTGAGTATCACTTCCTTCCTCGTAATGCTAAAAATGGCGCTTTAAAGCTCGACCTTGTCATCATCGAATTGACCGAAAACATCTCACACATCATCCCAGCCAAATTGGACTACACTGAAGTGGACTGTGGTTCGACTGTGTGGATGTATGGCTATGGTCGTACCGAATTGAACCGGACTGGAGCTAGTGTTACGCTGAAAAAATTATCTTCCAAGATTGTCAAGTGCAGTTGGTATCAACGCTTTTTTACGCGTGATGACATGATTGTGACCTATTCCAAGAATGGATCCATGTGCGATGGTGATGCGGGCGGACCAATGTTCAACCAAAATGGCAAACTTGTTGGTGTTCTCTCTGCTGGTGGAGACAATTGCTCAACAAGTGAACTGAATTACTCTGAGCGAATATCTCTTCACGCATCTTTCATCCAGCGCTTTTTGCATCCAGACAGTGGCCTTAGTGCACTCGTCTTTTTACTATTTTTAGTATTATTTTTTATTTCAGGCTGCTTTGGATGGTATTTAGCTCATCAGTCAAAAAGTCAGTCAGTTCATCTAACATAACTTTAATTATCCGGTCAAATGGTTGGAGATGTTAAATTTAAATTAGTTCAAACCGCTTTGTATCAAATCACTCCTGCCTCCAATATGAGCTCTTTAAGTTCCTTGAACTTGGAACAATTTTTCTTATATGACTTTAATCATGTGAATTTTAATTTCAAAATTACGTCAATTTAATAAAAACCCAAGCTTGTATTTTACTATAATTAATGACTTGAATTATGACTCGCAATTGTACCAGAACTTTGTCCGAATTGATTGTCACTGATTGTCAAAATACATCGATTCATAGATGACGTACCACAAGACCCTACTCACTCACTCTCAGTATAGAGTCTACTTACTCGTATATCTTGTTGTGAGCGCTGCATGCAGTCGCATTTATCCTTCGTTCTCTTTCTGTTTGACCACTGTTTGATCTCATCTATTTCATTCTTCTGCATACCAACCATATTCGACATCCACAATGACCAAACTATCCATAATGTGGCTGTTCTTACTCACAATTATGATAAGTAATATGTCATCTGTGGAATCTAACCAAAACGAATTCGAATCTGCTGAACATCGAATTCAGAAACGACTTGTTGGTGGCTGGTACACTAACAAGTACAAGGACACTGTCTTTCGTTTAGATTTGGACTCGGGTTCGTGCACTGGCACTTTCATAGCACCGAATGCTATACTCACTGCGGCACACTGTTGGTAAGTGATTGGTTGAGTTAGTTTGAGAAAATAACCACTTTCTCTATTTTAGCAAAAATGTCAATTCGAGTAGTTTATTTATCTACAATGTACACCACCGAACTTTGAATGTAACCGTTCTCAAGTATCACATCAATCTCGATTACAAATTTGGCATTTCAAAGGACGACATTGCCATCATCGAATTGACCGAAAACATCTCAAGTATAATTCCAGCCAAATTGTACTACACTGAGGTGGACTGTGTGACTGTGTGGATGTATGGCTTTGGGCGAACCGATTTGAACCAGACTGAAGCAACAGCCGAGTTGAAAGAATTGCCTGCAGAGGTGGCCAAGTGCACTTGGCACTCGTACAATCGCTTTCTCTATTGGCTTTCGCGTGATGATATGATTTTCACCTATGCCAAGAATGGATCCATGTGCACTGGCGATGCGGGCGGGCCAATGTTCAATCAAAATGGCAAACTTGTTGGTGTTCTCTCGGGTGGTGGAAACAATTGTTCAATAAATGAAGCAAACTATTCTGTGCGAATATCTAATCACAAATATTTCATCGAACGCGTTTTGCGTCAGAACAGTCCTTCGAGAAAGATTTACTACTATTTACTATTTTTCTTTATTTTATTTGCAATTCGTTGTGCATATTATTACATTATTGATCACTAAACACTCAATAATTTATCCAACATAATCGTGTTACTTTTAAATTCAAAATTATGTTCATTTATTAATAAATAAATCATTGTAAAATGTAGTTTATCTTTGCTTCTCAAGATTTTTAGAACACAAGTCGCGATATACCATTTAAGTGGTTCCACCAAAACCAACCAGTTTTGTACCGACAAATCGTTTATGCAACCAAATTAGACTTAAGGAGGCTATTTGAAAAACAGATAGAACATAAAACATTTAAGTCCAAAACAAAATTACAACAAACTGTAGAATTGAACAAACCAATTAACAAGTCTGATTCAAGTTGATTATATTATTAATAATATTTTATTATAATGTAACAGTAAATAGAAATAGCACTTGTAAGTGCATTATATTATAATGTTATGACATGGTGTTTTAAAATGTGTCTTGTTATAAAATACATAATAAAATTAAAGTGGGTGTGTTTGAATACATTCTGATAAATCTAATGTCTACAGAAATATATATAATGGAAAAATATAAATAATGTTTGTGTTTCTGTGTACGAATATGTAAATATATAAATAATTATAGTAATAATTATAAATGTTAAAAGTAAAATAAAATGTGAATGTGCAGGTGACTTAAGTTGGCTAATCTGGAACTAAATTGTGGTGATATGTTAGCTATAGCTAACTATGTAAACAAACATGTAATATTAAATGTAAATGTAAATGTTAAATATAGTCACCTGTGTATAAAAACGCACATGGAATAGTAATAGCACACCCGTCCTTTGAGATTGCTAATTGGCTTGCTCAACAGTAATAAAGACGGTCCCTGAGCCGCTGGTTCACCTTGACCTTTTTGTTGAGTCGTAGAATGATATTCGCTTCGGTGTCGTCCAAATTGGGGTTAAGGTCGACAATGTCGCGCTGAGCCTCAACGTGCAACTTGGCCCGGTAAGCGCACAGGTCAGCATAACGGGCCGCAGTGGGAATGGCCAACACTCCACGGGTACGGATCGAATTGAAGCAGGCCAAAAAGGTCATCCACTGCAGCTGATCGGCGGTCATGTTGAGGTCGTCTTGCAAGATGACGTACTTGGTGGGACGTGAAGTGCCCTAAGAAGAGTGCAAATAATAGATTAGAAATTGTGAATAGAATGCGAGAAGCGATTAGTAGTAGACTCACCAAAGGAGAGAAATGACTGTTCAAGTAGAACATTTTGTAGCTTGGGTCGACGATGGCTTTGTCGACCACAGTTCCACTGGGCACATTCCAGGTTGGTCTTCGTCCGCTGGCGTTCACCTGGGTCAGTGCAAACCGAGTATTGTGCCGTTTCTGGGTGACAATCAGAGTGATCTTGATTGTCCCTTTGATCTTTTCCTTGATGCCCAGCTGCATCAATGGAAGTTCAGTTTTGAGGATCTTCTCAAATTGCCCCTCGGACACGCCATCTCGGAAGACAATCAGATTCTCCGGGTAGGTTTTGTTTACCCGCCAGAATTCATTCAACAATTCAAAGATCATGTCGTCGATATGTTTGAGGATTTCGTCGCGATCTTTCTTTTGCACTCGAATTGAGGCGGAGTACTGTGAGAACATATTATCCAACGAGCCAACAGCAACCGAGACGGACGAGGAGATTCGATCAGTTTCGGAGGGATGATTCACGTCAATGCCAACCATCATCGTCTTTGACACGTTGAAGGGCAAGGCTTTCAGGATGCTTGGCTCAAGCACAGCATTCAGGCCACCGAACTTGCCGTTGGTCTTCAACAAGAAATTGTCAAAGTAGCCGCCAGGCGTTTGGATGAGCTTGTCCACGTTGAAACATTGGCACATGATGCCTAACTCTTGGTCACATTGATACTTGACCAGACTGTAAATGTGAGATGGAGCGACGATTGAATGGCCTAGAGATAAGAAGAAAATAACAACATTAAAAGATTGTTAAACATTCAAAAGGGATAACAAAAAAATACTTACGACCGGGAATGCCAACAAGGACGAAGTCTGCCTGGGTCTTCTCGCACAGGTTGAGGAAGGCGTTCGGAATAGAACTCACGTCGCGAATTTGCACATTACTGACCGGGTTCGGCTCAGAAAAGTTGAGCCCATAAAAGCGAGCCCGCTGCATCAATTGATCGACAAAGGCTTTCAAATCATCTTGGGAAATTTGCATGTCGAAGCAAAAGACAGCCCATCTTTTGGGTGGCTCCTTGATGGAGTAGAACTTGTCTCGACCAGTGGCACACAGCTGCCGAGGTGCTTTCAGCACTCTACCTTGGAAGGCGACAGGCTTAGGGTCCAAAGTAACGCCAAAATCGCGCTGTAAGTCGGTGTTCGTTGAGGCGACATTCTTTGCAATTGCGCCCACCTTGTTGAACATCACATTTGGAGTGTGAGTAGACTTCAACAGAAGCTCGCGTTGGATGGTGGGGTTAATCTTGATATTCGACAGGAACTGGTTTTCAGGGACAAAGCACAGTTCCATCGGAATGAAACGATTCTGCTTGCCGGTGGTCTTGACCAGTGGCAAATTCTTAAGCTCCATTTTGTATTCGGCCTTGAAGTACTCGGCAATGGTCACAGTGTCGCCATTTTTATTCTTAAAAGTCATTTGGCCTGGAGGCGTGCCGATGAGGCCATCAATCGTGTAAACGATTTTTCGCTTGGCGTGTTCGGTGTACATTTTCAAATGGCGGATAAACTTGTTAACGTCATTGATTTGTTGTTTTGAAGGAAATTTTTCTTGATTCTGATCCGGATCCTGATCCGTTCTGAGAGAAGAGAACGAATTAGTTTATTTGAAATAACGGCGTAAAAGATTAATAAACTAGACTTACTGAATGCCGAGCAATGATACAAGTTCGGTGAGACGGGTGATGTTCTTCGCGATGATGCACGAGGTCTTGAGATGTAGATTGAGTGCCAGGCCAAACTCGGTCTTACGCACCGCGCTGGTGAAACCTTGCACAAATTCAGTCGACAGAATTTTGGGTGAAGATTGGACGGTGGCAATGTCGAAAAATTTTCGTTGAAAACTTTGGTATTTCTCGCCGCAGATGGAGCGGAACATGATCTCGTAGGCCGAGATGACTCGCTCTGAAATGTTCTCGATTCTGCCCGAGTAGAAATCGCCCACCTCGCTCAGGGCCACCTGTTCCGCTTTCTTGAGCTTCACCATAAAGTCGGCGGGTCGATCATTGACAGTGAGGCTCACTATGGCGCCATATCTGCTCCTGTCAGGGTCAAAGTCAAGAGCCTTGGCGGTGTATAGGTTCTTGTAACCGTCATACACGTAAGGAACACCAGCGAATCTGTTTTCGGTATCGAAGAACCGCGTAATAATAGACGTGGAATGTTTCTTGACGAATCGTTCGAGGTTAGTGTCCGACTCTTCTGAGCCAGTGTACGAGGTGTGGGAAGAATCGGACGACGAGGAAAGGTCTAGAGGTTTTGATCCTTTTTCGCCACCATTTCCGTTGAGTTTCTTTTTGGACGTCGACGTCGTAATGATAGACGGTCACGTTGGCGGTGGTGTCGAACTTGAAGAAGTTCGCGATCAGTTCGATCGGGCGGCCCTCTTTGCCGTGTGGTAATGGATATTTGACTAACATGCTACTAGCATATCGAGCTGTTTCAGGCATTGTTTGGTCCTGGGAAAAGCCACCTGGGGAATAACCACCACGGCCACGTCCTCCGCGGTCACCGCCACCAGGACTGCCACCAGGGCTACCGTAACCGCCTCGGTTTCCACCACCACGAGGACTTGCATAACCGGCACGACCTCCACCGCCAAAGCCACCACGGTCGCCACCACCACCAGGGCTACCATAGCCGTAACTACCACGTCCTCCTAGAGTATAACAGAATAATACATCAATTTATAAATCTAAAAGTAAAAGGAGAAAAAAACAAATTAAATATTCACACTTACGGCGATCACCCATCTCGAAATAGATGAGGAGCAAAGGGACCGGGAATTAGTTGAAGTCGAAGCTGGACGAAAAAGAAGTCGAAAGACGAAGTAGAAAGTCGTCGTTAGAATTTCGATTTTCTGCTGAGTTTTTGAAAGTTGCTAGTACGACTTGTTAGCAGAACTCAAATCGTCGTAATGACCTGCAGGTCCAGTGTGGCGTCTTATATAGCGCATCTACAGCTTGGCCAGACAGACAGCCACATGGCAACGTGTCCCATCTCTGCTTTCTATGCCCAAACCATTTCTACGAGAATATCTTTTTGGAATGCATTCCACAATTTTGAATTGACATCCACCCCGCTTAAATCAATCCTGCAGATTTTAAATATGTAAGAATCCACAATTATAAGTCCCGAATTGATCTGATAATCCAGTAGAAATAATCGAGTACGTCATGTATGAACTGGAAATTGTGGTATGGAGAGTGATTTTGCACAACTCATTGTCTCAATTCTAGTGATGAAGATTGAAGTGAGCATGCGTGTTAGATTCGGAATTTTTTTTTATGAACCTTCGTAATAAATTGAAGCATTATACGATGTGTGTATGTGTCTCTGTCCCGTATATGTTCTTTCTTATTTACTATTTTCGAAGTTTATGATTATTACTTGAAGCATTAATTGAAGATTGCCATAATGAATATAATATCAGGTCATCGTATCGATAACTTTTATAATTTAATTTAATTTTTGTTATATTATTTTTAGTAATTTTGTGGCGAATTATAATACTTTATCGAAGTTATTCCAAACATGATGTTTTTGATTATCACTGATATTTTGTTTGGTTCTGGAATTCTGTCCATTCTGATGGCCCTTTTCTGTGTATTAGGACTTTGGATTTTCTGGTTTTTGGTGGCTTTTATCGTATATCTCTACGTGATCTTTTGCCACTACAGACACAAATCTCCAATAGGGATCGTTCAAGAGTTTCACTTTTATCGTTGACTTTAAACAGTTTCGAAGTGAAATGTTTCATGTAATAATTTAACTAGAGTAGTAAATGAATTTATTTTAAAATCAAAATGCGCATTATTATAATAGTAGTAGCATTAATGGAAATATTGTCAATGCGAATGAACAAAATAAATTAAAGGAAATGTAATCTTATAAAATATGTTGATAGTAATAATAAATCAAAGTTATAATCATTGATTATTAAGCAAACACAGTAATTAAAATCGTGTAGTTAAATGAAAATATATATAGAAAAGAAATTGGACAATTCAATCGTCGACTTCCATCTTGAGCTTTGACATAACAATTTCGGTAAACTCAACCACCTGAGTGGGATGCTTCCAGCCAAAGTGGTGCATCATCACTTGCATATCAGAAAAGCTAAACGAACAGATCGAGCAAATATAAGTGCACTTCTTCTCCGTTACACGCATCAAATTTGTATTCATACGATTGGGCGATAAAGGAATAGGCAAAGGTAGGGCTGGAGTCGAAGATAACGAAGCGGAAACATTAGAAAGTGGCTCGATAGGTTGTACACCAACTATAAAAAAGTAGTATAATACATTTTAGAATTGTTTCAAAGAATTTACTATTAGTATCATACCAACATTAGTAATAGGAGCAGCATCAGTAGCAGTCAAAGAAGCATTAGTAGCAATTTTAGCAATATAATTCTCCAGACGTAATTTCTTTCGGAGATTAGCTTCGCAATTAGTCTTGTGCATACTGCCATCCTGGACTTTTGAAGTAGAAGCCCCTACGTTGACCTCGATTTGATCCTTTGAGACAGATACAATTGAATCGGCTTGAGCAGTAGGCTCTGTTTTAAATATAAAACAGTAAGTTTATAATATTATTAATAAGATAACTCCAAATATCAAATTGTTAGTAAATCACTCACGAATTTTAATTTTGATGGTATGCTCACGGTTGTACAAATGATTTTTCTCGTGAGACTCAAACACGCGCTTACTGTGAAAAATCTTGCGACATTTCATACAACAAAAACCATGCGATAGCTTATTGCTAGTTTGATTTTGACGACTAAAACGAGGGCCACATTTGCTACAAAAGTATATACACCGGCCACGATGTAGAGATTTGAGGTAATTCACCTCGTCTTCATCGGCAGAAAATTCCAAACCACATTTGGTACATTTGCAGCATTTCTTTCGACGTGCACTGATTAAGAGTAATAAAAAGGAAAACATTAATTACATTTTTAAAAAAACTAAACAAAAGAATATAACTACTTACTCTGGAGGGGATTGGATGTAGAAAATCATGATGCAATTAGATTTGAAGGTAAATAAAGAACCAAAAGGAGAGAATATTCTTAAGCTGCGTCACTTTATCCAAAAGTATATTCGAAGATGTCTCGGTTCTCAAGTTGTCTATGTTCAGAGACAACTTCACAGAAGAGGACAACCAACAGCTCACAGCAGCAGCTACCAAAACCAAGTGCGTAGTGCAATTTGAGCCCACACAGAAGTCTATGTCAGATAACGAAACTCCTCCTTCTGAGTCTTTCATAAACGGAATGATACTTTTAATTCAAAATTCACTATTATCCTTAGTATTCCCATTATTTTTGGGCTACTTTAATGATATCTTTGTACAATAACGATAAACATTTTTTGTCACAAGTTTATTTGTGATTTTGAATTGTTTCACAATCAACGTATAGATAAGAAGGAGTACCTAATGTATACACACTAAAGGTCAATTCATAAATGACGGACCAAATGACTTGCAGAATTGCTCGCTACGATATCTTGGTAAAGTTGAGCAGTACTACAGCTACTTTTATTCTCTTTGTCAACGCGTTACCAACAAACAGAATTTGATCTATTTCTCCCTGCTTCATGTCAACCATCTGACATCGACAATGTCTAAACTGTCGATAATCTGTTTGTTCATACTCGCAATTAGCATTGTGGTGAGTAATTTGTCTGTGGAATCTAACAGAAACGATTCTGCTGAACACCGAATTCAGAAACGCGTTGTTGGTGGTTTTCCCACCGAAAAGTATCAGGACACTGTGTTTCGCTTAGATTGGAATTCAATTTCGTGTACGGGCACATTCATAGCACCCAATGCTATACTTACTGCGGCACAATGTTGGTAAGTGATTTTGAGCTATTGTTTGTTTGAATTATTTGATTTGAATTACTTTTATTATATTTTAGTGAAAATGCTGAATCGAGTAATCTGAAAATCTACAATCCGCATCACCAGTTTATTTATGTGACCGTTCCTTTGTATCACCTTCATCCATCATATAACAATTCTGGTGCTTCAAACTATGACATTGCGATCATCGAACTGGCCGAGAATATTACGGATATTAACGAGTACGCCAGTTGGATCGTCCCAGCCGAATTGGACTACAGTGGAGTGAAGTGTGGTGATACAGTGTGGATGTATGGCTATGGTCGAACCGATTATTTGATTCGAACCAAACAAACATATATTCAGACGGACCGAGTGAACGAACTATCTTCGGAGGTGGTCGAGTGCAGCTGGTATAATCGTATTACACCTGACGAAGATATGATTTTCACCTATGGCAAGAATGGAACCATGTGTTTTGGTGATGCGGGCGGACCAATGTTCAACCAAAATGGCGAAATTGTTGGTGTTCATTCTGGTGGTGGGGAAAATTGTTCAACAAGTGAACTGAATTATGCTGTTCGAATATCTTCTCACAAAGATTTCATTCAAGCCGTGTTGCAGCAAAACAGTACCTCGACTATTTTGGACCTCGAACCACTAATTTTCTCTATCTTATAATATATTTTATTTTTTCTATGTTATTCACCAAAAAATTCACTAATTTTTATTAACCAACTTTAATCATGTTATCTTTAAATTTCAAATCATGTTAATTAATATATTTAATCAACGTAAAATGTTTATCGTCTGCTTCTCTTAAGCCTTGTTTTATGTTTCTTTATTTTGTTCACACATTTTAGGTCACATTCTAAATGTAACTTGTAAATGTGACTAACTCTAACATTATTTTATATTTAAATAAATCAACATAACTTTTTATCCTCTTCGGTGAATTAAATATGCTTCTTGTGACCGTCCGAATCAAAGCCCCGATAATCGAGGCCCGATTACATACCTATATAAAGGTCTATTCATAAATGACGGACCAAATTACTTGCAAAACTACTCACTAGACACATTTAGTAAAGTTGAGCAGTCACATTTGTTTTTATTCTCTTGCTAATCGTTTACGCGTTACAAACAAACGCTATTTGATCTATTCCACACTGCTTCAGCCATCTTTGACATCGACAATGTCCAAACTGACCATAATCTGTTTGTTCATACTCGCAATTAGCAATGTGATAAAATCATGCCCAAATGCGTTAAAAATCTGCCCTACACAGAGGCCATATTTTATGCAGGTCCCTTATGGACATGTGAGGTACCAAATTAAAAGTTATGACCTCTAGAATCATTTTGCGAAATTTCCAGGATGATCCGAGGTCGCCATTTTTAGCATAGCAATGTGTTAGATGTGCATTATATGGCCCATCCACAAAGGACGTTACTATACTGAAATGTATTAAACTTCTTTAGCGTATATTTCCCGAAAATTAGCTCGGATCAGTCTGGAATTTTTACCAAATGATTCTAGAGGTCATAACCTTTAATTTGGTACCTCACTTGTCCATGTGGGACCTGCATAAAATATGGCCTTTGTGTAGTATCCTTTCCTTATTTGCTCTCGATGATATCGGATGATGATATGATTTACACCAATAGCGAGATTGGAAATATACGCAAGGGCGATTCGGGAGGACCAATGTTCAACCAGAATGGTGTCATTGTTGGAGTACATTCTAGTATGATTTGCCCCGAAAGTTGTACAACAAATCAATTGAATGCAGATGTGCGAGTATCTTCTCACAAACATTTCATCCAAACCGCTTTGCATCCAAACAGTTCCTCAAGCACTCTCAACCGCAATTCGCTGATTTTCTTTATTTTAATTATAATTGTATACATTCTATGCTGCTTACTAAAAATTTTAATGATATTTTTCAATCGAAACTTTAATCATAAAGTTCAATTTCAAATTATGTCAATTTAAAATTCAATTAAATCAATATTTAAAATGTTTATCTTCTTCATCTAGATATCTCATACGCCTTGTTTTATTTTGTTTCTTTAATTATTCTTAAAAATATATAATTTGAGTGAATTCATGTAGATTAACACATTAACACTAAAAACTAAAATTTTACATTCTATCTTGGAGCAATTGTCGTCAATTAAGAAAATAATAATTTAATAACATTAATTGGCCCACTAGAGATAGTAAAATTGGCAAATCATAAATTTATTTTTCAGAAAAACAAATTATTTCCAAAATCATTTAAAGCAACATAGCAAACACAACGAAAGTAACCAAAAGTACATTGACAATCCAATTGGTGAAGTAAAAATCTAAGAATTGGAAATTAAAATTAAATAATTTAAAATCCAAACTTATCATACCTGACTTTCCTTTCTGAGAAAATTCATCTGGCAAAGAAGATGGACTACAATTGTCTTTGAGTGCATTTCGATCATCAAAAGCATCTTCACTCTTGGTCGATTTGGTACAATTGGGCAGATTCACAAATGTTGTGTTAATTGGCTTGTAAATTTTCACATAATCGACGATCAAAACTGGACATTTCAAATTGATTGGTTTTGAGTTTGTTTCACTAATTTGCATTTGAATTTGAAAAGATTTGCATAAATCCTTCTCTACTTTGATTGACTTCTCGTATTGGTCGTCGATGAAGAATCGTAATTCATTTTCATCGTTAGATTCGAAACCAAATAAATGAAATTGTTGAATTTGATTCATTAAATATTTGTTCATTTGCTCATAACTTCCACCAAAATGACTTAGCCTTTCTTCAGCATCACTACAAGCAATATCAATTTGTCTTTGTTGATGACAAACAGCTCGAATGCACACTTTCAAACTCTTATCAACTGGAATCGCAGCTCGTACTTCGAATCGACCATTTGAAAATGACTTTTTACTCGTAAGTTTTGCACCAGTAAATTGTACCAAATTATCATTCGTTCTATTTCTTACATTCAGTGCCAAGTAACCATTTGACTGGACAACATTGCTCGCTTCGTTCTGTTGGTCATTTTCAATCGTCCATTCTTCATCCCAATACAAACTTTTGAATGTTTCCTCCCAGGCTGATTGATAAGTTGAGTTTGTTTGAGAGTTTGTGAAGAGACACGCTTTCTTGTATTGAGCATTTTCATCGTAAAATATTTGTGCTGAAACACAAACGAAAAATGAAAACACACAAATTAAATTGAGACTTAATGATTTCATAGTTGAGTGTTGTTTGGAGTTAACGAATTAAAAAGTTGCTTTATTTTCTCTGTTTGACATGGCTTTAAATCACATCGCAATATTGGTATTATTTCTAAATTGGGCGTTTCAATTCGTATTTGGCATAAAAGAGACAAACGTACAAAACACCACTTTTAGACCTAAAATCGACAGAAGCATTGTGTTGATAATGTACTTTGAGTTATGTATACAAACACAAACGAGTACATTTTGGATTACATTTGATAACTAAAACATATTTGCAAATGTGAGATTTTTAGAGGATTTACAAATTGTAATTTGTTGTTTTGTATTTATGTATGGATTACCGTGCATTTTAATCTGGAATTAAGAATTAGGTAAAATAATAATACGTCTATTGCCTCCCCTAATGCGCCGAGCCCCCAGACCCGAACGGGTTCGTAAAGTAGCCGAATGCAAGCGCCTCACTCGACAACCATTTTGACGTTAACACAATTGTGCCAACTTGCACACCGTCGCACTAGTGGCTGATTTTAGCGGTAATTTTAGACGTAATGAAACTGATCAATGTCGAAGAATTATGAATTGTTGTTGTTTCAATGTACTTTGTCAGGTTCAATCTGTATCTTTCATGTTAAATAAATTTCTTACTGTACAAAAGATTTGTTTATTTTTGATCAGAACCGAAACTCGTGACTCTTGTCTTACCATGGCTGCAGCCATTTTGTCGCTGACCTAATTTGCACACAATTCGAATTGGAATGAAAACTCTGAGTACTGTCGATGAGTTGTGAATTCATAAAGTTGCTGAATTAAAAGTTCGTCTTACCATTTGCTTTGTGAATATATAAACTTGTGGTTGAGATTGTGCATTTGAGATAATGTTATTTTGAAATTCAAAATTTGAATTACTTTGAATACTTTGCAAATTCAAATTGTGTTTATGTTTTCTATTAAATAAATTGAAATGATTTATTTGTTTTTTGTTATAAATTGATAATTCATATTTAGGTTCTGCATTGCAATACAAAAATCCAGACATTTAAGTTCACAGGTTGTTGTTAAATTGTCGTACCTTGAATCTGGAATTTATGAGTCCAATAAATTGTGAATTAAAAGACATTCATTACAGACTTTGTGAATTTGACTCATCAATGATTATCATTTACTTTATCTCTATATTATTTTGACATTCAGAATCAAAATAATAATTTGTTTCTTCGCTCGCTATTTGTAACTCAATTTGTGTTTATGTTTTCTACTATTATTTAATAAATAAATAGAAATCATTTTGATTTATTATTTGTTATCTTATAATATCGCAATCGTAGTTACGTTACATTGCGTCATCGATACGGCCCGTACCAAATAAAAGGAAAAGAGGGACATTACAATTTGATGGGTCCACTATAACATTATGATTATATGAACGGCCCACGCTCACCTCACATTCTGAGCAGTCGTTGACTGAGCTTCGAGTGTGACTCATACAGCTGTGTGAGGACGGTGTGTGCGCTCAACTCAAATTGAGTAGACAACAGCTCGAGTCATTTTTGTTGTTTCTCTCTCTCTCTCTGGTTCGCGAACCAAAACTACCCATTTACTGAGCCGAAGATATCTCTCTCAAATTGAACACCATCAATACGGAGACGACGACGAAATTCAAAATCTGAACGAGTAATCTACGATCTGTGCTGCCTTTCCACCGGACCCGAGACTTTTTCGAAAAGGTATTCGTATATATTTTCTAAATTACGGTTACTTTTGATCCTCCTGTTATGTATCCTCTACTTATTATTATCTAGTCATACTGCAGAAACTATTTTTATATTATTTACCGAAAATCCTTATTTATCACCATATCCTAATCTTTTCCTTTTATATTTATATTTTCTCAGAGTCGTCTGTTTTGTTCTTGCTCGCTCTGGTCCAAACCAAGCGACCCACTACCGAGTCCCTTGACGCCGAACATCTTCCTCAACACTATCAATACGAGGACGATCACGAAATTTGATTTGAACGAACGATACACAATTCTGTGCTGTGCTTCCACCGAACCCGAGACTATTTACCGAAAAGGTTCGTACATATTTTGTATTTTGGAATTATATTTTCTAAATTACGGTTAAGGTTTTGATCCTCCGGTTATACATCTTCTACTTATTATTATCTAGTCATACTCTGGAATCTATTTTTATATTTTATTTACATAAATCTAAAAATCCGTAATCGTAAAATCTAATCTTTATTATTTCTATTTTCTCAGATGGCAGTCTTCCTGAACCAAGAGAAGCTGAAACGCTGTCCGTTTGACCCTACTCACAAAATATCCGAAGGCCGATACAAGTTGCACATTGCCAACTGCGACTCGCCCAATCGACATCAATTTGTGCAGTGCAAGTACAATGCTGGTCACTGGCTACTGCCCGAGGAGCAGGAGGAGCACCTTCGATCCTGTGGCGATTTTCTCTTTGCCGTTCAGGAGGTGAAGGCCAAAATATACAATTCTGCTGCTGAAAGTTAGTTTTGATGTTTGGTTTGGGGCAAAACTAGAATTTATAATATTTTGTTTGTTTGTTTTCTATTAGATTCTATAAACCGAGGTTCTGGTTACGAGAGCCCAAAAGTTGGTAATGGTAGTGGTGGTTCGTCGAATGTCACTTCCCCGTACGGTGGTCCACGTGTCCTGTCTCCATTCTCGCCTTCTCGTCAGTCCCAACAAGAACCGAACTATCCGACCACTCCCAAGGGTTCCACTTCTACTGGGCCTTCGGTTTTCTTTACGCCACCTCGAAATAAACAATCACAAGCGGAACTATTTGACGAATTGCGAGAAAAGTCTAACGGGAAGAGCCCGTTCCATAACGGGCAAAGTCCTTTCCCGAACGGTCAAAGCCCATTTTCTAACGACCGTACTCCGAAGAACGATCGGAACTGTTCCCAGAATAACCAAAACGACAGAATCGCCAACAGTGTTGGTGCTGGTGGCCGTAATTCTATTTCATGCCCAATCGATAACAAGTACGAACGAACCTATCTCAACGAAGCCAGCACTACTTCTTCCCAAGGAACACCATCTCCTTCTGGTCAGCCTTCATCTTCATTCGAAGGCGGCATGCGTTACTGTGGACAGAATGTCACAGCCAAATTCCTCAACAGAGTTGACCCCGAATTTAATCTTTTGAAACCGGTGGACTGGACTCGACTTGAGCGCCGTGAAACCTTCCAGCCGCTGACCAGATTTCAGATTCAAACATTGAAAAAGTGGCAACGTCACAAATATCATCAACTGCTGATGGACTGGCAGAAGTGGAAAAACTCCTGGCAGAAATGAGGATGGTGGTGTGACGCCTCGATCGATTCAAATCCACCGCGCCCTTTCCCTGCTTTAGGTAAACCTTTGACATTTTTCTCTTCTTTTATTATACAATATTTTTGTTTTTCTTTCTGCTAGGTTCCATCACTGTACCTCAACTACCATCATGTCTACCCCCAATCCACCATACCTTTATCTACTTTTATATATATTTTCTTACATATTCCCTTCTTCCATATCTATGACTAGCCCATTCCATCCTATGGAATATTATTATTATATTACATTATACAGAACATTATTACGCGAATCGAATCATGCACACCGAACCTATCGAATATCTATGCGAATCATGGCACCAATCTTCTCACTTCAAGCCTCAATTGCTTCAAGAATCTTTGTCAACAACAAACATATTAGATTTATCAACTATCACTTGTTTTGTATTTTTAATTTACATTTAGGTTCTGCAGATTTATATCTAGACATTTAGGTTGCGATCACTGGTTGGATGTAATTGTCGTACTTTTAATCTGGAATTTATGTTCATGAGTAACTCTTACACAAATATAATAAATGTTACACAAATGTTCAAATTATCCTGTTTTATAATTCAGTCCTTTAAACACTCAACAGGTGTCGTAATTTGTGTGCACTGGCACTGCACATTGAGCGTGTGGCGACTCGACTGCCGAGTGTGTTGTCATTTGGTGCGTGTTTGTGCTCGTTGCCTCATCGTTCGCATTGCGTTTCTGATTGCTGTCCTCGCTACGATTTTCTCTTCGTCAATTCTCCGATCGAATCTGCCTGTTCCAGCATGGCTCCCTGCCTATCCAAATTCCCCTCACTATGTCTCGAAACTATCTTCAAGCATGTGCCAGTGGAGAATCTTCTCCGTACCGTGGGACTGGTGTGCACCAATTGGTACAAGTCACGTCTAACCGAGCTGATGAGACGTAGACGACTGGTGATTGTTGAAGATGAAGAACAACTCGATACATTTAACTGCGATTTTCTTTACGGGACTTATGAAACTGATTTGATTCGACACGTCCGTCGTGAGGACGGCTCGCCCTGGCTTGCACTCGAATCACTTGATCATATCAAGTTTGATGCACTTATTATACCTGATTGCATGTTTGACATTTCCACTTCGTCACTCATGTTCATGTCAAACATTACTGATTTTTCTTTTGTGTCCGATGATGCCTTAAATTCGACTATCACTCAAGTAATTCGCCTTGTTGGACATTTCTCAGAACACTTGGTCTTCTTGAAACTCTCTTTCAGATTTAAACATGAAAATAATGACGGAAATAAACTTGGCCACAATATGACCAATCTATTTGTCTGCTTCAACCGACTGCTATCTCTTCGACATTTCAGATTTGATCTTTTTCAAGAAGATTCAGAACTATTTAAGAATGTCCGCCTCGATATGTCCTTTCTGTCCCGTTTGACTACTGTTTCCATCTTTTTTTATGAAATTAGTGGTTCGATATTGTCTTCACTGGGTGAACATGCTCTCAATGTTGGTTCGATCGATTTGCACGATTTGATGGAATTGAAAGAATTGCTTAAAGTTGACCGTAAACTAGACACCAAATTCGCTGTGTTGTCTGTGTTTGGGCCTTACCCTGACGACTTTGATGACATGAAAATGTTTTGCACTCGATTTAAATCGTTGACCAAATTGGAGCTATACGATTCTTTTATGCCCATGGCCACGTTGGCCCAATGTTTGTCACAGCTTTCGCAATTGGTCCATATTATTCTATTTTACCCTCAATTAGTTGTAGTAGATGAAGTAGATGATGATGAGGGGGAGGAAGAGGAACAACTTGAACCAGCCCAACAGGAATTTTCTCAAGTCCCTTCAGTTCGTATTGTCACTTTGCTTTTCAAAACATATTCTCACCTCGACACTGAGCAGTTTTTCATTGACGAGATATTCCCCAATCTGCAAGTACTTCGTTTGAAGCAGTACTTTACTGAATGCACAGACTGTAAGATTCGTTATGGTACCAGATCTCAACCCGAATTGCATCCTCGAATAGCCGAATGCACTCGTCTTTCACGACAACCTTTTCGACATTGTGCTCACTTGCACACCGTTAAAATATCTTATTATTATAAGTATGATTATATGGAAACTCTGACTGACATCAAACAGCTGTGAGTTGTGAGTTGTTGTCTCAATGCTTTACAATTCAATTTGTACTTTATTATCAAACTTTTTAATAAATCGTCACTCATTCGAGTTTGTTCACTTGCAGGCTCGGATAAGATGGCGGTGACATCTTAACTTTGTTATTAATGTTGACCATTGATAATACTTTTCATAATTGTCACGACATTGTACAGATTCGCAATCTGCACAATTGAACCAGAAGGAAATGACTTTGCGCAGAAATGTAAGTCAATCCTATAAATGAGATTGTGATTAATATCGATGAGCGGCGAATTCCTGGAATTCTATGTTTTGTCAATCTGTACCTTTTCTATTAAATAAATTGTCATTCACGTGAAACACATTTGCTTTCTTTGAGCTGAGTTTGTGGCAATTTTGATGGAAATTTATTAATTGAAAAATTTAATGCTCTTTCATTTTGGCATGCTTTTGAAACTTGCGGTTCAACACCAAGTACCAGATGCCCTCACCAGGTGTCACTACTTACTTACTTACTATACGCATGCTGATGTGAGTGAGTGTGGCTGTGGTTGTTTGTGTTCAGTCAGACTGGCCTGTTCGTGTGTGTTGCATTTCTGTTTGTCAATCTCGTTTCCCCTTTCGTCTTGTCTTTTTTAAACGGAAATTTTCACCAACCGAATCTGCCATTTCCAGCATGGCTCCGTGTCTATCAAAATTCCCCTCACTATGTCTCGAAGCCATCTTCAAGCATGTGCCAGTGGAGGATCTGTTGCGTACTGTGGGACTGGTGTGCACCAATTGGTACAAGTCACGTCAAACCGAGCTGATGAGACGTAGACGACTGGTGATTGTTGAAGATGAACAACAACTCGATACATTTAACTGCGATCTTATTTTCGGGTCTTATGAAACTGATTTGATTCGACATGTTCGTCGTGATGACGGCTCGCCCTGGCTTGCACTCGAATCACGTGATCATATCAAGTTTGATGCACTTATTATACCGAATTGCATGTTGGACATTTCCACTTCTTCACTGACGTTCATGTCAAACATTACTGATTTTTCTTTTGTGTCCGGTGATGCCTCAAAGTCTACTATCATTCAAGTAATTCGTCTTCTCAGACATTTCTCAGAACACCTAGTTTTCTTGAAACTCTCTTTCAAATTTAACGAATCTAAATATAAAAAGAAGCACGAAAAGGAACTTGTCCACAATATGACCGCTCTATTTGCCTGCTTTAACCGAATGTTATCTCTTCGACATTTCAGATTTGATCTATATCAACAACATTCAGGACCCTTTAACAATATCCGTCTCGATATGTCGTTTCTGTCCCGTTTGACTACTGTTTCCATCTTTTTTGATGACATTGATGGTTCGATATTGTCTTCACTGGGTGAACATGCTCTCAATGTTGGTTCGATCGATTTGCACCAGTCGATGGAATTGGAAGAATTGCTTAAAGCTGACCGTAAACTGGACACCAAATTCAATGTGTTGTCTATGATTTGCCCTGACACTGAAGACTTCGATGACATGAAAATGTTTTGCACTCGATTTAACTCGCTGACCAAGTTGAATATATGCTCTTTTTGTATGCCCATGGTCACGTTGGCCCAATGCTTGGCACAACTTTCTCAATTGGTCCATGTTACTCTATTATACCCTGAATTAGTTGTAGACGAAGAAGATGATGAGGAGGAGGAGGACGAACACCGTGAACGAGCCCAACCAGAATTTTCTCAAGTCCCTTCAGTTCGTATGCTCACTTTGCTTTTCGACACCCAATCTCACCTCGACACTGAGCAGTTTTTCATTGCCGAGATATTCCCCAATCTGCAAGCACTTCGTTTGAAGCAGTACTTTATTGAATGCACAGACTGTAAGATTCCTTTTGTTACCAGATCTCAACCCGAATTGCATCCTCGAATAGCCGAATGCACTCGTCTTTCACGACAACCATTTCGACGTTGTACCCACTTGCACACCGTTGAACTATCTTATTATTATAAGGATGATTATATGGAAACTCTGACTGACATCAACCAGCTGTGAGTTGTTGTCTCAATGCTTTATAATTCAATTTGTACTTTATTATCAAACTTTTAAATAAATCGTCACTCATTGTGTACGCAAACCAATTTGTCGTGTTAATATCAAATTAATTTATGTGTCGAGCTTGTTCACTTGCAGACTCGGATAAGATGGCGGTGACATCTTAACTTTGTTATTAATGTTGGCCATTGATTGAGTACTTTTCACAATTGTCACGACATTGTACAGATTCACAACCTGCACAATTGATAACAATGAAACTGTGATTAATATCGATGAGCGGCGAAATCCTCTTTCTATGTTTTGTCAATCTGTACCTTTTCTATTAAATAAATTGTCTTTCACGTTAAACGCATTTGCTTTCTTTGATCTGAGTTTGTGGCAATTTTGATGGAAATTTATTAATTGAAATATTTAATGCTCTTTCATTTTTGCATGCTTTTGAAACTTGCGGTTCAACACCAAGTACCAGATGCCCTCACCAGGTGTCACTAGTTACTTACTTACTATACGCATGCTGATGTGAGTGAGTGTGGCTGTGGTTGTTTGTGTTCAGTCAGACTGGCCTGTTCGTGTGTGTTGCGTTTCTGTTCGTCACTCTCGTTTCCCCTTTCGTCTTGTCTTTTTAACGGAAATTTTCACCAACCGAATCTGCCTTTTCCAGCATGGCTCCCTGTCTATCCAAATTCCCCTCACTATGTCTCGAAGCCATCTTCAAGCATGTGCCAGTGGAGGATCTGTTGCGTACGGTGGGACTGGTCTGCACCAATTGGTACAAGTCACGTCTAACCGAACTGATGAGACGTAGACGATTGGTGATCGTTGAAGATGAACAACAACTCGAAACATTTAACTGCGATCTTATTTTCGGGTCTTATGAAACTGATTTAATTCAGCATGTTCGTCGTGATGGCGGCGCGCCCTGGCTTACTCTCGAATCACGTGATCATATTAAGTTTGATGCACTTATTATACCTGATTGCATGTTGAACATTTCCACTTCTTCACTGACGTTCATGTCAAACATTACTGATTTTTCTTTTGTATCCGGTGATGCCTCAAAGTTTACTATCATTCAAGTAATTCGTCTTCTCAGACATTTCTCAGAACACCTGGTTTTCTTGAAACTCTCTTTCAAATTTAACGAATCTAAATATAAAAAGAAGCACGAAAAGGAACTTGTCCACAATATGACCGCTCTATTTGCCTGCTTTAACCGACTGCTATCTCTTCGACATTTCAGATTTGATCTATATCAAGAATGTTTAGAACTATTTAATAATGCCCGCCTCGATATGTCCTTTCTGTCCCGTTTGACTACTGTTTCCATCTTTTTTGATGAAATTGATGGTTCGATATTGTCTTCACTGGGTGAACATGCTCTCAATGTTGGCTCGATCGATTTGCACCAATCGATGGAATTGGAAGAATTGCTTAAAGTTGACCGTAAACTGGACACCAAATTCAATGTGTTGTCTATGATTGGCCTTGACACTGAAGACTTCGATGACATGAAAATGTTTAGCACTCGATTTAACTCGCTGACCAAGTTGAATATATGCTCTTTTTGTATGCCCATGGTCACGTTGGCCCAATGCTTGGCACAACTTTCTCAATTGGTCCATGTTACTCTATCATACCCTGAATTAGTTGTAGACGAAGAAGATGATGATGAGGAGGAGGACGAAAACCGTGAACGAGCCCAACCAGAATTTTCTCAAGTCCCTTCAGTTCGTATGCTCACATTTTCACTTTTCGACACCCAATCTCACCTCTACACTGAGCAGTTTTTCATTGCCGAGATATTCCCCAATCTGCAAGCACTTCGTTTTCAACAGCAATTTACTAGATGCACAGACTGTGAGATCATAATTCCTTTTGGCACCGAAACCTTTCCACCCGAATTGAATCGTCAAGTAGTCGAATGTAAGCGACTTGGCAGACAACCATTTCGGCGTTGTGCCCACTTGCACACCGTTGAACTTTCTTATTATTATCATGAGCTTGATGTTTGTAAGGAAACGCTGACAGACATCAACGAGCTGTGAGTTGTTGTCTCTACAATGCTTTACAATTCAATTTGTATCTTTTATTAAATAAACTGTCACTCATTGTGTACTTTTAATATCTAATAAAATGACTTTTCTATGCAACCGATAAGAGATACACTCAAAATGTCATTTTGGGACTATTTATTTTGTGTCTTTACCTACCATTGTTTCTGCATTATGGGATTATAGAGGTTTGTTTCGCATATTTCGTTTCGGTCTCCAACCAGAACGCAATTTTTTTTCACTATTTCGTCATTTCCCCAACCGAAATGATGAGACGTAGACGACTGGTGATCGTTCAACGAGAAAAACAACTCGAAAATCTCAATTATAATCGCTTGTACTGTTCTTATGGAACCGAGTTGATTCAACATGTCTCAACTCTCCCAGCTGATCCATTTGAATTTAGATCTTTATGTAATCCCACGAGTTGAACAAGTTCGTCCTAATGAGGAAGGAGAACAGCCACAACGGGAAATATCGCAATCATCTTCATTCTTGGTCACTCTGGTGAAATTGAGAAAATTCGCAAATGTTTCATTGGAATTAATTTGTTTGTAAACTTTCACATGATTCACAATCAAAAATTGACATACAAAAATAAATGTGAGCTTGATAAATGTTTACAATTAATTAATAAAAATGCTTTATTATCACATTAGTACAGTTAGAATAAATTTCCCTCAAAGGTCTTTTGCAGCATCGTGTCTCGAATCGTCCGAGCAGTCCTGTGATTCACTACACTCACTCAGCTCCATTCTCTTGTCGTTGTCACTTTGGTCTTCTTGTCTTTCAGTATTTCGATCGTTTCCTTGCTCTCCAACCTTTTTGTCGTCTTCTTCGTGATCGACAAGTGTTGACATTTCAGTAGTGTCTGACATGGTCGAGGTCGCACTTGCTACTGCATTCTCGAGTATGGCCTTTCCTTTGGCACGTTTCTTCTTGTTCTTCTTCTTCATGAATTGCTTCACCAAAAAGAACGCCAAGCCAATTGCCACAATGACCAGAACTATGAAAAGAGCTTCAGTGAGCCAATGTTGCATGGTATTTCCTGGCTTGCTTTCAGTCTTTGGGACTGCCACGATGCCACCTTCAGGACAGGTCAGAAACTGAGACCAATTCAAGGCTTTCACTGGTGGAGTGTTTGGTTTGTGCTGGAGGTTACGGAAAATGTACAATTTCGTGTGAGCATTGTTGTAGCCCATCAACACGTCTGTCTTGTCGTCATAGTAACCACCGTCGATCGATTGTGGTCCGTTGATGCACAGACTCGTGGTGCTGTTTTCGATGCTGCAAACAAAAGTTAAGTGACCATGCAGCCAATCAAAATGTTAACTTACTTGAGAGTTGGGAGACTGTTCAAGAAAGAGTGAGAGTCAAGGCGAACCCTCGCTGCACTCCATAATATTGCTATAATGCCTTTGCCTATCTCGGATAGAAGCTTTTGGAGCGTAAATTTGGGTGCTCTCTCGAGTTGACCATCCTTAAGTTTGATCCGAGTGAGACAACCATTGCCACCCACCAGCACATGCAGCACTGAGGGAGTGATACTGGAGAGTACGGATATTCCAGTGAAATCGTGCTCAATTCTGCCCATCTTGAAATCATCCGAAACGGTGCCATTCACATCGATCTTACTGAACAGTAGGTAAGTTCTACGCAACACCAAGAACACAGTGAAATAGTCCACTCGGTCGATAGTGATGGTGTTTATGTTGTAATTCCAGTAATAACCGTATTTATTACCTTGTTCAACCATATCTTTGAATGCATATTCAAGTTCCTCCCTCGATGCAACCATTTGCTCAACTTGGCTCGACGACTTGAGATTCAACTTGCATTCGAATTTGGCGTCACTCGAACTGGGGCGCGAAATGGTGAGACTGTTGAGGTGAGCCTTGGCATAGTTCATTGTGTCCACCAGCAGGATGAAGGACTGCTGGCTTGGGGCGACACCAATCGAACTCACTTTTACCGTGTCTGAGGACAGCTGCTTACAGACATTCTGGTGAGGGCGGAAAGTTTGATTAGACTTTTCCACTCATAAACATCATCACTTACCGTAAAGTTCTCAGAAGCATAGACCAAGGTAATAAGAAGTGATAAGATGAACCAAAATGTAGTGGACATTGTCAAGAAGGAGCAAAGGACACGTCAAGAAAGAAAATTAATATGAGCAAATATGTCATTGGCAAGAAATGTTAAATACAGTTAAGGAAATTTCGAATTATGACATTCGAAGTAGAAAATCATCTAACTCACAATTGGTTCATTCAATTGGAACAAATTTTGGGTTTCGTGATAGTTGAATAGACTTATAATTAGTTTTTACAGTTTTTCGTCAATCGTTGCAACTCTGAAATGTCGCTTACTAGCAAATAAGCTGAACCACCACGCTAACAAAAATATACAAAATCAAGATCGACGTTGACTAATATTCAATCAATTGCATAAAATGAATATAATCAATGTTTGGAACATGGAATTCATATTCAATGACTTCCAAAACTTTGACTCAATGGTTGAATACAAATAAATTGGCAAAATGGCAAATGTATTTTTAAGAATGAATGTTACTATGTCCATTTGGTATTTTTTTTGGAAGTCTTGTTCTATGTAATTTTATGAAATAATTTGCACTTTAAATATTCAAGACAGGATATGGTGGTTGCGTACATTGAAAATGTATGTGTGCTTTAGACAGGATATTCTTGATAATGACATCAATGAAAATGTAATACTGCACGCCAGTTCAGGTAACGTCAGTTATGAAATACCACATGGTACACACGCACACTAAGTGACTAACTAAAGTGAGTGGTTTGTTTGTGTCCAGTCAGACTGGCCTTGTGTTCGTGTGTGTTGCGTTTCTGTCTTTCATCTTCGCATATTTTCCTTTTCGCCTTGCCATTTCCCCAACCGAATCTACCCGTCCTCATGATGGCTCCCTGTTTATCAAAATTCCCCTCTGTATGTCTTGAAGCCATCTTCAAGCACGTGCCGCTTGGAGATCTTCTTTGTTCTGTGGAACTAGTTTGCTTAAGTTGGAACAAATCCCGTATCACTGAATTGATGAGACGAAAACGACTGGTGATCGTTGGAGATGAAGAACAACTCGAAAAGTTTAATCAAAATTTTATAAACTGCTCTTATGAAACTGATTTGATTCGACACGTTCGTCGTGATGACGGATTGCCTTGGATTACTCTTGAATCACTCGAAAAGATCAAGTTTAATACCCTTGCAGTACCCGATTGCATTCTTGACATTCCACATACTTGCTCACTGTTGTCCAACATCACTCATTTGACTTTGATTTTCAATGAACCTGATCTTTCCAACTCTGCTCTCATTCATATGATTCGATTTATTGAACATTACTCACAACATTTGGTCGATTTGAGACTCCATATTGGCTGGTTACCCTTCAATGACATCGATATTGACACCTATAATGATATCGATATTGACACCCTGCTTGAATTTACCAACAATCTGTTTGCATGCCTCAATGTTCTTGAATCGCTTCGTCATCTCAGATTGAATTTAGACCTAAATATAGATTCGGGCTTGCGTGTTCGTCCTCAACTGTCCTTTCTCTCTCGTCTAACTTCTTTTGCCATCGATGTTCGTGGCATTGAAGATGAAGATAGTTGGATTTTGTCTTCATTGCGTGAATATGGACGCAATATCGAGGCCATTGAATTACACAATATGTTGCAATTGCAAGACTTACTTCAAGTCGATCATCAACTAGTGTCCAAGTTCACTGTTTTGTCTCTCTTTGAACGTTTGCCTGAAATTGGCGACTACGACGACTTGAAACTCTTTTGCACCCGATTCATCTCGTTGACCACATTGAAGCTAAACTATCCTTCAATGCCGATGACCATGTTGGCCCGGTGTTTGTCACAACTCCCACAATTGGTTCATCTAGATTTTCGTTTTGATTTCTTACTTATCCCCCAACTTGAAGCAGCTCAACCCGAAGGAGAACAAGCCCAACCAGCAATTGTTCAAATTGTCACAGTTCGTCTACTCTGCCTGGATTTCAGCACTAAATCTCATCACGAATCTCAAAGGCTTTTAATTCCGGAGATTTTCCCAAATCTGCAAGCAGTTCGTTTAAAGCACCTCTTGGACGGATGCACAGACTGTAAGATTGTCATATCTCGGGTTCCTCGTCCATACCATGCCACAGACTACAGACTCGAACAAGATCGTCTAATAGCCGAATGTGAGCGTCTCACCCGAGAGCCATTTCGACGTTGTCCCAAATTGCACACCGTCGCACTTGTTGACTCGGAAGACAAAGAAACACTGATTAACATCAACGAACTGTGAATTGTTGCCTCAATACTTTACTGTGAAATCCTGTACCCTTTTCTATTAAATACTTTACTTTTCATAATATTAATCACAAATGAAATACTTATTTTATTCTCTATTTGGTAGTTTGCGTTAATAGTATTAAATTCTTTTGTAATGCTAGAATGAACACTCATTCCTTATTCATTTATGCTCACAAATGTAAATTACCTATTTCCTACAATACATATTTTGATTCAAATTGAATGTTCAATGATTTTGTATTTGTATTTTGTTCTGTTCTGATTGCAGACATTAAATTGATTGTAACGTGAGTCTTCTATAGTTGGTTGGCCAAACATAAGACAGTTTTGACTGAGTGAATGACTAAAGTTTGCGTTTGATTGCATTTGAAATTAGTGTTTACATTTGAAGTACTGAAAACACTCATCAGGTGTCGCCCGTTGCGTAATGAATTGTATTATTCACATGCTGCCTGTGAGTAGGTGAGTTGTGTGGTGGTGTTTGTGTGAATTTCTCAGTCAGTCATACTGGCCGAGCTGTTCGGGCGCTGCGTTTCTGCTAGCAGTCCGGGCACACAATTTCTTTTGTTTTGCCATTTCCTCACCGAACCTACACTCACCATGGCTCCGTGTCTGTCCAAGTTGCCCTCAGTCTGTCTAGAAGTCATCTTCAAGCACGTGCCGCTGTCTGATTTACTTTATTCCATCGGACTGGTGTGCAAAAGTTGGTATAATTCACGTCGAACCGAACTAATGAGACGAAGACGACTCGTGATCGTTCAACGAGAGAAACAACTCGAAACCCTCAATTATGATCGCTTTTACTGTTCATACGGAACCGATTTGATTCAACATGTTCGTCGTGATGATGGCTCGCCCTGGCTTACCCTCGAATCTTTTGATCAGATCAAATTCAATGCACTCGTAGCACCCGATGGCAAGCTGACCAATCCATTTGTCTCTTCTCTGATGAATTTATCAAACATTACTCATATGACTTTAATGCTCGATTATATCAAAAACTCTACTCTCCCTCAAGTGATTCGCCTTGTTGACCATTTTTCAGGACATTTAATCGAGTTGAAGCTCCAAATTTGTAGCTTTCTTGATAATGACACCGATGATAATGGTGATGAAGACTTTGATGCTGCCTTAAATGAAGAGAAACTTGCAACTGCCCACAATGTGAACGATCTGTTCGTCTGCCTCGATCGTCTTCGCTCCCTTCGACATCTCAAATTGGATTTAGACTTTCCACACTTGAACATTCGTCCTCCACTAACGTTTTTGTCTCGTCTAACTACACTTGGCATCGGTGTTGAGGGCATTCAAGAAGATCCTTTTGAACTGATGATGATGGGAATATTTGAACAAGACGATTGGATTATTTCCTCCCTGAATGAATTTGCAGCAAATGTCGTTTCAATTGATGTGTACGATATGCTTTCGTTTGGTTCTGAATTGTCTCAAATTACCGAACAACTCTACACTAAATTTAATATTTTGTCTCTAAATATGGCATCTGTAAACTACGAAGACATGGCACTCTTTTGTACTCGTTTCACTTCTCTAACCAAATTGCGTCTTCGGGGTCTATCATTTCCGATGACAAAGGTGGCCAAATGTTTGTCCCAGCTCTCTCAATTGGTCCATCTTGATTTGTGTCTTTATCCTGTCCCTAAAGTTGAACAAGTTGACCAAGACGAGGAAGGAGGAGAACAGCAACCACCAGAAATTTTTCAAGTCCGTTCGGTTCGACTGCTCACAGTGAACTTCTCTGTCCGATCTCATCACGACACTGAGCGCCTTTTCATCGCTGAAATTTTTCCCAATCTCCAAGTAATTCGTTTGCGTTATTACATTCTTGAGTGTCCGGACTGTGCGATCACTACTCCACAGCAAAGCATAATTCACAACATTGAAAACTCCGAACCTGAACTAGCCGGTCGATTGACCGAATGTACCCGTCTTTTGAGGCAACCATTACAACGTTGCGCTAACTTGCGCATAATTTCACTTGTTTCTCTGGGCAAAGAAACTCTCGTTACGGTTGACCGGCAGTGAATCGATGCTTAATGTTTGTATATTTTATTATCGGAATGTCCTGATTGTGTGGTTACAAGTGCCCCAAGAATCTCACGATTATCCAAGAGTATCAAGCAACCGAGTCTCAAGTTGAGGAAAAAAATCCATCTCAAATCTTTCTTTTCAACGAATCTTTGATACAAGTAACCCAACAATCTCAGCAACCAAAGGACGTGCATTGGTTTTCAAGACGACTCTTTGACCTATATCTCACATGCAAATACTACCCAAAAAATTCTTTAATTAACAGTTTAATTTACGAAACCTACTTCTATTAGCCGAATGCAAGCGTACAACAAGACAACCATTTTGACGAGCTTTCACAATACTAAATTTACTCTTTTACTCGAAACTCCTGGAACTCTTATTACCCTCGATGATCTATAATTTTGTCTCAATACATTTACATTTTAATCTGTATTTTTATTATATAAAATAAACTCTTTTATTAACTGCTTATTACATTTGTGAATGTCATTTTGTTTGTCAATTCATTCACAACAGATTCGAATGCTTCATCTCAAATTGCCTTGAAGTGCAACTATTATGCATGCTATTGAAATGTCTTTTTGAATAGACTAAATAATCGATTTTGACTGTTACAAAGTTATAAAATCCACATTTTTGTATTTGTGCATTTTGTCGAATTCAAGATATTGCTAAAATGTCTATCAACAATCTTCTGGACGATAGTCTGGTCTGCATTTTCAAGCGTGTACCATTAGCAAATGTACTTTTGCATGTTTCGCTTGTTTGTCTTCGTTGAAAGTCACTTCGTTATGTCATAAAAGAAAAGGCTGTTGTTTTTAATCAGAAAACCTAAATGGACGGGAAGATTTGTGCAAATTTGGATTAACTCCACAAGTCATTTAAGAATGAAAATAATTCAACTATTCGTTCAATGCCTTTATTTTTCAATAATTTAAATGAAGTAAAAAATTAAATCGACATTTTATTTAATAAATATTAAATTAGACAATGGGATTCAAATATTCAATTTTAATTCAAATACTAATAATACTAATAAATCATATTGATGATATAAGAATGTAAATGGATTTTAAAATAA
Organism: Rhizoglyphus robini; assembly: GCA_023373905.1. NCBI lineage: Eukaryota > Metazoa > Arthropoda > Arachnida > Sarcoptiformes > Acaridae > Rhizoglyphus > Rhizoglyphus robini. The sequence goes on from JAKIJQ010000020.1 coordinate 1,536,631, forward strand.
TTGCAATGCATTTCAGGCTGGAAAATCATTCACATCGTGATATAACTTGATGAGGGCCTCGAGGCCTCCTGGAGGTTTTCCATTTTCTCTTTCAATTGAGCTAGTGCACAATTTATGAAGATTGACAAAAGATAGTGGGCTTAAACTGAGGTACTTTGAAACATTGACCAGATAACGCTATTTGTGAAAAGCACATGCCCATATAGACAAACTGTGAGGCGAGTGAGTGGCTGTGATTTGTTTGTGTTCAGTCAGACTGGACTGTTGCGTTTCTGTTGGTCATCCTTTCACCACGATTCTATTTCTATTTTATCATTTCCCCAACCGAATTCACCCGTCACAGCATGGCTCCCTGTCTGTCCAAATTCCCCTCTGTCTGTCCCGAAGCTATTTTCAAGCACGTGCCACTGTCCGATCTACTCCGTTCCATCGGCCTAGTGTGCACTACTTGGTACAAGCCACGGAGAACCGAACTTATGCGACGAAGACGACTCGTGATCATTGGATACGAAGAACAACTCGAAACGCTCAACAGTGATTTCATTTACTGTTCTCATGGAATCAATTTTATTGAACATGTTCGCCGTGATGATGGATCACCTTGGCTTTCACTGGAATCACTCGAAAAGGTCAAGTTCGACACAATTGTAGTACCTCGTTGTATGTTGACAATTTCATTTGTCTCGTCACTTCTGGTTTTGTCTCGCATTACTCACTTTGATTTGATGTTTGATGCTGTCTCAAGCTCTGCTCTCGCTCAAGTAATGCGCCTTATTAATCATTTTTCCGAACATTTAGTCGATCTGAAGCTGAGCATTATTCGCCTTTCCGACAATGACTCCGACGATAGTGAAGATGATGACTTCGGTGGGGATGGAATCAGCGTCGAAAAGTCGCTCAATGTGGCCAATTTGTTTGCCTCCCTCGACAGTTTCCCATCTCTACGACATCTTAAATTAGTTCTTGATTTTTCAAACATTCAAATTCGCCCCCAAATGTCGTTTCTGTCTCGTTTGACAACTTTTGTCATTCATGCCCGTGGCTATGATGATGCACCTGATGCACCTGATTGGATTTTATCTTCATTGCTTCAATATGGACAAAACATTGATTTGATCGAACTGTACCATATGGCGAAATGGCATAATTATCTTCAAGTTGGTCTTCAACTAGGCACGAAATTCAATGCTTTGCATCTGGATTTAAACGATGTTGTGTTTGAAGACTTCAACAACATGAGACTGTTGTGCACTAATTTCAGCTCCTTGACCATATTGACCCTTTATAATTGTACAATGCCAATTACTAAGGTTTCGCGCTGTTTGACACATGTCGCCCAATTGGTACAACTTGATCTGCGTCTTGTAGAGCTCGAAGTTGAAGAGCCTGACGAAGAGGGAGAACAACTGCAAATTGCTCAAGTCACTTCAGTCCGTCTACTTTACTTCTCTTTCGCCACCACATCTCACCACGACTCGCAAATGCTTTTCATACCTGAGATTTTTCCTAATCTCCAGGTACTTCGTCTGAGACATTGCATACGTGAATGTCCTGAATGTTCGATCACAATTTCACAGATTCCAAATGGCTTTGGATATTATCCTTCTCGCGGCTCCAGACCAAGACTTGCTCGTCGACTGGCTCAATGTGCTCGTCTCACAAGACAACCATTTCGACGTTGTGCCAATTTGCATATCATTCAGGTTGACAATTCGTATGTTGGAGATGAAACTCACATCACTGTAAATGAGCTGTAAATTAATGTCAATCTGTACTACTGTAATTCAAAGTGCATTCACATTTATATACTTTTAATTTGTCATTTTACTAATAAAAATACTATTTAAAATCTAAAACATTACATGTCTAATTGGTCGAAATGGGTGGAGATTTATGTTTTTCATCAATAGAATTTGCAATACATTTGTAAATGTCATTTGGTTTGGCATTTCATTCACACGGGTACAAATATTTCGACTGACAATGACTCTGATACTGTCACGAACTTCTTTAAGTGTCATTTAAAGTTCAAATTTTAGATTTTTAAATGTAAATTCAAAATCAATATTTTATTTACGGCAAATGCAATCATTTGTCAATCATTCAAATTATTATTGTTAATTTGATATTGTTGGATTTCTTTCAGTTTGTCATCTCGGGATAATGCACAAATCGATGACAAACTGTTCGGAATCTTTCAATCTTTTCATTGGATTTTGAGAAACATTTTGTAGAGTCTTTGGTCGAAACAAATTTAATCCAGAAAACTAATAAACCAACGAACCAGAAATGTATCGAGCCGAATTGGTAATCAAAGCAGTAAACTTTTCTGTAATTTCCTTGTCCCAATCACAAGGAAATAGTTTCGTGAATGGTTTTAATTTGAAGAAAATTTACAGATTCGTGGAACGTATCTTAAAAATAGCATCCACTAATTGAGGGATTGAACCTTATGCACAATCCAGGGACTGAATTACACTTATTCTGATCGTGCGATTTGCAAATGATTTACAAAAGTAAATTAAATAATAAATAATTTATTGAACAATATAACGACAAAATAGTTCTACAAAAATTGATTTTGCTTGACATGGTAGTAGTCATAGAAATCCCACAAAATTTGACTCATTATTCGGGCGTCAACTTTTAAATGCTTCACTTTGTCAAATAAATCTTCATATGAAGTGACATGATTGCGACCCAAAAGACCGTCAAGCTCAAACGGATTTCGACTTGGACACTCTGGCGGCTCGGTGGATGCAACTTCATGGTGAATTGCGAAGACTTTCAGATTGAGAATTTCTCGTTCCGCCTCTGGAAGCACGTCAAACAAACTTTCGTATCGAGCCAAAAGTGCACAGGCATCACTGGTAACTCTCATCTTTGGGTAGTATTTGCATGTGAGATAGAGGTCAAAGAGTCGTCTTGAAAACCAATGCACGTCTTTTGGTTCTTCAGATTCTTGGGGCTCTTGTATGCAAGATTCGTTGATGAAGGAGGATTCTTGAGGAATTTGTTCCTCAACTTGAGACTCGATTGCCTGATTGTCCTCTTGGTCTACAAATATTTCTTCCTCTTCAGGCTTTCTTTTGAAACAATTCTTGGCCAGCTCGATTGGATCCACTGGCAAATCAGGTTCTTCATTCCGGGCTTCAATAACTTGAAGGTCGTCGTGCACTTCCATTTCCTGCTCTTCTAAAAAGCTCATGTCTATTTGATTTAAATCATAGTCAAATAGATCTTCTTCGATTGCATCCATTGCAGCTTCTGGAAAATCGCCTTCCTCAGGATTGCGATAGTCAGGTTCCTCATCGCGTACTTCAATAGTTTGAATGTCTTGCTCCACATCCATTTCCTGCTCTTCTAGAAGGCTAATGTCTATTTGCTCAAGGTCATAGTCATCCAACTGAGCAGCTTCTGGAAAATCCCCTTCCTCACGATTGTCATTGTCCATTTCCTGCTCTTCAAAAATGCTCAAGTCAAGAACAAATCGATCTTCTCTTTGAATTGCATCAATCTGGCCAGCTTCTGGAAAGTTCCATTCCTCCGGATTGCCATAGTCAAAGTTCTGGAGAAAGTCGTTAATGTCAGCGAACTGACGTGGGTTTGCGTCTGTGCTGGACACAGCCGAATTAGATGGAGTTTGGTTCATGGTTAATGGTGGCGCTGGTGATTGTCTTATAAGAAGAATGTATCAGCTGAAATGATTCCATCTGAGAGTCAGGGCTGTGACTTTAAATCCATAATTGTGATTTATTGTGCTCAAGTAAATTGACAACAGTGACACTATTCATAATTCAATTTAGCAGCGATTCATTTGAAAGCCATTCTTGTCAATCAAACTTTACTCAACTCGTTGAATTGTATCAATTACCGTCAAACTAAAACTTCAACTAACGAACACTTTGCCTTGATCTTTTTCTCAAGTTGATTAGGAGAATTTTGATCTATAGAAAATAAATCCATCAGAACCAGAAATGTCCACATACATTTAACCCATGTTCCAATTGCATAGTACAGTAGATAGGAACGGTAAAATACAAAGTTTCGAATATTCCTAAGCCTACAGTAGATCTTTTGTACTCAAAAAGGATTATTAGTGAAAATCCGTTCCAAATTGGTTAATTTTTTACCCTGCCTATTTTATAAATTTTTTGATCTAAAGATCGGCAATGAGGTCATGCTTTGCTTTGCAATGTCTTGCTTTTCTAGAAGAAAAATTGAACCAAGTTGCTTCAGATTCAAATCGAGAGTTTAACTCAGAGTTAAAACAAATTCAATACATTTAGAAATCGTTGCTTAAAAATGGCATATTTGATTAAAAATTTTTAGTTTCACAATCCAGGAGTTTCTGATCGCACGATTCGGAAGTAATTTACAAAAGAAATTTACGAAATAATGAATTTATTGAACAATAAAAAAATATAACGAAAAAGATTTCTAGTGATAAGGATTCTGCTTGACATGATAATAGTCATAGAAATCCCACAAAATCTGTCTCATTCGGGGCTCGTCAATTTTGGTTTTCATTTTTTCAAACAATTGGCCAAATGTATCCACGTCAAATTTTTTCAAAAGACTATAAAACGGGTTTCGACTTGGACGCTTTGGTGGTTTGGTTGATGGATTGGCTACGTAGAAATTTTGAAATATTTCTTCTTCAAGAAATTCTCGTTTCTCCTTTGGAAGCACGTCGAACATCCATTTATACCTGGCCAAAAGTTTACGAGCATCCTGGTAGACGGAAAACTTGTTGCTGTAGTTGCTTGTTAAGTACAAGTCGAAACATGCCCTCGAAAACTCATGCTCATCCATTTGCTGCTGGGCCATCCTCGGTTCCAATGATTCGCTGCGATACGACTGGACAGGACTTTGAGGATTCGGAGGATACTGATAATAGGTGGGCGCCTGGTTATAGTCGTCTTGGGAAACTTGTATCCAAGGCTCATTGATAAAGGATGTTTGAGGATATTGTTCCTCAACTTGAGACCCGGTTGCTTGGTGCTCTTGGCCAACGGACATTTGTTCCTCTTCAGGCTTTCTTTTGAAGCAACTCATGGCCAGCTCGACTGGGTCTACGTCCATTGACAAATCATCTTCATCCTGGGCTTCAGTGACTTGAATGTCGCCGTCCATTTCGTGCTCTTCTAAAGAGCTCATGTCTATTTGATTTAAGTCATAGTATAGTAGATCATCTTCTCTCTGTTCGATGGCATCCACTTGAGCAGCTTCTTCTGGAGGTTGACCTTCGTTCCATTCGGTTGCTTCCATCTGACCAGCTTCTTCTTCTTGAAAGTCACATTCCTCCATGGCCAGATTGTCATAGTCTAAGCTGTGGAGGAAGTCTTCAACTTCGTCAGTGAACTGACGGGGGTTTGACATTGGGCTGAACACAGCCGAGTTGTATTGGGTTTGGTTCATGGTTGAAGGGTGGCGCTGGTGATTGTCTTACAAGAAGAATGTATCAGCTGAAATGAATCCATCTGAGAATCAGGGGTGTGACTTTAAGTCCAGAATTGTGAATTGTTGTGCTGAACTTGAGCAGCTCAACTAATTGACAACAGTTGATGCATTCATAATCCAATTTTTATACGATTCATTTGAAAGTCATTCTTGTTAATTAAACTTTGCTCAACTCGTTCAATTGTATCATAATAAGCGTCCAACTGAAAATTCAACTAACTTTTCTCAAGTTGATTTTGATCTAGGAAATCCATCAGACCCGCAATGTGTAGATTTGAGTTAGTGATATTAATAATTTTCATTTACTTTTCATATCGAATTATTTTTGTATTATTTTTGTATCATGCTTTGACCAGAAAAGAGCATATAATCAGACCAAATCAGGGATTTAAATAGGTTCATTTAAAAAAATACAAACTTATAAATATGATTAATTTTGGCTCACATTTTGTCAGCATAAAAAATTGATACACAATTGTGATTTAGAAATAAAAAATTTATTTAACATTAAAAATATAACAAAATCCTATAAAAACTGATTTCTTTTGACATGGTAATAGTCATAGAAATCCCACAAGATTTGACTCATATTGCGCTCGTCAATTGTAAAATTACGTAGATTTTCATATAACTGCTCATAGGAAGGGACACCTTTTTTGACCAAAAGATTGTCAAACGGATTTTCGCTTGGACACTGTGGCAGGCTGTTGGCAGGAGGCACCTTAACAATTTTGAACACGTGGCAATCAATAAACATTCGCTTCGCTTGCGGAATAAAATTGAAGAGCTTTTCGTATCTTGCCAAAAATTCACGAGCTTGCACGAGAAGGCGAAGCTTTGGAGTGTACTTTTGTTGGAATAATAGATCAAGGAGTTTTCTTGAAAACCAATGTACATCCTTGGTTGGTTGTTCACTGAATGTCAAACAATGTTCAGGTCCTTGGTGAACTAGTATTATCAAAGGCTCATTGATAAAGGAGGATTGTTGAGGATTTTGTTCCTCAACTACAGACTCGGTTGCTTGATGCTCCTGGTCCACAAATATTTCTTGCTCTTCAGGTTGCATTTCGAAACTCATGACCTGCTCAGGTTCTTCAGCTGGGGCTTCAACTTGAAGATACTCGTCCATTTCCATTTCGTGCTCTTCTTGATTTAAGTCATAATCAAATAGATCTTCGTTCCATTCGATGACATTCGCCTGAGCGTCTTCTTCTTGAAAGTTCCAGTCGCCAACAGGTTCTTCATGCCGGGCTTCAGTAACTTGAAGGTCGTCGCCCAGTTCCATATCCTGCTCTTCTAAACAGCTTCTGTCTACTTCAATAAATATATAAAAGTCCCAGCCAAAGTCGCTCCATTCGGTTGCTTCCATCTGACCAGCTTCTTCTGGATTGTCTAAGCTGTGGAGGAAGTCCTCAACTTCGTCAGTGAACTGGCGTGGGTTTAAGATTGGGCAGAATACAGCCGAGATTTGGTTAGAAGGAGTTTGATTCATGGTTGAAGGGTGGTGCTGGCGATTGTCTTACAAGAAGAAAGTATCAGCTGAAATTAATCCATCTGAGAATCAGGGGTGTGACTTTAAGTCCAGAATTGTGAATTGTTGTGCTCAACATGAGCAGCTCAACTAATTGACAACAGTTGATACAATTCATAATTCAGTTTATCTACGATTCATTTGAAAGGCATTCTTGTTAATTAAACTTTGCTCAACTCGTTCAATTGTATCAATCACAGCCCAACTAAAACTTCAACAAACTTTGTATTAATCTTTCCCAAGTTGATTTTGATCTAAGAAATAAATCCATGAGACCAGCAATGTGTTGATTTGAATTAGTAATAGACTTTTCAGTCACTTTTCACATTGAATAATTTTGTATTATTTTGTGTCATTTCTAGTCCAAACCAGGAAACATAATAAAGATTAAAACACGAAATTAAACTAAATCAAATTTATTTATTTTTGAAAAAATTCAAACTCATAAATAAAATTAATTTTTAATGGAAATGTTCGGATTTAGATATTCCACATAATTGTATCAATACAATAGTTGAAACCTTCGAATAGTTGTTTTATTTTAGATTTTATAAAAATAAAACACTCAAAAAAATGTCAATAGCTATAGAATTCTATGGAATTTTATTTGATGTTTTGCTTTATTTATGCATCTTTTTATTAATTTAAATAAAATAAAATTAACTAATTTGTCGACTAATATAAACTCAATACTCACAAAGATTGTTGATCGTTTGGATTTGTTAGGATACAATAACATATAGAAGTGATGCAATTCATTTTAAATATAAAATTGAATTTAAATATTTTATTTATTGAATCAAATTGGCTTAACCAATCAATTTTATTTAGATCGGGATAAATTAGATAAATTATTAGCAATCAATAAAATCCAGGTGAAAATTGAATTAATTTGTTTGAATCTTCTCCCAAATCCATTTGGAGTACTCGGAAGTACGTTCAAAGACACTGAATTCGCATTGCTCGCCATGAAAACCGGTAACCACACTGGCCACTCCATACTCGTACCACTTGCCATCGACAAAACAAACCAGTGGTCCACCACTGTCCCCGGCACAAGTGCCTTCATCAGGCTTGCCCCAGCACAGATGATGATCGTTCACAGTTTGACCAAGTATTTTGCAACTTTTCTGACGCCATACGTTACTCGTGAGCTTTTGCAATACTTTTGGCATTGTAGAGTTTACAACTAAATATTAATATTAATAATTTAAAAGTACCATAACCAATTGCAAATATTACTGACATGAATTTATGGAGCCCCAACCGGTTGCAATGCAATGGTGATCGGCAATGAGGTCAAGATCTTGTTTTTCGGGCAGGCAAATTGAACCAAGTTGCTTCAGATCCAAATCGAGAGTTTCGTTCAACTTCAGCAGGGCAATATCGTTGTCAAATATCTTAATCGAATGATTATACGATTCATGGACTATAATTTTATTCACCGAACGGATTACTACGGTTGGATCTAAATCAGCAGAAAGATGATGCAGTCCTATTTAAAGAAATTCATTATCAAATATTATCAACGAATACGAAATACTACCTCCATAGAAATAAAAATTTGCTTCCGGTAACGATTGATTGGTAGAATCATCCCAAACACAATGAGCCGCAGTCAGTGCCCATTGACTGTTGAGTATACTTGCACCACAAGAACCAGCCATACCATCAGGTCTAAGGTATTGCAAATAAGCCATCCAAGGAAATTCATTCGGTCGGGCATCGGTTCCATTGCGAATGCCCAAATTGCCCGGTGGAGGTGGTCCTTTGGTGCCACACTTTGCATCATTCTGAGCCAAAACAGCAGAAGCAGACCAAAGCACGAGAACAAACAAACCAATTTGCTTCATTTTGAAAAAAGTCAACACAAAACTAAAATTTAATTTAATAGAAAATTGTCGATTTATATATTTTTAAAAATCAATTGATTAATTGCATCAATAAATCTGTTATCTGATTTTATTTTTTTAAATCGGTAAAAAAACATAAATTTTGAAATCAATTTCGAAATCAACCGAAAATTAATCAACTGTAAATCAAGATAATCGAAAAGCCTTCAAAGTAAAAAAAGGTCAAATTAGATTTAGGTTTATTTAATTAAATCTTGAATAATGATTTATACAATTAAAGATAAAGAAAACGACAAATTGCAAAACATTTATCATCTCGAAACGTATCCATTATTTGCCAGTGGTTTTGAGTTGTTGTTGCTGTTGCTACTAATTTGATTTAAATCTAAAGTCTCAATCAAATTGTCATTGCTCGATGAATTTTGTGGGAAAATCATAGAATTCAAACTGACACTATCGATTGTGTAATAGTGATGATCTCTGGGCTGTCCATTCAGTGAAGCATGCGATTCAGAAGAAGTGCTCAAAGTGTTTTCATTGATCGATAATTTCACACTCGAATTCTCATCAAAATTTTGATCATCAATTTTTTTCTTAATTTGATAAGTTTCAAATTTCTTTTCCATATTTTTGTACCGGTAATGAAGAATCACACCCACCAGAAAGAATAATACAAGAATTCCCATAGAAATTCTCTGGAAATAAGTGACCATTTGAGGGATCCAACAAAAGTCCAACTCTATCCATTCTGATTGCTCTCCATCAAAGTCAATTGGTTTATTCTCATCAAATTTCCACTCATTTGAGGCGTAAATTGCAATCTGATAAAATTCTCCATAATAAATACTTTTGCAGTCAGTGATGGGGAAATCGATATATTTTTGACCGGAATTTTCGAATACGCTGGGAGTTACATTTTCAGGGGATTTTTTATTTCTTTGCAACACGTGATAATAGTCAAGCAATCCGTTTGCATTCGCAGGCGGAGTCAAGTAAACTCGATATCGATCTCGAGAGATTGACTCAATTCTGGGATTGACAATTTTGTCTGGTTTTCCCGGTTTTGTAGTTAGATTCAACATTTCCGATTGATGACAACTCGACTCGTTATTGCACGATTCCATTTTGAAATCATACTTCGTGTAGTGCTTCCAATCGACATGTATTCCAGGGAAATCGTAAATGCACTTTAGCTCTGTATCGTTGCAATCGGACAAATCACGTGGAATGGTTTTGTTATGGTACTTCTTGGCATTGTCGTCAACGTACGATATTAGAATTTGAAACTTATCAAGAAAAATGCTGCGTTCATATTCCCATGAAATGCTTGGAAATGGATTCGAGGAAGACTTGTAGAAGATGGCGATGTTCTTTGGACAGTGGGGAACATCGTAAATGGGATCATGAATGAGGGTCTGATTTTGAATGTCAATTTGGGGCAATTCAGTTTGGTTGTTGAAAGCGATAATCGATTGAACGATGCAAAAGAAGACAATAGATTGGAAATTGCGCTTTCTGTGCTTCATTTTGAAGGCTCTTGAATAGGTCGTCGTCCTGACTGAGAATGAGAATGACGATTTAGAAGTCAACAAAAGCAAGCAACCAAATTGTTTTATGACTCAATCATTGTTAATCTAGGTGTAATCTTATGCGATGCAAATAGACTTAAGTTTGTTGTCATGTATGTTTGTGATTGTTAATGCTCATTAATGCATTCACATTCTTCTCAACCTTTACATTCATGACTGTCAAGAACAAATAGTAATGACACAACTTGTGTCTCTAAAAAAAGTGAGAGTAAAGAAGTGTTATCAGTAAAGTACTTGAGATAATTAAGTCATTAAAAGATACATTAGCTACATCACACTTCTTTTCTTTTATCTAATTTTGGTGATTTCAAATGATTTTGCATTCCTTGCATATATAGGGAAACGACATTAGAAAATGTAAATTTGCCAGAATGCAATTCTATTTGTTAGGTTCAGTGACAATTTAAGTCAAATTAAAGATAAAAGAATATTTAGCTAGAAATATGGCTTATCTAATTTAGCAGAAATTTTGCTTTTTACTACTTCTTGGGAATTGAAATACATTTACATTGTATATCCTAGTCACAACAATTTGCCGTCAGATTACACAAATTACTAATTAATTGTGATTCATAAGTTATGAGTCATTAGCTTGAGTGAATCTCTGCTATTTTACTTTAATAAAGAATTTATAAGTATTATGGAAAAGATACAAATATTTTTATGTGTTAAAGCTGTTGATGGATTAATAAAACAATAATATTAAAATTAAAATTTTTTGACAATTCTTAAAACAAATTTCTTGGCATATTTCTCGCATAAATCTTCTACAATTTAAAAATATTGAGATATGGCCAAGATACTCGAGTTATTCCGCAAAATAGTCTGGACTTTGATGTACATTATTTGTCATTACACAAGGTCAAAGCTCGTTCAAAAACGTGTACACTTACTTGTTAGACATCACAAAGCATTAAATTCCCACTAAATTCGATAAGAAATGCATAAGAGTTTTATTGCAAAGCCATACAAATTGGTACCTATCGCATCGCACCTAAAGTTTATGATCATAACCGGAGTACTTTGCTGATAAGAATCCAAGCACAAGTTTTATTGTTTATTTGCGGACACACAATACACAATAAAACAGTGCCTTTTTAATTAACGTGACTCATGATATTAGCTGAAGAATGCAAAGGTAAATGAAGAAGAAGAAAAGGAAGAAGTAGAAAACAACAAAAATTCTAAGCCAAAAAGAACGCAGTCACGCATAATCATAAAACATTTATTTTGTGATAACCCAAATGGCCGATAGTGTAAACAGAGACAGTGATTGCAACTTGCAATGGCAATGACATTCGAATTGGCCTTGGGAATTATATAGTTTTGCTTTAGTGCAGTTTAGGGATCGTAACATTGCTGGACAAGAACAACAAACTTAAAGTGAATCAAATTTAAACTGCAAACTCAAAATGAAACTCAAAGTTCTCAATTTACAATGTTTGCTTTATCTGTTTGTTTGTGCAATATTTGCTTTCTCGTCTGATCAAATTAATAAAAACCAAACACAATTTCGCTCAAACTTTAGTCCCAATTTCATTCCGCCCTGTCCATTCAACATTTACATCTTCTACAAGCCTTATCGCCAGTTACCGAGCATAACATGGGAATTTAATTCCAGCCAGTTTCATGACTCGTTCAAAATTGTTATCTCTTATGATGATGATGGCAATTCCCAGAAAGTGTACAAAGATGATGTGATTGTGCGCAAATTGACCGACTGTGCTGTAAGTGAACTTGAATTCAAGAAGTGTAGTTACGATTTCACAGGAGAACATGTCAAGTGGAAACCGTACAAGGACTATGAAATAATGCTTGCGTCTTGTAATTTTGTTGGAAAATGTGACAACTCAACTGAGGAATCCTTCAAATCAAAACCAGATGAACCAGGCAAAATTACCCATCCGCAAATTAAAACAATCTCTCGAGATCAATATCGAGTCTACTTTACAAAACCTACAAAGCCAAACGGACAAATTGACAATTATTACGTCTTGAAAAGAAATAAAAAGTCTCCAGCAAATGTAAATGTAGAAAAGTACGCGAAACCCACACGAAATTATGTTGATCTAAACATTACTGGCTGCGAAAGTATTTACTATGGAGAATTTTATCAGTTTGCTATTTACACCTCAAACGAATGGTCCGAAGCGAACGAAACAATCGAGTACTTTGGAGAGCCGTCAGATTGGATCGAATTGGACTTTTGTTGGGCCAAACTTTGGATAACTTTACTCAAACAAATTTCAATTGGACTCATTGCATTGCTTTTTCTGGTTGCAGTTGTGCTTCATTATCGTTACAAGAAGTTGGAAAATAGGTTTGAAATAAAACCTCATTGCGATCGAAATTTTGATGATGAAAATTCAACTGTACAATCTTCGAGAAATCAAAGCACATTGAATCACAGTAATTATGCAAACATTAATTTCGATGTTGAAAATTTGTATGAGGAGCCAATAAATCAGCCTAGAGATCCAAGGTATTATGTCATCGATGGTGAGCAAGATTCAGTTGGTGGTTTTAGTCAGTGTTCCGCTAGTTCCTCAGGTAATGGTAATCAAATTGTAGAAATTGTAGAATTAAATCAAATCGATGTAACAACACGACAAAATGTAAACTCTCATTATGTTTTGAGATAATTTGTATTTTATCTTTAAATTTGTAACGCACATTATTTTCTAAGTATTAATTAAAGATGGGAAACAATTAATAATGATGATTTCTGATTTTTAAAATTTCAAAATCTGCATCCATAAGAACCAATTTTGGAATATATTTGAGTACATTAAAAGCAAATGTTTGCGCACACCCTGTACTGCAATAAAATGAGATATTTTGCTGTTTTATTGTTTTTTATTAACATTGTGTACGATAAGAATGAAATAAACTTTGTATCACTTGACAAAGATTTATCAGTATATGAACAAAAACATGATTATGTCTGCAATTTTCACATATCGTACAAATGATATCGATATCATGTGATCACTGTGCTGTTGGTTGAAAAACTCCAACTTTGATATCTCCAAGTATTGAACATTAAGTTAGAGATGCTAAACATCTTGAGTTTACTAATTTCCCTCTACTGCTCGCACTCAAGTGTTTGTCGCCAAGATGAGCAAATCAACAGATTTATTCAAGTTGTCTGTACTTGTTGCAGTTTTGGCACAATTATTTGCGTTCGTACCATCAAATGTCTTTGGACGGATGCGTACACGAAATTACAATTATGATCGAGATGATTTCTATCAATTCTCGGACAATACTTTTGTTGTGACCAATCAACAGCGAGTTCCAAATTCAAAGCTCAAATTTAGCATTCATAATGCAAATGTGGTCAACATAATCACCGGCTCTGAGCCATCTAATATGGATATTCGCAATTATCGACGATATTCTATGAAGATTCAATTGAACACTTCTATGAGTGTTGAACATTCTCCCAAGAAAAATTCAGTTTATAACGATTATAATTTTCAGAGTGATGACTCCTTCAATCAAACCATTCTATTCAAACCAATTTTTGAAATGGATTTCTCTAAATACGAATTCACATGGATTTCAGAACTCATCTCGAGCTGATCAAGAGGTTTGCTTTCACTATGCATTCAATAACGCTAGTATGTGAGTATCTTTTTAAAAATGTATTTTATAGTTTTATGCAAAAATGTAATAAATATTTTATTCAGGTTTACCACCTTCACTGAATTGTATCAGCATTGGCCAATGAATGGATCCACTTTGAATGAAAGTTCCAAAAGTTTCACTACTGGACAATTTGGTTCAATTGTGGAAAATTTATTTCTCTTTTCGAATGGTTTCGCAATTGTGGTCAACCAAACTGTGCCTCTGTTGATACGTCGAGACTTCAACCCAACCGATCCACTGTTGTGTTTGTCCACTGAAGGCAACTCAATGGACAAATTTGATGCGATCAAATTTGATATTTACATTGATTATTGTGATCGCTGGGTGTCCACTTGTCGAGATCGGGAAAATAACATTCGATTGTTGTATCAAAATGTCACTCAAACTTTTCATAATATCAAAACTTCGAAAGAAATTCCAGATGCTGACATTTTTACTAGTCCAATTTGGACTGTATGGAATGACCGTAATGTCAGTGGCCAAAATGCAGTGTTGGAATTCGCTTGGGCTGTAAGCGGAATTTATGATTTTAAATCAAGTCTACTTGAAATTGGTCAATGGGAAAAATTTAAAGGTGATTGGAGCTTTGATGTTGACAAATTTTCCGACCCACAAAAGATGATAACTAAATTACACAACCTTGGCCACCGAGTTTCCCTTGCAATGCATCCATTCATTAGTGAAAATTCGACGAATTTTGAAAAGTTCAATTATGTTTTAGCAAAAGATCAATCTGGACAGACCATCATTACTCAGGAAAACTTTGGTGTGTTGGATTTTTCCCGAAATGGAGTTACGAAATGGTTTATGGAAAGTTTGAAAAATTTTAAGTCCGAATTTGAAATTGACACATACAACTTCTTTGACGGTGAGTTAAGTTTGTATGGAAAGAATTATTGGTTTGCAAACAAAACAGTTCAGAATGATCCTAATTTTATAACAAGTCGATATGCAGAGGCGAGTGCTAAACTAGGCAAATGCGTTCAGGTGCAGTCTGGCCACAAATCCCAGAATTTACCAATATTCGTCCGAGTGGACAAACCACCAAATTGGAATGGTCTTAGGTCACTTATTCCAACCGTACTCACAATGTCCATTGCGGGATACTCTTTTGTGGTGCCCAGTTTGAGCATTGACCAAAGCCAACAAGTGCCTTCTGAAGAATTGTACATTCGTTGGGTGCAAGCCACTGCATTGATGCCTGTCATGAAATTCACCTTCCCTCCTTGGGCTTACAACAATCAATCTACAGTGAACATTGTGCGAAAGTATGTTGATCTTCACGAGGAGCATTCTCCGGTCATAATCGAATTGGCCAAGCGTGTCACTCGTGATGGCACACCAATCATACGTCCAATGTGGTACGCAGATGCAGATGATGTGGACACTTTTACAATCGACGATCAATTCATGCTTGGAGACGACATCATTGTGGCACCGGTGTTGCAGGTTGGTAAACGTGAACGATCGGTTTACATTCCCAAAGGAATTTGGCTCGACTCAAATGGAAAAGCTTTTAAAGGTCCAAAGCACTTCCAAGTGAATGCTCCACTTGATCAATTGATTCATTTCAAACTGTTTGATTCAAATTGATGTAATTCAAATTTGATTGAATGGTGTTAATCTAGTGTACTGTTGATCGAAAATATAATTTACTAATATTGGTGTAGTGGTCAATAATTTACTGCTTTTACTGAATAGTAATAAAGTACTTTCATAAAATGTTTTCCCGGTTTAATTGGTTTATGCATGGAACATGATTTAAAAAAAATTTGAGGTCAATGACATAGTTACTAACGGGTTGAAGGCGAGTAAAGCACCAACAATGGTTTAAAGATATTTAATGACCTCAAAGACGTTAGGTGAGATCGAAATTAGAATCGAATGCTCAAGTGACGACTGAGACACGAAATTATGTAGTACTCACATCGAACATTATATTAATATGTATGTTTGTTACCGCCACATTATACATTATTTCATCTTTAAGTTTCTGAAAGGCCAAAATTCGCAAGCAAATAAAGCAAAGTAAATGAACAATTGAAAATTGGAATAATAAATAATTTTTATTCCTCCACTTTGTGGGTACAAGTGGCGACGTATGGAAGCTTGCGAACCAATACAATGAATGGTCGAGATGCTTCGATTGGGTTCAGCATCGTGATGATGATAGCTGATGTTGAAACGTCGAAGGATACGTTTAAACGTATTCCCCAATGGTGCCTCGACCTGCAAATTCCATGACCAAGATCATGATCTTGCCGATGAGGTGGGTCTGGAACGTCTGGAATCCAGACTCTGGATAATGTTATCGTGCTTCAGTGCAAGTGAGAAGGCGCACTCTCTCGGCACACACTTTTCTCGATACGACTTGTCCATTGCGTCCAGTCGAATCGCTTTGACTGCAACATATCCACTTTTGTCTTTATCGGGGTGCTTTATGTTCCTCATTGCCTTGAAGACAACTCCAAATGCACCGTCGCCAAGTTTCGGTAGAAAGACATCGTAGCCTTTGTACTCCAGCAAACCCTTGGTGATCTAATTTTGTAGATCTTGCGGTACTGCCAAGCCGAGGCAGCAGTCGTCATCGGTCTTGGAAACGCGAGAGGGGTCGGGCTTGTCCTTTGTAACCAAGGGATTTCAACCATGTCAAAAACTTGGGACACTTGGTCGGGGACGCTTGGGTTTCTTGGCCATCGAGCGGACTCAGCCAGTTAGGCGAAATGGGGGACTTTGTATGGGGGAAGCACAAGAGAAGGAAGGAGGGAAGAGAAGGTAGGTAGTGGGTTGCAAATATGGCTTATGGTCCAGGAGAGCGGGTCTAAATGATCCTGCAAAAGAGCATTGTTGAGTCCGGTAGAATTCCCTGGTAGTACGTGGTACAATTAACTCTACTTCGCGTGTCCTCTGGTTGCTGGAAACAGAGTTCCCAATTCCAAATTGTGGCTGCATAATTAATTTTTAATACTAAATTCCGTTAGGGTTGTTATGTTAACTTTAACCATTTTCTTCATATTGTGCATTGTGCAAACATGAAAACATTTTTTCTACAAGTGAATTTCATTATTCTTCAATCTTTGCATTTAATCACGTAGTCATTGTGGTGATTTACCGAGTTACCAAATTGGGCAATTTTACCAACCACACTACAACACTCAACACAACCGCACAAATCAACTTGAAACTAGAATTGCACCAAACAATGCGGTCAAATGTACTTCAATATTCAACATTATGCGAGAGATGGATAGCCTGCGTAAAAAGATGATATTGTGAATGCATTCAATACTCATACTTGGTTAAAAAATATAACTTAAATGATACTCTGAATATATTGAATGTAGATGGGCGATTCTTCACATAGTTTTGCTATGTTTGAACATGTGTATGTAACCGATTTGGCGCAGTGCTCTATTTGTCAATGCATAGCGCTCTCAAATGTATCTAAATGATCAATGATCAATTGAGTACAAGTGCACAGTAACTGTTTTTTCAATTGAGATGATAAATTGTTGAGTTTTAAACAGTAATCTAGGAGTAAATTCCGCAATGTTGAAGGCGCCAGAATGATTGACACAAGCAGAGGTCGTGATCAAAAGTGCGCACAACGAATTGACCAATCAAACATGAATTGTTGTTTGATGATATCAGCATTGAATGTCACTTACTCGAATATTCATTAAGGGGCCGAATTATTAGATTCACATTCGCATTGCATTGGACTTTCGTCTTATTTTTCAACAGCCTTGCATGTTGATACTCAAATCGAGCCATTTTGCATTTTGCCAATTTGTCATTTTGCCAATTTGCCAAACATCCAAATCACTTACTTAATAAACGATTGCACTGCCTTTGGCGCCTTTCATCCTGGCTACTGGTTTCAAACTGAGCCTAAGTGCCAAACTTGTCATAATGCTACTTACGGATTCAATTTTGACAACTTTGTGTAATACCGAAAGCCAAAAAGTTAATACTTTAAATAAATATATGCATAAAATTTCTTGGGTAAAAGCGGTGCTCAAAATATAATATTTTGCTCCATTTAATGGATTGCGGTCAAACACAAAGCAACTTTAAAGTTGACTGACTTTTTTGAGTTTATAAATTCAATTCGAAATTGTATGTTCCATTTTGCTTGATGCATATTACACACGACAGCTCACAGTTTTGTGTCTTATTGTATGGTTGCTTAGTATTGCTTAGTCTGTGTTCAAGTATGACAATCCTAACACGACTCAAGCGTGCAATGAGCCGCAAGACTGATGTGGTCACTTTCTCTCGTCTCGACTACTGGACTATGCTCGAGCTCTTTGACCGCATTCCTCTGCACGACCTGGTCCGTCTCAATGGTCTCGCTTCCTGGTGGTCTGGCTATGTCGACAAAGTTTGCCTCACCAAGCGTTCGATTGTGGTGCTCTGTGGCTGCAAGACGTATCAATCCATCTTTGGCGATGATGACACCAATGACAAAGTGGATGTGCTCAAAGTGGTCACCATCGATTCGACCACCGCCGACCGACTTGGTCACCTCTTGCCCAACATTACTTCACTCGAGGTCATCATTGGTGGGAGACAGTCTTTTTGCCTCTCTGACGTGACCTATCTCATCAATCAGTGGTCCCATCAGTTGGTCGACCTAAAGCTCGAGTGCAGTTCTACCTTCGTATCGGTGGATGCCAATTCCAAGAATGGTCAATTCTATGGTCTTCTCCTAGCAGTCAACCGCATCACCACTCTCCGACGACTCACTATCCGCAGTGACTCGGGCCAATATCGCTTTAAAAAGCCGATCGATTTGCCCATTCTTACACAGCTGGAATATTTCTACTTTCGCTCTGGACACGACGATTTCACCAAATTACGAACCTCTCTAGTGCAGTACGCTGGGCCGAATTTGGCTTTGAGACAAATCGCACTTCCCACTTTCGAATGGTACCATCACATGCACCACGATTGGGATCTCGAGCCGCAACTGCTCTCCAAGTTCACCAAGCTGCGCATTATCGAAGCCACTCGAGCCGAATGGTCACTCTTTCCCAACTTGGACTTTGCTGATCACCTACTTGGCATACTGGAGAGTCGATCCCGTTTTATGGAGCACATCTCCGAGATGCAGCATTCACATGCGCATACTGTCGACATAGCATTCCTAATTTCGCCTTTGTTTGATCGCAACTCTGATCAAGTTCTGGCCCGTCCACCGACACTGCAATCTATCACCAAGTTGCAACTCACTGTTTTGGTCTGGCAAAAGTACGATATTAATTTGTATTCGAACTTCAAGTCACTCAAACTAGACCACCGAATGTTGCCCAATGTACGAACAGTCCACCTCAAGTACACCTACATACCTATGAATAATTTCTTCAAGATTCCGCACTTAATTTTGTATGGAATGTTGATGCTACGCGTTCAGCGAGACTTTCCCGATGCCAACTGCACTTTCGAACGGGTTGTCTATGAGGTACGGAACCTGACTAACCGTGCATAATTGCACATGACTTACTGACTTTAAAAGTTTGTCAATTAAAATTTGTTTTATTTTGAAATGTTGCGTTTTGTCTGCAGTTCAGGTGCAGTTGGAAGTGGATTGCAGAACGACAGTGCAATTGTACTTTGCATGGTGTCTTTACCTCTAACCGTTCGATGCATGTAAATGCCCAAATGGCTCCGCTCGCAATAGTAAAAGTGCATTTTGACTTTGATTAAATCACTTGCAGCAAATCGATCGGTTAATCAACATTGAAATTGTTAGTATTTTATTATTAAATCAATACAAATTAAAAGTTTGTGATCATGTTTTTAAGAGAAAATGGCGAATCTATAATAAAGAAGATCATTGCAACTGAACATTTGAGAAGGAAAAATGTTTTAGTATAGTACAAAGTTGTGACCTTGGGATCGAATAAGTCTTTATTGATGGTTAAACACGATATACAAAGAGGATAATATCGGTGATTACAATATGGGACTGAGGCGATGTGATGCGTGCCAGAGGTCAGCCGAGACTGAGCCAACGGTTGTGTCTGTGTCTGTTGGTAACGGCTGCCTGTGAGTGCGCATGCGTGTTGTTGTTGCTGTTATGTTATGTACATTATTTACAGTATTTACACTAGCGACATCTAGGGGGTTAGGGTCCAACTAGAGTCACACTCCCCTCGCGCCAATCTCGAGATCATGGGCGGTGGACGAACTTCCTAAGTTGAGAGGCGTGAGCACGGAAAGATTCACCTTCGAGTGTCTCTGCAATGTCGTAGGTGACTTCTCCAATTTGCCCGATGATGTAGAAAGGCCCAGTCCACTTGGGTGAAAGTTTGTTCTGGTTTGGGTGGTTGAATGGCACACGTCGAAGAACCTTATCGCCAAGCTCGAATTGGATGCTTGGATGTTTCTTGTTGTGGGCTTCTTGGTGCTTCAATTGAAGTTGGAGGGTTCGTTCGTTTGCCAATGATCGAGCTCCATCCAGGTCTGCAATGGGAGAGCAGAAGTCTGGTGTTGAGTCGATGCCAAACATGAGATATTGCGGAGTAAATCCAGTAACGTCGTGTTGAGTACGATTGTAGTTTTCGATTACGGATGGAAGCAATGACGACCATTTAGATCGAGGATTGTCAAAGATGGCTGCTCGAAGTCGGGTCGCAATAGTTCCATTTGCTCGTTCCGTGATTCCGTTTGACTGTGGGTGATAGGGCGTCGAATGGGTGATGCCAATCTGATTGTCTGATAAGAATCGACGAAACTTTTTGCCAACAAAGCTTTTGTGGCAATCAGTGATGAGCTTTTGCATCTTGACTCCTGACTTGATTAAGTTGTTGATCATATTCACGAAAGTCTCGGTGGTGTTCGACTTTGATGGAAAAGCCCAAATGTAGCGTGAATGATGGTCAATGAAGACCTGAATGTTCTTATGATGGGTCTTTTCTGCAGCCGTGCCCAGAATGATTGAGTCGAGACCAACGAGTTCGAGTGGCTTGAGATCGTGGTTCGGCTTGATGTACTGGCCAGGTGTCGGACGATTGGTGACTTTCGTATATTGACAGGTAGAGCATGATTCTACGAATTTGGTAATGTCTTTGACCACGTCAGGCCACCAGTAGTTCTTTGTGATTATGCGAATGGTTTTGTTCAATCCTGGATGGCCATATTCGTCGTGCATTCGTTTGAGCAGTGTTTCACGAAGTGATTCCGGTACAACTGCTTTCTGTTGCTTGCGATGAACGATAGTGGTGATGCCTCGGCGATCCACGGGCCTGTGGATGAATGATAGGTCGGAGCTCTGTTGTGCCTGAAGAAGTTCGTCGTAACTGAGATGACACACAACAGGAGCCCTCGAAAGAGCATCGACATGCTGCTGCTTGCTTCCAGCCCGATGGATTATGTTCATCTTGTATGAGGATAATTCTGCTGCCCATCGGAAAAGGCGTCCCTTTGGGTTCTTGATGGAGAGAAGCCATTGAAGGGCACTGTGATCAGTGATGACTGTGAATGGTAAGCTGAGGTACACTTCAAAGTGTTTGACCCCCTCAAACATGGCCAAACATTCAAGCTCGGTGGCGTTATAGTTTTCTTCGGCGTCCTTCAGCTGACGAGAGTAGTATTCAATTGGATGGACATCGCCATTGGCGTTTTTCTGGGATAGAGTTGCGCCGATGCCAACTGTGCTCGCGTCCGTGTGGATGATGCACGGGCGATTCGGGTCGAAGATGGTGAGTACAGGTGCTTTTATGAGTGCGTTGACCAACTTATCGAAGGCTTCTTGTTGATTGGGTCCCCATACGAATGGTACCTTCTTTCTGGTGAGGTTGGTCAATGGTTTTGCTTTTCGACTGAAGTTAGGAATAAATCTGCGATAGTACTGACACATGCCAATGAATCGGCGAACGGCTGTGACAGATTTAGGAACTGGGAATTGGCTGATTGCCTTGGTTTTGGTAGGTGATGGTCGGACGTTGTTGTAGCTGATGACATATCCGAGGTAGGTGACCTCTGACTTGGCGAACTGACACTTGGACATGCGGAGCTTGATGTTGTGCTTCTCGAGACGTTCAAGAATGTCCTCGAGAATCTTCATGTGCTCCTCGTAAGTGTCCGAGTAGATTATGATGTCATCGAGGTAGTTGATTGCTCCCTTATAAAGGTGTGGTCCGAGAATTTGTTGGATGATTCGTTGGAACGTGGAACCAGCATTCATGAGGCCCATGGGCATGACAACCCATTCGTAATGACCCTGGTTCGTGACGAACGCTGTTTTCTCAACGCTGTCTGGGTCCATTTCAACGTGCCAGTAGCCCCATGCAATGTCCAGAGTCGTAAAGTATTTCGCCCCATTGAGACGGTCAATGACGTCGTCTACTCTTGGAATGGGCATCTTGTCTGGAATGGTGACATCGTTTAGCCGTCGATAGTCGACTACGAGGCGAATTGAACCATCTTTCTTGGGAACACCAATGATTGGAAAAGCGTAAGGACTCGTGCTTGGCCGTACACAGCCCTTTTCGATGAGTTTGTTCACTTCTTCCTGCAACTTGTCGTACTCGTGTTGAGGCCTGCGGTACGGACGCAAGAAGATTGGTTGATGTGGTTTGGTTACGATGCAGTGACGAGCCACTTTGATTCGACCGATGTCGTTGTCGTGTAGGCTGAAGACTCGTCGCCTGCGTTTGAGAACTTGGTCGAGTATTTGCTTCTCGGAGGTGGAAAGGTTGAGAACGACTGGAGAAGCTTTCTTTTTGTGATCACGTGGAAGTGAAACTGTCATTTTGCTGAGGTCGATTTGTAGACCAAATTGTTTGCCAATGTCTAGGCCAAGAAGAAATGGGTATTGGAAACCCTCGACAATGTGTACTGAGACTAGTTTGGTGGTGGATTGGATTTTGAGGGTGAGGTTGACGCGCCCGAGCGAACGAGTTCTGCCGTCCAGCTGCCGAATTGCGATTGATGAATTGGGAATCGGCTTCAGTTTAAGCTTGCGAGCTAGTTTTGCTGAAATGACGCTGATGGTAGCGCCAGTGTCAATGAAGGCTGTGACGAGCAGTTGATTTAGACGAGTGCGAATGTCGATGAATCGGAACACAGGTCGAGTCCCGAGTTTCAAGTCTATTTCCTCGTCTTCCCGTTGTGGCTCTCCCCTCGCGCTGTTCACTTGTGCTACGTTCGGATTGTTAGGACACTTGTTGTGCCAGTGAAATTGGTCGGGTATGCGGAGCCCTCTGCAGTATCTGCATGGCTTGCTTGGTTTGTCTATCCGTTGTTTTGAGGTCTTTTGACGCTTGTTTGATTGGACAGTCACTTTGGTTACTTCGCTCTTCTCGACCTGTCCAAAGCGTCTCTTCTGTTGGTTGTGGTGTTCAAATATGGACGTGGCTGCACTCAGCCAGTCGCTTGTTGTCCTCAGCGTATGCTTGATAAGCTTGATTTGATAGCTGAGAGGTTCAGGTAATCCAAAAGTGAGGCAATCAATTTTGGCTTGTTCGTTGGACATAGTAAGGCCCAATAGACTCATTTTGGCGTTAAAATATTCTGTGATGTTTTCGTCTGGCTGTAGTTGCCTTTCAAATGCCTTGAGGATTGGGGACTTTGTGGTGTCCGTAAACCTTTCTGTAAATTTTGCCTTCACTTGTTCCCAATTCATGCCACCAAAATTTCCAGAAGTTACTTCTTGTGCAAACCACGTTCGTGCAGGGCCATCAAGGTGGAGGAATAGTTGGTTATAACGAGTTTCGTGGTTTGATTGAGCAAAATGGCTGTCGTAGAAGTGGAGCCATTGATTGATAAGTAAGTCTGTGGTGAGGCCATGGAACTTGGGAAATTTTGGTTGATAACGGAGAGGTGCGACAGTGAGTTGTCGTTGAGTTGTCTGAACAAATGCAGATTGACAAGATTGTGTGCCCGCCATTTGGGTGAAATTCATATTTGGGATGGCCGGGACATTGAAGTTTGCACTTGTTGGTGGTGATGGATGTTGGCTTGGAGCCGTTTGGAGAATGTTTAAAGTCGTTGGAGACTGTTGTGATAAATTCATGATGGTGGAAATGTTTACATTTGATGTGGGACCAGTAGATTTCTCTTGAAGGTGTTGAGCACTGGTTGGTGGATGCGTTGAAGCTGCAGATTGTTGTGGAGCAGGTGGAGGCTCTGGTGGAATCTGCTGGTTCTGAACGGTTTGAGTAAGTTGCTCGGCCGTTTGGTTCG
This sequence comes from Rhizoglyphus robini, assembly GCA_023373905.1. Classification (NCBI taxonomy): domain Eukaryota; kingdom Metazoa; phylum Arthropoda; class Arachnida; order Sarcoptiformes; family Acaridae; genus Rhizoglyphus; species Rhizoglyphus robini. The sequence goes on from JAKIJQ010000020.1 coordinate 1,560,909, forward strand.
TTGCACCGACGATCGTACGTGTTCGTTGTACGAGTGGTGGACTGGCATAGCGAGAATGCCTTGTGTTGACCATGGTGGTGGTAACTGACAGCGCCAGATGTGACCTTGGGATCGAATAAGTCTTTATTGATGGTTAAACACGATATACAAAGAGGATAATATCGGTGATTACAATATGGGACTGAGACGATGTGATGCGTGCCAGAGGTCAGCCGAGACTGAGCCAACGGTTGTGTCTGTGTCTGTTGGTAACGGCTGCCTGTGAGTGCGCATGCGTGTTGTTGTTGCTGTTATGTTATGTACATTATTTACAGTATTTACACTAGCGACATCTAGGGGGTTAGGGTCCAACTAGAGTCACAAAGTAAAGTGTAAATGATTGCTCACTGATAAGCACGAATCTACTCGTCATCTTCATCCACCACTCGAACATATTCGTTCGGGTCTCGCAAGTCCACAATATTTTTCGCCTTCTGCTCTTTCAAGGACTTGGGCAAACCAAAGTGCTGGGTTCGAATGTGTCGGAGCAGATTTGTACGTTGATTAGTGTGAATGGTGCATTGTGGCCAGTTGCAATGAAATGTAGTAATGTTGAGATGAATTGTCTTGATGTGTCTTGTCAAGTGATAACTATAGGCAAATGATGCAAAACATCCAACATAAGTGCAGGGGAAATGCTCCGGTTAACGTTCATGTTTGGTTAATTGATGAGATCTCATTTTGAGGCGCGTGTCAGCCACTTCGGCACAGTCGCTTACAAAATTGCACTTGAACTCACCATACACATGATAATGGTACCAGTGCTGGTAAGTTTTAGCTTGCGAATCAAATTGTTGGAGACAAGCTGGACAAAGGTATCGAGTACTTTGAGAATGGTGTAGTTTCAGGTGACTACGAAGTTTGCCTCTGAAAAATATAGAGCTATGTCAATTTAATGTTAAATGATAGTATTCACTTACCGATTGTCGAAGCGTGCATTGCAATTAGTGGCAAAACATTGAAGAAGAGAAAGGTGATGCACAGTGCGCAAATGATCGTGCAAGTCATCCATAGAATCCAGTTTGGCATTGCAGTTTGACTGGGTGCAATTCAAATGGAGGACTAGAACCTTTGCTTCTTCTCGATCCTCATTGGCAATGTCTTCGCCATCTTCTTCGTCCTCTCCATCCACCTCCTCCACCAATGTTTTCTTAGATCTTTTCACAGCTCGATTCAATGGAGGCTGTTTGCGTTTAGTGGCATTTCGTTGAGTGGAAACAGTGGCCTGTTCATTCAAAGCAGTTCGATTCGATCCATGACCAGTGCTGGTCGAAGGTGAAAATAGGTCAGGTGATGCAGTTACCGTCTGGTCATGTGACTGATTTGCAGTGTTTGGAATTTGCTCTTTATCTCCCAAATTAGCGCCACCTTCGCCAATCAATTCATTCTCATTAGAAGCATTTTGAATGTCACGGGATGGATTGCACAACAGTTGGCCAAAATCAACATTCGGTTGAATCACTTCGAGTCGTTCAGCATCCACTTCATTATTGTCTCCACCTCGAGTCACTCCATCTTGAACGTCCACTTCATCAATTGGCAATCTCTTCACCTGTCCATCGTTGTCCACTTGTTCCTCTTCATCACTTACCATTTCCCTCTTCACAATACATCGGTCACATCCCCCACAGTCATGATAATCTTCATATTCTTCCTTTATTTCATTCTTGACAACCTCTAAATCACAGACCATCGATTCAGTTTTGATGTTCAAATGGACATTAGAAGCATTAGATGGATCTGTGTGGATTAAAACAAATGTAAATAAAGTCAAATACAAACAGCAGAAAGTCATACCATCGTTGTCCACTCCGTCATCGAGATATTCTTGTTTGATGTAATCGTAATCGAGGAGTGGAACAGTACTGGGTGGTGAAGATACATTCGAAAGTGATACTGACGAGACCTCATTGGTGGAACAATGACCATCGGAAAGAATTTCACCGGTCGGAAGCAACGAGGCATTCTCGGTTTGAAATGGCTGGGGATTCATTAGTTCGTTGTTGATTATTTGTGGTGATATGTCTTGTTCGGTATTGTCCAAATTGGGAAGAAGAGAAAAATGTATTGATGCTGCTGAAGGAGGCAATTGATCGTGAGTTGATTGCTCAGAAATGTATCGCGATTCGTTTTGATTTGATACATTGCATAATGGAATGGAGACACGATGGCCAGAAGGAAAAGTGACATCGGCAATACATTGAGATGTTGTGGACATACCTGCACTGACCTCGGGAAGCAAAGGTGGCGGTATGCCTTCGATGAAACTGATCGAGTGATTGATCATGAGAGGAACTTCATTTAGGAAATGCTGTTGATGAGCAGACACAGGAGTGGTCTCGACTCGCCAATGTTGATTTATTCCTTCAGTCCGAATGCACTCGACTACACCAGACCGAACGAGCGAGGCCAACTCGAGTTTGAATGTGTCCAGTCTGCTGTCCACAATCGAGTCCACATGCTCGTGTAGTGATGTCTTCAGGTCTGAAGCTGTGGCATCGATTCGAGCCGAGAGATGAGACACAAAGCGATCCATTTCGGGAGACGGACAAATAGAATCGAGGTGACTTTGACAAGAAGACAACACAGAGAGCGTTGCACAACACAAGCACACAAAACTCAATGCCTTCACACAGCAATACACAAAGCACACTTTCGTCTAGACATTGCCGAGTGACGACCTTGCTGCACTGATCAACACAGCACGAGCGTGTTAGCTGTGTTGATCAAGTCACTCTTCTTTTGGCTCTCGCTCGTAAACACGGCCACAACATTATTACTTTCTGTTTTTGATTTCACTTTGATATATTTTCTGACCGCATTCAACTCAATGTTTCTGTTTACTATGGCCCCTTCATGGTCTCAAACTCCCGACCTATGCCTTCTGGTCATATTCAGGCACACTCCTCTGTCTGATTTAATTCGCAATGTTGCTTTGGTGTGCACAAATTGGTTACGACTTCAGCAGGACTAGTTGAAGCGCCGTCCTGCCTAGACAAAGGAATAGGTGCTAATTCAAAATTATCCTCTACATTTGAAGCTACTTGCACAACGGGAGAATTTATTTGGAAGTGAACTGATTGAGCACGTTCGACTTGAAGATGGTTCAGCTTGGGCGCGGGCTCGATCTCTTGAGCAGATTCGATTCGATGCTTTTCTTGTGCCTGGTGATGGTGCACTGAGGGAGGCATTCGTCACGCCACTGATGAATTTTCTGTTGTACTCGAACATCACTCAACTGACACTGGTTCAACGCGATGTTACTCGACGTTCGCTCATCATGGCAATGGAACAAATGACCCGACTGATCAAACACTTCTCTACAAGTTTGGTCTCCTTGAAAGTGGATGTGTTCTTTGGTAACCGATCTTACAATGACAACGGTCATTTGTACATTGGCTTTATTGCTCTAGACCTGTTGAATTCGATCAATCAACTCGATACTCTTCGACATCTCACCTTGAATAGCAATTTGCCTGGCTTGAGTGATCTTTCTACTCAATTCTCTCCAATTCTGTCTCGCCTGGCCACTTTTTCCACTAATTGTTTTGAAGTACTCCAAATGCTCATTTCTTCATTCCGCCAAATCGCCAATGACGTTGATTCGCCACCGATTAACCTTCGTATCGATTATGGCCCTCAATTGGGCTTGCAGGAGATGCTTGGATTCGGTCGCAAGATGGCCGCTAAATTTACTCGAATACGAATGAGGGATCAACTGTGAACGATTATGAAAATACCCGATTGTTTGGTGCTCGTTTCGGGTTGCTAACTTGTCTCGAGTTGACTATTCACACGATGCCTATGACTTTGATTGCACAATGTTTGGCACAACAGACTGAGTTGGTTCACTTGAAATTGAATTTTGAAATTAGAATCCCTGAACAAGATGCGACTTTGCCACCGCGTTTGTTTTCCCAAATTGCCTCAATTCGTCTACTCACCTTGACCTTCAACAACACTCACAATTGTCAATCTCACCGCAACACTGAACCACTTTATGTGCCCGAAATATTTCCCAACCTTCAAGTGCTGCAACTATCTCTCAGAAACACTCACAAATGTACTGAATGGGGTTTCGAAATTAATTCCTAGAATGTCAACCAGTTGGATTGTTCACAATTGCGTGCTCGAATTGAGTATTGCATGCGCCTTACCCGAGGACCCTTTCGACGCTGTGCCAACTTGAGCACAATCAAGTTTGAAGTTTTCGGTCCCTTGCGAAGTATCCGACCACAAGGTCTGCTCACTCTGGATCAGTTGTGAATTATCCCTTTTGTGATTACATTATAATAAATTTTAATTTTTACGGATGATTAATAAACATGTAATATATCTCGCTTTATGATTGAGGCAATTAGCATTGCTTTTGTAAAGTGTGTACTGCAGCAGGTTTGATCGACTCATCAATTGGATTATCATTTTGATGTTTGTACTTAACAACTTCGTGTTGAACATTGAGACTGTCGGCTTTGTCCTTTTCAATTTGGCCTTTTGCTTCGTTGCGATTTTGTAAATAAACTAATTCGAATATAACAATCGATTGTCCTCTCACTCGATACCGTTCGATAGTAGCGTGTTTGTTTTGGCCAATTTTGATGTTTGTTTCTGTATGATGTTGATGTTTGCTCGCGATTGACATTTTCGCTTTCTTTGGCGATATTTTGCATTGCAATCAAGACGAACTGACCTTTCGAGTGGTGCCAGGATTTAGTGAGGTTTGTATGAATGTTATGGTGCACTTGTTGATGTACTAATTTGCACATGTGTGTATTCCTTCTAGAGTCTCGACACGACCTCGATCGACATTATTCGTGATTGACATTTTCTCTTTCGGTGATATTTTGCATCACAACTCACTTTTCGAGTAGTACCAGGATTTAGTGAGGTTTGTGCGAATGTTATGGTGAACTTGTTGATGTACTAATTTGTGTGTATTCCTTCTATAGAAGTCTATAGAGTCTCGACACGACCTATCGAAATTATTCGTGATTGACATTTCGATTGACCTTTTTTTCTCTGTTCTTTGTGTGGAAACTATCGTCGTGAAGTATATAATTTTACCGTGAAATTCTCTGCATCTTTTGGTTCTGCTCTACCATTCCAAAAATGTCTCAATCCCACAACGACGGTGCAATCGAGGCCAATTCTTCACAAACCAGTCCCAGTTCTACCTCTTCCACGACTGTTTCCACCAAAGTCATGACCGAGGATGAGCTGGATTTGAATTTCAATTTTCCGTTAATGTTTGACTACAACGAGGCCCACGACATGTGCCCATTACTGGAGGACACCAAAAGTCCAATCAATGTGTGTCTCCAGTTGCTGCACAACTGGCTTGCACTGAAGGAATATATTTTAGTGAGAAGTTCTTATTGGGATGGTCATAAAGCTGTTGCCGATATATTGACTTACATGGACCAGGCTGCTTCCACTCATGCTGTCATTCTAAACCCGCTCAAATTCAAATGTTACATCGAGTCTAACTTTAGCGCTACAAACATCACTTGTTTGAACTTTATTTTGACCTTACTTTCAAAGTTAGCACTTGAAGCCAATTACATTGACAAGCCTAGGGATCCTATTACAAATGAAGAGTTGGCCCTTCCAGTGGCATCGACACATCTCGAGCATCACCATCTTCGCCGAGAACATGTGTTCAACAATTGGTTTGCATGCAAACTCGAATCTCAATTTGAGGCTTCAGGTCAGTGTGAGTGCGACGAAAAGGTTCTCGAATGGAAGTACGAAATGGCTATAGTACTCGACCCTGCAATGATGCAGTCAACGAATCTACTTTCTGGCACTCTTACTCTTGGCAAACTGATTCAGTCCAAATGCTTCAAGGTTAGTATACAATTTTGATTACACGTTCATCCATATTGATTCCTGTATTTACATTGTTTTTCTCTCAATCGCAGATTGACACAGTGAAGTGCAAAAAGTGCTCGTCGATTGTGCCTGCCACACGTCTTTCCACAAGCATTTCACTACTTCCAGACAAGCCTGACAAGGATGAGATTGACAAGTCATCCTTTTTGCTGATCAACTTGGCTCGCACTGGCACTTCAATTCGGGTTGGCATTGACTTGGCAATTGAAATTGTCGCAAACAACGAGAAGCAAAATTATCGTCTTAACATGGCTGTGTGCAACTCGAATGGAAAGCAGTCGCTTTTGCTTTATGATTCATCGGTCCAAAGTTTCACATCTATTTTGGATTCTACCATTAAGAAGATTGATGCCGCTGAAGCACTGAACTTGTTGGCTGATTATGGTGAAATCTTTTTGTACGAACGAGTCCGTGCAGTCGAGTCTAATTCGAGCGAGTGAAGCGACTTCTCAAAGCCATCGCAATGTTAATTGTACAAGTCAAAAGTACAAACCCAAGTCACATTCAGCATCTTTCATTATAATGTAATTCATTTCAATAATATAATTAATTAATAAAATAATTAAAATATTTTTAATTACTGTATTTTCTAAACTAATTAAATTTAATTAGTTTGTTGACTATGAATGAGAGAACAATGGAATTTCAACTCACTGACTCAATGTTTGCCAATAATGTCTAAAAATAAAAATCAATTAAGAATTGAGAATTTTAATTTTGAATACATTGTAATCTATGGCGGGTTTCATCTTCACCAGTATTTTAGTCAAATGGCTTAACGTCAGTTTTGTGGGATTTATACAAAATTTGATTCCTGTTTGATTTAAAAATTTGTACGATTTAATTAAATTTTTTTTTAAATTGATTGTTATAGTAAAATTAAAATATTATAATTTAAGAAAACAATTAAAACAGAAAATATAATTAATATTGCAAAAGGATCAATGCATCAATTAAGAGGTCAATGTAAAATAAATATATTTTATGTTTAATGGGAAATGGTATTTTGAACATAAAACATGAAGAAGTAACTGATGTAAGTGATGATCTGAAATTATAATTATTATTAAAAATATATAAAATCAAACCATTTAAACTTAAAATCCTTACCAAACTGTAAGTGTTTGGTGTGATTCTAAGATTACCAAACACCCGAAATGAGTACACTTGAAAACGTTTGTTGGTCTGGAGAGTTTGAATCTAAATAATTTTAGTGTTAATACAAATCAACAATATAAAATTAACTTAAAATTACTTTAAGTGTATTTGCCCCAAACTTAGCTGGTCTTGGCCGTTTGACAAATAAATTTAGATACAATTGACGGTTTTCCTGTTCTAATTTGCGGCTATACTTGACCACTTTTGCGCACTCATGTGTGAACACAAACAGCAATAGATTGGTTTCAACGATTGCAAGGTAGAACAGCTGTTTGATGATTAGAGGCACTGAGTGGAGGTAAAGATTGACGTACACAAAGTAGCACTGCATGCAAATGTAGAATTGAAACAGAATCGACAGCATTGGTGAACAAAATTTACTGTAGACCTTGATGGTTTGACACTGTCGGACGGCTTTGGCGTTCAGGCGTAGAAACCACCAAGAATGGAAATTTAGCTTAGCATTTTTGGTATTTTCCAATTTTTTATTAATCTGATTTATTCGTGAAATCAAAGATTTTTGCATTACTTGAATGTAAAGGCTTGACAGTGTGATGTAGATTGCCAAACCGAGACAAGCTAAATAAATCAATTGCAATTGAATTAAACAATATTTCAATTGAATTAAACTTACCAAAGGCGGTATAAAAGATAAATTGTGAAAAAAGTAAAAACCAAAACAAAACTGTAAACCAATTGATAAATGGAAACTCATTGATGAAAAAGGCAAAAGCGGTAAAGCTTGTGAATATGCTTAAAGAGAAAGCCTTAAGTGATGCAACCAAAAGTTGATTGATCCGTTTTCGGTACTGTAGCATTTGATTTGCTTCATTTGTGTGGATTCGAGTAATTCCAATGCGCAATTTGCCTTTGCTGTCAATGGACAATCTGTGCTTTTCATTGATTTTGTCACTGATCATGAGGGCAATCAAGATTGCGATTGTTGTGCAAATGTCCGTGGCAAAGCTAAAGTCGAGATGTGTCCACACGACGGGTGGTGCAACTTGATGTGTAAATATGTACGGACTTGTGGACCAGTTTGACAAGCTACCCAGTGCATACCACTGAAAGGCAACATTTCCATACAAAACTGTACATATCACAACACAAATTGCGTATGAGTAATGAGCAATTAAACTTGAATCAAATGACTGCTGCAGTGGATCGAGTTGATGAAACATAAATGCGAGATGATCAACTACTCCACTTTTGGTGATTTGGTAAATTTTCGATAATTTGGAGAACATTGCGTCTAAAGATAGATTTTAAATGTATTTTTTATTATTAAGTCGAAAGTGAAATTCGTAAATTACTAATAATTTTGATTCAAATAAATTAAAATTATATTTCTGAACCTTCTGGAATAATAATAAAATTTAATTATTAAGATAATTAATGGATATTTTTGAATTGCGTGGTAAGGTACAATTAAAACACAAATTTTAATTTACGAAAACAATTAAATCAGAAAATAAAATGTCTACATTTTATAGAATGTTGCAACAGTGGAAATATTTTGGTCAAAATTAATGAGTAAAACATTTCTAAATTTAAGATTAAATTACTTCTACTATTGGCTAATCTCGTAAATCCCGCTATTGGCGCTATACAATAGATAAATAAATAAGTAAACTAACAAATAAATGAGCACATGAGTTATGGTGGCAAGTGATGAGAGACATTCGGGGAATTGTATAGTGCAAATGTCATCGTGACGCGTAATTGATAAAATGGTTAGTGAAAATGTCAACCTTTTTTAGCCATCGATTGAGGTCGAGTCGGTATACCAGCACGTATACGTACGTTCCAACAAACTTACAGTCGCGTTCGCCATTTCCCTAATTTCGTGAAAAAAGAGAAATTTGTTTAGAATTGTACAAAATTGAAACTTTGGTTTTAGAATGGTTTTTATTAATAAAATAAATGGATCATAAATCCAGTGGCCAGCAAGAGAGCTTGGACATGTTGCTCGAGTGATGTTGGCAAGTAAACTGCAAACAAAAGTGACTTGTGCACTTTCTGATCGGCCAAGCTTGTTCAGATTCTGCCAGCAATCTGATCACAGTCCGAAATTGGGTAATCGGTCTGACTGAAAAATAGAACACAACAAATAGAGAATTTTTTCGTACTAAAACTATGACCCGAATAGAGGGAAGGGTGGTCTATATTTGAATTCACATGATGATCATTGTTGGTGGAACTTTGGAAAGGCTTCAATTGGGTCTTTGTTGCGTTTCATAGAACGGGCCAAGTTGAACTTTTTGTTTGATCATTCGTTCTCTTACTACGCGAGTAATTTAAATCAACATAGCTACAAGGAAGATTCCAAAGTGTTATCCTATGCAAAGTTAATCAAGCCAAACTAACATTTGTTCAATGTTAAATTTAAAAGGGTTTTTTGAAACAAAAAATGTCTTTGTAGCATCAAGAAATTCAATTAGTGAAACCGATTTATGTATGATATAATTGTATTTGCATTAAAAATGGTTAAATTACTACCAGGAAACTCAGTGAACCAACATATAAATGAGCACCAAGTTATGGTGGTTAGTGATATCATATGAGGGAAATTGAAATGCAAATTTCATCGTGGTGCGCAATAATTTAAAATGGTTACATTGAAGCATTTTGCTTTTTGAGCTAAATCGAGTGCAGGTCGGTGTGCCACCATGAAGCAAACTTTCATTACAATTGTTGTGCTGACATTTGGTTTCACCGATTTGTGTCAATTTGTTTGGTGCCAAAATAATAATTTTGACAATATTTTCCAAAATGAAACTTTAAGGAAACAATTCTACTGGGCTAGTTTGGCTGGAAATACGGTAAGTAATGTCTCGTAATGTTGTTGATCGAAATGTGCAAATTAATTAATTATTTATTTTATTTTTTAATAGCCTCAACTGATTCGTCTGCGCGGCTTCCAACCAGAGAATCACACAGTGGTCACGCCTGATGGATATTTGATTCAAATTTTCCGAGTCGTCAATCAGAAGCGCCACAATCCAGACGGCTCTCGACACGGCTATCCATTGATAATATTTCAAGGACTCATTTTGACGTCAGAAGAATTTCAGGACAACTCAGATGGCATCTTCTCACCTCGCACAGATTCGTACACTGAATTTGAGTACAACTTTCGAAGGACATTGCAATTTTCGTGTCCACCACTCACAGCGCCAGTGGTGGCTGGCCGCAGTTTGCCTTACACATTGGCCACTTGTGGTTACGATGTTTGGTTGGTGAATGTTCGAGACTCGGGGGAGTATGCATCACATTTGTGGCTCAATCCTGACAAAGGTGAGTGGCACAATTTGTTTCGATTGACTTTTGACTGATTACAAAAACTAAATTGATCATGCAGACGCAGAATTTTGGAATGTCAATTTAGATTCGTACACAACCGATGCCAAGGCAATTATCGATTATGTGTTGAAGCAATCGAATTCATGTTAGTTTTCCTGTAAATTGTAATAACTAATCACTAATTTTATGGATCATAAGCTTCCACTGGTGCAATATGTCATTCGATTGGCTGTAATTCCATCTTTCAGTTAATGGCCGAGTACACACCATACAATGATGTCATTAAACCATTCTTTAACTTGGCACCATACGTCTTTACACTCAACACTGGCTCGCTACCCATGACACTTCTAGGTCTTGTCGAACCATTTACAAGGTAATTGATTTGTTGTTTTTGTTTATTGTAAAATCAATTTTGTATTTAGAAATCTTCTAATGTCCGCTCCTAATTTCACTCGATATCATGCCTATTTCGCAGATTTGGTTCATCGCAATTTTCTAGTGCGTCTAATATGGGTTCTACTGTACACACTGATTGGTGGCATCAACGGAAACGAACTCGACTATGAGAGAGTTTACCGAAAGCCGGCTCACTTTCCCAACATTGCTGCTGCTCGTGTCCTTGCTCATGTTGGTCAACGACGAGTGACTTCGAAGTTGTTCAAGTACGACTACGGTTCACAGGAGAATATGTTGCGATATGGACAGCCGATTCCACCCATTTACGATATGAGAAAAGTTACAAATCGATACATTGTACTTTTTCGTGGACTCAATGATATTCTGGTTGATTATGCCGATTTGCAACAATTGAAACAGTCTCTCACAGGTAATATGAGTCTTTCTAACGCTAAATTGCATCCAAAAATGTAAATAATTTTTTTTATCCCACAACTACAGTTCCATTGTACCGCGAAATAGTCAGCCAGAACAGTCACAGTGACTTTGCGTATGGTCAACACTGCAATGTCACCGTCAACTTGCCTATTCTGACCATTCTGCACCAATTGAACCTCAATTTTAATTGAATTCCAATAAAATGGAAAACTTGATTCTTAGTTTCGTATATTTGCTGTTTGAAAGGAAGCCTATAGAAAGAGAGAATTGATGAAAGGATGATGTTTAGGCACAATTGTTTAACTTATGAATTTACATTTTGCAATTTCTGATTTAAATAATTAATTGTCACTAATTAAAATTAATATAATTTTTATGATAGTTTTTGTATTATTTAAAAAAATTGGTATCTAATATCTATTGCCACATATAGATTTCCTGTTACATTTCACACAACAGTTTCAAACATTGACTTTCTATTTGAATTATTAAGTTTTAGATTTAAACAAATAATCAACAAAAAATAAAAAACGACATTATTTAATAAGTAATTAAAAAGTATACAACAGTAAGCAAGCCAGTGAAATAAATGCTATTCGATATCATCAAACATTTGAACAAATTGATTTAACTCTTTAAGCATTTCCTCGTCAAATTCAAATGGATTATGACACGAGACCGGATTTTGAGCCTTCAAATCATCGACAATCTGGGACAAGCCATCATCGTCGTCAATCACTTCTTTACTGAACAAGTCGACAAAGTTGTCTTCACCAAATTTAAATTTGCAATACAATCGACGCAATGCGGGAAGTTTGGTCTTGAGAGTCCGCATCATCAGTTGACGGCATTTTTTCTTCTGAACCAAAGTCAAACTCTTGTTTCGGGTCAAACCAAGATGACGCTTACACACTTGACATGGTGGTGCGGATAAAGGGTTATTATCAATAGACACGAAAGCCACCAGCACTGATGGAAACACCAAAGGAGACAGAGACTGAAAGTCTAGGTGAGAGTATAGTTCCATGTCTCGAAAATAAAGTACTTTGATTTGTGGCAACGAGATTATTTGATCGTTGTTTGATTGATCGAATGGTTGGGGCGGATGAGACGAAAAAGACACATTCAACTCGAGATGACTCAACTGAGGCAACATTGCCAGATTGGTGGCCAATTGAGTGAAGGAAATTCCTGCTCGCCAATCAAATCGAAACACCTTCAATGACGCCAATCGAGCACAATTGACCATCCAAGTCAGATCGGGAGAAGGCAAAAAGCAAATGTGACGAAACGATGCTTGTGGTGCATGAGTAGACAGTTGCTCGTGGAGGGCAGCCAAATTGTACGAATTGCCAAATCCAATTTGACGCAAATGGGGATTGCTTGAAGAGGTCAATCGATTCACCAAATCATTTAATCCATTATTATTGGCATCATAGCTTCCTAAGTAAAGTTCAACAACGCGAAGCTGAGATGAGACATTTGCAAATAAATCTTCTGGCAGTGTAAATCTGAGAATAGCTTCATCGTATGAGTAAACACCTGAAATGTCCAGTGTCAATTGGTGCTTCAGATTGGAGGAAAGCAGACCAATGCATTTGAATAGAACCATAGACGGGTGAAAGGCAAGTTTTCCTTCCGATTCAAAACGATCTATTTTGTCAATGTAAATTCGAAGCCATAACTTAAGACTGCCAACCAAAGTAGTGTCCCAAAATGCAAGAAGGCGAATTAGTAGAATCAATTCCTTTTCGCTACAGTACGGGTGAACAACGGCGAGTGAGTGTACTTCGATAAAATGTGATTTGAACCATTCGTATAGCTGGCCAGAGAGACGAGCCTGCTTGAGACGTGCCATTTCGGTAAACAAAACAATCGATCCAACATCGTCCAAAGGAGTAGTACTGAAGAGTCCAGCCAGATAACCAACGGACAAATCGAGACAATCCATGTACTGCTCAGTCCAGTCAAGTGGTTCGGACTGTTCGGTGGGACACAGATTAGGTAGTTCCAGTGCGGATACTTGTTCACGAGCTGGCGGCACGTAGATTGGTGGCATTGCATCGAGAGCCACTTTGGTGGTGAAGGGAATTCGCAAATCTTCGTAATGCACACCGCTGGGTGCATCGGGTAAAAGCAGAGTCAACGAACGACGTCGACAGAGTGCACTTGGCAGTAGTGAAGCAAATCGATGGCAAACTTTATCCAAAAGCAAAAGGTCCATCAGTGGCACTCGGTCAAATATTGGCAGGAGACAGTCGTCGGGAAGTGAGTTCAACAGGGACATGTCGGCGGTGGAGGAAAGAAAGCCAAAGGAAGAAAATCTGTGTGGAGGTCAATCAGCTAAAAAGTAGAAACGAAAATGTGACTTGCCACCGTGCCTTACAAGACTTATATAGGCCTGAACTCACTTCACGTCGTGTCAAGGTCGTGAAGTAGTGGTAATACACAAACAATGTAAATAGACTGACAGTTGACAAGTGACTTGAGTAAAGTTCAATTACTGTGTGTGTAATTAGCATGTCTAGCAATTAACATTTGTAATCAAAACACTCAAAAAGTGAAACCCGTTTTTTTAATTTAAATTAATAAATAAGTAAAATTAAACTTTAAATTAAATCTATCCAAATATCCAAATTCACAACAACAAATTGAGAATAATATAGTAATTTAAAATTTAAAATACTATTTTCAAAATAATTTCACATCTAAACAGGGCACTCATCGAATCCAATGTGGGCTTACGTAAATGTTCTGTGGCCCATACATAAATTACGTACGCTTCTCTCGCTGTTCATGTCCCCACTGCCCACTTTAAGCGAATGCCCCCTAACTTTGGCAATGCTTCAGGCTGCACAGTGTAAATGTTTGTTGTGTTTACAGTAATACTGTCATTTAGTGCCTTATACCTGATTACACTTACCATAAAAATGTTTTTCAAGTAAATTAATGATTCCTGACTCACAATTTGGATGTCCCAATGCTCAATTAATCCAAATCCAGTCTCAAAAATCGGGCCCACGATTAAAGGGAAATTATTTTGACCTCACTGAACTTTGCATACAGGTGGCTTAGTGGTCAAGGCGTTGGCCTTTGAAGCGTGAGGTCCAGGTTCGACTCCCGGTTAAGGAAAATTTTTTTGACTTATTTTTGCGATTTTTGGGCCGAAATGATTATATAATCAATGTCTAAGCCATTTTAAGATGTTTTCCAATGCAAATCATTAATGATATAATTATTATTTTCTCGTTTATGCCTCAATTTATAAGTATGTCAAAGGTATGATACATTGAATATAAAAGTCACGAAAACTTAACTAATTTGAATAATTTAATGTTTTTAACTTAATTTTAAGTAGTTTTAATCATTTTTAGCCTAAAAGAAATTGAAAATAAATCGAAAAAAACTTCCGTATCCAGGAGTCGAACCTGGACCTCACGCTTCAAAGGCCAACGCCTTGACCACTAAGCCACCTGTATGCAAAGTTCAGTGAGGTCAAAATAATTTCCCTTTAATCGTGGGCCCGATTTTTGAGACTGGATTTGGATTAATTGAGCATTGGGACATCCAAATTGTGGGTCAGGAATCATTAATTTACATGGAAAACATTTTTCTGGTAAGTGTAATGTTACATACACAGAGTTATGTTGAGTAAACTGCTTGATTTGGATGTCAACAGCTGATCATGAAATGCACCAATTCACACTCTGTTAGTATTGTTTATGTTGATGTTTGTTGGCTGGGGCAGTAGAAATGGGGGCAGTGGGGACATGAACAGCGAGAGAAGCGACGTATTTTGTGGACGGACCCTTATTTTATTTACGTAAGCCCAATTGGATTCGATGAGTGCCCTGCATCTAAATGTTTGGATGGAAATAGTCGCACTTTTATTGTCAACTGTTGAGTCAACTGACTCAGTTGAACTGAGTATTACTCAGTGAGTAACTCAGTCTGATCAGTCAAGAACTCGAGTTCAACTGTGGTGTAAATGTTTTGAGCAATTCCTTCACGATTTTCATCACCAAAATGGCTCTACTGAACCGATTTTACTCGTTTTTGGATCGATTTGATGAACAACTGGTGGTGAATGGCGAACGAGTGAAACATGAAATTAACCAATGGATCGATCAACGTGTCACATTGGTGCGTACTGAGGTGGGAAAGTTGAAGGCTCGTTTCGGTGGCAATTGTCCTGTCATGAATGGTCAACGAGATGGACACGCTAAAGGATTCGATGATGATGATCCTCAGGTGGTGACTGTTTTATTTGAAGAATTTATGCAAAAACAAGCGAATATGTTGCGTGATGGTGTAGATGCAAATCAGCCATCCACTTCTGATCGTAAGCGCAAATGCACCAATCAAACTGGCAACATACAGAAGAAGACTCGATTAACTGGCAACTCGATCCAATACACCTGCAAGTTTCCTGAATGTGGCAAATCGTTTCCTAATGATTACAATTTGGCCGAACACGAACGTATCCATTTGAAAATCAAACCCTTTACCTGTACCTGGACTAATTGTGGTTTCTCTTCTGAGAAGCGAATCAATGTTGTGCAGCACATTCGTACGAAACATTTTCGTTTGCCCAAAACTCTCAAGGAGCAACGACGCCTCAACATTGTGGACAATCGTGATCCAGAACAGTACGTTCCGGTGGACGACCATTTGATTAAACGACGACTCGAATAACTCGATTCAAGTTCGTTGATATTCTGTACTTTTTTAATTAAATAAAAGCAATCTTTACTGATTATTGATGATGATTCTTTTACATTTATACACTAATTATTACCAAATCAAATTATTCAACAAAAGTTTCGCAATATCCACTGTCACGTAATCACTTGCTGGATTGTTCAGAATTTTGAATTGTGTGATGTGACTTCATACTGACAACAAGAATGTTGAACACTTCAAATGTAAATGTAAATTGTACAACTGCGCAGAGATTGGTCATTTGTTGTAATCAAGTTAGGAGCAACTTGTTTAGTGTCGGTAGTTTCAGAGGTGCAATCTATTTTCAATTCAATTGAAATGAAATAGGAAGCAAATGAAAATCAAACTCTTTCAACCAATCTCCAAAAGAAACTCTAAAAAGAAGCCAAAAATTACCAAATTGAATAATAAGATAAGATTTATTATGTATAACTGTTAATTATGTTGCATGTCAAAGTCGTGATGATAAATTCCTGCGATGAGCTCGAGGAAGCACATCCATTGGAAATTGAATTACAGTTACAGATGATCCTACTGCGTATATATAATTGAATGGGATCAATCATCCAAGCAATTTAAGAACATTAACCCTTTGACGCTTACAAGCACATTTATACAATTTTTATTGACACATAAAAGTGACATTAACATTGATTAAAAAAATAAAAACCAAACCTAAGGTATTTGCAAATCATAAAATTATCTAAGTCATTTAATGGCAATAAACTTATTTACAATCACTATCAGAAAGGTCAGACATTTTTACAATTCATAGGAATAGCAACTCTTTGCGTTTGATATATGGAAGAGTATCTCAGGAATCCTGAGTCAGGATTGACATTTGTGTAAAGCAAGCACAATTTGGATTAACACGCAAAATGACTTTAAGAATGCATTGTTTTCTATCGATTTTATGTATTTTTGTTTGCTCTCAATTTAATTTGTCATTGGAAAAACAACCATTTGAGAATGTCACCAAAAATGAAACTTTCCATGCACAAAATTATCAAGAGCGTCAAAATTTAATTCCAGTTTAAGCTTTTAATTTAGTTTTTGTTGGGACATCCAAATTGCCATCTGCACCTCCAGGAAGTGCACCTCCAAGTCAAGTAACATTGACATTGCTAAACCAAACCAAAAGTATTTGCAGATCATAAAATTGTCTCAGTAATTTTATGACAATGAATCTATTACAGTCACTATCAGTAATAAAGTCATACATTTTTACAATTCACAAGAAATGCTATTTTTTACATGGGATACATGGACCCAAAGTCAAGCGCCATTCACTTTGCGTTGCACTTGCGTTCAGGATTGACATTTGCATGGAGCAAACGCACATTTTGATTAAAAATACAAAATTGTTCAAAGTGTATAAGTTTTTGCTGATTTTATTTATTTGTTGCTCTGAATTTAATTTGTCTTTTTGAAAATAAACTCGAGAATGTCACCAAAAAAGAAACTGTCCATACACAACTGAATTCAGTGCATTCAACTCATTCATACCGCTATATTCCGCATTGTCCTATCAACATTTTACTATTCTACAAACCTAAGCATGAATTCCCAAGTATTTCGTTTGAAGTTCTTGATTCCAAGTTGTTGTTCAAAATTACAATAGAATCTAAAGACGTCGATTTTCCAAGACTTTCTGAAAACACTAAGGTTATTGTTGTGGATATATCCGATTGCATCAAAATAGGCCATTACCTCACATGCAACTATGATTTTAACCGAAATGTTGTAAATTGGAAACCATGCCATGATTATCAACTTTCCCTTGCTAGTTGTAATTTTGAAAATAAATGTGATTTATCAGTAAATCAAAATATTCGAACACAACCTTTATTAACTCCTGAAAAAAATTGACAAATTTACTATTTCAAAATTATTCAATTCACGATATCGCATCAATTTGAAGCAACCAGTTGAACGATGTACGAGACCAATTGACCATTACTATGTGCTCACGAGCGATGGAACTAAATATCGTTTTTCCAGGAAACAGCACAACTATTGAGTTCGATATGGCTTTTACTCGAATCTTTAGACCAATAAACAAACTCACTATTATGGCTGTAAACGTGTTTGAAGGCGAAGAATTTTTTGGCCCAGAAAGTGATTGGGTGATTGTGGAAGTTCAAATTTGGATGATACTTCTCTACTTTGGAATTGCAGTTGCATTCTTGATTATATTGATCATCTTGGTTCGACTCGCATGCATCAAGTACAGAAAATCGAAAAATGATTTCAACAATTTCGATATTAAACTCAAATGTAACGAAGAAAATGGTTACAAAATGGCAAAAGAATTCAAACGATACGCAAATGCAAGTTTAAATTTAACAACAGTGGATGTAAATGTTTCAAACATTTCTTCAAATGACGTTCCAAATAATCTAATTTCAAATCCATATGTTACATTAGAGGAAATTCAGGGTTAACTACTATGGCTCAATATATCTGCTAAATTAAATTAAACAGTAATTAATAAATTAAAATCTATTTAATGCAAAAAATTCAGTATGACTTCCATTTTAATTGTCAATCAAATTGGCAAAATGGCTAAATGGCAAATTGGCAAAATGGCAAATAAAGAAAATTCATATCGAATACAACAATAAATTCATAAGTGTGTTTAATTAATTAATAATATAATGAACACAACCAAAAACAATACAGGTTTAAATATCTTCAATTTCAGAAGTGAATGTAAATATATCAAACATACTTTCAGATAATTGAAAATTTTCTGTTATTTTATTTTTATTCTTGATTTGATTGATTGATTGCATATATCAGATTCATATTAAAATTGAATTTGTACAAATGTCTTAGCCTAAAATTTAGGAATCTAGTGGAATGAATAAAAAACAAATATTATGTGATACCAATTTATATGTTTGACTTGATTGTCTATACAATTGATTTGCTATACTGCTCGCAGTAAATTCAGCAAATAAAGTAGTGTGTAATGTTACCAAGCAACACATTCGGCCAGTTGCTTATGCAAACGAGATAACCAATCTTAAAAAAAGAAAGGAATAGTCAATTTTCCTGTCTAGCTATAACCATAATTGCTCAATTGATCGTTGCATTGTATCAGCCTTAACACATGGATTCATGCAGAGTACACACTATATAAATTTACTTATCCACTTATAAATACAAAAACCAGTATTATTATGGCGCCAACGTTTGTTTGGCTGTCTGACTAACCGACACTTACAAATACAAACACTGTATAGTTTTTACACATTACTTTGTAATTGAAAAAATGGTTTTATGTAAATAGTCAATTGAATATTAATTTATTGAATCACCGGTGTGTATTTCGAATAAAGAAAAGCGTGAATCTGATAAAGCCTCATTCAGACAAAAGTTTTTCCATTCACAGCAAATCCCTTAACTTCTAAATTCCTTCTAGTTGGGTGGATAAATTTTGGAAATCAGTAACATTTGTGCCGTATAAAATATGAAATGCTTTGGACATTGCTGGACATTTTCCATCTTTATTATCATCTTTATTTCACAACTTCCAAGCATTGTCACAACCACAGGAGAAGAAGAATACACCTGTGGCTCGCTTACAAATCTTGGAAATATAAAGCCACGCCATTTGAAGGTTAAAAGTGGAGCTGACATTGCCTTCACCTGCACACTAAACCCAAATGAAACGTATCGTTCATCGTCGATTGTGTTTGAGTATCAAAACAATGTACATAAACGTGCAAAAATAAAACATATATACGAAGAAGAAGCGAATATTCAAATTGTGAACAACTATACAGCGGCATTGAAATTGCAAAATGTACAAACCCGTGATGCAGGCGAATACATTTGTAAAATCAAGAATGGCACCCACAATTACTTTGTTTGTGATGCCCATTTGAAGGTTGAAGGTATTTTACAATTAATGAGTAAAGTAAATTTACTATTGAAATTATCTTTTAGACAGTGAATTTTCAATAGTTAACAAATATTTGCACAACATCAAAGAGAACGTTCACAATTTTTCATGTAAATATTATTATCAGCACTACTTGGAATGTACCTGGACAATGCACTCGAAACTTATGGAGGAATACAATAATTACCAGAGAAAATTTAAATTAATTGGATATTATGAAAATGATACAAAGTAAGACAATTGTTATTTAAATAGATTTTTTTATTTCATTTTTAAAAATAAAATATAGATTTGATTGCGAAAAAATGTTGATGAATTATAGTTTTTATGGATACAGATGGAATTATGTCACTACAAAATCGAGCAAATATTTAAAAACTTATCGATTTGATCTTTATTCGTTCAACAATTTTGACCATTTCACGCAAACTTTCACTTTCAACCTGTCGTCAATCACTTATTTGGATGCACCAAATCATCTTGCATTCAACAATCAAACCAACACCCTTTCATGGCACTATCCAAATAAAATTGATCAAAACGAACAATTATTTAAATATTTCCAAGTGAGGATATTGATTCAAACAATTGAGAATGGTTACACCAGCAAAATTATATCGACAATTTTCGTTGATAACACACAAACATCGACAAAATTAGATTTGAAACCCGAAACAGAGTACAAATTTAGTATTTCCTGTCGAATCAATGATGGAATCAATCAAATTTGGAGCAAAGAGAGCAGAATTGTTGAGACAACTAAAAAAGATCATTTGAAGATTATGAAAATGTTTTACATACATGATTTTTCCTGTGTTTACTACTATCAAAACTCATTGACATGTTCCTGGACGATGGATTCAAAATTTCATGGGTTTCCTGGAAAATTCGAATTAATTGGATATTATAAAAACAACTCAAAGTAGGTTAATTCATTATCTGTTTATTATTTATTTGTTTTTAATTAACAAAATCTAGATTTGAATGTGACGAAATCAACATATATGGAAAAAATTTCACATGCATTTGGAGAAATGTCACCATCAACTCAAGCAAGTATTTGCAAGCATATCGTTTCGATCACCTTTCAACCAAATTATTTGATCGAATTCCAATAATACAAAGTTTCACCTTCAACCTGTCATCAATCACCTACCTGGACGCACCAGAAAATTTTGCATTCAACAATCAAACCCGCACTTTAACATGGGATTACCCAAATGAAATTGATCAAAACGATCATTTGTTTAAATATCTTGAATTCAAAATTTCAATACAAATAAATCAAACTGAAAATTTACAAATATTATTTTTAAATAACACTCAAAATTCACTAAAATTGGATTTGATTCCTGAAACAGAGTACAAGTTGAGCATCGCCTGTCGAATCAATGATGAAAACAACAAAATTTGGAGTAAAGAAAGCAGTCTAATTTTAATCGGCGAATTTTTTGGTTTTTCAAAAAATTTGACATTATCAGACAGTTTTAGAAGTGGTTCACAAAATGAATATGGGAATAATTGGAAAATTTCCATATGGACTGGTGCAATTGTGGTGATAATTCTGCTGATAGTTGTGTTGTACAAATTATGGCAGCGGTATAGGGTTAAAATCAATGTGAAAAGTAATAACTCGAATCCTTATGTTGGTGAAAGTGAAAACATGTACGAGCCAAGGCAATCGCAATATTCAGATGAGCCTTTTTATTATGAAATCACTGAATATTCGCTCAATTTCACAAAAACATCATATGTTTCTCATGAACAAATGCAAGCAACTCAACGAGTTTATCGTACAGGAAACAAAATGTTGACATTTAGCAGATGATTCAACATACAACTAAAACTTGTAGAAGTCATGTTTTGCTAAATTTTGAGACAAATGTTTTATAAGTATTAATAATAACAATTGTTCCTAAATTCCGCACCGCTTTAATTGATTAATTGATAAAATTTTGTAAGATTCAATAGACAATTTTTAAATAAAATCAATTAAATTTGTACTGATGCTTTTGTGATACAAGACAAATGAATAAAGCAAAACAAGTTTCATGTGATACTAATTTGATATAGCAGTGATGGTCAAATTGAACCAATTAATTGTCACGTATGCAATTGATATAAATATCAAGTGATTGATGTGAAATCAAGTATTAAACGACTAATTTGGGCATTGAAAATGTACAATAGTTATAAACAAATTTGATTAATTTATGTATGTCTAAAATTTAGACTAAATGTTTTCAATTTTTCTTTGAAAATGCTCACAAAAAATGATCATACAACAAGAACATATAATGTACGTTACATACAACAAAATTGTCTTGCCATAATTTGACTAAAGTCAAAACTAATTCTCAGACAATCGCATCCACATTCGAAATAGAGTTTATTGATAAAGTAAATGACAAAATTGTGAGATCAATGTCAGTGCGAATAGAAAATAGAAATAGTAAATTACTGGTGAAGATGTGTTGACTTCATATAGAGTCTATTTGTGTGAGATAGAAAATAATAATAGATTAATCTGTATATATTTAGCATTAGAAGAGAGGGGAAAAGACACAATAAAAATGTCATAATGAATTAGTTAAAGGTAATATTGTGCTTGCGCAAATTGGAGAATCGATGCACATTTTGCTTGATTTCAATTAGATAACGTATAGTAGGGACTGTTGACGAACCAGCAATATGCAAATGCAAATTGATCAAATTGGGGAAAATGAATGATAGGACACGGGTGAATTTATCTCCATCAAATGGGTCAACAGGCCGGACACGGAGTTCGCAAGTCAAAACCGAAGTAAGGGAAGTGAAGCGGCGTCGGGCAGCTGCTTTGTCCAACTGGTCAGCGTCCATTAGGATAGTCGAAATCTTGAGTTCAGTCAAGTGGACAAGTTTGGCGAGATCGCGAATCACATTGGGTGCCATTATAAGTTCATCCTTTAAAAAAAGTTTTAGTAAATAAAAGGAAAAAAAATCTTATACAAATGAACATACGCAATTTTCAATGTAAAGGAACTCCAAAGAAGTGGCGTGTTCGGTTAGAAGTTGCAAAACTCGGTCACTTTTACGCGAAGTGCACATTTGCAAATGAGTCAGATTGGCCAACAAGTTCGGTTTCATTTTGTGAAATTGTTTAATCTGATCATATTCCAATTTAAGACCAATGAAGACACGGGCACAGTTTGGGCCAAGATCACGAATAATACGACGCAAGTCGCCTGCATTCAAAATATCATTATAAAAACCATTTTCAAAGAGTCCAATATGTTCCAATTGGGACAAAGTTTGCGACAGAAGAGGTGCAGCTTTTAAAGCATCATCGTTAAGTTCAAGTTGCTTCAGTAAATTCAAAGAATTGAAGCCAGCAGTAAAAGAACGAATTTGAGTTTCGTCTAATAATATATAAAACAAATTAAAGATTTAAAAATACGAGTACAAAAAATATACCTTTGAAAGTTTCAAATTTCCAATTCAAACGATCAAAACCAACTGCCAATTGTTCAATGTTCGGAAATAATTTCAACATCTTTCCAAAAAGCGTAACATCTTGCAAACTCACAATCAGAGGCGCACAATTCAAATTCAAATCAGCATTAGAAAAACATTCACAATTGACAAGCAACGATGTCTTCTTTAGGCAGTAATGTTCCACAAGTGAATTCCACTTTGTGGCCACCAATCGGAGTCGAGCCAATTTGTTGCCGTCACCGTCGTCCAACTTGGCCACAATAAATAACATCGTTTCGTTAGGCAGACGGTTGATCGGTCCACCGTCGGTGCTGGGGACATTGATTTCGAGTTGCACAACAGAGAGGGCGAGTGAACTGACGGACGAGTCAGTGGCATCGAAAGCCGCAGAAGACTTTGGGTTGGAATCCATTTGGATCGAGATTCGAGGGTTACGAGAAGAAGGTCGAAACGAGACAAAAAGACAGTCACCAAAGTCACACCAAAGTAACACAAACTAACAAGAAAGCATGCAAGTTCAACACATAACTCAAACACACACAGCTGAGCGCTCTTCACACAGGACGTGTCGACTAATACAAATATTCACGCGCTCACTCACAAACAAAACTACAATTTCAAAGTAACTTTTCAATTTGTTTGGATTCTCTCAACAAAAATAATAATAAACTACAGATTAGTGTGCTCATTATCTCAATATCACACCTTCAAATATGTATAAAATGAATAATATTTCTTATAATTTCAATAATGATTTTTTGACCTTACATCAGTAAAATGATTAATCATTAATGGTAACTAAAAAGAAGATCGTTTTGACATTTTGTAGATAATTAATGTTTTCTAGAATGTCATTAATGTCCACAGAAATTTGGCAAGTATCATACCGAATTAGCTAAAAATAAAGACTATGGAAATTTTACTAAAGTGGGCTAAAAGTAGACTTATCAAATGTAATAATAGAGAAAATAGTATTAATTCTAATTAGTTTAATCGTTAATGAATGATCATTCATCATCAGGAATTAGCATTTTATCATCATCTCCTTCCAAGATACAAAAAGTAAAAGTTTTCAATAAATAAGAAAAACACTTTTATTTTAAAAATCCCAAGTAAAAAAGTCACAAATATTTTCATATTCTATTTGGCATTATTTTCATACGCCAGTACGCCAATTACACAAATGACAACAAAATCTATTTTACTACTTGACGAATTATTTTAATTCACACTACAAATTTACCCTTGTTCATTTATTTTCCACTCAAATCTCAGATGAACTCATTCGCATTTCTGTGCCCAATTTCTTTTTCACTCAATTCTCCGTCAAGACACGTTCGCCCTTTGCATATGTTTAAGACATTTTGTACTCGTTTCACTTCGGTACAATTTCTGCGCTTAAGACTGGAATGTTCTTTACTTCCCATGATTTTTCCCAATTTAGCTCTGGTAATGTAACACGCGTTTTTTGTCCTAATAACATTCTTTATTTTCAGTTACCTCATTTGGTCCATCTCAATTTGAGGCAACGTCCTGGAACCAGTGATGTGCTGTAGGGGGCTCTAGGGGGCTCGATAGAGCCCCCTAAACGAAATTTTTGAATAATGCGAGCCCCCTCGAATGTGGGATAAGATCCAACTGCCCATTCTGGTAAATTCTTTACCCCACCAAAATCAGAATCTTTGCATCCAACCATTTGATGATAAGATCTAATTGTTCATTCAGTGAGAATTTCACAGACCAACAATGGTTCTATCTAGTCAATTTGGGGAATATTCATATTCTGCGAGCCCCCTAAACAAAGAAAAAATGTAGCGAGCCCTCTAGTAATTCTTTGCAGCGAGCCCCCTGACTCAAAATTAGCAGCACATCCCTGCCTGGAACGGACGGTGGCAATTGTGACTGGGACTATATTAATTCATTATATGAGCTGTAAACATTTGTTTAGTATATTTATAATGATAAATCCATGTTTGTATTCTTTATTTTTACAAGCCACTAAACGCAGTACTCTGAACGGCCCTCCTCAATAAAAAAGTAATGCGCTGAATACATTGTATGGTTCTTTTTCTGTCATCGCGTGTGCTGTGTGTATTTCTGCTTGTTATTATTTCTGCGATATTATTGTCTGTTTGCCTACTCATCAGTCACTCAGCTGACCCTCAACGATGGCTCCTTCTCTGGATTTATTCCCCGATCTGTGTCTGATTGCAATCTTTGTGCATTTGCGACTGTCGGATCTACTCGCAGTTGTTGGTTGGCTCAATCCTGATAAGGGCAAGTAGGACACTTTTCTTTGATCGTCTAACAAAATCTTGATTATTCAGATGCAGAATTTTGGAATGTCAATTTAGATTCGTACACCACTGATGCCAAGGCTATTATCGATTATGTGTTGAAGCAATCGAATTCATGTGAGTTTTCCTCAAATTGTGATAAACCACTAATTTTATGATCATAAGCTTCCACTGGTGCAATATGTCACTCGATTGGTTGTAATTCCATCTTTCAGTTGATGGCCGAGTACACGCCATATAATGATGCCATTAAACCATTCTTCAACCTGGCACCATACGTTTTTACACTCAACACTGGCTCTCTGCCTATGACACTTCTAGGTCTTGTTGAACCATTTACAAGGTAATTGATTGTTCATTTGTTTGATTGTATAATCATCAACTTGTATGTCAATAATCACTTTTTTTAACAAACAGAAATCTTCTAATGTCTGCTCCTAATTTCACTCGGTATCATGCCTATTTCGCAGATTTGGTTCATCGTAACCCAATAGTGCGCATAATATGGGTTCTACTGTACACACTGATTGGTGGCATCAATGGAAACGAACTCGACTATGAGAGAGTGTATCGAAAGCCGGCTCACTTTCCCAACATTGCCGCTGCTCGTGTCCTTGCTCATGTTGGCCAAAGACGAGTGACTTCCAAATTGTTCAAGTACGACTACGGTCCACAGGAGAATATGTTGCGATATGGACAGCCGATTCCACCCATTTACGATATGGGAAAAGTTACCAATCGATACATCGTACTTTTTCGTGGGCTCAATGATATTCTCGTTGATTATGCCGATTTGCAACAATTGAAACAGTCTCTCACAGGTAATATTCGAGCCTTCCTAATGATAAATCTACTTAAAAAATAACTTTATTACGACAGTTCCATTGTACCGCGAAATAGTCAGCCAGAACAGTCACAGTGACTTTGCTTATGGTCAACACTGCAATGTCACCGTCAACTTGCCTATTCTGACCATTCTGCACCAATTGAAGCTCAATTTTAATTAAATTACAATAAAATGGAAAACTTTGTTTTCTAGCTTCGTATATTTGATGTTTGAAAGGAAACATATAGAAAGCGAGAATTGATGAAAGGATGATGTTTAGGCACAATTGTTTTACTTGTTAGTTTGCATTTTACAATTTCTAATTTAATTAATTTTTAAATATTAAAATTGTTATTTTCCATGCTAATCAAAAGTAATCGTTTTATTCAAACAATTTCAAACATTGACTTTCTATTTGAATTATTAAGTTTTAGATTTAAACAAATAATCAACAAAAAATAAAAAACGACATTATTTAATAAGTAATTAAAAAGTATACAACAGTAAGCAAGCCAGTGAAATAAATGCTATTCGATATCATCAAACATTTGAGCATATATTCGCTTAGCTGGCCAGTGAGACGAGCTTGCTCGAGACGCGTCATTTCATCGTTATGGTAAACCAGACAAACTAAATCAGCTAAATGTCAGCTACAGGCCACCAGGAGTTGCGATTCAAGTGGTTTGATTCTACAATGAGCAATTTGATTTTATGTAGATGTAAATAATAAAGATAAAAAATATCACATGTACATCTTGAAAGCACGTGTTTTTGGTGTGACATAGAAAACAACATGTTATCACTTGGGGTGATTACATTTTTATACATTCAACTACAGTAAACCAACCTCTGTAGTTCTTATGGTGTAAACACAATTTGCATTACATTGAACAAGTTTGAGAAACACTCAAAAAATAGACTCGAGATAACAAAAATTAGAAAGTGCGCATCACCAAAACAAATTTTGAAGATATGATTACTTGTGTATCATATTTGGTAATTTCTTCTTTAGAAATCTCGAAAAAAGTTTCAATAAATTTTTTAATTGGAAATTGAGTGTGATCATGAATACAAATGGAAACAATTTCAATGAAGAAATGTGCAGCTTTTCAAAACCGGCACTGGAACAGAACATTGAAATTGAAAGTAAATTCGATGATTTGCTAATTGAAGATGCTGCCGACAAATTACAATTTGCACCCCAATCCGACATTAAAAATATTTCAAAATTAAAAGAACTGCTGATTGGTTATGAAATATTTAAAAATAAAAAATGGAGAGACTGGTGGATGTTCCGATGCACAAATGACCAACAATGGATTTCAATAGAAGGTGCCAAAATACTTTTTTTCTTTTGAAGTGTTTGTTCTTCTGAGAGACACAAATTATGTTGACATTAGACGAATATTTAATTTCTTTGCAAAACCATCAACAATCGAATGTGAAGCGGTTCAACAGTCACTGATTCAACTGATTGATACCTTTAATGCACGTTTAAGTCCATCAATGCAAAATGATTTGCAAATGCAAAAAGTTTTGTGCAAGGTGATTGAAGTGATTGTGGAAAAGTGTCCAAAAGTGTTGCCAGAATATGCAAATGAAAAAATTTTGAATTACTTTTTAAATCTTTCTGAATTTTGTGCGGATTTGACACTGAAACAAATATTATTCAACTCATTGAGAATATTTACACTTTTACAAGATAAATCTGTGTTGAGAAAACTGATCACCAAAATCAATCTTATTGTTTGCTCAACAGAAAGTTTCAATTTGAAAAAATTTGCTCAAATTATTGATTTCATTCAGTACTTCACAGAAGACAGTTCAATTTCTCTATTCAACCACTTCAAGGTGTTTGACTTTTATATTAATTTAATTAATTTAATTGACAATAATAAAATTGAAAACATGCTCGCACTTTTACAGATAATTCTCAGTGCAGAGAAACTCATGTTGACATTTTCTGGTACAATTGACATTGAGAGAGAAACAAACTTTAAGAAAGCATTACAATTTTATGCTGCACAACTTGACCACATTACAATTCACAACTTTTCAGATGAATTGGAACATTTGGACTTGGTGAGATTTCAAACAAATTGGTGTGCACGTTGGTGCATCGAAAATGTGATTAACTTAGACGATTGCGAGATAAGACGAAATGGTCAAAACTGTAAAATTGATAAAATCCATTTCGAGAACGAGATGTTTTCCTGTGTTGAATCATTAGAATTCATTCCAGAAAAGGATGTTTTATTTGAAGAAATTCCAGTGTTCAATGTGCCCAATGTTTATCATTACCCAACCTTAGATGAAAATCAAGTTAGTTACATTGAATTTGATAAAATAATTTCAATACCAAAACTGCTTCCGGACACCGCAAATAATTTACTTATTGAAGATGTGTCATATGTGCACTGGCCAACAAAACATTTCAAATCAAACAAAATCGAAAACCTCGAAATCAAGCTTTTGTTCAATAAATTGTCAGTCCGAAATGATTCAAACCACAATCCTACAGTGCTTTCGGTGTTTCCAATTTTACGTGGAGTTTATTTTTATGAAGTCATTCTACTAACAACAGGGGAGATGCGCATTGGATGGATCACCGGTGAGTCGAGATTGAACAAATCAAGTGGCATTCGTGAAGATAAGCATTCGATTTTTATTGAGCTAAAATTGAATAAATCTTTGCATGATAAAAATGTGCTCGGTTGTTTGCTCGACCTTGACAAACAACAATACACCTACTATTACAATGGGCGCTCGTCGGATGTCACCAAATTCCAGCCATCAATATCGTTTCCCTACTTTGCTGCTGCAAGTCTTTCCACCCATCAGCAGTGTCATTTCAATTTCGGTCAAGCAGCATTTAAATATCCTCCAAAAGATGTTCGTTTTGAAACATTTCACAATGCTTGTGAAGGCGACCTAAAAAGCTACAGTCTTGCAGAACCAATCAAATGTCGAAATGATTTCTACTGGTTTAAGCACAATTCGAGAAACAGTTTATTCTACCATGAACAAAACCCAATTGAATATTGTGTGTTGATGCGACAACTTGAGAATGACATAAAACAAAATAGACTCAAAAAACATAAACTCGCACAAATTGAATACATTCGACTTGTGCATTCAGTCATTGATGTGATGCAAATTGACCAAATTGTGATGGACTTTATAGGAGATCTAATCGAAAATGATAGCTTTTTGCTTGGAAAACTGTACGAACTATTGTACAATCATCTTCAATTGGGAACTTTGAATGCAAAACAAAATATTTTTAAGCACCACAACATTTGCTTAATTGCCTTGGAGCTGTTCAATTTTGACAAAAATTATTTTTGCAAACATTTTCAGGATATTTTTTGTACTTTTATTTCTGTTCAATTGAATCATTTGATTAATGTTCAAACATTTCTCTGCAATCCACAAATTTTGATAAATGTTTTGATCTGTCTCGAACAAATTCAACTTTCTACTCATCTCAAAAAATAAGTTGTTGGACGATTCTTCGATTGTTTCAATTCTGTGGTGGTGTGCTGAACTGTTTGGACTTGTCAGCCATATTTCTCAGCTATACAAACCTAGTTGTGATTTGATGAAATTTCAAGTTGGCCTCTGTGCAAGATGGTTTCGTGAGCATGTTCTTGAATGTGATGATAATTACTCGACAACCAATTTTTGTTCTCGAGCAACGCTGGATCAATCAGACAAAACCGAACATCTCAAACTTTCGTCAGATATGTTCTCAGCACGCAGTGACTGTGGATGGCAAGGTGTCAGGTCCATTTGTTCCACTGTACGTGATGATGTCTATTATTACGAAGTGATTCTACTCACGAATGGTTCCATGTACATTGGATGGACATTAAAAGAAGCTCGTTTAGTATTTCAAATTCCTAGTAAAGTAAAATTGCAAAATTATAATAATTCCAATTATGCAATTGGATTCAACGGATTTTCAAAAACAATATTTCACAATTCAGAAGAGAAACCTTTGAAAAATGTTGCTCAATGGCAAATTGGTGATGTAATTGGCTGCATGATGGACAAGCACAGAAGTGAATTTAGTTTCTTCCTCAACGGTCGTTTAATTGGTTCGCCAGTAAAATTTTATTTTCCCTTTAATAATGCATTTTATGCTGCAATCACTTTGTCGTCTCATCAGCAATGTTACTGCAACTTTGGACAAGCGCCTTTCAAGCATCCTCCTGAGGTTCAGTTTAGAAATTTTTATGAAACAGAAAATGAAAATGAAATATACCAAATCACCAATGTCTGCCTGACCAGTAAATGCTACCAGCTCACGGATGTGCTTGTAAATGAAGTGGCTGAAACAATATTCAATGACGATTTACAACAAGTGGTGGACAGCTTGATCAAGAATATTCAGTACAACATTAACAATCAGAAAGACTTTTCAGTCGGGAATTTACATGAAATTGAATGTCTTCGAATGGTCCAATCAATTGTTCTTGTGTTTGGAAAAGGTTTGAATATTGAAAAGTATGACATTGCTGCACAGTGGATCGTAAAATTTATTGAAAACTCTACTAAAGCACATCTACACTTTGCAGACTTAATCAGTCAAATGCTTTATCCGTACTTTAAACTTCATCTTGTGAATGGTACAATCAGTACACATCGAAACATTTGTATCATTCTTTCTGCACTGTCAATTGTGATGAACGACTTCAAGGTGCGACTCAATCTGTACAAACAAGTGGTCGTTTATCTCACTGAAATTGTAGCAAATTGCGATCAAATTGAAGACGAATGGACTTTGATCTTTGCTGTTGTAGCTCTGGAAAATTGGGTTTTAGAAGAGGAAGAACGAAAATTAATTATTTCAAATAAAAAAGATTTGCAAAACGTTGGAAGCACAGCGATATTCCTCGTACAGGAGACATGTCTGTCTTTATACAATTTCGAAATATATTTTGAAACAATCAGATTTCTGTACAAAATGGTTTTCTGATAAAGTTCTCAGTCTGAAATTTGACTCTCTACCTCCGAATAATGCGAGAGTTCATAATGCAACATTAAATCCACAGGACAAAACAACTCGCCTAAAATTGTCACCAGATTTGCTCACATGTCGCAGTGACTGTCACTGGCAAAGTGTTCGATCAGTGTGTGAAGTGAATGCAGACCAGTGCACTGTGGTGTACTACGAAGTAATCTTGCACACCAATGGACCAATGATAATTGGTTGGGCTACAAAGAGAACTGATTTGAAGAAATGCAAAATTGGCGAAGATGAACATTCGATTGGATTTGATGGCTACAATCGATGCGTATGGCATGATGACCACAAAGTTGAGATTCACAAACAAAACATCACCCGATGGAAGTGTGGTGATATTGTGGGCTGCATGATCGACGTGAATAATCATTCATTTTCGTTTTATCTAAATCAAAAGTTAGTTTACAGTCATAAAGTTGACTATTTCTCGAAACTGCATCACTACTTTTCAGCAGTTTCACTGTCCATACATCAACAGTGTCATTTCAATTTTGGTCAAGCCAAACTTCCTCCACGTCGAACAGATTACCACACATGCGACTCACTGCTCAACATTGTCAATTGTTTGACAAACTCTTCTACTTCAAAAACTCTAAGTGATGCAAATATAACAAACTCGATGATTTTGTATCAGTCGTCCTTCTATTCAGGAAGTTATGTACAGCTGCATCATCAACAGCAACCGTTTTATTCAAACAATTCAAAATGTTGACTTTCAGTTTGCATTAATAAGTTTCGAATAATAAAAAAATATTAAATAAAAGCAAGATAAATGCAAAACCGACATCGTTTAATAACAAATTGAAAGTACAGCATTCCGCCAAACCACAAACAGACCATAAAGACTTTATGGCATAAAGGTTATTCGATATCATTCAACATTTGAGAAAATTGATTTAACTCTTCGAGCTCTTCAGCGTCAATTTTAAATAAATCGGGTTATCAGCCTTCAAATCATTGACAATCTGGGACAAACCATCATCCTCGGCAGTCACCACATCTTGTCCTCCATTGAGCCAGTCGACATAGATGCCTTTTCCCATGCTTAATTTGTAATACAATCGACGCAATGCGGGAAGTTTGCTCTTGAGAGAAGGCATCATCAGTTGACGGCATTTTTTCTCCTGATCCAAAGTCAAATTATCGTATCGAGCCAAACCAAAATAACGAGCACACACTTGACATGGTGATGCCATCATAAAAGTATTTTCAATAACCACGAAAGCCACCATCACGGATGGAAAAACCAAAGGAGACAGAGATTGAAAGTCCAAATGAGAGTACATTTGCATCTTTCGAAAATAGAGTACTTTGATTTGCGGCAACGAGATGATTTGGTGGTTGTTTGATTGATCAAATGGTTCGGGAGGATGAGACGGAAAAGATACATCCAACTCGAGATGACTCAACACAGGCAACATTGCCAGATTGGTGGCCAATTGAGTGAAGGAAATTCCTGCTCGCCAATTAAATCGAAGTACGTTCAATGAAGCAAATCGGGCACAATTGACCATCCAAGTCAAATCGAAAGAATGTGGAAAGCAAATATGACGAAATGATGCTTGTGGTGCATTGATAGACAGTTGTTCGTGAAGAGCAGCCAAATCGTACGAATCACCAAATCCAATTTGACGCAAATGTGAATTACTCGAAGAAGTCAATCGATTCACAAAATCATTCAATCGTTTCTCGACATCATATTTTCCAAAGTAAAGTTCCACCACTCGAAGCTGAGATGAAACATTTGCAAACAAATCTTCTGGCAGTGCAAATCCAAGAATATGTTCATCGAACGAGTAAATACCCGAAATGTCCAGTGTCAATTGGTGCTTCAGCTTGGCGGAAAGCAGACCGCAATGCAAATTGCAAAAGTTTTCCTTCCGAATCAAAACAATATATTTTGTCATTCAGTCTTACAGTAATATGAAATATTTTCGATGGTCCACTGATGGCAGAATTTGATTTCATCAGTTTCAGACTTGAGATAAAGCTGCTGCCTGCTAATTGGCTCAATCGCCGATGATTCGATTACTAATGATCGTTTGACTGGGGGAGATTCGGATTTGGGCAAATCAGACGGATCCGTTTCCGTAGGAGACATTGCGAAAAGTCAAAACACTACACTGTTCAGAAAGTTTGCATAGGGAATATCCCTATGTTTTGCGTCGCTCTTGAAATAGTCCTATTGAACATATAATAGGAATATTTCCTATCGAACATATGGATAGGACTATTTCCTATTCGTTTGCGACTGGCTATTCGCCCAGCTTACTTAGGAAATAGTCCTACGTTGCTTACTTATGATATATCTCTATACTTTTTTCTATCCTATTCCTTCCATATATAAAACGCAAATAATTATGATTATTAAAAATATTTATATAATTTAAGCATAAATAAACAATTACAAAATATAAATGTATGAAAAATGAGATCTTTTCAAATTACAGACTTGTCAGATCCTTCATCATTGGCTTCTTCCGAGGACACATCGTTGTCCGATTCCTCTTCTCCAACTTCGCTCAGGTCTTCATCTGCAATGTCCGATCCTTCCTTCTGTTCTTTCTTGTGTGATTCAATCGGGTCATCGTCAGATACCAATTCTTCTGGTGACAGATTGTGTGTCTCCTTTCGTGCTGCTGCCTGACTTGAAGAATCGGCACCTTTGTAGCTACCATCAGATTTGGAGCTCGTCGCCTTTCGCGCAGCTGCCTGACTTGAAGAATCGGCACCTTTGTAGCTACCATCAGATTTGGAGCTCGTCGCCTTTCGCGCAGCTTCCTGACTTGAGGAATCGGCACCTTTAGATTTGGAGTTTGTCTCCTTGCATGCTGTGGGGATAGTGTCAATTTGGCAATGGATGACAAATAATTACTTACATTTTGCAACAGAATCGAGTTTTGCAGTGGTTTTAGTTGTTTTTTTCCTTTTGGGTGGTTTGGACTTGGTGACAGATTCTTGTTTTTCAGTAGGCTGTTCTTGTTCGTTATCAGAATCTTCCGAAAGCAAAGGTTCTTGTTGTTTGTCAGTAGGCTGTTCCTGTTCGTTATCCGATACTTCCGACAACAAAGATTCTTGTTTTTTGACAGTCGGATTTTCCTGTACGTTATCAGAATCTTTCGAATCGTCTGTTTCTTCATCGTGGAATGGTTTTCGGCTTCGGGGTGCCTCTTCTTCTACATAATTCTGTAAAAAAGTTTCAGGTGGACTAGTCTCCATATCAACATCAGTGACAATCCCCCACTTAACCGATGTACTTGAATTAGATCGATTCCGTCTTCCTTTTTCAAACGAGCTCGAAATTTTAGACTTTGCATTCTTGGCCTTTCCATTGCCAATTTTCTTACTTTGATTTTTCAAGGTCGCTTCTTGATCATTGTTTTCAACGATTGTTGTTGTTGGTTTTCGAGACATCGAATCGAAACGACTTTGAATCTTCAGTTGTAATCTCTCCTGAAATAACAAAGTATGATTTATATGTTACACCGTTGATTTGTTTACTTACCGTCATTGTCATTGAGAGAAAGCTTTTTTCTCAGCCTTCTTCACAAGTTTCTTATTTTCTTTTGTAACAAGTTTTGTATCGTCATTCTTGTCTTTTAATATTGAACACAGCTTCTTGTATCGTTGTACAAGGAATGGAAATTTCCTAGTTATTGATGAAGCCAAACTTCTTGCAGTTTTGGCGTTGCTTACATAACCTGCTTTCGGCATTCCCGAAGTGAGGAACCAGTTGAGGCGGAACGCAGCAATATAAAGACCACTATCAATCGATTCCAAAGTGTACTTTTTTGAATCAATGGTTGTTGAATCGCGTCCATAAAAGCCTTTTGCCCACTTTGGCCAATCAAACATCATGTTGCTTTCTTGGTCTTTTTCACTCACTCCCACAACTCCTGACGCTCGTGCTCCTGATTTAAATACTGGGACAAACTTCAAAATATTTTCAATTACCCCATCGATCAACTCTTCATGAATACCAAATTCCCACCGATTTTCATTCTTAGTCATTTTTTTCTTAAGATTCTCTTTCTTATAAAGAAATTTTTCTTTAGGATACAGTCCCAAAATATTCATGAAGTCAATATTATATTGATCATAGCTTGAATAATTCTGGATAAATTTGATTTTCAGAACCATGTCCATTTTCGCATCACTCAGTTGTCTTTCTTCAAGTGTCGTTAATATTTTTCTTTCCACCATATAACGTCCGTACTCGGGCGAAAGTTCTTCATCTTCCATGTCAATTTCAACGTCAGTGTCAATAGAAGGCTCTTCTCGTTGGGTTTCGTGTGCTTTGGGTTTGGACGTAGAGTTGAGGTGACATCGGCTGATGTAGTTCTCAACATCATCTTCGAGTCCATCAGTATCGGAAAAATTGTCGTTGTTCGTGGCGATAGGTTCATTATTGAGCGGTGAGTTGGTGAGATTATGGCGAGATTGAATCAACGTTAAATCTTGGTTCATACTTAGTTCTGTAATAATAAAAATTAATTAATGCAACATTTTTAGGCGCAAATGGTGCTTACTTTTTTCTTTCTTCTTATTCTTCTTACTTTTCTTCTCCGCAATAAATTCGACTTCGTTATCATTTAATGATTCATAATAAGAATTCAAATTAACTGAATTTGCATTCAATTTTCGTAATATAGTTGAATTCTGATTAATATCAAAATCATCCAGACCACCGGAGCTTGTCTCCTTGCGTGCTGTGGAGATGATTATGTCAATTTGGCACTGGATCACATATAAGTACTTACATTTGGTTTGGCTTGTGGGTCCTGCACCTTTGTGGCTACCATCAGATTTGGAGCTCGTCTCCTCCTTTCGCGCTGCTGCCTGACTTGAGGAATCGGCACCTTTGTTGTTGCCATCAAATTTGGAGCTCGTCTCCCGTGCTGTGAAAAATTTTTGTCAATTTGGCATTAGATAAAAAAAATGGATACATACATTTGGTTTGGCTTGTGGGTCCTGCACCTTTGTGGCTACCATCAGATTTGGAGCTCGTCTCCTCCTTTCGCGCTGCTGCCTGACTTGAGGAATCGGCACCTTTAGATTTGGAGCTTGTCTCCTTTCGTGCTGTAAAAATTTTTGTCAATTTGGCACTAGATAAAAAATGGATACATACATTTTGGTTGGCTTGTGGGTCCGGTACCTTTGTGACTGCCTTTAGATTTGGAGCTCGTCTCCTTTCGCGCAGCTTCCTGACTTGAGGAATCGGCACCTTTGTGACTGCCTTTAGATTTGGAGCTCGTCTCCTTTCGCGCAGCTTCCTGACTTGAGGAATCGGCACCTTTAGATTTGGAGTTTGTCTCCTTGCATGCTGTGGGGATTGTGTCAATTTGGCAATGGATGACAAATAATTACTTACATTTTGCAACAGAATCGAGTTTTGCAGTGGTTTTAGTTGTTTTTTTCCTTTTGGGTGGTTTGGACTTGTTAGGGGCTTCAGGTGTTATAAGCTCAAATTGCCTTTTTTCTATTCTCGCCCTTTTTCCAGACAAAATTTCCTCTTCGTTTATTTCATCTTCTTTGTCGTTAATTCTTGTCTTCCCTTTTGCCAAGGATGCCATTTTCGTTGAAATAAAAAAACACTCAAAGTCAAAGGTGGCAGGGAAACGAGAACACAAAAGAAGCGACGAGTGAGGCCAAACCAAAAAGGGAAGAGGAAAGAAGTTGTGTCGATCACGAGCTGTGGCACAGTGCGGTGCGGTCAAGTGAAACGGCGAGAACGCGGCAAACAACACAGTGAGTGCACAGTGCACTGCACACACAAAGCACACTACACTCCGACAAGTGTAAAAAGTCAGAGCACGTTGTGGCGGCGGGCACCGCACCGGCAGCTATTGTGCATACAACGTATGCAAAACACGCGCTTTTGTCTCAAGTGAAATAGCCGTTCTGCTATTTTTACTTGCCTTTTGTGTTTTGTTTTGTTTTGTTTTTTGTGTAATTAAGATTCCTAATTTAAGAGTCATGGATCAATCGAGTATTGACAAAAGCGATTTTGAACTTTGGAAAGGTCTAACTGAGAGAATAAAATTGGGCTATAGAAAACATCCTCATTGGAAGAGTATATTTGAAGATTTCGACAAGTTTAGTCACCGTGAAAAGGTCAATCAACGTCGAACTATTTTAAAAATCGACTATGGAAAACTTCTATGCAATTATCATGGTTGCCAATTTGGATTTGAAACTTTACGAGAACTAGAGGGGCACATTGAATCAGATCACTTTAATGTGTGTTGTCACGTACCGAAATTGTAAGTTTTGTGTATTATCTATGTTGACATTATAATAATCTATGGTATTCTTTTAGTAATAAAACGAGCAAAAACTGGTATGAACTTCAAACAAACAAAAGAATGAAACTAACTATTGAAGATGACTTCAGTGACCACAATGATGAAAATATCCAAGCTTATGATTTGGATTCAAAGGCATACGAAGAGGCTGAATTGGAGTTGAACAATAACGAACAGGATGTGAAGGACGAGGAGGACGACAATAACAGTGAGGATGGCGAATCTCAAAGCGAGGAAGAAGATGATGATTCTGGAGATGAAGATTCTGATAGTGAAAATAAAAGTGAAAATAGTGAAACGGAAGATGAAGACGAAAAAACATCAAAAAATGAAAAGGCTGAGTATGATACATTTATTACAAAACATTTAAATGACAAATGGATTGAGGTAATTATTAGATACGGTAGATACAATAGTGAAAAGATTAATTTTCAATTTTACAGAAATTTATGGAATTCGATACGCTTACCAAGAAGCTTTCGTATGACCAACGAAATAAAGTAATGAGTTTCCACACTGAATATATGTCTAAAATAGTTAGTGCACTTATGGAGACAAATTCAATGTCATTGTCATATTTCAAAAATACGTTACTACCTGCCCAACAAAAGATCGCAAATAGTCCAAATTGTTATCTAATCAAAAAATATCAGAAACTAGCTGCTGCAAAATATAACGTTGAATTGATTAAAGAAGAAATTCTTGTTGAAGAGAAGATGATTGAGTATTGGCGTGTTTCGTTATCACAATGGTGTAAAGTGATTCTTAGCAATAAATCACTGATAAAGTTTCTAGATGAAAGAAGAGAAAAGAAAAAAGTTGCGAGCAATCAAAATGAACAAGAAGTGGGGACAAAAGTGCGTAGAATCGTTTAATTCTAATTAATCTAATTTTATTCTAATTATAGGTCTACAAAAGCATTGAAGATGGTTCTGTATATGATCTACGATTGTTCAATTATGATCTTCTGATCGAGTATTACTTTGATGACACTCAAACAAAGAAATCAAATGCTAGCACTGGCTCGAAAAGCAAAGAAACAAAGCTATCGTTTCTCTATGCAACATTTCCGGATTTACCTTACAATTTCCGAACCAAGATTGCGGACATTGATACGATCATGGTTATAAACAGGAACAGTATGGATTTGATCAAAAAGAGCAAATACCCAGAAGCTAACCTTAGAAATATGTACAAGCCATTGCATGACGAAATGATATTGTTGGCCACAAACGGAATCAAAATAGGAAACAAAGTTTACAAAATAACAACAAGTACAATACTCGGCGACAATTTGTCAACATATGAGCAAGCTGGCTACAGAGAATCCTTCAATACTTTAAGCTTTCGATGCCGTGTCTGTAGTCATAAAGGAATCTGCATACACATGATAAAAAAATATACTGAGAAAGTCAAGCTAAACAAGTACCATACTGAATGCACCAATAAATCCGGAATTCCTAAACGCGATACAAAAGATGATGATGGTAAAACATTTGTATCTCGAAAAATACCATTGCAATGCACAGAAACAGGCTGCGAGCAAAAAACTATTCAAAATAATAACGTGAATCGCATGTTAACAGGAAATGACTTTGACAATTTGGATGATATGACAACAAGGAATTCTCAAAATGGATTGTACAAAGCACCTTATTTAATCACGGAACGGATGCGGCAAATGACAAGTATCGATGTAACGAACGTTTTTCCGTTGGATGGCTGTCACGATATTTTAGAGGGATTCCTGGAAGATTTCTTCAACCTGTTTTTAAGTTCAATATCAAGACGCTGGGGAGGAGTAGGAGATACAAAAGCGTCGCAACGATTTGCGCTAAAACAAAATATAACTACTCAATTCAAAAAATTCAACTTTTACGAGAGCCGACCAATAATAAATGCCGATCAGAAGAAGTATGGATTTTTTGTAGAAACTAACGCGGTACAAGTAAGTATTGTGATAATTTTGACAATTTTGATTTTAAAAATTTCCGTTGCAGAAATTAGAATTTTTTATGAAAATGGACGCAGTCCTACACCGTGTCGATGTCCCTGAGAAAGAACAGGATCGTAATAGTGATCTAAAATGGAAATCTGTCAGTTTTAAAGAATTGCTTATTGAAACGCTAAAAGGCAAAGAGGCAGGCGAGAATGGCTTCACTTTGTATCACGAAATTAAGAAATTTATTCTACTAACTTTTGCAAGAGAATTAGACGAAAATGATCTGAGTGAAATGGAACTACTCGCAAGCAAAATTGTGTACCGAATTACAACTCTAACTAATACACCTGTCCGATGTAAATTACACCACATTTTGCACTATGCTCAGCAAATTCGTTTTTTTGGTCCAATGTATCTGTACACAGTACTCAGGTATGAGCTTAAACACCAAGAACATAAAAACGAATCCAGAAGAATAAACAATACGAAGACGATAGAAAAAAGTCTTATGACCCGAACTTGGGAAAAGAAAGCCGCATATTTATTAAAAATAAACTATGAAAATTTCAATTTTTTTGATTCATTCGATCCAAATTGGAACATTGAATATTTTAAAGAATCTTCTAAAATCCGAAAAGACGATTCTAACAAAAAGAAACCTTTTTTCCTAAACAAGAACATTTTGATCAAAGATCCTAATCCAAAAAACAAAGTCTGGTTCCGTCCTGAAAGATACGTGACATATAAACGAAAAAGCCTTTGTCTTGGGACTATATATCAAATGTCAAACGACAAAGACGAAGACTTTCAACTTGGTTGTATGCCTCGCTTGCACATTATGAATAAAAAATGGGATGTTTGTTTACCTGTCTGGTGGTTAGAAAAGTGGCAAGATCTTTTACATAAGGACTTTATTTTTGAATATGGATGGAATAAAGATGAACTGAAGAGGCTAAAAAAAGCCTCAAAATTCACAAAAAGAGATGCAAAGAGTTTAGAGAGAAAAAATCATTTGACATCCAATACTATTTGGTCCGGTGGATTGGTGAAAAAATTGATAGTGAATGATATTGTAATTTCTCCATATTGTAATATTTGCATATGTAATAAAATTGTTGGTTTAGGATTCAAATTTTGATTTGATTGATTGCTTTAACTTAAACTAGATATTGGAAATATTCCTATTGTAAAAAATCTATGAGTATTTCCTATGTTTGATCTAAACTTAGGATTATTTCCTACGGAATACACATGTGAGTTAACTTGCTTGCACTAACTATAGGAAATATTCCTATTGTAAAAAATCTATGAGTATTTCCTATGTTTGAACTAAACTTAAGATTATTTCCTATGGAATACACATGTGAGTTAACTTGCTTGCACTAACTATAGGAAATATTCCTATTAAAAAAATTTAGGACTATTTCCTATGTTTGGTCTAAACTTATGACTATTTCCTATGGTACACATGTGAGTTAACTTGCTTGCACTAACTATAGGAAATATTCCTATTGAAAAAAATTTAGGACTATTTCCTATGTTTAGTCTAAACTTAGGACTATTTCCTAGAGTACACAAATAAGTGAACTTTCCTGCACCAACTATAGGGAATATTCTTATTGAAGCAACTTTAGGGAGTATTTCTTAAGTTTAGACCAAATATAGGACAGTTTCTTATTGAAGAGCCAATTTCCTGTACAGTGTATATACACAACACAACACAACACAACACAGCGAATGCTTTGTATGTATTTGGAGAGAAATGAAGAGATCTCTCGAGAGCAAGTGACCGAGTAAACTGTGACAGTGTTGATTCAACACAACACAACACTGTTGAACCATACGCTGCACGCTGAAGCTAACATGCTAGCAGCATGAAACCATGAAAGCCTTGTTTTGTTCTTTCTTCTTCAAAAGTAATTAACTGGCCAGTGCACCGCTCTACTGACCACCTCAACTGACTTGCTGAGGGCGACTGCTAGCAGTGCAGCTTTAGGGCCTTCATTGAAGGGTCAGTCGAACGACTGTAATTAAAACGAATGCATATGCCTTATTTACAATTCAAGAGTGTCTAACAACAAAACTTTCATGTTTTCGTGCTGCTACCCGCTAACGCGTACATTCAATGCGCATTGCTTTGGCCTTTGTTATACACCATGGTTCACATACGCACACATAGTTCTGAGCAGCCACAATAGCGAATGTTTGTAAAATTGCCTGTATAGCGAAGTATTGTGCTGTTTCTCTATAGCGAAGATTACTTCTCTACCGAGAAGTTCTCTCTGTAAAGAGACACAGCCTGTATTTGCTTCTATAGCGAAGATTGTCCACTTCTCTATTGACGCAAATATATTTCATTTGGATTGTCCTCAATAATCCATAAATAATAATTAGTTATCAATAATCGATATTTAATGATAAAAGAAAGTACAAAGTACAACATAATAACAAGTGCTACTATTACAAAATTAAAATTGACATAAGTAAATATAATAATACTAATACTTAGACTTTTTAACCCATTTGGATGCGTAACTGGACTTGAGCCTTGTCTTGGTCAAACTCGTTGAATTCTGCACTCGATGTAAGCCTGTTGATGATCTCGAACATTCTCCTTCGCACATGCACAACAATGATTTCCTTTATCTTCGTTCACCATAAGGACATTTTCGAAGGAAATGAGCAGATACATATACAGAACAGAACTAGATACAGATATAAATTACTAATTAGATTAAAACATTAGACATGAGATTTACCAATTGATGTACTGAAAGCTTGCAAGTGGTTTCGGTACGAGTTGTTTGGTGACATGTTGATTGAACCACAAAAAAATATGAACATAAATTGAGTCCACAGAATTTGATTTCCAAAAACGAAATTTCATGAAATGATGAGGCCAATTCACCGTTGAAGCAGGTTCATGTAGTTTTTCAGGCAAGGATTTGATGGTCTTGGCATTTTGATGTAATCAACAGAGTTACTGACTACTGGTTAGTGGCAACTCACGAGTAGACGATGAATTTGCACATTGGTCACAGTGTATCAAACACAGTCGTCATAATTTAGAATCGTGATGATAATTTGAGAAAACGACCAGCAATAGGGAATAAGCAAAAAGGACAAATACAACACAGACACTTACTGCAGTAAACGCGTACGAGCTCGCGAGTGAGCAACAGGCCAACACACAACACGATTCTCAACGGACGAGTCGAGCTGGCCAACTGAAAGTGACAGTGGGAGGGTCATTCCTTCACTCATTCAAATGCTATGCATTTCGTCAGTGGAATGCAGACTATCGATAGTAACTTACAAAGTAAGTAGTAAGAAACAATCGATACTCACAAATTATTTATTTTTAGATATTTTCGGGTTAAACTCGGACACTTATATTCAAAATACATTTTCGGGAATTCACTTTTAACGGGAATAATGAATAATTACCAGATAAATTATCCGGGATAACTCTTCGATCTATTGTCAGGAAAATTGCACGGGATAACGACACAATCAATTGCCCGAATGAATTGTCCGACTAACTGTTCAGACTAACTGTCCGATCTACTGCCGGTCCTATCTACCCGATCAATTGTCCGGTAAATTGGCCGGACTTACTTCTCTACAGAGAAGATAATGAATTCTCTATAGCGAATGTCATTTTCTTCACCATACGGGAAGAATTGTGCAAAATTGCTTCTATAGCGAATCTAGCTTGTTTCTCTATACCGAAGTCGTGAACTTCACTATACTGTAGAAGCAATTTTGCCCATTTCTTCGGCATAGACGCAAAACTCGCGGACACTTCTCTATTGACGCGCACTAGAGTTTTTGTGTGATACTGTAGATCGCATTTCACTCGACCACTTGCTCAGTGCAATGCTCACTTCATTTCACTGGAGGCAATTCTCTTCAAATACCAACTAAGAAAGCATTCTGTGTGTATGTTGTGATAGATTTGATTTTTTGAATTTATCCCACAATGTCTTCAGCAGCAGCTAATCCGTCTTCTTCTTCTTCTTCTTCCGAATCTGAATCTCCACCAACCAAACGTTCACTAGTAATCGAATCGCCATCGATCAAACCAATCACCAGACCGCAACTTTATCTCAAATCTGAAATAAAAAGAATTCAAATTCTATCATATGTGGACCATCGAAAATTTCTCGTATTACTGTGCGAGTGAAAACAGCCCAAACAAGTTTCCGGTCCTCAAGTCGACCACATTTTCATCTCACTTTAATGATAAGCTTCAATTTTCGTTGGAGCTATATCCAAATGGCGACGATGAAGATAGTAAAGACAATCTTTCTTTGTATCTGCAATTGGACAATTGTGATCGAAATGAAATTGTTTTATCCTATGACTTTTGGATTAATGATTCGGATAATGATAGCTTGAAATGTTTGTCCATATTAAATTCTTGTATTTTATATTTAATTCAGGTTTTATTTATTTTTTTAGATGGAAAAGCCAAATTTATTCCAGGCGAAAGTTGGGGGATATTC
Organism: Rhizoglyphus robini; assembly: GCA_023373905.1. Lineage (NCBI taxonomy): Eukaryota > Metazoa > Arthropoda > Arachnida > Sarcoptiformes > Acaridae > Rhizoglyphus > Rhizoglyphus robini. Next base: position 1,605,151 of record JAKIJQ010000020.1, read on the forward strand.
TAAATTGTGTGCTCTTGAAAATATTTTGAAGCCTACCTCTAAATTGGCACCTGGCGATGCACTAACTATTGTTTGTGAAATTTGTTACGATGAAATGATTGATTCAGATTCGTATGATTTGAACGAAATTGCATTAACTCAGTTGGAAAATGATTGTAAACAACTTTCTGATAATGCAGACTTGTCCAATGTTGTACTCGTGTTTGGTGCGGGAAAGAACAAGAAAGAGATTTTGGTGCACGCAGCCATTCTTGGTGCTCGATCGGAAGTGTTTGCTGCCATGTTCGAGCACAACATGCAAGAGAAAAACAAACGACGAGTAGAGATTCCAGATGTGGATGCAGAAGTAGGACAAGAGTTGGTCAATTATTTATATGGCCAAAGTATATTCCTTGACACGTATGCCCCCAAATTGCTTCCAATTGCTGACAAGGTTTGCTTTCAATCTTTTTACTATCCATTTTAACATTACATTCTTTATTCAGTATCAACTCACTTCCCTCAAGTCGATGTGCGAAGATGTACTGTGCTTCAGAATCAATCCAGAATCGGTTGAAAATCTTTTGTTGCTCGCTGACATGCACAATTCCGCGGGTTTGAAATCGAAATGCATCGAATACATTCACCGGTAATGGATTCATTGGTTGAACTTTACACTATCCATATTTAATTTTTGTTGTTTGTAGTCACTCCAGTTGTGTACTGGAAAAGGGAAAACACTCAAGGCATGAAAAACATAATGCGGCTCAGACCAGAATTGTACTACGAACTGTTCAAACAGATTCCCAAGGACTTGGATGTGGACTCCAATGTCATTGTGGAGTGTCTCACTTGGATGCCTCCAGTCATCACAAGCGATCCTGACAAATTGAGTTGGTCGTACACTTCCTCGAATGTGTTCAAATATTCGAAACTTTTGACTATTAATCAATTTGATGCAAATCATTTGTCTGTTTTTGAATATTATATTGAAAGACATCCGCATGATTTTATTGAAACACGCTCATTTCCTTCACCAGACAATGTTCCAGTGCAGTTCAGGGCCAAATTGTACCCTCACGGAGAGAACAATGACTGTAAAGAACATTTGTCGCTATATTTGAAATTGAAATGTGATGAGAAGATGAAAGTTGCTGTCAAGGTGAAAGCTTCGATCATGGTCAATGCCAACAGTGCGGAAGGATACTCTTTAGGTACGTTTCTATGTTGAGGTATTGGAACTAATTGGTTTTTTGTTTGTTTCTTTAGAGATTGTCAAACGCTTGTCTAAAGGCGAATCGATTGGATGGCCAAAGTTCATCGCACATGAACAATTGATGAGCAACAAAGATCTATTGCTCAACGGAGATGCTGACCAACTTGTGTTGCTCCTCGAAGTGTTCTACATCGAGAACATTGATAAACCTGTGACCATGTCAGGTGTGAACACTTTTGCCGATGAGCACAAGTTTAGTATTGCTCTTGATTTATCTCAATTCTACTTAAATCAAAAACTGACAGACATTGTTTTTGTTATTGGCAACAAAGAACTACACGCTCACAAGTCGATTGTGTCAGCTCGTTCGTCTGTGTTTGCTCGAATGTTTGCCAACACAAGTCGAGCCCAAATCACAGATTTTGACGATGTTGAAACATTTGAACATTTACTCGCACTCGTGTATGGACAGACCGAGGCACTGACTCAGTGCGCACACAAAATGTTGCCATTGGTGGACAAGGTTTGTCTCCTCACAATTGTCTTATACTTTACTTATACTTGATACTTTCAGCTCAAATTGTGTTCCCTTCGACAAGTCTGTCAGATTGCTTTGTGTTCACAACTGTCCGACACGAATGTGGCTCAGTTTCTGTTGCTCGCAGACAAGCACAAAGCTACAATGCTCAAAGCCAAAGCCTTCGAGTACATCCGCAGGTATTCAACTTAATTCAGCTAACTACAAATGTACTCAATAATGTTTACCTTTTAACAATAGAAAACATTCTGTGCTGACACAGAACGACTCACTCAAAGAGATCCAACAGCAAAATCCAAAACTATTTCGCGAAATTCTTTGCTACAAGTTGAACAATTGGAGATATCTCGCAGATAAGTGATTAAGAAGAATTTGAATTTGAATTATATTTTTCATTAATAATAATAAACATTGCTTTACTCAATGCATTTCAATGAACCATTTCGTATTCGATTGAACACATCAACTCTAAATTGTTTTAAGTTTACGATCAAAATGATTCGAAATTGTAAACATTCAATTAAAAGTCGTCCAATTTCTACTTTCTCTCGTGTGTCAATTCATTTGTCTGTTTTGTTTACGAAATGAAACGCAAGTCTTCCCTTTTACTAGTGAAAAAAGACGACCGCTATTGTGTCAATTGTACAGTACATTTTCGTGTTGATTCTTTGTTTGTGCATTCGATTCGCATCAAGAAATTTAATGATAATATGGTGAGTAATATTTGAATTTATACTAATCCATAATCGATAATTTTTTTTATTAATAGCAAAATGGCATGCAATACATCGTGTCGAATTATGTGGTCCATTTAGATGTGAACAAGATTTTGAATCTCTAGTTATATGGCCCCGTTTACATTGTACTGTTTGCACTGTTTTGCAAGCGCAATCGCAAAAGCTGACATTAACATTGATTAAAAAAATAAAAACCAAACCTAAGGTATTTGCAAATCATAAAATTATCTAAGTCATTTAATGGCAATAAACTTATTTACAATCACTATCAGAAAGGTCAGACATTTTTACAATTCATAGGAATAGCAACTCTTTGCGTTTGATATATGGAAGAGTATCTCAGGAATCCTGAGTCAGGATTGACATTTGTGTAAAGCAAGCACAATTTGGATTAACACGCAAAATGACTTTAAGAATGCATTGTTTTCTATCGATTTTATGTATTTTTGTTTGCTCTCAATTTAATTTGTCATTGGAAAAACAACCATTTGAGAATGTCACCAAAAATGAAACTTTCCATGCACAAAATTATCAAGAGCGTCAAAATTTAATTCCACCTGGCCCCTACAACATTTTAATTTTCTACAAATTTAAATATCAATTTGCAAGTATTTCCTTTGGAGTTGATTCATTTGATTTCTACGATTACCTTAAAATTAATATAAATTATGAAAATGATTATTTTCGAAATTCATTTCTATACAAACCTATTAATTTGAAATTGTCCGATTGCATCACAGAAGAAGATGAACTCAAGTGTAGACATGATTTTGCTAGAAGCCTGATAAATTGGAAGCCATACCAAAAGGACGAATTGAATGCTACTTTGTGTAATTATTTAGGAGTGTGTAATCCCTGTGAAACAGGAATTTTCAGAACAAATCCTGGAAAAATGGAAAAATTTACAATTTCAAAATTACTTGATTCACGATATCGCGTCAATTTGAAGCCCCAGTTGAACGAAATGGACCAATTGACTATTACTATGTGATCACGAGTGATGGAACGAAATATCGCTTTCCAGGAAACAGTACAACTGTTGAGTTTGATATGACGTCCACACGAATCTACAGACCAATAAACAAACTCACTATTATGGCTGCAAGCGTTTTTGAAGGTGAAGAATTTTTTGATCCGGAAAGTGATTGGGTGATTGTGGAAGTGCAAATTTGAATGATACTTCTCTACTTTGGAATTGTTGTTATATTCTTGATTGTATCGGTTATTTTGTTTCGACTTGCATGCATTAAGTACAGAAAATCAAAAAATGATTTCAACAATTTCGATATTAAACTCAAATGTAACGAAGAAAATGGTTACAAAATGGCAATAGAAATCGAACGGTACGAAAATGCAAATTTAAATTTAACAACCGTGGATGTCAATGTTTCAAACATTTCTTCAAATGACGTTCCAAATAATCTAATTTCGAATCCATATGTAACATTAGAGGAAATTCAATGTTAACAATTACGTAATAATATTTGTCAAATTAATGTAAACAATATAATTATTAAATTTAAATTTAAATTTAATGCAACAAATTTTGTATGCCTTTCATTTGACTTGTCAATCAAAATGACAAATTTGCAAATTGGCAAATAGAGATTGACTTGATTGTCGCTCTGCTATGATGCTCACAGTAAATTCAGTGAATAAAGTAGTTTGTAATGTAACCAAGCGACATAATCGGTTAGTTGCTTATGCATAGATATGCGAGATAACCAATCTTAAAAGAAAAAGAATGGAATTGTGAATTTGGCAATTTTGTCTAGAAGGCGTTACTAAATTGATTGTTGCATTGTATCAGCGCTATACACAAATAATACAGAGTGCACTATGTACATTAACTTGTCCACTTATAAATACAAAAACCAGTATCTTTTTGGCGCCAACGTTTGTTTGACTGTCTGTCAGACAAACCGACACTTACACAACACAATTACACAAACACAAAAATTGTTTTATGTAAATAAGCAATGGTTACTATTGAACAGTAATCAAATGGATATTAAGAATGTCTTTGAGAATGCTAGCATTTCTGGCAAAGGCATGCACATAAGCCTCATTCAGACAAAAGTTCTTCCACCAACTTTTAATTGATTGTGGGTAAATTTGGAAAATTAGTAACAGTTCCAGACAAAATATGAAATACTTTGGACTTTACTGTACATTTTCCATTTTTATTATCATCACTATTTCACAACTTCCAAGCATCGTCACAGCCACAGGAGAAGAAGAATACACCTGTGGCCCGCTTACAAATCTTGGAAATATAAAACCACGCCATTTGAAGGCTAAAAGTGGAGCTGACATTGCCTTCACCTGCACACTAAGCCCAAAAGAAAAGTATCGCTCCTCGTCGATTGTGTTTGAGCACCGAAATAATGTATATAAACGTGAAAAAATAAAACATATGTACGAAGAAGAAGCGAATATTCAAATTGTGAACAACTATACAGCGGCATTGAAATTGCCAAATGTTCAAACCGATGATGCAGGCGAATACATTTGTAAAATCAAGAATGGCACCCACAATTACTTTGTTTGTGATGCCCATTTGAAGGTCGAAGGTATTTTACTATTAATGAGTAAAATCAATTTGCTATTTAAATTATCTTTTAGACAGTGAATTTTCAATAGTTAACAAATATTTGCACAACATCAAAGAGAACGTTCATAATTTTTCATGTAAATATTATTATCAGCACTACTTGGAGTGCACCTGGACGATGCACTCGAAGCTGATGGAGGAATACAATAATTACCAAAGAAAATTTAAATTAATTGGATATTATGAAAATGATACAAAGTAAGGCAATTATTATTTAAATTGATTATTTTATTTTATTTTTTAAAAATTAAATATAGATTTGATTGTGAAAAAATGTTGATGAATCATAGTTTTTATGGATGTCGATGGAATTATGTCACTACAAAATCGAGCAAATATTTACAAACTTATCGATTCGATCTTTATTCATACAATAATTTTGACCATTTCACGCAAACTTTCACTTTCAACCTATCGTCAATCACTTATTTGGATGAACCAAATCATCTTTCATTCAACAATCAAACCAACACCCTCTCATGGCATTATCCAAATAAAATTGATCAAAACGAACAATTATTTAAATATTTCCAAGTGAGGATATTGATTCAAACAATTGAGAATGGTTACACCAGCAAAATTATATCGACAATTTTCGTTGATAACACACAAACATCGATAAAATTAGATTTGAAACCCGAAACAGAGTACAAATTTAGTATTTCCTGTCGAATCAATGATGGAATTAATCAAATTTGGAGCAAAGAGAACAGTATTGTTGAAACAACTCAAAAAGATAATTTGAAGAGCATGAAAATGTTTTACATACGGGATTTTTCCTGTGTTTACTACTATCAAAACTCATTGACATGTTCCTGGACGATGGATTCAAAATTTCATGGCTTTCCTGGAAAATTCGAATTAATTGGATATTACAAAGACAACTCAAAGTAGGTTAATTAATTTTTTCTTTTTCCTTTAATTGTTTTTAAATTTTGTAATTTAAACAATTCAGATTTGAATGTGACGAAATCAACATAAATGGAAAAAATTTCACATGCATTTGGAGAAATGTCACCATTAACTCAAGCAAGTATTTGCAAACATATCGTTTCGATCATCGTTCAACCAAATTATTTGATCGAATTCCAATAATACAAAGTTTCACCTTCAACCTGTCTTCAATCACCTACCTGGACGCAACAAAAAATTTTACATTCAACAATCAAACCAGCACTTTAACATGGCATTACCCAAATGAAATTGATCGAAACGATCATTTGTTTAAATATCTTAAATTCAAAATTTCAATACGAATAAATCAAACTGAAAATTTATCAACATTATTTTTAAATAACACACAAAATTCACTAAAATTGGACTTGATTCCTGAAACAGAGTACAAGTTGAGCATCGCCTGTCGAATCAATGATGAAAACAACAAAATTTGGAGTAAAGAGAGCAGTCTCATTGTAATCGGCGAATCTTTTAATTTTTCAAAAAATTTGACATCAACAGACAGTCTTAAAAATGGATTACATAATGAATATTGGAATAATTGGAAAATTGTCATATGGACTGGTGCAATTGTGGTGATAATTCTGGCGACAGTTGTGTTGTACAAATTATGGCAGCGGTATAGGGTTAAAATTAATGTAAAAAGTAATAACTCGAATCCTTATTATGGTGAAAGTGAAAACATGTACGAGCCAAGTCAATCTCAACACTCAGTTGAGCATCATTATTATGAAATCACTGAATATTCGCTCAATTTCGCAAAAACATCATATGTTTCTCATGAACAAATGCAAGCAACTCAACAACGAGCTTTTCATACGGGCAACAAAATGCTGACATTTAGCAGATGATTCAACATCACATACAACTAAAACTTTTCCATGTTTTTGCTAAATTCTGAGACAAATGTTTTGTACGTTTAATTTCTAAATTCAGTACATCTTTAGTTGATTAATTGATCAAATTCTGTATAAATCAATAAGCAATTTTTAAATAAATCGATTTAATTTGTACTTATAATTTTGTGATATAAGAGAAATGAATAAAGCAAAACAAGTTTCATGTAATACTAATTTGATATTGCAGTGATGGTCAAATTGAACCAATTAATTGTCACGTACGCAATTGATATATCAAGTGATTGATGTGAAATCAAGTATTAAACGACTAATTTGGACATTGAAAATGTACCATTATGTACAATGGTAATAGACAAATTTGATTAATTTATGTATGTCTAAATGTTTTCAATTTTTCTTTGAAAATGCTCACAAAAAAATGCTCATACAACAAGAACATATAATGTACGTTACATACAACAAAATTGTCTTGCAACAATTTGACTAAAGTCAAAACTAATTCTCAGACAATCGCATCCACATTCGAAATAGAGTTTATTGATAAAGTAAATGACAAAATTGTGAGATCAATCAAGGTGCGAATAGAAAATAGAAATAGTATATTACTGGTGAAGATATGAGTCGACTTTATATTGAGTCTATTTGTGTGAGATAGGAAATAATAATAGATTAATCTGTGTATATTTAGCATTAGAAGAGGGGAAAGGACACAATAAAAATGTCATAATGAATTAGTTAAAGGTAATCTTGTGCTTGCGCAAATTGGAGAATCGATGCACATTTTGCTTGATTTCAATTAGATAACTTAGACGTCGTAGAGTATTGACTGTTGACGAACCAGCAATACGCAAATTCAAATTGATCAAATTGGGGAAAATAAATGATAGGACACGGGTGAATTTATCTCCATCAAATGGGTCAACGGGCCGGACACGGAGTTCGCAAGTCAAAACCGAAGTAAGGGGAGTGAATCGGCGTCGGGCCGCGGCTTTGTCCAACTGGTCAGCGTCCATGGTGATAGTCGAAATCTTGAGTTCAGTCAAGTGGACCAGTTTGGCGAGATCGCGAATCACATTGGGTGCCATTATAAGTTCATCCTTAAAAAAAGTTTTAGTAAATAAAAGAAAAAAAATCTTATACAAATGAACATACGCAATTTTCAATGTAAAGGAATTCCAACGAAGTGGCGTGTTCGGCTAGAAGTTGCAAAACTCGGTCACTTTTACGCTTAGTGCACATTTGCAAATGAGTCAGATTGACCAAAAAGTTCGGTTTCATTTTGTGAAATTGTTTAATCTGATCATATTCCAATTTAAGACCAATGAAGAGACGAGCACAGTTTGGGCCGATATCACGAATAAAACGACGCAAGTCGCCTGCATTCAAAATTTCATTATAAGAATTTGCAAAGAGTCCAATGTGTTCCAACTGGGAGAAAGTTTGCGACAGATGTGGTACAGCTTTTAAGGCATAATAGTGAAGTTTAAGTTGCTTCAGGAAATTCAAAGAATTGATGGAATCAGAAAAAGCGCGAGTTTGAGTATCGTCTAAAAATATAAAAAACAAATTAAGGATAAGGATTTAAAAATACGAGTACAAAAAATATACCTTTGAAAATTTCAATTTTCCAATCGAAACGACAAAAACTAACTGCCAATTGTTCAATGTTCGGAAATAATTTCAACATATTTCCAAAATGCGAAACATCATGCAAACGTACACTCAGAGGCGCACAATTCAAATTCAAATCAGCATTAGAAAAGCATTCACAATTGACAAGCAACGATGTCTTCTTTTGGCAGTAATGTTCCACAAGCGAATTCCACTTTGTGGATACAAATCGGAGTCGAGCCAACTTGTTGCCGTCACCGTCGTCCAACTTGGCCACAATAAATAACATCGTTTCGTTAGGCAGACAGTTGATAGGTCCACCATCGGTGCTGGGGGCACTGATTTCGAGTTGCACAACAGAGAGGGCGAGTGAACTGACGGACGAGTCAGTGGCATCGAAAGCCGCAGAAGACTTTGGGTTGGAATCCATTTAGATCGTGATTCGAGGGTTACGAGAAGAAGGTCGAAACGAGACGAAAAGACAATCACCAAAGTGACATCAAAGCAACTAACAAGAAAGCACAAAAGTTCAACTTCAACACAACACTCAAACACATACAGCTGTGCGCTCTTCACATAGGACGTGTTGACTAATACAAATTCACGCGCTCACTCAAACAAAACTATAATTTCAAAGTAACTTTTCAATTTGTATTTCAACACGTGTTTCCCAATGTTCAAGTCCTCAACATCACGTACTGTATACACTGTATAACTATAGTTATGTTTGTCAAGATTGTGGCTACAATGTTCACGATAAATCGAGTCTAGAATTGTGGCCTAAAGTTGAGGAGTGCATGCGATTGGCCCGACATGCCTTGACTCGATTCCCGAATGTGAACACTATCAGACTGACGCAACGTCCTGACCCGAGTCTTAAAGGAGCGGTCGTAATTCCCGATGACGGTGTATTTTTTAATTCATTAGAAGAGTTGTAAATTTGTGTAAATCACATCCTTAAATAAAATAAAGTAAATTCTCACTGTTTTCACTGGTTTTGGTATAGAAATGTAACTTTTAACAACATGTTATCACCTCACTTCTTCTCGTTAATTACCCTACTTCTTGTCGGACATTCGTTTCTATCCTGCCATCTGAACATATTTTGTGATCGATAACAAAACAATTCAATTTGATGATCATTTTTATTATGAAGTTATGAAAAATGAAACGAATTTAGCAAATCTAATTTCCTCGATATACGCCACATGCACAAGTACGCCAATCAAGATACTCAAACGAATGTAAAAAATATTACGAATTGTATATATTAATCAGAAATCTCAAGCTCATTCCATTCACATTTAGACATTCACATTAACGCGGTCAGCTGCTTAACACGATTAATCTAAAAATATCATGAATTAATTGAAGCAACTAATTCAAGTTTATCGAGTGAAAGCCTTCACTGAAAGGCAATACAATTTTGATATTTAGCAAATAATTCAGCATGGCCAACTACACAAATCTTTTAAATATTGTGTTTTGCCTAACCTTGAGAAACCTTGCTTTTATGAGAAAAGCCATGTTTTACAATAAATTGTTCTAATATTATTCAACTATTCTTAAATTTTCAAATATTAAAATTGCTTAATTCTGCATGAATTGAGAATCTTTTAAAAAATCTAATGCATTGTACAAATGTCCTTGAGATACAAAACATGCATATGTGGAATTAATTAAGAAAAATAGGTTTACTTAGTTACTAAATACTATGTTACATTTGCAATGTTAAGTATTACTTAAAGTCACGGTAACTAAGCGCTACAATCAATCAGTCAATTGTTTGTGCAATCAAGATAACCAACCGTAAAGATGAAAGCAACAAGTAAGTTTGACCGTTTTGGTTCTCTCGTTATAATGGGTTTGGTTAACCACACACAATTGTTGCATTTACAATCATTTACTCATGAGTGCACTCATAAACTTATAAAACTAGGCACAATTTGGCGCCAGTGCTTATCTGAATGTCTGGCAGGCCAACCGATACATGTACAAACCCAATAATAAAATGCAATATATGCAAAATTAATTTAATGAACCACTCTCGCAATTGAGACAGTTTAGACAAATGCGTGCATTTAGGTAAATGATTTCTTACTAACAGTCAATCGACAGTGGAATATCTTTTTCTGTGTAACATTTGAGTTCGTTTTAAATGGATATATTTCCAACAAACAACATTTTCCTAATAAATATGAAATTTTTGCTTTATTGCGTTTGTATTATTATGATAGGAGAACTTACAAGCAGCACTGCCATTGCAATAGAAGAACAAGAATACACATGTGGAAAATTGACAAATCTTGGAAATCTCAAACCGCGCCAATTGAAGATTAAAAGTGGTGCTGACATGTACTTCACCTGCACACTGAACCCAAACGGAAAGTATCGTTCTTTGTCGATTGTGTTTGAGCATCGTGATCGATTTGGCGAAACACAACGAATATACAACAAAACTGGCATTCAAATTGTGGACGACTATACTGCGATACTGCAAATACGAGATGCTCAAGTCTACGATGCAGGTGAATACACCTGTAAAGTGAGGGATGATGGTCGCAATTACTTTGTTTGTGATTCATATGTGAAGGTTACTGCACACGAATTTAAAATTGTCAACGATTTTTTGCATATTACTGACCAAAATGTTTACAATTTTGCATGTAAATATTATTATCAAAATTACTTGAAATGTTCCTGGACGATGCGTTCGGAGGTTATGAAAAAATTCAGAAATTATCAAAGAAAATTTAAATTGATTGGATATTATAAAAACAATTCAAAGTAAGAGTATTTGTGAATTTGTTTTTTTATTTATTTATACTTTATTTAGATTCGAATGTGATCAAATGTCAATGGACGACAGCACTTATGTATGTAAATGGAAATGGATTACAACCGGATCGAGCAAATATTTACAAACATATCGTTTCGATCTCAATTCATTAAGCCAATTTGACAATTTCACACAAACTTTCACTTTCAAGCTATCGTCTATCATCTACATGGACACACCAGAGAATTTTGCATTCAATAGCCAGACCAACACTCTCTCATGGGAATATCCAAATCAAATTGAACAAAATAAACAATTGTTCAAATATTTTGAAGTCAAAATATTGATTCGAACAATCGAGAATGGTGTGACCAGCAAAATATTATCAACGATTTTCGTTGATTACACAGAAAAATCGACAAAATTGGAATTAAAACCAAACACAGTGTACAAATTTAGCATTTTCTGTCGAATCAATGATGGGATCAATCAAATTTGGAGTAAAGAGAGCAGCATTGTTGAGGCAACTAAAAATGTTGATCCAAAGAACATGAAAATGTTTTCGGTTTACAATTTTTCGTGTGTTTACTACTACCAAAACTCATTGACATGTTCTTGGACGATAGATTTAAAACTTCAAAATTTGTATGGAAAACTAGAATTAATTGGGTATTATAAAAACTATTCAAAGTAGGTTAATTGATTTTCTGTTTATTGTTTCATTTAATTATTTTTTAATTTACAAAATTTAGATTTGAGTGTGACGAAATGAAAATAAATGGGAAAAGTTTCTCATGCATTTGGAAAAATGTCACCACCAACTCAAGCAAATATTTGAAAACATATCGTTTCGATCTTCGTTCAACAAAATTATTTGACCAAAATCCAATAATACAAAGTTTCTCTTTCAATATTTCATCAATAACTTACCTGGATGCACCAGAAAATTTAACATTCAACAATCAAACCAACACTTTAACATGGGGCTACCCAAATCAAATTGAACAAAATGAAAATTTATTCAAATATGTTGAATTCAAAATTTTAAAACAAATAATTCAAACAGGAAAATTTTCTACAATTTCCTTAGATCACACATACAATTCATTAAAATTGGACTTGATTCCCGAGACAGAATACAAATTGAGCATTGCCTGTCGAATCAATGACGGAAAAAACAAAACTTGGAGCAAAGAAAGCAGTCTCATTGCAAATAGCACTTTTACTTTAACAGACAGTTTTACAAATCGGCAAAATAATTCGTGGGAAAATTGGAAAATCGTAATGTGGATTCTCGTGATCGTGATCGTAATTCTATTCGGAGTTGTGTTGCACACATTTGTTGGCTACTTTAAAAACCAAAAATGGCATTGGGACAAGCTTCAAATCAATGTACAAAGTAACAATAAATATATAAATCCAGTACTATCTGATGCCCAAAATGAAAACACTTATGAACTATTGGTGATGGATTCAAAATTTTTGAATGCTCAGCAAAATATTGAAGAAGAAGAATTTGAGTCTAATCACCAATCAAGTCAAACGCGACATATTGATGAACATTTGTATTACGAAATTATAGAAAATGATGTTTCCGATACTGAAAATGAAGCCAATTTAACAAATCCAATTTCCTCCTCTTATACCCCAATTGCACAATTAAATTCAAGATCACCAGACAGGCAAACACAGAATGTTGAAAATTCAAATCCATATATATCACACACAGAGCTGCAAGCATCAAATCCAAAACAACCGAATTCAAACACATTAGCAAATCAATCATATGTTTCTTGTGATCAATTGAAATCAACTCATTCAGGTTTATCGTAAAGGCAACAAAATATTTATCAATTTGTTCAAAATGGCAAACTGGCAAATTGGCAAAATGGCAAAATGGCAAAATCTCCAGGGGTTTTCTTAAAACATAGTGTATTCTTAATAATTTTCTTAATTATTCTAAATAAAGTTACTTCTGTGGACGAACGATACAGAACGTCCACTGACGGGAGAGAAACAGTTCCTTTCTTTCCGACTGTCATGCACAGGAAGAAATGCTCAAACATCCCCGATTTCATCACGACTCAGTTCATGTCTGGACACGGCAAGTTCCACTACTACCTGACCAGATTCAACATTGAACATGACAAGAGATGCGAATTTTGTGTTGAACCTGAGCAAACCTCACTCCACCTCATCAAGGAGTGTCCAAGATGGGCACTACTGAGGAACGATCTTGACAGCCACATCTGCAGGATCACCAATTCAAATCAAATCTCGCCAAGCGTCTACTGCACCGACAGGTTCTATAGACATTTTCGTAACTTTGTATGTAAAATATATAATGATTTGTAAATATCTCTATATAAGTTTTTATACTCACTTTTTAATTCGCTAATTCTCCATAATAATTCAATTTGTATTATATTACTTGTAAACAATTGCAATGTATCGAACTATACCTCAACGATATGTATGTGCATTTTCTAGCTCACATTTAGCATTAATTTGCTTAAGAGGTCAATAAAATACCATTTCCAAAAAAAAGTTACTTCTAACTGTACTCACTGGTTTTAGATATGATAATGGAACTTTGGACCATACATTGTCACCATGCTCGACTCAATACTTAGCCAGAATTTTATTTCTATCTTGTTATGTTTTGTCATAATTCACATCAATTGTCAGATCTCTTGGTTTTTGATTTGGTTTGTGTTCGTTTACATGGACTTCTTTCCACCGTTCTGGCTGGTAGTCGTATTTTGAAGACTGTTCAGACCGATTTGTTGTTGAGATGATTTAAATCCAATCATCATCTCTACCGGAGTGAATTGATCGTATTGATTGTATTCATAGAGCGTATTGTCTTTACATTCATACAGAGTGTTTTTAATTGTTTTACAACAACTTTAGTAAAAAGCTTTGCATTATGTTGCACATTCACTTACGCAAACACTCATAAACACCTAAAATCGAGTACTGTTTGGCGCCAGTGACATTTATTTGACTGTTTAGCAGGCGAACCATATATGGACACAAATATGATAATAAAATTAACATGGGAAATCAATATTTATTGAGCTACAGCTTGAGACTGTTCAAGACATGCACGATATGGTAAATGATTTCTTACAAAAATCAACGATCAAATAAAATATCCTTTTCTGTGTAATGTTTAATTTAGTTTTAAATGTTAATGAATAAATTTGCAAAAAACAACATTTTCCACACAAATATAAAATGTTTTCTTTATTGGGTTTGTGTTATTGTCATCGGAGAACTGACATGCACAAGTACTGTCATTGGGTCAGAAGAAGTAGAATCTACATGCGACAGTTTGACAGATGTCGGGAATCTGCAACCGCGCAAGTTGAGAATTAAAAGTGGCGCTGACATGAACTTCACCTGCACACTGAACCCAAATGGAAAGTATCGTTCGTCGTCAATTGTGTTTGAGCATCGTGATCTATTTGGTGAAATGCAACGAATATACAACAAAAGTGACATTCAAATAGAGGACGACTATACTGCGATACTGCAAATACGAAATGCTCAAGTCAACGATGCAGGTAAATACACCTGTAAAGTGCGGGATGGAACTCATAATTACTTTGTTTGTGATTCGCATTTGAAAATTGAAGATGAATTAAAAATAGACAACAATTATTTGAATATTACTAACCAAAATGTTCACAATTTTTCATGTGCATATTATTATCAAAATTACTTAGAATGTAAGTGGACTGTCATGCGTTCGGAGGTTATAAAAAAATTTGAAAAATATCAAAGAAAATTCGAAGTAGTTGGATATGATAAAAACAATTCAATGTAAGTCTATTTGGGAATTTGTTTTTAATTATTAACTTTATTTTTTATTTAGATTCGATTGTGATTATACGGTCATGTATATTGGCACTTATGATTGCAAATGGAAATGGAATACAACCGAATCGAGCAATTATTTACAAATTTATCGTTTCGATCTACATTCATTCAGCCAATTGGACCATTTTACACAAACTTTCACTTTCAAGCTATCGTCAATCACTTTCCTGGACACACCAAAGAATTTTACATTCAACAGCCAAACCAACACCCTCTCATGGGATTATCCAAATCAAATTGAACTAAATAAACAGTTGTTCAAATATTTTGAGGTCAAAATATTGATTCGAACAATTGAGAATGGTTTTGTCGGAAAAAATTTATCAACAATTTTCGTGGATTACACTAAAAAGTCAACAAAATTAGATTTGAAGCCAAATACAATGTACAGCTTTAGAATATTCTGTCGAATCAATGATGGAAACAATCAAATTTGGAGTGACGAGAAAATTATTTCTGGGACAACTAAAAGAGATGATCTAAAGAAAATGAAAATGTTAAACGTTCAGGATTTTTCTTGTGTTTACTACTATCAAAACTCACTTGAATGTTCTTGGACAATGGATTTAAAACTTCAAAATTTGTATGGAAAACTAGAATTAATTGGATTTTATAAAAACTATTCAAAGTTGGTTAATTGATATTTATTATTTTATTTAATTTTTTTATTTTACAAAATTCAGATATGAGTGTGAAGAAATGAAAATAAATGGAAATCTTTTCACATGCATTTGGAAAAATGTCACCACCGAATCAAGCAAGTATTTGCAAACATATCGTTTCAATCTTTCTTCAACCAAACTATTTGACAAAAATCCACTAATACAAAGTTTCACCTTCAATCTTTCATCAATCATCTATCTGGATTCACCACAAAATTTAACATTCCACAACCAAACCAACACTTTAACATGGGACTACCCAAATGAAATTGAACATGATGAACATTTGTACAAATTTCTTGAATTTAAAATTTCCAAAGAAATAATCAAAGATGGATATATTTCAACAATTTTAGTTGATCATACACAAAATTCATTAAAATTGGATTTGATTCCCGAGACAGAATACAAATTGAGCATTGCCTGTCAAATCAATGATGGAAAGAACATTCTTTGGAGTTCAGAAATCAGTATAAATGTAAATAGCACTTTCATTGCAACAGAGAGTTTTACAAATCGACAAAATATTTTTTGGGAAAATTGGAAAATTGTTTTATGGGTTTTCGCAATCGTGTTCGTAATTCTACTGGGAGTTGCGTTGCACACATTCCTTGGATACTTTAAGAACTTTCATATCAATGTGAAAAGTAATAAATATGCAAATCCAGTACTGACTGAAAATGAAAGCATTTACGAACTAATGGACATGGATTCAAATTTAAATGCTCAGCAAAAGAATGTAGAAACAGAATTTGCGCCTAATCACCAGCCAAGTCAAACACAACAATTTGATGAACATTTGTATTATGAAATTAAAGAAAATATATATGAATCCAATGTTATAAATGAAACAAATTTAACAAATCAAATTTTATCGCCTTATGTGCCACTTCCAGAACCACATTCAAAATCGCCAAAATGTAAAACAAAAGTTGAAAATTCAAATCCATATTTATTACACACAGAGCTGCAAGCATCAAGTCCAAAACAACAAAATTCAAACACATTAACAAATGCATTATATATTTCTTGTGATCAATTGAAAGCAACACATTCAGGTTCATCGTAAATGGAATTATACATTTATCAATTTGTTCAACACATCATTAACTACTTAAATTACTTTATTTATTTGTTATTTATTTTATTTACCATTTTCCCAGCACACAATTCCACCCACTCAATAGACTATCTGTTTAAATAAATAACTGAGAATTATTCAAAGATGCTTGTGCCAAACCAATAAGTACGGGTACAAGTTTCGTGCAGTTTGTTGAATTCTGCTGCCATTAATAAATCAATTTGTCAATCTGCAAAGCGAGTTTCGTTAAAAAAAATTGCAGTGTACGCAAAATTTGCCTTGCATTTCTATTTTCATTTGAAATCACGCAGATTTGCCACTGTACGCTCGTGTGTTATATGTCTGTTATACGTTCTACAATTGGAGTCCAAGGTCTACCAATGCAATGAAGCAGGCAGGCAGTATATACTGTCTCGCTTAAAAAACAAGTTTGATTGCACTCACTTGTGCGGAGTCAGATTAGTAACTGAGTAACACACTGTTCGAACACTGTACGATAGTAACAGTGAGGCAAAGTGGCGCCCACAGATTCACCAACACTGATAGGAACGTTTTTCACACTAAATTCGATAAAATGTCGTTGAGGACAGGGTTGTACACAAAATTAGCATCATTTTGTCGTATTGCACCAGCACACAAAAATATAATCAGTATGGAAAATAAATACTTTTGAATCACCCTAGTTACAAGTCACACCATCACACAGTTACAATGTTCAATGTACAAATTGTGTTCAAGACATTCTCATTCAATGACTGGCTTTGTGTGAGAAAGTGCAAAGTAAAAAATTTGTTCATATGCGTTTTTCGCATTATGCCATAAAAATGTCATAATACCAAGATCGTACGCACGCCTTTTTCCACCGAAACTTGCTGAAAATTCTTGTTAATTATCTGCAAATTTGCTATACTCACCAGTTTTCGCGTAAATATGAGATGTTTGTGGATTTTAGTTTTCGCTTTTACTTTCATTGGAGAAGTCGCTCTTATCGAAGCAGCATCATCAGAAGTCAAATACTGTGACGGCTTGACATCACTTGGAAGTAAGTTTGATTTCAAAATAAATTATTTTTTCTTATATTCTAAATTTTAAATTTAAAAATTCTAACGAACAGGTCTAGAACCACGCGCATCGCACATTTTAAGCGGAACTCATGTAAACTTTACTTGCACATTAAATCCTCAAGAAAAGTATCGTTCCCCCTCGATTGTGTTTGAGTATAATCGTGGAAGAATAAAACATATTTTCGATCAAACTCAAATTGAAATTGTCAACAACTATTCAGCGATACTGAAAATTCCAGATGCGGGCACTGGTGATGAAGGTCAATATATTTGTAAGGTCAGGGATGGCGATAAGAATTATTTTGTTTGTGATGGCTCTCTCCAGGTTCAATGTGAGTTATAATTTATTTTATTATTTATTTTAAATTATTTTGTAATTAATTAATTAAATTATTTGTCTAGCACGAAATTATTCAATAATTAACAGTCATTTGCACACAACTCAGGAAAATATAAACGATTTTTCTTGTGTTTATTACTATCAAAATTATTTGAAATGTTCCTGGAAGCTGAAATCGAAGTTTATGGTGAAATTCAACAACGTTAAAACCAAGTACAAATTGATTGGATATTATGAGAATGGTTCAAAGTGAGTAATAAATACCTAATGTCTAATTGTCACAAATGTTTTTTTATTTAACAGATTTGGTTGCGACAAATTGACCACAAATGGAAAGCAATTTAATTGCTTCTTTGTAAATGTCACCACCAACTCGCCCAAATATTTACCAACATATCGTTTCGATCTTTATTCAACCAACAAATTCGATCACAACGTCCAAAACTTTGCCCTCAATCTATCGTCAATCACACAACTTGATCCACCACTAAATTTTGAATTCAACAACCAGACCAACACTCTGTATTGGGATTATCCAAATGAAATTGAACAAAATGGACAATTGTTCAAATTTCTTAGATTCAAAATTTTAGCTGAGAAATTCGAAAATGGACTAAGAAAAAATTTATCAACAATTTTGGTAGATCATGGACAGCGGTCAATAAAACTAGATTTGATACCTAAATCACAGTATAGATTTAACATTTCAGTTGGAATTAATGATGGCAAAAATCCAAATTGGAGTAAAGAGTCTAGTGTTACGGGAATAAGTTCTGATGTTGTTCTAATTAGTTATTGGAAAATTTTGCTTTTGATTGGAGCAATTTCGGCATTGATTTTTATTGCCTACCTGTCTTTGACTGCGCTTTTGAATTGCTGTAAAAAAGCTAAATCACATTCAAAAATTTACATCAATGTCAAAAGTGCTCACCATCATGATACAGATCATCATTATGAAACTATTGATCAGGAAAATTATCCAGAAAGTTTAGATTTGACAACTGAGAATTCAAATTCAACTCGTACTTCTTCCACTTCTTCTGAAAACGAAAACGAACATCACTATCATGTAATTCAAAGTGAACAAACAATTCCAAAGTCATTGCCAACATTTGCTCACGTGCATTCGAATGGTGCTCAAAATTTAGACAACGGTTATGTGACAATTTTTAAACTTGACCCAAATCAACAACAACCCCAAACATCTTCTTCGTATGTTTCCCGTACACAGACAAATCTCGAGTACATAGCAAGTCATCCAAATTCATCAAATGCTTCACAATCTTCATACACTCCGTACGGACAACTAAATTCAGCAAATTCAGGATTGCATAATCAAATTCAAAATTCTCCATACGTGGCGCATGATCAAATCCAAGCAATATCTCAAGGCACTCCAAATAGAAACAATAATCCACTTTATCAACCTGTTCAATCGCCTTTAACCTCGTCATACGTTACACCTGAACAATTGCAAGCAATTCATTCAAATTCATCAAACCCGATTACTTTAAATTCTCCTTATGTAACACCTGAGCAATTACAAGCACTTACTTCAAGTCCACAATCACCAATTGCGCATTCACCTTTAACTTCTTCATATGTTACACCTGAGCAATTGCAAGCAGCTAGTTCACCAAATGCCCAGTCACCTTTAACCTCTTCATATGTAACACCAGAACAGTTACAAGCAGTTAGTTCACCAATTGCTCAATCACCTTTGACCTCTTCATATATTCCACCTGAGCAATTGCAAGCAGCTAGTTCGCCAAATGCCCAGTCACCTTTGACCTCTTCATATATTACACCTGAGCAATTGCAATCAGCTAGTTCGCCAAATCCCCAGTCACCTTTGACCTCATCATACATTACACCTGAGCAATTGCAATCAGCTAGTTCACCAATTGCTCAATCAACTTTGACTTCTTCATATGTTACACCTGAGCAATTGCAAGAAATTGTTTCAAATTCATCAAATACTCAATCAAACGCTCAAGCAAATCCCAATTCATCAAATCCGATTTCTTTAAATTCTCCTTATGTAACACCAGAACAGTTACAAGAACTTGCTTCAAGTCCTCAAAATGCTCAAACATTAAATTCTCCATACATTTTACCTGAACAATTAAATAGGAAATAAGTATTGTACTTGACCTTGATTTGGCCAAAACAATGTCTGTATTTGCAATATTTATTTGCACAAATGAATAAATATTTGTTTTGTCGTTATGTATTTCGAATAAAGCATATATTAGCTGTTTTTGTTGTTGTCGTCAAAACAATCGAGAAATTTACTTGGCAACAAATACAAAATAATTAAATTGTTTGTCTCACAACTGCAATTACTAAATTATTTTATTAAATTAATTATTAAATTATATGTTCGTTTAAATATCGTTTAAATATCCATAATAACATTTCCAAGAATTCTATATTTGACAAATTCTTTTAGTCTCAAGTAAAAAAAAACATTTCAAATATTTCCGTTTCCTCCTAAATTTTACGAGCGCTATATAAAGAATAGATTGTGCAATCCATTTGTTTGATTAAAACAGATCGTCTGAGATTTTGTATTTCATAATCGACAAATATTTGATTGCACTTTTCGTGACAAATTGGGCAAACTGTTTTTAAGAAAAATTGTTCAAAATAAAACAAAATGAATCTCTTCAATATTTTGTCAATAACATGTTTTATGCTTTTGATTTTTGCTAAAAACA
Organism: Rhizoglyphus robini; assembly: GCA_023373905.1. Classification (NCBI taxonomy): domain Eukaryota; kingdom Metazoa; phylum Arthropoda; class Arachnida; order Sarcoptiformes; family Acaridae; genus Rhizoglyphus; species Rhizoglyphus robini. The sequence goes on from JAKIJQ010000020.1 coordinate 1,626,194, forward strand.
ACATTTGCACAGAGAACTTCAAACTTTTCGTGAATGACGTTTTCATGGAAAATTATTTATTGAAATTGTGTCGCAATTCACAAATCTCAACTTTCAAAACACAAATTATTTTGATTGAAAATGTTTTGTTTGATTTTGATCACAAATATGAGAAGAACAACAAATCAGAATTGTTTCTAAATTTCATCAAGAACAATTGTCGTTATGTTCATTACACAAATGCGACAATCGATTCGTGGAAACAAATATACGAAAATAAAATATTTAAATTCAAGAAATTGCAATTTGTAATTGATTTGTCGAATATTCACAACATTTCTCCAATTAATTTTGAAACAATTTTCAATTCATTATCTTTTGTTTATCACAACTGCAAGACTTGTTTGCCATTTATTATTTTGTTCGATAATTTTCCAAATGAAAATTTAAATCAATTATCTGAAATTGTATATAAATTGAGTCATTTTCAAGGTATTTTAATCGATTTGCACAATAAATCCACAATCTATATTCAACCAATATTGGACGGATGTTTGAGGTTTCCTGGAATTTATCGACCAAAATCAAAAGTCGATTTTCATCGAATGGCAGTGAAGCCTTTGAAGTGCAATTTCAATGGCACAACTTTGAATGTTGCGCTTTATTCGGTAAATTTAATTTTTTTATGATTTTTTAAATTAAAATTTATCAATTATTTTTTTTACAGTACACAGTTCTGTGTCAATTGATAAGATATCGAGATAGTGATCAAATTGGATTGGGAACAGGATTCGGCTTATCGATGCTCAGAATGTTGATTGAGAAATTTAATTTCAAGATTAATATTTTTGATTTGGATGAAATTAATGCAAATTTCGTTAATGTGAAGATGAAGTTTATTGGTTCGGTTGATTTGACTGCAAATGGAGTAAGAGTTTGATTTGCTTTTAATGACAAAAATTAAAATTTTAAATTTAACTTTAAATTCCAGACTACAGATTTTGGTATGTGCGGAGCTTTACTCACCTATGCACACATTCAACTTGTTGACTTCACCCAACCAATGTCATATGCTGGAACCACATTTATATCTCAACGGAATTTAATTTCCCATCAAGAATGGGTTGCATTCGAAATATTTTCTCCAAATATTTTCCTCTTTCTCTTGGCTCTACTTTTGATTATATTCACGATAGTTTATTTGGCTAAATTCAAATTTAAAATTGGCTTAAATTTCAATATAAGCTTCTTCATTACGAAATTGTTTTCAATCTATTTGAATCAATCAACTGAACTTTTCAAAGAGCCCAATCTGTCTGTGCGATGGATAATCTTGTTTTGGGTTTTGGGTGCCTTTGTGTTGATTCAATATTTCAACACTTATTTTTACTCAATTCTGACACTCGCCCAGTACGAGGCACCAATTGATACAATTGGCGATTTGCACAATGTACTCGACAAAAATTTGTACAAATTTTTAATGTACAAGAAATTTCCATTTGCAAAAGATTTTATTCGTGCAAATTCATCAAACAACGGAATTATGTACAGAGTTGGAGAGAATATGAAACGAAATGAATTCATACCGAGAGTTGAGGATATAATTCCGACTGTAGAGCGGGATAACAGAAATATTGTAATTGATGGTCGAAACGATCTTGAAATGTTTCGACAAATTCAAGCCACAAAGAGACTTCATATTGGATCGGAGAATTTTTTTTATTTTATGGATTCGATTGCGGTGGCAAAACGATCGCCACTTTTGAAGCCATTCAATGAAGTGTAATTATCTTTGATTTTATAATATTCAAATAATTAATTAAAATTATTTTTAGAGTGAAAATAACTCGCGAAAGTGGTATATTCGATGTGTGGTATGCGGATGCAAACAAACAGTACATCGAAAAAATTGTAGCTCAAAAACATCTCAAATCAAATCGATTCGATTTGGCAAACGAAAAGCAAGGAAACATTAAATCTTTCTCCATTTTAGATGTTCGTTCAATGTTTATTGTTTGGTGTATTGGAGTTTGCTTGTCTCTATGTGTTTTGGTTCTGGAATTAATGGTTCATGGATTTTAGATTTTAAAAAATATTTTTTGATTAATGTTTAATAAATTTCATCTATTTGATCATTAAAATAAATGACATTTTGAATCGCAATTTCAATGTGATTTTATGAAACATTACAACAAAGTCATATAGACACGAACTTTGAATGTATAATTTAAAATTGGATTGACACGTGTTGGTTGTTATCGAACAAATCTACTACCCCATCTTTGGGTTCACTTTGACTACGTAGATTAAAACTTATTGACGTCACTTATTGCTTGAAAAAACAAAAAATGAATACGTGCCATAGAGAATGATTGACTGAATTTGTTCGCTTCGATTTAGTGAAACGTTCCCTTGGAATTGTGTAGTTCCAAAATTAGATTGACACGTGTGTTATGGAACAAATCGAACAGAAGTCAGTATAAATAGAAGTGCACACTCGTGCCTCAAGTCGTTGTTGAGTTAGACTATCTTGCTTGAGTGAACAAGTCACTTGTTTGTGTTGACTCAAAGACCACAAGTTGTGCCTCAATGCCCTACGGACCAAGTCAAGACGCCGAGCCTGGCCCGAATGTTGACCAAGACCGACCGAGTGTTCCCGCGTTCGTGTGCCTTCTGCCGTGTAGTAATCCGCCGGTCAAGTATCTGGATCGCCTGGATGGATGCGCCGCCGGAATCCACGTCACTCAAGAGGACATCCAAGACTTGCAGCAAGCGCTCTATGGCAGAATGGGGGATGCGATCTCGGCCAAGGATGAACAGTCTGTAGAGGGAGCCAGCCCTGATCCGTGCACCGTCTGCAAAGCTCCAATCGTGCCGAGCTCAACTGCCCCGGTCCTCTACATGGAAGGCTGTGTCCACCACTTTCATTATGGCTGTTTCGTGGGTTGGCCAAGAGGTGGACAGATTCCGATGGTGGCTTGTCCGCACTGTAAAGTATCCTCCACCCGAGCATTGTTGTGGCCTCAACAGTTTCCTACTGAAGCAACCAAGAACGAACTGTTCCAACTACAGAAACGTTGTTTTGGAATTGACGTGGCACCAAGGACTAGAGTGGATTTCAAGGCTATCGGCGAATTCTATCAGTTGGACATAAACGAGAAGAAGTTGATTGTACGAAGGCCAGGAACCCGTCGTACGAAACCTTCTCTGCAAGAATCGAGTGCGCCACCACTGACTGAGGCCAATCTAGTGCAAGCCATTCAGCGACTCCATTTGGCCGACCAACCAAGACCTTTCTATTTGGGTGATATTCTTCCACTAGAAGAGTATCTGCCGTTTCAAGAGGAACATCTCCATCTGGCACCATTGGACGATTGTGCCAAACGTAAGAAGCTGTTGTTCCAATTTTGGTGTCCATTTGACCGACTGGATGGCCCTGGTGGAGAACGATGCACACAAGGTCATGAATGCGAGTTCTGGCATGGATGGCCCGATAGTACCTCGCAGTTGATTGTCGAACGAGTCAAGACTCGGGAGTTTCCTCGTTTCTTCTGTATGCAGAATTCGAGAAATTCGGACAAACACGAATGTAACATTCAACACATTCGAATGCACTCTCAAGGGCTGATCCGCTGTTTGGCTGGCTTCCATCCTACCACTCAGGACTTGAAGAACCCGGATGGATTCGCTCACAAGATGGCCAAGCAAATTATGGCGCCAGTGGACGAGCACCATCTCGTGTGTGCCTTCTGCCACCAGATCTCTGAGCCCAACTCCGTGTGGATTCACATGCAGAACTGTGCCCACTGCATGCACGTGCACTGCTTTCCACTGGTTCGTCGCATGAACCCGAACCGCAAACTGGACTTGCACTGTCCCACTTGTCGGGTCACTTCTGTCCGCTCTATCGCCTGGCCTGGATCATTCCCCTCGGACACGGTGAAGCAAGCCATCTTTGCCCGTCAACTGGCCGAGTTCAAGCTCACCCTTCAGGCCGACACTCAACTGGAGATTGTGGAGGTCGCCATTGGTCATTCGCCTCTTGCCAATCGCCTTAACATCTTCAATGTCTTCTATGGCGGACCCAATACTATGACGATCGATGTTGCCGCTTTGCGAGACGGTTCGACCATAGAGTACGATTAGTACAATTTTTGTTACGATTACGTATTTACTGTGTAACCTCATTTAGACAATAAATTGTTTGTTGTTCTATGTTTTGTCGATTTGTCTTGTAGTGTTTGAGCTTATAATTAATTTGTTACAATAAAAGAATGCTATTTGGTTGCCTATCTTTGTTTTAGTTCTAGAACTTTTATTTAATTATTAGTTCGTAGATTTTGGATTATAATAATTTTAGATTAAAGTCCCTACGTGGTTAATTTCATCTATTTGACCAATAAATATTGTTGTAATTCCAGTAAGATTTTACGACATTTTATGACAACAAAGTCGTATTTACACGATGAACAACCTTGATTATACAATGTACATTTCTATGTTTATCAAAGATTGATAAGAGCCATAAATATATATTATGTTGAGAGTAGACAATGCTTCTGTTTGAACAATCAAAAGAAAATTTTGCACTGTGAAATTATTTATCTTATCTTGTACATTATTAAAAGTGTCGTCTGATTGTCAATCCTGCTAAGAAATTGCAGAAAATTTTAGAGACTATGACATCTATAGAAAAACAGAGAACAAAAACATGGAAGCAAATCTGCACTATTTTACTGATGAAAATCAATACGAACTTGACAAATGGATTCGAGATTTCATCAAAGAGGACTCAATTGACATGAATCAATTTGACTATTTCTTTCAGCTTTACTATACCCAAGGGGGCTGGCTCGATACCGAGGGAATGCTCCGATTAAGTGAATCATTGATAAATTTACTTGTTGATGAGACTCGATTGAATTTGCACAAATATTTTCTTCTGTTCGATAAATTTTCAAGTAATTCATCAATTTTGTGCGAAGAACTGCTTCACAAATTTATTCAACTAATAGATCCATTTGTGAATCCTCAAATGGATCTATTTCTCGAAGCACAAATTAAACATCGAAACATTTGTGCAGTGTTGGTTATTTTGTTGAGAAAATTTGAATTTGACTCACTCAAAAGTGCATTTCTAAATGATCAAGTAATTGATTATCTAATTTATTTACTTAATCAATTTCAACTTGATGAAACTGTGCTTATATCTTTGCTCATATTTGATGACATATATTTGTCAAATGAACAGAGTGAACATTTTAGAAGCAAACTGCAAATCTTAATTTCTCAAAATGTTTTCAATGAAACATATCTAAGAAATGAAATTTTATTTTGTTCCCAATTGCATCTCAATAAAGAAAAACAACAAAGCTCAACTCGCCATTTGAAATTATCACAAGATTATTTATCAGTTCGAAATGATAGTGCAAACTATGTTCAAACAGTTCGGTCACAATTTTCCGTATGTAAAACAGAAATTCATTTCTTTGAGGTAACACTTATTACTGATGGATCCTTTCGAATTGGCTGGACGACACGTGAAGCGCGTTTAGGACATTTTGATTTACTTGGAAATGATCAATATTCCATTGGTTTCAATGGATCGAATGGAAGAGAAATTTGGCATCAGGGAAAAAAACACAAAGTTAAAGATTCAGAAGTTGGCAAGTGGAAATCAGGCTATGTAATTGGTTGTTCGATAGATTCGTGTTCAGATAAGCAAATGTTTCGTTTTTATCTAAATGGTGAGCTGATTCATTGCGAAATCAGAAATTTGTATTTCTCTTCTCAACCATATTATGCAGCAATTAGCATTTCTCCGTTTCAACAATGTTGTCTCAATTTTGGAAAAGACGATTTCAAGTATTTTAAGCCATTGCGAAGACTAACAAAACTGAATCGATTACTTACACCTGAGGTCACAAATGATTCCAGGTATTGGTTCAAAGATCCGAACAATTCTAGCTCAAAATTATTTGTTGATATAAATCAAAAAATAATTGATCGTTTTGTCAAAAAATTAATAAACGAGCTCTCAAATGGTTATCAACAATATAATTTGTATTACTTTGATATTGAACTGTTCAAGAAAGTGCAACAGTTCATCCAAATGGACGAACAACGATGTCTTCGATTAGCTCAAGCCGTGATTACAATGAATTTGAAAGATGAAAATGTGATCGATAAACTCGATGTTTTCATGAAATGGGTCAAACAGTGCTTCAACCGAGTGATGAGTCATTGTGATCCACAATTTTTTTCATCTGATAAATTGCTTGAATTGATTAATCCATATTTCAACAAAAAAGAATTCTATCTAAACATTTGCATTGTGCTAACAATTTTGATTCCAAAGTATTCAGACGAGCAGAAGAAAACTATTACGCATATTTGTGAAGTGATTCAGTTTTTGCAAGAATGTATCACTCAAATAAATTTCGACAACAAAAGTGAACAAAAATGGTCTTCGCTATTGGCAATCATCGTGCTGGATAATATCTTGATTATCAATGAAAATTTAAAAGAAAAACTAAAGATAGACAAAATATTGATTGAAAAACTCAAATTCCTTTCACAAAATTATTTAGATACCATTTCTTATCAAATTGCATTTAATGCACGTTTTTTACTTGACACCATCAAAAGCTCCAAGCACTCTTTTTCTTTTCAAATGTTGACATCTAAATTATCAAACAATGGTTTATCAGCTCGTTGTGATGATACAAATTCTTATATTACGTTTAGATCTAATCAAGAAATCAGTTCAGGCATCTATTACTATGAGGTGACACTACTCACATCTGGTGATTGCAAAATTGGATGGACAAGCCGGACAAGTAGACTTGGCGAATTGGCTCCACTTGGGATTGACAAATTTTCAATTGGACTCGATTGTAGTCATTTGCATGCAATTACTCACCGAAACAAGCATCACTTCATAAAAAATGTTCGCAACTGGAAGGCGGGCGATGTGATTGGCTGTTTTATTGATGTTGACCAGAGAAGATTTGTGTTTTACTTAAATGGAATTGAAATTCATGCCACAGATCGTCATTTCTCCAACGTACTCAATCACGATAACAACAATCAATCACACATTGACATTGAATTTACTTCTCGTTCGCAAACTTACTTTGCAGCTGTGAGTTTGTCGGCTTATCAGCAATGTTTATTTAATTTTGGTGAGCATCCTTTTCAAATTTGTCAATCTGATTTTACAATTCAAAATATTCACACTCAAACCAAACTTTTAGCACCGTCAGTTGCTGTTCGACATTATTGGTTTAAAGATGTAGAAAATCGATCGTTTTTTAAGGACGATAAACAAAATTGTTGTCTCGATTTTATTAGTAAATTAGAAAATCAACTTTCAACAAATAGTTCAAGACTTGAAATTCAAAAACAATTTTATGAATTGATGCTATCTGACAATGAATTTTCCTGTTTACGAATGATTCAATCGATTATTGAGTACAATTTTAAAGAAGAAAATCATTATAATTTTGATTTAATTGCTCAATGGTTTGAATGTCGTTTTTCGCGTGATTTATTCTTGTACAATTATTGCTTTCCAAATTTGCCACTCTTTTTCGAATTAATCTATCCTTATACTCAGGCAATTATTTCGGTTCAGATGCGTCGCAAAATTTGTATGTTAATCGCCATAATTATTCCAATTTCTAATGATTTATATCGAAGAGCTCTATTTTATGAAGTGAAAATATTTCTTGCACGAACACTTTACGAATCGAGTGATAAGTGGACTCAACTATTTGTGTTGATTTGTCTCGAACGCTTCACTGTTTGTGACCGTTTGCTGTTGAATGATGTGATTGAGCTAATTTTGGAAACAAAATTAATTTCCCGAATAACACAGCTGGCCGATTGTAATGTTCAATCGTTCAATCCATACAATCTACAGTACACTTCAATTGAGTATCAAGTCTCCACTTGTGCTGATTCAATTTTGGTTAGACTTTTCGAAACTATCAAAAACACTGAACCTTCCAATTTTAATGTAACTCTTTGTTTGAACGAATTCAACTCTCACCAATTGAAATTATCGTCAGACAAGTTGTCTGTTCGAAATGACGCTCACTACAGAGAAAGTGCGCAATGGCAGACTGTTTGCTGCTCTCAAGGTATCAATGATGGAATTTATTATTATGAAGCAATTTTACTTACAAATGGGTCAATCAGATTTGGCTGGTCAACCGGACAGGCAAATTTGAAGAACCCAATTGGCAGCGCTGACTGCTCAATTGGCTTCGATTCGGCCCAACATGTGATATATCACGATCACAAAAAGTATCGTTGCAAAAACAACAACAAATCAAAATGCGGCGATGTGATTGGTTGCTTGATTGATTTCACAAATGAACGATTTCAATTCTATCAAAACGGTGAGCTCGTGGATTTTTTGCTGGACAACATATTTTTCTCTAATTCCCAAGTCTATTTCGCATCAGTATCCTTGACGATTTATCAGCAATGCTATTTTAATTTTGGTCAAGTGCCCTTCAAATATCCTCCGAAACGAATTGATTATATGCATTTTTACTCAATCAAAAAGACTAGTATTTCCATTCCTGAAATTAATCCGATTATTACAAATGAAATTAGTGATTCAATATGTCAATTATGTAAAATTCGTCAAGCAACCTTTCGATTCATTCAGTGTCAACATTGGAACATGTGCGCACAATGCTGCACTTTGCTTACCAAATGTCCCATTTGCTTAACTAATACTTGAGCATTGTGTTTAAATGAACGGCATTTGCTTTACTTTTTTTACTTGTACTCAAATAGAAATAAAAATGCTTCCTTTTTGGTATCAATCTTAATTTACTCAATCTCAACCTTTAGTCACATTTAGTCCTATCTCAATCCCCAATTAATTATTTTATCATCAATTTAGTCAATCCACTGTGCATGTCCGCTCAAGTGTGTGACATTAACACAATTTAGCTCACTGTGCTCTTGTGATTGTGATTATGCCAAAGTCGAGTCGACAATCTCGTGATAAGGCGAGGTCAATAGCAAATTCCAGCTAAATGTGTCTACTAACTTTAACCCTTGCACAGTAAAAAAAAGTGCCTCTTTTACACCACCAAAAGCATAATCATGAAGTATTTTCGATTTATTATTTATTATTGTATTGCTTTTATCATCATCATTTTGTCGTGCACTAATCGATTTGTTCATTTGATTGCGGTCAATATCAATGGATATCAAGCTTTTTGTAATATATTTAAAGTTGAGTCTGAATTTATGAGTTAATAATTCTTTTTGTATTTTATATTTTTCCAGTTGATTCACTCGAAACCCATCGCGATGCTTTCGTGACTGAGAGTGTCAATCCTCGTAGTGTGACAATTTTCTGGAATAGGTACGGCAATCAAGGTACTAGATACCGGGTAATTGGTCTTACGGATAATCCTAATTTATGGGTCAATTACACAACCAAGTATACGCATGCTACTTTCGACAATCTTGATCCTGGTTCAGAGTATCATTTCAAAATTTATGTTATTACTAAAGATGGACTGTCCACAAATTATACTCAAGTAGATGTTCCAAAGGCACAAGAAGTACTTCCTCCAGCAAAGGACATCAATGTCTATGTGCATTACGTATGTTTGTAAAATTTATTTTTGTTGCTTCTAAAATGTTTGTTTTAGACACTTTACGAAATTGAATGGACTAAACCTGAGGAGGAAATTCAAGATTTTACAAGCTATACAGTGTTTTGGTGCTTGTACCGGTCTGGTGTATGTGTTGGTCAAATTGATTGGGCCAAAACAAATGAAACTCGCTTCATTTTACCGCATTTGGATGATCTAATAATTGGAATAATAGTTAATTCGAGAAATTCCACTTCTGGAATTACATGGGCCAATTGTGTCGTGGAATTGCCACTTGAATCTCTGAATCATATTGTCGCTTACCCACAGGGACCAAATTCAATTCTGGTGAGATGGGAATTCTTTTGCGATGCACAAGGAAAAATGATCAAAGATTATCAAATTAATTATGCGCCAAATAAAATTAATTCAACAACAAAACATCATAAAGTCAACTTCACCAGCAATTATCCTCACAACGAATATCTTCTCGAGAACCTCAAACCAGACACAGAATATCGAATCCACTTTTCATCACCAGGAATACAAAAGTCGTACGATTTGTACGCACGAACAAAATTGGCCGTTCCGGATAGTGTTTTTGATATTAAGTTAAGCTACCAACAGATGACGCCACTGTTGGTGAGTTGGTCTTTTCATCGAGCAAATGTAAATTATTTTCGAATTGAAATTATGGAGAATAAGTTCAACTCTACAGGCCAAAATGAAACCGAAAGTAATCGTAAATTATTCAACACCACAGTTTGGGTGTACACTTGTGTGTCACTGAAGAAACAAGCATCAATTTCTGACAAAACATTATATAATAAATCAGCGATAATATTTAATCCATCAACCAGACAGCCAAGATTTGAATTTAAATTCCCGAAAAAATTCAAAAAGTCAATTTCAACTTCTAATAGTAACAAAATTGACAAATGTAGCGTCGATTTTCACAATTCGGTTGCTTCGCACGTTCTTGAACCATACCAGCGCTATTGGCTTAGAATAAGTGCCTGTAATGCAAACAGTATTTGCAGTCTCAAAACAACAGGAATATTCTTTCAAACCAACCCAGGCGTGCCAGGTCAGCCATTTGAACCAACTGTTGAAAAGTTGAACGAAACATTCTATCGAGTTCGATTTCGTCCTCCATTTCTCGCAAATGGACCAATTGATTTGTTCCATGTTCGCCAGTTGAATCTCCATGATAATTCAACAGTGAATTACACTTTTCCAGGTAGTTTTGATCACGCAGATCTCGAAGTGCACTGTCCAAATATTCAAAATTCGACAAGTCCAAATAGTGAAAGCTTTCAAATCTCAATTGCAGTGTCGAATTTACTCGAAAATCAAACTGAATTAACAAGCAAATTTAGTTATCCAACTTTGGTTGAACTTTGCTATGCAAATGTCACCGCAATTATCAAGACAATCACCAAAGATAAGAATAACAAAGAAACTGGTTCTAAAAATTTACTTCCAATGATAATTATAATTTCAGTAATAACCTCCATAATCGCAATAATCATTGTTTATCTCATAATACGAGTAAAATCAGAAATTTACAATTGAAAAAACGAAAATTCGTAATCAAAGTACAGTGTAATAACGAATTGACAGAAAATTCCTACATTCCTGAACCAGGAAATTCAAACAATTTTAATCAAAGTCTGAATAATAATGAAATGCAGAAAAATCTTGATTATGAGAAAAGAAGAAATCTTAGTGAATCTTCTGGATATATTGATAACTATTCAACTACTTCATCAATTTTGTCTGACACTGATCATGAGTTGACTTTAACAAAAACTAATTTTGAACAAAACCGAAAAGGTTACATTGTAAGAAAAGAAACAGAAACTTCTGCTAATGCATTTGAAAATGAAAATATTTTTGAAGTTAATTCTAGCGAACAAATTGAAACCGATTTAGTCGACAATTTTGAACAACCTTCCACTAACTTATCAGAATCAATAAATATTATTTCATCTGTAAGAATAAATAGCTCAACACAACCGATTGAACAAAATCTAACAGAATTAGTAAATGAGAATTATTCTGAAACAGAATTTAACAATAATTTAACAGAAACTATCAATAACATGACAACAAATTCAATTGAACCAACTTCAAATGAACTTCAAACATCATCTCAAAATCTCACTATTTACGAATGGAATAAATTAATTGCAGACTTTGGAATTGAGCCAATAGATAATAATCTCAAATGCACAAGTGAATCGTCATAAAATGAATGATTTTTATGGACTTGAAACACATTTGTTAATAATGTAAATAAATAAATAAAATGTTTCTTTTTATCTTTGTGACTAATATCTAAGATTTTATGAAAGTAACATAATTTGCAATGCAATTAACTTATGATTACAATGGCGTCACAAAGTCGGGTCTTTTATCTATGACAATTGGGATCTGAACATGTTGACAAGTCAATTTAAACCATCTCGTATCGTCATTTCTTCATCTACACTAATGAAAGTAATTTTATTTATTTTTATTATGTCTACAGTGTCACGTTGTTAGATTGTCCAAATTAGCTGATAATAAAACAACTACTAATACCCATCATAATTATGACATTGACTACATAATCTTGCATTTAAGCTAATGATTTTGACTTTACTACAACTTGCAGACTTGTTCTCAATAAGCAATCCTTAATTATCATTGTTTTAAATATTTAAAATTATGACCTCATTTAAACTTTTAAAACTAACCCACGAATGGACACTTGACAACATCAGTTATTACCTTGACGATCATCCCAATGCTGTATCATTTGAATCTTCTAAATTTGCCTCGCCTATGAAACATCAAGAATATTTTCTGCAACTTTATCCAAATGGAATCAACGAGGAAAGCGAACAAAAAATTTCGCTATATTTATGCAAATGTGATTCACGCTCAATAGATGGCGATGAAAATGTCAAAATATATTGCAAGTTGTCTTTGAAAAATTCAAATGGAGAAATTTTTCATTTTAAAGAAACAAGAAAACCATTTTCGAATAGTTTCCAAATTGGTTGGGATGATTTTGTTGATCAAGTTTTGTTAAAGCCCGAGTCCAAACGTGTCATTGATGATAAGTTGACAATCGTTTGTCAGGTAAATGAATTTACTTTTTTTAATTAATTTCAATTAATTAATAAATCGATTTTATCTAAAGATTGAGATTTACGACTCTTGTCCATCAAAATCGCAAGAAAAAACGTCGAAAATTGAAATAATCGACACTGATGGAATGCAACAAAATAAAATCGATTTAAACGAAGATTTAATTGTGAAAAGTTGGACCAAAGAGACTTCCACGCTCGTACCAGAGTTTGACCACAAATGGACAATTGATAATTTTGTTCAACTAATCAAAGAATCTGAACTCGATGAAGAAGAAAGTGAAGAACTAAATTTTCCAGTTTTAAAATCTGTGAAATTCTGTTCGCCATCAAACGAACAAATCAAGTTTAGAATTTCTGTTTATCCAAGAGGAAAATCCAAAACCTTTCAAGATCATGTTTCAATCTATTTAGTTCCAGTTAATCCCAATGAAAAAATTCGTGTAAAATGCAAAATTCAAATTATTAGTTCAGATGAACAGGAATGCTGTTCGGATGGTAATTTTAAATCAATGAATGAGTAATAAATTAATTGTATTTATTTTTCAAAGGTTTTATTCATTTATTTCCAGCCAACGCCAATAAAGGTTATGGTTGGGTCAATTTTATTGATTGTAAAAAATTACTTGAAGAAAAGCACAAATTCTTACATGGAGATAAGTTGAAAATTCACTGTCAGGTAAATTCAAAATTTACTATTTACAAAATTAAAAACCATTCTTTAAAGATCAGTGCAATCGTGAATTTTAAAACCACCAGTGGACAAGTGAGACAGTACGAATCAACAGTCGCAACTTTGTCTCATGATCTCTATAATTTTTTCGAATGCGACAAATTCACAGATGTCGCAATCAGAGTGAGTGGAAAGGAATTTAAAGCTCATAAGCTCATCTTGGCAGCTCGTTCGCCAGTTTTCCGTGCAATGTTCGAGCATAATCTTAAAGAAAGGCTCGAAAATTGTGTTGAAATTACCGATACCCAACCTGAAGTGTTTGCTGAATTATTGAAATATATTTACAGAGGCAAAATCTGTGAAGATTTTTCAGAAGAATTGTTTGTACTTGCTGACAAATATGAACTGAAAGAATTGAAGAAAATTTGTGAACAATTATTGTGCACAAAATTGACTGAAGATAAAGTTGTGGATTATCTTCTTTTGGCTGATGCTCATAATTCTAGAGTACTGAAAACTCTTTGTATTGATCAAATCAATATGTAAGTAAACAACATAATTTTTCATACTTCAATTTTTCAATATATTTTTAGAAACCCAGCCAAATTCAAAGAAACCAAAAGTTTTAAATCATTGCTTAAATCCAAGAATGTTGAATTACTTTATGACATTTACAATGATCTTTCGATGATAGTTCCGGCAAAAGAAAATTAATAAGATTTTAATGTAATTTTTATACTAAGTATTTAATACTACATTTACTAAATCAGCAGTCGTTTATTAGTTCGAAATATATCCTTTGTATTTAAATTTGTTTTTAAATTTTATTTATTAAACTTTCTGGTCTTGGAATTTTATTGAATTTGACACGAATTTACTATAAAATTTATAAATTTAAAATTATTTATAGTATAAATGTAGATACAACATTCACCATTTTTTGGTAGTTTGGTGAAATTTCGCATTTTAACATTTGCTCTCATTGCTCCAAAGCTAATTTGCATTCTCGCATAAGTTTTATATTTGTGTACAAGTAAAGTTACATCTCGTTATCTCTTGCAAAAGCTGCCTCGTACCTCAACTTTGTTATGTTCTCACAAAAACCACACTATCAGAAGGGTCAGTATTAGAAGGCTCGGTGCTCGTTTGTGTTGGTCGTTTTATTTATTTCAACAGAAATCTATTTTCAATATGTTACAACTCACAATCTCTAAAGCTTTCTGTTTGTTGTTTGATTTTTTTCTAATCATGTCCAATACGTTCTAATCAGAATCTCCTGTGAGCATTTTCTCGTTGTTAATTCTCGGTCTCGATTGTGCTCAATGTCGTCACCCGTCGATTGCATTAAAACCAAATGGCTTTAAGAGGATCTCAAACTTCATACCATGAATAAAATCTCATCATTTACCAATTGATTGTAGACTTTAAAATTATTTTAACACACATTCTTAACTTTAACGATTTTTGAAATAATAATTTTATTTAACTCTGTCAACTGCTTATATGATTTAACTAAAATCCTTAAATACGAGTTTTGAATTCGTTATATCATTTAACACATAAGGTAAATAAAAGTTTACAGCCATAACCATAACTTTGTTGTACCTTGACGCCACTCTGCTAGTGATAATAATTCCAGTTCAGTACAACGTCGTAGTGTTTGCATATTTCTATCCTCATTACAATGTTATATTACTAACATACTTGATGATAACAAAACCACCCCATAATTATCAGTATTTGTCTGGAAATAAATCGCTGGGATCATAATTAGGAGTTTTAGACAGTTAAATTGTCTTTTGTGGAGGCACTATTGGGCTTGCCTTTCAAAGCTTTTCAAAAGTACAGTTATGGCTACTTTTGAAATTTCAAAATTTACTCACGAATGGACAATTGATAACTTTAGTTATTATCTAGATTGTTTAAAAACTCCTCCATTACCATCAATAGAATCAACCAAATTTGTCTCACCTTTAAATGATCAAGAAAAATATTTTATACGTTTGTATCCAAATGGCATTGATGAAAATAATGCAGAACAAATTTCTCTATATTTATGCAAATCTGAACCCATTTTACTAAATGAAGACAATTTCAAGATTTACTGTAGCATGTCATTTAAAAAATTCAAATGACAAAATATTTCATTCTAAAGGTATGTCTGCATTGCTTTCATTTGTAAACGTTTTTTTATCTATTCAGAGATAAGAAAACAATTTTTCCAACTCTTTTCAAATTGGTTGGAATAATTATTATCCAACATTGCTGTTAAATTCTGTTTGTGGAAACATAATTGACGATAAATTAATAATTGTCTGTCAGGTATATAAAATTATTTTCAATATAATAAATATTATTCATAATTATCCGTTATTTTAGATTGAAATTTACAATTTTGGTAACTCTTTCCCAGAAAAATCTGTTTATGATAAAGAAAATTGCTCTGAAGTTGAAATGATTAACAATACTGGAGAAGTGTTGAACAAAATTGATCTAACAAAAGATATATCTCTGAAAAGTTGGACAAACGAGACTTCCAAGTTTATTTCAGAGTTTGATCACACCTGGACCGTTGAGAATATTCGTCAACAACTCAATCAAAAAGAAATAATTGCAAACAGTCAACAGCGTTTTCCAAGTATCAAGTCATCTGACTTTTTTTGCGCCTTCAAATGAACAAATACAGTTTAACATTATAATTTCTCCCAAAGGAAAATCCGAAAAAAACAAAGACAAAATTTCCATTTACATATATGCTGAAAACTCTGTTCAAAATATTCGCGTAAAATGTAAATTTGCTATTATTGATTCCGTGGAGCAAAAATGTCTGACAAGAGGTAATTTAAAAACAGCACAAATTATTAAATAATTATTTTGATTTTTAATAGATTTAGTTTGTTTGTTTGTGAAAAATTCTTCTAGTGGATTCGGATGGCCAAATTTTATTGAACATAAAAAATTACTTGAGGAAACCAATAAGTACTTAAGTGGTGATAAATTAAAAATTCATTGTCAAGTATGAAAAAAAATTGAATGTAAGATATTAATTTTTTCTTTACAATATTAAGATTAGCGCAATAACGGACTTTAAAACAACAAATGGACAAGCTAGACAACTCGAATCTCCATTTGCCAGCTTATCACAAAATTTCAGGAATCTTTGGGAATCCAAAAAATTTACAGATATAGTGATCAAAGTTGGAGAAGAAGAATTTAAAGCACACAGAGCAATTTTAGCCACAAGTTCCGCTGTGTTTTCTGCCATGTTTGATCACGACCTCAAAGAAAAGCTCGAGAATTGTATTGAAATTAGCGATGCGAAACCTGAAGAGTTCAAGGAATTACTCAAATATATTTACTGTGGCGAAATAGGGGATGGAGTAAAAATGTATGCTGTTGAATTGATTGTTCTTGCTGATAAGTATCAATTGGAACAATTGAAGAAATCTTGTGAAAAAATACTATGCGAAAAAATATCTGCTGAAACAGTTGTCGATTATCTTTTTTTAGCTGATACTCTCAAGTCTAGAGTACTAAAGGCGATCTGCATTGATTATATCAATCGGTAAAAAACAAAATTTGAATGGTATTTTAGATATTTAATTTTTTATTTTAATATCTAGAAATCCTGCAAAAGTTAAAGAAACTGAAGCTTTTAAATTGTTGATTAAATCAAAGAATTTTGATCTACTTTTTGATATTTACGATGATTTGTCGATGATTGTTCAAGAAAGTGATAAAGAAGAAACCCAATTGGCTAATGTTTCTTTCCACAATTAGCGGGGACATTATTCGGAACAGCAAAAACTTTATTAAAATATTTATTCATACATGTATGTTGAATTTCCTAGTCCAGACAATTATTTTTTTATATAATCTAAAATTATATATGTTTTAATAAACAAAAATAAATAAATACTATTCATTCTTAGGTTTGACATATTGAAATTTATCTTTTGTATTAAAATTTGTTTCTAAATTTATTTCATTTTCTTCATCTACATAAAAATCTTCAAGATAATCATCTGTGAAATCAGTTTCCAAATATTTGTTGTCAATAAAATTATCAGATTTATCTTGTTCCAAATTGTCTAAAGACTTTTCATTATTCTCACTAATACTTTCCGCTATGCTGCAATCGTCAGTAATTTCGGTAATTTCAGTACTTTTCGAGATTTGATCATCACTTTTGTATACCGGTGGCGGCGGCGGCGGCTGAAAGTGACTTCCCTGAAAATTGAACATAATAAATCCACCATTATTTGAGCCTGAGAAAAGCATTGCAATATTATCCACCTTTACTGGCTTGTCAGCGTTTGCTTGAACAATTTTCAATGCCTTCTTTGTGGTACGATCAGTCTTTTTATCAGTCACATTGTAGTACAATTTCAATTCTGTAAAGTTGACATTTACTTGATCACTAGTGTCGCCATCTGTTGGTGTTTGGTTGTTGTTGTTATTGTCACTAAATCCACGTTCTGGATCATCACCATTGTTGCACTGAACTTTAATGACCAATGTCTCTTTTCTCACTTTATAACGAATGAATGTTTTGTATGCAACAAAACTTAAGATTATGATTATCAATATGGCAGACAAGATTGACATGATGATTGGGAGAATTGTTTTGATGTCTGATTTTGTGGGTATATTGGTTTTTAGATCAAACTCAATGCATAGCTCAATTTTGAGTGGGTCCGAGTAGGGACCGATTAGCTCTGTTGAATCGTCCAATCTATTTGAAGCGGCAATTGAAATTTCAAATTCCTCTCCTTTTGATTGATTTTTGTCGCTTCTGGGTGAACATTTCACTTCGACATCTGTGTAATTTTGATTTCCTGAGAAAATGAAGTTTTCAATCTTCACTAAATTGCTCTGCTGAACATGATACAGAGAGATTGGCCCATTTGGTTCGTTTGGTTTCTGTAGATTTACACGATATTTTACATCTGAGAGTTTCTCCAAGAATACGACATTAATTTTACCGGGAGCAGTCATCGGAGTTGAATAATTGTGAACAGTCTCATTGGAGCAATCGTCATTTTCGTTACACGAGTACGTGAAGAATCGATAATTGGTAAACGGTTTAAGAAATATTTTTGAATTATTAAAATCGTACACACATTTGAGTGCCATAAAATCACAATAATCCAATGGGATTCTCCGTGAGTAGCGTAGCAGTGGACTGTCTGCTTCGAGTATTTTCAACACAAAAGACTGAGTGTATTCAGACTTGAATTTCCACTGAAGTATCGGATTGGACTGATTGGTTTTGTAGAATATTTCAAATTGTTCCGGAGATGGAGGCACGGGGAAGACAAATTGCGCAGTCATACCGTACAATTCGTACTTTTTACGAATCAATGGAGAAGAGAACTCAATGTAGTAGGTAGAGTTTGGATTCAATTGCCGAAGGACAATTTCGTGTTTATTGCTTATTGATTGATTGATTAATTCAATCTTTTTGAAACTAGAAGCACAGTGTCCCACTAGACAGTAGGTGAGCGTGAACTGATTGACTAGTTGGGCTTGTGGTTTGCAGTAAAATTCCCAATACACTAAAATACTGCGTGCATCGCCTTTTATAGCTTGGACGTAGGACAGTTGATCAATGGGCAGTTCAGTGTCACAGTGACTCCACACAATTCCCGATGAGGAGTCCTTCGAATTGACTGAAACACCAAATCGATATCTGTTTAAATCGCCATCTGCAAGACTCACAATTGTTCGATTGCCTTTCGTGTACTGCCAGGTAAAACTCGATGATTGGTCCGAAATCCAAAACACAGAACAATTTACATATCTCGGGTTCTTCAAAAAATAATCCCAAGTTATTTCGTACGAATTGCTTTCTGGAATTTTCTGAACAATAATATTTGTTGCCAGCGAATAAATCAGTCTTCGTTGTGGAACAATAATTAAAGAATAATTTTTTGAAATATCGCCTAAAAAATTCTGAGAATAAATTCGAAATTCGCACCGATGAATTGACAATTCATCCAAAGTCAAACTCGTGTTTTCGGTTGTGAATTTGGCAACAAAATCATCATTTGTAAATAAATCAATTAAAAATGTGTTATTGGGAGTTGATGAATTTGATTTCCAGTAAAGTTTGACTGTTCGAGTCTGTTCCAGATTTTCCAAAATTTCAAACGATTGTTGAGTGGTTTCTGGTGGTTGTACTAATAAAATACATAATTTAAGCAAATAAAAAATATCAAAATATGCACTCACGTGACTCATCTTCAGTTTGTGATAAAATAATTTGCAAAAAATTAATAAACAACAAAATCAAAGTTGTAGCAATATGATTGCCCTTCATTACGATCAATTCAACTCTGAGAAAGAGAAATAGCAAAAACAAAATTTTAAACGTAGCTTCTACTGACTTTAAATTAGCGTAACCAAATTGTCATTTGGCCAATCTTAACACAAAACAACGTTTGTGTGCCCAACACAGTATCAGATGTTCCTTTCCAGACACTGCACTTGTGATCATTGATGGCTTCCATTGATTACTGATTAATTGGTTTGATTGTGCCTACACTCAAAGCACTAAAATTGGTGCGTCATTTGTCTTATAAATACCGAGCGATCTTGAAAATTATTTGCTATTTTTCCACCTAAATGAGAATACAATGCATCTTTTCTATACTGCCCGGTAGCTACCTTAGGGTGCAGTCTAATGTCTGAGTACTAACGTACAAGCAGTGAAGTAGGCAGCAATACTTGGGGGGATTAAAATTCTGGGAAATTTAGATTATTTTCAATATGTTTCAATTTGTTTTAATTGGATTAAAATATTAATAATATTTTAGATGACATTTGTGATTTGGTTTGACTGTGTTGGGTAAGCGGATGCTTTAGTGCCCTTACAGGAGGTATGTGCTATCTTGTGTTAATGGACTACTAACAGATGGACTTTTAATGTTTGGACAAACTTTTGAACGAAATATGAACGAAATGATAATTTAGTAGCAATAAACCAAACAAATAGATAACCCTTTTGCCTTGAAGTACAATTTGATGTCTTAAAGTGCTTTGCATATTTAAATTGAATATTAAAATTTTTAAATCAAACATTTGGTTTGGCTGCAATAAGATTTGCAGTGAAATTGAGAAAATTAATTACAAATCGTCTTTAGAGACAAAAACTCTTGAACTTTGTGTTCTTTAAGGCGGTATACAAATAGATGGGAAAGATATTGAGATTAATTAATGTCAATTATGTCATCAATAAATTGAAGTAATTCAAACTGTAATAAAACTGTGATGGAACTCTATAACACTGATAAAATTGATTTTATCTTTTGTTTCCAAATGTCAAGTTAGGTGCAATTTAATTAAACAATTAATTGTCATTATTATTTTATTTAATATTTGAGTGAAAGCGATGATGGCGATATGATGAAGACATAAGATAGGCAATTGTATCATTTTGTTTTTAATCAATTTTTTGTTTTAAAAAAATATTTACAAAATATATAACAAAAATATAAAACATTAGTTATCTGACTTCTCGATTAACTTGTGGGAAACATAACCCTGGTTGATAACTTGATTTGATAATGGTTCAACTTGTGTTTGAGTCGAGTCGTCGCTATCGCTTGACAAAGTTTGTGTTTCTATATTTTCTAATCGAATATAATCTTCTGAAGTATTTTGATTTTGATCAATTCTCGGCGAATTATTATTGCTCGAAAAGCTTTCTAATGTCGTGTATGGAGAATTTACTGGTTGAGGTGAGTTATTGTGATTGCTGATAAATGTTTCAGAAATAGGCGAAATTTGTCCATTTAAATGTTTATTTTGAGAATTACTTGCACAATCGCCGAGTTGTTGATATGGTGGATTCGATCCAGATGGCACACCAATTGAAGCATCACAAAATTCATTTTGATCCACAATTGTTGATGTTGTTGGTCCCGTTGTACCAATTGAGGCATCATAAACTGTATTTGGATTTACAGTTGATGTTGATGGTCCAGCATCATAAAGCATATTAGTTGCTTGATTCAAGCCTTGAACATTAAAATTCAAAGGCGCAAAGTTTATGGGCAAATTAAAGTCTATGGGCGGAAATAGAATGAAGTTGTTTCTCGGGCTGTTTTGCAAATTTGCAGCCTTTTTAGCATTTTCGCAACATTTCTCATCATCATACTCTTTTGGAACATCTGATCCAAATATTTCTACATTTGTGCAGTTGTACACGTAGGGAGATTTTTCTTTTGTTTGTGTATTGGAATTTTGTTCACAATTTGGTGAATCTGAACAACCAGTTGAGTTAAATTGTGCATGAGGTGCGTATGGTGAATTTGTTGCTTTTGGAGAATTTGGCAATTGGGAATATGTAGAGTTTGAGGTAGATGGACGCGAAATTGGATTATTTGACATGTATTCAGCATTTGATTGAGTATTAGTTTGGGATTTTGACTGAACCTGTGTATGTGGCTCATATTGTGAGGTTGTTTGCGCAATTTGACTGTTTGCATTATCAACAAATGATTCTGATTTTGTTGCTGCAAAACTTGTTTCCAGTTCTCCATCAAAAATTGCTTCATTTGTATCCACATTTTTATCATTAGAATGAACAAGCACATCAGTTGTGAATGATGATAGCTTTTTCGTCTGGCCGAGTAGATTCGTCTGGCCGAGTAAGTTTGATAAATATTCGAAATTTTCTTGTTGTGCGGCCGGAAATTTATTCGGAATTTCGTAATAAAAATGTGCAACGCTAGCTGGAATTTCGTGTAACTGATCTTCACTTTCTATATCCGAATCATTTGATTGATTTGAACAAATCAAGCTCGTCTCAGATGAGTCAGACGTTACAGAAGGAGGCGATATCAAGCTTTGATTTGGATAGAAAGGACTATTTTGTTCAAATATGCGAAATCTTTCTTCGTCAGAATCGGAACGCGATCGATATTCATGGTTGAATTTTGGTTTTGGTATTGTTCTCTTTCTTTTCTCTCTTGCAATGCTACAGTGGTACCCGACAACATACAGCAGAATTAGCACAATAAAGAAAACCAAAATGCCAACAATTGCAATCACGAGCATCCAAATTTCCCAATATTCCAACACACAAAGTCGATACATTCTGATTGGATGGCTCAATTCTCCCGGAAGTTCTTTTCCATAGCGGAGATTTGAAGCAAAAATGTTAATTAGAAAATTTTTTGCATCAAACATAGATTGACAGCCTGCATCAATGGTCACAGAGTTTGAAATGTTTCCGGGAAATTTATATGTTAAATTTTGTAAAGTTTCTGAAAATTCTCTAATATAATAGAAATCAATTGGACCATTTGGATTATCGGGTGGCTCAAAATTCACTTCATAATGGGTTCGATTGAGTTTTCGGACAATAAATTGTCTCATTGTTCCAGGTTTGGATGGAAGAGTTTGGAAATTCACGGTGACGTTTTCTGAACAAACATTTTTCTTGTTACATGAAATTATTTCCGCAGAATAATATTCATAAGATTTGAATTCAATACTTTCAAATGGCAATTCGCAGACATTTTTTGAACAATCCTCAAAGTCGATTCTTTCAGATTTAACTTCTTGGTCGCCATTTTCTGGTACAATGTTAATCATGAAATATTCCAGCCAAACCGGCGAGGAAATATTCCATTTGAAAATGATTAATTTCTCAGTAAAATTCACTTCAATTTGTGAAACATTTTGAGGAATTCCAATGTCGGTTCGTTTGTTCAATATGAAATCTCCTGTTACATTTAACGAGGATATCTCAATTTTATAAGTAGAATTTGGTTCAAGACGTGTGAGCACAATTTCGTCATTTATTGGAGTTAGAAAATTTTCCCTTCCATAGCTACTTCTGTCAGGAGTCGAATAAAAAATCGTATAATTTTTGATCAAATCTCGTTGAGCATTGCAA
Source organism: Rhizoglyphus robini (assembly GCA_023373905.1). Lineage (NCBI taxonomy): Eukaryota > Metazoa > Arthropoda > Arachnida > Sarcoptiformes > Acaridae > Rhizoglyphus > Rhizoglyphus robini. Next base: position 1,649,516 of record JAKIJQ010000020.1, read on the forward strand.
AGAAATTTCCATGAAATTTTGATTTGATCATGTCCCATTGTTTCAGCAAAAATGTTATGCCATTTATGTATAGGCAATCGGACAACACAATTGGTCCACTGTATGCCAGGAAATTTAGTTCCCGAAATGCCAAATCTGTAATTTTCATCTTTAGTTAAATTCAATTTATGATAAGTTTTATTTGTCAATTGCCAGCTAATTTCGCCATCACATTTGTTGTCCAGAGATTGTCGACACCAGAAAATTGTGTAATTCTGTGGCTTTAGTGATTTGTTCCAAGAAATTCTGCATGAATTTTCTTTGATCATAACTGAAAAATTGTGAATTTTCGAAGAAATTGTCGATTTAATTGTCTTTGAATTTAAAATCAATTTGGCATGATTGAGAGATCTACCAATAATATTTTCGGCAAAAATTTCAATCAAATAATTGTGAGAATTGTTGAGATTTTTGAAAGTAAAATTGTGTTTTTCAGTTGTGAAATTTTGTGGTTTTGATTTTGGAATTGATAGATTAATTAGATTAATGCTGAATGAAATATGTTTTTGGGCAGAATGAGGTTGTTGCCAAAATATTGTAACATCATTTGTGAATCTGCTCTGATTAGCCACTTCAAAGGATTCAGGAATAATCGTGGGTGCAAATTGAGGAACTAAAATTTGAAAATATAAACTGATTTTAAAAATAGATAAATTAATGAAATAACTTACTTTCATTTCTACTTTGTCCCACAATGCTGCTAACTCTACTCCAAAGCACATTCTTTTCACCATGGATTTTACACGACAGATTGAACCGATAATTTGCCTCCGGTTTCAGGTTGTCCAATCTTTTTGACTTGTGTTTATGATTCAAAAATATTTTATCCGAATTTTTGCCACTTTCAATTTCATGTATCAGAATTTTAAATTCCAACAATTTGAATAATTCTTCGTTGTGCTCAATCTCGTTTGGATAATCCCAGGAGAGGGTGTTGGTTTGGCTGTTGAATGATAGATTTGGTGGTGCGTCAAAGTAGACGATGGTTGAGAGGTTGTACGCAAAAGTTTGAATTGTTTTTCCAAATTTGTTGCTCGAATTGAGGTCAAAACGATAGTTTGGCAAATACATGTCGGTCTTTTTTCCAAATGCAAGCTCTCTCATTTTCGTTTAAAAATTTATGATCACAATGAAACCTGTTGTTAGGTAATGTAAAATTAGAAAAATTCTTTAAAAAAACTCTTAGAAAACTCACATTGTATTGTTCTCATAGTGACCAATCAACGTTTCCTTGGTTTTAATGTTTTTGCATTTTTTCCTCACCGGCCAGGCACATTTCAAGTGCCTCTTGTAGTGGTACGCACAGCTTAAGCCCTTTACTGGTGCTGGTTTCTCATTGCCTATTATTTGATTATGTATATTAAATTACAATGAAACTCAATATCGTTCATAATATCACTTACATCCGACCATCACTTCACTTGAACAAACGAAGTAATTTTTATCTCCATGCCTGACCTTACAGATGTACTCCCCCGCCTTATCAATGTTCGCCTTGCGAATTGTGAGCGCTGCCTTATAGTCATTGATGATTTGAATTTCTTTCGACGGCTGATAGAATTCTAATTTTGTCTTTAGACGGGGATTTCGGTACTCAAACATAATCGAGGACGAACGGAATGTGCCACTTCGGTTTAGGGTACAGTTGAGGATGAGGTCTGATTGAGGGGAGATGTACAGCTTGTGGGGTGAAAGATCTGTTTGGATTTTTAAAATTAGGTTAAATTTTTAAGACAAATTACATTTCAATGTTTTACATAATTTTTAATTCACTACATAAAATTCAACACTGAGATTCTAATTCCTTAATTAAAATTCTCTCAATTTTGATCGCCATGAATTAATTTCCTATTTAATTTCCGTTATTTTATTTCTCGTGAATTAACGATTCTTATGATTTAAATTGTCATCATTTACATCCATACGATCGACAATTTAAAGTTCCACAATTCAAATCCAATTTAAATTTAAATTGCCAATTCAAGATTTATCATTTTTGTACATTCACTAAATTTTATTTCCTACAATTAATATATTTCCTTACGAAAAAATGCGGAACAGTAGACTGGTAGTATACTATAGTAATAATAATAATAGTAGACTAAAAATGCGATAAACCAGGAAAACATTTTTCTGTTGTGTTTGGATTGGGAAATGACAGCTTTTATTGTGCATATATTTATTGTATAAACACAACTATCATTTTTGGGGTACCATCATAGCTCTCCCCACAAAATGGGTTAATCTGGCTTGTCATTTTTATGGTCAACGTGAAACACATTTTCACTCTTTCATCACAAAACGAAACAATTTCTATGAATTGACAAACTTTCCCTCCAATTCTCCGAATACGAATTTACACAACCAACAATTGTACATGTAATTGTATACTCACTTCCAAGGTTTGTCAAGGGGCCGCACACTTGTTCTTCTTCTTCTTCTTCAGCGGGCATGCTCATCACATCTGCTCCGATGACAGTAAAGTACAAAAATATCCAAAAATGCAAAAATCTCATATTTACACACAAACACAAACAGTAGTATATCACACAGAGATTTACACCCAGATAATTAGCCGGAATTTATAATTGTTACGCAGAAAAACGAAACAGGGACACACACGAGATTCCACTCTTAGATGATGATGCCATTGTGTGTGTGTGCTGGGGCGAGAGAGGCGCTCAATGTCTAATTGGACTGCACTCATAAAATCGCACACCGCACCGCACAATGGCAGGTCTTTGTGTAAGCATGTTTGAGTTGGGCACAAGGGTGATTCATATTTTTGCTTTTTTTCATATTGCAATGATAACCAAATTGTGCGCGCGCGATTTTGCATAACCCTGTAATAAGAAGCTATACGTTATCGCGAGTGAGTGTGAGAGTGAGAGAGCCAACTGATCCTCCAAAAATGTTTGCGGTGTGGTGCGGGTGAGTCGATTTGTCTATGCATAATGTTTGCCAGAGTCAAAGGCTGTAAACAATCGGCGCTAAAAGCACTCGCTTTTGGGGTGTGAGTGAGTAGACATGAGTACACATTCGTTCTCATACAAGGCGCCGAATCAACAGATACAGATTGATGCAAAAAAAACAGTCTAAATTAGACTTAACGGGTTAATACTCGTAATATCTAAATTAAATTTCCGACCCATCCTGTATGTGTGATGAATCTCTATATAGATTAATCAGGCGGCTGACATTACTCAACAACCACTTGATGTTGTATGATGTTCTTTTTGGTTGGCAGCAGCAAAAGCACTTTCCCTCTCCTTCACTCGATTATCTGGGCTCACAATTGCGGCTACTGATTGTAACGCGTAGTTACCAACCAAAAACTCGTGATAACTCTCAAACACTACACTACAAGGCGGTTTGATTTAAATTTATTTTTGGATTCCCAATAAATATAAATTGATGTACTTTGATATGTTGTTGTTGTTCTACTCTTTTTCTGGTTAATGCTTCCAAGAAAAATTAAATCGTAGTTGTATGTCAAAGTCTGATTTAAGACTAATTGAAAATTGAAAAACAAAGTTTGTTTACAGTGGAAAAATTGTATTTTGCAACGCACCGTCTGGGTGATTGTGACAGACTGAGAATGCTATGTGCTATGTGCAAAATGTGCACTTGTTGTTTGGTTGGTTGGTTGGTTGGTTGGAGTGAGTTTGTTTACACAATCGGGTTGAGTTTGGTGCATTTCATTGGATTGTTGGAAGGAAGAGAATGTTATATGTTAAATCAGAAATAAAATCACATTAAAAAGAAAATGAGAAGAGTCATGTGATTTGAGAATCAAACTTTGAAGTTGATGTTTTGTGATGGAAAATTATTTAGTAAGATCATAGTAAGGACATAATACGGAGCCATCTAGTAACAAAATAACTAAATGATCTGCCTAATTATTATTTTTCACTGCTAAACAAGTTGGTAATTTTTTTTACTTTGATTGATTTGACGATTAAATAAAATATGGTATGCATGACAAGAAAAATAATATTTTACAAAAAAAAATTGGACAAACAATTGAGATCAAGCATTCATTTGTGAATCAAATGACTTCTGCAATGATTGTAATGATTATCTGAGATGTACCATTTACACTGTACAGTGTACTGTAAAATTTTAACTTCTGTTGTAAATTTAATTTGACAACACGTTGACATCAGTAAATTAAATCTTCCGGGATCACTGGTCAGGACGATTGTAAGGAACAGATTCTGAGTTCAGCTATAATGCAGCATGACAAACTAAATGACCAATTACTGAAAATTACAGAAAATGTTACATTCGAGTACAAACAGATAAAAAATGAAATTTTTGTTTATGCATATAATAATGTATGTGTTTGTTTGTCCCAAAGAATGTAAATAATTCAAGTTGTATTAAAATTTGTGTATCTTATTTGTATGTGACTAGTAAATGCGCATTTCTTCAAGAATGCACAATCACTAACTGTTGTTTCTCAATCGACTACTTCAATCACCCTTTCTCTCGTTTCTTCTTATCGCGATCACCATTCGGTGATTTCATTAGTTTGAAGATATTAAGACCACGTCACCATATGAGCACTTTTGTCAATAAATAATAGAGTAAAGTGAGTGATGATATCAATTTCATTATTTCTTGCAAGTATTCAGTTATAAAAGTTTTATGAGAAATTGCAAAGAATGCGTCATAAACCATCTAGCCAAAGCAAACAGTTTCTCAAAGTTATATAATAATTTATTGTTTCTGCGTCATTGTAGTTGTTTATTAAATGTGACTAGAATAGCTGATAACGTGTGTTTTGTTATGGATACGATCTAAGCGTTTCATTTGCACTATGCAATTTTCTAAAATCACCATATTCTCAAGGATTTAAACCATTGTTTTGCAAATTTTGTACTGCGTTCTGCTTCGGTAACACAAAATTTAAATAATGGAACGCAATTCGTTTGTCTACAAATGGACAATCTTCAACTTTGATTATTTTTTTCAAAAAGATTGCCACATCACTCAAATTAATTCGGAAAATTTTCCTTTTACCCCCGATGGCAAGTTTCAATTTCAAATTGAGCTAATGCCAAGAGGCGTTGATAATGAAGATAAATTATCCATAATTTTGAATTGTTTTCTATTGGATAATATTTACATGATTGCCAGAATTGAACTGTCAATCGTTGGTCACGATGACAACAATAGATGTGCCCAAGGTATGAATTAATATAAAGCGTTCATTGATCAATATTCTTGCTTTTAGTTTTTACAGATGTATTTTATGAGAGACAAAAAACTTGGAAATATTCGGTTCATATTGAGGAACTTTTGAATCGTACAAATGAATTTTTATCTGATAACAAACTAACCATATGTTGCAATGTTTCTTATTCGACAATTGTTCCTGAATGTCCTCACAATCATCCTCCCTCCAGGAGATGGTCTTGGCCCAATTCCAATGTTTGTATGTTTGTACTTGAGATTATTTAGCTCCAGTCAAGCTACTAAAGTAAAATTGTTCCGTTATTTGAGACATGACGCCCGCATTGATAAGATTAGTGTATACTACGTAATAATGATTACTATGTACTGATTCTTGATACACGCATTCGCAGACTATATACAAAAACAAATAGATTGTAGCATGAATCATCAACTATATATCTACCAGCATGATAAGTTATCATTGAAAACAAGCATCAACAGACGCCCACAAAAGTGGCCAATGTACAATGCTTGTACGTTGAATCTTTGCCTTGCAAAAGGAACAGCTTCAATGCGCATCTGGTGAAATTTAATGCAGTAGTTCAAGAAATTCAATCTATGCCATGATCTTTAGCGTTACATGATACCAATTCATTAATCTTAACAAATATCCAAGTAGAATATGCGTGCGCAGTCAATCAATACCCAACTGGATTAACTCATATATTGTCTTGACAAGTTAGCTCAATGTCAAATAAAAACATTTCCCGTAATCTTCGATTTTTAAAATTAGTTCATTGTTTGTGGAATTGCATTTATTTGTTTTTATTTTAGACAAATTTAATCAAAAATTTCATAAAATTAAGAATAACTTGCATAACCGTGACGGTGAATCGAATTCTGAGTGTACCAACCTAGTGTACTATCAAAGTCAGAGATCCTTAGATCAAGAAGATGTACCCAATAAAACTAAACCTATTCTGCAGTGCATTCAAGAGTTGAACTCGACAAACGATAAAATCAGATTGAGCAAACGTGCTCACAAGTGGACAATTGAAAATTTTAGTTATTCTTTAATTGAAAATGGCTTCAAAGAAAATGAACTTATTTCACAACAATTTCATTCCATTAACTCGGGAAATTTATTATACAATCTTAGGCTTTATCTTAGAGGATATCCAAGCGGCGATAAAGATTATGTTTCAATTTTATTGTCCAATATAATATACAAGAAAATGCAATTGTTGCTATTTTGTGATATATTTGTGATTAAGGCAAACGGAGAAAAATTAAAAGTAAAAGGTAAATTATTTTGAAGATAATTATTAATTGTATTGTAATTAAATGTATTTTTAAAATCAAGGTTTATACGGCACGCTTGATTCTTCTGCTTGTCATTTAACTGAAAAGTTTATTTTGCATGAAGATCTTCAAAATCCAGAATTACGATTGCTGCACAATGATGTTCTCACTCTCTACTGTGAGGTAGGCAATGCATGTTGTTGTTTGTCAATCATTTCTTTGATATATCATGATACTTGAACAAAGTTTAGATAATTTTTACATATGAAACCTCGTTTTTAATACTTTAAACAATGCTAGTAATATGTATTGTAAATTTTCGAATAAGAACAACAGCGGAATTTCGGTTTCATCTCCGAATCGACTTGTTGTGAGTATTCGTAAATTTACGATATATGAAATTGTATTTAATTTAGCATAGCAATTTTCTAATGAATTTAAATTTAAGATTGTATCAATTGAAAATATAACAGAACAAAACCTCACAGAAAGTGAAATTGAAAATTATTATATCAACTTGTCAAAACTTAGATTCAACAATGATGAACTGATTGTAAATCAAATCAATTTGAAAGGAAACAAAAGCATAAAATTTGAACATAAATGGGTCGTCGACGACATTGGATCGCTGGACAAAGGTTTGCTTGAATATAGATTTAAGAATACAATAGTTTTGTTTTTATAGATTTTACAAAGAAATCTGTCTTCTATCCTCCAAATCAGGAATCTGAACAAAATACAATATTTGTTATTGTTCTAAATTCAAATTTTGATGAAAACGAACCATATCTTCATATGACCATAGTGTTGATAAGTAAAACTCCCGAAATCACTTGTAGATATAAAATTTCACTAATCGACAGTTTTGGAAAAGAATTCAACTCACATGGTAATGATTTAAATAATTTAAATTTATATATAATTATAAAAAAATAATCTACAATAAAACTTACAGTTTTGGAAACTCGATTTGTTAGCGGAAATGGCATAATCTTTCCAAAATACATTTCTCATGAACAGCTTTTCAGTCCTGAAAACCATTTGATCACCAATAATTCAATGACAATTTTTTGCGATGTGTGTTTCTTTTTATATGATAGTATATAATTAAATATAAATTTATTTTTATTTTTAGATGGAATTTGTAGAAGAAGAAAAGTTTAGCTCAAACGATATTGAAAAACAAAAATCAAGTTTTCAAAAAGAAAATTATTCTATTCTAAAAATATTCAATGCTCAAAATGAGCAAATGGATATTTTGCAACGCGTTTCTTTTACCCAAATTATCACAATTGCCCACAAATGGACATTTAAAAATCTTGATTTTTATCTGAAAACATTTAGAGAAAAATTGGAACATTTCGAAACAATTCGATTTTCACCCGCTTGTGATAAACAACTGCAATTTTATCTCCGCTTGTATCCTAAAAACAAATATCACAGTAATTTCCAAATCTACATTGAATGTGATTTTTGCAAAGTTCCAATCATCATCACAAGATTGTCTATTTTGGATGTCAATGGAAATAAACTTTTTTCGAGTAAGTAAATTCTGAAAAATACTCAATTTTTATGTTTATCTTAATTTGAAATAGAAAGCTACAATGAAAGCTCAAGTTGGCCTAGATGGTTTTTCCCTAATTATGAAATCAACGAGAAAGAGATAAAAGAAGGAAAGTTTCATTCAGTTTTGGTTGAGGTAATTATTGGGGTATTGTTTTTTGTATTATTTTTTTACTATTGAAACAGTTTTCAATAATCAATCATTATCCATTGATGGAAAGATTTGATTACAATGAGCAAAACCAATTTGCAATAAGTGATTTTGCCTCGCCTTGGTTAGTAAAAAGACTATGCGATGTGACATCACACAGTGAAACGCTTACCACAACATCAATACAATCATGTGAATTTAAATGGTTAATCGATATATATAGAAATCAGGAGGATTACCTGAAGTCATCGAGATTTTCTTCAACCGGCAATGATCAACTTGAATTTTTTCTAAGCTTACATCGCAAATCATACGACACAAATAGTGTATCCATTTATTTGTGTCTTGTTGATAAAGTTAGTAAAGATACAAAAATATGCTTGCAACTCTCAATTCTCGATGAAACTGGCAGAAAAATTTACACAAATGGAACAAAAGGTACTGATTGAATTTCTTAAATTGTTAAATTATTATTGTATTCTTAGATGGATACGAAAAAATAGAGGCAGATGACTATGACTGGAAATGGGTAGAATCATTTGAAGATTTCAGTAAGAATGAATTTATTTTCAACGATAAACTCACGATCTTTTGTGAAGTAAGAATTTCAATAAAATTAACATAAAAAATTAAATGTTTGCTTTTGGAAATCAACCTAGATTGACATAATTGGCGAAACAACATCCGAAAAAGTCAAAGTCCCTTCAAAAGAAATTCAACCAGAAATGAACAAATTGCTAAACAATAGACAGAAAAGTGATGTAGTGTTTGAGTTTATCGATGGAAAGCAATTGCACGTTCATAAAGTAATTTTGATTGCTCACTCTGAAATGTTCGAAGCAATGTTCAAGCACGAAAGTGTGGAATCACTCGAAAACAAAATTTCTATAATCGATATCGATATTGATGTGATTCAGATTATGCTCCAGTACATGTACACAGGAGAAATTGAATTAACCGATCAAAATACATTGGATCTACTGATAGCAGCAGATAAAGTAGACAATATTTAATAACCATTTTTTAAATTTAACTAATTTCTTTGTTTATCCAAATTTTAGTATCGTTTGCATGAACTAAAGCACATTTGTGAGGATTTTCTCTGCTCAATCATATCAATTGACTCGGTGACTGACTATTTGGTTTGGGCTGATCTGTTTAAATGTGTCAAATTGAAGCAAAATGCCATTGCATATTTTCACAAGTAAGTTTGATATTAATTAACATTGAATTTATAATGGTATTTTATTTTAGAAATGTCAAAGAAATATCAAACACAATTTATTTACAAGAATTGGCCAAAAATAGATCCGATTTATTGATTGAACTGTACTTGGATTTAGCTGACTCAGCAGAACGTGCTTCTAAAAAAGATTTGGACGAAGAAAGTTTTTCTGTGTTATAATTATAATCGTTTATTGTTATATTAAAAACTTGGACAAAATAAATTTTTAATTTTATCAAGTTTAATATAATTATATGTCTGTATAAGCATATTTGTGAAGGTAAAATCGGATCAATTTACCATCTACAATGGTATCTCTTCAGATTAAAATAATACTGAATTAGAAATTAAGCATTTATTTATTAACAATGAAATTAGGTTTGATCTCAAAGGTGCATTCCACACCAGGGAAATCTCGTTGCACGCGGAGCTTGAGCTTTCGATAGAATAGTTTGCACCAAAGTTTGGCCGTCCACTTGATCACTCGACTAGCGGCCGAGCACAAAGAGCTTTCGTCAGTATATACAAATGCATAGTCAAAAAGGACTGATTTGACATTGGGGAACATCTTGAGACCAATTTGAAGTGACTTGAAGGTAGAATACAAATTAGTGGGTGAATCAATAGCCCAAATCGAGAAACCCAGGTTTGTGATGGACGGCAGTTGAGGTAGATCAATGGGAACTTGGTCGCGGTTGAACTCAGGCGTAATGAAATATACGATTTCGAGATTGCGAATATGCTTCAAGGAACGTAGCACGGAAATTTGTTCCATAAATTCAAATTGGCTGTCCAGAAAAAGTAGGACTGTGTCCAAGTTGGGAAAGAGGGCCCAATGGTCACGAGTGAAGTACAAAGTAATAATTGGCAGCATGGTAAACTTGCACAGGAGTTGGTGTTGCTCTTGTAGTTCTTGATCATCTAGTATTTCACTGTCCCATAAGAACCAGGGCAGAACGATTTGCTTCAAATCAACATTAGGTGCAGCGTATCGTAGAAGTGAATTTCGTAAATGGAGGAAATCATCGGCTCCAGATAGGAAATAAAAGTATTCCAACTGGGATAAAACAGGCAAATCGATAGTGTCTTTGAGACCAAATTTCTTTGATTCAAAACGAATCGTCAATTCTCGGAGTGTGGTCATGTAGTTCAGTGAGAGAAGTAAACCATCGATTGACCCATCCACGGGTGATATGGGAGAATAGCATTTGAGAGAAAAGTCGACCAACTGATTGGACCATTGACTGATGATGTTGATGATGGCGTTAAAGGAGAATGGCTGACTCTCACCGATGATAATCTTGAGTGAGGTAAGGTTTGGCAGGAGTTGGCCAAGTCGTTGTGAAGTGTACGAGTCGAGGGTGGTCACTTGTAGCAAGTTGAACGGGCTTTGAACTGATCGCTTCGACTTGTCACCACATTGCACAGTTATCGAACGTTTGGAGAGGCAAACTTTGTGCACATAGTCAGACCACCATGAAGCGAGCCCATTCAGACGGACCAAGTCTTGCAGTGGGATGCGGTCAAATAACTCGAGCATGGTCCAGGGGTCCAACCGAGGGAATGTGACCACCTCAGCCTTGATGAGCTTTACACGCTTCAGTCGTGACAAGATGGCCATACTTGGACACACGCGCGTGCAAACTTGAGAAATAAAGTTGTATAGCGCTCAACTGTGAACTTGGTTTACCGAAAGTGATAATGCATAGACAAAAATAGAAAAGCATTTTGGAATTGTCGGATTAAGAGAAAAGAGAACAAATTGTATCAGAAACAAAATATCGAACACCAATGTGATATATGCAAAAGGCCACTACTTTGATTTGGTCATTAGTTGTATATTTGTCGTCTTAACACTTTGCTCTCGTGTGACCAGTCGAGCCTATCTCAAGTCGAACTTTCCCTAAACTTCTCCCCAAAGCCACTTCAAGTCTCAGACTTTCTTGTGCCCGACTCAAGTGACCGTCTCTTTTCAAGGCTCACTAGTGACACTAGTGCACAGGCACCAAGGCCCAAGGCCCATGCCAGGTAGTCGTCATCGTCCTGGTTTCCGTGGTGGGCGTGGTGGTGGATCTCACGGCTACGTTCCTCGTAATGCTACCAACGGTGTCTCACGTTCTCCAAGTAGCCGCGGCGGTGCTTCATCGAACAAACAGCCACAACGTGTCCCCTGTAAGCCTACTGAAGCTCAACATCGAGAAGCCACAAAGAAGGACATCCTTCAACAGATCGCCAAGGACGATGTGTTCAACCGTACCGTGAATGATGTCAATCTCGTGAGAGCATACGACCGACTGCTTCAGAAATGTCTGGTGGCTAAGCTGTTCAAAGAACCCGAGAAGTCGAAAAGTATCGAAACTATGTCTCTCATGTTGAAATCGACGATCCGAAATTATGAGAGCGCACAAAGAGATGCCCAATTGAAGCCAATCACACGGAACAAGTTCCGGCAATTCAAAGCTCAATTTGTCAAGCTGCTCTTCAGGAAATCCGAACCAAAGGCAATTACAAACGAATTTCATGAAAAGCGAGCCAAAGTGTATCTCTACCAGGCGCAAATTTGCAGCAAACTCAAAGACTTTGCAGGCGCGGGACGATCTGGAAATATTTGGCTCAGGAATTATGCACCACTGCACGACAAGAACGATGACGCCCTTAGTAAGCTATTCGATCAGGTGATTGTGCAATCGACCTTGCATCCCTTACAGCAACTTATTAGGGAGAAGAATGTTTTGCCGAGCGAAGCCCATGTTACCAAAGTGAGGCAACTCTGTTCACAAATGGAGAGCCTTCTCTTTTGGTATGCGTACGCTGATTTTGACCGATTGTGCATTGCACGAGACCTGAGAAAAGGACACAAGACTCTAGTCAACTTTGACTATCTCCAGCAAGTGTACAATCAGTTTGCGAGTGGTAAGGAAAGATTGCACAACCAAGCGGCCTATCTCTTCCCCCGATGGGTCTTCAAATCAACATATGAAATGGACACGCAACGAGGCCTGAAGCGCAAAGCTTCCAAGGAAACCAACGAACGTCGAAAGAAACTGGCAACCGAACGAAAGACTGCCCAAGAGGCGGAATTATTTATCAGATCAATAAGATTTGCCGGATCATTCGTTGGCTACAAGGCGACCGATTGGATTGATGTGAGCCCCACCGGTGAGGTCGCCCTGAAGGAGGCTTTCGAGTTGAAGAAAAGAGGAGAGATTCTCTTCACCGAACCACCGATTGTGGTCAAGTTCAACAGAGACCGACACTGTGGCAACTGTTACCGTGCCATCAAAAAGTCTCGAGCAGTTAAATGTGCCAAAGATGTTGGGTGTGGTGTCAAGTTTTGTGGCGACAAGTGCTCTCAAATGGCAGTGGCCAATGGTCGACATGGACTGGGCCTGTGTGGTCACAAGTATTTCGGTCATTCTCTGGATCGATATTCGCATCTGATCCTACAGTTGATTGGCATTTGTGGCGGCATGAACCACTTCATGACGATCCTTCAAGCTGCCTTTTCGGGACAGGTCAAGGTTCAGTCTTATCATGGCGTTTTACTCGGATCACTCATAGCCAAGTGGACTCCCAAGCTGAAGCAGCTCCAGGACCATGTCCGTATAAATGGTAGTGCCTTGCTCAGCACCTGTCATCTGATGAAGACATTGGAGGAAAGTGGACTGGTGAGAAAACGAGACGATGCTTCAGTGGTGCCACTGCTCTACAAGATGCAGACTTTTCTGCGCAAGTATCCACTGACCCAGACCGCGGTCCTGGAATTGATCTCACAGAAGAGTGGCAGTCGAAAGTGTAATGGTTCAAAGAAAGGTCCAAAGCTATTTGCAACGGCACTGGGCGCCATTGGTGGAATGCTGACCTTCAGTTGTGATCCAGTGCTGAGACGTCAATTCAACCTTGACACTGGTCGAATCGAGTATCGTGTGACAAAGGCCAAACTCGAGCCGGGCACTGTGCTCACGGTGGAATATGGCTTCAAGGGTAGACGTCAAACACACCACAACATTATGAAGCAATTTGGCATCGACTGTGCCTGTCCTTTTGGCAGTACTGTTGGTGGATCACCTTTGTCTCCTTCAAGTTGGGACTCGAGTGAGTCTTCAGTTTATCTCTCACCTAATTGTTCGAATACTATTGACATTTCATCGGACACTGAAAGTGATGTTTAACACTAATCTCAAGTCATGGCCACAAGCAAAACCAAATTCCAACTCTTCCCTTTTGCACAACTTTCCCACATCTCAATCCTGAGTCACTGCTCTATTCTAAATTCTTCTTTTAAATTTATTAAATAAAATCATCGCGCAAAAATGTCTTTTTCTATTACGGTTATGAATTATTTAATCAATTTAAAATTTCATCAAGTGTAACATAGGAACTCGAAAGTTGATTAATTTGAGAAACATTTGTAATCACGTTTGATACGTTTGATACGTTTGCCTCTTGGTGATTGGTATTGTTGACAGTTTCAGTTTTACAATTTCCAATCTCTTCCAATGTAATATAAGGACTTGAAGTAGTTTGATTTGCGGGCGTGACATTCAAAGTTGAATTATTATCAACATCAGTTCGGTATCTTTCAACCTCCTTTGCAAAGCCATAACTTTTCTCCTCGTTGCACTTGAGTTTGATGTCTAAATTATTGAAAATTTTCTTAGATTTTCTGTACTTTACATAGACAACTATTCCAATAGCAACAAAAATGAGCACAAAGACAATCAAAATTCCAACATAGAAAACCAAAGTCCAGAAACAGAAATCCACAAACACCCAATCACTAGGCGGGCCGACAAACTCTTCGTCCTCCCACAAATTAGCCACCGAAATGGTCAATCGATTCCACGGTGCAAATATGCCAGTGCAGCCAAGCTCAACCTCAGCGTTGGTCAATTTTCCTGAAAACGAACTTTAACTTCTTTAATCTGTTGAACGTAGTAATAATCGATTGGTCCATTGCGCACAACAGGAGGCTTGAAATTGACACGATATTTAGAGTTGGACAGTTTGGTGATTGTAAAGTTGGTCACTTGACCCGGATTGGACGGCATTGTGCGGAACGAGTAAGTAGAGTGAAAACGATCATGTACATCACAATAATATTCCTCATTGACACAGGGAGTTTCCGCACAAAAGGAATAGCTCATTTCATATGATGAATAAGGTTTCCAGGCAAAAATGGTATCATTAAAAGTACATTTATACTCATATGATTCATATTCTAGTGATCGATTACAGTAATCATTCAAACGCACCTTAATGAATCGATTACTTAGAGTTGTATCATTGATGTCTTGTTGTTTTATGTTGATCTTCAAGTTACCAACATACATCATTGAAGCGCGAGTTAATTCCGAAATTATTGTCGGATAAGACAAGGTCGAATTGTGGATGAGTACAATTGGGGGAAATTCAATTCCACTTGATTCTTCGTCTTGGCGTGCAGTTGTTCGGAAAGTTGGTATAAAATCTAAATCTTGGCGTGCAATTGTTGTTGGAATTGTAGATGGCCGGAAAGTCGCATTATGCAAATCATTTTTTAAGACAGTAATACTTTGAATTCGTTTCACAAAAACAATTGCGAAAAATAGTAAAATTGTAATTGAACTTTTAAAAAGTATTTTCATATTTGGCATTCAGACAAAAACTGTCAATTCAACATTGTACTTCTAAGTTAATGATCTTGAAACATTGGAATAGCAATAAATATGCCATTCTTATATATTGTTATTGTCAGTTACAATGCTATTATTATCAGTGCACTTGTGAGGATGGATACAATTTTATAATTACAAATCTTATTATTTATTTCATTAATTATTAGAAGAATGTAAAACATGTCTTTAGATATAAAGTAACGATTTTCAATTCTGAGAAATAGTGAGTAAAAATTAACAATCTTACTGTTTATGATAAGTTTTATGACTTCAAGATTCATCTTTCTTTGTCGGATTAGTCGGCAAATACTCTTTGTGCAAAACTATCGAACGTATAGAAGAATGTAAGAAGAATACGTACACAAGAAGGGATAGAAAGGCCTTGTTGTTAAAATGAGTACAAAGTCAAAATAAAGTCAAGTCAAAATGGATTTTGAACTTATTTGCCTATAAGTGATGTAACTTATGGTTCGATATTCATTTGTCTCTAGCTTATTTTAAACAATTATCATATTGCTCACGTGTGCACCAATACAAATACCAAATTCAATTTAGCTCTTATCAATTAAACTCGTCGATGCTAAAAAACTAAAGCTTTACAAATACAAATACTAATTTGTTAATTACATTTTGCACTGCTAAACAGTGAGTAATGCGTGTGGGATCCATTATACTCGTATTACTAATACTAACCATACATAATCTTAATGATTAAAAGTCATGTGTTTGTGCACTATGGTGCACTAATTGAATTTGAACCCACATGCAGTTTAAATTAATAATATACGATCATATATAAATGCTGTGATACGAATATGAAACAGGACATACAATTGGGATCACTGATCAAAAGACCTGCCAAACACCAAATTCACAATTAGAAATGAAAATAATTTTTCTTTTTGCTACGCTGTTTGTGGTGACGCATTGTAAGTGATTGTAATTTAAAATATTTCTCACCAAAAATCTTTTAATTTGGCATGACACAGCCACAAAAGAAGAGAAGGACGTATACAGAGATCAGGATTTTTTTGATGAACAACTTCAGATTGGATACTCACGTTACGCTGGTCAACTGGGAGACCAATTGACAAAGATCGCCGAACAGGTTAAAGCTATTGAAATTAACAAGATACAACTGCACGAGCACGAGAAAGATGTCATTCTTGGAGAAATTGATAAATTGGCTGTTTTGATCAAACAAGGATTGGACTTTGTCGATAAATATATCAAGGCTGGTGAACATGGCGACAGAATGAAAGTACAGACAACAAGCAAATTTGAAACCACTTTTACGGAGTTTCTAATTCTGGAACAAAATATTCAGCAATTCGCTGAACGGGCAAAACAAATTAAAAACTAAATTTTGAGTTTATTTTAAGGTTATTCAATAAAGTTTGTTGATTTCTAAAAATAAATCTAAAATCTGAATATACATAAGAATTAATTAATAAATAACAATCAAGCGTCGAGTCACTGTATTGTATACATTTTGCACTTTTCTAACCCACAAATAAAGGTAAGTTGAAGCACTTAACGAACTGAAGATTTACATAATGGCTAATTGTTTGTATAATAAATTTAAATAAATGAATGCATGAATAGTTAATCAATGATGCATAGAATGGACAATTAAGATGTACTTGAGTACCACAGTCGCTAAGAGACATTGTCAATTGATTAGAATATAAAATATTTTATATAATTGTCCGCTAATTATTTGGTCAATCATGTGAAACAAAAGCAAAACCAATTTTATATAAATATGCATTAAATGATGCATTTAAATAAAATATCACATCAAATAAAACATCAAATACTTAAAAAAAACTTAATATGGCGACATTTGCAAATTCGGTTATTATTTTAGGTAATTAATTACTGTGTTTTCAATTTTAAATAATTTCTATATTTTTATTATAAATAGTTTTATCAATTTTGTTGAGCCTTTTTGGTTCAGCTCGTGTTCAAGAAACCTCTTCTCTTTTCCCCGGTCGTTACAGACTTTACTACACAAGTGCTAATTTCGATAAATTCCTCGAACAAATTGGTGTCAATTTTTTTCTTCGCTCACTCGCTACTACAGTTTCGCACGATTATGTCATCAAGCAAAACGCAAGTGCTTGGTCAGTTCGAATTGAAAGTTCACTGAAGAATTCGGCATATCAATTTCAGGATGGCGTTCCGTTTGTGACCACCCGAATGGATGGCAAAACTGTGAGAACGGTTGTCAATATTGTGGGCAATGACAAGTGGATTCAGAAACAATTTACCACTCCTGAGGCGATTGTGGAAAGGGAGTTTTTGCCAAATGAAATGAAGGTTACATTCAAGACTGGCAATGTGGCTGCACTGAGAAAGTACAAAAGAGTTGTCAAGTAATGTTCAAATAATTATAATTTAATTCAATATTTTAAATAAATAAATAAAATGTTCACAGTGACATGTAAGTTGTATTTGTTGTGTGTGAAGTTATTTTTGAATTTTCAGAATTTGGTACAATTTTTGGATTTTGTGAATTCATTTCAACAAGAGGAATATCTTGAACAGAAGTTTTTGGGTTCGTATTTGAATTTGAATTTGAAAAGTTTGAAATTTGATTCAATCGAATGTTGGGAAATTTGAAAACATATTTAGCCTTTTTAGTCTTTTCGTTACGTTTTCGATTTTTGTTCTCTTTTTTATTTTCTTCTTTATCATTTTCTTCTTCCACTTCTGATTCAATCATTTGCAAATTGGTACAATTGTAAACGTACGGTGATTTCTCCTCTACTTTTGGTTGCATTTGTAAATATTCAACATTTGTTTGTTCAATTGGTGAATTTTTCAATTGCGAATGCAAAATGTATGATGAATTTGTGATTGTAGGTGGGACTTTTGAATTTGTTTCATCTAACTTAACATATGTGGATTTTGTAACTGCATTTTGCGCAGGTAAATTTGGATTATTTGTAATGTACTGTAAATTTGTTTGTGCATTTTGTAATTTCATTGATTGTAGTTGCGAAAGTTGCGTGTATGGAGATACAGGTTTTGAATTTTGTTTACTTGAATCAGTTGAATTCAAAGTTGAATTAGCTGCGTCAATTTCTGGTTCTTCATTGTGCACTTGCACAACTGTTGTAATTGATTGTATATTTAAATTGGTTGGCGGAATTTTGCTTTTGGCTTTTGAATTTGCATTTTCTAGTTCTTGATGCTTTGGAATCAATGGCTCATAATTTTTATTATTTTCACTATCAGAAATATATATTTGTTTCACTAAAGTTGTTTCTGGTTCTGTTTGAATTTCTGGATATCTCAAAGGTAAATGTTGTTCAGGGTCTGTATTATCAGTCGAATCATAATTTTGATGTTGTTTTGTATTACTTTGCACTTTAATTTGAAGGCCTTGCCTGCGGGATTTTTCATTCTTAATTCTGTAGAATGATATTCTCAGTACAATTGTCAACACAATTATTATTACGATTGCCCCAGTCCATAATATTATTTTCCAATATCCCGCAAGTCCTTCTGTTCTATCTGTGACAGCAATTGCCGAATTCACTGGAGCATCCCTTCGAGTTGAATTTGATTTAGTTTGAATTGGTTGAAAATAATGAATATTTTCTTGCAATTTCGGGTTGGAACATTTATTTTTAATATTACAAGAATAAATTTCAATTGAATAATTTTGATTTGATTTGAAATTGCTTCTTTCAATAGCATATTCGCAATCATTTTTGGTGCACAATTTCTTGTAAACTCTTCTTTCGATTGATTTATGATCATTTTCTGTTTCGTTTTCCAATTTGATGATTATTTTGAAGTGATCCAACAATTCCGAGGATGTGAAATACCATTTCAAATTTAAAAAATTTGAATCAAAATTTGCTTTCAAATGTGAAACTGTTGGTGGAATTTCAAGTTTTATCGGCTTGCTTGGTTGGTGTTCATGTGTAGAATCATTATCCGATTTAAAAATTGATTGAAAATCATGTAAAATTGGAGTCACAATTTCTGAAATAAAAAACAATTAAGCAATTAAATAAATAAATAAAAAATACTCACCATAATTCTTAGAAAAATTGCTTTTTGGACTCCAGAATTTATTCTTTCCATCATTGATTCGACACCAAATGGTAAAATTATAGTTTGCTTCAGTTTTAAAATTCGAGATATTGAAATAATTTTGTGTATTATTCAAGAAAATTGTTTGATTTATATTTTCGGAAAATCCAGTTTCATTTCTCTGGATAAGCAATTTGTATTGAAGAAGCTTAAATAAATGTGGAATTTCTTCAATATTGTTTGGATAATTCCAGATGAGAGAATTGGTTTCGGAATTGAATGTAAAATTTGACGGTGCTTCCAAACGAGTGATTGATGCGAGTTTAAATGAAAAATTTGATTCAACCTTATTTCCAATTATACCAACAAATTTAAATTCAAATCGAACCGATTCGGAGTTTGCGAGCGAATTTGACGAAACATTCATGATGCAGCTTCGTTGTCCTGATTTCATGAGGTAATCTGGACAGTAAAATCTAAATGGAAAATGATTTTATGAATTTAGTAAACAAGGCTATAACGTACTCTGAATTGTCTTCATAATATCCGATAAAGTTGGAACTTTTCATAAAACTGGTGAACATGTTCCAGGAACATTCAATGTGTGATTTCGCATGGTAATATTCACAGGAAAAATCGCGTATTGGTTTTTCGTGTGATTTATCTTTGGAATACAATTTATTATTGCAAATTATTATGCAAAAATTAATAAAAATTCTACTTACGAACTTCGAGTTCAGCATCACAAACAAATATTTCCTTTTGATTTGCATCCTTGATTTTACAGAAATAACGACCAGCATTTTTAGCGCTGACTTTACGAATCTTCAAAATTGCTGTTTGGTTGTTGACAATTTCAATTTGATTTTGGTTAAGTGTGACATTTGTGCGCTTCCGACGATGTTCAAACACAATTGAAGACGATTGATAGTTGGAATTTGTTTGGTTTAGTGTACAATTGAGTGTAATGTCTGTTTCGGGTAAAACGTTGAGATATTCGCGTTTTTGTCCATCGCCAATCAGAATTAGACTTCCAAGTGAACATGCTTCTTCCTCTGCAGCAGTAGCGCTGATGATGTTGATTCCCCCAAGGAGAATAATAATAAAATATAAAATAATTTTCCATGAATAACTCATTTTTACACCAGGAAAATTAATAAGAATTTACAATCATAAAAAATAGTTTTACAGAAAAATGAGCAATTCCACCTTTGATGTTAGATGTAATGCAAACAAAAAAATATTGGGCTTGACTCATTTAGTCTCAGTGAAAGTAGTGCACGCCGTTGGTTATATATTATTATACTTTACAGGGTGGTACACAAAAATAGATACATTTTCAATGCACTTTTCTTATGACAATTAGAAGGCGCCTCTAAGGTGTGACCCTGTACTGTAGATATTTACTGTCATGAGACTGGGAGAGAGAAAGAGAAAGCGAAAGAGAGAACTGACTTGTGTATATTGTTAGTGTTTGTGCCTGCCGTACGCTTGCAAGGCGAATTAGTCGGAAATTATTACGTAAACAGCAGCAGCGTCTCTGACACGTCTCTTTTTGGGTTCATAAAAGAAGGTGCGTGTTTATGCTACGGATACAGGATGGTTAGAAATAGAGAATTTGTAGCCATGGCGTCAATGCCACTTAAAGTACAATAAGAAGATCACCTTGTATCAATACAACAATCAGTCAGACAAAACGAGACCGTTGAAACAGACAGACAATCAACGTTCTTTTCCCAAGTTGCTTATCGCATGTTAGCTTTACCAACTGATTGCAAACTATAGTTACACCTACACAATACGTTGGTGGTAAATTAATAAAAATAGAAATGTCATTTTTTTAATGATAATATATGAACCAAATAGATAATTCATGCAACATTTAATTTTGTCGAATTCTAATTAATCAATCAAATTAATAAATCAAATTTTTAGCATAAATAGCTAAAAATTTAGGAAACGAGCCAGTAAATGTCTTTTACACTTTTTCCAAGTACATTTGAATGGCTTCTCGCCTGGGTGGGATCGAATGTGAATTGTCAAATGTGAAACTAGCAAATACACTGACGCACCCATGTGCATTTGAAAGGTTTCTTACTATAGTGTGGATTGGGATGGAGCCTGGAAAGTTATTTGATGACTGGAATCGCTTCCCGCAATGTTCATAGACTTGTTGGAACTCCAGTATGAGACTGATGTAGTGCTTCTGCTTCTTCTCGAGTAAATGCATTTTTTGCATTATTGACTCTAGGGACATTTGAATGGCTTCGTTTCAGTGTTTTGCGTTCGAATGATGACTAATCACATCAGATAGAGTTTTACATGTTTCGCCGCAATGTTCAATGTTTATGGCGACTTGTTATTTTGAGGCCATTTGTCTTTTTGGTTCAACGTCTAATTGCGAGTGATTGGTTATCTACTTCGGTGGCATCATCTCTCGGACTCGGTCGGTATTAGTGATCATGGCTAGCGAAATGTCAAATTTCATAATCATAAATGAACCGAATAGATATTTTATGCAACGTTTAATTCAATCAAATTAATTTTAATATATCACAGGTCAAAGAAGTTGTTCATCTGTAGTGTTGCAGGCAAAGTCGTGACCACAATCGTCTCATAATGTTGGAATCCATTTCTTTTGTCTCATGTTTGTGTTTGATTGGAATCAGTCAAAAATACAACTGAATTGGTTTCATAATTTTTTTCAAAAAAAATTCTATGCACAATCAATGGGCAATTTGAGGTTGTCAATTTCAGAATTACAAAAAAAAATTAAATAGGAAATAGATTAGATTTGAAGATAGAGTTATGAAATATCAAATAAATGATGAAATTTTAAACGGAATTCCAGGAAATCTATTTAATTTGTTATAATATTTATGTATTGCAGAATTTGGTTTCATATTTGTGGATAATGTTCTGCAAATTAAAATTAAAATGTTAAAAGTTAAAATGCGTTTTGTATATTTATTTTTGGTGATTTTAGCATCAGCAATTTTGGTCGAATGCTTAATTTTCAATTTGCAATCTTCCTTCTGTTGTACACCTGCGCCCATCGAATGTAACGGTACTTCTGTGATTGCTTGTGCCGACTGCACTGAGCCAACGCCTTACTGTGGCATTGATGAATGTGACATTTTTGGTTGTGGCTGTACCTGCAGAAGTCATGTGAAGATTGTAATTCAAAAGGTCTATGTTACTCCACAAAACTTCCTGACTAATAAATCTGATCAAACAATCTCAACCACAACATCTCAATCAAGCAACAAATTGAAAATTGAAATTGAGCAGATTTCAAAATTGGAAAAATGTTGGTCATTTTTTATTGAAAATAAATTCTGTAATTTTAATGATAATTGTTCAGTGATTTTTAGCTAATTCTGGTTCTTACTTTTCAGATTTATCCGGAATAGTGATTTTGCTTCTAATCTTAATTGCATTTGGCTATTTAATCTTGAAAGGATATTTCAAAATTGAATTCAAACGTCATTTGGAAAGACCAGAACATTCTTTGAACCTCACTCCAGATGAGAACATATATGAAAGTCCATTCTATCGAACCATATCAGAGCGAACATCCGCCACCAGTGTGTCGTACTTGGAGTACTTGGAGCAAGACAAATAACAGAGATTTAGTGATCCAATAAATATGATTTTGATTTGAATTTTAATTGCGTGCATTTTACAATTAAATAAATTAACCAACTGATGTAAAAGACTTTACCCAAATTTTAATGAATCATTTTAAACCAATATATCAAACATTTAGCATAAATTATTATAAATTTAGAAAACGATCCAAACGACATGAGTCCATACGTTCCATAAGTGATGCCGTAACGATTTGTACTGTTAAATGTCTCAACATACAAAACCAGACGGAGTTTTGCACGAAACGACAGATTCAAAGTTGGTTTATTTGAGCAATTCAATTGGAACAGAGTTTTACGACATCTGTGAATGCGTTCGCTGTACATTGCTGCCAGAACGTGGAACAGTACCAGCACAATGTATTCGCCCCAAATGTAATTGCCCAAAACGAACGCTGCAAATGGCTTCAATTGGCCCAAAATTAGCGCAACCAACAAGTAGGTACTGATCGGTAGATTGAGAACCATAAAGGCGAAAGACATGAAACCACAGAATTGATTGTACACAAAGATGGTCAACAGTGTTCGGGTGTGATGACGAGCGAAACTGTAGAGTTGCAAACTTGTTAGTCGATTGGTACAGTGCAGAAGCAATTGATTCACTTGATGGAGTTTCTCAAAGAAAATAACCGTGAACATGACCACAATGATTGAGTAGAGCACATGGACATAGGCAAAGATGGACATCATAATATCCAATGAAGTTGAGAATATAATCATGCCAATTAGGTAGAAATAGTCGAGATTACCATCTTGATAACAGTAATAAAATGAAATCACATGAAAGTGGGCCAACATGTACCAGACTACCACTTGCAAGTACTGAACAATGTAAATCCAAGAATTTGCGTAAAACCAGATCACTTCGTTTATTGAAGTCATCGATCCAAAATGTAACATTTTTCGATTAATAAAAAACTTTTGTGTTTTATTTTCAAAACAAATTTGGTGCAAAATCACCATCAGTCGTTTCGAAGGGCTTCGGTACAGTTTTTGTATGAAATAAATTGTTGTGATATTTACGAGTAGAAATATCCAATTGCATCGTTGATTCAACTGTAGGAACAGTTCTCCATCGTGTAGTAATAGTCGCGTTTTCTTGTCCAAAGATTCAGATAATGTCAAAAACAAATGAATCAAGCATCGAAACCATATTATCAAATATGTCAATCTTTTATATTTCGATTCAGATTGATGGGGATACAAAACTTGATTTAAATATAGCTTCAATTCATTGTTCCACACACGAATTGGCAGTTTCAAAACAAAGTTAGACATTTTCTTCATGATTGACCCGCTCAAGGTTTGGCTGAAATTCAAGAAAATTGTATTAAAATGCAATTTTTAAATTTAAACTTCCATTTTATTTTGTACAATTCCTGAAATTTCACGTTTCATTTTTCTTGATATTTACTTTGCGGAAGTCGTTCTTAATTATGTTTTAAATATTAAAGTAGCTTTAAATGTACATTTATCAATTTTTATATTTGTTTTTTGAAATACATTGAAAGTGAACTTTCAGTGGAATTTGTAAATTGCTTTTCGAAAATTATTAAACTTTAATAATTTGAGTTTAATGAGTAAAAGTAATTTTTTTTGTATAAAAATCAATTTTAAATTTGCAATCTTCCTTCTGTTTTACTCCTGCTACTTGAGTAGCGTTCCCCGGTTTTTTTGTTTGGTTGAAAACTGTGATAGTTTTCATAATTTTTCATATTTAAAAATCTACTATTTAATTAGTCAATGATAATTGGGTTTATAGTGGTAACGGATTTAGGATCAGATCGAAAAATTATCATAGTAATTGTTTTGATAAATTGTTAGTATTCAAAACCTATTCATTTGCATTCTGGATTTGGTTGGAGTCTCACCAGAAACAATCACGGAATTAATTGTTTCATGTTGATTTTTTGGGAACAATTAAATCCAAATTTGGTTACCCAACACACATGAATGATGTCGGAGAGTCCAATGCATAAAACAGCCAACAATACACAATTCATGTACTCTAAAAGGCTCTGGTTTTGGGTTCCAAGAGCCATTACCTGCTCCTGTTTTGTTTTGACTTTCAATCAAACCAATCTCTCTCGCAACTCTCGACTGTTCGTTTTCAACAAATCTCACTTCATCCCACTGCTTGTGCATTCTAACTCTCGGCTTGTCAATGCCCGAGACTCTTGATCGGATAACCAAAGGTTGGCTCGAGCACTACGGATACCAAGACTTTGGCAGAAAACTTGGCGAAGGCGGATTTGGCTCTGTCCACCTAGCTCGCAAGTCCAAAGAGCCAAATGAGGGACTAATGGTGGCGATCAAAGCGATTCAAATGGGTGCAATGGACAAGTCATACCGACTCGAGTACATCCCGAGAGAGTGCCAGACATCCGTTATGATGCGACATCGTAACGTGATCCAAACGTACCGAACCATACTCATTGGCAAGACAATCCTTGTGATGGAGTATGCAAGTCGTGGCACCCTCGTGGATTACCATTGCAAGCACAGCCCAGTCTCGTGCCGAACCATCCATCACCATTTCTGTCAAGTTGTCGCTGGCGTGCAGTACATGCACTCGCTCAACATTGCCCACCGCGATCTCAAGCCGGAGAATATTCTCCTTGATGATCAGCTCAACGCTAAAGTGGCCGACTTTGGACTCTCCATTCACCATCAAAGTCGGTCCGCACTGACAACTTCAAGGGTTGGTACAAGTCCGTACATGCCACCCGAAGTACTCCTGAACAGGCAGTACAGTCCGTTCAAGTTCGACACTTGGTCACTTGGCGTGACACTCTTCGAGCTGGCTCACTTTCCGGTCATGCCATTCCAGGCCTCAAGAATTGACCAAATGACGAACTGGCCAAGCTACATAAAGTCGCAAATAAGCGCATCCCTTTTCGCATCCGCTTCGGATATCATCATTTTGATGTTGAATCCAATCGAAGCAGCTCGACCAACAATCAACGAGCTTCGCGAGTCTGTATACATTGCCACTTGCATCCACAAAGTGGAGGAATAAATAAACAATTTCTTATTCCAATTTTCAATTGTTCATTTATTTTGCTTTGCTTTAGCTAATTTTTTTTATGTGCGCAAAATTTAAGTTAAAATTTTGTTCCAACTGCACAAACTGTTTTGACATCAATCACAAACTTTTGTTTTTATTTATTTCTCAAAATGAAACACAGTGTTAAAATGCTCAATCCATGTCGAACAACATGTAAACAAAAAAACATAATTTCTTCGTGTTTGTGTCAAAATTCTATTTAATCCTAAATAAAAATATCAAAATTGAATTCAAACGTCATTTGGAAACCTTATCAAAACGAACATCCTCAACCAATGTTTCGTATTTGACAAGTTACAAGATAAAGAGCAGAAGAGATTTGAGATAATTTGATTTGAATTTTGATTATTTTCATTTTCCTGGAAATGAAAATCGTGATTTCCATATTTTTAAATTTAAATATTTTTAAAATAATATTTTTACTTTGCAATGTTTTGTTCAAAATGAGCTTCCTAAATTTATTTTGTGTTTTCATATTCTCTGGAATCTTTCTGTTTGATTCCACAAAAGCTTTCTGTTGTTATCCTGCACCAATCGAGTGTGATGGTTCTCAAGTTATTGCTTGTGCAGACTGCACTCCTGGTTCGCCTTATTGTGGAATTGAAGAATGTAACTTTGTGGGTTGTCAATGTTCGTGTCGTGCAGCTCGTTCTATTTATAGGGAGAAAACAAGAGTTGTTTACAAAGAAGTGTATGTCACTCCGAAAATTGATTATTTTGACACAGCAATCTCATCCACAACATCACGACCTAAATCGAATGTTCAAATTCGGCGAATTTCAGATACACAAAAGTTTTGGTCATTTGTGAAGGAAAATAAATTTGGTAAAAATTTTCAAATCATTACAATATTAATTTTTATATTTTTCTATATTTTAGCCGTTATTGCATTAATCGTAATTATTTTCTTTATCGTATTCTGCTGTTTAATTTTGAAAATAAATGTCAAAATCGTTGCGCCCAAAGCTCAAACCCCGGAACATCCACTGCCCGATTACTCCCCTCCAAAACTGGAGGATGTTGCCAATGTGTATGAAACTCCGTGCTATCAAACGGTGCCAGAGCAAATCAGTGTGTCCTATCTGGATTTGCAAGATAAGGTGGAGGGAGAGTAGGGAAGTGGACAGAAATAAATGCCGGAAATTGAAAGGATTTCGATTAATTTCCGACAATTATTTTTGCAATTTTCTCAAATTCGTAAAAATTATTTCAATGAATCATTTTTCTGGGAAATTTGATGACTAACGCTCAACAATCAAATAATCATAGTCTAGCAATCATTAGCAACAAATGCAAAGAAATTGCTCAAAAGAAATTACAAAATTATTTCCTCTTTTAAGATTTACTAAAAAGAATTTTAAATCAAATATAAATATAAATAACATCTCATCTCTTTCCATTATGTTATTTTTTAATAAATCAAAAATGACTAAATTTATTTATTTCGCGTTATTAATTTTTCTGCAATTTTTCTCTTTTTCCA
The DNA here is from genome assembly GCA_023373905.1 of Rhizoglyphus robini. Taxonomy (NCBI): domain Eukaryota; kingdom Metazoa; phylum Arthropoda; class Arachnida; order Sarcoptiformes; family Acaridae; genus Rhizoglyphus; species Rhizoglyphus robini. Next base: position 1,676,884 of record JAKIJQ010000020.1, read on the forward strand.
AAATGGACGAAATTGAAGATCAAAAGGAAATGAGTGAATTGAAGCTTCTTTTCAGACAAAACGCCCAACCCGAATGCATAAGCAAATTCATTGAGAATGTGCTGGATTGTGATGCAAAAGTGAATCAAATTTTTCCTGATTATTCGAAAGCCTATCAAAACGTTAAGCCCACAACTGAAGATGCAGATTCAAAAAGTCTTTGTTGTATTTGTCGAGCGTACATTTCGTGTTATCGTAAAGTTTTGCGTGAAAAAGTGTGCGCAAATGTACGAAACGAACTTGAGAAATTGATTGATTTCACTCAAAGTGTTGGTGAAGACAAAATGTGCACTGAAGAAAAGTTGCAAAACTGGAAGAGTGAAATTATTGATAATGCTTTGCCTGGCTACAATTGGCTTGAAAAGTTTTTGCTTTTTAGAGTTTTGTATTAGTTCATTGATTTAATAATTAATTTAACTTTTTAGTGTTTCATTATATTCAATCAAGAGAGGAGACTATCAATTACTATCTTACCGTCTGACTAAATCTCCTTTTATTCTTAAATTTCTATTCTAATAAACAACTTTTGTTGACAATTGTGTTTATTTTATTATTAAATTGAACTAGATGCTAACTTAAGAAAATGCGACAAATTTCGATTAGAAAAATAAATATCCGTTCGAAAACTTTGAACTTTGAATTGGTAGTGCTTTAAACGCGTTTTGGATGTAAGTGTAAATGCACTTTCGTATCGATCGGCAAACAAGGCAACCATTTATGAAGAGTATTTTTAGTTACCCAATGAAGTGCACAAAATGGTGACAGACTTATATAAAAAAAACAGCCTAAACTCGCTTTCCCGTGAATGATAAGTAACATAATGTAACGAATACACTAATCTCTTCTCAGAAATGATAAAATGTCGAAACTGCATTTGCTGTTGGTGAGTTTTTTCTTCTCCTTTTCTAATGAATCACGCTGTTTTCTTGATTATTGAACTGATGATACAATGCACTGCTTTGATGGTACTACCATAATGGAAGATGATGATGAAAGAATTGATTATTTTAGCTAACACTTAAGTAAACATATAGTAAAATATTGTTCATAACTACGCATCGTTTATTTGTCTAAACGCCCATAAAAAATTCTTTTTTTCATTTTCAGAAAAAGTTTTTTAAGCAAGAAAATGTTATTCGGTCAGAGGGACCCGGTATTGTTAAGCTTTAATGAGCTTACCTGTGAACATCTTTGTCTGCTCCATCTAAGTAGAATATTTGCTTTCAAGAAAAGACCATTCATTGCAAATCAAGAAGAAGTAGATATTGAGCAAAAATTGGTGCTCCAAGTTTTAAAAACACCAAAATACTATGCCTTAAGTGTGCCGTACTTTGTGAGTTTGTTTGCCGACAACATTAATATTCTGCTCACAATTTGGTTCACTTTACAAAATCTTAAATTCAAAGTTTCCTTGGCCGAATCGGCAATTTTCAATGGTGTGCCTCTGTCGGGCATTGGATTGGAGTTGGTTGTTAGAATAACGATGTACTCATACAAGATTTGGATACTTCGACGCTACCGGCCATACATTATTCTTACTGTTTATGGCGTGTATTGGATAATTCTCATGTGGAAATTTGACACGGGCTATTCGAGAAGTCACGATGAAATGTACTTTCTTTTCTTTAGATTCTATATCTTTTTTATGGAATTTGCTGTTGATGTTGCGTTTGATTTCGAACTTCACAACGATCTCATACGAATGCAGATGTGTAAATTGGAAAAGTGGTTTGAAATTATTCAAGTTAATGACGATTGTGAGGAAACCACTCCGTTGTTGAAAAAGTTCACAGAAACTAACATTTTATCATATTTTTGGTTTTGTATTGTTAAACACTGGAACATCGCAAATATTGTCGAAATGCCACCAGAAGTTGAGTATGAAGGCTCTTTATATGCATGGAAATTAGACACCGTGTATAAAAACGACATTTGGGCCAAGCGTCAAATGCCTATTTACTATCTTATTTTACTGTGCTATATTCCAATTATTTTTACAGTCGTTTGTCTTGTATTTGCAGCCTTAGTACTGCTTTTTATCCTGTTGATTGTTGTATGCCTACTGTATGGCATTATTTTCTCAATTTGCAATTTTTCATTTAATCCAAAAGAATTTGTTCGAATTTATGATAAAAACTGGCTAAAAGAGATTGTCTATTTGGAATCTAAAAATGTTTAATATTATTTGGAAACCCCACATAAGAGCAACATTTTTCCATATTAAATAAATTTTTATGTGTAAAATATTATTATTTGTTTAATTATTTTCACATATGTAATTTCCAGACTCTCTATTTAATTTTACTGAGTTTTTATTTGATTTATAATTAATGAAAAAATTCAATCCAATATTTAATCAAAAATCTTTAGACTCTCAATATCCGAATTCGTCAAAATTTGGATAACTCAGAATTATGCTTTCAATTTGCGTAAAAACCGATTGTGAATGGAAAAAAGTACTATTCCTTAGTTTCTATTGACATTTTCGCAATTACTCAAACCAACTTGAAGCAGTCTTGTGTCTAATCTCTTTAAAAGTAAGAACATTCTTTTCGTGATGTTTCATCTTTTTGTTACCAATCAATTCAGCAGTACGAATAATATTTCGAAAACTGGCACCCGAATGCTTTAAATTCAATAGTTTTTCCTTGAGACGGCCAACATCTCCAAAGTGAACCGCATCTTCTGGTTTGAGTTTTGTTGCATTAGCTTTGCTAACAATGGCCACACTATTCAGGTGATTCTGCTTCATCTGCATCAATTGGCGTGAGTTTGAGTTTGATTTAATATTTTCTTCGTTGATTAAAAAATCAAAATATTTTTCGAAAAAATCATTTTGTTTCTGCAACAAGGACAAAATAGTTTTGAATTAATAATTGACTAATATCGATCACCGAAACTAAAGAAGCAAACTTACAAAACTTGAACTTTTTTGAATCAAGTAAAACAATTTAGCAATAACATCCTGAACTATCAAAAGTTCTTGTTCGTATTCATCTTTGAGATTTTCCAACACATTGATTGTCGCTTTTATTTGTTCAATTTGGCTTGTGTTGTTTTCAATTTGTGTCTTAACCTCTGGTCGTATGGCAGAACGTTTCACGACCACTTCTTCATAAGTTCGGTGCATGTGAGCACGAAAGTTGCATCCACATTGGGTGCAATCGAATTTCCAATTCATTGCATGACACAGACGAAGCATAAATTGGTCTGTAAAATATGATTTAAATTCATATTCCTTTTTTGATATATACTTACTTGGAATATTTGGCGTAACATAAATGCACCAGCAATCCACCTCACAGCATCTGTATCGTATTTTGTCATTCACTACCTCTACACAGTTAATACAAACAGTGGCCGGCGAGGCAAGTTCTCTCACATCAAGATCGTGCACTTCAAAATTGAGACTTCCTTTCAGGTTGTTCACGTCTGCATCAAAGTTGCCCCACTTGTCTTTATGTTCATTGATTTCTGCAATATTTTCACTGATGTTCCGTTGTATTTTCACAGTCGGCACGGCAATTTGCATCACAATTTTGCGAACATTGTTTAGTGTAAACATTTCGGCCAAATTGTACGGTGGCAGCCGAACAATGTACCGAATCATTGCTTCTAACTGTCGACATGAATTCAACCAACTTTCCTTGTACGAATTGACTCGATTCACATTGAAAGGAAAGTCTTCCTTGTGCTTTTTGGTAACCATAAAACGATAAACATCGTTATCGATAAAGAAACAATTCTCCTCGGCATTCATTTTAATATTTGCTTCATCCAATTGAGCGAAAAAATTCTCCAATGTCCCAAAACTGTCGCCTGGTCCAAAGAATGAGTCTCGACTTGAAGTGAAGCAAAAAGCCACATTACGGAGCACATCTTTGGTCAGATGGAGCAACAGTTCTGTGATGCAGTACTTGAAGAAGGTGGTGCTTCGATTAGTGGTTCCACTGACCACAAACACAATGCCGTGCAGCACTTTCAAATGTTGCAGAAACATTAAAGTTTGATCAAAATAATTTTTATCATTTTTTGATGAGTCATCAGTGTCACCCACTCCAGGACTATCGATTAGTCGGAGAATTGTCTTTTCAAAAGTAAAAGTGTACGCAAATGGCGAAATAGTACACGATTTACCAATTTCCAATCGTTCATTTTTATTTTGAGCTCCAGAGGTAATTGTTTCTGATTTACCAGTCTGAGTATTGAAAAGCATAAACTTTGTTGGAATTACCTCTTTGAATTTGTCCAACGAATCGAGCGCATCAGCAAAGTCGGCAAATGCCAAATAGTTTATCAGTGAATTGATGGTAGTGGACTTTCCAGAACCAGTTTCACCAAGCAGCAAAATGTTGATCTCTTTTTTGTCCATATTTTGTTTAATCATTTTGCTTGAGCTTACATTGGACTTACATGTATTGTATGTGCTTGTAAGACAGTAAACAAAAGTATATAAAAGTCATCAATATACAGTGTGTTCATTAAAAATTATGTCAATTTGTTTTAGAAATAAATTTTCAATGTTAAAGTATTTTAAAGATCCATGTATGGCAAATTTGTATGTGATAATTTGCATGACAACAATGATATGAGATATTATTATTATTAACTTAGCTACTCGTTAGTTTGAGTAGCTTTGAGTCAAAGACAAATACATACATGTACATTGTACATAGAGTAAAATTGTTGCTAACCACTTTGTTATATTAAATTCAAAGTTTTAAAAGAAGTAACTCTATTGGCCAGAGATGCAGTGGGGGTTTTTTTTTAATGAGAAAGCTTACCCCGGATAGTTTAAAAATTATTTCCCAAGCAATTCCCTAAGTTGACAAAACTCTTTCCCTGATGATTCTAATGTACGACGAGTATACTATCTTTGGGTTGCGTTTGACTTTGAAACGAGATTCTATCCCGCTTAGGCACAGAGAAGCAGATTGAAATATGTCTTTTGCGTTAACAAGCTAGTATTTATTTGGTATCGATAATAAATCATTGTGTCGGTGTACGTTAAGTCAATAAAAGTGATCAGTTGTAGGGGTTGAAAACTGATCAGTGATATATGATCATGGTATAATAGAGAGAATTATCTAATCTAAGGGATACTAATCTTGCCATATAGACGGGCACTTAGGTGTAGCCTTTAAGACATAATGTGCGTATAAAGTAAAATCTTGCTCTCAACTGTGTATTGCTTATAAGACAACACAAAACGCCCAAGCAAATTCTCCTTGTTATTTTCCGAAAAAGTTCGTTTAGCAAAAAATGTTGTTCAGCAAGAGGGATCCTGTATTGTTAAGCTTCAATGAATCTACTTGTGAACATCTTTGTCTGCTTCATTTAAGTAGAATATTTGCTTTCAAAAAAAGACAAATCAGTGCAAATCAAGATGCTGATATTGAACAAAAATTAATTCTACAGGTACTGAAAACTCCAAAATATTATGCTTTAAGTGCGCTATATTTTCTGAGTTTGTTTGCCGACAACATTAATGTTCTGCTCACAATTTGGTTCACACTACAAAATCTTAAATTCACCGATTCGGCAATTGTACCTTTGCCAGGTATTGGATTAGAGCTACTTGTCAAAATAACACTGTACTCTCACAAGTATTGGATCCTTCGACGTTATCGGCCATATATTATGTTTATTGTTTATTTAGTGTATTTGATGATTCTCATGTGGAAATTGGACACAGGCTATTCAGAAAATTACGACGAAATGCATTTCCTTTACTATAGATATTATATCTTCTATATGGAATTTACTGTTGATATTGCATTTGATTTTGAACTTCACAACGATCTCACAAGAATGCAGATACGCAAACCCGATAAGTTAATTTTGGAAGTAAGCCAAACTTTTAATAGTTTCCTTTGTGAAGCTCTAAATATTCAAGATGATGACCAGAGCGACGAAATCACTCCATTATTGGAAAAGCCTGTAAAAAGTACCATTTCCAATTATGTTGATAACTGGGACTGGGACATTTCGAATATCATTGAAATGCCAAGAGAAGTAGTTTATATTGGCTCTTTTTGTGCATGGCAAATAGAGACTGTGTATACAGACGACATTTGGCTGAAAAGTCAAATTCCCATTTACTTTCTTATTTCAATGAGCTATGTTCCAATTTTCTTGACCATTTTTTGCATTTTATTTGCAAGCTTATTGCTACTTTGTGTCATATTAATTGTTGTTATTGTTTTGTATGGCATTATTTTCTCTATTTGCAATTTTTCATTCAACCCAAAAGAATTTATTGAAAATTTTGACAAAAACTGGGTTAAAGAGATTATCTATCTGGAATCTAAAGATGTTTAGTATGATTGTTATGTTTCTAAATTGAATTTTAAATTTTCAATTGTATTCGAACAACAATTCAAAATAATCAAATTCTTGTTGTAACTAAGATGATTTATCCGATTTTGTACGTAGTTTGGAATCAATCTACAATACCTTTTCATAATATTTGTTCATTTATTTATTTTTGATTTTCAGTCTCTCAATTTCAATTTTGGTTTTAACATGAATTAGAAAAACAATATTTGTCAAAGTTTTTCTAGAAACAATTCAATCAAAGGTCTTTAATTTAGAAATCACTTGTTTACTTAATAATTAATTAGATTAGTCAGAATAGTGCTTTCCAAAGCTCGCCTGGTCTTTAATTTGTTAGTAATATATCCAAAGAAGAATATTTAAGCTTTTTGATCTATTTGCATATGAGTTGGTGTTGTCTGACAGACTGTTTCAATGTCTAAATGTAAAACTTAAAACTGTTTTTTTCTGGAAAAATTACAATTTTACATCATTATCAATTACATTGTATTTTGAATATGTTACAAATTATTAATTTTTCAATAAATCTATTCTGATGTCCGTTTTGCCAATTATGTGTAGTAATTATAATGATCAATTAAAAACACAATTCAGATAGGAGTGGTCTTCAATTGTTGCGACGGCTCGTCCTTGTGTTCTCCAGTTTCCGGTCCATCAATTGGCTTTTCAGCAATAGTACTAGTTTCGGTAGTACTAACACCCAAACCCGAGTTTTCACTCACTTCTACTGTTTGTGCACTGCCACATGACACAATATGCCAATAGCGCAGTGCTTCCCGTTTGAATTCGGCATTGAAATAGCAATAAATGAATGGATTGTATGCAATACTACTGATACACAACCAGTAGCACAACATGTAGAAGGTAGTCGAGTAGCATGTATTCTTCTGGGTGGGAATTACTTTGGTGTAAAACATGAGAAAGTGGTATGTGTGTGCGGGCAGATAGGACAGGCCAAACAGAACGGTGACCATGATCAACATCTTGATGGTTTGCTTCTTTTTCTCATCGAACGCTTGTCGTTTGGTGTCCGATGTTGTGCCAGACATATTTTCACGTGACCAAATTCGTCGCATAACCAAGGTGTAGAAGACGGCAGTCAGGCCAAGTGGAATAATGTACTGGGTTACAATCAGGATGGTTGCGCGCACTTTACGGTACATAATACCAAGATTCCATTGTGTGAAAATCATTCGACATGTGACGAGTCCCTACAAAATGATAATTCACTTGGTTATTGATTTGGCAATTGCAAACACGGATAGACATCCAAATTGAGACAACATGAACAAAAAGAACTTTTAGATTTTTTGACGCAGATTTTGAATTGTTACTCAGAATTCCAAGGTTGGTTCACTTTTCAAGGTTTTTGAAGTTTTAAACTTATTTTAGTCATATCTAGCATTTGAAACAATAAATTTTAATTCTAAAATTAAATTCTATGGGGGTTCCTGAAAATTTTTAGCCAAGTATCGCTCAAATCCGTTGACATTAAATATTTTAATGAAACCCTCTAAAAGGTAATATAATTAAAAATCTAACTTATTTTTTACATTCAATTATTAGAATTTTCATCTTTTTAGCTGTGAAATGTAATTTTTTAAATTGATTCAAAATATTAAAACATCTTGTTTCAAAGGCTTTGGTCTAGACATAACTAAAAATAAGTTTAAACTTTAAAAAATGCTTTAAAAGTAAACCAACCTTGGAGCTTAGAGTAACAATTCAGAATTTGCATCAAAAATCTATATTCCATATATTTCTCTTTTGTTAATATTACATCAAATTGGAGGTCTATCTGTGAAATTGACGTACCTTAGTTGGAGAGAAGTACTCAGACACTCTCATTACGAATAGATTGCCACTGATGAAGAGAATACCGAGCGTCCAGACCACCACCAACACACAAGTGACATTCACTCGACCGGCCATTGGCTTGACCACCAATCGATATCGGTCATAAGCAATGGCGGTCATGGTGAGCGAGGACACATAGTACGATAGAACTTGTAGCGTTTTCATTAACCAGCACATACAAGAAAGTGGCATCCAGCACAAATGTGGAACAGAACAACCACTGGGCAGGTATTACAAAGCCACCAATAATGTCAGACACGGCCATGTTGAAGATCAATGCATATGTGGTGGAGTTGAGACGTCTTTTGCGAATTATGGTTCGGCACACAAACAAGTTGCCCAACATGGCCACCACTGAGGTGACCAGGTACAGGGCCATGAGTGAGCCATCTCTGGCCGTGGTGTAGCCACTTTGGGACTGAAGAGAAGGTGCACTTTGGTTGCTCATTTGAGTACATCAGGGCATACAATGTGACACACAATGACAACAACAGTGACACTAACATATTTTCATCCTCTCTCGGAAGGCACTTTCGCACTGACGGTCAAAACAGCAAAAACTTTACTATACAAAACGCTTCCTAAGGAAATAGATAATAATTTGGTGCGCGTCATTGACAAAAAAAATGTTCAACATGAAGAATGTCCTTCAAATTAATCACTCAAAACAAACTCATTGTAATTTTTGCCAATAACTTTGGTTTTTTGTTTATTTTGGAAGAAACCATTTAACCTAGGAACATTTAATATAGGAACAGTATTTATTGCAAAATACGCAAAACAAATGAGAGATATGATACCTAGGTACGTACCTGAAAGAATGGACGTATTATTTGTAATTAGCATTCGAGTGAGAGGAGTGAAACTCGTCTTGAAAGGGTTAAGGTTAAAATTAAACATTTGTCAGAAGGACATTTCTAAAAAATAAATGGCTTTTAATTTTCAAATCAAACTTTGAAGATGGCACAAAGTTATTTCGTATGGTTATGTTCAAATTAATCAAATGCACTACTATTTGGTAGTAATAGCCATTGATATGTTGCTATCTGTAGTTTTTAATCTGTTCAATGCCTGAACTTAAGTTACTTTTGTAATGTTTTACGATGAATAGTAACTTTAACCTTTAGTTTCACTTTTCACTGATCAAAAAGCACAAAACAAACAAACAAGGCTTAGGTTGTCATAAGATCGCAAACTATTCGGTTTACAATCTTCATAATTTTTGTGGGTTTTTCCTGAAAATAAAGTAAATCATGTCGATTGTCCAAGTTCAGCTCGTACGAATTGCTCAGCCATCTTTCCTGATTGTGTATTTCGATTCTTCGTCTCCAATTCTTCCTGGATTCGAACTCCCAAATATCTATAACCACTTTACACCGCTTTTTGCCCGACCTGAATATTTAAACATTCTTGAAGGTCACCCGGTCCGAGCTCCAGACATGATCCCGCAATTTCAGTTTGCCACACAAGTTCGTGAAACTCGACGTTGCTACCCTACATTTGTTCAGACTGGACAAGTACAAATAAATCTGAATTATGAAGAGGCATTTGTCAACATTCGTTATGTAAACGGTAATATATACCGTCAACATTACTACCATGCTACCGCATATGTTAGTATTTTTCCATTGACCAATTTCAATGAAAACCAATTATATTTGGGTCCTCCTGTTGCTCCTCGACCCGTCGATCCTCAACAAGTTGTTATTCAACACATTGATCCTCAACCTGCTGCTCTTGAACCTGTTGATCCTCAACCTTTGGATCTCCAGCAGCCTGTGGAACCACCGATCGAACCAGAGAATGCACTTTCCGATCAGTCCACTCCTCCTCCTTTAGTGATCGCCTCTCCAGTACAGAGTGACATTAGTAACAGCAATAGTAGCAATCGTAGCAATAGTAGCAATAGTAGCAATCGTAGCAATAGTAGCACTTCTTTAGAAATAAGCGAACAAATAGAACCCTTGGATTTGTCGGTTCCTTCTAACCGTGGCCGCAATATTAACTACTACGCACCACAGTAAAAAGTTTTATTTAAAATGCACAATACTTGTATGCGTTTCTTTGTTTCGTTGCTTTAATTTGTAATTAAAAATTTTGTTTTATTTTAAAGAATTAATAATAAAATTCGGTATTATATTTTAAATTATTATTATATTTTGTCTGTTGCTCTGTATTGCGTACTACTTTATTGAAAAAGCTTCTTTACTTCTAGCGTGAGTATAATCTAGTATACTATAGTGATCTAACAAGGAAGAGTATATGAGCGAACTCGACACATTTAAATTGATTTGTTAATAACAATAACTTATTATTGTCAATAACAAGTTAATTTTGTTGTTTTATTACTCGATCATATAATTAAAATTACATTTCCATCTATTTGAACGTTTATAGTAGAGCGCACTGGAACACTTTGATCGACTGTGGAACGGTGCAACATTGTCCAAAATTTCTGGTCCACAAATTTTTTAATATCTCTTCAAATGATGTCCACTTAAAAGGTGATGTGCAGGTATATCAAGTTGACAGTGAGAATGTCGATATTTTTTCAGTTTAGTCATCGGATTCAGGTGTGCACAAGTGATTTGAACATCAAAAGGACTTTGACAAGTCAACTTTATCTCAAATCTAGATTAGAAAGAAGGAAAAATTATTAAAATATTTTGAATACGCGTCATATGTAGATTGTAATATTCTCTCAAATTGTGAATTTTCCTCATCAAAACACAGGAAATGCACAGTAAATACGATCTCACCTTTCCAAATTGGGAAACATATAAGCGATTGCATTGATAAAACAATCAACAGGAATAGTAAATTCTGATTCATTTTGATAACTCTTATCACATTCGATCATCAAAGTTGTGATGCTCTCTAGTTTGGGTAGAACCGAATCTAATCGAGATCCGACTCCAAGCGTTCGAACGAAATCGAATCCAAATATACTTAATTTCAATTCAGTCAAACTTGAAGCTTTCTCCATATTGCGAAGCAGTTGATTCAACTCGGTTACCTGCAAAGCGATATTCACTAATTCAAGAAAACGCAATGAAGTGAATTTAGATACAATTTCTGGAAATTTATGCAAATCTTCACTTAATTTAAGATGAGTGATTTTCTTTGGAACTATGCTGCAAGTTTTTGATAGTAAAGCACTCGACAAAATGTCAGGGAGCATTCTAAGTCCATCTAGATATAGTTGAGTGCAATTTGGTCCAAGATGGCGCAAAACATTTTCAACAAAGTTGAGACTTGGATCTCGGAAATAAAATCGCTCAAGTTGACCAAGAAGAGCGGGCACAAGTGAAACTGGAAAACGAACTTGCACTGCTGCCATACGTTCAGCATAGCAAAATGCGCTTGCTATACAGAAATCAAGCCGTTTCAACGAACCGGCCAATCGATTGATTGATTCACAAATTTTATTTGGGACATTTGGCCGATCGGTAAGTGGAAGTTTGCGAAAATCACCAAACAATGACAAAGCGGACAATTTTGGAAATGCCGAAATCAAACACGGTACTACATTGGACAAAACTTGCTTGTCAGTTGAGGTTGCAAAACTAATCACTAAATGACGAATATTTGGACACAATTTGAGAAGTTGTTGCACAAAATGGTCCTGAAATTCTTCTTGATATACATTCAGTATAAGATCGTCGTTTGCTTGCGTTCCAATTGGATTCAACTGCATTTGCGAATCATCATCAAGGTCATACACATACATATGGGAGGTGTACATGATGAGGTCTGAGAATGAGAAGAATATCTTCAAGGAAGTTCGCAGGCGAATGCAGTAATCCAAGAGGCGACAAAACGTACTGCAAACTGCTCGAAGTTGAATTTGTTCTTTTAATGAAAAGTAACCTTTTAGAAGATACATCAAACAATCGACTGGCATGTTCAAGATGGTGGTAGACATTTTTGGTGAAAGTAGAAAAAATTGCAATTTCGTCCAATTGTAAGTAATAAAATGTGTAGTTAAGCTCAAAACATTGCAGCATATTTAATAATACTAGTTTATTACCTAAGCCACAAACTTCCTATATATTTCTTTATAAGACTAAAATCGAAAACCGCTTTGGGTCGTTCATAAACTGTGTGATTAATAATGCAGAATTTCTCCACCAATAGAAATAAACAAAAATGTGCAAACCGAATAGTGCACAAACAATTTGCACTACAAAACGAATTTTATTAGTTTTCATTATTTTAAATATTGAAATTAGCAATTAAACACACAAATCAATTTTGCGAAGAAAACAGGCTAAAATAAGACAATCTTGAAGATGCCTCTTTCCTAGTAGATTCAAAATTTCTTATCAAAGTGAACCATCATTGTTACCATATATTTTACTTCAAAATTAATTGAGCCAACATTTCTTATCTTATACCTATAATCAGTTTGATACGGAAAAGTACATTCATATTAGTACATATAAATTAATATTACATTTAAATTGTGGTCAGTGTTTAATGATGACAAGCTGGTTGCTTAATAATATTTGTTTTGCTCTAACAAACTTGCATTTTAAATATTCAAAATAAATTTTAAAATATATTTTAATTTACATCAACAAATGAACTCAACTTTTGGTTGATCTTTGCAAAGTATCAACGACTTGGCTGAAATGACCGAACCGAACCCAACAAATCACAAAGGACGCAAAACTCTGAAACAATCAATATTACTATCTTACTGTCTGACTAAACATCTATTTTGGAAAAAACAACTTTTGTATACACAATTATTATTATTATTTACCTCCTGAACAAAAGGTTAAATTGAGTCCATGAGAAAATGTGATAAACAAATGTGTGATTACAAAAAAATGTAAACTTAATTTCACTTCTGTTGACTTTGAACTTCAATTGCCAAACACGTTTGAGTTAAGTAAATGTATTGCACTTGGTATCGATATCGACCAATATGTCTATCACTATCATCACTTTGCATCAAATTGCTCTCCCCACAAGCCCGTTTACATCATCACACTGTGCCTCAGTATATATCCTTCTGTATATCACAAATATACACAAATCGCGTTACACTTGATACCTTTGCACTTGAACTCCTTGGACATGTTGTACAGTTGCACCGCTACTGAGAAGTATGTCGCGTATGTGTTTGTGATAACATCAACAAACTAAGTCATTTGATAACACTGACTCCCGTCATTTGAGACATAAAGAAGGATGCTCTCGTGATCTTAAATTGTAACATTTAGGTTAAATTTCGAACGTTCAATTGACTGAAGTTTGAAATTGACTGTAAATTTCAAACTCTGTTTGTCATATTATTCTCAGTTTGATTACTCAATTCTCAAACCTGGATCTCCGAGTCTAGAAAATCAGACGCGCTCACACGCTGACTAATACATTCTGAGAAGCAATACATCGAGGATTATCAACTGATAAGGAGTCACAGTCCAGGCTTGTTTTGTTGATCAACTCACAATTTACAGAGCGTTTCAAAACATGATTTTAAAATCATATTTGAGTTATTATTAAAGTTTTTAAATTTATTTTATCAATCACTCGATATGATCAAAGCATAGCAAAACAGAACCCAGATGATTTGAGTGTGTTTAATCATACAAAGCATGTGTGCATCACTTATCAAAATTGACTACCATTTTGTCTCTTTGATGACACAGATAAACCAATTAAAGGATGAGGCACATATAGATGGATACATTGGAGCTTACATTGGCGGAGACAAAATGACGGGTGGCTAAATATTTGCTTTAGACAAATTGAGTGTGTGTTTGTGTATGACTTGTTTGATTTGCTTTGTTTCTATGTCTCAAGTATATTACATGTTATACAATTTGGATGTAAACTCTTTATTGACTTATCTAATCAACCATGAGATCTATATTGGTGCCATTCAAATTCAAGCATTACATCATCATTGCTTGTGTACTACTTCAATGCTGGCTGATTGAATGTCAAGAAAATTCAACTGAAATTATCAATAATGGAACCTTTCCTTGTAAGTTTCAATTTATGCATTGGAAGTGTCCACAAATGTCGTTATACAGAACACCTGATTTTAGCCAATTTGCCATTTTCCAGTTTGCCAATGTCATCATGGCGTGCCTCTGTCCTAAGCTACATTATCATGGGTTTTGGAACCCATGCCCTAGGACTCACATATTACTTAAAACTTACTTTGTGGATAGCCCCTTTTTACTATTTACTGATTTGATTTTTGTGTATATTTAGATCCACTTACTCCACCCGAGACTGTACCACAAGCATTCGAGACGACCCACTACGATCCAATGCGCAATGTCACCATCTACTGGAAGGAATTCCCACTAAGCTATGATTACACCATTGATTATGAAAGTTTCAATTATTTCGTCCAATGCATCAACCTGGACAACCAGACCGACCCTGTTCAATTCCGCATCACTAAGAATATCAGAGCAACATTCAGTTTGGGCTCAGCGCAGTACGAATTTAGAGTATTTTCTCAGTATGCCACACAGATGTCGGAGAATTATTCGAGAATTTTCTTGCCTTCCACCGAAATGATGATCGAGAATGGACCCAAGAGTATCAACGTTTACATGAATGATGATGAGAATTATGAGCTGGAGTGGGAAGTTAAACCGGAAATGTATACCAATTTCGAGAGTTTCACAGTGTTCTGGTGCAGTCCAAAGATCTCGGACTCGTGCATTGACGATCTGAATTGGGACACAACCAAGAAGAGTAAAATTCTGATTGAATTTGAACGATCCCACCAGAAACCCGACTTTAAGTTTGGTGTGTCAGTCAATACGGTCAACTCAAGCTCGGGTATCTTCTGGGCCAAGTGTTATGCACAGTTGCCTATAGACTCTCTGTATCACTTAGATGCCTTTCCACAAGGCCCGACTCGAATTCTGGTGAAATGGGTATTCTCATGTCCGGCACAAACCAAGATGATCAGTCATTACGAGATGCACTACTGTCCGGTGGACAACTGTACAGAAATGGACATTGAGGTGACCGACAACAAAGATTGGTCCAATAGATACATGCTCGAAAATTTGACACCAAACACAAAGTACAAAATTATATTTCAAGCAACGGGACTTTGGAAGGGGGAGGACACTTCCGCAACGACCGAACTGGGAATTCCTGAACGACCACAAAACGTTCAAATCAGTTATCTGTTTCCGGATAATAGGCCAATTATTTACTGGAATTATTTGGAAGATTATGTTGACGGATTTTTCGTGGAAATATACGACAAGGGGAGGAACAGTCTGCTCGATAAACTATATCTCAAGGTGGCAAACTGTGAACAGGGCGAGTGCTTCTACAATGTGACCCTATACAGTAAATATAAAACTAAATTATTCAGTCCTTATTCCAATTACATAATCAGAGTGTCCGCCTGTAACTCCAAACCCATCTGTTCATATGGGGCCACAATTCAAAATTTTCGTTCTCTTCCGGGCAAACCGGGCAAAATGCTCAATCCGCCAGTTGAGAAAGTGAACGATACCTCCTATCGAATCTTCTTTCAAAAGCCCACTAACCAAAATGGACCTATCGATCAGTTTTATGTGTTACAGGAGAATTCCGAAGAGTGTACCGAGGAAGTAGCCGGAGACAATAGTGCACTGAAAAACTGTGAAAAACGTAACATCATCGTGAAACATCAATTTTCGGGCAAACTCGATCAAGCGGAGATTGAGGTGAATTGCACTGTGCGGGACAATTTCAGAGAGAATTCAACGTACGAGACGTTTCGTATCTCAATCTCTGCGAGCAATTATGTGGACTACAACCAGTTCGCTGGCTACTCGCATGACTTTAGACACAATATGCACTTTGACGCTGTGGAGTACTTCATTGCGGAACATTTAAAGAATTATGAAGTTGATAAACTTTTGAAGGGTGGTTTTGGATTGGAGGATGAACACGACAATTTCACCTTTCCATCCATACCCGTAGAAATGCTACCCATTCAGGAGCTACTGTCCGACCCGAGTGATCCCACCTCGATCGATCTGTGCAATATGCCAAAGAATTTTGCAATGCAAATTCTAGTGCCCGAACAGTCGAAATCGGATCTCCTGCCTAATATTCTCGTTTCAATCATAATAGTTTCATCACTTGTATTTGTGATTTCAATTTACTTTACAATCAAATGTTTTCGCAACTATCGGGCACAGAAGAAGAGATTCATAATCAAGGTGCAGTGCAATGAGAACGATGGTGGTCCGTTGGGTGGAGTGATTGATGGTCCACATCATCCGGAAAATGTTGCACAGTTGAGTGTGCTGAGAATTGAATCGAGATATTCCAACATCACTCACAACACTGTCAATCCACTCTACTTCAATCAAGTTCTGTCAACTTCACACGAACATTTGAATCGAATCGATGAAGAAGAAATGGAAACTGAATTTTGGGAAATAGCTCTCGATGACTACTCTGAAAGCTTCCACAATTTATTTCAGGAAAATTCAGATATTTTTGAAGACGAAAACGAGCAGCCATTATATCGAAATTATTCAAATAATATTCAAAATGGAGAAGAAGAAAATGAACTAAATTCACGTAAAATTCTATTCAGAAGCTTTTCCGTAAATATCTACGCAAATAATCCTGGTTACCGGAATACGGAATTTGGTGAAAATTCGCATAATAATGTATCGAGGAGTTTGTCCGAAAATTCGCCGATTTATCAAAATCATTCTAATTTCAAAAATCATTATTATCAAAATTTCAAACCGAAAAATCTATCAACAAGTAACATTTATCAAAATTTTCCAATTCCTGTGAATGATTCTTACGAATCTTCGAATCTAAATCGAAGCAATTCTTGTGCAATTTCAATGAATGATTTTCCTACTTCCGAACCGATGATTGATTATCGACAAAATTATCAAAATGTTCCTGCTTCTCCAACATTTCCGTACGATCGCAAATCTCGTTCATCATCTCAAACTTCTGGTTACGATGGTTCCTATCTGTCATTGCCCCCAACACCTTCACACACTACCGTTACACCTCAACATTCTTTCTTCTCAAACGATAATTTGCTGCTACGAACAAAAAGCAAAAACTATGTTTCACGTAATATCGTGGATTATTGCAAAAATCTGAAACATTATTCACTCGACTCTGGAACGGAGGACGAATTCTCTAAGCTACGCAATTCGAGCATGTCATCTGAGGATTATTATTCAGACTGCAATAATCTCACATTTCATTCGGACAAAAATTTGTCTCCAGTTGAGTGGGACAAGTTTGTGACCAACTTTTTCGATATTCAAAGTTACGATATCGAAGAGGAAGTTAAAGTTGATAATGATAATTTGGCTAATAATTTTACTAAACAGAAACTCATAAGGAAAAAATCGAGAATGAAATATGAAAATAACAATCCTCAGAGTAAACGCTTTGTTGAAGCATTTGTAGTAGACATTTGATTTATTTGAATTTTGTAAATAGAAATTTGATTTATTTAATTTATTTAATCTGCCATTATTTATTATTTAACTAATTGTAAATATTTTCCAATAAAATTTGATAACTTCATATTGTTCAAATCATCTTTTCATTGTCAAGAGTGATTTCATGTCATAAACACAAAAGTGTAATGATTCTAATTCTAAATATTAAAATTAATTGAGAAACAAAGCCAAACAAACATTTTCAAATTTTGCAACATTTAGCTTCCTTTCCTCATGCCTCTTTCTTGATTGAAATGAGCAATACAACTCTCAAGTTCAGAATAATTCCTAGACAATTCATTTGTATCTACTGCAAAAAAACAATATTTACAGAGAGTTGTACAAAGTATTGAGAATTCACAATGACAATAGTTCACAGTGACAATAATCGAAATTATAGAAACTGAAATTAATGACAATATTAAAATGAAATGATATTGAACTGGTAAAATTGCCAATTTGCCAATTTGCCATTTTGTCATTACGCCAATTTGTAATTTTGCTAATTTGCCATTTGGTCAATTTGCCGGGTGAAATGAGATTGCAATATGCAAGTTGCATCAAAGATTCATGGTTTTTGACACCAAAACGCAATTAAATCATTTCACCCAATCCAAAATGAAATAAACAAAAATAAGTTTTAAGCTACAAAGTTTATTTTATTACTGCTCGATTGGACCCAATTGGTCCAGTCTGTCTACGAGAAGGCAATAACCAGAGGGAGGGCTCATTAACCAATTGGCGGCGCCTACTTCAACTTTCTTGAGCCCGGAACAGCGTCTCAGTGGAGCCAACAGCTTCTCACGACACTTGTTTGAGGCAGGAAGGATGCGCGAGCCACAGTCCACACATGGCCATCTCTGCTGAGCGAGCACCTTGATAGCAACCAGTGAAGGGAAAGTCCAGTGAAGTTTCAATGGCTCAAGACTGTAGTGTATACTTGCGAGTGCGTAGAATTTCACTGAGAGAACTTTGATTTGGCTGAGCTGAACGATTGGTTCACTCGAGACTTCTCTTATTGAAGCTTGCATTGACAAATGCAAATAGATGAGGCGATTTAGCTTGGCCAACGCTTTTGCCAGTGTCGACAGTGGATTCTCCATTGTGGGATCCAAAGTAAGAGACAGATTGGTGAGGTTTAGAAAATTGGAAAGCACTTCCAATGAGTGTGAACCGATGGCCAAATAGGTGAACTTGAGTGCAACTTGATGATCCACATTTTGAGGTTTGTGCAGAGCAGAGGCGCCAAGCCGTTGAATAGGGCTATCAGGCTTAAGGTATCCTGCCATTGTCGAAGCCAAGTTAGCACTTCCATCACAATAGAAGCTGACCAGTTGAGGCATATTCCACTTGTACATTCCAACATCTTTGTGTTCAAGAGCGAGGTGCTTTAGCGATGGCAACGATTGAATAGTGTCAACAAGTTGGTGAACATTGCGGCCTTTCACAATGAGCATTCTTTCATGGGCTACGATGTCCCAGATGTTTGGATACTCATCATGAGTAGGATACTCAAACCAGACGGACAACTTGACCAAACTTGTGCGCCAGTGTTTGAGCAGTTCGTTGACACAGTCTGCGTTTTCTTTAAAAACAACTTCCAGTGTTCGAACAAATGGCAGTGCATTGCAAATGGACTTGACAGCAGTGGGCGTTCTCACACAGATCCAGTCCTTGCGTGCAATTCGACTTGAAAGTTGGCTGACAGAGGATATCTCTGACAGTGGGATCACTCGAGTGCCGTCACTGTTTAGCACATTCTTCAGTTCACTTCCAAAGGGGATCGAGTAGCTGTCTGAGAAGAAACCGGGCTCCAATTCGGGCTTGTGCACCACGGTGATGGACTGTCGGCTGGAGAGGGCATACTTCTGCAGCGCACCAAAGCGGACACACAATCCACCAACCTGAAGTAGATCACGTAGGGGCAGGCGTTCAAAGATCTTCACCAGTGGCCGATCGCCAACGTCCATGAGAGTCTTCTTCTTGTTGGACAGTGCAGAAGGAGTAGGAGGAGGTGTGGCACTCATGACTTTTAAGTAAAGTAAACACAAACACAAGTTTATAATTGCAAATCTTTTTCCAAACAAAACTTTGAATCGAAATGGCGAAAGTGAACTAACTTTCTAATCGATCTGGTCAGCATTGTTTGTGAGCAAGTTCGAAAGCAAAATAGTTTTCGAAATATGATTCAAATCCAAATCATTAAATTCGCTCAATTCAACCAACGAATATCACTAGGATTTATATTATAGTTTATACACAATTTGAAATTTAATGTAAGCACACAAAGTGATAACATGTTGTTTTCTATGTAAAATTTAAAAAAAACATGTGCTTTCAAGATGTACAAGTCATGTTATATCTTTATTTTTTGCATCTACATAAATTGCCAATTGTAAAATCAAACCACTTGAATCACAACTCCTGGTGGCCTGTAGCTGACATTCAGCTGACGATCGTTGGTTTGTTGTTGTTGTTTAGACTTTTGAACAGTTTTACAGTCATGCAAATAGTAACACACCAAAACGATGTAGAGAAAAGTAAGAATCACTTGGAAGACCAAAGCTCGTCCATCGGCTTCGGTGAGAAGATCTGCAAAGAAAATGTTTGCAAACAAATTCAACACCCACGCTGTGATGCAATATCCCAGGTAGAACATTATCGAGCAAACATGTTCAAGTGCAGCACCGATGAGACCAAACACTTCAAAGGACACACTCACTACTAGGACCGTAATCGTGAATAACTAAGAAAGTTATTAAAAAATTAATTTTAAAAACATTAAAATATTCTTACAGCCATATAATCGCCAGGATGATATTCATAGAGGAGTGAAATCAAAACTAATGAAAAACCAAGATATGCCGCTCGAATTGCGGCCACAACTATGAGAGTCCATTTCTTTCGGTAAAATAGTTTCGGTTTTTTCTGTTCAGTGAGAGTTGGTGGCATTTTGACTTCTGTAATTTGAAATACGGAAATTTTTGTTTGGTATCGAATGAAACACGAAAATGACCAAAAAGTGACCGAACCACAATGACGCAATCAAGTGATTGTTTGGTCAAGGCATTTGAAAGCGAAACTGAAAATAAATTGAGGAAGGAAGTGCATCACTGCTCATGAGCAAACAAATAAAATCAAATTAGTGTTTACTAATAAAATTATACCGGAGATGATGATGTCAATGTGAATCATAAACCAGGCCGCACTGGTTAGCTATTCTCAATTGAGCCATAAAACACGAAAATAAAATTGAACACAAACAAAATTAATTCAGTTGCACCCAAGCGAAAATAAATTAAGATTTATTTAGGTCAATTTCCGAAAATAGAAACAGTATTTTTGATAATTAATTAATTTGATCCAAAGTGACATATGAACTAGAAAATTGTTTAATTTGAGTAGTATCATTCAAAGACGTGTTTGACAAATCTTTTGGATTATTAGAATTGTTTTGATGTTGCCCAATTTCTTCCATAGTAACATAAGGACTCGAAATTTGATTTGTCTGGTAACGATTTGAAGACATATACTGAATTTCAACTTCCATTGGATTATTATTTAAATCGTTTCCATTTTGTTGGTCAATTTCTCTTTTCAGCGATTGATTCATCTCATGATTGCTCTCGACTTTGATATTCAGATTTTCAAAAATTTGTTTCGATTTATTGTACAGCAAAAAGACAGTAATTCCTACAGCAATAAAAATAATTAAACTTCCCAACGAAGTTCCAATGTAGAAAATCAAACTCCAAGTACAGAATTTTACCAAAATGTCATCACTTTCAATTCCGAAGACTTCTTGACCATTTGGTAGTGTGTTGGACGCCGTAACAGCAATTCGAATATATAAATTAAACAAATTGCAGTAGAGATCAACCTCGGCACTGGTCACATTAGCTGTGAAACGATGTTTGTGGTTTCCATTTTGAATCACGTGATAATAGTCGAGTGGTCCATTTGGATTTTCGGGAGCAACAAAATCAACACGATATCTATTAGTCGATATTTCTTTAATTGCTAAAAATGAAATATTAGATGGAGCACTCGGCCAGGTGAGAACATTTTCGACAATGTTGATTAAATTGCAAACATATTTATTAGCACAAAATAGAAGTTTGAAATTATATCTTGTGAACGGTGTCAGTTGGCCCGCAGTTTTCAAATCTGCAACACAATATCCAGGTTTGCAAATTGAATTCAAATTTTCTTCAATTGAAATATTTGAACTTGCATTGGATACAATCACTTTGTGATAGTCAATGTGATGATATTGACTCCATTTTAATTGAAAGTGATTTTGTGATTGCTGAGTTATGGAATAGAATAATTCAATTTGAGTTCTTGAATTATTCTTGACAGCAAATTCGTCATTTTTGAAGTCAATTGAAGATGAATTTGTAGATAAAACAACATTAACAATTGATAAAACGAAAAGAAAAATTGTTTTTCGCATATTTTAGTAATAAGAAAATTTTCTGTTAAACAAATTTACAATTTGAAACTCCAACAAAAGTGAGAACCACAATTGTTTGTTCTTAAAAACAAATAAAGTCATGCCGCGAGACATTGAAGTTGGTTGCCTTGAGACAAACGACATACCAATCCAACTCATAAACTTGCAAAAAGAACAATTGCACTCAAATGTACATCAGCAAAGGCAAAGGCATAGATTTCTGGTTAAGATAAACTTTATAACATCGATGCAATAAATTTCATTATTTTATAATTGCATCAAGGATCTTTTGATCTCTCTAAGAATGCTGTCAATTTATTACATTTTTACTTAGAAATGAAAGGTAAGCCAAAATTCTAATGAAAAGCATTACCCAAATTGTCCAATATTGAATCATGTTGGTTCCTTTAGTATGACGCTTCGAACGATCGAAGAGATGATGGTCGAATGCATGTGTGACTCATTAAAAACAGATCTTGAAATCCTCCTATAACTTAGTCTAAAATATTTATCAATTGTAAACATCTGTAAATATCATTATTATTTTCTTATCTTTCTAATTCCTTTCATCTATCTATCCTTTCCTTGTATTTCATTTTTATTATTAAAATTCGACCATAAATGAAAAAAAATGTGAGCCAACATTTCAAACAGTACAAATCAAATATTTAATAACAATTTAGTAAATTCAGTAATTACAGTTTTAATAATTCATTTATTTTTACAGAATAAAATTAAATCAAAATTAACTAATTATTACAATTTCATCTAATGTAACATATGAACTTAAGTTTGACTTTAACTGACTTGAATTGAAAATTGATTAATTTGAGTTACACTAGAAACTACATATATGTATGACAAATCTATTGTAGGATTTTGAGAATCAATTTCATGTTGTTGTTCAATTTCTTCCATTCTAACACAGTTGAAAATTGATTTGTCTGGCCAAGAGTTGAAGAAATATTTTTGAATCTCACTTTCCATAGGGATAGAAAAAATGATGCCATTATTCGTACTTTTAAAATATTTATTAATACTTAAAAAAATAATGTGCGTTAAATTTACATAAATTATTTAAATGTCGTCTCAAAACGTAATGTGAGCTTACATTTTGTCTTGAGCTTACATCGATTTGATTTAATTCTACAATTTCGGCAATTTGATTTCGATTGTCTGAGGAACTAACGGAATACTGACTGAAATTATCGATAGAATCTCTCTCACCATCAATGGTGTAATACCTTGGATCTCTAGACCTATTTATTGGTTCCTCATACAAATGTTCAACATCGAAATTAATGGTTGCATAATGACTGTGATTCAATGTGCTTTGATTACTCGATGATTGTACAGTTGAATTTTCATCATCAAAATTGCGTTCATTTGAATTGCAATGAGGTTTAATTTCAAATTTATTTTCAAACTTCTTGTAACGATAATGAAGCACAACTGCAACCAGAAAGAGCACTGCAATGAGTCCAATTGAAATTTGTCTGAGTAAAGTTATCCAAAGTTTGATCCAACAAAAGTCCAGCTCCACCCAATCTGACTGTTTTCCAAAATACTCGATTGTCGCATTTGCTTCGGACCATTCGTTTGATGCGTAAATTGCGATTTGATAAAATTCTCCATTGTAAATAGATTTACAGTCAGTAATGCTTAAATCAACATAATTTCGCTCGGATTTTGCCACATACTTTTCCCGAGTTACATTTTCTGGAGACTTTTTGTTTCTTTGCAGCACGTAATAATTGTCAATTTGTCCGTTTGGCTTCGCGGGTGGTGTAAAGTAAACTCGATATTGTTCGCGTGAGATTGATTCAATTTGCGGGTTATTAATTTTTTCAGGTTCACCTGGTTTCGATTTAAAAAGTACCATACTGGCATTGTCACATCTTCTATCTAAATTACAAGACGCAAGCCGAAATTCATAGTCCTTGTATGGCTTCCAGTCGACTCGTTCTCCGGTGAAATCGTAACTGCACTTGAATTCAATTTGATCCGCGGTACAGTCGAGCAATTTACGCACAATTACGTCATCTTTGTGCACTTTTCGGGAATCGTCCTCATCATCATAAGAAATAACAATTTCGAACGATTCATGATACACACTGAAATCAAAGTCCCATGTAATGCTCGGGAACTGGCGATAAGGCTTGTAGAAGATGGAAATGTTGTGTGGACAGGGTGGAATGTATTTGAGACTCATGTTTGGGCGAAATTGTACATTTGCAGTTTGGTTTTTGAGTTCTATTTGGTCAGATGCAAATATTTCACATACAAACAGATAAATCAAACATTGTAAATTGAGTGCCTTGAGTTTCATTTTGAGTTTAGAGTTTGCTTTTACAAAATTGAGTGATTTTATACTTTTTAAGTTTGTTGTTCTTCTCCAACGATGTTGTCCCTGTTATGCACTAAAGCCAAATTATATAATTCTAAACCCTATTTGAATATCATTGCCATTGCAAGTTGCAATCACTGTCTCGCTTCTGTTGACACTATCGTCCATTTGGATTATCACCAAATAAGTGTTTATGATTATGCACACTTTTGTTTAGTCACCTTAGTGAGTAAGTGAGTTCAATCCGGTTCGAATATTTTTACAACAAACTGTCAGAGTTCCTTTGGCTTAACATTATTTTTCTTTCCTACTTCATTTACCTTGACATTCCTAAACTACAATTACATTAGTCACGATAATAAAGAAAACATTATTGTGTATTGTGTGTCCGCAAATAAACAATAAAACTTGTGCTCGAGTAATACTTATCAGCAAAGTCGTGCTCCGTTTAGGTGCGAAGCGATATATCAACTTGTATGACTGCAATAAAACAAACGCATTTCTTATCGAATTTAGTGGGAATTAAATGCACGGGCTTTGACCGTGTTTTATATGGGAGTATAATGACAAATCATGTACACCAAAGTCCATTCAAAAGGCTATTTGGCTAAAATATCCAGACTATTTGGCAGAATAACTAAAGTATATCTTGGTCACACCTAAATACTTTAACTTTTGACATACAAATTACAATTACAGATGATTGATTCTGAAAAATTAAAGCTTTTCCCAAAATATAAAATATAACTATAATAATCATACAAGAAAAATTGTTCAATGAATATCTAAAAATTCATTCAAAAGAAATATTCGATGACACACTGAAGCTTATGAGTCATAAGACTTGTTATAAATTATTGTGAGTCATTTAATCTAAATGAAATTGCTTCTTTTGTTGTATAATAGGATATACCAAGTAAATGTACAATTCTCAAGAAGTAATAAACAGACTAATTTGTGCTAAATTAGATAAGTCTTATTTCTAGCTAAATATCCTTTTATTTATTTGACCCTGTCATTTAACTTGATAAAAATAGTGACAAGCACAAATGTTTTTGAGACAAATAACATCATTTACTAATGTTGTTTCCCCATGAATGCAAAGAATGTAAATTCATTTGAAAACACACAAAAATTAGATAAAAGAAACGAAGTGTGATAGCTAATATGTATTATCTCATGTACTTGTACTTTACTGATAACACTTCTACAAGTTGTGTCATTACTATTTGTTTTTGATTGTCATGAATGTAAAGGTTGAAAAGAAAGTGAATGCATTAATGAGTTATCACAAAAATATATGGCCATAAATCTATTTGCATTGTACTAGATTAGACATAGATTAACAATGATTGACAACAACAGGATTGACTCAAAAAGCAATTGGGTTTTTTTGTTTACTTCCAAATTGTTATTCTCATTCTCTCAGTCAGGATGACGACCAAAGCAAGTTATCTCAAAATGAAGCCCAAAAAGCGGAATTTCCAATTTTTAGTTTTCTCTTGCATTGTCCAATCAATTATCGCTTTGAACAACCAAACCGAATTGTCCCAAACTGTCATTCAAAATAACACGTTCATTTTTAAGCCTAATGCAGATCTTCCCCAGTGTCCGAAGAACATCACCATCTTTTACAAATCTTTTTCCAGTCCTCTTCCAAGCATTTCATGGGAATATGAGCGCAGCATAAATCTTGACAAGTTTCAAATTTTAATCTCGTACACAGACGACAATATCAAGCAGCAGCAAAGAAGAACCATTCCACGCGATTTGTCCGATTGCAACGCGACTGAGCTAAAGTGTACTTTTGATTTCCCAGGAAAATTTGTCGATTGGAAGCCCTACACAGAATATTTGTTCACAATGGCATCATGTAATAGCGAGGCGATTTGTCATCGATCGGAAGATCCAGAAAAGTTGACTACAAAACCGGGAGACCCAGGCAAAATTACCAATCCCAGAATTGAGTCAATCTCTCGAGATCGATATCGAGTTTACTTGACACCACCAACGAAAGCAAACGGAGCACTTGACTATTATCACGTATTGCAAAGAAATAAAAAATTCCCTGAAAATGTAACTCCAAGCGCTTTCAAAAATTCAGGCCAAAAATATGTCGATCTGCCCATCACTGACTGCAAAAGTATTTATTATGCAGAATTTTATCAGATTGCAATTTACGCCTCAAACAAATGGCAGTTTAATGAAACCGAAACAAGTTACTTTGGAGAACAATCGGACTGGGTGGAGTTGGACTTTTGTTGGATTCCACAAATGGTCACTTATTTCCAGAGAATTTCAATGGGAATTTTGGCACTATTCTTTCTGATGGGCGTGGTTCTTAATTACCGGTATAAAAACATGGAAAAGAAATTTGAAACTTATCAAATTAAGAAAAAAATTGATGACCCAAATTTTGATGAGAATTCGAGTGCAAAATTATCGAGCAATCAAAACACTTTGAGTAATTCTTCGGAACTTGATGCTCCATTGCAAGAGCAGTCCCCAGATCATCATCCTTATTACACAATCGATAGTTTGAATTCAATGATTTTTCCACAAAATTCATCGAGTAACGACGATTTGATTGAGACTTTAGATTTAAATCAAATCAGAAACAACAACGACAACAACTTAAAACCACTGACAAATAGTGGATATGTTTCGAGATGATAAATGTATTGTAATTTTGTAAGTCAAGTAAATTATTATTCAAAATATACTAAAATATACTAAAATAAATTCTAAATCAAAATTGATAAATGACCTTTTTGACTTTATCTTGATTGAGCAGATTAATTTTTTCTATTGAAATTCATTGGTTTTTTGTCAATCATTAATGTCATGTAAATTATTTTTAATCTAAAATCAGATAAAATATTTTATTGGTGAAATAAATTGTTGGAGTTTTTAAAATATATAAATCGACAATTTTCTACTAATAAATTAATTTAATATTTGCGTTTTTCTTTTTCAGTTAAAATGAAGCAAATTGCTCTATTCGTTCTTGTGTCCTGGTTCGCATCTGTTGCACTGGTTTTGGCTCAGAATGATCCAAAGTGTGGCACCAAAGGACCACCTCCACCTGGCAATTTGGGCATTCGCAATGGAACCGATGCAAAGCCTAATGAATTTCCTTGGATGATATTTTTGCAAGCAAAAATTACTGACGATATAGCTTTAAGTTGCGGGGCAAGCATATTGAACAATCAATGGGTACTGACTGCTGCTCACTGCGTTTGGAATTATTCTGCCAATAAACCGTACCCAAAAGAAAATTTTTATATTATGGCAGGTAGTACTAACTTCGTACTTGATATTAGATAATCAAATAATGTTTGTCAAACCTTTAAATAGGACAGCATAGCTCCAATAAGCTAGATAATACCACTATTACCCTATCAGCGATTAAGGTTATAGCTCATGAGCATTTTAACACGGTCACTACGGATAGCGATTTTGCTCTACTCAAATTGAACGAAACTCTCGACTTGGGCTTGAAACAAGTGGGCTCCATCTGTCTTCCTGCAAAACAGAAAATCGATCAAATTGCGGGCCATTCATGTGTGGCAACTGGTTGGGGTAGCTTGGATGATTGTAAGTAAATTAACAAGCTACAATTGCATAATATGATTAATCAATTTAATTAGACGTGAACGTGACATTTCCTGCTGTGTTGCAAAAACTTACAAGTCACGTATGGAAGCAGGATAGGTGCAAAACGGTTAGACCAGATGTGAATGATCACAATCTGTGTTGGGGTGAAGCTGATGAAGGCGTTTGTAAAGGTGACAGTGGTGGACCACTCATTTGCCATGTCGATGGCAAGTGGTACCAGTATGGAGTGGCCAGTTGGGTTAAAGGAGATTCTCACAGTGGATGCGAGTCCTCCGTCTTTGCACGTACATCAGAGTTCTCCAAGTGGATTTGGGAAAAGATTCGTGCAAATTGATACAAAATGTTCATTGAATTGGTTGATTGTTAATTGATTTTATTAAAATTATTATTATAATTAAAATTTAACTAGTTTAGCTTAATAAATTAAATTGACGAGACTTTCATATGAATTCATTTAGGCAACTAAGCTGCAACTGCATCACTATATTTACATCCTATTCGGGAAATTGATTCCCAATGGAAATTTCCGACAATTGTAAAAAACAATTTTTATTAGGAAATTATTTAATTTGGATGGTTTATTTGAATTAATTATGCGATGAACGATAGACTATCTTTTTGACCTTAAAATTTATATCGACACAGTAAATTAATAATTTCTGAAAAATACCATGCACAAATTCTCTTGGCTGTCATTTATTTTAGTGTTTTTGAATATTTTTGATATATTTAAATCTAAAATCAGACAAATTCGACAAATGAAATTATGAAAATCTCTTAGCAAATTTGGAAATTCTGAATGAACAGGGTGAAATGGAATTGGAACTAATACTTAAAGCGAAATTTTGCGTTTGGTATTTGCAATTAATTTTATCAGATTGAGATGCAAATATTGCACAAACAAATCAAATATTGCAAATTTCAGACTTTGATTTTCAATTTGAGTTTTCTGCTCGCAAAAATGCTAGATTTGATTCTCTTTATGTTAGCTTTTCCTCGATGCACTAAAGCCCAATTGTATAATTTCAAGTCAAAGTTGAATGGCATTGCCATTTGATTATCGCAAAATAAGTGTTTTATGATCGTACACACTTTTGTTGAGCGTGAGTGGGTTTACAATATTTTTACATCAAATTGTCTGCGTTCCTTTGTCTTAACATTCTTTTTCTATTTAATTTACCTTTGCATTCCCAACTCTAACATGAGTCAAGATAATAATAAAAACTGTTGATTGTACTGTTGTATGTAACATGTGTCAGAACAAAGTACTCCGTTTAGGATATAAACTTGGCGCGGAGCGATGGTATGGTATACCATGTAAATGTATTTCAATTCTCAAGAAGTACCAAGTGGTAGTAAACAGACAAATCTATATTAGATAAGCCAGAATTATAGCTAAATATCCAGCCAAATAAGCATAAACCAAAGTCTATTCCCAACGTATTAGATTACTCAGATTAACAATGATAAAATCATAAAACAATTTCATTGTGTGTCGACTTCTAAATCGTTATTCTCGCTCTCAGTTAAGACGAGGGCATAAGTCAAAAAGAAAAACTTTTCGCGTCTTTAGAAATGAAGTCTGAATTTAATAGGAATTTTCAATCTTTAGTCTTCTTTTGCATCGTCCAATCGATCATCACTCTCAACAACCAAACTGAATTGTCCCAACTAGTCATTCAAAATCAAACACAAATTCCTGATACCAGTGAAGCTGTTCCAAACTGTCCGAAAAACATCACCATCTTCTACAACTCTTCCTCAAGCACATTTCCAAGTATTTCATGGGAATATGAGCGTAGCACAAATCTTGACAAGTTCCAAATTATAATCTCGTACAAAGACGACAATACCACAAAGTACGAGAACAAAAACATTTCACGCGATTTGTCCGATTGTGACAAGACTGAGCTGAGATGTACTTTTGATTTCCCTGGAATATTTGTCGATTGGAAGTACTACTCGGAGTATGATTTCACAATGGCATCGTGTAATAGGGCGTTGAATTGCAATTATTCCGAAGTTCCCGAAAAGTTAATTACAAAACCGGGAAACCCTGGCAAAATTGCTTCTCCCAGAATTGATTCAATCTCTCGAAATCAATATCGAGTTTACTTTACACCACCTGTGAAGCCAAACGGACCACTTGACTATTATCACGTGTTGCAACGAAATAAAAAATTCCCTGAAAATATAATTCCAAAAGTGTTCAAAAATTCAGGGCAGAAATATGTCGATCTTCCAATTGACTGTAAAAGCATTTTTCGCGAAGAAATTCATCAAATTGCAATTTACGCTTCAAACGAGTGGAAGTTTGGTGAGAATGAAACAGTTGTTCTCGACGGAGAGATATCGAACTGGAATAATTTGTACGTTTGTTCGATTCCACAAATAGCCACTTATTTTCAGATGACTCCGTTTGCAATTTTGGGGCTATCTTTTATTATGTACATGATTCTTCGTTATCGGTACAAAAATATGGAAAAGAAATTTTCGAAATTTAAAATCAACAAAAAGATTGATGACGATCGAAAGTTTGAAGAAAATTCAAGGGCAGAATACAATGAAAACACTTTGAACAATTCTTCGGCATCTTATGCTTCATTATGCGAACAGCCAAGAGATCACCATTACTACACAATCGAAAGTGAGCGCTCTTCAATCGATTGTACCAGTTCACACATATTTACACAAAATACCGCGAGCCAAGACAATGTGATAGAAATTTTAGATTTGAACCCAATTAACAATAACAATTTAAATCGCATAGTAAATCATGGATACGTTTCGAGATACTAAATGTCGTATATTTGTTTCATAAGTTATTTATTTAAACACTCAAATTAATAATCGAGATTTTATCAAAAAATATTTTTTAATAAATTAAAATATGAAATCTAAAATTATAAACGTTATTGAACTTTTTATCTTTAGTTACAGTAAATTAATTTTTGATTTCAATTTTTTGCCAATCAAGTATTTTTTATCTAGTATCAGATAACAGATTTGATTGATTGAACATCGTCAGATCGGTGCAATCAATCGATTTTTAAAAATCTATTTTGATTATTATGTTATTATATTTTTTTCTCAAAATGGGACAATTTGGTTTGTTTGTTCTCGTGCTTTGGTCTGCTTCTGCTGCACTGGCTTTGGCTCAGAATGATCCAAAGTGTGGCACCAAAGGTCCACCTCCACCATCAGGTATTTTGGGCATTCGCAATGGAACCGATGCACGACCAAACGAATTTCCATGGGTGGGATTGTTGGGCAACGTGGACCCTGTTGATGATTCAGTTTTTCTTTGTGGTGCCAGTATACTCAACAATCAATGGGCACTGACTGCGGCTCACTGTGTTTGGGATCATTCTGCCAATAAACCGGGACCGGAAGAAAATCTTCTTTTTGCTGGAGGTATTTCGTCTATAAATTTAATAATATTGAACAATGAAATGCTTTAAACAGGAGCGCATCACATGAATCAATTAGATCCAACCACAGTTCTTCTATCGGTTATTAAGGTTATAGCTCATGAGTCTTATGACCCGATTACTCACGATAACGATGTTGCTCTGTTGAAATTGAACGAAACACTCGACTTGGGTCTGAAGCAATTTGGCACAATTTGCCTACCCGAAAAGCAAGACATTGACTTAATTTCTAATCACAATTGCATTGCAACCGGTTGGGGCAGTTTGGATAAATGTGAGTTTGGATTGCATAATACCATACATGAGTTATCAATTTAATTCACATTCAATTTAATTCAATTTAGACAATGACCCTGCTTTGCCAGATGTGTTACAAAAGCTCGTAAGTGACGTATGGCTGCAAAATGAATGCATAGGAGAACATGGTTCACAAGTGACGGATCGCAATCTGTGTTGGGGTGAAGCTGATAAAGGCATTTGTTCCGATGACAGTGGTGATCCACTGGTTTGCTATGTCAATGGCAAGTGGTACCAGTATGGAGTGGCTAGTTTTGTTACTGGAAAAACTCATGGTGGATGCATGTTCTCCGTCTTTGCACGTACATCCGAGTACTCCAAGTGGATTTGGGAGAAGATTCGTGCAAATTGATGACAAATGTTCATTTTATAATTATCACAATCTAAATAAATGAAACTTGTTTAGTAAATTTACAAAGCTTTTACATAAATTCACTTACGAACTTCACTTCATTCAATCATTTTAACAAATGTAATCTCGCAATTATTCGCAGTGAATTGTTGTAAATATTTACAACTTTTTTACTCCTCCTCCTGAGACCATAATCCTTAGTGTAAATTTTTTTACTGTGGTTTGTTTCTTTTATTATGCAAAGAAATATTTATTAAAATGATTTTTATTTTAATCAATTAAACGATTAAATGATAAACTACCTGATCCGGTATATTTTTGACCATAAAGTTTTAATTTTTTACTTACTTACTTAGTTAGTAAATCAATTTTTGATTTATTTCGAAAATATTATTGCGAGATACCAAGCACAAAAATTCAATTCAATTTTATTTTTTTGTGTCAGATCAAACAATGCAACTTAAAATGCTTTACTTTTGATACAATTTCAATTTGTTACTACAAAACATTATTATGCACAAAATAAGGATTGAAAATGTAAGTTTACTGAGACTGATTTACAAATGAATGCCAAATAAATTCAATTATGACTTGCATCATTATTGGCATTCAATCCAACAAATCCAAACTCTCAATTAAATTATCAAATAATCATTCTTGGGGGACTTAAAGTCAGACCCCTGAGCCTTAGATGGAATCATTTCTGCTCATACACGCTTCTGTATTCATCAACAGCCTTCCAAGCTATCAAACCATGAATCAAAACGATCCAAACCAAATCCTGGAGGAGAACATGATCTATGATTCTCCCCAGTTAGATGAAATTGTGGAGAATTTTAATTTCGAAGATATCGCCAACAGGCAGCTGCCGGAACTTGGAGAGATTGGACAGTATCTCCAATTGCCTCAGAATCCACCTGCCCAAGTTCAGCAACCAATGGACGTGCATGAGTTTTCAAGAAGACTATTCGCCATTTACTTGAACTCGAATGGCGATTACTATCCAAAGATTCGCGTACGAGATACGGCACGTAAAGTCTTGGCTCCATACGAACGCTTATTCGATGTGATTCCAG
This sequence comes from Rhizoglyphus robini, assembly GCA_023373905.1. Lineage (NCBI taxonomy): Eukaryota > Metazoa > Arthropoda > Arachnida > Sarcoptiformes > Acaridae > Rhizoglyphus > Rhizoglyphus robini. The sequence continues at coordinate 1,710,160 of JAKIJQ010000020.1, forward strand.
AGGGCGACCCAGCGAGAAAATTTCTGAATTGGGACATATTCTCAAGACCAATATTCGAGACAGCCCAATCGAACATTGCTCCTCAACGTCCAAGTATAAATCCGTTAACCGATCAGAGGTTAATGACTCGTTTACATGCGACAACTTATGAGGAATTGCTTGCCAATTTACATCGCTTCGAGTTTACTGAGGCCGTTATGCGCCAACTATTGTGGGATTTTTATGATTATTATCATGTAAAGCAAAATCCATATCCTTAGAGAGCTTTTTTATATTTTTATTGTTCAATAAATTTTTTATTATGTAAATCTCTATTGTTAATTATTGTTAATTATTGCCAAATTATTCGATTAAAGTCATTTTCTAACTAAAACTTATGCATTTCTGGTTCGATTAATTTGTTTTCAGGACAAAATTTCTCAAAATGTATTTGGAGTATCATTTGAAATTAACATATCATTATCTAAATATAATTGAACTTGATTGACCCTCAAATTAATCGGAAATAAATTGAATTACATAATCTGGATCACTGTTGTTACAGTAATTGAACACAACAATTCACAATGATGGACTCAAAGTCACACCCCAGATCCTCAGATGGAATAATTTCTGCTCACACAGTCTTCTGAATGAACTCTTATCAACAACTCTACCAAACCTTCAACCATGAACGCAAACGATCCTAACCTTATTTTGGAAGAGTACATGAATCCCGACCCTGACCAATTCGATCGATTTGTAGAGAATTTCGATTTTGGTAATCAGGGGATCAGGGAGTTTCCTAACCTTGGACCTAACATTGGCTATTTGCTCCAGTGGAATGAAGTCCCAGCAGGCGAATTTGAGCTTGACTTGAGCTGTTTCAACGAGGACCGAAGCTGGGAACAGGAGACCGGGCATCAAGGAATAATGATTGACCAGATTGCGGCCGAAATTTGGAGACCAGAAAATGTCGAACTGAATCAAGCCGTTCAAGTGACAGAACTCCAAGTTGAGAAACAAGATCCTCAAAGTTCGTTTATCAATTACCCGGAATCTTGGACACAAGTCTCCCAAGACAACTATCACCAGGCGTCCAACTACCAGTGGCCTCAGAATCCTCGAAATCATGTCTATGTTCAGTCAGATCGTAACCAATCAATGAATCAGAGGATGGTCCAGCCGCAAATGGATGTGCATGAGTTTTCGAGGAGATATTTCGACTTATTCCTAACAGGCCGCTACAGCCACAAATTTTATGTGACTAACAATGCTCGTAGAGTTTTGGCCAGGTATAAAAATCTGTACCACGTGCTTCCACAGGCAAAACGAGCATTTCTCAAGGGTGAATTATTCAGCATTTTGAGCGAAACTCAAGACACCGATCCGCCAAAGCGTCCAAGTCCAAACCCGTTTTATGAGCTTTTGAAAAGAAAGCGTGTGAAGACATTTGATCAATTGTTTGCAACAACGCGAACAATAATTAACGACGAAATGATGAGTCAAATTTTGTGGGACTTCTTTGACTACTACCATGTCAAGCGGAATCCATATCTCTAGAGATCTTTTTCGTTATATTTTTTTATTGTTCAATAAATTTTTTATTTTGTAATTTTCTTTTGTAAATCATTGAAAAATCCTACTTTTAAGCTGAAAGTTTCAGAAAAGTGCGACTCAGTCACTAGATTGTAAAACTCAAAAAGTTCATTCAAATGCCATTTTTATGGTCCAGGAATAGAGTACAGAGTTTGTTGAGAACCAATAACCAAACCGAAACCGAATTCCTTCGAAACCATCCACGAAAGTATTTCCTTTGCTGGTCCGTTTGTTCGTTAGTTTTGGTTCTCTAGATCGAATTTCTCTAAATGAATTCGGAGTATTGATTTGAAATTAATGTGGTCTAAATAAATGAATAAAATCGAGCGCGATTGACTTTAAATAAATTCAATTATAAATTGCATCACTGTTGTCCATTAATTCAGTGCAACAAATCCAAACTCTCAATTAAATCATATCAAACAATCATTCGGGGCGGACTTAAAACCAGACCCCTGATCTTGAGATGGAATCATTTCTGCTCATACCCGCTTCTGTATTCATCAGCAAACTTCCAAACTATCAACCATGAATCAAAACGACCCCAACCAAATTCTGGATGAGAACATGATCCATGACTCTCCCCAGTTAGATGAAATTGTGGAGAATTTCGATTTTCAAGATATCGCCAACAGGGCTCTGCCTGAACTTGGAGAGATTGAACAGTATCTGCAATTGCCGCAGAATCCACAGATGCCTGCTTTTGTTAATCAGTTCGTTCAAGTTCAAGGACCACAAGTTTCGGAACCAAATCCTCAAATCCAGCGGCAAATGACTGTGCAAGAATTTTCGAGAATATGTTTCGACATATTTCTATCTGGCCACTACACTCACAAATTCAGAATGAGTGATAACGCCTTGAAGCTTTTGGCAAGACATAGAAACCTGTATGGCGTGCTTCCACAGGCGAAAAAGACTTACCTGGACCTAAATCTGAGCATATACAACGAAGCTCAGTCCGCCGAACTACCACCACGTCCAAATCCAAACCCATTCTACGAACTTAGGCGAAGATTTCGTGTGCCTACATTCGAGCAATTGGTTGCACGAATGAATACTAAAATTGACGAAAAAATGATGATTCAAATGTTGTGGGATTTCTATGACTATCATCATGTCATGCAGAATCCTTATCCTTAGATTTTTTGTTTTATTTATTGTTTATTGTTCAATAAATTTGTTATTTTGTAAATTTCTTTTGTAAATCATTGAAAAATCATACTTTTAGGTTGAAAGTTTCAGCAAAGTGCGACTCAGTCACTCAGTCACTAGATTGTAAAACTCAAAAAGTTTAATCAAATACCATTTTTATGGTCTAGGAATAGTGTACAGAGTTTGTTGAGGAGCAACCTCCAATAACATCAACCGAATTCCTTCGAAACCATCTACGAAAGTATTTCCTTTGCTGGTCCGTTTGTTCGTTAGTTTTGGTTCTCTGGATCAAATTTCTCTAAATAAATTCGGAGTATTGATTTGAAATTATAATGTAATCTAAATAAATGAATAAAACTGAGCGCGATTGATTTTAAATAAACTCAATTATAAATTGCATCACTGTTGTCTATTAATTCAGTACAACAAATCCAAACACTCAATTAAATCATATCAAACAATCATTCGTGGCGGACTTAAAATCAGACCCTTGATCCTGAGATGGAATCATTTCTGCTCATACCCGCTTCTGTATACATCAGCCACCTTTTTAACCCTTGCAACCATGAACCAGAACAACTCGTACCGAATCCTGGACGAGAACATGATCTACGACTCTCCCCAGTTAGATGAAATTGTGGAGAATTTCAACTTTGAAAATCCCGCCAACAGGGATCTGCCTGAACTTGGAGATCTTGATGCGTATCTCCAATTGCCGCAGAATCCACAGATGCGTGCCCCTGTTAACGAATTGCAGCTGAATGAATTCGCTCAAGCTCAAGGACCGCAAGTTGTGGAACAAAATCCTCAAATTCCGCAGCCAATGACTGTGCAAGAGTTTTCGAGAATATGTTTCGACATATTTCTATCTGGCCACTACACTCACAAATTCAGAATGAGTGATAACGCCTTGAAGCTTTTGGCAAGACATAGAAACCTGTATGGCGTGCTTCCACAGGCGAAAAAGACTTACCTGGACCTAAATCTGAGCATATACAACGAAGCTCAGTCCGCCGAACTACCACCACGTCCAAATCCAAACCCATTCTACGAACTTAGGCGAAGATTTCGTGTGCCTACATTCGAGCAATTGGTTGCACGAATGAATACTAAAATTGACGAAAAAATGATGATTCAAATGTTGTGGGATTTCTATGACTATCACCATGTCATGCAGAATCCTTATCCTTAGATTTTTTGTTTTATTTATTATTTATTGTTTAATAAATTCATTATTTTGTAAATCTTTTTTTGTGAGATTATTTCCAAATCATGCAATCAGCAAAGTGCAACTCTGTCCCGGAATTGTGCAACTCAAATATATCAATCAAATTGATTCCAGTCTTAAGCAACGGACCAGGAATGTACAGAGTTTGTTGAGGACCAACACTCCAATATCGTCCCAAATTGAAACCATTCACGAAAGCGTTTCCTTTGTTCCAACCAGTTAGATTCAGAAAAGTGTCCACTGGCGTTTCTTCCTCGATTACCAATTCAGCTCGATACATTGCTGGTCCGTTGATTGGTTTGTTTTCTGGATCGAACTTCTCCCAACCAGAATTCAAAGACTTTACGAAAGATTTCTCAAAATCCAAAGAAAAGATTGTAATGTTCCGAATAGTTTGTTGATCGAGTTTGAATTGAGCTTTCACAATTTGATCGAAATCATCAATCGAAACTAAACCAGTGCGAGCTTTGTTCATATCGCTGATTGGCCAATTCACTCGACCAACATTTTCAACAAGTAAATCAAATTTCATAGTTTTGTTTGCATTTGAATGTTCGATTGAGTGCGAAAAGTATTTCGAGTCTTCAAGGATGGCAATTTCGCGATTATTAATCAGAACTATTCCACGATGACGGATTCTGCCTATTGCATCAATTTTAAAATTAGAATTAAGAAAAAATCAATTTTAAAAAATCCATACCGAAAATCTCATACTGTTGAACTCCTTTTCCTTCAACCCGATAAAGAACAAATCCAAACCTCTGTCCATAATCTTTCCCAAGCATTTCCATTGGTTGAGGATCATGAATATTGACCAACTTTGTTGCATTCTCCAGAATTTTCTCCAAAGGAAGAAATTCTACAATTTTAATCGTTTCATATGCCCGCGAAATTGGTGCTTGTGGAATGTCCGGAATTTTAACTTTTGGAAGCCGTCCAGTTGCAATCAATTTTTCATAAATTTCACGTGTTTTATAATATTTCGCAGTGTAATTTCCGTTTATAGTCAAGGGAGCATCAAAATCCCAACTTGTGGTCACATGTCTCGAATTGGTAAAGCCAAAGTTGGTTCCACCAATGAAGGGGTACAGGTTGAGTGATCCGTTTGCCACAAAAAGTGTATCCAACATTTCTTTCTTCATCTTTTCGACAGTATAATCCGTAGAATGATTCCCATACCAAGCATCAAACCAACCAGACCAAAATTCAGAGACATAAACAGGCTTTCCTGGTTGTTTCACTCTCAACTCCATCAATGCATCCAAAAGTTGTTCATTTCCATTGACAGTTTGAAGTACAGAATCGTTTTGGAATATTCCCTTGATTGGATAATGTCTAGCATAGTCCAAGTTGTCGGATATGAAGATCAGTTCTCGGAATCCAGATTCTCGAGTAATTTTAAACAGAAATCTGAGATAATCTCGACTTTCAGAGATCAAGTCCATGAAGGGCGAGTATTCGTTCTCGATTTGTAGCATAATTACTGGTCCACCCGTAACAGAGAATTGGTGTTTGTTGATTATCTCCATTGCACGATCCCAGAATAGTTTCACTCGATTCTTGTAGGGCGCATAGTTTGAGCGCAAACTCATTTGAGTGTCTCGAAGAAGCCACGACGGCAGACCACCAAACTCCCATTCAGCACAAATGTACGGTCCAGGTCGTACCACTGCAAACATGTCCGCCTGCTTGATCAACTGTAGAAATTTGTCCAAATCCAACCAAGCTGATTCAAAGTCAAATTGCCCAGGAATGTCTTCATGCATATTCCATGGTAGATAAAATTGAATTGCATTCAAACCAGCAGCTTTGTACTGAAGCAGTGTACGAGACCAGTGCTCGGGCACAACTCGAAAGTAATGCAAAGTACCAGAGAAGAGAACAAATGATTTCGAGTTTAGGGTAAAGTGATTGGCATTGTCGGCTTGGAGACCTGAATGAATTCCATTTTCGGTATAGTATTCATACAGTGTGGGAAGAGTAGTTGCATTTGTGGACATAACTCCATTTTGAGCCAAGGAAATTTCGATTGCAGAAACAAACAAACAAAGTTGAGCAAGAAAACGCATTTTGTTCACTCAAAATCGAAAACGCATTGAATGACAAACTTTTCCATTTGTACATTATCTTTATACTTCATACATTGCATAGATAGCATTCCTGGGCTGTTTAATGACATGAAAATTTTTAAAATTGATGACAAACATAAATCATAAAATTACTGATTACATGATTGCGTATCGCATAACATAGCACATGACAACCATATTGAGAGATATAAAAGTTGAAATCATTTTGTTCCAATACAAATGTAGTTTTCTAATGTTTAATGTTCAAGGTTGTTCAAGTTCTATCTAAGAACAATAATTTGAATTGGATCATAACAAAGAGAGATGTGAGAAATGCTAAAATAAATATTTATTAAGTATTCAATTATTTATGCAATGTTGTCTATCTGAATCCTTCTAGGGATGTGTCTGTAGCGTTATCTGTGAACGGACCTAGTGCGGATGAGCATACATGCGAGCAGGGACAGACAGTTGACAGTTGTGTTGAGTGATTTCACTGGATGTATTGCATCATCATCATAGACATTTTATATTGTTCGTGTGATAAAAACAATTGCCCACTGACGCTTCCGATTAGATCGCAAATGATAAAAATAATCAGTGTTCAACATCTCGCATCATGTCCACTACATTTTGGTTCATCTTATCGCTTCTTCCTACCTTGGTCTATGCTGGGCACTTTACGGTAAGTGAAGTTTATGAGTGGAGAGTCTTTGGACTTGTTAATTGGCATAATTTAACACTCTAACCAAAACCTTTACACCTGCATCTAGAATGTCTGCAAACAGTTGAACTCAAACAAGGTGGACGTGATGGCGATGGGTTCGGCGTCCGGTCAGCAGTCCTTCATCCTGCTGGTGGACACAATGAACTACGCCAAGGCTCACCGCAACAGTCTCACCATTTCGCGCTCTTCCTCGAGTGACGCCACTTTCAAATGCACTCTCGCGATGTCGAATGGGGCGAAAGTACTGAAAATGGTTAGATCGAACGATAGACTTCGCTGGTCACTGAAAGATGTGGCCGCATATGACTACGTATTCGGTATTTACACTATCACTGTCGACCGTGTGGACTATTTCACTGTGTACTTAGTGTTGCGTAGTACAACTTACCAATTGCTCAGTAGGATCGATGTGAATGGCACTGTTTCGGATGATTTCAAGTTTAACAAACTTCCATTTCAATTCACCAGTGACATGACCGTACTCTCGAGTGCCACACCCTCGGTGGTGTATGTGCTGGTGGGCGGTAGTGGTTGTCTCACTCGGATCAAACTTGAGGATGGCCAACTTGAGAGAGCACAAGTTTTCGCGCTCCGAGAGATTGAGTACGAGCTTAGTAATTGGTGGTCCATTTTCAAGATTATTGCAGGCACTCACCCTTTCCTGAACAATGCTCATACTCTCAGGTAAGTGAACAATTTGATTGCATGGTCACTTAACTTTTGTTTACATTTGCAGAATCGAACAAAGCACCACGGATCTGTGCATCAACGGACCACAATCGATCGACGGTGGCTACTATGACGACAAGGTGGACGTGCTGATGGGCTTCAACAATAAACACCACAAATTGTACATTTTCCGCAATCTCAAGCTCAATTCAAACGCCCCACCAGTGAAAGTGTTGAATTGGTCACAATTTCTGACCTGTCCTGAAGGTGGCATCGTAGCACTTCCAAAGGGCTTTGTTCCAGGCTCTTTTAATAAGTCTGAAAGCAAACATGGAAATATGTTGATTTGGATCACTGTAGCTCTTGTTATAGTTATTCTCATTGTAGCAATTGTTTTGACTGCGTTCTTTTTGGTCAAACATTTTGGGAGACCAAATGGATAACAATGAAGGAAAATATTGTCGGGCTAATGGAGATTAGTGAATCACAGAACTACCAGGACGATTGCATTATGTGATAATAATAAAACTTACAATAATTTTACTGCTAAATCCTATCCTTCGGAAATGTATGAGCAACTTGCTAATAATTGATACTGATATCAAGTCATGCACCCACTAACCTCTCACATGAGCCATTTAGACATTAAATGATCTAATAACAATTTTATTAATTATAAAATTGACAAATCTTGCCAAATTGTGAATGATATAATGAAATTTAAAATTGAGATGTGGTGACGAAAGACAAGTAGAGCAGACGTACTGAACGGACTTGGACAATTTGCTGTTGAAGTTGTTGCCCTTCCTCGTGTGCTTCTTCAACTTTGGGCTTAATAACATGCAAAACGAGATTGACCAAATGGGTGAGTTGCGCCAAACATCGGGAAAATGTGGTCATCGGCATTGAACAATTAAGAAGCGTCAATATGATCAAGGAGCTGAAGCGAGTGCAGAACAGTCTCATGTGTCTCGTGGTAGTCTTCAACATCAACATTATCTACATCCAGACACAAAGCATCTGGTGGCTAGTTGAGGACCAACTTGAAGCAAATAATTCAATTTTACTATATTGTACAATTCGATCAATTCAAAAGTTCCTTTGCGGGTATCTCCTTAGTTCGAAGTAATCGGGGAAAGCGTGATACCCGGATTTAAGGTACCATCGGTATAATCGGGATGTCAATGTGAGATGTTGCAACAAAGGCATCGAGTTGAGCTCATTCAGAAGTTTGACAAATTCATAATCTCCTTTAGGAATATACGAAGATCAACCGCAAATCAATTGGATCCGTTTTGAATTTAAAATATATTTTTAATTATTTGAGGTTGGGAGACCAGAGTGTGAGTAGTCGTGGTGGGAATTTGTTTTTGAGCAAATCTGATTGCGATCTGGATCTCATCCTCGTTGAGCAGTAGATCGTGATACTTAAGTGATTCAATTGTGGGTGAAACACGAGTTGGCTATGAGAGTGAGCAGAGGATGAACCAATCAACAGGCTGAGGGAGCGAACTTGTTTGTCAGATTCCATTTGATAATATTTCCATAAAGGGAAAACACTTCCTAGGAAGCTGTGTTGAGTAGATCACGGAGAGGTACTTTTTAAAAAAATGAGACTCAACACTAGATCGGGCAGATAATTGATGTTCAAAGTGATGGTCATATGGCCATATGGTGAAGACGTGACACAAACAAACCTGACAAACACAGAAAAAGCAAACTCATCTGATCAGAACAGAAGAAAAAGTAACATTTTTGGTTGTGACAGTCTGAGATAAAGTGAAATCAATGTTTTGTTTTTATCAATAACTCGAGTGATTACTATATATAACTAAATGGCAGTAGCATCAAATTATGTTGTCAGTGTCAGCCTAAACATATCTACACATCATTGATTCATTTATTTGATTATTTATTTGATTATTTAATTATTTTTTGTCGGAAAATAAATCATTTACGCTAAATTTGCAAACAAATAAACAAATATTTAATAATAATAATAATAATTTTAATAATATAAAAATAATTTACAAATTATTGCTTTTCAACTTGATTAATGCTTTACAATCACGAATTTGCAAAAGAATCTATTTCTTGGACATTTCAGGTGGAGAGTTTTCAATACCTGCTAAACAAAAGACATACTTTCACACGCGTAGATGTGATGCAAATTGGGACATAAATAAGCTTGAAAGATTAATTTTGAAGAAAAAAGAGGAGTATCAAGAAGATATAAAAAGAATAGCTCATGTTTTTCATTGGTCATTTGGTGCATCTTGATTGTGATTTTGTTCCTGTTCGGGTTCGGGCATTTCCAATTGCTCTCGTAGAACTGGGGCGTTCAAAATGAATAATCCAGCTGGAAGATAATACCATCCAGTAGCCTCCAATAAATGCACATCCGCTATGCCGAGACCAAATCTAACTTCCCTCAAACGGGCGGGTACAATCAAACGAGGCCTAAAAATTAATTTATAAATAAATCAGACTCAAGTAAGCATTCGAATTCAATCAGAATCACACAGAAAGACTTACACGTTGCACGCAAGTTGAATTGCAGCAGTAAACAAAATGTTCGGATGCACATGACCAGAAGAACATACAAATGTAACATTTGTGTGGTGCTCGATACAGTGTGAATCATATTGAGCGTAAGTGGCAAATTCTTCATGGGGGATTCGCACAAGGACAACGCCAAGGTCTTGGATGTGGAAATTCGCCCAAATGACCATTCAATATATGAGCACGGTAATCAGGCCTAGAAAATAGAAATCAGAATCTAGTATATTTCGAATGAACAAAACTAAGAAAACAGACTCGAATTTGGATTCTATTTCACCAAAAAAGAACACTCAAAATCAAGAATAAAAAATGCTAATCAATATAAAGAATTATCTTACCATGTTATGAAGTGGAGGTTGCAGTCCAAGAAAGGGCAATTCATGCCGCCATGTTGAAGATTTACGTGTTGCATTAAAGCAAGTCGAGTCATGTAATTTCTCCTGCACTGCCCTCTTGAACAGTGGTAAAACATGACATTCCCATGGATGACTTCTTGCGGAAAATGTTCTTCCAAAGCGACCAAAGGCATGATTCGAGTAGTAATTGAACGCTTCACTTGAAGGTAAACACGAGTTTTTGATGAGTGAGTTAGATGTAGAGTAAGAAGAACCTATCAACAGGCTCCAACAGGCTTCAAGCAAACTTGAATGACCAAGGTAAGATCTCCGAGTTCCAAGTTAGAAAACCACACAATCAAATCACGAGAATTTTGGAGAAGATGAGACGCAGTACGAGATCGGGCATCGAGTTGATGTGCTTCGTGTTACAGGAAAAGTGAAGACACACAAGTGACACTAACAAACAGACAGACACACACCAAATGACACACACAGCACTGGTTGGGCTTTATAAGCAACAAATCAATGAACTGACTGACTCATAAGATTAACCTATTATTGATGACTGAAGTGAGTGATTTGAGCATGATCAATGCATAAAGCAGCAAATAATGCCACTATGCCATTGCTGCTGCCAATCTACGAGAGTGAGACATTTATGAGTGAACTGTGAGTGTTGTTACTTAGTTTTTTAGAATGTACTAATTCAAATGTACTAAATTGTATAATAATACATGATAAGAGCAATATCAGCTTAAAACATCGTTTTTATTTTTTAAGGTTTTACAACTAAATTGAGAATTAAAATTTGTGTCTATAAATATACCAAAAAATGTACTTTTAGTAGTAATCTTTGCAACATATGTTATGCTATGTCCAATAATAATTTGAATTTCAAATTTTGAAACAAATTGGTTTGGATTTTATATTGAAAGATTCAAGATTCTTGCTCACGTTTCCACCAACTTCAAAGCAAAATTATTTATTTACTTTTGAGTGTTTCTACATTTCTCTCATCACTAGTTTGCGACTTTGATCTAGATGGCTCATATCATATGAGTCATATGTTAACACAACATGTAAATATTTTTTACCAATCTCAAATTATGCCAAATCCCAAGCCTTTAGACATATTCGTTTGAGAGTAATACTCAATTAAAGAAATTAGATCTTACATTATATATTACACGTATACAATAATTTTAATATAAGGGGCATAATAAAATTTGTATATAAGTTATATCATATAACTTATATGTCTACTCAATTAATATTAAATATATTGCTCATCTTTTACTAAGAATTCTTTCTCGGTAAAAATCTCATTTGAGCATCAGTGGTTTTCCAGTTTCTTTTAGTGGACAAATTAGAATGCACTTTTCTAGTCCAAATCTGCACTCCAGTACAGCCAAAACGAATTCTTTGTTGAATAAACCATTGTGGACACTCACGACTATATCTTGTCAGATGATATCTCGACATCAGATTAAAGAAAATATCCGAATGTATCCACGGACCAGAATAAAGTACAAAGCGTGACAGTAAAGGAAACTGCACTAAAAGATGCTTGTCTTCATACAACAAAAAATTGAATGTGTTGCGAAATTCTTGAGCAAGACGGAATGTGAATTGGTTCAAGTTTGGAAATGTGCGAGCCATTGCTCGGAACAATGGTTCAGGACGCTCAAGTCTATCTTTGTAGGTCGTCGAACGGAAATATGGTTCAATGGTTAGGCGGGTGATTTGATCTAATACTGGCAATCGGCGCCTCGGCTTGAATCCTTTCTGTTCAAAGACATAAAACTCAAATTGAACCAATTTCAATTCGGTTAGTCGGACCAGTGGCCGTAAACGAGGCAGCAATCGTTCGAGTTGCATTTCACCGGTTGAGTGATGCAAATCAAGAGATCGAATGTTTGTAAAACGATGGCAGATTGTAGAGATGCTATCCATATCTTGCGAGAGACGCAACCGAGTGACATTTGATGGTACCAGATTGGGACATATAATAAGACTTTGCACAAGTTCACCTGGTTCCAGTCGAACTAAATCAAAACCAATTGACGTACAATTTGGACCTATAATATAGAATTAAGAGTGTAATCAATTGTTTGTTTTTACTATCATTTATTGTCCGGATAAGTTATCTAAACAATTATCCGAACTAACTCCTACTTACCTAAATGTTTGATCACTCTATCAGAAAAGTCTTCACTTGCGTGTGTAAAGAAGAATCTCTCCAATCTGTTTAAAAGCACGGAATCGAGCGTGACTGGCAAGTTCACCCTTACTGGCGATTCTCCGTTGTTGAACAGTGGTTCATTGTCAAACAGATTGTCCACACAATAATCAAGATAAATCAGAGATTGGGACAATTTGTTGAGTGCTTCGCACAGTTGACGTGCAAGTCGGTGCTCGGAATCATAAACACCAGGATAGAATTGTCCAAACAGTGACACACCCCTTAAAGCTGGCCAACTAGTCAACAAATATGGAATGATCGAATAGATGGGTCCAGTGTTGGGACCAAAGTAGATCACTAGATGGCGAACGTTAGGAAGAAATCGAGCCAACCATTCACCTAGTTCAGGTGAGTTTGCACATTTGGTCACATTCATGATGAGATCATCGTTGTCAGAATGGCCACATTCTTTCAGTTTCAGCACCTTCACATGTTCCAGTGTTGCGTGATACAGTCTGCAAGTGTACAGTTGTATGTCCTCAAAAGACCAAAATAGTTTCAACGATTGTCGTCGTCCAATGCAGTTGCGAGATTCAATCACCGAACAGAAAAAGCTGCAAATGGCACGAAGCGCGAACAACTCTTGGAGAGTGAAGTACGAGTTGAACAGATGCAGCAAACAATCCGTTGGTAGGTGCCGGATCTTCATCGTGGAAATGTTCGTCCCTGTTTGGACAAAAGAAATTAAGAAAAATTTATATGTAAAATGTCATTTAAACAAGCATGCGTGTTTTCTCATGCCTTTTATGTAGCTTTATGTTAATTTGCCCTTTCAAACTTTGACCCTTTGTAATACAAAGTTGGTATGACACAGCTGTGTCGTGATTGCCTTATCACTAATCACATGCAATGTATAACGAGTGATTAGAAAGTTCAGAGAAAATATTACAAAATGACAAAGCCGATTAAATTTTTTTTATAAAGTCATCTTACGAAAGCTTGATAAGTCAAATATAATTATAAACTGACTGATATAGAGTCTATCAATATAAAAAAGAAACAATGTTTGATAAAGAGGTTTTCTTTATTTATCTTGGTAATTATATTTGATTTTATGTTTAAAAAGTAAGTGACCATAGCTTTATGAATTCTATATTATCTCAGTTTTCTAGATTGAAGAATGTTTATATATTCAAAAAAAAATTCGACGAAGAATTCAACAAAAAATTCAACAAATATATTATTCGTCAACAGACAATCTGTTGGTACAGGTGTACACTTACACCTATAGGTGCTGGATCTTTATCACAGGAAGAGTTGTTTCAGCGAGGAAATACAAAATTGAGTATATTTCCTAAAATCTCATAAACACACACCTGCATGATTTCATTTGTCTTTTGTACAGCTCTATATAGAATATTCTCATGCGCTCTTCCCTTCTTTGACCCTGTGTACACTAGGCACAGCTGTGTCGTGATCGGCTAATCACTGATTACTAGTAATGCATTAAAGACTTTAATGATTAAAGTCTGTTCAAAGTTCATAAAGTCAAATTAATTTGAGAAAAAGTCCAAACAAAATTACAATGTGATAAACGAGATGAGTGAGATACAAAAAATTCTTTCACCTTAGTGATAACAACATTTCTATTTGATTTGTTGAGAGCTAACATCATCATCTGCATAAACACTCAACTGAGTCGACAGTAATTTTTGATCATCGAACTTGTATAATTTCATAGAAAAATATTACTTTGTTGATAGTACTTGATTGCAAGTCTCGATTACATCTTGAACCAAAGATGTCCACTGTTCGTGGGACTAATCTTTCTGATCCGTGTCTGCTTCAAGTTTTCAAGCACTTTTCACTGATTGAACTGTTTTGCACGCAAATACGCCTGGTATGTCCAAGATGGTAATTGGTTGTTTTTTCTGAGTTGTTCATCACATGTTGGTACCGCTAGTTGAACCATGTTCAAAACTTGGAACCATCTAATTTGTTCAAAATAAGTAGATTTTTTTGGTAAATGACTGGTTTCATGAACTTTTACTTATGTCCTTTTTAATTTCATCTTTTTCTCTTCATTCCAAGGACAGCAAAATCAAAATTATTTTGAGTCTATTAAATTCATATAGAGCATTAACTAAAGTTTACTTTACTAAAACTTAGTTACAAAACCTATGCTTTCAATTCTATAAGACTACTAATCGACTGTCTCCAATTGATTACATCAATTATTGACAGTCCTATTATTATTAATAGTATTAATAGTGGTCTCAGGTTAGCCAGTTTTTGGCATCGACGTGTTCAGAAGACGACTTTTTCCGTCATAAAAGGCCTGCAAAAACGCCACTAATAAAAAGCTGGCTAAGCTGAGAGCTCTAGTATTAAGCATTCAAACCGATTCTTTCACACGTCCCATTTTTTGCACTTTCTTGTTGTGTCATTTGGAAAGTCAAAAGAACAATCTTTCACCAACTTATGAGATTGGTTTCTTTTTTACGCTGACAGAAAAAGGAAAAACAATATTTATGTTGGTAATTCTGTTTTAGTAAAGAAAAGCGGTAGGTAAAAGGTTGCAGATTGTTATCAACCCTTCAAGTGAACTATTTTAAGTATTTTGCATTTAAATAATATCAGACGAGATCGATCTACTCATACCTAATCTCAAACTGCTCACCAATCTATCTCAATTGAAAACATTTAATTTCGAGTTCATGTTGAGCAAATATTTGAAAAGTCAAAATGGCAGACTTTCTAAAAACTTGTGAAATTAGTTTCTATGTTCTTTTTGCCATTTGATTGAATATATTCATCGCCGATCTTGATTTTGTATATTTCTGTTAGGATGGTGGTTCAACTTATTTGCTAGTAATTTGCAAGAAATTTCAAAAATGCAACGATTGATGAAAACCAATTAAAAGTCTAATTCTATCCAAACTGTCTCAAAACCAAACCAAAACAAAAGTAAATTAAATTTTATAGTTTTGTTTGCATTTGATTGTTCGATTGAGTGCGAAAAGTATTTCGAGTCTTCAATGATGGCTATTTCATGATTATCAATCAGAACTATTCCACGATGACGAATTTTGCCTATTAAATCAATTTGAAAACCTTCAAGGTCTGTTCACTAGTTGATACAGATGTAACATCCTTTGGTTGTATGATGACATGTTTTGGTTTGCATGGTTGAGGTTGTTGTGTCTGTGACACTGTCTGTGCATACGAACGATCAGCAAAACAGGATGACGAAGGGAGTTTGTTTACACAAACATGATTTTGGTTTGCATGGTGGATATTTGCAAAAGTCGAGCAAAGTTCATCAAATTTTTTCACTTTAGTTTCAATAATTTCTTTATTTAGTTGCACAATAGTCTCATCTCTTTGTGCCAAGAAGTTTTTAGCCTCTTGCAATTCTAAAGAGCGGGCTTTGTTTTCCACAATCAATTTATCAAGTAAATCGAATGTTTTCAAAGTTTCTGTTTCCAAAATTCTTGCATTTGCCCGAATAGGTTCTTTCAAAGTTGAAATCTTAGTATTCCCATGAATGTCTTCAAGAGAAAAAAAAAGTAATCAACAACTGCTTGAAATACTGCATCAGAAGGACGACCAAAAGGCTGAGTTAAATGAATTGATGAAGTCGAAGTTGACGATTGAGAGACACCAGGCGCGGCCCTAGGGCCTTCCATGATGAGTCACACACCAAAATTATCCTCTCACAAAGACGATTCTGGTGATATAAGTTTCAACAAAATCAGATGCGTGTAGCTGAATATTTTCAGGGTGAATGTTAGAGTCAGGATGTTGAAATTTATTAATCACAAGCGACAAAAAACACGACCGCTCTCGTCAGCGGCTGGATGCAAACTCGAAATTGATTTAGTAGGAAACATATAAGCTATTTTTATACATCACATGATATCAAATATCGAAATATTCAGTAAACAATTTATTACCAATACTTCGTTGCAAGTTAGTGTGCTCGATGTCACAAGTTTGTTTGCTTTTCTCAAATTGTAAAAAGTTGAAATATTATAGAGGACACAATAGAGAAATATGTCACGCTTTTGTGGGCATGTGAACTTTTCCTTAAACCAATTTGATCAATAAATCCAGAAGGACTCATTTTGTACAAATAAATATTAATGATACGTAATTTGAATGACATTTGTCGGTGTATATGCTACGGCCCAAGCCCGATTTCGGCCAAAGTGCACTTTGGCCGGCCAATGTCCGCTGCGATATCATTCAACGCATATCATTCACATTGGCCGGCCAATGTGGGCTTGGACCGGCCAGAGTGCACTTTGGCCAATGTGGTTCGGCCAATGTCCAAAAAATACTTTATTTTATTGTATTTTATCTAGGTAATCTTATCAGATTAAATATAAATTTAATTATATTGATTAATTATGAGTTTATTGAGCTATTAGATCAATTAATTAGATCAAATTTAAATTTTAATAAAATTTTTAAAACTTAATTACCAGTGATGAAATTAATTTTATTCTCTTTAATTGATAAACAATTAATTATTTTTTAATTATTATAATTATTAAATATAAGTTGATGCGGAAATATTCAATAGATAATATCAATGATGCTTAATGATGCAATATCTTGGACATTGGCCGATCACATTCGGCCAATGTGTGCTAAGCCGGCCAAAGTGCACTTTGACCGGCCAATGTGAATAATATGCAGAGAATGATATTACAGCGGACATTGGCCGGCCAAAGTGCACTTTGGCCAAAGTCGGGCTTGGGCCGTAACATATATAAAGATAAGATGGCTGACTTTTGTTAAAGATGATTTTCTAGCTAATTTATCACTAATGGTTGGTGTGATTTGGTGTTCAACTAGAAAAGATATTTTGACTTGATTGGGAAACAAAATGCAAACCCAATCCATCATTGATTATATCAAATATCCTCTATGGAAGTACTGGTACGATGAACAGGACCCTCGAACCTGGTGCATGGTCCACCGTACATCGTGCTCATCATAATTAACTATTTTATACTTATTTATACTTTGTCACATCGCTCGGTCCACGTTTGATGAAAAACCGAAAGCGATTCAGCCTGAAGCCGCTAATGTTGGTCTACAACATGTCGATGGCTCTGTCGAATGCGTATTTTGTCTTTCTGGTTGCACGCCAGTGTGAATATGGTCAACGATTCTTCGATTGGAAGACTCCAGACAAGCGTGTCTACAATGCCGAGATCAAGTGGATGATCAACATGGGCTGGTGGTATTGGATGACCAAATTTTTGGATCTATTTGATACAATCTTTTTTTGTGCTCAAGAAGAAACACGAAACACATGTGTCCTTTATGCATCTGTACCATCACACGGTAGTGCCCATATTTGGGTACTTGTGTTTGAAGCACAATGGTATGCTGCCAAGCACTGCATTCTTTTGTTTGATCAACGGAACTATTCACGTAATAATGTACAGCTACTATGGACTGAGTTGGACGTCTTATCTTCAACCAATCAAATCCTATTTGAATTGTTATTTATTTAATTAATTAATTAGTTTTTTATTTTGATTATTTGTTTATTTTTCTCCAGAAATTTAATTTAATTAATTAATTAAATTTTTGTTTGTGTATGTCACAGCAAAATAATTACAAAGCCTGACAATTATTTCTAATTTTTATTTAATTAATTTAATTTAATTACAAAAAAATGTTTTTAAAAATTAATTTTAATATTTTTATGGATTCATCATAAATTTAAAAGAAATCATTTCAAATTGTTTTAAAAGAAAGAACAAAAGAAAACAAATATTCTGTCAACCGAAAAAATGATAAAATTTATTATTCAATTGATTCAATCTCTCATCAATTCCCATTACTATGCTTTATTCACTCAATTGGACTTGATTCAAGCTGAAAATAAAATTGAAAGGAATCCAAAACCCAGACTGAAGTGCCATTTTGTATTTCAACTGTGCATTCTACTGTGCACGGTAACAATTGGAACAATTGGACTGCACTACGAGTCGGAGCCAAGTGGTTCAATGTCTGTTCAAGCCATCCTCACTAGTCCATACATATTTGTGCATCAAATATTTCCACGACAAGGATGGCCAATATCTGATGTAGTGTTTGCAAACATAATATGTTTTCTATTTCTTGATTTTGTGTCCTCTATTTGGCGACAAGAGTTTGATGATCGTTTTAGAATGATGATTCGACGATTGGTCAACAGTGGTCATCGCTTGATTCAAATTGATTCAAATGGTAAGCTTTATCATTAGATAATAGACTAATGTTTCATTTGTCTTGATATGACTTTTTTGTATGTATAACTTATCCTTAAAATATAGAACTCAGTTCAAAAGATTCTAGTCAAATACTAGCATTTCACCGCATAGCGAAACCATTTCAAGTGCGCCTGGTTGCTGCACTGTTTGTGCTTACACTCATTTTCAACTACACGGCGGTGTTGATCAATTCTGTCTATCGAATTAGCATCATGTCGGCTTTCTTTTGGCTTTTCATATTTCCACTGTTTACCTTTCACCTTATGTATGGTATGTCTACAAAATTAGACAATTGATTGTTTAATCAAAAATTTCCAAATATTATTTGATTGTTTTTGTTTTGTTTTGTTAGAAATGGTCGTCAAAGTATTGTTTGTTCTCATGACGAGTGAGTACATTTGGATAAGACAAAAGTCTGCTTTAGTAGCAATAGAACAAGTGAATGTCTACTTGAAAGCTCAATTAGTCGATCCAAAACGTGTCAGTCCTAGAAAGCGTTTGTTCATTTGGAACAAATATCTCGAAGCAAATGGTGATTTACAGTGCATTTGTCGACACTTGACTGTGTACAGTAACTTTTGGTCTGTCTATTTGTCGCTTATATTTGCAAATTACACTCTCTATTTGAGCTATTCCTCATATGCCGTCTGCTTTATGGTTACAATACCTGTGACACTAAGACTGGCAGTTGGACTTTTCGTTTGTGAAGTTGGATTGCTGCTCTACTGTATCATTCGTCAGTGTGCTAAAGTGGTCAAATGCAATTTGAAAGCAGCCAAAGCAAATCAAAAGTTCTATCAGCAATTTCAACATTTTCCCTATTTTAATTTAACAAACAAAACACGTGCTTTGTTGAAGGTGATTTGAAACTTTTATTTTATTTATTAATTTACCGAATATAATGTTTATATGTCACAAATATATTTCTAGGTGGAATCACTTCTGGTGCCGCGACTTTTGCATTGTTATGCGTTTCGCTTGTTTGGCAATTACCGGATCACTTCAAAATCGTATCATGTGGTACATTTGGTTACTCATTTATATCTATTGTTTATTGAACAATTTGTTAATTCATATGTAAATTCTATTTGATTAGATAATCTCCTATGTTTGCGTCTTATTTGTTTGGGTTATCAAAAATCAAAGAAAAAATCAACTTCTGTAAAGGTCGTTTTTAGAGATTTCTTTTATTTTGGATATTCCAACTTTATGATACTCAAATCTAATTTACAACGTGCACAGTCTCTGCTCTTGTCATTGAAAAATAACTATGAAGTCTTTCAAGTCAATCATCCGCCGACCTCTAAGTTCCTTGACTGGATCATTCAAGTCAAAAAGCAAGTTTTGTACAATTTCACTGGTCCAATGGGGCAAGTTGTTACGTCATACAACAGAAGAGGGTGCGTTGAATCATTTTCATTTAATAATTCATTTCTTTATTTGTTTTATTTGTTAGATATTCACTAGAAAGTTTAATCGGTGGCTGATTTTGGAAATACCAAGGAATCCAATGTATTTTAGTGATGTCTTATGATTTTATTATCACTTTTCAAATATATTTGTACTGTAACAATTTATACGATATCATCAAAAATCTCCCGTACAGCATTAAATACAATAAATAGATAAAAATCTTATTCACAAAAATTTCTAAATCTACGAACTTTCACAAAAGAGTCCATTGAGATGAGTCCAAAGTTGCCATACGTGAATCCATACCGATTGCGCACATGAATGGACATGATTTGATTGGCCAACTGGAGTCGTGTACGTACGTTACCCATTCGGTGCTGGTTCTGTGCCATCAACTGATTCAGCGTAATACCTGGCTTATGAATCAGTTTGGTGCCGTGTGCCAACAGAAAATGTATTCCAAATCCAACAAAAATCATATAACAAACAAAGAAGCAAATAATGGGCATATTTTCCACTGGAACATAGCCAGTAAAAATCCATATGGTGAGCAGGGTACTTAGTGGACAGAGCACAAACAAACAGACCAGAAACAGTCGACCGTACATTTTGTTGATACCAAAGAAGAACAGTAGAGTTAGAGTGAATTGTACACGAAAATGGTGATAATTTTGAGTGTTGTAGTGATGAGTTAGATGATTTGTCAATTCACCATAAACCTTCTTGGTTTTAATGTAAAATGCAGCCGATAGGGCGGCGACTAAACTAAAAAATATTCAAACAAAGTACCTGGAGATTAGTATCAATCTCAGGGATGAAAAGCATTTGCGAGTCGTGGTGAGACGTGGTGACGAAAGACAAGTAGAGTAGACGTACTGACAAAGCAAAACTAATGTTGTATGCAAACAGCCAATAGAGCACGAAGCAGGAGTATACTAGTATACTAGTATACTATGATCGATCCCAAGTCATTTCGAATCTGTGAAGCTTAGATCGAACACTCAGTACAGGTAGTAGGAGATGGTTCAAACAAAGTACCTGGAGATTAGTATCAATCTCAGGGATGAAAAGCATTTGCGAGTCGTGGTGAGACGTGGTGACGAAAGACAAGTAGAGTAGACGTACTGACCGGACTTGGACAATTTGCCGTTGAGGTTGTTCCCCTTCTTCGTCTGGCTGTGCTTCTTCGACTTCGGCTTTAATAACATGCAAATCAAGATTGATCAAATGGGCCAGTTGGGCCAAACATCGGGCAAACTGGTCATCGGCATTGAACAATTATAAAGCGTCAATATGATCAAGGAGCTAAAGCGAGTGCAGAACAGTCTAATGTGGTCGTAGTCTTCAAAGTCAACATTGTCAAGACACAAAGCATTGAATTTGGTGGCTAGTTGAGGGCCAATTTGAAGCAAATCATCCAATTTCTCCATATTGTACAATTCGATCGATTCAATATTTCCCCCACATTTGAGCAGAGAGGATAAAATCCAATCAGCATCATAGCCAACACTCACAGAGATGGTAAAAGTTGTCAAACGAGACAGAATAATTATTGTTTCGCATCGCTATGTTCATTTGACAAAAATTATGCCAACTGTATTCAGCAATAACCAATTCAACGACATTTTGTTCGTATGTAAGAACAACTACTTGTGAATCTGTATTTGTATTTTGCCAATTTGCCATTTTGTTTATATGCAACCATCGAGTCAAATTTGGAAGTTGTTTGAATATGAGTTTCATGTTCCAAACATCGAGTGTATTCATTGTAAGCAATTGATTGAATATTAGTTGTCGCCGATCTTGATTTTGTATATTTCGGTAAGGGTGGTGGTTTAGTTTATTTGCTAGTAATCAACATTTCAAAGTTGCAACGATTGATGAAAATCTGTGGAACTAATTATAAGTCTATTTCTAACACGTTGCATAAAAACCTAAAATTTGTTCCAAATGAATGAACCAATTGCGAGTTAGATGATTTTCTACTTCGAATGTCTCAATTCGACATTTCCTTAACTGTATTTAACATGTCTGCCAATATGACTTATTTGCTCATATTAATTTTCTTTTTTACGTGTCCTTTTCCCACAATGTCCGCTATATTTTGGTTCATCTTATCGCTTCTTACTACCTCGGTTTATGCTTCTGAGAACTTTACGGTAAGTGATGATGTTTATGAATGGACATGTTTTGAGTCTAATCAAACTTCCCACCTCCCACTATAGAATGTTTGTAAGCAGCTCACCTCGGACATGGTAAAAGTGAGTGCGATTGGTGTCGCCTCAAGCCAACAGTCCTTCATCTTGCTGGTGGACACACTGAACTACACCAAGGCTCACCTCAACAGTCTCACCATTTCGCGCTCCAGTTCGAGTGACGCCAAATTCGAATGCAAGTTGAATCTCAAGTCGTCGACCAAAGTTGAGAAAATGGTTGCATCGAGAGAGGAACTTGAATGGGCACTCAAAGATTTCGTTAAAAAAGGCAATTACATGGGTTATCCCTGCAATTACTACATAAACACCATCACTATCGACCGAGTGGACTATTTCACTGTGTTCTTGGTGTTGCGTAAGGAAACTTTTCTACTGTTTAGTACGATCGATGTGAATGGCACCGTTTCGGATGATTTCAAGTTAGGCAAAATTGAATATACGTTCACTGGAAAGTCCGTACTGTCGAGTGTCACTGCCTCGGTGGTGTATGTGCTGGTGGGTGGCAATGGTTGTCTCACTCGGATCAAACTTAAGGATGGCCAACTCGAGAGAGCACAGCAATTGACGCTCCAAGAGCTTGATTCAGGGATAGGTAGTAATAAACCTTGGGCTTTAGCGAGGTATATGGCAGGCAGTCACTCTTTCCTGAACAATGCCCCAACTCTAAGGTAAGTTAACATTTTGATTGATTGCGTGGTCACATTAACTTTTGTTTGAATTTGCAGCATCGAAAACAGCACCACGACTCTGTGCATCAACGGACCACAATCGATCGACGGTGGTCACTATGACGACAAGGTGGACGTGTTGATGGGCTACAACAATGCTCACAAGAAATTGTACATTTTCCGTGACCTCAAGCACAAACCAAACACTCCACCAGTGAAAGCCTTGAATTGGTCTCAATTTCTGATCTGTCCTGAAGGTGGCATCGTGGCAGTCCCAAAGGCTGAAAGCAAACCAGGAAATACCATGCAACATTGGCTCACTGAAGCTCTTTTCATAGTTCTGGTCATTGTGGCAATTGGCTTGGCGTTCTTTTTGGTGAAGCAATTCATGAAGAAGAAGAACAAGAAGAAAGGTGCTAAAGGAAAGAAGGTCATACTGAAGAATGCAGTGACAAGTGCGACATCGACCATATCAGACACTACTGAAATGTCAGGACTTGTCGATCACAAAGAAGACGACCAAAAGGAAGGAAAGCAAGAAAACGATCGAAATACTGAAAGAAAAGAAGAGCAAAGTGACAACGACAAGGGAATGGACCAATGCTGAGTGAGTGTAGTGAATCACTGGACTGCCAGGACAATTCGAGTCTCGATGCTGCAAAAGACCTTTGAGGCAAATTGATTCTCACTGTTACTAATGTGATAATAAATCATTTTTACCAACTAATTATTTATTGACATATACATCACTTTTATTAATTACAAACTGACATGTAATAACATTTAATTGAAAGTATGCAAATGTGACCCTTTTTGAACTTACAAAATGAAATGTCAAGTATTGAAATAATAACAATTCACAGTTCGTCGACAGTAATCTGAGATTCACTCGCGATGACATACGAATCATCGATATGAATGGTGTGCAAGTTGGTACAACGTCGAAATGGTTGTCGTGCAAGACGAGCACATTGAGCCAATTGAGGAGCGAGTGCAGCGGACTCATAGCCTACAGGCAAATAAATTCCATTTTGAAGAGGAATTTCACACTCGCGACATCCACGAATGTAGTGCAACAAAAGAAGTACTTGGAGATTTGGGAAAATCTCGGGGATTAAAAGCATTTCTGAGTCGAGATGAGACTGGCTGGGGAAATACAAGTTGAGCAGACGAACTGAAGGCACTTGGACAATTGCATGTTGAGCTTGTTCGCCATGTTCACCTCCATCTTCTTCGTCTTCTTCAACAAGAACAATCGTGTTTATTTGTAAATCAAGACAGGCCAATTGAGTGAGCTGTGACAAACATCGGGCCAACTCGGTCATCGGCGTTCTACACTCGTTTAATCCCAACATAGTTAACGAACTGAAACGAGTGCAAAACAGTCTCAGGTTGTCATATTCGTGATCATCACCATGAGACAAAAATAGATTCAATACTTTGAATTTGGTGTCGAGTTGTGTGGCAACATTAAACAAATCATCCATCTCCACATCGTTGTGCAATTCGATCGATTCGATATTTTCACCACATTGACGCAGTAAAGGCATAATCCAATTAGCTTCATCTTCAACTCCACCAACACGAATGGCAAATGTGGCCAAACGAGACAGTATGGCTAGTTGCGGAATGACCAAAAATGGGAATCGTGGTTTGAATTTAAGAGACAATTTGAGATGTCGTAGAGAATGAACACGATCGAGACAGGCAAACAAATTGGTCACGTTGTGGGCAAGTTCCTCTTCTGTATCGATGGCATTTTCGACATTGTGGCTAGAGCCAATAATACAGAGCTTCAAATTAACTAAATGTCCTGAGAAGTGATCAATAAGACGGATTATTTGAGGGAGAAAATAGCCTGGGACAGTACAGATAACTTGAGTGATGTGGGACATGTTCATGATTGAATAGGCAAATGGCAAATTTGTCCGCATGTCAGCAGGTACCATCACGGCATCAAACTTGATATGTTCAAGTGATTCGAATGTGAACCAAGGTGATCCATCATCACGACAAATATGTTGGATTAAATCGGCATCGCAAGATGAGTTAAATAAATTTTCGTCAAGACTTTCGAGTTGTTTTTCAACAACGATCACCAGTCGTTTTCGTCTCGTCAGCTCGGTTCGACGTGAACTGTACCAAGATGTGCACACCAGTCCGATGGAACCGAGCAGATCGACCAGTGGCACGTGAGAGAAAATGGCTTCGAGACAGACCGAGGGCAGTTTAGATAGACAGGGAGCCATGATGAGATGAGCTAATTCGGTGAGGAAATGACAAAGTGAAAAGGAAAATGTGCTCGGATGGCAAACAGAAACGCAACACACGAATAGACCAGTCTGACTTAACACAAACAAATCACAGCCACTGACCTCACTGCCCGGTGCTATTAGCACCGTGCTAAACGTTTGCGTGTGTATTTCACAACTGACGTTACGTTACTACTTTTTCATTGATTTCATTATTATCAAGAATGTCCTGTCTTGAATATTTTATTTAAAGTGGAAATTATTTAATGAAAATAAATACAACTAGATTTTCAAAAATTATTACCAGATGAACAAAGTAACATTTATTATTGGGATTTATAGCGAACTCATGAATGTCTTTGCAAATGAAGAGAGCAATTTTGACTCGAATGCAATTTGTTGGAAGCAACTTGCAAATGAGCAATTTTATGCATGAATACGTCCAATCAATTTGTATCACAACCGACTCAAGGAATCTAAATTCTGATCGAGTACTGTTGGAATAAATTGTCGAGTTGAGATAAATTAAAGTTGTTCTTTTGAAAGGTCAAATTGAAATTAAAATTGAAATGGTATTTACAAATGTATTGAACTGCCTCCAAAATTGTCTGTTTTTAGAAATGAGTTTATTTGTTATTGAAAGTACAGATTGAAATATATGAAGCATATTTTGCGAAACAATTCACAGCTCATTGACATTAATGAGAGTTTCTTTACCACGAGAGCCAAGTGTAATACAAATTGGCACAACACCAAAATATAGTTGTCTTGTGTGACGAATGCATTCGGTCAATTGATGAGTGAGTTCGGGTTCGAAGTTTTCAATATTATGAGTTTCAAATAAAATAAACAAAATAAAACATTCGAGACAATACGCATCGACACGCACACACAACACACATCACAAGCAAGTCATCACAGTTGCCGTTCATTTCTATTTGTGTGTCCAAACAAGCTTGCTTAAGCAGAATGTCTTCTCAAACTGAAACTAATCCATCAACCAAAGAGACATCATCTACCACTTCATCAACACACCAAGTATCTCTCAACACTGATTCGTAAGTTATGGCCCATTCTTTCGACATGTAATCTAATATGTAACTCTTTCTAAACAGAAAGCACTCTCACGAATCAAATTTACATCCAAGGAGAGCTTCTCGAATTAAAGTTCGCACTAGAGTCAACTGCAGTCAATACCTTTTATGGATCTCACTGGTGCTGTTTGTGTTGGTGATTGGCTTTGTGGTGGCACTGATTGCCCACTACACTCAAAGTAGTGCCAAACCGAGCAATCCACAATCGTCTCGTCTGTCATGTTGCCAAACGGACGCATGTCAGCACTACAGTCGAGCCTTGTTTGACGTTATGGACTTTACTGTCAATCCGTGTGATGACTTTTACAAGCACGCCTGTGGTAATTATCACAAGCACTCTCCGCTGATCGGTGATGCTGACAGTTCAACTCCGAAGATTAGATGGAGGAGTGCCATTTACCACAATTTTCGAGTTGCTCTCGAGAATGGACACAAGTCACCGAGCAATTCAAAGGCAGTGCAGTACTTGAGTGAACTCTATCACGAATGTGTCAATGTAAGTGGACGCGAACAACTCGGAGTGGAGCCAATTCGACAACTGGTGAAACAAGTGCTCGGCAGTGATCAGTGGCCGCTATTTTCTACTCCCACAAAGGGGTCATCTAGACCAGAAGAGGATAAAAAGAAATTGGAACATTCAATTTTTGAAGAAATCTCGCAATTTTGGAAGTCAGACAATTCTTCCGACTTGAGAAAGACTAACGATTCATCGCAATTTGATGCACTTTGGAAGTTTTGGAAATCGTGGAAGTTGTGGCAGGCGATGAAAGTAGACACAATCAAGTCCAAGTATGATCGTCCTGATGTTGACCAGTGGATGGATTGCTATGTGGAAGCAGCACTGATTGGTGTGCATTCATTTGTTGAGGACATTGTTAGAGCATTTAATGAATTTTTGCCACCAATTGAAAATTCTAGACAAATTCTGCTGACTTATGTTGATGGCAGTGAGGACATTTATGATTTGTACCTTGACTTCAACAGATACAAAGAGGCATTTTTACTTCTTCTAAAGCCTGAAGACCAGTGGAACACTTCAATGGACATTGCCATATTTGAAGTGATGCAGCTGAACATTGAACTTGCACAAATGCTCACCTCAAGACGAGCACAACCGATCCGATATCCTAAATTTATAGACGACAAGGTGCACTCTGTGATGACTCTGGCCCAATTGAACCACAACTTTAGTTCATCCCAACTCGACTGGACACTTTTGTTGAACAAGTTTGCCAGTAGGACTGGTGCTCAATTTAGATTTACTGACCAAGATTGGGTGGTGGTGCAGATTGATCAACTCGATGTGTTCAAACCATTTGTCGAATTGATTGCCATCACTCCCATTCGAGTGCTCAAAAACGCAATGGCATTGCAAATTATTAGTGGGAGTATCGACTCTTTTGAAATGACAAGTTTTCTCGATTTGAACAATCGCAAAGATCAGGGCCATAGCATGCTTCATCCTCTTTCGAAAGTTTGTTTGCTCCAACTTTCTCAGATGTCCCTACCGCTTTTTACTCGTCTAGTCATCGAAACAGTTGGCAAAGAAAAGTGTCAAACTGCACGCGATCGAGTGATTGAAATGTTTGGTCAAGTGAAGGAAATTTTTCGTGATTCGTTGATGCACGATCACTCTTGGCTCGATGACCAAACCAGACAGAACGCTCTGGACAAGCTTGGGGCAATTCACTTGAGCATTGCATTTCCTGATTGGCTTTTCCAGGACGACATTTTCGATGAAGAAATGGGCTTCGACAGCTCCAAAACTAGCGATCCACAGCAAGTCATCAAAGGACAGTATGCAATGAGCTATTTCAATTTGAAACGAATTGTCAGTTGTGCCAAATTTAGGAAAGTCAAACTGACCAAAGCAGACCAAAATGATAGGTAAGGTTATTTGTAACCATTCAAAATTGCTTTAATCTATTTGTATTTGATAGATATTTTATGTTTTGGTTTGGTGGTATTGGCTTTTATAGTAAAGAATATCATTATTTGGGTATGATGATCAAGAGGGCACTGCATATTTTTTAATTAAACATCTTTTCAGCCCTCACCTTTGGACTTGTAATGGACTTTTTATCCTTCGATGTTGACTATCCATCGTCAGTAAATTATGGCAATATAGGCAACACTATTGGACACGAAATATTCCATCCATTTGACCACCAAGGCAGACTGTACGATCAGTACGGCAAGAAGATCAACTGGTGGACCGATTCGGCGAATGAACATTTCCACAATCAGTCTCAGTGCTTTCTGCATCAGTATGACGGAGTCATGGACCCGATCCTCGGTGTGAAAGTCAATGCACAGTACTCACTGGGCGAAATCATAGCGGACAATTCTGGTCTGAAGCACGCTTATCGCACATTCGAGAAGCAACTCAAGCTCGAACAATCGCACAATTTATGTCCTTCGAGTGCCCTTTCTCCCTTCCTGGCACAGTTCACACCCAACCAGTTATTCTTCATCTCATATAGCCAGGTACAATGAATCACTTATTGATTTATTTATTTATTCACTATTCGTTTAGTTCTTTTGCTATACTAAGAGAAATTCTGCTACAATGCAGCATTTAGCACTATCCCAAGTTCACCCCCAGGATCACATTCGAGTGAACATTTCTTTGTCCAATAGTGCTCCATTTGCAAAGGCATTCAACTGTCCACTCGGTTCGGCCATGAATCCCAAACACAAGTGCTCCATTTGGTAATGTTAATTTAATTTGTATTTCAATAAAATGTATTTATGAAGATGGATTTGATTTACTTATTCATTTGATTTGGTTAATATTCTTGATAATGGGCATTACGATGACTAATGTGTTTGTGCGTTTGGAATGTTCATTGCTTGGCTAATATGACAAATAAAATGCAACAAAATTGAAATTATTTTTACAAATGTATTGGACAAGTTTGAAATTAATTTAATGTCAATGTAATATACAAGTATTGATACAATTTACAGATATTAAAATACAGATTTAATTATACTGACTAGTGAGCATAAACAATAATTCAATGCTCGTCCACTGACATACATGTATATGTTTCCATTAATTTGAATAAAGTGTCACTAAATATTAAAAAATGTCTGATCTGTGTTTACAAAAGTACTTTAAAATTGCAGATTTCCATATATACTGAAACAACAGGGTTCACAGCTTATTGACAGTTATCAAAGTATCGTTACCTGAAAATGCAAGTGCAAATTAGTGTGCTAGTTGACACAGCATCAAATTGTCATATGAGATGTTTACTTTTTACTTTTACTTTTCGACAATCGTTGAGCGAGTCTTCGTCTTCACTAAATAAAATTACAATAGGGATTTAGAAGGCCAATCTCACACATTCGAGTATGAGATGTATTAAACTAAGTATTTGGAGATTGAGGAAAATCTCGGAGATGTAAAGCATTTTAGAGTCGTGGGGAAATTTAGTGGAGAAATGCAAGTAGAGCAGACCAACAGAAGAAACTTGAGCAATTTGTTGTCGTCCTAGTCACAATACCGATCGATGCAAATAGACTAAATAACGATTCGTTTGTGAGATACAAATGTCATTATGGAATGAATTTATTTGAAATTAAAAGTACAAATTGAAACATTAAACTCATTAAGTTCACAGCTCATCAAAGTTAATCAAAGTTTTCTTATTTTCATCATTGATGACATCCACAAGTTCAATAGTGTGCAAGTTGGCACAAGCCCGAAATGGTTGTCTAGCGAGACGATGGCATTCGGCAATGCGGCGAGCCAGTAAGGATTTGGAGCCTTCAATACGATGATGAGTTTCTCCACCTCTTCGAAACCCAATCAAACAGTCTTGGCATGCCAACAAATCATTCTGCAAACTAAGCACTTGGACATTTGGGAAAATCTGAGGGATGTGAAGCAGCTCAAACTCGTGATGAGAATAGGTGGCAAGAGACAAGCTGAGTAGGCGAACAGAAGGAACTTGAACAATTGCCTGCGCACCACCTTCAACTGGCGGGTTAGTGAAAAGTCCTAAATAAAGATGAACCAGCTGAGGAAGCAATGACAAACATCGCGCCAGCATTGTCATTGGCATTGGCATGAAATCGGGTAGCTGCAATTTGGTCAATGAGCTGAAACGAGTACAAAACTGACTCATTTCATTATAGCGTTGGTCAATTGGTCGGAACATATCGACATCCACTAGAGTTAAAGTGGTGAATTTGGGGACAAGTTGATTGTGTAATTGAGAAATGTCTTGTACGTCCACCATTCCGCCCAACTCGATTGAAGTCACATTTCGAGCATATTGATTGAGTGATGCAGTAATGAAATTAACCAATTGAAGGTCATTAGAAGTGAAGCCAAAAGTAGTCAAATGGGCCAGACAGGACAGAGGTTGGGGAAGGACACGCATAATTCCACAATTCAGATCCAATTTGAGATGTTCAATAGATTGAAGCTTGTTGAGACAAACAAACAGATTGGCCACATTGTCGTAGTGTACTTGTTGAGTTGCAATGTCAATATAACGGTTCGGACGGAAATTAAATTTAAGATTTAGCTCGACCAAATTCTCGGAGAATTGGTCAATAAGCTGCATCACATTAGTGAGAATCGAGTTGGTAGAAGCATGAACCGAAAAACGAGTGATGGTGGAAAAGTTTCGGAGTGATGAAAAAAATTGATTGGCCTGGAGTGCAAGGCGAGTGCTTTGGCGGGTATTTCGGCCTGTATGAATGCCACAAGGTGCACGGAGTGCATCAAACTTGAACTGTTCAAGCGATTCGAGGGTAAGCCACGGTGAACCGTCATCTCGACGAACACGCTCAATCAAATCTGTCCCGAAAGAGCATAAATTCATACGATAATTGTTGAGATTTTCTTGTTCATTTTCTTCACTTTGAAAGAGCACCAGACGACGACGTTTGTTCAGTTCGGTACGACGTGTCTTGTACCAACTCTTGCACACCAATCCCACTGAATAGAGCAAATCGGACTGTGGCACGTGCTTGAAAATAGTTTCGAGACATAGGTCTGGAAAGTGGGCCAGAGAGGGTGCCATGCTGGAACGATAGCAGATTAGGTTGAGAGAAATGACGAAAATAAAATCGCCACGAGGATGGTAAACAGAAACGAAATGATGCAACGAATTTGTGTGCTCAACGAACACAACACTAACAACACACTGGCACTCGCTCACAGTGAGCAGCTCACATCGAGCTCAGAAAGCGTGTTCACACTGTGCAGTACATTTCAATCTTGACTACATCTTGAGAGTGTTTGCAATACTTTTAATCGCCCAATTTATACAATACAATAAATTTACACAATTACTTAGTAAAATCAATCTCCACAATAAAACCAAAAACACATTTAATAATATTGATAGCCAATGTTTTCGTTATCGAAATACGATATAAAAAGGTGACCGTCGTTACGACGTTACGACTCGTATTACACATGAATTGACAAACAAAACCAAAATGATATTTACAAATGTATTGGAAACATATCAAATAAAGTTATTTTTGCATTAAATAGTATAGATTGAAATATAAAAGTTTTAGATACAACACTCAGTAGTTTGCATCTCGTTGACATTAATCAGAGTATCGTTGCATCACTTCATAAAAGTATACGCCCTCACTGACTTGACATACTGACCGAACACTTTTCCATTGCGAATCACTGCGAGCAGACAACAAATTAGACGATAGTTTAGTAGCACTTGTGGCACTTGCGTCTGTTAGAGAAATTGTTGAGCGATCCAACACGGCTTGAGTTGTGTCATTTAAAAGGCAAACACCTGTTGACAATTTGAGCACCTCATTATGAAACCACTCACAACAGAATGCAAGTTGGCAGTTTAGATTTCGGAGTTTATTTTCGCGCATCTCGTAGTGATTTAGTTGTTCGCAATATTTTTTCCATTTTTCAATCGATCTCATTATTTTCCTATTGTGAATAATTACAGTTTTTTCTTCGTCAGTTTATTAATTTTAAATATTCCAACGAAATTAATGCAAATATTTTAGTCCACAAATCTCTCGTTTGACAAAGTGTTCGAGTGAGATAATTGAAAATTTCACCTCGAATATATTTGATCACTCTGTAGTGATATTGACGACACAAGCTTGTTATGACCGAAAGAACAATGCAAATGTTGCGATGTTTGTGCATAAAAGAGTGACGCACTCGAAGTTGCAAGTATGGATAGAGCAATTCACACAATTTTTCCTGTGGCACACAATCAATCATATCACCAAGAAGCTTTCCAATGACCAGTGCACAAATGTCCATTCTTTCATTGGCCACTTTATTGCCCAGTACTTCAATCACTGCTTGAATATATCGAAGACAGCCAAATTGATCAACATTTTGTAACTTCAAAGTGTGCTTTCCAATTTTTCCATCCTTCTTAATCTCTCTTTCCATTTGTCTGATTGCGTCATCAAATTCGTTTTGAGTATCGTCCCGAAAGAATAGTTCGAATCCGTTGTCGACCACAATTTGTTTGAACCAACAGTGGAACAGTCCATGCTCGTCATTGTATTGTAATTCTTGCAGATCAAACTTGTCTTCGGTCATAAACAGGACTATTTCCATTAAATGATGTGCTCGAACGTTTGAGTTAGTAACCAAATTTTTATAATCAATTGGAATGCGTTTAAAGCGTGATTTTCTAAAATTGAAATGGCACTGTTGATGAGAAGTCAAGCTCGCCACTGGATAGTAGGATTGTTTAGAGAATTCGACCTTCATCAGACCGCGCACATGATCACCGTTGTAATAGAAACCAAATCTTTGGTTAACAAAATCAATCAAACAACCAATCACGTCACCAGCTTTCCATGAGGGCAGCTTTTGAATTAACTTTGCTCTGCTGTGTGAATGACAAATCTGGTCGCCATCAAATCCAATGGAATGCACGTCTTCTCCAATGCCCCACTCACTTAATCTAGCTTCTTTGGTTGTCCATCCAAAGCGCATTAATCCATCTGTTAGGAGGGTCACTTCATAAAAGTGCATACCAGAGGAGACCGCATGCGAAAAGCAGACAGAAGTGAAATTGTTCGCACGATGATCTGATGATGATGCAGATACAAAGTGTTCACTACGAACACCCATTGTCGGACAGTAGTTTCATTGTTGGTCTGTGATCACGAGTGGTCGGACTAAGTAAATGATCCAAGAACCATTGAGCACAAAAGCCCACTTGGTAACGAGTGTGGTCAATTTGACTAGACACCAAACTGTTTTTGTCAAGATATGTTGATAATTTTTGTAGTTTGCTTCTAAGTTTACATGTAATTGCAGTTTCTCTCAGTTGAACAGCAATGCAAATGTGTTCAATTGCCAAGAGTGCTTTCAAGACAATTTCCATGTGGCCGTTTTGATCGAGTTGTTTGTTCAGATACGTCAACAACTTTCTACATACAAAGTCTTCATTCAGTGAGTCAATGTTATCTGTTACTCTTAGCAGCTTCTCAATTAGACAACATAGATTTAAATTCAAATGAATTTCCAATTTTGGCTTCAACTGATCAATAGTTAACTAACCGAATTCGGTTTAGCATTGATTGAATTTGACTTAGTGGAAAGAGCAACAAAGTTTCGATTGCACAGTTGATCACATGCCTATTCTTACATCGAGTGTGTAGAAGTTTTGTGAGATATTCAAACATTTTGTCAGCAATTTTGTGTTCAATCATAGCCGAATCATAATTTTCCATTGTAACCATAATGCGGCGAATTTCATTGCACATAATCAAATGTCTGTCCCAATTGGCCACATTCCCAACATCCAGTTGAGTTTGCATTTTGTCAATTAACCGATTCAAGGACGTTTGCACCTGCTCAGTACAAATTGCCAATAGAGATGTGAAGCAACTGAGGAGATACTCGAGTTTGTCCAAATTTAACCGTTCCGTGTGAGCATCGAGCATATAATCGCTCAACAGAATGCGCAAGCCCTCACTCTGGATCCATTCAAGTTCGGAGTCATGTTCCCACAGGTATTCTTGGATATTGATTCGTTTGCAAAACCAATTGTTGATTGTTGCTTGCAGTTCTTTTTGTTTTGTAGTTGAATTTTTCATTTTTCATAACTTTATAAAAGCAGCAACAATAAACACCGCCAGAAAAAAACATGCGTTGCAGCCTTATTACGTGGAGTACAAAAATTGTGGCAAAGCAATATATCAATGTACCTGTACAGTGTACAATACACATACCATAGTATGACAATATTGTCAATTGTTTGTACAGTCATACGCTACATTTGCTTTTTTTGCTATCATATAATCATTATACACCACCAGTACAGCAATCTAAACATATACTGCACCCCACTAATCACTTTTGTTTATACAGGATAACTTTGACATTGAGAACTTTCTAGTTATGATGACATAAAACTGTGTGTTATCGTATTCAGAGAATGTAACAAATGCATTTGTTGTTATCCGGTGACTGGATTGACGATTATTCGTCTTTGGTATACGGCGCGATAAAATTAATATATGAATGATTCAGTGATAGATTGTACCTGGCCAAATTCGATGAATACAAATTGTTAACTGTTGGACGATAAATTGTACCTTTGAAAGGTGTAAGTGCATCTGAAGAGCCACAATTGGCAAAATGTTAAAGATTGAGTTGCTTCTCATAAGAGTGCATAAGTCCGAAATAAACTCACAGTATGCACTGCATTGAGCAAACA
Source organism: Rhizoglyphus robini (assembly GCA_023373905.1). Taxonomy (NCBI): domain Eukaryota; kingdom Metazoa; phylum Arthropoda; class Arachnida; order Sarcoptiformes; family Acaridae; genus Rhizoglyphus; species Rhizoglyphus robini. Next base: position 1,745,285 of record JAKIJQ010000020.1, read on the forward strand.
ATCACCACTCAAATTGTAAATGTAAAACCATAGTTGTCGTTGGCCTCTTGAAGTTTGGGTTGTTCGTCATCATGCATCATTCTAATCGATCGCATGGACATGTTATTCCACAGTGATTGGCCAATATGGGCAAATAGAATGCAACAAAATTGAAATGACATTTACAAATGTATTTAACAAGTCTGTATTAATGAATTTATTTGAAATTAAAAGTACAAATTGAAACATTAAACTCATTAAGTTCACAGCTCATCAAAGTTAATCAAAGTTTTCTTATTTTCATCATTGATGACATCCACAAGTTCAATAGTGTGCAAGTTGGCACAAGCCCGAAATGGTTGTCTTGCGAGACGATGGCATTCGGCAATGCGGTGAGCCAGTAAGGATTCAGAGCCTTCAATACGATGAGGTCCTCCACCTCTTCGAAAACCAATCAAACAGTCTTGGCATGCCAACAAATCATTCTGCAAACTAAGCACTTGGACATTTGGGAAAATCTGCGGGATGTGAAGCAGCTCAAACTCGTGATGAGAATGGGTGACAAAAGACAAACTGAGTAGGCGAACAGAAGGAACTTGAGCAATTGCCTGCGCACCAACTTCAGCTGGCGGGTTAGTGAGAAGTCCTAAATAAAGATGAACCAGCTGAGGAAGCAATGACAAACATCGCGCCAGCATTGTCATTGGCATTGGCATTAAATAGGGTAGCTGCAATTTGGTCAAGGAACTGAAACGAGTACAAAACTGACTCATTTCATTATAGCGTTGGTCAATTGGTCGGAACACATTGACATCTAGTACTGACAAAGAAGTGAATTTGGCGACAAGTTGATTGTGTAATTGAGAAATGCCTTGTAAGTCCATTCCGTCCAACTCGATTGAAGTCACATTCCGAGCATATTGATTGAGTGATGCAATAATCACATTATCCAATTGATCGCCATTAGAAGTGAAGCCAAAAGTAGTCAAATGGGCCAGACAGGACAGAGGTTGGGGAAGGACACGCATAATTCCATAATTCAGATCCAATTTGAGATGTTCAATAGATTGAAGCTTGTTGAGACAAACAAACAGATTGGCCACACTGTCGTCATGTACTTGTTGAGTAGCAATGTCAATAATACGGTTCGGAAGGAAATTAAGTTTGAGATTTAGCTCGACCAAATGCTCAGAGAAATGGTCAATAAGCTGCATCACATTAGTGAGAATCGAGTTGGTACAAGCATGAACTGAAAGACGAGTAATGGTGGAAAAGTTTCGGAGTGACGAGAAAAATTGTTTGGCCTGGAGTGCAAGGCGAGTGCTTTGGCGGGTATTTCGGCCTGTATGAATGCCACAAGGTGCACGGAGTGCATCAAACTTGAACTGTTCAAGCGATTCGAGGGTAAGCCACGGTGAACCGTCATCTCGACGAACACGCTCAATCAAATCTGTCCCGAAAGAGCATAAATTCATACGATAATTGTTGAGATTTTCTTGTTCATTTTCTTCACTTTGAAAGAGCACCAGACGACGACGTTTGTTCAGTTCGGTACGGCGTGTCTTGTACCAACTCTTGCACACCAATCCCACTGAATAGAGCAAATCGGACTGTGGCACGTGCTTGAAAATAGTTTCGAGACATAGGTCTGGAAAGTGGGCCAGAGAGGGTGCCATGCTGGAACGATAGCAGATTAGGCTGAGAGAAATGACGAAAATAAAATCGCCACGAGGATGGTAAACAGAAACGAAATGATGCAACGAATTTGTGTGCAGAACGCAACGAACACACTAACATACACAAAACAAGTGGCACGCTCACATTGAGCGGCTCATCTCCGATTGCGTGTGTGGTTATGTGTAAGGGCGACATCTTGAGAGTATTTACTCTACTAATTGCAATTGTCGCTGTATGCTATATGCGAATAGCGAATTGACTTGTGTAATTGAGTGGCTAAAACAAATACCTGTCTAGAAGACAACCAATAACTTTGTGAAAAACTATGGTTCACATTCAGAAGAAAATTGCTTCTGCACGAATTTATTTCGACCGCAATGACAATAGTCAAATACTGTCCATGTGATCGAGATGTAAAGCTAAACCACTGCAAACATTACATTAGCTCGTCACAACAATCGCAACTCAAATTGTTAATGTAAAACGATTTAATGTAACGATGTAATTCAACTTATATCGGAAAATATGCATGCCAATCATTCACATGGTAACACCATGGTTAATGTTTGTGGTGCTAGTGGTAGCAATCTTATCGGTGTCGACTAGCACCTCGAACTTGTGGAATGGCCATTCGACTCCACCAATGGGAAGGAAGAGTAGATTTAGTTTCTGAACAGGGAGAACTTGACCGCTAATTCCGAAGCCATCGTGGTGAACTCGACCGAATGGCTAAAAATGGACTTTAATATAATCCGATTCGAATTTCGTCTTAAATGTTGTCAATTGAACCAAAAGACCATTTTCACATGATGGATATGTCATTAAAAATCGAAATTATTTATAATACTCCATAATCTTTACTAAACACACAGACAATATATTAAACTTTATGTATTGTAATAAAATGTATTTTATGAAGATTGATTTGATTAAATATTCTTGATATGATGGATATCATGGTGACTTGCTAATGTGTTGCACATTGTGGTTGCATGTTCGGAATGTTCAACATTTTGGACCACAATTTGTGGTCAATATGACAAATAGAATGCAACAAAATTGAAATGACATTTACAAATGTATTCGGCTTGTTTGAAATGAATTTATTTGATATTGAAAGTACAAATTAGAGAAGAAAACAAGTTTACAGCTCATCGAAATTAATCAAAGTTTTCTTATATTCATCATTGAAATCTACAAGTTCAATAGTGTGCAAGTTGGCACAAGCACGAAATGGTTGTCTTGCGAGACGAGTGCATTCGGCAATGCGGCGAGCTAGTTCGGGTTCGGAGCCTTCAATACAGTGTGATCCTCCACCTCTTCGAAAATCAATCTCACACTCTTGGCATGCTCTCAATTTATGATTCAAACTTAGTACTTGGAGGTTGGGAAAAATCTCCGGAATTAAAAAGTCGCTCATAGTCGTGGTGGGATTTGGTGAAAAATTGCAAGCTGAGCAGTCGAACCGAAGGGACTTGAACAATTGCCTGTTGAACATGTTCGTCTTGTTCTTCTTCCTCTTCTATCATTTCATCTTCTCCGGGCTGAGCGACTTCAACTGGCGGGATTGCGATAAGTAGTACATAAAGATGAACAAGTTGAGGAAGCAATGACAAACATCGAGCCAACATTGTCATTGGCATTAAAAAGAAATAGGAGTAAAGCTGCAATTTGGTCAATGAGCTGAAACGAGTACAAAACTGCAGTCTGAAGGCATCGTAGCGTTGTATCATTGGTTGGAATAAATTGACATCGGTTAAAGACATAGCAGTGAATTTGGGGACAAGTTGATTGTGTAATTGAGAAATGTCTTTATGTACGTCCACCATTCCGCCCAACTCGATTGAAGTCACATTTCGAGCATATTGATTGAGTGATGCAGTAATGAAATTAACCAATTGAAGGTCATTAGAAGTGAAGCCAAAAGTAGTCAAATGGGCCAGACAGGACAGAGGTTGGGGAAGGACACGCATAATTCCACAATTCAGATCCAATTTGAGATGTTCAATAGATTGAAGCTTGTTGAGACAAACAAACAGATTGGCCACATTGTCATCGAGTACTTGAGCAAAGACACCTATATCACGGTTCGGAAAGAAACGAAACTTGAGCTTCAGTTCAATCAAATGTTCGGAGAATTGGTCAATAAGCTGCATCACATTAGTGAGAATCGAGTTGGTAGAAGCATGAACCGAAAGATGAGTGATGGTGGAAAAGTTTCGGAGTGATGAAAAAAATTGATTGGCCTGGAGTGCAAGGCGAGTGCTTTGGCGGGTATTTCGGCCTGTATGAATGCCACAAGGTGCACGGAGTGCATCAAACTTGAAATTTTCAAGTGATTCGAGGACAAACCACGGTGATCCGTCATCTCGACGAACACGCTCAATCAAATCTGTCCCATAAGAGCATAAATTCATACGATAATTGTTGAGATTTTCTTGTTCATTTTCTTTACTTTGAAAGAGCACCAGACGACGACGTTTGTTCAGTTCGGTACGGCGTGTCTTGTACCAACTCTTGCACACCAATCCCACGGAATAGAGCAGATCGTACTGTGGCACGTGTTTGAAAATAGTTTCAAGACAAAGGTCTGGGAAGTGGGCCAGAGAGGGTGCCATGCTGGAACGAGCAGATTTTGTTAGCGAAAATTACGAAAAGAAAATCGCCGAGAGGATTGTAAACAGAAACGCAATGACGAAACAGCAACGAATTTGTGTGCAGAACGAACACAACACTAACAACACGCTGGCTGGCTTACAGTGAGCGGCTCACCTCGAGCTCAGAAAGCTTGTTCATACTGTGCAGTACATTTCAATCTAGAACATAAATGAACGTTCTTGAAGAAAGTGTGTGTATTTTAGAATTATAGAGAGAAAATAAGAATCGAGAAAACGATACTAACAGTAATGAAAATGACATTTACAAATTGGTCAAGATTAAAGATCTTTGATATTGAAACTACGGAAGGCAGCAAAAGTGGTCGTTGCACAGCAGTTCTAATTAAAAACTCATAATAAAAGTACAGATAAAAATAGATTGGCTTAAAAAGCGAGACAAATTCACAAATTGTTTACACGTGTTCAGTACTTACCAATGGGTAGAACTGAATAATTCGGTGAATACGTAAAACTTTTGAGTTAAAAGTAGAGTGCTTAAGTGTCACTTAAAGTATGAGTGCTTCTTCACTCTAAAACATTTGAATCGGTGTGATGAATCAATTAATAAACAAAAATAAACAAATCAGAAATGATGGCATTTACAAGTAAATCGGACAAGTACGAAAGAATTTATTTGTCATTAAAAGTACAGAATTAAATATACAAATATGGATACAACTCACAGATCATCAATATTAATGAGTGTTTCGTTGCCATTCGAATTAACAAGTTCAATGGTGTGCAAGTTGGCACAACGTCGAAAAGGTTGTCGCGTGAGACGAGTGCATTCGGTCAATCGACGTGCAAGTTCGGGCTCAGACTGTTGAATATTGTGAATTCCAAAATGCAAAAAAGGGTAAGATATCGGTTCGATCTCACAATCTTGGCATGCACGAATGCCATACTCCAGACGAAGTACTTGGACACTGGGAAAAATCTGGGAGATGAAAAGTCGCTCAGAGTCGAGATGGGATCTGGTGATGAATGACAATGCGAGCAGGCGAACTGAAGGGATTTGGACAATTTCCGGTTGTTCTCCATCGTTTGGCATTATGGGACTTTTAATATGCAGATCAAGATGGATCAATTGGCGAAGTTGAGACAGGCATCGAGCCAACATTGTCATTGGCATTGAGCAATTACGGATATCTAAAATAGTTAGCGAACTGAAGTGAGTGCAAAACAGTCGCATTTCGTCGTATTCTTGGGCGCCACTTTGAGCCAAATCTAGAGACAGAAAATTGAATTTAGTGCCTAATTGATGGCCAACTTGATGCATGTTTTGAGGTAGCACGTCGTTGAACAATTCTACCGAATTGACATTTTCTCCGTGTAGAATCAATGAAGTAAAAATCCAGTCGACCACCTCAGCTTCAACAAAAATGGCAAAAGTAGATAAACGAGAGAGAAACGAAAGTTGGGGACGGATTTGCAAGTTTGAGAAATCTAGACCCAAACGGAGATGTCGAAGAGTGTGAAGGCGATCGAGACAGGCAAACAAATTGGTCACATTGAGGGCGAGTTTCTCTTCGGTATTATCATCGAAATCACCATCAAAGTCGTTGTCGGTAAATTGAACAATTCTGAGCTTTAAATCGACCAAATGTTGTGAGAAGTTATCAATGAGACGGATTATTTGAGTGAGAGCTCTGTTCAGAATTGCATCAAATATCAAAGTCAAATGTGTGATGTTTGATAAGTTCACCAATGAAGAGAGAAATGTATTGGTCAGCATGGGGTAGGGCACCACAAGTGCGTCGAGCTTGATCTGGTCTAGTGATTCCAGTGAGAGCCAAGGCGACCCGTCCTCATGACGAACATGTTGCATCAAAAAAGAGTCATGCGAACAGCAAATGAAATTTTGGTCAAGTTCTTCTAGTAGTTCTTCATCTCCAACAATTACCAATCGTCTTCGTCTCAACAGCGCAGTTCGACGTGAACTGTACCAAGTTGTGCACACCAGTCCGATGGAACGATACAGATCGACCAGTGGCACGTGAGAGAAGATGGCTTCGAGACAGAGTGAAGGCAATTTGGATAAACACGGAGCCATGATGAGAAGAACAGATTCGGTGGGGGACAAATGACGAAAAAGCCAAAATGAAATCGTATTAGGATGGCAAACAGCAACGCAACACAAACAAACCCACAACCACTCACTTTTAATATGCGCAATGTTTATTCTGCAGCTAGCGACACCTGGGGACCGTTGGAAATCGCTGATGAATTTAATATGAGCGTTGTAATTGAATTGTGGACTCGGTATGTCATTTATACATGTTTAATAGAAATGGTGAGTGTTTGAGTGAGCAAAGTAGTTGGTCAACAAATTTAGTAATTGAATTGTGGACTCGGTATGTCATTTATACATGTTTAATAGAAATGGTGAGTGTTTGAGTGAGCAAAGTAGTTGGTCAACAAATTTAGTAATATAAATTAGGACTCGGTATGTCATTTATACATGTTTAATAGAAATGGTGAGTGTTTGAGTGAGCAAAGTAGTTGGTCAACAAATTTAGTAATTGAATTGTGGACTCGGTATGTCATTTATACATGTTTAATAGAAATGGTGAGTGTTTGAGTGAGCAAAGTAGTTGGTCAACAAATTTAGTAATTGAATTAGGACTCGGTATGTCATTTATACATGTTTAATAGAAATGGTGAGTGTTTGAGTGAGCAAAGTAGTTGGTCAACAAATTTAGTAATATAAATTAGGACTCGGTATGTCATTTATACATGTTTAATAGAAATGGTGAGTGTTTGAGTGAGCAAAGTAGTTGGTCAACAAATTTAGTAATTGAACTTTGGACTCGGTATGTCATTTATACATGTTTAATAGAAATGGTGAGTGTTTGAGTGAGCAAAGTAGTTGGTCAACAAATTTAGTAATATAAATTAGGACTCGGTATGTCATTTATACATGTTTAATAGAAATGGTGAGTGTTTGAGTGAGCAAAGTAGTTGGTCAACAAATTTAGTAATATAAATTAGGACTCGGTATGTCATTTATACATGTTTAATAGAAATGGTGAGTGTTTGAGTGAGCAAAGTAGTTGGTCAACAAATTTAGTAATATAAATTAGGACTCGGTATGTCATTTATACATGTTTAATAGAAATGGTGAGTGTTTGAGTGAGCAAAGTAGTTGGTCAACAAATTTAGTAATTGAATTAGGACTCGGTATGTCATTTATACATGTTTAATAGAAATGGTGAGTGTTTGAGTGAGCAAAGTAGTTGGTCAACAAATTTAGTAATATAAATTAGGACTCGGTATGTCATTTATACATGTTTAATAGAAATGGTGAGTGTTTGAGTGAGCAAAGTAGTTGGTCAACAAATTTAGTAATTGAATTGTGGACTCGGTATGTCATTTATACATGTTTAATAGAAATGGTGAGTGTTTGAGTGAGCAAAGTAGTTGGTCAACAAATTTAGTAATTGAATTGTGGACTCGGTATGTCATTTATACATGTTTAATAGAAATGGTGAGTGTTTGAGTGAGCAAAGTAGTTGGTCAACAAATTTAGTAATTGAATTGTGGACTCGGTATGTCATTTATACATGTTTAATAGAAATGGTGAGTGTTTGAGTGAGCAAAGTAGTCGGTCAACAAATTTAGTAATTGAATTGTGGACTCGGTATGTCATTTATACATGTTTAATAGAAATGGTGAGTGTTTGAGTGAGCAAAGTAGTTGGTCAACAAATTTAGTAATTGAATTGTGGACTCGGTATGTCATTTATACATGTTTAATAGAAATGGTGAGTGTTTGAGTGAGCAAAGTAGTCGGTCAACAAATTTAGTAATTGAATTGTGGACTCGGTATGTCATTTATACATGTTTAATAGAAATGGTGAGTGTTTGAGTGAGCAAAGTAGTTGGTCAACAAATTTAGTAATTGAATTGTGGACTCGGTATGTCATTTATACATGTTTAATAGAAATGGTGAGTGTTTGAGTGAGCAAAGTAGTTGGTCAACAAATTTAGTAATTGAATTGTGGACTCGGTATGTCATTTATACATGTTTAATAGAAATGGTGAGTGTTTGAGTGAGCAAAGTAGTTGGTCAACAAATTTAGTAATATAAATTAGGACTCGGTATGTCATTTATACATGTTTAATAGAAATGGTGAGTGTTTGAGTGAGCAAAGTAGTTGGTCAACAAATTTAGTAATTGAATTGTGGACTCGGTATGTCATTTATACATGTTTAATAGAAATGGTGAGTGTTTGAGTGAGCAAAGTAGTTGGTCAACAAATTTAGTAATAGAATTGTGGACTCGGTATGTCATTTATACATGTTTAATAGAAATGGTGAGTGTTTGAGTGAGCAAAGTAGTTGGTCAACAAATTTAGTAATATAAATTAGGACTCGGTATGTCATTTATACATGTTTAATAGAAATGGTGAGTGTTTGAGTGAGCAAAGTAGTTGGTCAACAAATTTAGTAATATAAATTAGAACTCGGTATGTCATTTATACATGTTTAATAGAAATGGTGAGTGTTTGAGTGAGCAAAGTAGTTGGTCAACAAATTTAGTAATATAAATTAGGACTCGGTATGTCATTTATACATGTTTAATAGAAATTGTGAGTGTTTGAGTGAGCAAAGTAGTTGGTCAACAAATTTTGTAATATAAATTAGGACTCGGTATGTCATTTATACATGTTTAATAGAAATGGTGAGTGTTTGAGTGAGCAAAGTAGTTGGTCAACAAATTTAGTAATATAAATTAGGACTCGGTATGTCATTTATACATGTTTAATAGAAATGGTGAGTGTTTGAGTGAGCAAAGTAGTTGGTCAACAAATTTAGTAATATAAATTAGGACTCGGTATGTCATTTATACATGTTTAATAGAAATGGTGAGTGTTTGAGTGAGCAAAGTAGTTGGTCTACAAATTTAGTAATATAAATTAGGACTCGGTATGTCATTTATACATGTTTAATAGAAATGGTGAGTGTTTGAGTGAGCAAAGTAGTTGGTCAACAAATTTAGTAATATAAATTAGGACTCGGTATGTCATTTATACATGTTTAATAGAAATGGTGAGTGTTTGAGTGAGCAAAGTAGTTGGTCAACAAATTTAGTAATATAAATTAGGACTCGGTATGTCATTTATACATGTTTAATAGAAATGGTGAGTGTTTGAGTGAGCAAAGTAGTTGGTCAACAAATTTAGTAATTGAATTGTGGACTCGGTATGTCATTTATACATGTTTAATAGAAATGGTGAGTGTTTGAGTGAGCAAAGTAGTTGGTCAACAAATTTAGTAATATAAATTAGGACTCGGTATGTCATTTATACATGTTTAATAGAAATGGTGAGTGTTTGAGTGAGCAAAGTAGTTGGTCAACAAATTTAGTAATATAAATTAGGACTCGGTATGTCATTTATACATGTTTAATAGAAATGGTGAGTGTTTGAGTGAGCAAAGTAGTTGGTCAACAAATTTAGTAATTAAATTAGGACTCGGTATGTCATTTATACATGTTTAATAGAAATGGTGAGTGTTTGAGTGAGCAAAGTAGTTGGTCAACAAATTTAGTAATTGAATTGTGGACTCGGTTAGGCAGTTCTGTTCAGTCAAGTGTTGGTTTCATTAGGCATCGATGAGGTACTTTTGCAGTTGCAAAATGTACCATTGGAATACACAGGTGTATTCTCTCTTTTTGGCTGTTTCATTTTGCAAAATAGTTTAAATATGACTCAAAATGTGGCGCCAGAGTCGCTTTTATAATAGCAAAAATTATTCAAATTCAAGTTTATAATTATAATTATTTAATTTTTTGAATATAAAGTTAAGAATATAAAGTGTGACTGAAATCTTTTACTGTGTATTCAGTAAGTAAAATAGTTAGTCGTAAAAATAGAAAACCGTCTGTTGCCAATTTAATTTTTGCTTTTGGATTGAGATGTTTTTTATTTGCAGAAACGCTAACTTTTGAGCAACAATCTTTACGTCTATGTTATTTAGATTATTATAATTATTTGGCAATCTAATATTATTTTCATGTACTAAATTTACACTTTAGATGTAATGGGCATTCACTTTGCCTTTGTTGGATAACAAAAATAGTGCACAGTAAATAAACGAAGTACAGTAAAGTCTAGACTCGAGCTCGTTAATTCAAAAATTTTGGGACGCAATTCTTTAAAAAAATTCGATTTGCCAAATATAGAGACTTTCGAGATAATACATCATTCGCAATGTCGAAGGGAAAACGATAGTTAACGTCAATCAAGTGATCAGAACGGGGAGAGGGAGAGAACGGTAGATGCGGTCATAGATATGCTTCGTTCACTCTCTCCAATATTGCGCGCTCTTCTTTTACTCGTCCGTTTGCATCTCATGCTATCAGTCTCTAATCTCTCAATCAGCATAATTTATAATTACAAAGTAAACATTACAAATGCAAGAGAAAACACATTTGAATCACATGAGGCCTAATTCAAGGTAATATCCTAAAGTGGGCATATGGGTGCATGCAGGGATGCGTGTGTGTGTTCTTCTTGATTGTGAAATGTGTCCTTTTGTCCTAATGTGTTTTGAACAGCCTGTCTTCTCGCTAATTGAAACACATGCTGTGTAAACTAAAGTTTAATTTTCTTGAGTGAAGTGACGAACTAACGGCCGTGTAATTATCGTGTTCAATGTAAAAATTCATTGAACATGTGAGCGCATATTGATTCACAATTCATTTGTCAATGAAAATGCTACTGTACTTTTGGTCTGATGTGTGTGTGTGTTTTGATAAAGAAAGCGCAAAATTTTGGAAATAAAGTTGTTCAGAAAGTTTCAATGCACAGAGAAAGGAAAATTACTTTTCTGCATATTTTCTTCCGAATATGTTTCGACCATACTTCACTCTCATCCAGTTGCCTGTTGTTTGTACTTTGGTCTCAAGAAATTACAGATAATTACGAAATTAATTGAAAAACACCGATTACACCAGTTTTATCTCATTTTTATTATAAATTTATTTGAACCAACAAACTTGACAAACAACATTTAACAGACATCCTTTTTTGATTGTACAGCAAGATTAAGAGTACCGATACTTTCGCTTAAAGTTCAAATTAAGTTCATTTTCCTAACTGAAATGTCGCTTTTATAAATTTGAAATCAATCGAAAAGTTATTTATAATTTCCTTAGGGAAAATGAAACTAAAAGCAACAAGTAATACAACTAATTGATTTCGTTTGGTTTTCATTTTCATTTTATTTTTTATTTGTTTTATACTAAAAATGGACTGTGAAGAAAATCAAATCGAAAATGTTCTCGAAATTTCTCTTGCATGGAGAAATCTTCAATACGAAGTCAAACAGTTCGGAACGTTTGGTCGTAAGAAGAAGATTCTGCAATGTTTGAATGGAAGTTTCAAGTACAACTCGTTGAATGCTCTAATGGGACCTAGTGGAGCGGGTAAAACAACTCTGCTCAATATTCTTAGTGGGAACACTTCCTCAACTGCAAATTCTGAAATCTATATTGGAAATGAATCCTCGCCTTCATGTTGTTTCATCGCTCAACATGTGCACGAAAGTATTGTCGGCAAAATGACTGTTGGTGACATTTTTCGGTATGCTTTCAAATTCAAAAATAAATTCCAATATTTCTCTCAAATGGAGCGTCATATTGATAAGATTGTAAAGGAATTGATGCTTCCAAGTGATATTTTGGATCGTTATTTTGTGAATTGCAGCGGAGGTGAACAGAAACGAATAGCAATCGGCCAGGAACTAATGTCCATTCGATTGCCTACTTTCCTCTTTGTGGATGAGCCCACAACTGGACTCGACAGTGCTGCCGCCCTTGAAGTGGTCAAATGTCTCAAGCAATTGACATTGAACTATCGAATTACGGTTATTGCATCAATTCATACACCGAGCAGTGAAATTCTTGATCTATTTGATGAACTCTATGTTCTCGCAAAAGGGGGCGTTTGTGTCTACTCTGGAAAGCCAAATCAAATTGAGGGCTATTTGAAGAAAATCTTCAAAATCGATATTCCTGAGGGTCAGCCACCAATTGAAGTACTGATCCGACTTGCTTGTAATGGAATTCACGATGTAGACGTACAAAAAATGGCTAACCATACTCTACCCCAAGAATATCATAGAATATTCTGTCATTTACCCAAACTTGTACTGCATCCGAACGGTTTGCCGAATAGATCAAAATTCTTTTCATTCTACGATTTTTATCTTCAATTCTTCCGCCTCTCCTACATTACCTTTGTAGCCCAGAATCAGGCTCTTCTCCTGTCACTACTTCTGTTTGTGGTCTTTTTCGCAACTTTGGCCACTCTTTTCGATCCAACAATGACCCAGGCAAAAGACTGTTTTCCCAAAGAAGTGAGTGCGAGGAATGGAACGCCTTGTATGGAATCGTTGGAAAATAATAATTTGATCAAAGAGAACAATAATTTTTTGGCTAATGTGCTCATTTATACGGGAGTGGTCACTATTTGTGTTAGTACGGTGATTTTTTCTTCAATTGTTAACCCGTTCATCGTGCCAACTTTACCAGAGTCCAGAGGGAGTTCTACAACACATAGCGACCTGGGATTTTGCCAGGTGACCCTCTAGGGCCAGCGCACGACCGCTAGGTACCTGAGCTAGGCCTAGGATCTACTTCGAGGAATTGCATAAAATGGCCATTTTTAGTGTCTAGATCGATTCTACACGTCTTCCTGAGCATTTTGATGTATAACTTGCCTAGGTACCCAACTTGGAACCCTAGGATCCTTGGATCAAGTACCAGAAAATGCCATTTTGGAACAGATCTGATATTAAAAACGGATTCTACGTGAAAAATCATGCAGAAATGACACCTCATTTGTCAAAATCCATGCAAGAGAAGCAAAAACACACATTTTCACAAAATGTCAATTAGGGGCCCGGGATGTCTGTCTGTCCATTCTAGGGTCAGACTTAATTCACATTTTAAGCATGTTCCCGTGCATGGATTTTCATGAAACCGGTACCATTTTCTTCAGAATAACGAGTAGAATGCAGTAGACTAATTGTCTGGTTTCAAAAATTGTTTTCATAGAACCGGATCCTAGGCCCAGGACCAAAGTCAAGTAAATAGCTTAAATAGCACACAAAAATATCACAGATAAAATCAACTCCACACCCCGAGCATTTTGATATATCACTTGACTATATAATCCACAAAAATAAAATGGACCTAGGACAGACGGACAGACATCCCGGGCCCCATATTCACATTTGGTGAAAATGTGTGTTTTTGCTTCCCTTGCATGGATTTTGACAAATGAGGAGTCATTTCTGCATGATTTTTCACGTAGAATCCGTTTTTAATATCAGATCTGTTCCAAAATGGCATTTTCTGGTACTTGATCCAAGGATCCTAGGGTTCCAACTTGGGTACCTAGGCAAGTTATACATCAAAATGCTCAGGAAGGCGAGTAGAATTGATCTAGACAATAAAAATGGTCATTTTATGCAATCCCTCGAAGTAGATCCTAGGCCTAGCTCAGGTACCTAGCGGTCGTGCGCCGGCCCTACTGAGTCACCCGGCAAAATGCTAGGTCGCTATGTATTGTAGAACTCCCTCTGGAGTCTGGTAAAGTTGGCACGATGAACGGGTTAAGGTTTTTCGGAATGAACATCGAAATCGTAAGATACACAGATACATTTATTTCAATTTTGATCTACTTTCGATTTCTAAAACAGATTGGTACAGTCTCGGAGTATTCTACTGGTCCTCCATAATGGTCAGTTTCTTGGAATTGGCCATCACTGCATTTTTGAATGGATCACTCGGCTACTTTCTGCCATCTCAACACTCGGTGGACAATTACACAATCAATTGGAATCGTATCGGTCACTACATCTTCTTTATGTGGCTTCTCTGTTTCTACGTTCAAAGCATTGGTCAATTGATTGGTGCGATATTCGTGAATCACACCGAACTTGCACTTGTGGTCAGTTTGATGTTCCACACGGGCGCCTCGATGATCAATGGTTTCTTTGTCGATACGGAACGAGCGGACAATCCCCTGATTGTGAGTGCTTCAAGTACGGTTGCACTCAAGTACATTTCCTGGTGCATTGTGTACACTTTCTACGGCATTGATAGATGTGATCCTGAGAAGGAATATTCTGAAGTTATGAAATTCTTTCATTTACATTCGGATGATGTAAAGGGCTATGTGCTGAAAGTGCTGACAAATGTTCTGGTGATTCGAGTGCTCACACTGGTGACCATGTACATCAAGTTCAATACTTTCCACTTTAGGAATCGGAGGAATTTGAACATTAAAAACGGTCCAATTCTTATTGATTTCACTTCTGGAAGCTCAAATGAAGTTGCTTCGAAAATTGAGGACAATAATAACGAAAATGGCAAACATGAAGACGAAAAACAAAAAGTTAAAGATGAAGTTGAAGTCAAAGATGGTGTACAATCTAAAGATGAATCTAAAGATATCAAACAAGATGAAACCGAGTTCAATCAATTTTTCCACAATAAAATTAGCATCGCCTTCCGAGACTTGAGTCTGCTTCAAACGAGTTCAATCTTTGAAATTGGATCTCGTAACCAAGAAAATCCAAAAACGATTCTGCGTAATTTGAATGGTCAATTTGAGTTTGGAACGCTAAATGCACTTATGGGCACTTCTGGAGCTGGTAAGACTTCTCTGCTCAAAGTACTGAACGGTCAGTACAAGACCCGAGTGAGCGAATCGACCCGATTCTACCTGTCTCGTTACACCTCCATCTCAACCTGTTTCATCACTCAAGAAGTGTCGGGTCATTTGATGCCTGGACTAACCGCGAAACAGTCACTGATTTATGCTTCGAGATTGAAGAATTTCAGAAATGAAGAAAAAGTGAAGATTGATCATGAGGAGGTTGCGTTGAAAGTTCTTGAGGAATTGAATCTTTTGGATACGCAGAATACAAAGTTGGAGAGCTGTTCAGGTGGAGAACGGAAGCGTTTGGCACTGGCTGCTGAGTTAACCTCAACAGAAATGCCCAATTTGATTTGTATTGATGAGCCTACGAGTGGGCTGGATAGTAATTCTGCGGAAACGGTAAATCCCTGTTACATCTTAAATGAAAGACCCAATATAATTTTACATTTTTTCAGGTAATCTCTTGTTTATCGAAACTTACTCAAATACATCCAATCACAATCCTCGCTTCCATCCATCAGCCCAACAGTTCCATCCTGTCAATGTTTGACCAACTCTATGTTCTTGCCCGTGGAGGTGTTTGCATCTATTCGGGTCCGCCAAATCAGATCCAGTACCAACTAAACCAAATTCAATCAGAATCAGAATCCACTTCAGCTTCGAAATATGCAATCGAAACGCTGATCAATCATTCTTGTTTGAATCAAACCGATGAAATTGTTCAGTCCTTAACTCAAATCGAAAATATCAAACTATTAAACTTTGAGTCTAATTTAACCAAACAGACCTACCCCGTACTGGATGGAGTCCAACAGAATCGTGCACACTTTTCCATTTCCTCGCTAATCAGCCTCACCACTCGTCATCTTCACTACTTCAAAGGTCATCTCTGGAAAAAGTCGCTCTTCTTCTCGTTCAACTACCTCTTCTATGGCCTGACAATGCCACAATTTTACGATCGTTCAATGATTCAGGTTACGGGCTGCATCGCCATCGACGATGATGACTTGAACATTTGTCATCGTACAAACGAGACCGAACAGCGTCACTTTGACCTGATCAACAATGCCAAGTACAATTACTTTCACTTGTGCTTTTTCACCATTCTCGTTATGATTCAGTGTTCACTGAGTTTTATGAAAGAGTTGAAATTGTTCATGAATGAACACCGAAACGGTTGGTACAGTTCGGGTGCGTTTTATTTGGTGAAATCGGTGACTGAATTGGCTCCACTCGTACCAATAATTTTCATTTACGTGTATTTGGTCGACTGGTATGAATCGATAGTTCCTGGCATCTATTGGTACCTGATCTATTTGTTGATTCTGGGCACGGTTGCATTCCAGGGCATGGCTCACGTGTTTGCTGTAATGGCCCGAGGAAACGTTGGCGTTCTCATAATCCTCTCCATTACTGTATTTATCCTCTTTTCACTGTTGAGTAACTTTCTACTGCTATACTCACGTTTGCACTACGTCTACCAATTTGTATCCAACATTGCAGCCTCACGCTTTCTATACGAAGCTCTCATGTTACTTCAGTACGGCTTTGGACGCTGCGGCCCCAAACAAATTCAAGGAACACTCTACTCAATGGGTCTGAAAGATGAGGACTACCGACACTGTATTGTGATGTTGCTATTCAACATTTTGTTTTATCGTTTGATTGCAATTGCGCTTTTGATACGGAAAGAGAATCAACTCGACAATCGAAGGAAACGTGTCACAAGGATTGAGCTATACAGAATTGAACTTAAACCGTCGAGTGGAGTGGGTCTTGAAAGTTCGTGTAAGGAGTTCAAGATCAAATTGATGGACATTTAAGGTTTTGTTGGATTCAAGAAATAATAAAAATATTTTAATTTAAAATTTATGTTAAAGTTGCCCGTATAAATAGCAAAAGATGCCAACGAATGTTTGATATGTCATTGGCCCAATAGTTTGCTACATTGATCTGTTAATTAAGTAGAAGTCTCGAAGGCACGACTCGATTCTAATCACTAAATTCATCAAAGTGGTTTTACCCGCACCACTTTGTCCTATCAGTGCATTCAGCGAATTGAACTCAAAACTTTTTTTCAAACTTTGGAGAATCTTCTTAGAGCCAAACATTCCGTACTGTTTCACTTCGTATTGAAGATTTCTCTATGCGAGCAAAATTTTGTGAACATTTTCAATTTGAATTTTTTCAAAATCCATTTTTACTAAAAGAGCAAATTGAAAAATCAAATCAAAACCACTTTGTTGCTTTAGCTATTTTTCCTATCGAAATTATAAATAATTTTTCGATTTATTTCAAATTATTAACAAAAACGACATTTCAGTTTAGCAAAATGTACTCGTTCTGAACTTTATGCAAAAGGATTAAACAAAATGGATTACTTCATAGTTTGTTGGGTTAAGTGATTGTATTTTGCAAAATTGAGACCGAGCCACAAATAATCACAAATAGTCAAAAAATTTGATTCATTTACTGCATTTATTGATTGGAATTGCTATTAAAAGAGTTGAACTCTAAGTTGAAAACTTCAGAATGGTACTCCGAGTTGATACATTTGAATCTATGAATTAACAAACAAAATTACATTTACAAGTATGAAATTGAACAATTAAAAAATGATTTTATTTGACATTAAAACAAACATTAAATGAGATATATACAACTTAAGTATCGAAACAATAATTCACAGCTCATTGGCAGTAATCACTACTGTTTGGTCCCCGAAAGAAGCAAGTTCAACGGTGTGCAAGTTGACACAACGTCGAAATGGTTGTCTTGTTAGACGTTTGCATCGAATCAATCTGCCAGCGAGTTCGGGTTCGGAGATTTGAATATGATGGACAAATCCGTAATCCGTGATCGCACACTCTGGACATTCGCGAATATTCCAATCCAAGCGTAGTACTTGCACGTTGGGAAATATCTCGGAGATGAAAAGTGTCTCGGAATCGTTGTGCGATTTGGTGTCGAAGCGAATGGCGAGCAGTCGGACTGAAGTGACTTGAGCAATTTCACCCGGCTGGGCTTCTTCAGTTTGAGGGTTGTTAACGTATACATCAAGATGGACCAATTGGCGAAGTTGAGACAGGCATCGGGCCAACATTGTCATCGGCATTAAACAACCGTTGAGCTTCAATTGTGCCAGGGAGCTAAAACGAGTACAAAACAGTGCCATGTTCTCGTAGTCTTGAAATCTAGGGTAACTCAGAGAGACATAATTGAACTTGGTGAAGAGATCTTTAAGTTGAGACAAGTTTGAGTCGAAATTTAGCATATTGTGGAAATCAATAGAATTGATATTAGTGCAATATCGATTTAGGCACCAATAAAAATGGTCCTCTTTGATACCATAAACGCAGATGGAAAGCGTGATCAAACGTTTCAGAAATGAAAGTTGAGGACGGAGATCCAACTCCGGAATGACTAAGAATAATCTCAGATGACGCAGAGATTGAAGACGCTCGAGACAGGCAAACAGATTGGTAACGTTACGGCCAATGGCAAGTTCGGTTTCGTTTTCGCGGCCGTTCACTCCAAGAAAGTCTTCATCATCGGAATCGAATGCGAGTGGAGGTGAGCAGTTAATATGGAGCTTCAGATCAATTAAATGATCCGACAAATGTTCAATTAGGCGAATCATCTGAGTGAGATTTGCGTTCAAAATATCGTTTAGCATCAAAGCCAAATGAGTGATGTTTGGCATGACCATAAGTGACGATGTAACTTGAACGGTCAGCCGATGACGTGCTACCACAAGTGAGTCGAACTTGATCTTTTCAAGTGATTCGAGAGTGAGCCATGGTGATCTGTCGTCACGACGAACGTGTCCAATCAAATCGGCGCCATTTAGGCTAGGAATAAAGTTACGATCAAAACTTTTGAGATCGTGTTCGTTGTCAACGATCACCAGTCGTCTACGTCTCATCAGTTCGGTTCGACGTGAAAGATACCAATTGGTGCACACCAGTCCGATTGAAGTAAGCAGATCGACCAGGGGTACGTGCTTGAAGATAGTCTCGAGGCATACAGAGGGAAAGTGGGACAGACACGGGACCATGATGACAGTGAGCAGATTCGGTTGGAGAAATGACAAAAATAAAATAAAATCGTGATGAGAATGCAACAAACAGAAACGTGAACGTCAGATAGAAAACAAGCAAACAAACAGTCACTCATTTGCATAATTCGAATTTCTCAACTTGCGGCACCTGATGAGCACTTTAGAATTACCGAGCGAACGACAAAAGTGCATTTATTGTTGTTTTACATTAATTAAAAACTCAAACAATTAATCAGTAAAACAAAGATTACAACCATAAAGATAAAGTTGACATAGCTTCGTCTCTCAATGGAAATAGTCGAACCAGCACTGCTGAGTGCCTGAGCGCACAATCTCTCAACCGTGAACTCATCGTCCATTGGGCTTGACATTTGACACTGCTCCAGGGAGGCCACATCCGACACCTTCTGATACACTCGAACATAGTCCACAATCAGTGCAGGACAGCTCCAGGACAGTTTCTCGAACTCACCAGGATAGGGTGGATTGAAGAACTGACCGCCCACACCAATCTGAAAACGAAGTCGATGAAAGGGACTTAGTGACTTTTCGGGGCTAAACTGAATTGGATCACTCAATTTGTCGTCAAAGAAGAATCGCAACTCTTTCTGACTCCACTCGAAACCGTACACATGAAATTCGGTCTTGTTGATGCTGTAAGTACCAGGCAGGGACAAATCCAATCCCTTGTACTGGTCCCGAGAATTGGCAAAGTGCACACCCCGATAAATGGTCTGTTCCTCATTTTTGTTCATAATGTCCACTTGACCATTCTCGTGCCAGTAAGTGTCATTACTGTTCACCGTGAAGATTGACGTTCGAATTTGTTTGCCCACAGGTTGAGCGGCACGAATTTCGAAACGACCATAACTGAACACATCATTGGAGGTCAGTTTGGCGGCTGTGTATTTGAATTTTTGGTAATTCTGGTGACGTGCCGCGAGTACCATGTAGCCGGATGAGGCAAAAATGTTGCGAGCCAGATTGCAACTTACTTGACCGATAAAGTTTCCTGGTTTGAAGACGAAAAATGAATATAAATTAGATTTAGTGAAGCTTATTTGCATGAAAATTGATTTGTATGAAAATTAGATTGAGTAGATATTTAATTACATGAAAATTTTAATTTCACTAAAAAAACTCACCATGACAATCCCCCAGCTCCTGTTCAGGCATCCAACCCGCCAATTCGCCCTCTTCCACAAACTCATTACTGTAAACCAATTTCCAATTTTTGTCTCCACTTTTCACGAAACAATTTTTCAGTGGCAACTGAACATCCGAACACAAAACATTCCCAAATTGTTGCAAAATAAAAATCAATAAATAAAATTTAATAATAATCATTTTCGATTTTATTTCTTTTTTTAATTCACTTAAAACAACAAAATTTTCACATACTGATTTGTGTTTGACGGTTTATGTTATGCGGATCCGGATGATGGCAGAAATGATGATTGCAATTTGTGTGCAATTCAATTCAATTTGACCAAATGAATGGAAGTCGAGTCGCGACTGTGTGGAAGTGAATTTTGACGTTTCTGATAAGAAGTTGAGGGAGAATTGAATGAGTTGGAAGAACATTTTTGTAACATTACTGATACACACAGTAATAATCCAATTTAGTAGCCAAAATGTTTTTCACTGAATATCAGGGGATATCACTCACTCTCACTCACACGGATGTAACCTTGAAAAGACAATTTTGTAGTAAACTTCATGTACATCAAAATATGCTTACGTGACAATATTCGTTTCGGTTACATAATGTTTGGGTTCATTTTTGGGTTCGAATCTCCAATCATCGAAATTATCATTGGCTGTATACGTCAATTCATTCATACAATTTAGTCGATCAAACAGTAGTAAGATTTGTTTTGTCAATTTTATTATCAATCATGAAATGAAATAAAGGAAAATCTCCAGTTTTTTAATACTTTGAACTTTTCTTATCAAAGCAAAATATTACTATTCACAAGTGATAATAGATTTATCATGTACACTTTACTTTACTACACTTACGCATTTGTGTAGTAATTTCAGTTTTGAGTGACGCTTCTAGATTTGCCATCAATGTAAGTGTACTTTTGTTTTTGGTAATTTTCCATCGAGAAATATTATTTTATTTTTAATCTAAAATAAATTTTATTTCTATATAGAATAGTTTTACCATTTTTTGAAATTAAATCAAGATTAATGTGAATTTAAAAATTCAAACACTTTACTTTAAAACGGCCCCGCATGATTCAATGAATCGTGCAATAAATAAATAAAATGTGAATTTAAAATATTAATTAAAAAAGTTAATTCAAATGGAAGAAATCTAAAAATTATTTTTAATAAATCCAAAACAAATACAAAATTTTCTACAAATAAAATCTAAGACAATTTTTTTAAAATTCAATCCAAATATATAAATTGTTACAATTTGTAATATTCAAATCAATGTAATTCACAATCGTTCTTTCACAATAGTGCTCCAAATCCAATCAGTCCTTCCGAAACCATTGAAAAGTGATACACGCATTGATTCGGGTCTGGAATTTGGTTGTTAACCCAACTGGCCACTGTACCACTTGTCGTTTTGCATCTTACAGGCCAACGGTCCATTGAAATTTGTTCTATAAAAAAATATAAATTAATTGTACACAAACTAAAAGACGGGTTACCTGCATAGGACAGCATTGGCTCAATGGCGCCGATGGATCCATAGAACTAAGAAGTGCTTGGTCTGCTTTTGCCGTTTCACTCGATCGAGCATTCTCCACTCTAAAATTCAAAATGGGTTATTTTACTCAACTTAAAGCAACCAATTCAAATGTAGTGTCGAAACCAGCAACTTCTCCTTCTATTAGAGTTTCACCAAAAAGCAAATTTTCAACATTCTCATTGATTCGAGATGTTAATGTATGTTCATGATATGTTGTCCAATTGATGAAAATAGGGCGCCATTTTGAAGGAATGATTTGAAAGAATGGCGTAAACAGGGTTAATAGATTGGAACTTCGAACTTAGAAAATACTTGGTTTGGGCTTTCGCATAACAGCGAAACCGAAATGCTCAATGAGGCAAAAACAGGAGAGAATTCCGATTGCATTTAGTTCGCAAATGTCAATTTTTCGTTTGCCAATCATCTGCAATGGGCTTTCTCTGTTGTTTTTGGCTAATTGTGCATTTCTGTTTTCTTGTTAATCGAAAGTCCGAACCAAGTCATTTCTTAGTTCCGTCGATCCAACCTGTTTCTCCTGTTGACCCCATTCATACAAATTATTAATTCAACACGGCGGCCTATTTCCATCAATTGGAAAACATATCATATTAATATCTCGAATCAACGAAGATGTCGACAATCTATGCTTTGAAGAAACTATAACAAGAGAAGAAATTGCTGATTTCGACTACTACATTTGGAATGATTAGGTTAAGTCGAGAAAATCAGTCCATTTCGGATTCTAAAGTAAAACGAGCTCACGAGTGAAACGGAGGACGCAGCCAAACACCTCAAAGTCTGATCCAGCAATGAGCGCCACTTGGCATTTTCGTGTGAGCGTCTTTTGTTGTGTTTACAACACCTCGAGAATGGTTTCTTTATGTCATGGAAACGACAACCTTGATAATCTATATATAAATAAGTAGCCTGTTCGAGAAAGTTCTCTACACAAAATTGAATGTTTCACCACTGTACACTATTCTATATACAACAATCTTATTGTCTCACCTTTGTAGATTTATCGTTAAAAATTTCTAATGAATTTTGTGACACTCTCTGGTCACAAGCCGAACGCTCCAAACTCGTGTTGCATTAGTTAATTAGCATATAATGAATTGTGTGCCAGTGGCAGAGTGAGTTAGGCCAGGTGCCGAGGTGGCGACAACAATAAAATTAATTTATTTGAAAAATATTGATTTATCATTTGCGAGGTGGCGCGCCGACCAAAGCTTGCATTTTCACGAGAGGCACTCAAAAGAGGGCACTTTGGAAATTCATATTCGTAACTTTAAATTAATTATATTGTCATCACCACCTCGGCACCTCACTCACTCAGCCACTGGCACCCAATTCATTATGTTCTAATAAACTAATGCAATACTAATAGAGCTAGCTTACATTCATCACACATTATTACATTCTTATTTCACAATATGATTTCTTAAAGTTTTCAATGTAATTGACAATTGTTGATAATATCAGAGTAGGGAATGGTTCTTTAACTTATATTTGTTAAGATAAGATAAAACATGATGTCTAACCAATAATCTCGTAAATAGAAATAGATAAGACTGTGTTCTGTATTGTGATTAGATTGATTAAGTTTGATAACGAGTGGGAAAGTAGAAGTTGCAGGTTCTACTGACATTTCTATTTGTGCTTTATGTGTGACTGACAGCCGTTCGTGTCATGTTCTGATCGGAGTCTGATTTAACAACATTCCACACAATGGATTCCATCGATAAAAACATTGATTCGAACGCTTCATTTTCTGGCTCGAACAAAGAACGTTACCATCAAAACCAATCGAAGCAAGCAATTAACGATTACGATTATGTCGAAGAAGATGAACCGATTGATTCGCATTTGACTTTCTCAACTGAAGCAACCACTTCCACCAAAGTTGGCCCAAAGAAGCGATCTAAGAAGACGTCGTATTCAAAAGTGACCAAACGACCAAAGATGCGTGATGATGATGTCGGTGAAGGAACAAATATGTCGAAAATGATCATCTTAGGTTTGAAGTGTTCTCAAAATGAGTGTGAAATGATGTTCGACTCACTAAAACAACTGAACCAACACCAAGAATACATCCATGATGTTCTTCCGTATCCTTGTTTAGTTGCCGGATGTTCAGAACAGTTTCCCAATAGGTACGAATTGTTCTTTAATTTTATTTTTTTAACTCTATATTTTTTACCCAAAACAGTCGCCAAATTAGATCTCACTACTCCACAGTTCACCCTCGTCACTCCAATTGGACCTGCGCTCAGTGCAATGTCAAGAAAACTAGTCAACCCAAATTGCGCCGTCACATTCAGGAGTTTCACCAGTTAGGTCGATTTCACTGTGCACGTTCTGTTTGTACATTCGAAGCAGAATATCGCGTTAAAGTACAAACTCACCATTTATGTGGCCATCCTCACTGCATTTGCCCTTTCGATGGTTGTGGAAAGGCATTTGGTACGAAATATAAATTGCAAAGGCATCTTCGCATTCACACCAAATCAGCAAACTCAAAAGTGATTCAACATCAAATCTTGGAAATGAAATGTTCTCAAAGTGACGCGACGTTGGATACTTTGACAGAAAGGAAGAAACACCCGAAGACTGTTCATGGTGTCAATTTGACCAAAGCATCGTGCACTTCTACTCATCGAGACTTTGTGGATTCACAAGCTGATCCAAAGAATCGATCCAAGATGGCAACCCAAAATTCACTTACATTGAATGAATCAACAAATTCGAGAATGATCATCATAGAATTGAAATGTACTCAAAGTGAGTGCGACATGAAGTTCCGTACCTGGGACCAACTGTACCAACACCAGGGAAGTGTTCACGGTGTACTTCGATATCCTTGTTTGGCTAGTGGATGTTCGGAACAGTTCAACTTGCGGTATGTATTCCTACCTTTAATCATAAATATTTATAAATATAACCCTAAATTCTTTTTTTAAAAACAGTCAGAA
This sequence comes from Rhizoglyphus robini, assembly GCA_023373905.1. NCBI lineage: Eukaryota > Metazoa > Arthropoda > Arachnida > Sarcoptiformes > Acaridae > Rhizoglyphus > Rhizoglyphus robini. Next base: position 1,770,015 of record JAKIJQ010000020.1, read on the forward strand.
ACTCGGATGTCACATTCGAACTTGCCATCCCAACCACACCAACTGGTGCTGCCCCCAGTGCAATGTCGTGTGTGTGAGTCCAACCAAACTGCGCAATCATCTCAAGATTCATGACAAATTTGGTCTATTCCGATGCTCTCAAGTTGGATGTGTCTTTGAAGCAAATAATCTGATTAGAATGAAAAATCACTTCCAAACAACCCATTTTCGATTCATTTGTTCCATCGATGGTTGCGGCAAAGTTTCTCGCAGCAAGATTTCTTTAAAAAGACACCAACAATCGGCACACTTTGCTTTGTTCATGTAGTTAATCTTTTATATACCCTTCGGCTCTTTCTCTATTACACAATTTTATCCATTCAATAACCATTTATCAAAATCATCGTTTGAGTGTTCATCGTCAACACATTGACACAACGCCCCGACACTGAGTGTAGCAAAAATTTGGCCGTTAATTCTATTTGAAAAAGTATTACTAATCAATTTATCGATCGATGCTGCAAACACTTGCATATTCTAACAACCATTCCATGTTTACACACAAAACAACATTATGACCTTAAATCATTCTCTGGGCTTATCCCAAAATATTTAATAAATTCACTTTCCATGTATAAAATAAAACTTTTGAACATTTCGTTTGTTTGTTTTGATTAAAATATTAAATCAAATTATTAGTCCAACACAATTAAAATTGATTTCCGTGATGTGATCTGTACGAGTTTGGCATCACTCCACTGCATAAGAATTACCTGACGCGCATGTGATAAGACAAGAAGTGCGACTGCCTTCGGGTGATTTGCCTCCTTCCCCTTGGGCTCTTGTTTCGGCTCATTTCGCGTGTTGGTTTTTCGCCTTTTACTAAAGACCACCGTGGGACGGAACACTCACACTGAGCTTTGCGCAATTTTTGCACAAACCCTGGACCATTTCGGTCTGGGGTTAACTTTAAATCAAAAAATAGAATGCACTTTATGATTGAGTCACTCTGTAAAAGCAGTTGCTTTTACAACAAAATCATGCTGAAGTGGAGGTCTCTATATCACATAAAATCATCAAATGAATTTTAATAATTCAAACAGAATCAATCAATTACAATTTGTAATGTTCAAATCAAGAATAATTCACGATCGTTGTTCGATAGTATTCCAAATCCAGTCGGTCACCTCCGAAACCCTAGCAAAGCGATCATAGATGCAAGCATTGTCCACTCTGCCATTGACATAACTGGCCACTCCATACTCGTACCACTTGTTGTCTTGCATCTTACAGGCCAACGGCCCGCCACTGTCGCCAAAACAAACCGAAAAGTTGTACGGCTGTCCCCAACAGAGCATTCGATCAGTCAGTTGGTCAGAAGACTTCCTACACTCGGATTGGGGCCAAATTTGTGCGTAGGCCTTCTGTAGTGTGTTTGAAATTGGTTCTAAATAAAAAAAATAGATAAAAATAACAAAATGTGCATAAACGAAAAAGCGGTATACGTTTGCCAGTAGATCCCCAGCCAGTTGCCACACATTCATGACCTGCAATATCGTCCAACTTTTGTTTGTCAGGCAAACAGATTGTTCCAATGTGTGGCAAGTTCAGGTCGATCGATTGATTCAACTTGACCAGAGCAAAATCATAATCTTTAGGAGTGTGGTTATAGTCAGGGTGAGGGAAATATCCAACTACTTGACGAGCTACTGCGCCCGGGTCAAATTCCATTAATTTATATTTTCCTGTTTAAAATATTATTCATCATGAATAATTAATTAATAATATACTATATTTACCTGCAATAATTAATTGACTTCCAACTGGACGAAGAATGCCATCATCATTGAAAACACAGTGAGCCGCAGTTAGTGCCCAGAGTTCGTTCAACAGACTGGCACCACAAATAGAGAGTTTAGTTGTGTCATTCAAATTCCAATTGGGAAAATAGGCTAAAGCCAGCTGCCAGGGAAATTCGTACGGACTGACGTCTGATCCATTGATGATGCCCAGAATATTCTCTTTGGGTCCTTTCTTGCCACAATCGGGATGGTTCTGGCTAAGCACCAGCACAGCGGCAATTCCTACAACGAGAACAAAAGTGGTGAGCAAATTCATTTTTGAAATGAGTAATGACTCAATACAACTCCACTTGCTTATATTTGGTTTGTGTGGCAATAAGATAAAAATAATCAATTTTCAAATCAGTTTAAATTGGCCATTTTATCGAAAAATTTTCCAATATTTAAAACTCAATTTAGCATAGTATCATTCGTTATTCGCCAATGTCAAGCATTTTAATGTAGCTCGAAAATGTCAATAATTGCTCACAATAAAAAAAATTAATTACATTTTGATTTAAATTTATTTCATAACCACAATAACTTTTACAATCTTGTTAGTTAAGCTTATTATTTCTCACTATCTTAATATAAATTACGTAAAACAAATTATATTAAAATATAAATCGAATCATACATGCAGTAGTTAAGATTTGAATTCAATTCAATCTAGTTGGATTCAAACTATTTGAACAACAACGACTTTTCAACTGCTTAAGGCTATTCTTTGATTTATTGCCATAATTTCTTTAAACATTAAACTTGTGTTCACTTCAGCACAATTCATAGTAATTGAAATTTTACTATATTTTTATATTCAATACAATTTATAATAAATATAACATCAATAATTTTAATTGCACAATATTTTTTATTTTATTTATTTTATTTTAAATTTCTAATGACAAACTAAACATTTTATTTGTGTAATAATTGTTTGGGTTTTTAATTCAGACATATCGGATGAACCATTTCAGCCATGTTGGAGCACGCAAAACGTCGACGGGCTTTCTCAAATAAGGCATCATCTGATGGCTTCTGATATTGACTTCTTTAGACAAAGGTCTAACAAGACAATAGAACCTAAAGAAGAACAAAAGAAAAGTTAGTACGAGAGTTGTATAACTTCCGGAGAACTTACTATGACAAAGTAATTCTCTAACTGAAGGTGGCAAGACAGTGGCCAATCATTGACTAATGTCAAGTTCACATTCATTGAATGGACCAGTCCATACTGATGACTTTCCACATCATCAGTCTGGATCTACCGAACTAAGAAGTGTTTGATCTGCAGCCGTCGTTTGACTCGAGACTTTTTCACACTTGAATCAAAATGAGCTGCTTCCACTCAACCAAAATTAATCAATCCAAATGGCGTATCAAAGTCAGCCATATCTTCTCTTGTTAGAGTTTCATCAAAAGCGCAATTTTTCAACATCCTCATTGATTCAAGATGTCAATGGATGTATGATATATTGCCCAATTGGCGAAGATGGTGCGCCATATCGAAGTAATGATTTGAAAGAACATTTTAAACAGGAGATATAAGTTTGATCAATGATACTAAATGCTTGGAAAGTGCTCACCACATTTAACAGAAATGCGCAATGAACCAAGTTTTGGGTCACTGAACGTTCCTATTAAAAGTGGTGAACTCTGACCAAGCATTTTGTAGTACTGTAGATCAAACTTATTTCTCCTGTTTATCTCGTTCTTTCAAAACAATACTTCAACACTGCGCCCTATTTTCATCAATTGGACAAAATATCATAAAACATACATTAACATCTCGAGTCAATGAAAATGTCGAATATTTGCGTTTCGAGGAAACTCCAACAAGGCAAGAAATTGCTGACATTGATACGCCCTTTGGCCTGATTACTTTGTCGAGCAAATGAAGCGCATTTTGGATTCTAAAGTAAAGAACTCTCGAGTGAATCGGCGGCTGCAGCCAAACACCTCAAAGTCTGATCCAGCAATGAGCGCCACTTGGCTTTTTCCGAGTGAGGGTGCCTCTCTTTTGTTGTTGTCTTTGTGTTCACAACACCTCGAGAATGTTCTCTTATGTCATGGAAACGATAACCTTGATAGTCCTATTTATAAATGAACATCCTGTTCAGAAAGTCCTTTACACAAATTGACACAATTTGACTATTTCACCACTGTGCACGCACTCGTGCAACAATCTTATTATATTACCTTCGAAATTTATTATCGTTAAAAATTTCTAATGAATTTTGTGGCACTCTCTGGTCACAAGCTGAACGTCACTTCAAGCTCAATTAGTGTTGCATTAGTTAATTAGTGCACAATGTATTGTTTACCAGTGGCTGAGTGAGTGAGTAAGTCAGGTCCCGACTCGGACTCCCGAGGTGGCAATAACAATAAAATTAATTGAATTGTGAAATTGATTTATCATTTGCGAGGTGGCGGGCCTATCAAAGCTTGCATTTTTACGATTGACACTCAAAAGGGGAACACACTAATGAAATTCATTTTCGTATTTATTTAATAATTTATTTTATTGTGACTATTTATTTCTTCTTATTATTATTTTATTCTTGTTTGACAATATAATTTATTAGAGTTTTTATTGTAATTAAGAATTATTGAGAATATCGGAGTGGGAAATAGTTCTTAAAAAAGAACTTATATGTATTTGATGATAAGATAAAATTTGATGTCAAACCATAATCTCGAAAATAGATCCGATCAATTGTCTGGACTAACTACCCGTACAGACCCACTTTATCGGGTTAAATTATTAATCAGAAAAACTATTATTTTTATCAGTAAATAATATTTCAATGTTTAAATACAAAACATCATTATGACCTTAAGTTATTTTCAGGGCTTACCCCAAATTGCATATAATAAATTCATTTTCCATGTATAAAATAATATTCTTGAATATTTCGTTCGATTGTTCTGCTAAAAGTATTTAATCTACCGTAAAATCTCAAACTAACGCCGCGGCGCTTGTTAATTTCGTCAGAAAATTTTGACCGAAAAACCGGTTTCTCGTAACGTCCACAGTGCTTTTTTCTGCGGCGCTTAAACGAATGCGGCGCTTATTTGAATGCGGCGCTTGTTAGAGATTTTACGGTATTTCCGATTCCAATACAATTAAAATTGTTTTCTGTTGACCTTTACCTGTACGAGTTGGGCATCACTCCACTGCATAAGAATTACCTGACGTGCATGTGATAAGGTAAGAAGTGCGACTGCCTTCGGGTGGTTTGCCTCCTTCTCCTTGGGCTCTTGTTTCGGCTCATTTCGCGTGTTGGTTTTTCGCCTTTTACTAAAGACCACCGTGGGACGGAACACTCACACTGAGCTTCGCGCAATTTTTGCACAAACCCTGGACCATTTCGGACTGGGGTTAACTTTAAATCAAAAAATAGAATGCATTTTATGAATCATTAATAAATCATGATTGAGTCACTCTGTACAAGCAGTTGATTTTGCAATGAAATCATGCAAAAGTGAAGGTTTTTATTCCCGGAAAATCTCACATAAAATATTTGAGTGAACTCGAAAATCGAAACCCATTAGAATGGTTCATGGTTCAAAGGTGATAACATTTAATAATTTCATACTAGATTTTACTAGATTTTAATAATTCAATAACATTGTATAATTCAATTTCAATTTGTAATTTTCAAGTAATGAATCATTTACGAATGTTTCTTGATAGTGGTCCAAATCCAGTCGGTCACCTCCGAAACTCTAGCAAAGTGATCATAAATGCACATATTGTCCACTCTGCCATTGACCCAACTGGCCACTCCATACTCGTACCACTTGTCGTCTTGCATCTTACAGGCCAACGGTCCACCACTGTCGCCCGTACAAACCGAATAGTTGTACGGCTGTCCCCAGCAAAGACCTCGATCGGTCAGTGTAATGTCCCGCACATTCATCTCCGTGTACTTCTTACACTCGGATTGGGTCCAAATTTGTCCGTAAGCCTTCTGCAAAATGTTTGGAGGTGGACTGCCTTATACAAAATAAATAATTATAATTAAGCGCATGCATGCATAAACATAAGAACGCATACGTTTAACAGTAGATCCCCAGCCAGTGGCCACACAATTGTGACCAGCAATGTCGTCCAACTTTTGTTTGTCAGGCAAACAGATTGTTCCAATGTGTGGCAAGCTCAGGTCGATCGATTGATTCAACTTGACCAGAGCAAAATCATAATCTTTAAGAATCTTGTTATAGTCAGGGTGAGGGATGGATTTAACTGTTTGACGTGTTAGGGCGCCTGGAACAATTTCATTTGATTTATATGTTCCTGGGAAATAATTAAATAATTAATATTAATTAATTGATATAATATTTACCGGCAATGATAAATTGTTTTTCCGCTGGTTGAGGAATGCCATCACTGAGAACACAGTGAGCCGCAGTTAGCGCCCACAGTTCGTTCAACAGACTGGCACCACATGTTGTCATAGAATGCTTATCGTGAAAGTAGTGGAACAACAATTGCCAGGGAAATTCGTACGGACTGACGTCCGATCCATTGATGATACCTAAAATATCGACTTTGGGTCCTTTCTTGCCGCAATCGGGATGGTTCTGGCTTAAAACAGCAGCGATTCCAACAACGAGAACAAAAGTGGTGAGAAAATTCATTTTGAAAGGCTTCGAAATGAGTTATAGTTCAATTCAACTAGCTCCGTTTATATTTGGTTTATGAGGCAATGAAAAAATTATTAAAAAATTTAAAATTATTTTCAATCAACCATTTTACTGAAGTGATTTCGCAATTTTACAAAACTCAATTTAGCATCAAAATTTTTGTCGTATTTGATTAGATAACTATTTTAATGTACCTTGAAAATATCAATATAGTTGTTCACAGTAGAAAATCGTGTTTCACAGTCACAGTCTATACTAGTATACAAGGTCTTCAGAATTAAAGGATCAATTAATGCATTTCAAGCAGTTTCACGTATCTGTATGTCGGTATCTTAATAGGTATCATACTAGGTCTTCAGAATTAAATGATTAAATATTTTTTGTATTTAACCTGTATCAAATACACCAGAACTCAGTTCTGACACTAAGAACCCTATAAACTTGTTTTGTTTAAATACATTGTATAATTAAATAAATTGATCAATAAACTACCAAATGAACAGCAAATCACTATATACTAATATCTCAAGGCTCGTAAGGAATTGCATTGTAGAAGGCATAAGGTCCTCCTCGTCAACCCACAACAATACAGTGAAAGGCAGAGTAAGAACCACCTCATATGTCTTACGGACGTAGCACTATTAAAGGCAGGGGCCCCGTTCTACAGTCAATTACTACACTATCAAAGGCAGAGGCACCGATCTACAGCCAAAGGCAGAGGCACCCGTTCAACAGTCAATTACACTATCAAAGGCAGAGGCACTCGATAATCTTCTGAGTACGCCACTGTACCACATGCATGCTTTGTTTACTAATTTCAGCTGTTTTCGCTCTGGCCACAGCACAGACACCTCGTGCACGAATAATCTCGAATTGTTTTGAATTTCTCTTTTTTCAACGTTTGTTTATGTTTCTATCTGAATGCATGTGTCAACCAAATCACCACGAACGAGTTCAATTCATCAAATTGTATCAAACTCACCCAAATCTTATTGACATCATCCAAGAACGCACATCTACTTTGTGTGTTTGTTATGTTTGCTTCACATTGTTGTCACATTGCTCATTGAACATGTGCTTTTTGAAATCATCTACATTTGTGTCTTTATATTACTGTTTGCATACCGAGCGACTATGACTCAGCTTGCTTTCTCCTGTCAGCTTTAGTTACCACGTTGGTTTGTTTGATGCAATGACTTGATTGTTGGTACTCTACAATCTGGAGAACAGATTTACTCAACTTGCTGAACTACTCAACTCAATTGTCTCATCGTTCACTTAATCGGCATAGTGATTCACTTATTATCTACTGCTTTCGTAATGTGTCTACATTACCTTCATTGTGTTTTGCTCTATTGTTTGTATTCCGAAACAAATGTTCCATGTCAACGATACAGTACACAGAACTTAATCACCAAATTATAAACAAACTCATTTCTACTTTGTTGTGATAATGTGAATATTTTATTACTAAATCCGAAATAAACCTGCTTTGTTTTTATGCTGTTTTCTAGGAGACATTTATTATTTCCTAATTAAGCGAAATGAATGACTGGCATCTTGGTTCGGGATTGCTCAAAATATGTTATTTGAATCAATTTTTTTTGCGTTTGTTACATTATGTGCCGTACATTCTCAATTCTTCATGTAGAGAGATTACGATCAGAGGAGTTGTAGGCGACAGCAGCAAACTGAATCCAACACATCAAAGACAACAATTGGAGTCTTAAAACGAACAACAAACTTCAATGTTCTTCAATTTATCCTGCACTGGTGAACATTCGCCACATTCTGTTACCCGTCTTTTTGTGTACATAATTCTCGAGTGCTATTGAGCCGAAATATAATAACTATGAAAGATTGCTATGTTGACCAGTGAACCACAAGTTGGTGGTTTGGTACCTGGAGTCACATCTCGAAAGCAATCAGTTTATCAGACCAGGTCTCTATTTGGGAGTTTCAATTGCCTAAAAATCTGCATGAAATGTGTCGCTTCTTAATCAATTAGCTGAATTTTCAAACTCAGACCAAAAACCACTTCGCGGTTTTGTTTATTCCGAAAGTATCGGACAATTTCTTAAATACCTACAGCATCGTTATGATAACAGTTATCCGTCTAAATTTATTGTTCATCTTATGATAATGTTTTTCTTCACCGGATGAAAAAACAATATCTAGCAGTTACCGTCTTTAATTTATTCTTTTGTACATCTACTGCACGGCCTACCTACTCAACTTCCACTAATTGAACTAACTGCTCCAAATGAGATTTTGCATCACAAGTTTAAAAATGTAGAATCAAATGCAATATTAAACTTTATTTATAAAACTTTTGCTTATTCTGATTGAACGAGCAGGAATTAATACCAATCGTATATTGCACTAACTGCAAATACGTTTCCAATAGCTATAATACAAATCATTTGTCAAATGTGCATGTAAATGAGAATTTTTTACCACAAGCTCTCCCATTTTCTCTGTTCAAATTTTCTTTATACTCGCAACATTTAATCTAAACCGAATCATATATCACTTAAATTTCAAATCAACATCTTCACAAACTAAACCATAACAAATTGGGTAAACATGCGTTCAATTTGAAACATTCAAAATACCCCACATACCCAATTGTGTTACTGTTTATCCACGCCCGAAGGGCGTTTTACAAGGAAACGTGCCCTGAAGGGACAAATAACTTCGTGACAACGAAGTTATTTGAGTTTCCTTGTATACATAGAATTTTGACGAATGAATAAGAAAAGAGAATTCATCAAATGAGAATTATTGGCGCATGCCTGGATCGTTAAATATGTTTTTAAATATATTCAAATTATTGATTATTAATTAAAAAATAAATTGCCATTGTTTAATGATAATAAACTCAAATAGAATAGAATATAATAAAACAATTGTGTCGAAACTTCGTCACGAATGAGTTGAAAATAAATGACTTTGTTGACATTTTTGAGTTTTAATTACTGTTTTGAAATGAAAGAAATATTGATATCTTCAATATTCAAATATTCAAATTCTCAAACCCAGCACCAAACACAAATATTTGCCATTTTCGCTACTCAATGTCAATGTCACTTCGATTTCGATATTTTTTTAAATCTTTAAAGTTGTTTAAAATTATGATTCGATTTAAAACATTGTTTATCTCTTCAATTGTGGATCATTTGAATGCACTGAAAAGTCTACTGGACCCTGTTCGTCAGAAATCAACGATCACCGCAAAGTTGACTAGAGTAAATCCTCAGTTTTTGTTTCCTTTGTTTATAGTAGCCTTCACACCCATTTACGGAACATTTGCTCTAGAATACGAAGCACTTGGAAGGATTGAGTGGCGCTCACTGGCAACCAGTAGCTATCCGTTCACTCACCAAATTGGCGTCCCTTCCTTTTTCACTCAACTCGATTTTTGCTTTCTGTTGGACTTTATTGCTAGTGCTTGTATTTACACAAGTTTGACATTCCAACCAGACATTGAACAAAAGTATTGGCCGTATCTTAGAAAAAATCGACGAAATCTTATCATCGGAAAGAAAGGTAAATTATATTGGTGAGTGAACAGAAAATTATGATTTTGCACTACAGTGATGAGTCTTGCTGCCTCGAACCAAATGAATGCATTTCGCGTTCGAGTCAAATTGTCCGTCTACCGAACAATCACCACATTCTACTTGGTGAGCTTGAGTGTTTTCATGTCTCGTCTTTGGGTCAATTCGGTTTATACGGTAACCATTCAATCAGCCGTCTTTTGGCTGCTAGTTTTTCCACTCTATTGGTTCTACCTGCTTTATGGTAAGTCACTACTATTTTTCACTATTTTTGGACTAAATATACTCATTTTTAAAAAAGCCATATTTGCCTCGGTGGTACAAATCGTGATGTTGAGCAAACTGATCCAAATTCAACAGCAAACAATTCTCAATCAATTGACAGTCAACAACCAGTATTTCTACCATAAGAAACCTTTGGTCGCTCTGCCTGGTTATTATTTGAGTAAGCATGCTGTCCTAAATCGGGCTGTTATGGACATTTGTGCTGAAATTCGGGCCTACAGTCGTCACAGTAGTCCACTGCTCACAGTGATAATTCCATACTACATTGTTATTCAGTGCTATCTCATGTACATTGTGTTCATCGACCAGTCGACGGACTTTATCGAGAAGCAACACTACTTCCTTGCGATACTTGAGATTGAGTTGTTCTTAGTTGGCATTACTTACAACTGTGCTAAAGTGGCTAAAAATAATCAGAGAATTGTTTGTGCAAATAGAAAATTTTGCCTCATCTTGATGACATTTGGAAAGAATACACTTACGAAGAGTCAATTACTTAAGGTAGAATTGCTACAAACACCTCGTCTACTTCACAAGTATGCATTTCGTCTCGAGTCTGTTTGCTATCGCATCACGCAAAACACATTCCACGTGGTACATATACTCAATCGTAACTAATGCTATATTCTTTAATGATCCATTATTTATTAGATAATTTCATACATCAGTGTGTTCTTTCTGTTGCTTATCAAGAGACAAAGAAAACAAATTCAGATAAAGTCTTAAGGTGACTGTACATTGAAGCGAAAAGAGGGATGGAAATTGAATTGATAGAAATGCAGGCGATGCTGCAGGTGTGCCTCGATTATTCGATACAGTGCAATGTACTTTCGATTGATTTGGACAAACTTTTGCGTAGCTAAATAAAGACTCAATAACTAAAACATTCTATTTTTTGATTTTTATGATCAAACTTTAAAAAAAATTTATTTTTTGCTAAACTTTATCATTCATAGTTACTTTGACTTTCTTACTTTAAGTAAATTATATAACAAGTATTTTTATTCTTAAATCGTGTTTTTGTTTTCTGAGTGGAAACGACAATGCTTAGTTTTATTTTAAAAACTAGACTTTAATAAACTTCCAATTTGGGTTGAGTTTGACCAACAACAAGAGGTGCAGGTAATAGTATGATAAAATTAGTCTAATTTAGAGATATCAAAAATTTAATTTAACAACGTTGTCCTATAACCAATTATATATATAAATGGAATTTCGATAGGCAGAGAGAAAATGCAATTTTAATCAATTTGTTTCGAGAGTAACATGTGACAAGCACAGACCCTAGGACTCCTAGACTAGGAGAAATGTGTGAGGGGCAGTAAAAGACACGTGTGCAACTATCTCATTCCATGAGATGGGCCTGTGGCGCAACGGACAACGCGTCTGACTACGAATCAGGAGATTGCAGGTTCGAATCCTGCCAGGCTCGTAACTTACATTTTTTTATTTACAAATGTTTTAAAAAAAACAAACACAATAATTCGTTAACACATAATATAATTATTTATGTAAATTTGTTTTTATATTTTTATATTTACTTTTTTGCAACATTATTTCAAGGACCCTAAGGCGCCCCTTTGTCACTTGACCACTTGTATTATTTGACCAGTTGAACATTTTGTCGAATTTAGACAATTTTGATTTCAAGATTTATTTTTTTGTCATCATCTAATTTCGTCTTAATAATAAATCGGATTTCAACTATGTTTGTGAACGTGCTACATTAATGAATTAAGCAATCATACTTCTCACAACTTCAAAATACAAATACAATTCAGACAGGTAGAGCAAAATTGAATTTCGGTCAAGTTGTTTTGCGTGCAGCATGTCCTCTGCCTCGAGCAGTGATGTAACTCCAAGTTCTTTTTGCGCAATTGTGAATGCCTTGGGAAAATAACGAAAAGATAATTTTTAATTTCTACCTCCACAGTTTATTACTTACCAAATTGTTATTGTAGAATACATCTTCCTTGTGAAGGCTGCAGAAATCACTGGAAAATTCTCAAAGATAGTAAATTGACAAAAAATTATTTTTATAATTATTATCATTGCTCACATCAAATCAGGTCGATAATGATGAATGATAGCACAGAAGCCGAGCCCATCTCTCCACGAGCTGGTCAAGTTTCGGATCTCAACACCAGGATAGCCACTGGTCACCGCCTTGGACCACTCTTCCAGTGCTTTAGCGCCTCTCATTTTGAAATGAATACAATTTTGGAATATTTGAAATATACGAGTAATAAGTAATTTAAAATCTTTTAAATATAAATCGTCTTTTATATTTAATGTTTAATACGCAGTTTGGCAGTTTGTTGCAAAAAAACAAGTAAACGTGACTTTTGAAAGTACGTATATTGCTTAAAAACATGTTTAGGTTTGTTTTCAAGATAAAATTAATTCCTGGGAAACAAACCATACTTTGACTGATAAATCAAGGTCATCATTTGCCATGTATTTTTATCATACATATGTTTGTTTTTATTATTTTGCCAATGCACAATTCCAAGAAGAACAACAAACTCTGTGCGCTTTGGTATTTAATGACAATCTTAATTGAGAAATATTGATTGCTAACATGTACATGATGTAAGATGTTTGGTTAATGTTGTAATGAACCAGGATACCTATAGGATAGCTATAGCTATATTTGTTAAGAAGTGACTATGATTCATTTTAGAGGATTACCCTAATCAATTACACAGTAGATTTCAGTTTTGGATTATATATTAATTTTATTTGTATTATTTAAAGTCTTTATCTTATAAGAGAACTTATTTACAGAACAATATTTAATCAATCATTGTGTTTTAAACAATAGTTCAAATCCACTATTTAATCTCAATATTTGGCCAATGTACACCAATCATGTTTGGGTTTCCTTGATTGTCGATCATTTTCTGTCCAGTCTTACGTTCCACTCATAATGACTGGTACACCCATTCAAGTCCAGTGCAGCTAGTGCAGCTCTTGTATCACCCAACATCTCTGAAAGTTCATATTAAATGAAGAACCGAATACTTCCCGTGTCATAGAATAATAAACCAAGTGACCGTGAGAAAATATTGCAAGATATTCTCTGCTTTCAAAACGTTTTCTATGGAGATTGTAAAGGAACTACTGCCATATGTTTTAACATACCTGGGGAGATCAATGAAAACATTCTCAAGCTATTCGTCTTGGATAAGGAACTTGGCAGAACTGTTAGTTTTGATCATGAAATCACCATTCTTTAAAGTTTACGAAAGTAACAAGATTACAAGCTTAGCCCTCCCACCAATGAAGAATAACTTTGAAAGAGAAACCAGGAATTATAAAGATCAGAAGCTTAGAGAAAGCATTCTCCGAAACTATGAAACTGTTTCCATTTGCTACACTTGGGATTTAAATCGCTTTTAGTTTTTTTTTTCTTTATTTAACTTTTAATAAATTATTTAGAATAAGTTTGCGATTGTGAGGACAAGTTATGTAGTTTCATTGTGAACGATGATGATGAATTTAACAAAATGTTTTTGTACAACAGGAAACAGGAAAGCGAAACGCTTACTTTACTTCTCTAAACACTTTGAACTTTGAACCTACGACACACAATTTGAGCATGTTCATTTGTAAAAATTAACTTTACATCCGAATTCATCATTGAATTCACCGTAAAATGAGCAGTAAAATATTCTTTTAGGCTAAAAATTCAATTTTGATAGAGATTCTGAAAGGATGTTTTCGGTTTCACAAAGTTTTTTTGGTATTTTCCTAACAGGAAACCAAAACAAAAAGAGTTGCTAAATTTTTAAGACGAATTCAAAATTGTGATTCACTAAAATATCTTGGACAATTATATTTGACATTTTATCTGCCATTAGTTTTATTTAATTTAGTTTTGCAGAATTTTGCCTTGATTTTCATTTCACATCAATTCACATTAAGCGAACTTTTCTTGTTTGCTCATTAATAGACATTTTGATATATTTATTGAGAAACCCAAATTCTCTGAATCACACAATTTAAACAAACGAAATATTTTTAAATTTTATTTTATTCGTTGAAAACTCAATGTTAGACAATTTTATTGCATTACACAAACGTAAACAAAAAATATTGTCATCAGTTTTCAGTCAACAGTCAACCACTAAGAACATCCTCATCATCATTGTCGTATTCATAACTATTGGCAGCAATAGTTTTCCAAATCCACTCGGACAACTGAGAGGTGCGCGCAAAGACGGAATTGTGGCAGAATGTCTCGGGAGTGGGGCCAAAGGCAAAGCTGGCCACACCATACTCGACCCATCGGTTGTCATCTCGACACACAAGTGGCGAGCCCTCGTCTCCAAAGCACAAGCCAATGTTATCATCACCCCAGCAGGCAACATTGTCCGCCGGATTGACGTACTGGGAAACCGCCTTTGCACAGTCTGATTGTTTCCAAAATTTCGATTGAGCTCTCTGTAATTTATCAGGCCAGTGGCCAATTGGATAAGCTAAAAGAAAAGAAAATGAGCGAAATTAAAATGAGAGAAATTAAAATTAAAGTAATATAATTTAATAGTAAAAAATGTTAACATAAATAATCACTTACGAGCATCAATAGTGCCATAACCGGACAGAATGCAGTCTCGACCAGCAATTTTATCCAAATCTTGCTTGTCAGGCAGACAGACCGAACCAAGATCGTCCAAGTGGAGATCCAAATCTTTGGTCAACTTGAGCAGTCCCACGTCCCCGTTCATGTTCTTGCTGGTAAAGCCAGGATATGGTATTGTCAGTTGAACACCACTTCCATACATCTCATCTAAAATATTCGTTTACAAATCAATACATAATTAGTGAAAAATGATAATAATTTTTAACAAAAAATAAGTATTACCAGGATTGGACGCATAGAAGAGTCCTGCATCAATTCGGCTACCATTATCGAATAGACAATCTGCTGATGTGAGAACCCAATTCTTCTTGAGAATACTACCACCACAGATTTTATTGCCCACCGTCACCCGCAGCATCCAAGGAAAGTTGTATGTGTTTGAATTGGTTCCATTTCGAACGCCCAACAGGCCAGCATTGCCTTTCAGGCCACAGTCTGGATCATTTCCGGCGTGAGCGAGCGCAACAAAGACAAACAGGAAAACCAGAGACAGGAGTTGTTTCATTTTGAAGAAAAATTTTTAGTAGATCAAAATTCATTATCGTGATACGCAAAATTTGTTCATTATATTTGATAATTTGACATTTTACTTTCAGTGGCAGAAGTTGCGCTTGAATTCATATTTCGTAAAATTTTTATCATTTTCATAATTTCATCTCTATCAATTAAATCTCTGACAATAAAGGCATTTTTATTGCTAAATCATCCTTGGACTTTGAATTTTGAGTTAATTATTGAGAAACAAAAATCTCTGAACCACATTTTTGAAAGTCCAATTTTATTTTTAATTGGAAAATCAATTTAACTTTAATTAAATTAAAAACCAGTCCAGTTGTGAAGAAAATTTAAATTGATTTCCTATTTCGATGTTTACGATTTGACAATTTATGACACTAGAGCATTATTTAATGAGCGTTTTGTTCTGATTATAATAAGTTAAACCGTAAATTATGAAAAATAAATTAGAAGGCGCCTGCTCTGATAGAGTCTAGTCAAGTCTAATCTAAATATATCATAAATTACTCAAGATAGGATAATGTAAAAATTACAGACAACTGGAAATGATGTAATTACAAGGACAAAGCAGTAATAAAAGTTAAGCCCCTCAAAACATTCCTTAGAAATATCATTTAGAATGCACAACAAATATTTGCATGATAAAGTTATTTTTGTAAAAATTGTTTTTTTCTGCAAATCAATTTTGAAACATGAAAAACTTTGCATTTCTATTATTGATTTGTAAATCAATAATTGTCTCATCGGCGATCCACGAGCCGGTTATTGATAACAGCAATGATCAACAACCAGTCAAACAGTTTGAGTGCATTTTGTATTATCGATATTTGATGAAATGCTTTTGGACTCATTCGGACGTGCAAAATAAGTTCACCTTGATGGGCTTTACTTGGACTTCAACCTTCGAGTGTGGCTATATCATCAACAATGGTGCTTATCGTGAGTGTGTATGGACCGAAAGCACCAGTCCTCCCTTGGTGTATCAAGAAGCGTATATATTCTATTTGACATCAGAACAGAATCAAACACAAACATTGATTTATCAGTTCGACCTTACTTCGATTGTTTACTTCGATCCTGTGCTCGACTTTAAATTGGAACCAAAATACATTAAATTAGTTTGGAATTACTCAAACTCAATTGAAAAAGACCCCATCCTTGGCAATTTGATTGACTGTAAAGTACAAACACTGCTAATTGAAAACAACGAATTGAGAAATTTCTCAGCTTTGGGGTACCAAAAAATGTTAGAATTAAGTAATTATTTTCTACGCGCTGCATCTGATTATAAATTTACTATTCAATGCAAAATTTGTGACAATGCAAATGGCCACTGGAGTCCACTGGTAACACTTTACGATCGGACGGAAAATTATCGTAAGTAATTTTTGGATCTTAATTTTTGCAAATTTAAATTATTAACGGATCTAAAAAATAGATACAAATCTCATTCCTCGACCCGAAATTCAAGTACTTCAATTCGCAAAAGATTATATCCAACTAAAATGGTCATTTTTTTGGAAGAAATCTTTTTTCGATGCGTATATTCGAATATGAAGGTGAACACGAGGTCGGGGTCGAAGTTCACACTATCGAACCTGAGCATGCGTGTGATCAAACAAACTGTTCTACGGAACTAAAGTTGTGGAGGATTAAACCGTTCAAACAATATTCGGTGGACTTTATTACTTCCCTTGGTTCAAAAGGGCCTTTCTTAATAGGGAAAAGTTCATTTCAAACTTGGCCAAGTGTGCCCGGGCGGATAATCAACTTTTCAATCTCGAAAATATCAGGTTCAAAGTATCGCATTGATTTTGTACCCCCTGAAGAAGCAAACGGTCCAATAGACTTTTATCATGTTGTGCGCAACGATGGAACACAGTTTCGTTTTGCAGGCAATTTGACCAGTGCCGAAATAGACCTTCAATGTTCGGGCATATTTGAACCTTGGATTCGTCTGACCAATATTGCTTCGAATATTCTCAATGGAGAAGAACTTTTCGGTCTTCCTGGTGACTGGATTATGGTGGACTTTTGTGCCTGGAGTATTGTCTTTTACATTGCAATCTCACTTACAGGGACAGCATTTGTCGCTATTTTTGGTGGTGTCATTTACTTTAAATATAGAAAATCAAAGAAAATTTTCTCTAAATTTGATATCAAAGTTAAGAGTAATGAAGATAAGGGATTTGAGTTGAGAGAAATTGAAAAGTATCCTCATGCTGATAATTACAAATTGAACATTGATTCAACTGCTTCAAACACTTCTCCATTGACTGATGAAGCATCTTCTAATGTTCCAAGCATTGAAAACGGCCCAAATTGTTTGACAATTGACCAGAATGCAATTAAAGAATATGTCTCAAAATCGACAGCTACGAACGTTCCAGACACATCTAATGTCACAAATTCTAGCGATTGTCTAACAATCAACCAAAAAGCAAATGTCTCGAACGGAAATGTACCCAACACGACTGTTTCTAATACTTTTGCTACAACAAATGGCTATGTTAAAATTTGATTGATATATTTGGATTTGGATCATACAAGATTAAGTTTGACAGTACAATGAATGTGTATCACTAGTTAGTGTAGATCATAAAAAGTAGGTCATAAATAATTACATGTATTCACAAAATAAATAATAAAACTACTTTTTGCGCTTAAAGTCTTAATTGCAATGAACAAGTTGATAACACTTGTCACACATAAGTTGATAATAAGTGTCAACAAGTGTAATAATAGAAACTTACATTAACATTTTTGGCATTCTAAAATTTTATTTTCTTTATTGCCTGCAATCAAAATGTACAAAAAACTTGTATTATTTGCTACATTTTGTACTCTTTTACAGAATGATGGATCAAATGGATTTGACGTCTCTGTCACACTAAGTCATCCAGAAAATTTAACATTGAAAATTCCATTTGTCCTCAAGTGCACTGTGGGCCAGTTTGACCCAGACAACACAACACTGCTAATGTACAGTGTTACGTTTAGCCTCAAAACCACAGACACGACAACAAATCCTCTTGAAATATATAATCAAATAGCTGCTTATACAGTTTTGAAATGTAAAATTATTATTAAATTAGTGATTTCTAATAAGATATTTATTTATTTTATAGCAACAAACAATGATGGAATTCCTGTATTTAATGGGGAAAGTCATAAAAATCCCAGATTTGGTGTTGAAACGTGGCCAAATGAGACATACAAGCACCCCGAATATGTAGTGAACGTCGCTCCGCTCAATCAAAAAACAATCGGAATCTATCGATGTTCAATTAAAGTATGGAAGGATTCCGTCGATTTTGTCCCGTTTGAACAAATGTCCAATCAGTGGAATACAAACACGAGTTTCGGGCAATTTTCATCTGTGGTTTTGCTAATAATGCTTCCGATAAGCAATGTTTGGTTTGTTGATTTGTACATTTAAGTCAAAACTATAGTATGTCTAGGTGAATATCGTGCTGTTTTAAAAATATAATATAATTACAGGCCATTGTTGATTCACCTGATTCAATAAATGAATTACACTAACAGATTTGTGAATAATCCATGCCAACAAATAGTCTTGATTCAATATTTAATTTCAACATTTAGAAAATGTGCTAATCATATTTACGCTATATTTTATCACTCTCATTCTTATAACCCACATACCAAAATGACTGACAATCCATCTACCAGTGAATGGCTTTGCGTCTCTGAAATCACTGGATTTTTTAAAGGAGAAGACAATCTTTACAGAAAGTTCATACACAATGAACAGCATTTGAATTATTTGAGTCATTTGAGTCAAAGATTTAAGAATGTCATTACGAAAAATTGTTTCAAGATGTACTTGGCTCATAATGTATCCTCAGACAAAAAGCGATGGAAGAACTGCTTTAATGCTTTAATGTTCTTGCTCATGGGAGTATCAACGAGAGCGTCATGAAAATCCTCGCTTTAGACAATTAAAACTAGAAGGGTGCGCAAAACAAGTTCAAGCATTCCTTTACAATGTAAAATTAAGATTGTGTAACAAATTGTACGATAAAGTTATTTTGGTAAACTTCATTTTTTCTGCAAATCAATTTTGAGACACCAAAAACTTTGTATTTTATTTGTTACGAAACCAAATTAAATGTCTCAAGGTCCTAAAGAAAATTATAAACTTTATAATTGATTCACTGTTGCAAATTAAAGCGTTAACTTTACTTTTGTGGGCAACTTAAACTGCCAATCTTCGTCTAAACTTAAATGATTAATTGTTGAGCCAACGAACGATTTGACAAAAAGAAATGTCAGACAAATTAATCATTTGAATGGAATTTCATTTTCAAATTAACCGATCATACATTTATCATAAATTAGTTTGGAATTTTTAAAATGAAATTTATAAATTATAATTTTTTTTAATCGTTTTATTTTTCTTTTAGCTTTAATTTTAATTTTAAAAATAGTTTAGTCGGCTCTTGGCATTTGCGCCATTGAAACGCAAACAAAATGAATTTAAAAATATATTTTAATACGAAATTGAAACGGTGGTTTAACTTCTGGAGCATAGGCAATAATGTCCGTCTATATCTCGAGGACATGTCCAAATTGCCCGAGTTGTCCGTCTACTCTCAATTGACCTTTAAATGTATTCTCACAATATTGACACTCAAATTTGTGCAGACAATTGTCCTTGGTCTAATTGGAGAAAAGTCAATCAAAGCACGTCTGCTCAACTATGATTTAACACTTCTGGTTCACTGTCCTCAGTCGTTCAATTTGCTTATACTTTCGATATGGGCACAAGTGTTGTTCCTTTTGTGTTTCATTTATAGAAAGAGATTTCACAATTTTGCACCATTACTTTTGGTACGACAAATATTGCTACATAAAAATGATCAATTCTTTCTGGTGCAGTATGAATTTTCCAGTCTAAAACATAGTAGAATCAATGTTGGCGATCACATTCGCAAGCTGGTCAACTATTACACCTGGCTAATGAATTATTTTGTGCTTGCAATGTTTTTGATCCTGTTGAATCACTGGATCAATGCAGTATACTTTGTTGCACAGGATTGGAAGTATTATTTGTTGAAAGTTGATGGTTTGCTGTGTTTGGTCGCCCTTCCCTTCAACCATTTGATTTTTCATTTGCAGTTTTCAACATTTGCAATCACAAGTGAGACCATCTCTACGGCCTGTCTAGCAACCACTTTGATCATGTTCACTCAAGTTCGATTGGCTAATCAACTTTTGTCTCGCAATAAAGCCAAGTACTCGATGCATCGTGTATTTGGTCTCTTTAAACGAACCCACACAAATGTTTTGACCTCAATTTTGGCTGGCAATCGTTTCTATGGAATTATACTGTTTGTGTTTATCGCAATTAACGTTCCAGTCAATACGATGCTTACCAGAACTCTACCAAAAATGAAGTTATCCTGGATTGCATTGGCTATTTTTGGTCAAATTGCTCTGTATCAGTATGTGTTCATATTTGGCTTTCATCTGCTCGCAGTCATGTACAGCCAACGGATTCATTCGGGCGCCAAACTGTTGTTACACTACTATAACTCGAGGAATCGGCAAATTTCTCCAGCTCAGAGTTTACGCACGTTTCATGGTAAACGGTAAACGTTTGAGTGAATTTGAAATTATTAACAAAGCAATAAGAAACTAAACTAAATTGGACAAAAAATATTGAAATATTGTTACAAGAAATGGAATGTGAAAAGTGCCTTTCTATCTAAGCGCTTTGAACTTTGACCCAGGCACAAGCAATTTGTTAACATTAGTTGCTATATCGAACGGGTGCACACGAGAAAAAAGTATGGATTGACATACGCGGGTTATGGATTGGTGTCTATGAGTTCTTTCTTTAAGGTATTCTTACTTACAAAATGTGTTACAATTAGAAATTGACAACATTTTTTTTATTTATAGTTTCTGGCATTTTATTTAGAATTGATAATGTACTGGTATCAGTTGATTTAAGTTTTGGTACTCGGACAAATCGGTTTGCGAACTCAATTGGGCAGTAAATTACTTCGGCACAAACTTCTCTCAAAGCTTTCAGAACAAAATACAAGAATTTCTTTTCTAGGAACTTAATGTTATTCATCTGGTTGCTAGAAACTTACTTACCTAAATCATACATACCAAGTTGTATCTTGAATATATCTAAATCTTATATAAATAAAATAAAAATTAATTACAAGCTATTGTTGACACACTTGATTCAATAAATGAATTATACTAATATATTTATGAATCCATGCTACCAAATAGCCTAGATTCAATATTTAATTTCAGCATTTAACCAATGTTTCAATCATATTCACGCTTAAGTTGATTCACTCTCTGTTCAGTCTTTCGTTACTTTTTAACGCGTAGACCAAAATGACTGACAAACCATCCACCAGTGCACAGAATGCTGTCTTTGCGTCACCGAATTCACCAGAAATTCTTTCAAGTGAGAAGATAATCTTCCCAGAAGGTCCACAACAAATCGGAAGCATCCGAATAAGAAGAATTAATTGACGATGATCAACTTCGTGTTGATTCTTCTGCTTCTTCTTCATCGTCATCACCCGCGAAATACGAAAAATTGTTTCAAGATGTACTTGGAACACAATAAGTGTATCTTTTGACCAATGGCAAAGGAACTACAGCAAAATGCTTTAATGTTATATCTCCTGGGAGCATCAATGAGAATGTTATGAAAACCTTCGTTTTTCGACACAAACTCGACCTCATCGATTGATAGAAGAAAAAATTATCAATGATTTGGAACATGAAATCGAGATTTTTAGAAAACTGCGTCACCACGATAATATTGCCAAATATCAATCATTTTTTTATGTTACATCAAGTCAACAATTTATGTTTGATAAAAAACGTTCGAGATCGATACAAGACACTGGACGGAATCTGGAGTCTTCTGGGCGGAATCGTAATGGAAAAACTTCCCGGTTTTGGAAACTTACATGGAATCTCACATGATCAACGAACAACTTTTCAGTAAACTGTTTTACGAAATATATGAATAGTTTCTAATACTTTACATTTAAACAATAAATTGTACTTTAAATAGTTTACTTTTATTTTAAGTTTGTAAATATACACAAATTGCAATTTGGTATTTGATTCAGTTGGATATTTCGTATTTTGTGACAGTTCAAAGTTATAAATAGTAAATGAATCATAATTTGTGCCACACCAACAAACATCCATCAAAAATATGATGCAACTGTGGGCACACTTTGAGACTATCGTACATTTTTTGTTTATCTTCATTTGCCACTCTGTAAGGCATGTACAGTCGAATCACCTGAACAGATAAGAAAATTAATGGAATGCCGAGTGAGCAAAAATGAGTGCGAGTTTGCATTTCTCTGAGTTCAAGCTGCAGCCATTTGACTGAAGGCAGTTGAGTGAGTGGCAATTGAACGATTGCTTGATATCTGTCTAAATTTTTCGCAGTCAGAAAAGGAGATTTAAAGTAAATTTTCAATGTAAGAAAAGTCAATTGTTTCAGCTTTGCAAGCGGTGCTAGAATAGATCGATAATACAAATGACACCCAAGTTTGACTTCAATTTTGGTCAAAGAGCTAAAGTGTGAACAGTAGAGAGCTAAATGAGACGAGTATACGAATTCTGCCTTGAAATTGGGATAATGTCTGTTAGCCATCTGTGTAATTCTCGAGTGCATTTCTTTGGGCACGATTGAGTTTGGCACAGTACAGAATTTGTAGCCAAACTTACAAAGTGCTCGATTAGGCAGCGCAAACTTCATAAATGAACTATCCGAAATGGAACTTGAAGAGTACAGATAAAACTGTTCAAGTTGTGACATAATTTGCCAATTAACATTGTCGAGTGTGAGTGTGTCTTCAAATTCGACCAATAAAGATCGCAATGGAGAGGGCAACCGATTGATTGGGCTAAATAGTGGCGAACAGTCCAATGGTTCGTCCCTTTGATTATTAAAAATATCAAAGTCGAAGCCTATGAGTTTAATGTCAACCAAACACGAATGCCAGTGCTCGAGTAGATGCAACAGTGGGACAAATGCTTCGCTTGTGACCATTTTGTAATGTACCACACGAAGTGAGGTGACCCGCTGAAATGTTTGTGTCACCAGTTGAGCTGTGTGTTGATTGAATAGACTCGCAGGTCGATACTGAAGTACATTTGAATATTCTTTGTAGTTACACATCACTTCTCCGTTTTCATTTTTCAGTAGTGCTAAATGAGAATTCTCAAATTGAGAAAGATAATTCACGGTTCGTGAGTTAGCGCCAGGATTATCACTGATGCTAATGACCAATGAATTGATTCGGCTTGTCAGTGTTGGTAGTAATGATTTCCAAAACATACAAACTTGAGCAACTGTGATTAGATCATTCAGTGGTAATGAGCGAAATATTTGAAGTAGACAAAGTGAGGGCAAGTGATGAAGTTTCATGGTGAACGGTAAACGTTTGAGTGAATTATTAACAAAGAAATGAGAAACGAAAAATTTGAGAGAAATATTTTTTTGTGTTACAGGAAACGGAATTTGAAAAGTTAATTTCTATTTAAGCGCTTTAAACTTTAACCCTTACACAAGCAATTTGTGGATATCAACTAAAACAGATCAATTGTATTGCATACAATTGTACACATGTTTACTCAAGGTTTATCAAATTAGCAATCAGCTTTGAGTAATTTGAGTTTGACTCAAAGCTTCAACTTTATCGGATCCACTCTCCCATCCAATATATTCAACTGTCTTATTTGGTTGAATTCGTGCAGGCATTCAACTTTTCACTGGGACTACACATAAATCGTGTTCCATTTGGTAGTTCTGGTTGATTTGATTTTTGTCCTCAAAAAGTGTAATAAAAAATGTTTTTTTTTGCAAATGTTAGCTTACTTTAATGGGACTTAATTTCAATGTGCATTCTATTTTTTGATTTTAGAGTTAACCCCAGACCGAAATGGTCCAGGGTTTGTGCAAAAATTGCGCGAAGCTCAGTGTGAGTGTTCCGTCCCACGGTGGTCTTTAGTAAAAGGCGAAAAACCAACACGCGAAATGAGCCGAAACAAGAGCCCAAGGAGAAGGAGGCAAACCACCCGAAGGCAGTCGCACTTCTTGTCAAATCATACGCGCTTCAAGCAGTTCTTATGCAGTGGAGGGATATTCAACTCGTACAGATCACACAAGGAAATAAATTTTAATTGTGTTGAATTAAAAATTTGCTTTAAAATTTTTATTGAAGCAAACTAACAAAATGTATAAGAATATTATTTTATATATGGAAAGTGAATTTATTACATAATTTGGGAATAGCCCATAGAATGACGTAAGGTCATAATGTTGTTTAATGTGTAAACATTGAATAATTATTCTGAAATAGTCTAAAGCCCAGAAATGTCTTCAGCATCTACCATCGATCGATGACTTGATTGGCAATGCTTCTCCAAATAGAATAGACCACAACATTTCCTGCTACACCCACTGACAGGGCAAATGTGTTGGACATGAACACTCGAACGATGGCTTTGTTCTTTAAAGCGAAGATCTGCTTCTAATGTACAAACTGAATGTGAACAGTGAAATCGGCTAAACTAGTGAAAATCCCGAATGTGACCGTACAATTGAAACAAATTCTTCATCTTTAGGTTGCACTTGGCACAGGTCAAATCGTGGTAATCAGGGTGAATTATATTTAAATTATATAGAATAGTGAATATCAAGTTGGCCACTATTTGGGGGAACATTGAAGAGTGAAAAAAATATTAGCAAGTTAAACACATACCGACTGGCGAACTGTTCCGAACATCCGGGGACATTGCAATGAAAGGGAAGGACACCGTGGACAGTGACAGTCCACTGGACACTCTTCTGGTGCTGGTAAAGTTGTTCCAAAGATTCAAACACCATGTCGCACTCAATTTGAGGACATTTCAATTCCAAGTTGATTGCCATTTTCGACTTTGTTGTTCCTTCATCATCGACATCGACATCATTATCATTCATCTTTTGTCATTTGTCCGCTTTTGGATCAGAATCTGATTCAGATGTATTCCTGGTTCTCTTCTTTGAGCCAATAATAACGGAAGTGGTTGCTTCAGTTGAGTCAGTAATACTAATCGCTTCAATTTCTTCGACATATTCTTCGTTGATCGCTTGCTTCGATTGGTTACGATCGTAAAGTGCTTTGTGGCTGTCTTCAAATAAAACAGTTTTCACATCTTCGAAAACATTCCAATCAATATCTTCATCCTCGATAGAATCCATGGTGGAATAGTCAGTCAAATCAGATTTCGAGCAGAACATTACATATAAAGTGACAGTCAGTCACACAAGCACAATTAGAGATGTCAGTAGAACCTCCAATTTTTATTTTCAGTCATTCACAACCTTATCAACCTTATTCAATCTTATCATATAGAATACTCTAATTCTATATTCAAAGATTATGATGCGCTTGTGACAAGAAAAGGGATATCACAAATGGTTAATCACATTCAGATTGAAGTAATCGACGAACCAAAGTTTACTGTTTGTTAATTGTTTTCTTGAGAAGCATTCAAATATTATTACATTTATACCATAGTATGGTATTTATATACAAAAGTTACTATCACAAAATTAGCTCAATTTGAGACAACATTGCATTGAATAAATAGACATTTTTATTGTATAAATCAATCGAGAGAACAATCAAAACAATTTGTGTTGCTTGTCATCATCAATCGGCGATCACTCGTGTCGTGATTTGTATGTATTTTGTCTGTCTTGTCCTAAACGTTAACGTAAATGAGTGTACGCACGGTCAGGGGTAATGGTGATTACAAAAAGAAGAGGACAAAATAGAAAGAAAAGGGCAAAAGGACAGCCCGGCACTAACTCGAATGATCAAACTCACAAGTTGGAGATAAACGCGAAGTAGAAGATGAAAATACAAAAAGGTAAACCCTTTCATTTGAATAAATCGAAAAGTCTTTATTGTTTACATTGAGTAATATAATATTAGACAATAGTGTAATATGTCAAATATGTACAGATAAGTAGTGATAGTAGATAAGTGAATTAGATGGAATATGTGATTACAATGATAAAAGTACAAAAGGTAGGTGTACTGTTACAGCGGTGGAGCTTAAGGATAAATTTGAACATTTCCGGGACGAGCATCGTAGACCACCTGAGCAGTAGTGCCAAAAGAATTAATCGGGCGAGTGTTGGGTTGAGCCACAAAATAGCCAGATTGAGTGGACACGTTACCACCGGTGACCACTTGACGGTTCACGAAGAAGGCCACCATTAGACCAAGAACAAGCAGGTAAAAAAGCAGAGTAAACACACCACCAGCAATGTAGCCATAAAGGATACCGGCGCTGGACGAACTTGCGGCGATCGCAATAATGGTGAGAACCGTAAAAACAAGCCGAATCACTAGACCCACTACTTTGAATACAATGAAGATGGCTACCATGGTGAAGTGTTCTTCGACGACGATCACCAGTTCAATGCCACAGATCACAATGTAGACAAATAGCGAAATAAAGAAATTATCCATAGATTTTAAGGCCATTCCCACAATTGTCCAAACTGCCTCCAACACGAGCAGAGCGAGTAGAATTCGCTTGAGGTTTGAAAATGATTGTCGATCCATCGTGGATTGTAGTGTGGAGTCGATTTGGGCTGGGTTAGGACGATCGCGAAAGCTAATAGAGAAATGCACAAGAACTCGTGAGCGAGGACACAACCGTTTGCGAGTGCAGACAAAAGCAAAGTGACTATTGTGCGATCGCTTCGAGACTCACAGTGAGAGGGAGTTATTACCTAGACCCGTTCACAACTGAGGTAAGCGTTGCTTGCTGCTAACAACAAGTAAACTGTTCACCAGATGTCGATAGTGGCGTAATAAACTGTTTAAACAAGCACTGTGCTTGAAGCACATTCCGAGGTGAGTGTGCGGCTTGTTTGATTTGTGTTCGTTCAGCCTGTTCGTGTGTGTTGCGTTTCAGTTGGCCAACATCGCACGGTGCGATTCGCACCACGATTTTCGTTTTGTCATTTCCCCACGAATCTGCTCGTCTTATCATGGCTCCCTGTCTATCGAAATTCCCTTCACTATGTCTCGAAGCCATCTTCTCTCACGTGCCACTGGTCGATCTGCTTCGTTCGGTGGGATTGGTGTGCACAAGCTGGTACAATTCACGTCGAACCGAGCTGATGAGACGTAGACGACTGGTGATCGTTCAACGAGAAAAACAACTCGAAAATCTCAATTATAATCGCTTGTACTGTCCTTTTGGAACCGAGTTGATTCAACATGTTCGTCGTGACGACGGCTCGCCCTGGCTCACTGTCGAATCACTAGATCACATCAAGTTCAATGCAGTCGTAGCACCCGATGGCCAGTTTACCATAGGCTCACTGCTGGACTTGTCAAACATAACTCACTTGGATTTGTTGTTTAATTCTGTCCCAAACTCGACTCTCACTCAAGCAATCCGCCTTATTGAACATTTAACTGAGCATTTGATCGAGTTGAAGCTCGCCATTCGCATCTATCCTTACAATGGCACCAATGACGAGAAACTTGCACTTTCCCACAATGTGACCAATCTGTTCGGCTGCCTCGACCGTCTTCATTCGCTTCGACAACTCAAATTGTCTCTAAACTTTCCACATTTAAATCTCCGCCCTGATCTATCATTTTTGGCTCGTTTGACCACGCTTTCCATCTTTGTTTGGGGCATTGTAGAAGCTCCTTTCATTCGTCCAAATTCTGAAGTCGATTGGCTAATATCATCATTGAATCAATATGCCACGAATATTGACTCAATTGATTTCTACACTCATGTTAATTTGTCTCAACATGGCGGTCAACTAAACACGAAATTCAATGTTTTGTGTCTAAATGGTCCTAGAATTGAAGAGTACGATGACATGAGGCTGTTTTGTTCGCGCTTTAGTTCGCTTGCTAAATTGGATATATTAGATCTCTCAATGCCGATGACCATGTTGGCCCGATGCTTGTCACAACTTCCCAAATTGGTTCATCTTGCTTTACAATTTTTCGATTTCCCTCAAGTTGAAGCACAGACAGAAGAAGGCGAACCACCCCAACGGGACGTTGCTCAAGTCCCTTCAGTCCGACTGCTCACCTTGCAATTCTTCATCAAATCTCATCTCGACACTGAGAGACTTTTTGTGTCAGAAATTTTCCCGAATCTCCAAGTACTTTGTTTACGTTATAATTTTCTTCCGTGTACAGTCTGTTAGATTACTACTCTACAATATGGTCAAAGTCAGAATATTGAAAATGCAGATACCGAACTGGCTCAACGATTGACCGAATGCTCTCGTCTTATGAGACAACCATTTCAACGATGTCAAAAATTGCACACCATTTCACTTGTTTCTCGCGACAAAGAAACTTTCGTTTCGGTGGACGAGCATTAAAGTTAATATGTTTCGCAGAATTCAAAACACTCAACCCAAGCGCGGCCGTCGTTAAAGCCAATGTATCCGTCTTATAAGAAGTAATTACCAGACAACCATCGGAGTTGGGCCAAATTACTTAAATTCCGTTGAAATTGCTCCTTTATACCGCGATTGAACTATCCCTGTCATGTGAATTATCTAAATACATTTAATCTTACATTACATCTTACATTACATTTTACAATACATTCTAATGTGCACTTTTAATATCAAATAAACTCTTTTATAAACTGCTTATTTGTGAATGTCATTTTGTTTGTTAATTCATTCATACAGATTCGAATGTTTCATCTCAAATTGTCTTGAAGGGCAACTGTGTCCATATTATGCATAGTATCTGAGTTATTGTATACAGTCAATGAACTGTGAGTTGTTGAGTCTCAATACTTGTATATGTTCCATTCTGTACTTTCAATATCAAATAAACTCATTTTATATTTGTCCAGTACATTTTTGTGCTATACTATTTTACTTGCACGTAATGTGGTCAATCTGTTAGACTGTCCTTTTTAATTTGCATTGACGATAAAGCTGTCGATTGCATTTTGTTCTTACTCTGACAATATATGAGAAATATTGAATCGATCGGGAGCAGTTGGAAGATTTGGAAGATTCGGTGCATCTAACATAATCTATATACAAAAGTGAAAAGCTTGTGCAAATCCATATTTGACTGTAGACTCAGTCAATGATGCGGTCCGCCTTGAGATGCATTGGTTGTTTGGTCTTGGACTAAATAATTTACACTAAAATAGCTTTCGGAACGTTACAAAATAATTAATAAACTATTTACAAATAAAATTTATTTAATGCAGTTATAAATAGAAGAATTAGGAGAATTCGAGAGTAATTCTCTCCCAACTCAGTGCTTCTGATCGGGGGCCAGACTGTTCGAGAATCGAACGAATTGGACCAACTTGTCCACGTTGGGGAGTTGAGCTTCGATGCCTATGTGATGAAGTGAGGACAAATTAGATTAAACTGAAAAAAAAGAAGAATGTACAATCAGACTTACTTTTGCATCAATTTGACCACTTTGGCCTTCAACTTGGGCGCATCGTGCTGAGTGGCCAGCTGGAACAAGTCGAGCAGATTGGACTCGGTGGTGATGCTCGCGGTCAGATGCGCCTCACAGATGGACTTGAGTGGATCCATTTGAAACTGGAAAAGATGTCATTGATTAAGAAATGGGACATGCATTGACGAATTAGAACATATACCTTATCGGCAAAGACAAGTAGATCTTTGGCAATGCCATCGAGTGAGGAAACCATGCCAGTGTAGATGAAGTGGAGTGCCTGTTTGAACACTTCCACTCGAGTCTCGACAATCTCCACTCGATTGGTCTCGCTCTCCTTCATCTTCGATTTGAACATGTCGGCAAAGACACGAGAGCGTGACACGAGCAACAACTTGTGGGCCCGAAACTCTTTGCCACCATCGTCCACCAGCACCAGAGTGACATCCGAGTTTTCGCCACTCTCCAACAGTTGCACCATCGACTTGTCTGGTGGACCACTTTGAACCTGTTCCAAAGCTCCAGCCACATCGTTCGGTTCATTCTCGCACTTGAAGATGCCCACTTTGCAGTGAATCACCAGTTTGCCACTGTCTTGCAGGAGTCCATTGGCAGGATCGAGCAACTCGGCCCTACTAATCCACTCATTACTACCGGTAGTGAGTAAACCTCTTGAGAATTCATGGTGCTTAACTATATATACAGGAAGAAAGGAAGAAAATAAGACAATCGATGGTGAGAATGTGAACAAATAAATTCAATACATACAGATACAGAGTCGTTTGTTGCCTTTCGAGTCCACAATCGAGAGCCAGTACTTGCACAACACAGTATCCTCCCAAGAGTTACTGCCAATAGGGAGCATTCTGAGATAGGCGCCAACAAAATTCGCTTTGTAGTCATTGATGCCTTTCGGATAGAACAGCAACTCAAAGCAGATTGGTTGCTTGTTCGAGCTGGTGATCTGGTTCGGTGGTGCCATAAATGGCACAGACTTGAGCTCCGGAAAGTCAGTCACTAGATCGCTACAGGCACCGTGGATGTCCTCGATCGTCCAGATGAGGCTAAAGGTGATCAGCTTGGTGGTGCAACGCTCGATTTCTTCCTTGTCGAGGTCTTTGTGGTGGTTGGCAGTCATCTTGGAAGTCGAATTCTAAAACAAACAAAATCAAACAGTTTCACTGCTCACACACGCACTTATAGTGAGTGAAAGCTTTGAGAACTTTCTAAATTGGAACACTGTTGGTTGATTCAAAATAGAATTACGTTCAAATACGTTTGTCTGCTTATTGGCATTATTTATTAGCATTATTTAGTAAACACTATCAAGTGATTATAAACAGTGATTTAGTCATTACTATAGAATCATGGATAAAAGATGGCATTGATAAAATATGAATTTAGAATGATATGATTCGATGATGAGGAGTTCGGCAATAAAAAGAATCCAAAGTTTTAGAAGAATGTTTCAAACCAATTTGTTTCAAATTGTCATTTGAAGCGACATAGATTTCTAGTGGTTTAAAGTTTAAGTGTGCAGCAATAGCAAGTTGATCTAAAGTGAAATTCGTGCAATTGACCAAAAATTGGCAGATCCACTAAATCGTAGAAGAAAGCATCATCAGAGTTGCAGATTTAAAATATCATCAATTTCTAATATGACTAGTTCCAACGATGACATCAAGTTGATTGCCTTCAGTAGTAAATCTTTATCTCTGACTACACTAGGATACAACTTTGCAAAGTTGCAGAAAATATAGTTTGTATCAAAAAGCTTAGAAAATATTCAAATGAAAAGCACTTTAATATAACGATATTACAATCTTATTACATCAGCAATCGTCAGACCTTTACTGATTTCCCTGAAGATCATTGAGACGCTTCACCAAATTTTGCTCGGTTTCCCAGAAATGACGCGACTCCTCCACCAGTAGATCCGGCGCACTGGACTCGTGCTCAGCATCGGCAAGTGTGAAAAGACGTCCAAGTTCAATGGCTCGTTTCAGGATTCGTGGATAGCACTCGGGCAAGTGTTCCAAATAGATCTTACCGCTACCAACAGCAGTAGCTTGGGCTTCCATGCAGTACACATTAGCCAGTTTGATCAGCGCTTGATAGAGCATATCGACGACCCCACTGTGAACTTCCAAAATCTCACAAAAGCGTTCAACGAACTGTCGAGTAGTGGCAACATTGTGATTTGCCATAAAGTGAGCACTCAAACTGAAATAAACTGCAGCTAACTTGTGATAATTACGCATTCCTTCCATAGTGACCAGTTCCGCAAGGTGACGTTCACATTCGGCCAATTGGTTACGGTTTGGTGATTGCAGGCGACACAAGCGATTCACAATTGCCCAGTGAGATTCAGCACGAGCATAGAGTTGCTTCACAGTGGACAGTGGCGTAGAGGTTGAGCAGGAAGAGCTGGAACAGTTGAAGGAGGTTGAGGTGGGAGATGTGCGGATTAAGGTGGAACTAGTTGGAGAACGAGAATAGAATAAGAAGTAAGAATTAAGAAACATCAATTGACTTACCCACAGTCTTTGCAACCAATAGGAAAATACTTTCCATCAAGTCCATCCCTGCCTTCGATGACACATTTCGTGCAATCACACCGAAAATGGTACTGCTTCCAAAGCGCCTCCTGTCGCTCATTCCGATCCTGGCCTATAAAGAGGGGTCCGTAGGTGATGGTCACTGCCGTTCCGGCGGGAATGCACTTCGTAGCACGATAGAGCGCCAGTGTGCCATTCACAAGTGTATTTGCGGTATTTGGATCACACGAATGCTTCAAAGCAGTAACAAGGCACGGATAGATGCCCAGGCCAATGGAAAAAGCCTTTTCGCCCTTTCGAGAATCGTGAGTAAGGATGCGGCTCATAATCTTGTGCCCCTTTGTAAACATCTGACAACAGTGACGAAGCAAAATTGATCCGGCCAGTTGGCTCTGTCCAACTGTGTGCACAAATCCGCACCTTTTGGTAAGCTGCACCATTACAGCGGAAGAGAGCACAAATAGAGACCATTGAGTGTTCTTCTCCTGGTGGTACACCAGTCGGTAGACATGTTCGTAATAGGCAGCAACGTCTGTTGGATCACTCAAGTCAGGAATGCGCACTTGTCCTTCTGTACCAACATTTCGAGCGCTCACGCGTGAGGCCACATCCAGTCCAGTGACGAGAAGAATACGCAATGCAAGATGGCCAAAATGGGTCATTTCGTACAGCACAGGAAGAATAGAACACTCGAACTGGTGATAGGTGCGCCATGCTTCGGTACGACAGTCAGCGGAACAGTAAAGAACACGGGTGCATTGAGTGCACGGAACCAGTGGTCCGACGATGGAAAGTTCCTCAGTATTCGCAATCTTCACTTCCAATCGACGGCAACAATGGTGACAAAAGTGAAATTCAAACTTTTTCTTGAGAACACTCGCATAGGGCGACTCAACCACGACAATTTCGCCAGGTGCAATGTCCTGCTTAGCCACCAGACCAACTTTAGTAGGTTCGAGCTTGGCGGAGAGTGGAGCCAACTTAGTGGATGGTTGATAACGTCCAGTACGACTCAAATAGTTGACAATTGGAAGCATCTGATTGGAAGCATTCGGTGGGGAGTCAACTTTGGGACTATCCTTCAAGTCAATGTCGAGTAATTGAAGCCGAATCTTGAGCGCTCGTTCATCGTCCTTTGGTTCGGCCCCAGAAATGCTGCACAGTTGTTCCCAAACATGTTTCGCTTCACCGAGTCGAACCAAAGAAATGAGACACTCAACTTTACGTAACAGTAATTTGGGATACTTCTGTCGAGGATAGCCAGTGGCCAGTGCGTGCTCAATGTCCGCCAGACAGGCATCGTACTTGCCAAGTTCAAAGAAAACAGCCGAACGATTACCATAAGCCAAGGACAATGCATCGGGGACTTTCTTATCATCGAGATTATCGTTCTCGGCAACATCAGGAGCGTAAACAATAGCCATTGTATAGTAATAAGCAGCTTGGGCAAGTTTACTACGTCCATAATCCTGATTACCACAAGTACGATATACACCAGACACGGCAGCGTTCTTCTTAGTTGACGACGCAACAGCTACCTGATCATTAATAAACTTATCAATCTGCAGCACAATCGGCGGCTGAGCAAGCATATTAGAGACTTTACATTCAATTGGCTGTTCGGGGAAAAGGTGAATATTTTTCTGAACGTGCACAGATATCTGAAGAAAAAGCTTTAGTAGTGGAAATTGATAGTCACCACCAGCACGATAGAAGTCATCCTCCGATGAGGAATGGTCAACCAGTTTCAATCGTCGGAAGCCACTTTGTTCAAGGTCTACGATTTCCATTCTGATTTTGTTGCCGAAATCGTAGCGTAATTACGATCAGAAAATAAGCCAAAGGGAGCTCTATAAACAAACAAAATGATCATTATATTATAAGGTGTATAATAAACAATAGACACTTACCAGCACAAGAGTAGTGTACGAGCAGATCAAATCGAGAGATAACGAAAGTGATGAACAAAAAGATACAGATACAGAGAAAAGTGAGGCAGCAGAAAGAAGAAACTAGAAAACACGCAGATTTGGTGGCTAATTGTACATGCCTGCTTGAATGAAGCATTTAAGGTAGAAATAGCTGAGGCGCGCTCAAATTGAGTCTCATTGTTTTGTTGTTGGCTGCAAAATTGCATGCTGCGTACTCTCGTTGACTGTGAAACTGTGTAATTCGTGCTTTCTCTCCACTGAATCTCACTTTCTTTGAACCTAGTTTCCTTTAATTCTGTGGTTCGAATTGCACAATGGCACGAATTCCTTTACAAGGTGACACTACCTCTCTGCAAAATATGCTATCTGCATCGCAGCAACAACGGTCTGCTTTCGATTTGGCCTACACTAAATTGGCCAGTTTGATCGAATCGCCTTCCTTTCAAAAAGCTTTCTCCGACCTCACCACCAACTCTGAACGTATCAAGTTTGTGTTGTCTCATGAAGCTGTCACTAGGCTGATTGCCAGTTATGTTGAACGAGGCAATTCTGATGGTGATGATAAGAAAAGTGGTACTAAAGCTGCTGAATTTGGTCAAAATGGAAATCGTTCTTTTCAGGCTCGTGGTTATGAGGATGCACTTGAGTCCTATTCGAGTGCTATTCGCTATGCACCTCAGGATGGTTCACTACTTCCCATTGCATTTGGCAGTCGTTCTGGTGCTTTCTTTCAGTTGAAGCAATACGAAGCTGCTTTGAAGGACATCGAAGTCGCACAGTCACATCCCCAGTACAAGCCATTCTTTATGTTGACCATCCGAAAGTGCCAATGTCTTGTACGACTAGGTCGTGTTGCACAGGCTAAGAAAATTCTGTATGCTATCAATAGAGATGATCTGAACAAAGGCGATACAGTTCTGTTGGACAAGTTTTATCAACGTGAACGAGACAATCTGAATCTGGCTGTTGAAAAAGAGAAAGATGAATCGAAGGAGAAGGATATTGAGCCCGAGTTGCTCAAGAACGTTTCGTCGGTCATTAAGATTCTGTCCGAGAAAGGCCGTTTCGAGCCTCAATCGGATAATTCGTCACTTTCTTCTAAAGTTGAAATTCGTTATGACGAGAAGAATGGTATGTTGCTTAATTCTTTTGTACATTTCTCTAATTTTTTATTTCTTTTTTTAGGTCGTCATCTGGTCACAACCCAAGACGTCCATTTTGGTGACATCCTGGCAGTTACAAAGCCCTATGCAGCTGTCCTTACTAATGAACTAGTCTTTTGTCACCACTGTTTTGCCTCTCTGAAGCCAATTCCGGACATTTTTCCGCGCACTGTTCCCTGTACCGACTGTTCCCGTGTGCTCTACTGTTCGGAGCACTGTCGCACCGAGTCCTGGCAAGAGTATCATCGCTTTGAATGTTCACTGCTTTGGAATTCTTTCGAAAAATCTATTTTAGATAATAGTAATGCTTGCAATGGCAACTATCGTCTTGCATTACGCACTTTATTTGTGGCTGGCGGACCGGACTCTATTCGTGCGGTTTCTGAAAAGTTTCCTGCTGCTAGTGATCCGTCAGAAAGTGCTGATTTCACTTGGAATGTAGTGGATTACTACGAAAATGTCTATCGAATGGAGATGAAGGAGTGCGACAGCATTAAAGAGCACGTAATGAAGATCATTTCGATTGTTTGCATGTTTGAGTGGTCTAAACTCGCTGAAATTAACGATGAAAACAAAACTGAGTCCCCAAATGTTGCTGCTGCTTCGGAAAAGGACATCTTTGAAATGGAAACTTTGCTGCGTCACTATCTACAGATCTTTAAGAGAGAAACCATATTTATGCGCAGTGATCAGTCTGCATTGGATGATCCCTCTGCTTCTGTTGAATATATTATGACTCTTGATCCACTAATCGGTCTGGTTCAGGAGTCCTGCAACCCGAACATGTCGATCATTGTGGTGGACTGTGTCCGAACTGCGCCTCATGTCTCAAATGTTTGCGTCTTCTTTGCCAACAAACCTATTCCTGCTGGAACTGTGCTCTCCATTGTTTGCTCAAATTATGGTGATTCAGTGGTGTATCGACTTTATCAGGATAGATTTCTGCGAAGTCAACATTATATATGGAATCAAGTCAAATTCCTCCATCCTTGTGAGCACTGTGAAGGCAAACGACGTGAAAGTCCATTTGGCTCCATCACCACTATTGATGGTTACGAATTTGTCTGCTGTGGTGCCAACTGTGCTGGATTTATCAGGCGAACTGATGGTGATCAAGTCAACTGTTGCACCTGCAAACGTGACATTGGTTCTATTGAGTTGGCTGATTTGAAGAAAATTTATTCGGACATTTCTAAGTTCTATTCAGAGGCGAAAGAATTGTTGGGTCGTATCAAGACTTTGGTTGAAAATGACAAGGAAGGTAAGTTTACGATTCATCATGTTAACATTACCGTTAACTAACTTTTGAACCATTTTAATTGCAGTACTGCCGAATCTTCCAGAAGATTTTGGTACTATGTTGCTTCAACTTGAAACTCTAATCAACGACCGCATTGCTCCTCTCGCACTCAAGCACAGTCGTTTGCTATTGGTGGATCTGTACAAGCAACTCGGCACTTTCTATTGGTACTTCCACCGGAGGAAGTCCAACAAGTTTGACTATCTCGTGAAGGGTTGGAAGTATGCCGAAGCTTCGCACACAACTTTGGAGGCACATTTTGGTGGCGGTGATTCACTGGACCTACTGAAGCTACTTCAGGAGAATGTCGATCGCTTTTTTAAGATGAATATTTGGGCGCGATTGCTGCTTGACGATCCGAATGGACAATTTTCGTTCTTGAATTTGGACGAAAACGGCGGCGAAAGACGTAACATGCTTGTTCGCTTTGTTGAGAGTTATGGGGCCGCT
Source organism: Rhizoglyphus robini (assembly GCA_023373905.1). Taxonomy (NCBI): domain Eukaryota; kingdom Metazoa; phylum Arthropoda; class Arachnida; order Sarcoptiformes; family Acaridae; genus Rhizoglyphus; species Rhizoglyphus robini. Next base: position 1,807,400 of record JAKIJQ010000020.1, read on the forward strand.
AAAGACCGACTGTGCAACATGAACGAGTACTACAAGATTATTTGAGTTGAAGTGGACGGACACATTTCTTTTTTATCATTTTAAATATTCACAAAATAACACTTTTATCAAAATTAACAATTTGTAATCCACATTCAATCAGAATTTATCCAATATAAAATGTGTCCTTTATTTAGTATCTCCTTCTAATTGATAATTGTCCTTGTGACCCGTGCAAGTATTTTGATATTCTTGATAAGTGGAAAGTGTAATGTTTAGATTGAATCTTTTTATTAATAATGAAATCGTTTTTCATAATCTTGATTTTAATATTTGAGTCAGAGATAGATCGAAATGGTGAGATGAGAAATTGTCTAAATTTCAATCTTAAATTTTAAATATTCCATTTTGTACTTTAAATATCAATAAATTCTGTTATTCAATACATTTGTAAATGTTATTTTACTTGCAAATTGCAGGAGAACAATTTTTACGCGTGTAGATGTGATACAATTAAGGTAATTGCAAAAAACAAACATTCGTTTTATTGAAGATTTGTGATAGAACAACAAATTTTAATAAGAAATCTTGGATTTTTAAAAAATCAACAAAACTATTTGTTAACTTGAATCATAATCTTACGCTCGTTTGCTTGAACAATCCAATCAGTAAGCTCTGATTCAGAGCAGCAGCTGTCATGTAGATTTATGAAGATGCGATGCAGTTTGTTGAGACATTGCACAAATGGGGTTACTGTTTGCTCGAGTACTTGTTTCGATATTTGACGAGCAATTTGACTTTCAAACACGAGGCGATAAAAAGAAAATCTCAAGTTCAGCTCCAGCACTTGAACGCTCGGAAACAAATACTCCCAGTGGTTGGAATCGAATGAGGAAATTGAATACAAATTAGCGGTGATGGTCAACACTTGAACTGAGGCGAGTTGGACAACTTGATCAGGTTGATTTGAAGATTGAACTTTATAAAAGTTGAATATTTTCAAGTGAAGATGTGTCAGTTGCTTCAATGGTTTTAGTAAATTCAGCCCACCGGTTAATAGATTTTCACTGGTTTGATAATTTAAATGAAAACTAGTGAGTGAGTGGAATGATTTTAAGAGGTCACGAGTTGTCCTACTGTCGAATTGAGCGTCAAGCAATGGTAGATGAACGATCTTGCTTGACAGGCAAGGAAATTGATGGTAGAAGTAGAGGAAATTATTAAAAGAAAGTGTCAGGCAGATTTGTTTCAAATTAGAATTTGATGCAGAGTAGTCATTCAAAGCTTTCATAATACAGGCTGAGAAACAATTCAAGTAAAAGTCGCCACAATTTGAAGTTGCATTGTGTAATGTTAAATGTTCCAGCGATGACATTGACTTGATCACCTTCAGTAGACGGACAAGTTCACTTTCTTGAATAGAATGTTGTAAATACATTTTCAATGTTTTCAGTTTAGGTGCCCAGTGGACAAGTAGAGGCATCGTTGTTTTACTATACGAATAGTACGAGGAAGCAATCTCCAAAGTAGTAATATTCGGAAAGATATTGTTCAATTCTTTGGAAGAGTTTAAAGAAAATCCAGAATGATAAAAGAAATGAAACCAGTTGGACAAATTCTCAGGCGAGTACATTCGAGTGCCATCATCGTTGAGCAGTAGATCGCGATACTTGAGGGTGAAACACGAATTGGTGATGAGCTGGTGAGCATCGTGATTACCAAGAAGCAAAGTTAGAGAGTCAACTTTCTGTATAATATTTAGTTGGTACGACTTCCATAGTGCACAAACACGTCTAATTGAGACGATATCACGAAGAGGTATTTTGGAGAAGATGAGACGCAAGACGAGATCGGGTAGAGTGTTGATGTGCATTGTGTGAAGGAAAAAGTGAAGACACTATAGCTAACAAGTGACACTAACAAACTGACAAACACCAAATGAGGCATTCGACTGACTGTGCTGTGTGTGCACAGAAATGAAATACTGACTTATGAGTTATAGATAGGGTCATTTGCGAATGCTTCGAAAGTTTACTTGCTATAGTGTTCACGTGATAAGGCGCCTGAGTGACCAATGGCCAGTTTACAATCGCTTAATATGCCATGTATTTGCATTTGATCTCTACTGATTGTGTGTTCAAATGTGAACTTGATGTTTGTTGGTATCAAAGTCTAAAGCGTACTGGGCGATAATCAGCATATGCACTATCTTATTTTATTTATTTATACCTCATCTAATCTACTTTTTTGGGGGAAAATTTTACAATTAATTAAAATTAAAATCAACTAATAATCCATAAACAACACCTCGATTCATATTGAAGCAGGCAATAAATAAGTAAATCTACAAATAAATACTTTTAGATTCACAGATAAAAATCAAGTTCCGTCATAACATCAAGTGATTTACTCACTGATAAGGAATAATCGATAAAATATGACATTTTATAATTCTCAATTATTTATTCAAAATGATACCATGGTATTAAAATCCCTCCAAGACTTGAATGTTGTTATGTAACCTCATCTGTGATCATCGCAGGTGCCTCAACGTGTGTCGGTTTGTTGTGTGAAACTGCACAAACTGTGTTGGATTTGTACTTTGTGTTTAGCTTTGTTTGAATTCCTTTGTCATTTCACTTGAGCAAACTTTTTAACCTCGATCGAACCATCTCACCCTTCTCACCATGTCACACGAGGATATATCTACCTTCACCGAGCCCATCCTGAGCATCGAAGGCATCGAGCCGGTCCTCGCACACTACTCCTCTCTGTTTGACAATGTACGAAAGAATGCAACCAAACAAATTGGCGTGCAAGTTTGCTCAACTGTGGACAATTTGTTTGATGTCTACGTGGACTACATGAAGACAATCACCACCAAGGCGTATTCTGTGGCTAATTACGAGCATGTTATTGGAAATGAAAAGTATGTTCCACTCTCACTGGTGGAAAGTGGCGCCCGTGTGATGCAAACAAAGCTGAGACAGAAGATGTCCACTGAAATCGATGTTAGTAAGTGCCATATTGTGTTTGTATTTGTTTGAAATTTATTATTTTATTTATATAATATTTTATTTATTGTTTACAGCTACTTTGAAACTGTCCGAATTACTAAAAGTACCTCATTTCCCTCTCAACACTCAAAATTCTCATGACTCAGATGATGATGATAATGACGACCAACAGGATACTGCTACTCAGGCGATTATGGATGAATTGGAAAAGAATCTTGAGGACATGTCGGATGTTGAGGATGAGGACAATGATGATGAAGATCAGAACAGACGTAAACGAAATCAACAGAAACGAAAGAACGAACTCAGTTGTGAGAAGATTGCCCAAATGGCTGTGTTGATTCGCAAGTTGGAGCGATACCAACTGATGGAACAGACGATGCTTTTACGACGACTCGAGAAGCAGAAGGAGAAGAAGAAACAGATTGATCTACAGATAAAGCAGCAACTAATTCAACACCAACTAGAACCTTCTACTTTTGAATCTGACTTGGTAAATAACAATCAACAATCCCATCAATCGCCTAACGAGTGTCACGAGACTAATGATCTGGAACAACCGAAACAATCCGAACCAACAAATGAGCAACAATTTTCTCCATCTTCTCTTACCTCTAATGGCACATCATTGGTATTTAATCATTCTCAAATTCCAAATCCAATTTTGCCTGCCCCAAGGCCCCTATGCCTAATTCAACACGCACCAGGCTTTTACCAACTTGTACAACCTCAGTCGAATGCTTCAATCACCTCTCAGCAACATTCAACTAATCAATCTGGAATCGATCAACTTTCACAAGTTCCAATATATTTTGTCAGATCTGCCACGCCAGTGGGCGTGACGCCACTGTCTTCAGAAACTGGTGCCACACCAACCCTACCTGGAACCATATTGAGTAATACATCTATCACTAATCAAGTCTCGAATGTTTCCAATTTGGCTTCTCCTTCTGGAGAACTATCTAATTCTGCTACTCTTTCGGAACAAAATGTAAATAACGAATCTGATGATGAAGTCACTTTTCTCGAGAATGTTTATTCTTTTGCAAATCGAAACAATCAAAATAGCGGAGATGTTAGGACGCGGGACGCGCAAAACGCTCAGATTCTTGAACAAGTTGAAAGTAAGGTTCATCGATCAGCTTTAGTATCGAAACGAACCTTAATGGATCAGCATCTACTCTCAGTTCACCGCATTCTTCCGTACAACTGTTTGCTTAGTTGTGAAGCCAAATTCGCCACTCTCGAAGGCATCAATGCTCATCTCACCGAAGCACATCCACAAATCAAACTGTTCTCATGCACTTGTCTGTGCAATCCAAACCAATTCAAGTGCTATTCGGATTTGTACCTGCACCACGAGAATCGTCACCCTCAAGTTGGTGTTTGTGGCTGTACTGAGGTGAACTGTTTGTTCAAGGTTGGCTGGAGTGACGTACTGCACTCGGCTCAGCGATCACTTTGCCCCAAAACTATTGCCGACAAGGACTATTGCAGAGTGGTGTGTCCAATTCGAGGCTGTGGCCAAACGCTGGCTTCGTTGAGCAATGCCAGAGGACATCTCGTGGCCCATCGAGAAGATAGACCATTTGTGTGTTCACGCTGTAAGGAAGCATTCAAGCGAAAGAAGAATTGCGTTCAACATATTCGAGGCAAGCATTCCGAGGGACGAGAATTGACCACTGAGCAGGTTGACAATCACATTCAAGTTTGTAGCCCTGTGGATGAACAGCCAGCTCAATTGATGGACAATCTTTTCATTCAACTAACAAGCGAGGGAACTGTAACAATCGTTTCAATTAAGCCAAACGTCCAGACGCATGGTGGAAATGCTGCTTCGATTATGGCAAGCACTCAAAATCATTTTTATGAACAAGAACCCAACTCAATTCAAAATGTTGAAGATATGGTGAATTTGGTTGAAGCGAATGTCTCGACAGTGGCTTCGTCTACTTCAACATCTTTTCCTTCAACATCCACCGCAAATAGTAGTTTTAACAATTCGTACAAGCGAATCTTGGTTACTAGTGATGAAACTCGTCCTTCAAAAAGACCTAAATCTTCAGTTGAAGCTCCGTTTACCGCAAATCAATTTCAGTGTAATGCAATCACTTCTCAAGCCCAGACAAACGGACAACTCAAACCGCCCAACCTCGATTGTCCCCATTGTAGCGATCGGCACGAAACTCGTGCCACCTTGAATTCACACATTTTGTCCGCACACAAATGTTCCCAACTGCAAACTCGACTATTCAACTGCGCTTTTGTTGGCTGTTCGGCTTCGAGACCAAACAAACCATCAGTGCAGAGTCACATTGCTACTGTTCATCACCAATCTGTTGGTGATCCGTGTGAGTATTTTGATATTGTCGATAAGTGATAAGGAAAGTGTAATGTAATGTTTTGATATAAATTTGGATTGATTTTTTTAATATTAATAAAATCTTTTTTTTACATACAATCAAACATCTGATTTTGATATTTGAGTTGATCGATCGAAATATGTTGAGGTAAAGTTTACTTTTGAATTTTCAAATTGGGTCATATTGAACATTTGAAAATAAATAACAAAAACAGAAAACGAATCATTTATTGAGGATAAATAACCAAATTAGTAATACAAAAATAAATTAATGAACAATTTTGGCCAAAAAGAGATTATTTTTTAATTTTAATAATAATTTGACGTTGGTTCACTTGGGCAACCCATTCAACATGACAATTTTGCCCTGGACAACTGCCTCGAAGATTTGCGAAGAGATGATGCAGCTTGGGACATTGCACAAAGGGCGTCAGTGTGCGTTGAACTTCTTGTTTAGACAATGAGCGAAAACGGTATGAAAAGAATGTCAAGTTCAGTTCAATCACTTGAACCCTAGGAAAAACATGAGCCCACTGGTTGGACTCGAAAGCGGCAGTTGACTCGAAAGTAGTGGTGATGGTCAACACTTGAACTGAGGCAAGTTGGTTCACAACTTGTTCACGTAAAAGTTGGTTTCGAGATTGAACGAGGTGGCCGAAGGTGGAGATTTTCAAATGAAGATCTGTCAGCTGCCTCAATGGTTGTAGAAAGTTCAATGCACCGGTTAATAAATTTTCACTGGTTCGAAGTGCCAAATGACAAAAAGTGAGCGAGTGGAATGATCCTATAATATTGCGCATTTCCGCATTGACCAATTGAGGAGAGAGCAAAGGTAGAAGAGTGACTTTGCCTGCCAGTGAAGGTGACCGACGGTGAAGAGACTGCAAACAGTTGGGCACAAGTTTCAGGCCAACTTGTTTCAAATTGTCGTTGGCCACTGCATAGACATTCAAAGATTGCTCAATGATTGTCGAATCGCAATTTGAGTAAAATTCGCGCAATTGACCAAGAATTTGAAGATCCAGTGGCATTGTGTAAATGTTGGCAGAATTAGGAAAATGCAATGTTAGAAGTTGAAGCGATGACATCGAGTTGATGACGTTCACTAAACCGACAAGTTGATCTTCTCTAAGACAATCTCCGAAATACATTTTCAGTGATGTTAGAGTAGGGGCCCACTTGACAAGTAGAGGTATTGCTGCATAGAGATACGGATAGTTGAATGCAATCTCTAATGTGGTAATGTTGGGAAAGATTTGAAGCAATTCATTGGAAATATTCGCCGAAAAAATAAAGTACTCGAGGTGAAACCAATTGGACAAATGTTGAGACGAATACATTCTCTTGCCATCATCGTTGAGCAGTAGATCGCGATACTTGAGGGTGAAACACGAATTGGTGATGAGAGACTGAGCATCGCGACCACCAAGTAGCAAAGTGACTGAGCGAATTCTTCTGGTAATGGCCAGTTGGTAAGACTTCCATAGTAGACAAACACGTCCAACGGTGAGAAGTTCTTGGAGAGACAATTTGGAGAAGATGAGACGCAACACGAGATCGGGCAGAGAGTTGATGTGCATCGTGGTGGTGGAGGGATAAATTGAAGACACAAGCGACCAAACAGAAGCACAGACACATACCAAATGGCACAGAGAGACAGGACATTGCGGGCTTTATATTGGTATAGGAGCGATCTGATTGGTTCATGTGCCGCGCGCAAAATTTGCATGTGGTGTTGGGGCGATCTGATTGGTTAATGTGCAGCGTCACATTGATAGTGCATTGATCAATCATCAGTGTACACTGCAGTCATGACTGTACATTGTACAATAAAAGTGTGTTCAAAAAGTAACACGATAGTTGGTCAAAAATGTTGCAAAATTTGAGATTTTGGTTTTGAGATGCCTGACCCTTATAATGAACAATGATATTAGTATTCAAAATTCCTGGAACATCTACAGGAGTAATACAGTATGTCAAATAATTACATTTTTTGTTTATTGTCATTTTCATTATTTCTCCCACTTTAAGCATGAGAAAATATTTTTGAAATTTTGTTCATTGTTAATTATAATAATTAGTAAATATTTTTCAAAAATATCCGTAAAAAGTGCTCCAATTGGAACATTAATTTTTTGTTTACAATTATATTTATTTTCCGTATATTCTCCATATTTAAAATATTTGAATGTTTTAGCTGCTAAAATGTATATTTATTTATGTCTTAAAATTCAAATTGAAACATTTTTAAACATATTTTTCTTAATTCTAAATAAAAAATATTTTCCCCCTATCGTTAAAGCACGAGAAATAATTGTGTGAAGCCATATATTGAGTCATTAGAAAATAAATAACAAACACAGAGAGAAAACGAATCAAGTTCAAATTGAATTCATTGTGAATGAAAACATACAAATTTGATACAAAATCGAGGAAATATTGGAGAGAGAAAAACGCACAAACTATTTGCTAACTTTAATAATTTACTTAATAATTTTATAATGTCCGTCTGATTGCATATATTGCATTATAATGTCTTTCCAAACCAAAGTACATAGTTCGGACTGCATGTTCAGAATGTATGTATAATTTAAATTCTCGATAATATTATGAGTTTGTTTGTGCTTATTTGTTTATCAAATTAGCTTCATGTCTTTTAAATGGCTTCGTTTTGGATGCAATCTCAAAAGAACTACATTCGAGAAAGTTGCGATTTAGTTTGGTTGACAACAACTGATCAAAACATTTCTGAGTTACTTTTTCCTAAACATTGTCGTCGATTCGTCGAGTGAGGCCAGCGCCATCACTTGCAGTGCACTGTAACACAGCACGAGTGTTAGCTGTGCACACAGTTGATCAAGTTGCTCACTGAAGTCACTCGTCTTTTGGCTCTCGTCAACGCAACAACATTGCCTTCTGTTTGCGATTTCACTTTGTTTGATATTTTTTCTAATCGCGTTCTACTGAACCCTTCTGCTTACTATGTGCGAGTATTAATATGATGAAAATTTTATCCATGAATGCACTGCATAACAAACCACTTTGCTGAAATCGTCCTTTTCTGTTTTGTTTTGGTGTACAAATTGCCTTGTTTGTTTTAGTTTGAATTAATTTTGTTTCTTTTTAATGCCCGACTGAAGTCAATTTCAATTTCCAACAACCGAATCCAAATTCAAATTATCCAAAACATTTGAAAATTATTATTTCATAATTTTATACAAAATGATTAAATGTAAATTCAATAATAATTCAATTAAACTCAATAGAATGATCTTATCTTATCACTAAATTGCCATTTGTCCATATGGACTTTGCCCGCTAATCAATGTTTCGAGTAACTATTGTTGGCACAAATTAGCTTTCAATTAAAGTCGAGCAAATTGAATTAAGCTGGTTTGCTCGTATTGTTGCACTGCTCCCACTGGACACCTGTCAGTCACACCTTCACTCTGATTTGGCTATAAAAGCAAAGCCAAAATGTCATTTCAAATCACCTTCAACGGTACCTTCATTACTGAAGTTCAAAACTTGCTGAAATTATTTATCAAGCAATTATATACAACGAGGAGGATTTAAAACAAGACCAAGTTGAAAATCACAATGAATATGAACCTGATATAGAAAAAAAATCTTTATGAAGTGATGTCCGAGATGGTTGGATTAAATACAAATACATTTGTGGATGGATGTGATTTTGTAAAAGAAAACCACATAAAAGCTCTTCTAATAAAAACGCCAGTTCCAACAGTATTACAGAAATGTAACCAAAGGTTCCAGAGTTTTCAAGAAAATTTGCAACACAAAAAAATTCTGATATTTGTGTCGACTCTTTTTATCGAAATGCATGTAAACAATTAATTGATGAATATTTTGACATAAAACTTTGCAAGAGCAATCGAGATTCTAAAACTTCGGACGAGCCAACAACTTTTAATCAGACTTGGATAGGGGTTATTGAAGAAATGAATCTTGGTGTAAGTTTGACAACAACAAAGTTTGATAAACCAAATACACAACTATACCCAACACCTCGATCAAGTGATAATGCATGCAACAACACGATGAAACAATTTTGTCCAACATTTACAATTCGAAGAGATGTGATTACAAAAACACCGGAATACGATTCTAAGAGAATAACAGCAAAAGAAAAATTAAATCATTCAATCTCTTTGCCTGTTGATGACTATCGTAAATCCACTAATCAACTTTTAATTGGCAAAATATTAAAGAATTTAAAGCCAAGTAGTGAACGTAAACTAAGACCTCCACCATATTCCGAACCATCGCTTCACGAAAAATTGATGATATTAATACGCAATTATGATAAAAAGATATTAAATCACGTTATTCCGGTAGTAAATATTTACAAAAATTTTAAAATTGATGTCAAAAACAAAATAATAATAAAAATATCAGACCATATATTATTGACCATGTTTATTTTATTTTAAAATTGTCGATATATCTATGTTCATAATTATTTATTAATGGAGCAAACTCTCTGTTGTAAAATAACACTTAAAATATTTAAATTATTTTATATTAAACACTATTCAGTTGAAGTACCATGTTGTCACAGCTGAAAGTATTTACATCAGCATGGTATCAAACAAAATACGAATCACTCCAGAAATTATTCTCACCTGAAATTTTGTTCAGCTGAAATTATTTACATCAGTATGGTATCACGCTAGAAACTTATCATACCATAAAGTTTTCACACCAGTAAATTGTCACAGACTGTGGAATCACGAGTACACATACGAAATGGAATATAGAGGATTACCAAATGGGGATCGTCCAGAGGAGCACAAGGCTCAACTGAAAGCACGAACTGTGGCACTGTTTGATTCGATCAATCGAGCTTCATCACTCAAACATCTGAGCCTCAATTTGGACAATTTTTCCGATAACAATTCTCCATTTACACGACCACCATTGACCATTCTCTCCCAGCTGAGAACTTTCCATTCAAACACTTTCAATGATATTTTAGGTGACGAACTGGCTCTCTATGCCTCGTCAATTCGCGATATTCAAATTGCCTCAAATGGTTCCACATTGAAATGTTTACTTGGAATCAATCACGAATTTAGAGACAAATTTGTTTATGTCAAAATTAAAGATTTCAACAATAGAATGTCTGACGATTTGAAACTATTTTGCACTCGATTCACCTCACTGGTTCATCTGTCTATTACTGATCAACACCACATGCCAGTGACCAAGTTGGCTCGTTGTTTGACTAGCCTCATTCAACTCGTCCATCTGTCTGTGCTGGTGTACGCACGTGACACTGAACTTTATTTCCCCGAGTGCCACGAACTTCCCCTTGATCAAATCATCCCACTTCTATCAGTTCGACTGCTCACCATCATTCTATTGATTCGATCTCACAACGCCACCGAGCAGCTTCATCTGCCTGACTTGTTTCCCAATGTTCAGGTCCTCAACCTCGAATGTCACACTTTGCAGTGTCCTCTCTGTGGATATTATATTTGCATAGGACCTATGGTAGCTGCTACACACCAGAAATGTGCTCAACTGGCACGTCGTCCCTTTCGACGCTTTCCCCGACTGCACACCATTCAAATTGATGCCAATGATTCGGTCTTCTCGTCAATGATTGGAAAGTTTGAGAAAAGATTGATTACGAGCGATCAACTATAATAATTCTTTCATTATTATCTGTAAATACTCTTGTAACTATCCTTTAATATTTCCTATCTCATAATTGTATTATTTTTTTATTAATAAAAATTGGCCATATGAAAAAAGATGAAATAGACCAAATGAGAATTTGAAACATTTTGTGATAAATATGAGAGTATCAATATTTTCATCCATAATATATGAATGGACCATAACAGGCCTCTCATGATTATGCTCTGTGGGCGATGTGGAACGAGAACTGTCCACTTCATAAAGACGTAACTTTAGACCTAACAGCGCTTTACCTAATAGAAGAGTGTGCGTTACTGCCCCTGCCTTCTACAGTGTATTGCTTTTCATCGTGTGAAAGCATTGTTTACATTTTCAGTTGGTAGCAGTTTTGTTGGCTTGTCGCAATATAATCAACATTATGTTTACCAGAAAATGTTTTTCAGATAAATTAATAACTTCTAACCCACAATTTGGATGTTCCAATATCCAATTATCCCAAATCCAGCCCAAAAATTCGAGCCCACGATTAAAGGGAAATTATTTTGACCTGACTGAACTTTGCATACTGGTGGCCTAGTGGTCAAGGCGTTTGCTTTGCAAGCGTAAAGTCTGAGGTTCGATTCCCGGTTACGGAATATTTTTTTGAATTACTTTGAGGTTTTTTGAGTTGAAACACTTATATAATTGATATTTAAGCAATTTTGGAATGTTTTCCAATGCAATTCATTTTTATTTTCACATTTATGTCTCAATTTATAAGTACTTTAAAGGTAAGATACAATTCGAATAAAAGTCACCAAAACTAAACTAATTTGAACAATTTGATGTTTTTAACTTAATTTTAAGTAGTTGTGATCATTTCTAGTCTAAAAGAAATTAAAAATAAACCGAAAAAATTGTCCGTAACCGGGAGTCGAACCTGGACTTTACGCTTGCAAAGCAAACGCCTTGACCACTAGGCCACCAGTATGCAAAGTTCAGTCAGGTCAAAATAATTTCCCTTTAATCGTGGGCTCGAATTTTTGGGCTGGATTTGGGATAATTGGATATTGGAACATCTAAATTGTGAGTCGGGAATGATTAATTGACTTGGAAAACATTTTCTGGTAAGTATAACTTTTATCCACCACTGAGTGTCAGAACATGTGAAGTCAATAAAACAACAAATCAGCTGATATTTTCACAAATTAACACTGTGCTAGTATGTTTTGGTTTGGGGGTAGCGATAGCACTGTAGAAGGCAGGGGGCAATAACGCACACTCTCCTATTAGGTGAAGCGCTGTTAGGTCTAAAGTTACGTCTTTATGAAGTGGACGGTTCTCGTTCCCAACGCCCACAGAGCATAATCATGAGAGGCCTGGACCATAAATGCATAACAAACCACTTTGCTGAAATCGTCCTTTTCTGTTTTGTTTTGGTGTACAAATTGCCGAATATTTTCTGAGTTTTCGCTGTGAAGTCAAACAGAAGCTCTTGAATTATGAATTCGTTAAATGACACAAGTTCTATTAATTCGCGTATGTTAGAGGATACTCAAGGTATATGTTAATGTTGGCGAATTGAATTAATTGAAACTTTTTGTTTAGATTTTCCCTTGAATCTCACTATGCCACATAAACGTTCTCAAATCTTAGTTGATCATGGGGATTTACCATCTTGTTCCAGCTTGTCTGACAAGTCCCTCAACGACCTTCCCGACCTCTGTCTCCTCGCAGTATTCAAACGCATTCCCTTGATTGAACTACTTCGTAATGTTCGTCTGGTGAACACTCGCTTGTCCGGATTGGTGCCAACCGAACTGAATCGCCGTCGTTCTCTGGTGATTGTGGATGATCGCACTTTTAAGCTATCAAACCTTCAACTCGATCAGTATCAGAGTCATTTGATTGAGCACGTTCGACGAGATGATGGACTGACACCTTGGTCACGATTACGACAACTCGAATCTCTAAATTTGGTGGATAGGTCCACTCGGTACCCGGATGTTGACAACTATCGTTCATTGCACAATCAAGTTCAACCCGAAATGATCACCACACTTATGAACAATTTACCTCGAATCCGCAGTCTCACGGTGGTACAACGATTCTTTGATTCGTCAGCACTGGATCAAATTGTTCGGATGATTGATCGCTGGCGTGGGGAGTTGGTTTCACTCAAACTTTATTTGGATCACGAGTACCCATATGTTATTGGATCTAGAGGATTTCCAAATAGAGAACGTTTAGACGAGCTCAAGGCTCAACTGAATCCACGAACTGTGGCACTGTTTGATTCGATCAATCGAGCTTCGTCACTTAAACACCTGAAACTCAAGTTGGGCAATTTCTCCTATTTCATTACTCGAATGGATCCACCACCATTGACCATCCTCTCCCAGCTGAGCACATTTCATTCAAACACTTTCAATGATGATCTTGGTGGCGAACTGGTTCGCTATGCCTCCGAAAATGGCGATCTTCAAATTGCTTCAAATGGTTCCACATTGAAATGTTTACTTGGAATCAATCACGAATTTAGAGACAAATTTGTTTATGTCAAAATTGAAAATTTCTACGATAATATGGCTGACGATTTGAAACTATTCTGCACTCGATTCACCTCACTGGTTCATCTGTCTATTACTAACCAACACCACATGCCAGTGACCAAGTTAGCTCAATGTTTGACTAGCCTCACTCAACTCGTTCACCTGTCTGTGTCGGTGATCGTACGTGCAGAATACACAGAACTGGCCAATGATCAAATCATCCCAATTCCGTCAGTCCGACTGCTCACCATATTTCTCTGTATCCGATCTCACAAAACCGAACAACTTCATCTGCATGAGCTGTTTCCCAATGTTGAGGTGCTCAACCTTGAAATTTTCCTTTCACAGTGTCCTCCCTGTGAATATTATATGTGCATGAAGCCTCCGGGAGATGATATACTCAAGAAATGTGCCCAACTGGCCAGACGTCCCTTTCGACACTTTCCTCGACTGCACACCATTCAAATTTATGCTAATGATACGATGGTGTTGTCCCCCGCAAATAAGCAAAGAATGATCACCAAAGATGAGTTGTGAAGGGTAATGTTAAGTGTTTCGACAAGAGAAGATCTAATTGACGATTCCGAAACTTGATTTTGCCAATAAGACACTCATTCATGGTATTTGTATTTGGCTGGGTAATTTGACTTGTTTGTATTAATTTTGTTTCTTCTTTAGTGCCTATTCACGACTGAATTCCAATTGTCAACTACCGAATCAAATTCAAATTACATCCAATACATTTGAAATATTTTTTATAATTTTTTCATAATTTTATACAAAATGATTATAGATGTAAATTCAATAATAATTCAATTAAACCCAATAGAATGACCTTATCTTATCACTAAATTGCCATTTGTCCATATGGACTTTGCCCTCTTGTCAATGTTTCGAGTAACCATTGTTGGCACAAAATAGCTCTCAATTAAAATCGAGCAAATTGAATTAAGCTAGTTTGCTCGTTTTGTTGCACTGCTCACACTGGACACCTGTCCGTCACACCTTCACTCTGAATTGGCTATAAAAGCAAAGCCAAAATGTCATTTCAAATCACCTTCAACGGTACCTTCATTACTGAAGTTATTCTGACAACCTCTCGAGAAAGCCTCAAAGCTTTGTTCAACAACCAACTCAACTACTCTTGGAAGAAGTCAACGTTCGTCTTTCAAGACTCAACATCTCAACTTTCCCCTGAAATATGGGTGATAACTATCGTAAGTGAATCCTTTCATTTTTTCTATGTCCAACTCGGACTTTGTTGTTTTGTTGTTTATTTTTGGACTTTGGCTAATTTGTGCATTCTTTTTGTTTCGTTTTCTAGGCGGAAGAGGTGGACGAGGCCGTGGCGGATACGGCGACCGTGGTGGATACGGTGGAGGTGACCGCGGTGGATACCAAGGCGGTCGAGGCGGTTACGGTGGAGGTGACCGCGGTGGATACCAAGGAGGCCGTGGTGGTGGTGGCTATGGTGGCGGAGGTGATCGTGGCGGATTTCGAGGTGGCCGAGGAGGCGGTGGAGGCCGCGGTGGTGGCGGCGGTGGTGGCCCGTACTTCTCTCCCGACACTCCAATGCCCGAACTTTCCCGTCACCAGTCCCTGGTGAAGAATCCACTCTCCAGCGGTACCGAGGGCAGAGCGGTCGAACTGGTTGGCAACTTTTACAAGTTCACCACTTCTGACCTGACCGTGTTCCACTACGACATTGACATCAGCAAGGAGAAGCGAAAGTCAAAAGAAGGCGAAGACAGTCCCAAGGCTCCTTCCCCAACGGGCAGTTCTGGTTCCGATGGTGGCAAAAGCAAAGACTCCGAAGAGATATCCACCAACCTCGAACGATTCATCAAAAAGTTCGCACCTAACATTGTGGACAAATTCGTGGCCGAACAGAAAGCACTGTTCAACGGTATTCGCTACGTGTACGATGGTTTCAAGAACTTGTACACCGTCAAATCGTTGAACATTACCGGCCCACAGCCCTTCTCCACCAAGGTGCAAATCGAGGTCGATGGTCGACTGGCAGACTTTATCGTCAAGCTCAAACTGGTGGATCGAGTCTCACTGAAGGACGTGCTCGAGTTCTACTCGGGCAAGAAGAAGGACCTGTCCGAGCGAACTGTGTCCATCTTTGAGATTGTCTTTCGCTTCATCATGGGCAAAGAATACGAATCGTTCCAACGAAAGTTCTTTGACATCACAACCGTGCACTCATCGCCCAAAGTGCAGTTGGCCGACTTTGTTTACGGCTTCACGAGTGCAGTGCGGATGTGCGAGTTTGGTCTGGCCCTCAACCTGCACCTCAAGACATCCTGCATCATATCGCGCAACTTGGTCAAACTTGCCGATCTGGCCAATGCTCTGGGTCGCATTGGAGTGGAAAGCCGTCCGAGTCGAAGCCAAATTCAGGAGGTGAACAAATTTGTGAGACATCTCAAGATGTTCACCACTCACTCGAACAAAAAGATTAGCTACACGATCGATGGTCTGGTCGATCAGCAGCCACAGAACATGACATTCACAAATCGAGAAGGTCAATCGATGACCATTGCCGAGTATTTCAGAAATGAATATAAAATGGAACT
Source organism: Rhizoglyphus robini (assembly GCA_023373905.1). Classification (NCBI taxonomy): domain Eukaryota; kingdom Metazoa; phylum Arthropoda; class Arachnida; order Sarcoptiformes; family Acaridae; genus Rhizoglyphus; species Rhizoglyphus robini. Next base: position 1,823,538 of record JAKIJQ010000020.1, read on the forward strand.
GCAGGCTTTGCCCCTGGTTCGTACTACCGGCAAAATGGCCAAATACATTCCACTCGAACTGTGCCAAATGGCGGACAATCAGTTCCTGTCGAACTCGAAGATCAACTCGTCGATCCAACGCGAAATGCTGATGAAGTCAACCAACACGCCCAATGTCTACTTCAACAAGCTGGATCGAGTGGTAAAGAAGGTGGCTGACAGCGATGCCGAACTACAAGGCCAATTCGGTATCTCACTCGACACTAAACCTGTCGCTTTCCAGGGTCGAGTGCTGAACACTCCACGTCAGTTGTGCGGCACTAACCGTGACAAGTTCTTCTCGGTCAAGTCAACACCCGCAAAGTGGTCCGTGTTTTGCTTCGATAGCAACGTTCAACAACCTCAGCTGCAGAACTTTATGAAGATGATGATGGATCGGGCCAAGCAGTTTGGCATCAACTTTGCACTGCCGAGTCCGTGTGTGCCAGTGAACATCACTGACGCCAACTCTGTGTACAATGCTCTGTTCAATCTGGTGAAGAAGACACAGACTCAGTTCATCTTTGTTGGCATTCCATCGCGTAAGTTTGCATTTGTTTATTGTTGAACAGTCTTGACATATTTTGCTTTTTTCAGGCCACAATTCTCTCCCACCCGCACACATGTACGGCCTGGTCAAGTACTTCTGTGACCAACGGTTCGGCATTGTGTCCCAGTGCTTCAACACCGAGAAGATGCTCGACATTCCCGGTGGTTACTTCGACAACTTCCTGCTCAAGGTGAACGGCAAGCTCGGTGGCCTGAACGCAGTGGTCGACCCAGCCACTGTCAAACAGTTGCCCTTCCGTATGGACCGAACAATGGTGGTTGGCATTGACGTGAACCATCCCTCGGAAACGGAACGAATCTCATCGTCGGTGGCTGCTGCTGTTGGCTCCACCGATGAGGTCTTCTCCTCTTACGCTGCCTCCATTCGAGTGCAAAAGAAGGAATGCGACGAGATCATCAAGCACCTTGACCAGATGATGGCCGAACTGTTTGCCGAGTACAACAAGGCCAACAAGACCTATCCGGACAATTTGATCATATTCCGTGATGGCGTGTCCGAGGGCCAGTTTGAGAAGCTCAAAAAGACCGAGCTGCCACAGATCCAGGCGGCCATCAACAAGGTGGGCAAGCCAATGAAGATTGTTCTCATCGTCACACAGAAGCACCACAACACTCGGTTCGCACTGACCCAGGTGAACAACACTGGACGCAAGCCAACGTGGAATGTGCCCAGTGGCACCGTGGTCGACAACACCATCATCGAGCCACTGCACAAGATGTTCTACCTGAACAGTCACTTCTCCCCACTGGGCACCTCCAAGCCCACCAAGTACATCATCCTGCGAGACGATCTCAACATGTCGGCCGACACTGTCCAGAAGATGTGCTTCCTCGTGTGCTACAACTCCATCCGGACCCGTGGTGTGCTCGCCATCCCAACCCCAGTCCGTTATGCCGATCTGTGCGCCTATCGATCGAAGCTGCATGTTGAAGCTCAACGCGACACTGTGGACGCCGTACAGGACAAAGGCAAGGCTGAGAACATCGAAGCCGAGATCATTGCTCGTCTCAACGAACTGGTCAAGGTGAACGATGGCGTTCGCAATCGGCTCTACTACTGCTAGGTCCACTCAACGGTCATGCACCTTCATGATTGTGAAGTAGTGCCCAACTCTACTCTAGGCTGCCAATCAGTAGAGTCATTTCTTCATAGATGCAACACACAAACACATAATCACACACACACACATTTTCAATTTTACATTATGGCCCTAACATTATTTTATTATTAGTTATCATACATTATCATACACACACACATTTTGAAGGCCCCTCTACATTGCTAGCTAGCTATATTTTAATTTATTATTTTACATTTACACACACACACAAACACAGGACACACCTATTGGGTTAGGTTATAACCCACTTAATCATTATTTATAATTTTAATAATAATAAAAGATCCTTAAGATCACAAATCACTTGTTTATGTTGCATTTATTAGTAAACATTTGAAAGGTCGTTTGTATGTCACGTGACAACTGTTGTGTCTAATTGACATTATCTTCGACATGTTTTCTGGGCAGTTGTTCTGAATTGATTGACAAAAATTGGGAGTAACAAGAATGCTCAAGTGCAATGCAATTGAAATATTTATTTGAAAAGACATATTTGCTCTGATGCAAAAATAAAACAAATCATGATTTAGTTTATTTTATGTGTTGGATTTTGAACCAATGTGCACAATAATAATCGAGTTAATGAACAAATGAACATTATTTGTGTGTGTGTCGATTTACAATAATCAAAAGACAAGAAGTCAAATACAAGTTGAAGCTAAAGTTATGAACAAGATAACTTTGGGCCAACTTTTAAGATTCTCTCTCACACAAACACTCGATTCGGTTTTGTGATGTGACGCGGTGGCTCGCTCACCAGAATCACGTCTCCATCTTTCAGGCCGAAAGTGTTCGCCATCTGAAGATTGAATATGTAGATTCCCTCATAAAAGAAGTCGAGCTCTCCGACTGGTTTTCCTGCCCAATCTGCATAAGCCACCTTGAGTCGCTTCAGTGGGTCAGTCCGCCCAATGGTGACCCAAATTGAATCGCCATTCACGTGCAGCACCTTGAGGGTAACGCGCGGTTCCGAGAATGAGACGTCACGAACTTGAGACATTTTGTTGCGGTAAATCTGAGAAGATCGTTAAAAAATTTAATTAATGGAGCAAAAGATTTCACTTGTTTTCACTTCGAGTCTATCCCTCGAATGATCACTGAGCACTGCTGCTCTGCACAGTATTTATAATTGCCTCCAATTCCACATGAAACTTTCTCTCACATTACAAAATTCATCTCTCATTTACAGTTTGAATTATATATATTTGCATAGTGAATAGGTTACTATTTACTGCACATAATCGAGCCAACAATGTCAATGTCAATGTCCGTCTGATTGCAAAATGTCGCACCTTCCAAAAGTACATAGTCCGTACTCTTTTCAAAATGTATTTATAATTTAAATTCTCAATAATATTATGAGTTTGTTTGTGCTGCTTTGTTTACCAAATTAGCTTCATGTCTTTTGTATGGCTTCGTTTTGGATGTAATTTCAAAAGAACTGCAGTCGGGACATAGTCGTGATTTAGTTTGGTTAGCAACAACAAATGTTGTTCTGTGCACATGTAGGAGTCATCTTGTCACTATTTGTCACGTTTGCCCTCCAGATCTACTGTTCCACTGAACTTGAACTTGGATTTCACAATTTCAATTTATATTTAAATTGAATTAATATTTTTATTGTGCAATTTGAGATGTTACGAACTCTACGACGTAATCATGAATAATTAACAAATTGGAAAAATCAACGAGTACTCGAAGCGTCTTCTAACCCAGACAAAGGCATTGGTACTGATTCAAAATTACCCGAGTCATTTGAATACATTTAGTGTAATTACCAAAACACCACCTTCAATGTACCATTCATTACACCGAAATGGATAACAATTAAAAAAATACATTGTGTTTGGAGCAAATCCCAACTTACACTTTTCATTGCCACAAACTGCATTGTCCCGACATTGGGAGTTGTGGTGGCAGAAATCATTGAGTCTTTTCTCGTATTTCTAGAGAACACATTGATTTAGTTATTAGTTATTATGAAAGTATAAATTTAGAAAAGTACACTGAGAATTGCATCGATGTTGCATTTCATCATGAGTGATTTCATCGATTAAAACACTGCACATCCGTCTTATATATTAGATTAAGTTAAATGCTTATTTTAAAATGTTTTACTTTGGTAACGTGAAAATGCCATAGAAATCGTGATTGTCTGTTTACCAGCAGAAGTAGATATAAAAATTTATTGAGTGCTATCGTCAAAACATTTCTGAATTACTTTTTCATAAACATCGCCGAGTGAGGCCAGCGCCATCACTTACATGCACTGTGACACAGCACGAGTGTGTTTGCTGTGTTGATGAAGTTGCTCTCTGAAGTCACTCGTCTTTTGGCTCTCGTCAACACAACAACATTGTCTTCTTTTTACGATTTCACTTTGTTTGATTTTTTTCTGACTGCGTTCTACTGAATCCTTCTGTTTGCTATGTTACCGCCCTGGTCTCAAACTCCTGATCTATGCCTCCTGGTCGTATTCAAGCACATTCCTCTGTCTGATCTAATTCGCAATGTTGCTTTGGTGTGCACAAATTGGTCACGACTTCAGCGGGACGAGTTGAAACGTCGTCGTACCCAGACAAAGGCATTGGTGCTGATTCAAAATTATGATCGACATTTGAAGTTGATTCAACAAGGAGACAATTCCTTTGGAAGTGAACTGATTGAGCACGTTCGACGTGACGATGGATCAGCTTGGGTGCGGGCTCGGTCACTCGAGCACATTCGATTTGATGCTTTTCTTGTGCCTGGCGATGGTGTACTGAGGCAAACATTCGTCTCGCCACTGATGAACATTCTGGTGGACTCGAACATCACTCAACTCACACTGGTGCAACGAGTTTTTTCTAGACATTCGATCACATTGGCCCTGGAACAAATTACTCGACTGATCAAACACTTCTCTACTAGTTTGGTTTCATTGAAAGTGGATGTGTTTTTTCTGAATAATTACTATGTTATCCAAAATGATTTAAGCGCAAAAGTTTTTGCTCTGTTCAACTCAATCAATCAACTCGTTTCTCTTCAGCATCTAACTTTGAATGGGAATTTTCCAAATTTACTACCACTTTCACTGCCAATTCTATCGCACCTTGTCACATTCAGCACTGATCATTTTGAACCCATCCATGTGCTCATTTATTCATTCAAGCAAGTCGCCAGTGGAGCCAATGTTCGTATCAATTGTGAAATTCAATTGGCGCTGCATAAAATACTAGAATTCGGCCCTGAGTTGGCAGCAAAGTTTACAAGAATTCGAGTTAAAGATGTTGAAAGTTCTCGCTATGAACGTTAATAATTCGACCGATGAGATGACCGCGAACTGAGTCAACGTTGACCAGTCACCACTGTGGCGCTATTGCCTTCGCTCATGTCTACCACAGGCAATCTCGGACAGTATAAAGTCTCACATCTCGCATTGCTCTCATTGTACAGTTGGACTGTTGTGAGACTTGCTGCCTATTGTAAGTTCTCCTGAAGTTGTGTGTCTGTCTATCGATCACTAACTTGCCTCCTTCTGTCCCCAACTAGGTCTTGTTGACAAACCCTACTCTATTGTCGTGCTACCTATTTGAGACGTTACCGAAGTGTTTTATGTTTTACCTTTTATATTTTAACCTAGAACAGTGTATCTGTTATTTTATTTGTCAATAAAACCTAGCATTTTCATTAGATTATGAGACTTATCCTTGTCTTCTAATTGGAAATTAGCTACGGTTGACTATTTCACTCTCACTACTAGTCCGACTATTTCTACTTAGTCTGTCTGTGTGTGCACCACTGCACGTGTTCTCTCTTTTCCCCTTTATTTGTGTGGAGGCAAGCGTGTGAGGTAGTCAGCACCACTTCCCATTTCTATTCGGTGCCGTCGTGTTGAACTGATCTCCACTGAAGCGCTCAACTTTCCCTTTCTCAATTGGACTTTTGTCCCCGAAGCGAACTTTTTCTTTGGTGTTATTCATCGGCACGAATCTACCCCGTTTTGATGAGTGACAAGATCAAGCCTGAAGAAGCGAAACTCGGTACGACGGAGACTGGCGAAAACCTCGAAACAAAGACTGACGGAGGAAAAGAAGAAATTGTTGAAGACGAGTTCAAGGACGTTCTTTCTGAGATTACGCCTATATCGTCTGAAGTCAAGAGTGACACGAGTGAAAACGTCAAAGCTGAAAGCCCTGTCGACACTGGCAATTCTAAAACGAACGCCTCAGCCGGTAATTCTAATTCATCGACTCCGACGTCCGCAGCAGCCGGTGGTTCGCACAACTCGACAACCACAACGATGGCTGTCAACCTACCTGGAGTCAACTTGGTAAAGTTGAATATGAAAAATTGGACTATCTGGAAGACTCAAATTTTGGACTTGTTGGACGCTCTAGCCGTCAGTGATGCAATCACCGTGGACAAGTTAGCAACCGACAAGAAGATGAACGGCATGGCCAGACTTTACATCAATATGAATATTGAAGACGAAGGCCTGCGAACAATGCTTCTCGGTATGGAGTCTGCCCACTTGATGTTCGAGAAATTGAAAGACAAATTCGAAAAGCCGGATTTGTACGCTGCTCAAAGAATTCGTCATCGGATTGCGCAGATCAAGTTTATAGATCCTGCACGTACCGAAGAAACGATCAAGAAGCTTGAGCAAGAAATTAACCTGCTTAGTCTAAAGGCGACCGTTACTGAAGAAGAAAAATTTACTATTTTTGCCGTGGCTACTATGACGGAGAAATTTGGTAATATTATGATTATGGTTGAGTCTTTAGATGCAGCTGGAAACAAGCCTAACCTGAATACTTTGAAGAAAATGATTCTTCATGCTGGTAACTCTGCTTCACATATTCGTGTCAACGAAATTCACCACGTCAAGGCTAAACGTGAATTCAAAGGACGATGCTATCACTGTGACAAAGAAGGTCATATCAAAGCAAGATGTCCTGAGTTGAAGGATTGCGAATCGAAGGAAGCGAGTACTACTAAGAAAACGGACACACGGTCTAACGTGAAGTTCAAACGGAATGAAGGAAGAGGACGTTCTATCAAGAAAGAACTTATCGACTCGAGTGCTACGGTTATTACTAAAGCTTCAATTGCGAGTGTTACCTCTATCCAAAGTCAAGTAATTAAGGCACGTTTTGTGTTGGACAACGGTGCAACCGATCACTTTGTGAAGGACGTTAATCTATTGACCGACATTCATGAAGTATCCACTTTTGCAGTCTCTGGTGTTTGTAAACGAAGTGACGCGACCTTCTATACAACTCAATGTGGAACTGTGACTATTATGGTGGAAGATGGTTCTCAATTTAGTTTCCAAGCCTACCTTGTCCCTGAACTCGACGAGAATTATTTCTCTATGAGTATTTTTGGTAAAGCCGAAAATGAGTATGTGGTCATTAACTCCGGAATATGCCGAGTCGAATATGAAGATACTCTGATTTGTTTGGCTGATCTCGAAGTAAATAACACGTATGTTACGGAATTTGATGTCATTCATCTACCGAATGTTCAATCAAAATCGGAAGTCAAAGTATTTGATGGTGAATTGAAAATTCAAGCCATTCGGAATCATTGGCACGATAAACTTGGACATTATAGTGCGGATCGTATCAATAAGACGGCGACTATACTCAAGTGTATTCAACCGATTCGCGATGACTCGAAGTGTACCAACTGCATCATCAACAAGTATGCTGATCCTGACTTCAAGGATAACCCGATTCCTGCTCAAGATATTCTAGAATGTGTGCATACAGATCTAGGTGGACGTTTGAGAGAATCTATCGATGGTTATCAGTATTATATTACTCTCATTGACGAATTTTCTAGATTTTGTTCTATATATTTACTCAAGTATAAATCTGACGCTGCAGATGCCATTAAGAAATACATCACCTGGGCTGAACGACAGACTGGAAAGAAGTTAAAGCGATTAAAGTCTGATGGAGGTGGTGAGTACGTCAAACGTCTACTACTTGACTACTGCGCCTCGAACGGAATCGAACACACTCTATCTTCTGCTCATTGTCCCCAGACGAATGGTATGGCCGAGCGGAAGAACCGCACTCTAAAGGATTCTGCTCGATCTATGGCAAATGCTGCGAATGTCCCGAAGCCTTTCTGGTCTTATGCAATTAGGTATGCCAATTTTACCGGTAATCGAATCGTCAATACTGTTACCGACAAGATACCCTATCAAGTGTTTACAGGCAAGCTACCTAGTGTTGATAAGGCACAAGTGTTCGGATGTAAAGCTTTTGTGGGCAACCACCACAAACAGAAACTCGATTCTTTTGATCCTCGACGTAATGAAGGGATGTTTTTGGGTGTGACAGAAGATCAACAGCGGTTTATCGCCTATGATTTTAAAGAAAAGTCTATTGATGTCCACAGAAACATGCACTTTCTAATTGATCAATTCCCATATCAAGATGGCAAACATATTCACGAGTTTGATTTTGAATATTTACCTGACGAAGACGACGACCTATTGGAGATGCCTTTTCAAAGTACTGGTCTACCAGTCGTGCAATCATCTTCAAATAGTTCTACAGTTGCGGAGGAGTCTACGACAAACGACGAGATCATCACTGAACAAGTTGAAGATCAAGTACTCAACGATGAGCATTCTATTGCCGCCGATGACATTATGCAAGAGACTCTACAACCCGCAGCACCTATTCGAAAGATATTACCTCCAAGATCTACTAGAGGTATTCCTCCGAGACGATTAATTGATGAGAACTTGCACCAGATTCAAGCAATTCGTAAAGCTGGTGTACCGCTCACTTCAACTGAAGCACTAAATGGTCCTGATTCGGATTCGTGGTCTAACGCGATTCAAGCCGAATTGGAATCTTTAAAACAGCACGATGTTTATGAACGTATCAATGAAAAAGACGTCACTAAGAATATACTCGGAACGCGCTGGGTATTCGACTTGAAACGCGATGTTGAAAATCGTGTAGTACGTCATAAAGCTCGTTTGGTGGTCAAAGGCTATGATCAGATAGCTGATTTAGATTTCTCCGAAACTTACGCTCCTGTTGGTCGGAATGCAACCTTTCGCATACTATTGACATTGGCTGCGACTCAAGACTACTACGTGGGTCATTTTGATGTGTCAACCGCATTCTTACACAGTGATGTCGATCATGAAATCTACATTCGCCCCCCACCTGAATTGGAAGAAGCCGGTTATGTATGGAGACTGAAACGTTCCCTCTACGGCCTACGTCAAAGTTCCAGAAACTGGTACATGCACCTAAAAGAAGTACTGAAAGATTGTGATCTAGTACAAAGTGATGCCGATTTTGGTCTTTTCTTCAATGCGAAAAAGAAAATCTATGTTTTGATTTATGTTGACGACATATTGGTCATCTGCCCTAGTGAAGCAATTGCCAAAGAATTGTTTGCCAAGCTAAAGGAATCTCTAGATATCAAGAACCTTGGACATGTGACTAAATTCTTGGGATGGCAGATTGAAAAAGTCAACAAATGTTTCGAAGTACATCAATCCAATTATATTGATGGAGTCATTGAGAAGTACAATCTCGTGGATTGCAAACCTGTGAGTGTTCCACTAAATGAATTCAAGTTACACGACTCACATCAGCCTATTGATTATGAACTACCTGTTCGTGGTATTGTGGGATGCCTTCAATATTTGTCCTACAAAAGCCGACCTGATATAACAGCTACAGTTCAATTCTTGTCCCGTCATATGCATCAGCCGACTCAAGCTATGTTCAATGCCTGCAAGAATGTGGTTCGTTACCTAAGTACAACTAAACATTACCGACTTGTGTTTGGTGAAAATTCGAGTAACAAGGTGGAACTCTACACGGACGCCTCTTTTGGATTACCCTCAGTTACTGGCGCACTACTTCATTGGTATGGTTCACCTATTTTATGGTTTTCACGTCGCCAATCACAAAGCCCCACTTCGACTGCTGAAGCAGAATCGTATGCTCTATGCGATGGACTCAAAGAGTTAACTTGGATACATCAACTTATGTCTGATTTGAAGTTGAAAACCTCGTATCATGCTTATTGTGATAATAAAGCATCAGTTCGGATGATGAAGCACGGACCGACAAATGCAACCAAGCATCTGGAGATCAGTTGGTCTGGTATAGCTCGAATGTTCCTAGTCACCGAAGCCGAACTGAAGTACCTCAACAAAGGAGAGATGCTCGCCGACGTTCTTACGAAGTCACTTGCTCGATCATCAATCGGTCGCGGAGGAGTGTTGAAAGTTCTCGCTATGAACGTTACTAATTCGACCGATGAGATGACCGCGAACTGAGTCAACGTTGACCAGTCACCACTGTGGCGCTATTGCCTTCGCTCATGTCTACCACAGGCAATCTCGGACAGTATAAAGTCTCACATCTCGCATTGCTCTCATTGTACAGTTGGACTGTTGTGAGACTTGCTGCCTATTGTAAGTTCTCCTGAAGTTGAGTGTCTGTCTATCGATCACTAACTTGCCTCCTTCTGTCCCCAACTAGGTCTTGTTGACAAACCCTACTCTATTGTCGTGCTACCTATTTGAGACGTTACCGAAGTGTTTTATGTTTTACCTTTTTATATTTTAACCTAGAACAGTGTATCTGTTATTTTATTTGTCAATAAAACCTAGCATTTTCATTAAAAGAACCACTCGAATTGCATGCCAACCGATTATTCCAACGCTTTTGTGCCCGTTTTGTCATGTTAACCAGTCTCGAGTTGACTATTGACTCGATGCCTATGACTACGATTGCTAAATATTTGAAACAACAAACTGAGTTAGTCCATTTGAAATTGAATTTAGAATTGTGGGTTCCTGAACCGGACGAAAGAAAGCCTCAATCTTTGATTTGTGAAATTCCTTCTGTTCGTCTACTCACCTTATCTTTCACGACTCGATCTCACCGAAACACTGAACGACTTTATGTACCCGAAATATTTCCAAACCTGCAAGTGCTTCATCTATCTCTATACACTCGAAAATGTTCTGAATGTGGATTTGAGTTTGCGAGTGCCAATCAATTGATGGAAGAGGCTGAATTGCGTCTTCGAATTAAGCTTTGCATGCGTCTTACCCGAAAACCATTTCGACGCTGCACCAACTTGAACGCATTCAAGTTTGAAATATTTGGTCCATTGCAAAGTATCCGACCACAAGGTCTGATCACTTTTGATGAGTTGTGATTTTTTGTCATTACATAGTAATAAATTGTAATTTTACGAATGATTAATAAATATTCATGTTCATTACATATGTCTCACTTTTTAATTGACGCAATTTGCATAATCTCGTGAATTTTGATTGGTAGTTTGAGTACATTGGCTTGTATTATTTTCTAACTCATTTTCACTACTCGAATATAGTAGAGGTGATTCGAAAAGATCTTGACTCATTTCACCATTAGAAGTTACTTCAAATAGTCCAACGTTGGTTTGGTGTGCACACTACAGCATTGGTCACGACTACAGCGAGACGAGTTGAAGCGTCGTAGGGTCCAGATTGTGTCAAAAGGCATTGGCGCTGATTCAAAATTATCCTCGACATTTGAAGCTACTTTAGCAAGGAGACAGTTCATTTGGAAGTGATTGAGCACGTTCGACGTGAGGATGGATCAGCTTGGGTGCACCTCATGAGGGCTCGATCACTCGAGCACATTCGATTCGATGCTTTTATTGTGCCTGGGGATGGTGTACTGAAGGATATCCCTACTATGCTATTCGCGATAGTGCTTGCTCTGTTCAGCTCGATCAATCAACTCAATTCTCTTTGATACCTCACCTTGAATAGCAATTTTCCAGACTTGCAACAACAATCTCTCTTAATTCTGTCTCGACTGGCCACAAATCGTTTTGCAGCTACCCGATTGCTTATTACCAAGGCAGTCAACATTTTTGAAAAGTGACTCGACTGTTGTATGAAATACTGTCTACACTTTGGCCTAGACAACGGTGTTGGATCAGGAATTTCGTCAAATTACCACGGTAGTCAACATTTTTGAAAAGTGACTCGACTGTTGTATGAAACACTGTCTACACTTTGGCCTATACAACGGTGTTGGACCAGGAATTTCGTCAAATTACCACGGTAGTCAACATTTTTGAAAAGTGACTCGACTGTTGTATGAAACACTGTCTACACTTTGGCCTATACAACGGTGTTGGACCAGGAATTTCGTCAAATTACCACGGTAGTCAACATTTTTGAAAAGTGACTCGACTGTTGTATGAAACACTGTCTACACTTTGGCCTATACAACGGTGTTGGACCAGGAATTTCGTCAAATTACCACGGTAGTCAACATTTTTGAAAAGTGACTCGACTGTTGTATGAAACACTGTCTACACTTTGGCCTATACAACGGTGTTGGACCAGGAATTTCGTCAAATTACCACGGTAGTCAACATTTTTGAAAAGTGACTCGACTGTTGTATGAAATACTGTCTACACTTTGGCCTAGACAACGGTGTTGGACCAGGAATTTCGTCAAATTACCACGGTAGTCAACATTTTTGAAAAGTGACTCGACTCGACGAAGAGAGTTCTTCTAATGAACTCGTCTGTAAAAAGTATTCAAAGCGTCACAGCCAAGCTTCAGACCAATTTGTTTTAGCAAATCATTTGACAGTGTTAAATTGACACTGCATAGTCATCCAAAGATATTTGGATATTTTCTTCTTTGATAATAGCAACTAAAGTTTGTTTTATTTTTATGAAATATTTAAAACATTACATCAGACAATTAACAAACAGCAAAAATAATTAATAATCATTCGATGGTTAGATTTCGTGCCTGCTGAATGGCGACTGGACTATTACTGTAATTATGTGATTCATTGTTGATGAATCATTGATTAAGACTAGTGTAAAGATGAGGAAACTGATAAAAGGAAAGGATCTAAAGATTGGATTAACAGCTTAAATCTAATGTTACAAATTGGATTAGGTCACAATGTGTGCACAATACAATCGAGTAAGTGAACAAAAGTACAACATTATTTGTGCGTCAACAAATTAAAATCAAAAGACATTAAGTCAAAGTTATGCAGAAGATAACTTTATTCCAACTCTCTTTCTCTCACTCTCACTCTCACACAATCAATCGACTCAGTTTTGCAGCGAGATGTGACTCACTCACCACAATCACGTCTCCATCATTCAGGTCGAAATCGTTGGCCGTCTGAATGTCATGTATGCAATGTCCCTGACGAAAGAAGTTGAGCTCTCCGATGGGTTTTCGTGCCCAATCTGCATAGGCCACCTTGAGTCGCTCCAGTGGGTCAGTCCGCCCAATGGTGACCCAAATAGAGTCGCCAGTCACGTACAGCACCTTGAGCGTAATACTCGGAGTTGAGAGCGAAGCGTCAAGAACTTGAGACATTTTCTTAGCTTAAATTGAGAAAATCGGTAAAAAGGGAAAAATTAAATCAAATTAATTTAGAGCAAGAGAGCAGACCTGTTTCAGCGTTGAGTCAATCCACTCGAATGACCACTGACCACTGCTTTGCACAGCATTTCTATAATCGCCTTCATGTCCACATAGAACTTTCTCTCTCATATTCAAATTCATCTCTCATTTATAGTTTAAATTATATATATTTGCATAGAGAAGGTTATGTTATTTACTGCACATAATCGAGCCAACAACGTCAATGTCAATGTCAATGCCAATGTCTCACCTATCAAAAGTACATAGTTCGTACTCTCGTTCGAAATGTATTTATAATTTATCAATAATATTATGAGTTTGTTTGCGAGTTTGTTTGGCTACTAAATTAGCTTAATATCTTTTATATGGCTTCGTTTTGGAGGCAATATCAAACGAACTTACGAAACGAACGAGAGTCGTGAATTTGTTTGGTTGGCAACCAACAGTTATTGTTAGGTAGAGTACAGAAGTGTGTGTCATTTCACCGTTGACCCCCAGACCTACTGTTCTCAATTCGTGAATTTTATATTTCAAAAGAGTCAAGTTTAAAGGCCCAATTGATGAGTAGAATCATTAATGCAACTGAGAACTGGGCATATTAACAATAGTCATTCACAGATTGATATTAAAGGATCTTTATTATATTTAGCAAATTTCTTTACACCAATTTTTAGATTTTTTGCTTAATAAGTTATTAATAATAACTAACCAAAATGGGTTCAAAGGCCAGTGAACCTGAGGGCCTACGTTAAAATGGCAAATTGGCCAAAATGACAAAACAGCAAAAGCTACTAATTAAACACAAATTATTATTTTTAATAATTAGCTAAATATTACCAAAGTCCGTTATTTTACTTTTGAATTTTCAAATTGTGTAAAGTCTTATTGAACATTTGAAAATAAATAATAACATAAACAGTGAAACGAATCATTAATCACAAAGTGAATTTATTAAGAATAAACATACAAATTGATACAAAAACAAATCTTACGAGGAAATTTTGGAGAGAAAACTCTTTTAAACTATTTGCTTACTTTAACAATATTACGCTGGCTTACTTGCAGAACAAGCCAGTCAGTGTAGTCTACTTTACGGCAATTGTCTCGTAGATGTATGAAGATATGACCCAGTTTGGGACATTGTACAAAGGGCGACATTGACTGTTGAATTTGTTGCTCAGACAGTGGGCCAGGAATTGGTTTTGGCTTTAAAGAAAATGTCAAGTTCAGGTTCAGTTCAATCACTTGAACACTCGGAAACACATGAGCCCAGTGGTCGGACTTGAAAAAGTAGATTGACTTGAAATATGTGGTAATGGACAATACTTGAACGGAGACAAGTTGAGATATTTTATCACGGGAAATGCGGTCTGGAGAGAGAAGTTTGTCCAAGTTTAATACTGACAAATGAAGATGGGTCAACTGGTTCAATGGTCGTAGAATGTTCAATGCTCCGGATAGTAAATGTTCACTGGTTGGATGATAAAAATAGAAATAAACGAGCGAGGTGAACGATTGTACAATGTTACGCATTTCTATGGCGTCAGTCGGAGGAAGCAAAGGTAGATGGGCAATTTTGCCTGCCAAAGAAGGTGATTCACGATAAAATGACTCAAAACAATTTGTAACACATGTCAGGCCAATTTGTTTCAAATTGTCATTTGCCACTGCATAGTCGATTAAAGATTTTTCGATATTCTTGTATTCGAAGTCAAAGTAAAATTCGCGCAATTTACCAATAATTGGAAGATCCAGATTGGGCTGGTAAGTGTGGAAAAAACTAGGAACGACCAATGTGAGATGTTTCAACGATGACATCGAGTTGATCACTTCCAGTAGATCGACAAGTTCATTTTCTCTGATTCTTTCTTTAAAATACATCTTCAATGATGCTAGATTGGGGGCCCACTTGACGAGTAGAGGCATCGCTGCAGTGAGGCACGAATATTTGAATGCAATCTCTAGTGTGGTAATGTTGGGAAAGATTTTGAGCAATTCATTCGAGAAATTGACAGAAAATCCAAAATAAGTAATGTGAAACCAATTGGACAAATGTTGAGACATTCGGCTGCCTTTATCGTTGAGCAGTAGATCGCGATATTTGAGGGTGAAACGCGAGTTGGTGATCAGAGACTGAGCCGACTGACCACCGAGCAGCAAAGTAACTGAGCGAACGTTCACTTGGTGAGATCTCCATAGAAGACAAACACGTCCCACGTTGTATAGATCTTGGAGAGATAGCCTGGAGAAGATGAGTCGCAAGACGAGATCGGGCATCGAGTTGATGTGCATCATGGTGGAGGGAAAAGTGAAGACAAAAACAAATTGTCGACACGAACTCGATCACAATCACCAGTGCAGTGCAAGGCTCATATAAATGCAAAGCTGAAAACGCATGTATGCCACACAACGCAGTGTTGTTCTCTTTCCTCTTTCTCTAAACACTCCGGCGGGCGACCCTCCACAGATGAAGTTACCTGACTGGACAAAAAAACAATTTATTCAAACACAACAAACTCGTCATCTTGTATTCGAGTCATTAAACAAAGCAACTCAAGTTTTTCAACCAATTTTTATTTAAAGCATTAAAAGACAAACAATAAGAATTGAATAATCATTCGATGAATTGTCAGATTTATTTTGTTCCTAATGAATGACACCTGGACTGTTCTTGTAAATACTTTTGAACTGCATGTTGTTGTTGAAACACTAGATGTGATTGATGATGTTAGCCATTAGTTTGGGTCATGTAAATCAGGATCGAATTTCTGTTGTTTCCCCTTCATGGATCGCTTTCTTGACCTTGATGTACTTATGATGTTTGAGTACGAACAGTAATTTAATTGTTGTTTATGAAGACATTGCTAAAAGCTAGTGGTAAGAAAGAGTTGATCTAAATATTGGATTAAATCTAACATTACAATTTAGATTAGGACACAATGTGCACAATAGGATCGAGTTAATGAAAACAAAGGAAAGTTATTTGTGTGTGTGTCGATTTACAAATAATAATCAAAAGACAATAAGTCAAAGCAAGTTAAAGCCCAATGTTATGCACAATTTATATAACTTTGGGCCAACTTTTTTTTCTCTCTCACACAAACACTCGACTAAGTCTGGTAGCGAGAGGCCTCAAGCGACTCATTCACCACAATCACGTCTCCGTCGTTCAGCTCGAAATTGTCCGCAGTCTGAAGGTCGAAGATGTAGGTGCCCTCATGAAAGAAGTCGAGCTCTCCGAGTCGTTTTCCTGCCCAGCCTGCATAAGCCTGCTTGAGTCGCTTCAGGGGGTCAGTCCGCCCAATGGTGACCCAAATGCACTCGCCATCCATGTTCAGCACCTTGAGCACAACGTTCGGAAGTGAAAGGGAGACTTCAGGAAATCGAGACATTTTGTTGTGTTAATCTGAGAAAATCGGTAAAAAGGGAAAAATCAAATTAATCAAATTAGTCAAAGAGTGCATACCTGTTTTCACTTTGCGTCAATTCACTCGAATGGCCACTGAGCTCTGCTCAGCTAATTTTGTAATCGCATCTAAGCCTTCTCTCACACAACCAAATGCATCTCTCATTTACAGTTTAAATTATATATATTTGCATAACGAAGGTTACTGCACATAATCGAACCAACAACGTCAATGTCAATGTCAATGTCCGTCGTCTGATTGCATCATGTCTCACTAAACAAAAGTACATAGTTCATACTCTTTTCAAAATGTATTTATAATTTAAATTCTCAATAATATTACGAGAATGTTTGTGCAGCTGCTTTGATTACCAAATTAGCTTCATATCTTTTGTATGGCTTCGTTTTGGAGGCAATTTCAAAAGAACTGCAGACCCGACAGTTGGGACAGTTGTTTGGTTAGCAACGACTGCTGTTGTTGTTCTGGACATTCGCAGGTGGGCGTCATCTTGTGCCTGATCGTTACGTTTGTCCCCTAGAGTCTAGGGCCTAGAAACCTACTGCTCTATTAAACTATTAAACTTGAACTTTGATTTTTACACGAATATGAATTTATTTAAATTAAATTAATATTCGTGTAAAAATACAATATGCTTTGAATTGTATACGACATAATAACGAGTGCAATTGAAAAATAAATTTAACTTTTATATTTTGAATTTCTAAGAATTTAAGCTTTAGAGCCCACTTAATGATTAGAAGAATTAGATGCAACTGATGATAACTGAGGTATTACTAACAGTAACCATTGCCAGGTTGATCGTAAAAAATCTTTGGGAACTCTACCAAATTTCTTTATCAAAATATGTTCAAATGTTAGTGAAACTGAGGGTTATATTGGATTTCATAGCTGAAATTGGGGTTTAGGTCTCGCAACTGGTTTGAAACAGTAAAACGTTTATTCTCGGTTAAATAATGATAAAGTATAATATAAAGAAATAGAAAGGATTATAACAAAATAGAGTAAATACAGTGACAAAGGTGCCACAGACAACTTCGGTAATTAGTAGAGTAAATACCTAGAAAAGGGACAAAGTACCGAGCGAGTTAGCGTGAGGGTAGAACTTAACGGTAACGAGTTGACTTACATAGAAGCAAGCCAATCACTCTAGCACAAGTGTCTTCTCGGTGATGCGAGCTGTCTTCTTATAGTGACCATGGTCAGTCAGGTTGGTGGAGTGACCAGTCCTCGTCAGGTTCGTGTCATCGAGACTGAACGAACTAACAGTAGAGTTCATCGTGTTGGCAGCGCTGTAAAGGCCAATCGCTTTCAACAGGTTAAAGTTTTAAAAATGAGAAATTAATAAATGGCAAAATGGCAGATCAAATCGAGAGATAACGAGATGATGAGCAAAATATGATTAACAAAATGATACTGAAGGCAGAAAAAGCCTGCTCAGAATGGTCAGTGAGGTGACAGCAGAAGTATTTGCGAGAATGTAACATTTACGGTAGAAATAGTGCTGCTGCTCATTTACTCAATGTTTTGTTGTGGACACCATTCGTGCTCAGAGCCTCTCATTGACTGTGAGAGTAATTTGTTTTTATCCTCTCTCCTCGGAATCCTACTTTTCATCGAACCTAGTTTCATTTGGTTCTGTGTGTTCTCTTCTAGAAACGCCATGGACAACAAACATCTCGCGAAACTTGTCTCGGGAATTCCACTATCTCAAGAGCAGCGAACTACTTTCGCCTCACTCCTTTTTCAAATGACCACTTTGATTGAATCGGCTACTTTTGAGCAATTCTTCACCTCACTGACCACCACATCTGAACGTATCAAATTTGTATTGTCTCACGAAGCTGTCACTCGGCTGATTGTGAATCTTATTTCACTTGTGCGCACTTCTCAAAATAACCAAAAATGTGCTACTCGAACTGTTCAACTTGTTCGGGATGGCTCTAGAGCATATGATGCACGTCGTTATGAGGATTCACTTGCTTCCTTTTCGAGTGCTATTCGCTATGCACCTCAGAACGATTGTCATTTGCCCATTGCATTGAGCAGTCGCTTTTTTTGCATTCTATCAGTTGAAGCAGTACGAAGCAGCTCTGAAAGACATTGAAGCCGCACAGTCTCATCCCAAGTACAAGCCATTCTTAAGGATGACCATCAGAAAGTGTCAATGTCTTGTACGACTTGGTCGTGTTGCGCAAGCTAAGCAAATCCTGGATGCTATCAAACGGGATGATATTAACAAAGATGATGATGCTCTTTTGAAGTTTTATAAACGTGAACGAGAGAATATTTACAAAGAAATAAAAGCAAAACAAAATGACGTTGATGGGCAATCAAAGGAGAAAGACATTGAGCCCGTGTTGCTCAAGAATGTTTCATCGGTCATTAAGATTCTGTCTGAGAAAGGTCGTTTCGTGCCTCAGTCGAGCGGTTCGTCACTTTCTTCTAAGGTTGAAGTTCGTTATGATGAGAAGAATGGTATGTAATTCTTTTGTACATTTCTCATTTCTTTTTCTCAAATCTTTTGTATCTTTCGTTAGGCCGTCATCTGGGAACTACCGAAGACGTCCACTTTGGTGACATCCTCGCAGTTACCAAACCCTACGCTGCTGTCCTCACTCAGAAGCAAGAACTTCACTTTTGTCACCACTGTTTGACATCTCTCAAACCAATTCCGAACATCTTCCCACGCACTGTCCCCTGTACCGACTGTTCCCGTGTGCTCTACTGTTCCGAGCACTGTCGCACCGAGTCCTGGCAAGAGTATCATCGCTTCGAATGTGCACTACAACTTGGCAATTCTTTCGAAATGGCCATTGGCGATCACAGTAGGGATTACCGGCTTGCATTGCGCACTTTATTTGTGGCTGGTGGACTCGAATCTATTGCTCGTGCTGTCACTCAAAAGCTGAATTCTGTTGGCGATTCGTCAGAAAGTGCCGATTTCACTCACAATCCAGAGGATTACTATGAAAATGTCTATCGAATGGCGATGAAGATGGAAGACGGTAACATCAAAGAGCTCATAAAGGCGATTATTAAGGCTGCTTTCGTGTTCAAATGGTCGAATGTTGCTACTTCCGAAAAGGATGACATTTTTGCAATCTCAACTTTGTTGCGTCACTATCTACAGAACCGTGTCAACTATTCATTCTTTGTGCGCCGTGGCCAATCAGCCTTGGATGAGCCCGCTGTTGCATCTGAATTGATCTACACCCTCGATCCACTAATCTCCCTGGTTCGCAAGTCCCATCACCCGAACATATCAATCAACGTGATTGACTGTGCCAGCTCTGTGCATGTGACAAATGTTTGTGCCCTCTTTGCACTCAAACCAATGCCCGCTGGCACTGTGCTCTCAATGGCTTTTCCTCTTTATGGCGATTATCGAGCTGATGTGGAGAGCTTTGTGCGGTTCAGGAAAGAACTCCGGCCCAAACTCGCCTGTCCCTGTGAGCACTGTGAAGAGCGTGACAATCCACTTGACTCCACTGCTGGTGGAATTGATAAGTACAAGTTTGTCTCCTGTGGTGGATTCATCAGACAAACTGAGGCTGATCAAGCCAACTGTTGCACCTCTGAACTTGAAATTTATTTTGATGAAGATTTTGATGAGATGAAGAAGATTTTTTTGGACATTTCCAAGTTTCATTCAGAGGCGATTGCGCTGGTTGGTCGTGCCAATACTTTGATTGATAATGACAAGGAAGGTAAGTGTACCATTCATGTGTATGTTATCGTCATCTTCAACTAACTTGCCAACTATTTTGCTTACACAGTACTGCCGAGTCTTTCAAAAGAATTTAGTACTTTGTTGCTGCAACTTGAAACACTGACCAACGAACGAATTGCTCCACTTGCACTCAAACACAGTCGTTTACTGTTGGTGAATCTGTACAAGCAACTGAACCACTTCTATCGATACTGCTACTTCACCATGGAACCGAAGCACAAGTTTGCTAATCTTCAGAAGGCTTGGAAGTATGCCGAAGCATCGCACACTACTTTGGAGAGTCATTTCGGTGGTGGCTCACTTGACCTGCTGGTGCTGCTTCAGAAGAATGTTCGTCTCTTTTCAAAGGAGATTGATGAACTGAAACTTGGACTGATGCAACCGATTGGACAGAAGTCTGGTGTGGATGGACGCTCATTGGAATTTGGTTTGAATTTGAACGATGACACCGAGGACGAAAGCCGAAAAGCGCGAGTTTGCTTGATTAAAAGTTTTCAGTCTGCTCAGAAACGATTGGACAAAATAAGTGGGCGCTACAAGATGATTTGAATTTCAAGCTCATCACAATCAACTTTACATTTACATAACATTACTTATTATTACATTTTCGATCGATTTTGCTATTCATTTCACTGAACACTCTTCAACATCTACAATTTGTAATCCACAAGACAAATAAAATGAATTATGTCAATTGTAAATAAAATTTGAGGCTTGTGGCACTAAATTGTAGATTGCAATTGGTTTTGATTTTCCTGAACAAATTAGAAAGTTCTTGTTCATTTGATAGTCACAAATTTGTAAATGAATTGGCAATAGATGAACCTGCACAGTAGTGTACACGCAGATCAAATCGAGATATGATGATTCATTGATGAACAAACAAACAGATGCACAATGACAGAGAAAAAAGTGTAATTTTAATTTGGTGGCAGTTTGTACATGAATAGGGTAAAATACGAGCAAGATAATCTAATATTGCAATGATCATAATAGGCAGAGTAATATGTTCGCCTAATGACAAATACAGATGATAGCAAGTGGAAGCAGACTTTATCACACAGCAAGGGACAGGCCAAAGTACAATTTGACTGTTGGATGCGGGTGCACTAGAGGAGGGAAAAGTAATTAATTAATTAGCAATTGCTTAAACTTACAAACATCTGTGACACTGTCACTCACTCACGACCCCCGATGTTAATTCCATTGCCGATGGAGAGGCACATTGCCTGCCTCCACCCCCGGTGTGATAATTTCAGAGAGAAGACAAGCCAAAAAGGACAAAAGAACCTGAGCATACGATTCCTCGTTCTCTTCTTGTTTTGACTCGAAGGCGCACTTTGATTGTGATTGCAACCGAGAAAGCAAAACCGTGGACTGTAGTTGCCAATCTGAACAAATGAGTCCACTCTATACTGTTTGTCATTTGCTGTGTGCGTGTCTGTTTGACTTTTGTCTTCACTTTTCCCTCAACAACGATGAACATCAACTCTTTTCCCGATCTCGTGTTTCGTCTGATCTTCTCCAAGTTATCTCTCCAAGATCTACTCACTGTGGGACGTGTTTGTGCACTATGGAGATCGTACCTAAAGAAAATTCACTCGTTAACCCTGTTGATTGGTCCTAAAGCTCAGTCTCTCATCACCAACTCGTGTTTCACTCATAAGCATCGAGATTTACTGCTCAACGATGATGGCACGAGAATGTATTCGTCTCAACACTTGGACAAATGGTTTCATCTCACATTTAGTTCGTTATCTTTGGATTGTGCAGCGGAATTGTCGAATGTCTTTCCGTGTATTACTACACTCGAGATTGCTATCAAAGATGTTCTAATAAAAGCATCATTAAGTTCGGTTGTGACCATACTCGCCAAATGGTCTCCAATGCTTAAATCGTTTAAAATGTATATGCATTTCAAACTGGATTTTTTGAAGTTTTTTATGGTCCCTGGAGAAGCTAATGATGTAGCCGACCTAGTGGACATGATCAACTCGATGCAATCTTTGGAACATCTCACTTTAGATGTTAGCCTCTCAATTAGTGAATCTTTAAAATTGTCAAACCGTCCCAAATCAATTGATCTGCCAATACTTGGTCAATTGCGTGAATTTAACTTCAAATCAAATGATGATATTGACACACTTGAAAACTCTTTGGAAAGATTTGCTGTGCCAAGTAATAATTTGAAACAAATTGGTATAGGATGGCTTTCCAATCTTGAAGATTTTCATCTCAAGTTTGCTCAACTAGAAAGCCGAATTGTCTTCTTTAATTACATGCATCCAATCACTTATCCACTACGCACGTCCGAAGTTTTGTCACACTACAGTTCGGTTGCTTATTTTAACATACACGAACGTGGCGCACTATTGAGCGATACATTGAAATTTGCCACATCACTGCCACAGTTGACACACCTTCACATAGATAATCGCTCTTCACATTATCAACCCCAAATCAGTCTTGATCAACTTCCTCAACTCACATCAGTTAAAGTGTTGAACATTTCCTTTACATTCAGGTCAACATCCGATTTTGAGTCAAATCACTGGGTTTTTGTTTTTCCAAACGTCCAAGTGATTGAATTGTTACTTGACCTTCACTACTTCTTTTACTATGTCAGGGTGCGCTATCTTTCTAAACAGGAACTTCAACAAACACTGTCCACTTTTGTGCAGTGTCCCAAATTGCATCACATCTACACAAAAGAAAAATCTTCAAACAGCAGTTTTACATCAATTGGGCAGTTCAATGAATGGACTGTTTTGCAAAATGGCGACCGTAAAATTATTGTTAATTCAAAGTAATCTGTCATGTTGAAAATTGTGTTTGAAAATATTTTATTTGTCAAAATGTTTACTTTGTTATAAAATTTAATTAAAAATTTAATTTTTAATGATTCATTTGTTTGATTCACTATTTAATTTATGAATTACAAATTATTAATCACGAAAAGTGTTCTGTAATTGTGAATATATTCAATAATGAATAATAATAAAAACCAATTGAAAATGTAATGTAGGCACTTGAACTAAAATCATTTTGTAGCACTCACCAGTAATTTACTATCCTTACTCACATCTCACAATTTTGTCATTTGCTTTCAATCAATTCAATTCAAGTAATTTCGAGTCCAATCAAATTGTCTTGCAAGACAATTACGAGTAATGACCCTTTTTGTGAGCTCTTTGAGACTTGTGGCACTAAACTAAAGATTGCAATTGGTATTAATTTCGATTTTCAAATTGAGCGCAGACTTAAGCAAAACTACTTGAACCAACTGAACCCGCGCGGTGATCAATGATGGCCATCACTGATCATGCATAATTTGCTAAATTTAGAGCATGTTGAATGCCGTGCTGGGCAATATTGCAATAGAGCAGTAAAGCTTGCTTAAGCTTCTCTCGATATTTAAGTAGCCCAGAGTGTGCTCGTCTGATCTTTCCAATTGATCACTTGCCTTCTTTCTTGTCTTATACATTCCATCGACCACCAACATCAAATCCCCTCACCATGTCTTCTGCCCCAACCATGACCAAGCTCAAGAGCAACGACGGTGAAATATTTGAAGTAGAGGAAAAGGTGGCACGAATGTCACTGTCAACACATTGCTTCAAGATCTGGGCATTACTGACAACGAGCCTGTGCCACTGCCCAATGTCAACGCAGCAATCCTCAAGTTGGTACTCAAATGGGCAGAACAGCACAAGGACGATCTGAAGATTGCGGATGATGAGGACGACGAAGAGCGTGAACGTCGTTTCACGGACGAGATTCCTCCCTGGGATGCTGAGTTCCTCAAAGTAGACCAGAGCACTCTGTTCGAGATCATCCTGGCTGCCAACTACTTGGACGTGAAGGGTCTGCTAGAAGTGTCCTGTCAGACTGTGGCCAATATGATCAAGGACAAGACTCCCGAGGAGATTCGCAAACAGTTTGACATTGAAAATGATTTCACTCCTGAGGAGGAGGAAAAGATCAGAAAGGAGAACGAGTGGCTCGAGGAGAAATGAAAACTGATCAATTCAAATTGGTAGTGCTAACTTACTATGTTCATTTGTGTTATATTTACAAAACATTTTTAAATAATCGATTTTAACTAACTTTTTTAATTGTGATCTTACATGAATTTCATGATATGACCAGCAAAAACTTTTGTCATATTGTTCACACTGCATTGCACAATCGAACATTCGAAAGTGCACTTATGCGACTTAATCGCAAACAAACACGTACATTAAGTCAGCTCACACCTAGCTCATTTCTATTTCTGTTTTGTGTGCAACCAGCAAAATGTCTTCCCAGACTGGAACCAATCCAAGCACCATTACCACTTCGACATCGTCGTCAACCACCGAGACCTCATCACCAATCAAGTCGAGTTCGTAAGTAGATTTTCTCATAGATAACTCACAAGTAATATAAATTTAATTTATAGAAGTACAAGCAAACAGTCGACCACAGCAAACAAACAATTTGTCGATAAAGCCAATCGTACTAAACTTCTTTTGTGGATCACAATCGTGTTGCTTTTGTTTGCTGTCTGTCTCATTGCAGCACTCATCTATCTTTTCACTCGGACAAGTAGTTCTGCTACAAAGACAAATTCTACGGACGATGATGGACAAAATGGTCAATACACTTGTGTGCCGTGTTGCCAAACCGAGTCATGCCAACGTTACAGTCGAATCTTGATGGACGTTATGGACTTTTCGATTGACCCGTGTGATGACTTTTACAAGTATGCTTGTGGAAATTATCATAAACACGATCCACCGTCTGGAGATATGTCTACATATTGGTTAACTCATAGAAAATTATTTTATGAAAAAATTCGATTGGCTCTGGAAGAAGTAAACAAGTCACCGAGCAAGTCAAAGGCAATTCAATACGTCAGTGATCTGTATCACGAATGTGTCAATGTACAAAGACGCGAACAACTTGGAATCGAACCACTTCGACAACTGTTGAAACAAATGTTCGGAAGTGAACAGTGGCCACTGCTCGGGACTTACAAACACGCCAACAGGAATCAAGAATTGGAACATTCTATTTATGTTGAATTCTCGGAATTTTGGAGTTCAGAGAACTCGTCCAACTTGAGAAAGACTAATGAGTCCTCAGAATTTTCTTCACTTTGGAGCTTTTGGAAGTCATGGAAGTTGTGGAAGTCGAACAAAGACATGACCAAACCCCAAAACGATCAAACTGATGTTCACCAGTGGATGGATTGCTATGTGGAAGCATCTTTACTAGGAGTGCCAATGTTTACTCAACACATTCTATACTTCTTCTTCAATGACTACATGCAACCTACAAATAAAACAATTTCAATTGTCTTTAAAAATGTCGATGGCAACGAGGAAATTGCTGATTTGTTCAGTGACTTTAACAAGTACAAAGAAGCTATTTTACCCTTTTCAAATTCTCAAGACCAGTGGAATGCTTCAATGGATTATGCAATTTTTGAAGTGATGCACTTGAATATCAAGCTTGCGGAAAAGCTCAAGTCCAAACCAGTGATATTTCCCTCTCATGTGAATGAAAACACACATCTGGCGATTGCACTGGGCGAACTAAAGCGCAACTATAGCTCTCTGGATTGGACACTTTTGCTGAATAAGTTTGCCAGTCGGACTCGAGCAGATTTTCGATTCACCGACGATGACACAGTCTACGTGCAATTGGATCAACTCGATGTGCTCAAGCCGTTTGCCGAATTGATTGCCACCACTCCAATTCGTGTGCTCAAGAACGCAATGGCGTTGCATGTCTTTGACAGTACTTGGACAGAACGTTCTCGCTTGTCGAGTTTCTTGGACATAAAGAATCGCAAAGAAGATCATCTACATAGATATACACTATCGAAAATGTGCACAATACAAATTCATGTCTTGTCGGAACCTATTCACACTCGTCTATTCGTTGACTATGTTGGCAGAGACAAGATGCAAGCAGCACGTGACCAAGTGATCGAAATGGTGCATCACCTGAAAGAAACTGTCGGTGAATCGATGAAAGCGGACCACTCCTGGCTCGATGACCAAACCAGACGAAAAGCATTGGACAAATTGGAGGCAATCAAGTATTCCATTGGATTTCCTGATTGGATTTTACAAGACGACATTCTCGATAAAGAAGTTGGCTTCGACAGTTCCAAGACTGACGATTCTCTGCAAGTTGCCAAAGGACATTATGCCACAAGCTACTACAATATATTGCGAATTGTGAATGGTGCTAAATTTAGAAGAGTAAAAGTGACCAAATCGCATCCAAGTGAAAGGCAAGTTTACCTTTACCCAAAACCCTAATGTTCTAATCTTTATTGTCATAAAGATATTTTTTATTTGTTTTTGGAATGCAAGCTGCTTATTATCATATTTTCAACGCTTTGGGTAAGATATGACACACTTTACTTTTTTGTTAAAGTATTTCTTTACAGAAATTACCTTTGCATATTTATCCAATGGCCCATGGTTCGATATCGACTACCCTGCAGCCATAAATTATGGCAGTACTGGTAACGTAATTGGACACGAAATATTCCATGCATTTGACAATAATGGTCGACTGTATGACAAGCACGGAAGCAAGACCAACTGGTGGACCGAGTCGGCGAGTGAACATTTCCACAATCTGTCTCAGTGCTTTCTGCATCAGTACGACGGAATTGTCGACCCGATCACTGGAATTAAAGTCAATGCCAACAATTCTCTTGGAGAAATCATTGCGGACAATTCCGGACTGAAGCAATCTTATCTCGCATTCGAGAAGCATCTCAAACACTCGAGCAATTGTTGCACTGCTGATTCACTTCCTACATTCCTGGCACAATTCACCCACGAGCAATTATACTTCATCTCATATAGCCAGGTATGTTTCTCTCTTTGGATGAACCTACAATTACTGTTTTATTTACTTTTCTTAGTATTTTTGTTCTGCATATAAAAATACCACTGCGATGTATGAACTTTGGCGGAGAGAAGTTCACCCCTCCGATGACATTCGAGTCCGAGTGACCCTGTCCAACATTGGCCAAATGGCCCAAGCATTCAACTGCCCAGTTGGATCGCCCATGAATCCCAAGCGCAAATGTTCTATTTGGTAATGTTGATCGAATGTTTATTCTTTGGTTAATTCAATTTGTATTGTTGATTTAATGTGTTCAATTTATTAAAAGTTTAATTCGTTTAATACGCAAATTTAATCTAAATTTGAATTGTTTCCTGGCCCATGAATCATGGGTATTGATATTAGGAAATCTTGTGAATGTGAATGCCAATATTATTATTGCGAAGTGAAATAAAGTGAGGTTCTCATACAATGCGGCCTTGAATGCAATTGACTTCAATTGTTGTGTCCGAATATTGAATCACACTATTGATAATGAATATATGAAACCAAAAGAATATTCTATTTCAATTATTTTGGCTTGTGGTGATGTCAATTAAAAATAATGATAATGATTACAGATAATAAAGTCAGGCCGTTTGGTTTCTTCATCCGCAATCACTCAAATTGATCACATTAACACTGCATTGAACATAGAACATTTGAAAGTGTACACGTAATAGCAAACAAACACACCAAGTCAGCTCACAAATAGCTCATTCAATTTCTGTTTTGTTTGCAACAAGCAAAATGGCTTCTCAGACCCGAACCGATCCAACACCAACCGTAACCGCATCAACATCGCCGTCAACCGCCGAGTCCTCATCATCAGTCAAGTCGATTTCGTAAGTAGATTTTCTTTAGATAACTCGAGAGTAATATTTTATTTATAGAAATTCAAGCAAACAGTCGACGACTACAGCAAACAAACAATTTGTCGATAAAGCCAATCGCCCCAAAGGTCTTTTGTGGATAACAATAGTGTTTCTGTTGTTTGCTGTCGGTCTCATTGCAGCACCCATCTACCTTTTCACTCGGACAAGTAGTTCTGCTTCAAAGCAAAATTCAACGAACGATGACGGACAAAATGGTCAAGCAAGCTGTGTGTCATGTTGCCAAACCGAGTCATGCCAACGTTACAGTCGAGCCTTGATGGACATTGTGGATTTATCTGCTGATCCGTGTGATGACTTTTACAAATATGCTTGTGGAAATTTTCACAAAGACAAACCTATACTTGAAGCGCATGGCCGTACAAATCGATGGCGCCCTCACAAATCTATGATTTATGATAAGTTTCGATTGGCTTTTGAAGAAGGAAACAAGTCAACGAGCAAGTCAAAGGCAATTCAATCCGTCAGTGATCTGTATCGTGAATGTGTCGATGTACAAAGACGCGAGCAGCTCGGAATCGAACCACTTCGACAACTGTTGAAACAAATGTTCGGCAGTGAACAGTGGCCACTACTCGGCACTTACAAACACGCCAACAAGAATCCAGAGTTGGAACATTCTATTTATGTTGAATTCTCCGAATTTTGGAAATCAGACAACTCTTCTAACTTGAGAAAGACTAACGATTCCTCAGAATTCAATTCACTTTGGGGCTTTTGGAACCCCAAAACGATCAAGCTGATGTTCACCAGTGGATGGATTGCTATGTGGAAGCATCTTTACTTGGAGTGCCAATGTTTACTAAACACATTCTACGCATGTTTATTGATACTCCCTACATGGAACCAAAAGAATATACGATTTCAATTATTTTGGCTTCTGATGATCACAACGAAGAGATGGTTGATTTGTTCACCAACTTTAAGATGCTCAAAAAAGCTATTTCATCTTTGTCAAACTCACAAGACCAGTGGAACAATTCGATGGATCGTGCCATTTTTGAGGTGATGCACTTTAACATTAACCTTGCACAAGTGCTCAAGTCAAGTCCAAATCTATCTGAAAAACTAGTGAATGAAACACACTCGGCGATCACTCTTGACGAATTAAAGCGCAACTATAGCTCTCTGGACTGGACACTTTTGCTGAACAAGTTTGCCAGTCGGACTCGAGCTGATTTTCGATTCACAGATGACGACACAGTCTACGTGCAATTGAACCAACTCGATATGTTCAAGCCGTTTGGTGAATTGCTTGCCAATACTCCAATTCGTGTGCTCAAGAACGCAATGGCTTTGCAAATGATTGTTCCTTCTAGAAGGAATTTATATGGAGAACAAATCAATAGTTTTTTGGATAAGAAAAATCGCAAAGATGATATTACTGACAATAACTCTCCTCTCTCGACAATGTGTGTTATGAAAATTGTTTCATATTCTTTGCCTCTATCTATTCGTATATTCGTGGACTATGTTGGCAGAGAGAAGATGCAAGCAGCACGTGACCAAGTGAACGAAATGGTACGTCACATCAAAGAGACAGTTGGTGGGGCGATGAAAGCAGACCACTCCTGGCTCGATGATCAAACCAGACGAAAAGCATTGGATAAATTGGAGGCAATGAGGTATTCCATTGGATTTCCTGATTGGATTTTGCAAGATGACATTCTCGATGAAGAAGTTGGATTCGACAGTTCCAAGACTGACGATTCTTTGCAAGTTGTCAAAGGACACTACGCCACGAGCCATTTCAACATGAAGCGCATTTGGAATGGTGCTTTTTTTCGGAAAGCAAAAGTTTCCAAATACAGCAATAGTGAAAGGTGAGCCACAATTAACAAAAATCTTTGTTTTTACTAATATTTAATTTTTTGAAGATACTTTATGTTTGTTTTTCATGAAGAAGCAATGTATTCTGTGGATCATAATTGTTTGGGTAAGAATAATAAGTCTAACTTTCCTTATTAATAATGTTTCTTAATAGAAATTACCTTTGCATACCTGTTCGATGGTCCTTATTTCGATGTGGACTACCCTACAGCAATCAATTATGGCTACACTGGCTTCTTCATCGGACACGAAATGTTCCATGGATTTGACAATACGGGTCGGCTCTATGACGAGCACGGACGCATGACCAACTGGTGGACCGATTTTGCAAGTGAACATTTCCACAATTTGTCCCAATGTTTTTTGTCACAATATGACGGAATTATAGACACAATCAGAGGAGTTAAGGTATATGTCAAGTATTTCCAAAAATATAGTGTAACTTAGCGCTTTATTATCATAGGTTGATGCGAAACATTCACTTGGCGAAATCATTGCGGACAATTCGGGGCTGAAGCAATCCTATCTCGCATTCGAGAAGCATCTCGAACATTCGAACAATTGCTGCACTGCTGATTCACTTCCTCCCTTCCTGGCACAATTCACCCACGAGCAACTGTTCTTCATCTCATTTAGTCAGGTAGATCTTATGTCTCTCTATGAATTTAACTTACATTTGTATTTCATTTGTACCTTCTTTAGGGTTTTTGCATTGCTTCTAAAAATCCCAATGTTCAAGTTGATCCCCAGATAAAAGTGCTACACCCACCGGAAAACGCTCGAGTCCGAGTGACTGCGTCTAACCTTGTCCCAATGGCTCAAGCATTCAACTGTCCAGTGGGCTCGCCCATGAATCCTAAGAACAAGTGTTCCATTTGGTAATACAGAATGCAATGCTTTGCTTATGGTACTCAAATATTAACAATTTGTATTGATAATTTGCTTTTTATTAAAATGTTTTATTGGGTTGATTTGTTGTTGTTTTTTAATATTAATTCAGAAACTTTTATGTAAACTTGATTTGAAGATTAAAGTTTGTTGAAGCCGCAGATTTTGCACGTTAAGATGTGCCAACTCCTACTATGGTAGTCGAAAGTTCAATGTTTCGGTTAATAAAGTTTCACTGGTTTGAAGATTTAAAATAAAAAACAAGCGAGGTAAGAGATCTTAAAATGTTACGTGATTCCAAATGATCGAACGAATGCGGCTGCAATCACAAATACTTGCACACCAAGCAAAGGCAGAATGATTTTGCTAGAAGGTGTGGGATGGTATGGCAAATAGTAAACAAACCGAAAGCGTACTGCATTACATATAAAACATTCGAACTGTACATTATGCTACGTAATATCACATCAAAACATCTGTACATTAAGTCAGCCACCACATAGCTCATTTCTATTTCTGTTTTGTGTGCAACAATTTTTTATGGATAACTCTCGATCAATTTCATTTTATCTATAGAAATTCAAGCGAACAGTCGACCACAGCAAATAAACAATTTGTCGATAAGGACAATCGTACCAAACGCTTTTTGTGGGTCACAATCGTGTTGCTTTTGATTGCTGTCTGTCTCATTGCAGCACTCATCTACCTTTTCACTCAGACAAGTAGTTCTGCTTCAAAGACAAATTCAACGAACGATGACGGACAAAATGGTCAAGCAAGCTGTGTGTCATGTTGCCAAACCGAGTCATGCCAACGTTACAGTCGAGCCTTGATGGACATTATGGATTTAACTGCTGATCCGTGTGATGACTTTTACAAGTATGCTTGTGGAAATTGGCACAAGCACCAACCAGTGGTGGAAGTGCATGGCTTTTCAAGTCGATGGCGCACTCACAAAATTTTGATTTATGATAAGTTTCGATTAGCTTTGGAAGAAGTAAACAAGTCAGCGAGGAAGTCAAAGGCAATTCAATACTTGAGCGATCTGTATCACGAATGTGTCGATGTACAAAGACGCGAGCAACTCGGAATCGAGCCACTTCGACAACTGTTGAAACAAATGTTCGGTAGTGAACAGTGGCCACTACTCGGCACTTCGACTTATAGTCACAAGCACTTCAATACTGCCAATCAACAGTTGGAACAATCTATTTTTAATGAATTCTCGGAATTTTGGAAGTCCGACAACTCGTCCAACTTTAGAAAGACTAACGATTCCTCAGAATTTTCTTCACTTTGGAGCTTTTGGAAGTCATGGAAGTTGTGGAAATCAAATAAAAACATGACCAATCCTGAGGACGATCAAGCTGATGTTCACCAGTGGATGGATTGCTATGTGGAAGCATCTTTACTTGGAGTGCCATTGTTTTCTGAACAACACATTCTATACATGTTTAATTATCCTCACATGAAACCAAAAGAATATACGATTTCTATTATTTTGGATTGTGATGGTGTCAACGAGGAGATGGTTGATTTGTTCACCAACTTTAAGATGCTCAAAAAAGCTATTTCATCTTTATCAAACTCACAAGACGAGTGGAACAATTCGATGGATCAAGCCATTTTTGAGGTGATGAACTTTAACATTAAGTTTGCACAAGTACTCAAGTCAAGTCCGGCTGTTTTTGATGATTTTTGGAATGAAACACACTCATTGATCACTCTTGGTGAATTAAAGCGCAACTATAGTTCTCTTGACTGGACACTTTTACTGAACAAGTATGCCAGTCGGACTCGAGCTGATTTTCGATTCACCGACGATGACACAGTCTACGTGCAATTGGACCAACTCGAGGTGTTCAAGCCATTCTCTGAATTGATTGCCAACACACCAATTCGTGTACTCAAGAACGCAATGGCCTTGCGAGTTGTTTTGTACCGTTATCCTGGATTGAAGAATTTTTTGGATATGAAGAATAGCAAAGATGATATTACTCATCAGAACTATCCTCTTTCGACAATGTGTGTTATGCAAAT
Organism: Rhizoglyphus robini; assembly: GCA_023373905.1. NCBI lineage: Eukaryota > Metazoa > Arthropoda > Arachnida > Sarcoptiformes > Acaridae > Rhizoglyphus > Rhizoglyphus robini. The sequence continues at coordinate 1,856,391 of JAKIJQ010000020.1, forward strand.
ATTTCCAATTTCTTTGCCTCTTTCCATACGTATATTCGTGGATTATGTTGGCAGAAAGAAAATGCAAGCTGCGCGTAATCAAGTGCTCGAAATGGCGCGTCACATCAAAGAGACAATCGGTGAATCGATGAAAACGGACCACTCCTGGCTCGATGACCAAACCAGGCGAAAAGCATTGGAAAAATTGGAGGCAATCAAGTATTACATTGGATTTCCGGATTGGATTTTCCAAGATGACATTCTCGATGAAGAAGTTGGCTTCGGCAGTTCTAAAACTGACGATTCTTTGCAAGTTGTCAAAGGACACTATGCCACGAGCCATTTCAACATGAGGCGCATTTTGACTGGTGCTCTATTTCGGAAAATAAAAGTGACCAAATCTAGCCAAAGTGAAAGGTAAACCACATTAACAAAAATCTCAGTTTTTACTAACATTAAATTTTTGAAGATATTTTATGTTCATTTTTACCGAACAAGCAACGTATTATAGGCATTACAATTGTTTGGGTAAGAATATATAAGTCTAACTATTATTTTTCATGATGTTTCTTAATAGAAATTACCTTTGCATACCTGTTTGATGGCCCTTTTTTCGATGAGAACTACCCTGCAGCGATCAATTATGGCAACATTGGCAATACTATTGGGCATGAAATGTTTCATTCATTTGACAGTAATGCTCGCTTTTATGACAAACACGGAAACAAGGCCAACTGGTGGACCGATTCGGCAAATGAACATTTCCACAATTTGTCACAATGTTTTCTGCATCAGTACGACGGAATTGAAGATCCAATCAGAGGAGCTAAGGTTTTTCCCAAATATATTGTAACAGCGCTTTACTATTAATATATTTATAGATTGCTGCGGAGCATTCACTTGGCGAAATTATTGCTGACAATTCCGGACTGAAGCAAGCTTATTTCGCATTAGAGAAGCATCTCGAACATTCGAGAAATTGTTGCACTGCTGATTCACTTCCTTCCTTCCTGGCACAATTCACCCAAGAGCAACTATACTTCATCTCATTTAGCCAGGTATGCTTGTCTGTCTCTGTCTATGAACTTAAAATTCATTTGTATATTCTTTAGGGTTTTTGTATTACATCGACAAATTTTAATGGTCTAGTTAATCCCCAGAAAATATCACTACACCCACCGGAAAATGCTCGAGTCCGAGTGACAATGTCCAACCTTGTCCAAATGGCCCAAGCATTCAACTGTCCAGTTGGATCGCCAATGAATCCCAAGAACAAGTGTTCCATTTGGTAATGCACGATGCTATGCTTTGGTACTCAAATATTTACAATTTGTATTGATAATTTACTTTTTATTAAAATGTTTTATTGTGTTTATTTGTTGCTTATTTGAAATATCAATTCAGAAACTTTTGCGTTATCTGCATGCTTTAACAGTTAAATCCTGTATATGAGCACGACGTATAAATCATCTACATTGGATTTGCATAAAAACGTGTTCATTTTGTCTCAAAATTAGTTGTGATGGTCAACTCGAACCGGAGAAAGTTGGATAATTTGATAACGTGAAAAGTAATTTGAAGATTAGTTTGTTGATTTTGTATGTTAAGATGTATCAACTCCTACAATGGTAGTCGAAAGTTCAATGTTTCGGTAATAAAGTTTCGCTGGTTTGAAGATTTAAAATTAAAACAAGTGAGAGAGGTAAGAGATCGAAAATTGTTAAGTGATTCATAGCGATCGAACGAATGAGGCTTCAATCCCAAATACTTGCACACCAAGCAAAGGCAGAGTGATTTTGCTAAAAGGGGTGGGATGGCATAACAAAGAGAAAACAAACCGAATGTGCATTACTTTACATATGAAACATTCGAAACTGTACAGTATGCGACGTAATATCACACGAACACGTCTGCAGACGTCACATGTACGTTAAGTCATCTACTACACAGCTCATTTCTATTTCTGTTTTGTGTGCAACAAGCAACATGTCTTCTCAGACTGGAGCCAATTCAACCACAATTACCGCATCAACATCGTCGTCAACCGCCGAATCCTCATCATCAGTCAAGTCGAATTCGTAAGTGGATTTTTCTTTATAAATAACTCTCGATCAATTTCATTTTATCTATAGAAATTCAAGCAAACAGTCGACTACAGCAAATCAACAATTTTCTGATAAAGCCAATCGTACCAAACGCCTTTTGTGGGTCACAATCGTGTTGCTTTTGTTTGCTGTCGGTCTCATTGCAGCACTCATCTACCTTTTCACTCGGACAAGTAGTTCTGCTTCAAAGACAAATTCTACGGATGATGACGGGCAAAATGGTCAACCAAGTTGTGTGTCATGTTGCCAGACGGAGTCATGCCAACGTTACAGTCGAGCCTTGATGGACGTTATGGATTTAACTGCTGATCCGTGTGAAGACTTTTACAAGTATGCTTGTGGAAATTGGCACAAACACCAACCTGTGGTGGAACTGCATGGCTATACAAGTCAAGGGCGCAGACAAAAATTTATGGTCTATGATAAGTTTCGATTGGTTTTTGAAGAAGGAAACAAGTCACCGAGCAAGTCAAAGGCAATTCAATACGTCAGTGATCTGTATCATGAATGTGTCGATGTACAAAGACGCGAACAACTCGGAATCGAACCACTTCGACAACTGTTGAAACAAATGTTCGGTAGTGAACAGTGGCCACTACTTGGGGGTTCAACAAATAGTGACAAACACCTCAATGCTGGGAATCAAGAGTTAGAACATTCTATTTTTTTTGAATTCTCGCAATTTTGGAAGTCAGACAACTCTTCTAAACTGAGAAAGACTAACGATTCCTCAGAATTTTCTTCAATTTGGAGTTTTTGGAAGTCATGGAAGTTGTGGCAGTCGAACAAAGACATGATCAAACCTGAAGACGATCAAGCTGATGTTCACCAGTGGATGGATTGTTATGTGGAAGCATCTTTACTTGGAGTGCCACTGTTTACTCAACACATACACATATTTTTTTATTCTCCTTACATGGAACCAAAAGAATTTGCAATATCGATTATTTTGGCTTGTGATGATGTCAACGAGGAGATGGTTGATTTGTTCACCAACTTTAAGATGCTCAAAAAAGCTATTTCATCTTTTTCAAACTCGCAAGACCAATGGAACAATTCGATGGATCGTGCCATTTTTGAGGTGATGAACTTTAACTTTAAGCTTGCACAAGTACTCAAGTCAAGTCCGACTATTTTTGAAAATCTAGTGAATGAAACACACTCGGTGATCACTCTGGGAGAATTAAAGGGAAACTATAGCTCTCTTGATTGGACACTTTTACTGAACAAGTATGCCAGTCGGACTCGAGCTGATTTTCGATTCACCGATGACGACAAAGTCTACGTGAAATTAGACCAACTCGTTCTGTTCAAGCCATTCTCCGAATTGATTGCCAACACTCCATTTCGTGTGCTCAAGAACGCAATGGCATTGCAAGTGATTGTCCATTCTAGAAGGAATTTTTTTGGAGAAAAATTAACTACTTTCTTGGATAAGAAAAATCGTAAAGATGAAAAAATAGACAAAATATTTCCTCTTTCGACAATTTGTGTTAGGCATATTTTGCCATTTTCTTTGCCTCTTTCCGCACGTATATTTGTGGACTCTGTTGGCAGAGAAAAGATGCGAACAGCACGTGATCAAGTGAACGAAATGGTGCGTCACATCAAAGAGAGCGTCGGTGAATCGATGAAAGCGGACCACTCTTGGCTCGATGACCAAACCAGACGAAAAGCATTGGACAAATTGGAGGCAATGAAGTATCACATTGGATTTCCTGATTGGATTTTACAAGATGACATTCTCGATGAAGAAGTTGGATTCGACAGTTCAAAGACTGCCCAGCTCGGAAAAAAGTACTGTTAAAACATTGTCAAACCATAGTTTAACAAGATTGTCCAACGATTGTTATTGGGCCATTTTAACATTTGTCAATACATTGTCAATGGACAATTGTTTTCGAACAACTGTTTGACAGTTGTCCAACCATTGTCTTAATACAACAATTTTAAATGAAGGATTCTCTACTAACCATTGTTAAACAATTGTCAAAATATTGTTTTTAAACAATAAGCTATTCTATATTCTCTGGTTCCTCTGGTACCTCGAGTATATAGATTAAATAACAAATTCATGCCTACATATTTAATTTAATAATTGTATAAATGTATAAATACAAAAATAATACAAAAATGATATATTGTATACAACATAATTTAGCATAGACAAGTTACCTGACTTTCGGCAAATTTTGTGAACTAGTTATAACTATAGTTATAGCTATCACCAGATTAATCCTTCTGAGTAGATGAACTTTCACCGCCCAAATCGAAATTCACAGGACCAAATAAAGACTTGTGTCGAGCTTCGTTGTATCCGGGCCAATCATTGAGATCAAAACGGGTAAATTTTCCAGCATTAATCTTCGACAACTTCTCCGTAATGCTAGATCTAATCGTTTGAGTTGTAGCATCAGTATAGCGCGTTTGAATAGCTTCTACGAAAAAATATTTAAAATCATTACAAAATGTTCCAATATTAATAGTAGTTACTTACCAATAAACTGAGCTACTTTTCCATCTGGCAAAGCTTTACCTTTCTTCATTTGTCTTGATGTTGTTGGCGTTGAAGCGTCAGTTGGGGTAACACTAAGAGAATTCAGTGAGTCGCCGGAATCATCCATAGATTTTCGCTTGTCACCACGGGAATTGCCGGTCAAAGTCGCGCCAATGATTTCGTCGTATTCAAAAACGGCAGTGAGGATTTTCATTACGAAGCTTGTCGCACTTTTGCTTTTGGCATTAATCAATCGAGAACGACTAACCACAATCGTAGACCGATCTGCCAAAAAGACCTTGTCAGACCCTGCCAGACTTGTAGAGTTTGAATTCTATAAACAAATACGAAAATAATATTAATGAATAAAATTTAAGTTATAAAATAAAATTAACTTACGATTTGAATAAACTGCTCCTTCACAAATCCAAGCGTGGCTTTGATTTCAGCGATGTCCTGACCCAAAAGTTCGAACTGAGACTCATGCAAAACAATATCAGAACATTTCTGGGTGTTTGATTGCTCCAACTTATCGGCAAGCTCCTCAACATAACGCTTTAAGGAATCAATTTCATGGTCTTTTTTTACAAGACTATCTTGGAGAAGTTCAAATCGAGAGTGAAGCGAGTCAAAATCAGTCGTAATTTTTTCTAACTTCATTTGGAGGTCAGAGTTTTCTGTCGCGAGAACGTCCTTAGATGTCGTTGTTGAAATCTTTTTGGATCTCGTGTGAATGCCATTGGTCAACTCCTTGAGAGCCTCTTCGCGTTTGGAACAACATTCACTAAAAGATCCTAATTTAAATTAAATTAAATCAGACATTAGATAAATGTGAAAAATTTAATTCTAAATCTTTATATTTATAATAAATCATATATTTACCAAGAAATAAAAGCTTTGCTTGTTCAGGTTTCCCGTTAGTTCGTTTCCGAGCATTGACCATATTTCCACAAACTATTTCATCCGATATTGATAGTGCAGAAATTAGACACATTCGCAAGGTTTGATATGATTGCTGGTCTTCAAAATACACTAGCCCGTAATCAGCTTTATCCATTCTGGTAGGTGAGAGATGAGATATTTGAATAAACAATAGTTGCAGTGAGATGAGATAAGGCAATTGAGACGAATCAATGCGAATCAAAACAGAGAAAATCAGCCAATGTGAAGTGAACACTGAACACACAGGAAAAGAAGACGGCATGTATGTGTCGCGTGCTTCCTTTACTAAAAGGCAGCTATCACAGGTAAAAGGGTAAAGGCCACATTTAGTCATCCGTAGAGGACAGTACAAACAAACGCAAAATAAATAGTGTAATTGATTGAAATCAACAAAAATTAACTTAAGACATGATATCATTGCGTTCACGCGCGCTATCGTCAGTGTTGCTTTCAAAGCTTATTATTATTACGTAAAACTAGTGTTTGTACAGCAATGTATTAGCTTATATATTATATACCATATATACATTAGTACGTATATAGTGCATATGCTGTACACTGTCCACAGATGATGTTATGCACATATGTTGTTGTTATTATTCAATTAGCATGCAAACATGCAAATTATGCACAAGCAAAAATAGTTCTACAAATCGATTTCATTTTATGTGATTTATTGCAAAACATTTTACAATGACCACTCCTCGCCGGACAGAGTTTCGTAAACTGTAAAACAATAAATTAGCATAATGAGCATATTTACAACTAACACTTATTCCAGTACTCTAGAAGCTGAATATGATGCAGATCAGTTATCCGTTAATCGTCGACCTTTTTGTTCATCTGGATCATTAAATGCTATCAACTTATCGCCCTCAATTGTTTCGAATCAAAGTTCAATTGGATTAAATCCTATAATTCACCAGGAACATGATTTGAGTTATGATTTTCCGATGTCGCCACTATTTCCAGATGATAACGACGACATACGCCCAGAAGATTCAGAGTTCTCACAAGAAAATCATCCACTATGTGTCGATGAAATTATTGCCAACCTCATAATTGATTATCAAATAGCTACAAATACATCAGAAGCGGCAGTGGAGAAACTGCTTAAAATGGTTAATTATTGTGCCAGACTGAAAGGATGCGAGACTGACTTTTTCCCTGAAACTTACTACGAATTGACCAAAAATATTTCAGCCAGTCCACCAGGAATGCGTTTCATTTGCAAATGTGGCAAATTGACTGAGGTTATCTATCGTCAAGCATCGCAAAGTTATGATTCTATTGTGTGTGAAAATGTGGAATGTAAGAACAAAATTGATCCAGTTGCGGAAACTAACGGAGAAAGAGGATACTTTGTTGTCCTCGATCCAGCTAGTAGAATTCGAAGATTACTGGAGAACCCATTTGTCAACAAAAGAATCAAATTTTGCAACGAGGAAGAATTAAATCAAAATGACAATTTCGGCAAATTCACTTCTGGGCGTATTTATCAAGAGGTTATGAGGGATGGTGACCTAAGTTTGACATTCTTTGCGGATGGTGTCAAAGTGTTTGGATCATCTTCAAATGACTTCTGGCCAGCTTTATTATCCATAAACGAGTTGCACTCATCTTTGCGTAATGATTTTGTCATTCCTGCGGTTATCTATTTTGGACCTAAAAAACCAAGTGGCAAACTTATGATTGAATGTGTTCGAGACGATCTCTCTCAGATGGCTATAAGTGGAATCAATTGGTTATCTCAAGACGACTCCAAGGACTCACTTGAAATGTCCTTTATGAAAAATACCAAAGTAATCATTTGAATATTTTGTATATATAAATATTTAATTATAATTTTTATATTTTATAGGTCAAAACAATTTTCGGTGTATTTGATTCGCAAGCAAAACCTTCTTTTTTGAACATTCAACATCCTAGTGGTTTAATGTCATGCCCACGGTGCTACATCACAGCTGAAAAGATTGAATCTAATCTAATTTTTCGTCACACCGATAAATTGATATTAAGATCCGTTGATCACTACCCGAATTGGATGGATGAAATGCAAAGAAAAGGTTTCTCCGAGCATAATGGCATATTTGGTCTACCTCAGATATCACCAATTCCATATTATGATGCAATCAAATCAACAACGATCGATTTCATGCATTGCGTCGACTTAGGAGTGACTAATCGATTAGTGGGAGAGTGGTTCAAATCTAGTAATCACAAATCACTATTTTACATTAATGCCAAGTCACGAGAAGAGTTGAATCAAGCACTCAAGACAATCAAACCACCAGACCATCTTCCACGAACTGTTCGGCCTCAAACTGACATGACCAACTATAAAGCAAGTGAATGGAATAGTTTTTTGCTATACATATTTCCAGTAATAATGAACAAATTTCTGACATCAAAATATTATAATCACTTTTTTTTACTCTCATTTGCAATGTCAACTCTTCTCAAACGAAACATTACTTCATTTGAACTTGATTTAACAAAGCGAGTACTAAACAAGTTTGTCTTCCAGCTCAAAAATTTGTACGGTAATAAGCAATTGACGCATAACTCTCACCTATTGTTGCATTTGACTGAAGTGGTCAAAGACGTAGGTTCACTTGCTGATATAAATGGTTATTCGTTCGAAAGCATGAATGGCCAATTGCGAAATTTTGTAAGCGGCAGCAACAACGTGGGAAAGCAAATCGCGAAAAAGAGTGAATTGAAGTTTTCTAGCAAAATGTCATTGATCGGAATCCATCACAACTCAACTGTAACTTCAATACTCACAAAACCAATATTGAAATTTAAAAAACCTATTGATTCAAAGTATGCCATCGTGAATGAAAATCGTTTCAAATATCAATTCGCAACTCTTCGCTATAGAAATGTTTATTATACATCTCAGTCCTATAGCCGAGAAAAGAAAAGTTGTAATTCCGTAGTAAGAATGAAAAATCAAAACTTTCTCTTTATTTCTTGTTTTACCGAAATCAACAATGAGATTTTTGCAATTGGCGTGGAAATGAAATCCTCAAAAAATATTTCTATTAAGTTCAAGGATAATACTGGAAGTTATAATCTAACTTTACCTCATATTCATGAAGTTAAAATTTCATCTCCGTTAGTGATCGTCAACATAGAGAATTTTGTAGAAAAATGTTTTTACATTGAATTCGATTATAAGCAGTATTGTATTATGATAAATAACAAGTATGCTTTTTAGAGCCTGTTGATTAAAAATTAAAATTATATGTGGATTTAATTTATAAAATTTTACTGACAATATTTTAACAATAGTTTATACCTTGTCAGTAAACCATTGTTCAACTGACAATTGCCAAACTATAGATATTTGACTATGGTTAAACAATTGTTCTGTTGACTATCATTTAACAGGGTCCAACTATTGTTGAACTATTGACAAACAGTTGTTCATGGACAATTGTCCGTCTGACAATTGTTCGACAACATGAACTTTCCTAGCTGGGTGACGATTCTCTGCAAGTTGTCAACGGACAGTATGCCACTAGTCATTTTAACATGAGGCGCATTTTTAATGGTGCTCTATTTCGGAAAGCAAAAGTGACCAAATCTAGTCAAAGTGAAAGGTAAGCCACAGTTAACAGAATTTTTTTTACTAATATTTACTTTTTTGAAGATATTTTACGTTTGTTTTTAATGAAGTAGGATTGTTTAGTCCCGAGTATAATTGTTTGGGTAAGAATCAATAAAATAATCGCTATTCCTGTTCTTAGTGTTTCTTGATAGAAATTACCTTTGCATGCTTGTTCGGTGGTGCATGTTTCGATGAGGACTTCCCTGCATCAATAAATTATGGCTACGTAGGCTTCATTATTGGACACGAAATGTTCCATGGATTTGACAATTATGGTCGATTGTTTGATGAACACGGACACAAGACCAACTGGTGGACCGAGTCGGCGAGTGAACATTTCCACAATCTGTCCCAATGTTTTCTGCATCAGTATGACGGAATTGAAGACCCAAACAGTGGAGCTAAGGTAAATGTCAAGTGTTTACAAATTATATTGTTACTTAGCTCTTTTTTAAATTATAGATTGATGCACAGTATTCACTTGGCGAAATTATTGCGGACAATTCGGGACTGAAGCAATCTTATCTCGCATTCGAGAAGCATCTCAAACATTCGAACAATTGCTGCACTGCTGATTCACTTCCTCCCTTCCTGGCAAAATTCACCCACCAGCAACTATACTTCATCTCATATAGCCAGGTATAGATATGATTATAATCTTATGATTTGTGCATGAAATTAGCATTAATTTGTATATTCTTTAGGGTTTTTGTTATGCCAAAAAGAATCTTAGTGGTCTAGTTGATCCCCAGGTAAAATTGCTACATCCACCGGAAGAAATTCGAGGCCGATTGACAATGACCAACCTTGCACAAATGGCTCAAGCATTTAACTGTCCAGTTGGCTCGCCTATGAATCCCAAACACAAGTGTTCCATTTGGTAATGTCCGATTCAATGCTTTGCTTATGGTACATAAATATTAACAATTTGCATTGATGAATTATTTTTATATTAAAATGTTTTATTGTGTTGATTTGTTGCTTTAAAAAAATATCAATTTAGAAACTTTTGCGTTGTCTGCATGCTTCAACTGTTAAATCTTGCAACTTCCGATGGCATCGAGTTGATTACCTTTAGCAGCTCGACAAGTTGATTAAAATTATGTCATAAATATACTTTCAATGATTGAAGCATGGGAACTAACTTGACAAGTAATTTGCACATTTTGTTCAACCAAAAATGTTCAAAACTGCAAACTCGGCTATTGAACTGTGCAATCGTTGGCTGTTTTGATTCAAGACCAAACAAACTATCAGTGCAGAGCCACCTTGCTGCTGTTCATCGCAAAACTACTGGCAATCTATGTGAGTATTTTGATAATCTTGATAAATTTGTGGTAAATGTAATGTTTTTATATATTTGGATTAAAGCTTTTTAATAAAATAATATATTTACATAATCAAACACAATTTTGATAACAAATTGATTGACACACAAACACTGCATTACATATAAAACATTCGAAACATTATTCGACGTAATATCACACCAACACGTCTATTCATTAAGTCAGCTCTCATATCTCATTTCTATTTCTGTTTTGTGTGCAACAAACAAAATGTCTTCTCAGACTGAAGCCAATTCAACCACCATTACCTCATCAACATCGTCGTCAACCGCTGAACCCTCATCATCAGTCAAGTCGAATTTGTAAGTAGATTTTCTATTAGATAACTCTCGATCAATTTCATTTTATTTATAGAAATTCAAGCAAACAGTCGACTACAGCAAATCAACAATTTTCTGATAAAGCCAATTGTACCAAACGCCTTTTGTGGGTCACAATCGTGTTGCTTTTGTTTGCTGTCGGTCTCATTGCAGCACTCGTCTACCTTTTCACTCGGACAAGTAGTTCTGCTTCAAAGCTAAATTCTACGGACGATGACGGACAAAATGGTCAAGCAAGCTGTGTGTCATGTTGCCAAACCGAGTCATGCCAACGTTACAGTCGAGCCTTGATGGACATTATGGATTTAACTGCTGATCCGTGTGAAGACTTTTACAAGTATGCTTGTGGAAATTGGCACAAACACCAGCCAGTGGTGGAAATGCATGGCTATACGAGTCAATGGCGCAGGCACAAATTTATGGTCTATGATAAGTTTCGATTGGCTTTAGAAGAAGGAAACAAGTCACCGAGCAAGTCAAAGGCAATTCAATACTTGAGCGATCTGTATCACGAATGTGTCGATGTACAAAGACGCGAACAACTCGGAATCGAACCACTTCAACAACTGTTGAAACAAATGTTCGGTATTGAACAGTGGCCACTACTTGGGGCTTCAACAAATAGTGACAAACACCTCAATGTTGGAAATCAAGAGTTAGAACATTCTATTTTTAATGAATTCTCGCAATTTTGGAAGTCAGACAACTCTTCTAAATTGAGAAAGACTAACGATTCCTCAGAATTTTCCTCAATTAGGAGTTTTTGGAAGTCATGGAAGTTGTGGCAGTCGAACAAAGACATGATCAAACCTGAAGACGATCAAGCGGATGTTCACCAGTGGATGGATTGTTATGTGGAAGCATCTTTACTTGGAGTGCCATTGTTTACTCAACACATACACAACTTTTTTTATTCTCCTTACATGGAACCAAAAGAATTTGCAATATCAATTATTTTGGCTTGTGATGATGTCAACGAGAAGATGGTTGATTTGTTCACAAACTTTAAGATGCTCAAAAAAGCTATTTCATCTTTTTCAAACTCGCAAGACCAATGGAACACTTCGATGGATCGTGCCATTTTTGAGGTGATGAACTTTAACTTTAAGCTTGCACAAGTACTCAAGTCAAGTCCAAATCTATCTGAGAATCTAGAGAATGAAACATACTCGGTTACTCTGGGAGAATTAAAGCGCAACTATAGTTCCCTTGACTGGACACTTTTACTGAACAAGTATGCCAGTCGGACTCGATCTGATTTTCGATTCACCGATGACGACACAGTCTACTTGCAATTAGACCAACTCGATGTGTTCAAGCCATTTTCCGAATTGATTGTCAACACTCCAATTCGTGTTCTCAAGAACGCAATGGCATTGCAAGTACTTGTCCATTCTAGAAGGAATTTATATGTAGAAAAATTAACTACTTTCTTGGATAAGAAAAATCGTAAAGATGAACACATTGATAGGAAATTCCCTCTTTCGACAATGTGTGTTATTCATATTTTGCCTTTTTCTTTGCCTCTTTCCGCACGTATATTCGTGGACTATGTTGGCAGAGAGAAGATGCAAGCAGCACGTGATCAAGTGAACGAAATGGTGCGTCACATCAAAGAGTCTGTCGGTGAATCGATGAAAGCGGACGACTCTTGGCTCGATAACCAAACCAGACGAAAAGCATTGGACAAATTGGAGGCAATGAAGTATTACATTGGATTTCCTGATTGGATTTTTCAAGATGACATTCTCGACGAAGAAGTTGGATTCGACAGTTCCAAGACTGACTATTCTCTGCAAGTTGTCAAAGGACACTATGCCACGAGCCATTTCAACATGATGCGCATTTGGTATGGTGCTCTATTTCGGAAAGCAAAAGTGACCAAATCTAGCCATACTGAAAGGTAGGCTACAGTTAACAGAAATCTTTTACTAACATTTGCTTTTTTGAAGATATTTTACATTTGTTTTTGGTGATGTAGCATTGTCTAGTCCCGATTATAATTTTTTGGGTAAGAATCGATAAAAGAATCATTTTTCTTGTTCTTAGTGTTTCTTGATAGAAATTACCTTTGCATGCTTATTCGATGGTCCATGTTTCGATGAGGACTACCCTGCATCAATCAATTATGGCTACATAGGCTTCATTATTGGACACGAAATGTTTCATGGATTTGACGATTATGGTCGATTGTTTGATGAGTATGGACACATGACCAACTGGTGGTCCGAGTCGGCGACTGAACATTTCTACAATCTGTCCCAATGTTTTCTGCATCAGTACGACGGAATTGTAGACCCAAACGGTGGAGCTAAGGTATATGTCATGTGTTTACCAATCAATTTACCAATCTCTTTTTTTAAATTATAGATTGATGCACAGTATTCGCTTGGTGAAATCATTGCGGACAATTCCGGACTGAAGCAATCTTATCTTGCATTCGAGAAGCATATCAAACATTCGAACAATTGCTGTACTGCTGATTCACTTCCTCCATTCCTGGCACAATTCACCCACGAGCAACTATTCTTCATCTCATTTAGCCAGGCATGTCTTATGATTATAATATTATGATCTGTGCATGAACTTAACATTCATTTGTATATTCTTTAGCGTTTTTGTCTTGCCAAAAAGAATCTTAGTAGTCTAGTTGATCCCCAGGAAAAATTGCTACATCCACCGGATGAAATTCGAGGCCGATTGACACTGACCAACCTTGTACAAATGGCTCAAGCATTCAACTGTCCAGTTGGCTCGCCTATGAATCCCAAACACAAGTGTTCCATTTGGTAATGCACGATTCAATGCTTTGCTTATGGTACTTAAATATTAACAATTTGTATTGATTATTTATTTTTTGATATTAAAATGTTTGATTTGCTCAGTTTATTTATTTCAATTCAGAAACTTTTGTGCCTGCAAACTTTAATTACGATTTTACGCTTATCCACTTGCAGCACAATACACTCAGCATTCTAAACTGGCCTAGCAACGATCCTATATATACTCTGCTTTGCCTATTATGATAGGCAAAGCAGAGTAGTGGAAAATGTTCGCCTTTACGACTGCCAACTGGCACAAATATAGCAAGTGGAGGCTGACTTTATCACACATCAAGGGCAGGCCAAAGTACAATTTGACTGTTGGATGAAGGTCAATTGTAATGGAGAGAAACGTAATTGCTTAAACAGAAAGCACCTGCGAGTAACAGGCACTCACGACCACCCGATGTTTACCCCTTAGCCTATGGAAAGGCACTTTGCCTGCCTCTACTCTCGTGTGATAATTGCAGAGAAGACAAACCAAAAAGTACAAAAGGACTTGAGCATACGATTCCTAACTCTCTTCTTGTTTTGACTCCAAGCCGCATGTTGATTGTGATTGCAACAGAGAAAGCAAACCAGTGGCTTTGTGCTGTTGCCAATCTGAACAAATGAGTTCACTCTATCCTGTCAGTTTGTCATTTGCTGTGTGCGTGTCTGTTAGTTAGGTTCGCTTTAGTTTAGTTTTCACTTTTCCCTTCACACGATGAACATCAACACTCTGCCAGATCTCGTGTTTCGACTCATCTTCTCCAAGTTATCTCTCCAAGATCTACTCACTGTGGGACGTGTTTGTGCACTATGGAGATCGTACCTAAAGGAAGTTCACTCTCTAACCATCTTGATTGGCCCTAAAGCCCACTCTCTCATCACCAACTCATGTTTCACCCACAAGTATCGAGATTTACTGCTCAACGATGATGGCACTCGAATGTATTCGTCTCAACATTTGGACAAATGGTTTCATCTCACATTTAGTTCGTTATCTTTGGATTGTGCAGTGGAATTGTCGAATATTTTCCCTAACATTACTACACTCGAGATCGCTATCAAAGATGTTCTAATGAAAACTTCATTAAGTTCGGTGGTGACCTTACTCGCCAAATGGTCTCCAATGCTTAAATCGTTCAAAATGTATATGCAATTCAAACTGGAATTTTTGCAGTTTTTTATTTTCCCTGGAGAAGCTAATGATGTGGTCGACCTAATGGACATGATCAACTCGATGCAATTTTTGGAACATCTAACTTTGGATGTTAGTCTTTCAATTGGCGAATCTTTAAAATTGTCAAACCGTCCCAAATCAATTGATCTGCCAATACTTGGTCAATTGCGTGAATTTAACTTTAAATCAAATGATCATATTGAAACACTTGAAAACTCTTTGGAAAGATTTGCTATTCCAAATGATAATTGTCGGAGCGTAACGTCGAGCGAGCGAAGCGAGCGAGTAAGTGGAGTGAGGACTCTGCGTTGACTCAAATGGAAAAGGCTTGTCCGCGGGATAGCGTCAATACGGTTCAATGGATCAGTCTGAAAATTCTACACAATGTTCTGGTTGAGGTGAAGTTGTGCCTTTTGCCCAATAGGTCAAAGGTCAACGGAGCAACGATTTTTCAAAAAAATAAATCAAATTTTGTATAGAAATGTGTAGAGACCGAGTGTCAACAATAGGTGTGTGAAAACAGATAAACACACACACGCCGAGCAAAGGGGATGCGCAGTGACAAACACACCCACACAATAGTGCTGTGATTCACATTGTGGGTATGTTTGTGTTCTGTTCGAAAACATTGAACCATTGATTTGTTTGTTGCATTCTGATGGCACATCGATGACTGAACTGATAAGGAAAGTGTTCGCAATACCGCCGCTCCGACTTCACGCCAACGGCGTAACTTAAGACTAGTTTGAAACAAATTGGTATAGGATGGCTTTTCAATCTTGAAGATTTTCATCTCAAGTATCCTCAACTAGAAAGCCGAATTGTCTTCTTTAATTATATTCATTCAATCACTTTTACACTACGTATGTCCGAACTTTTGTCACACTACAGTTCGGTTGCTTATTTTAACATACATGAACGTGGCTCACTATTGAGCGATACATTGAAATTTGCCACATCATTACCACAGTTGACACACCTTCACATAGATAATCGATCTTCGCATTTTCAAACTCAAGTCACTCGACGTTTCCAACTCGCTTCAGTTCAGGTGTTGAGCATTTCTTCAACTTTGAAGTCAACTTCCGATTTTGTGTCCAGTCTCTGGACTTGTCTTTTTCCAAACGTTCAAGTAGTTGAATTGTTACTAGAACTTGGCTATCACTTTTTTCAAGCCAATCCGCGTCATCTCTCAAAGGAGGAACTAGAACAAACACTGTCAATTTTTGTGAAATGTCCCAAATTGCATCACATCTACACAGAAGAAAAAGTACACGACATTGTTTCTACATCGGTTTCACGCTACAATGAATGGATTGTTTTGCAAAATGGTGACGGTAAGATTATCGTCAATTCAAAGTAATCTGTCATGTTGAAAATATTTTTATCAAAATGTGGTTGTTTTGTTATTATAAAATTTAATTAAAAATATAATTTTTAATGATTCATTTGTTTGATTTACTATTTAATTTATAAATTGCAAATTATTAATCACTAAAAAGTGTTTCGTAATTGTGAACAGTCAATAATGAACAATAAAAGAATCAATTGAAACTGTAATGTAGGCACTTGAACTCAAATCATTTTGTAGCACTCACCAATAATTTACTATCCTTACTCAATTTCACAATTTTGTCATTTGTTTTCAATCAATAAACTCACAATTTCAATGTTGACATATGTACGTATGTGACTGTTTGGGCATTACTTTCGAGTCCAATAAAATTGTTGCAAGACAATGTGTAATGTGTTCGTGTCGTATGACCATTTTTGGTAGTTTTTAATTGAAACATTTCAACACCCAAATTGTTCATTTATTTTGCTCTGCTTTATTTTCAGTACTCTAAATTGTACAAATAAGTCATATCAAACTTGATTTCGCTATTTTTATTAATTAAATTTTATATTATCATATGATATAATATTTTATGTGATACAAAATATTGTTTTGTTTGGGAGCGATCGTGAATTTATTTGTATTAAGTCAAAACATCCTATGTGAATAGCTCACATGTTGTGCATGTGATCGAGTTGTGTACTTTTGTTATTAGTCAGTTTGTGTTGCTTTCGTGATTGCCTTTTGGCTTTATTTCTTCTCTCAACAGTCGAATCTCAATCGAAATGGATTCCATCGTCAAACCTACCTCGTACATCAATGCCATTAATAACTCATCAGTCAGTTCACTTGGCTCTTATTTTGGAGTGGCACTCTCTACTGGTGGTGGACCGATCAACCGTCTACCAAACGAAATTATGCAAATGATTGTGCACAAGCTGGTACTGAAGGGTAATGTGACGAACTTGATGCACATTCGATCGGTGTCGACAAAATGGCGAACTACGGTTGAGGACTATTGCCTACTGAAGAAATCGTTGATGGTGTGTCCTAAGGGCCAAACATACGATTACTGTTCCTCATATTTTGAAAGCAAATTTTTTGGATTCGTAAAAGCAAAAGATTTTGTTTGTATTATTTTGGAAAGAAACATGTCTTCGGAATGTTTGAAGTCACTTCTGAAACTATTTCCCAACACAGTACAACTATCCGTTAGTTGTCAGGGTAAATATATTTCAAATATTATTTGGGACCACCACTAAATTCTCATATTTTTACAGATCATAAAGTTACTGATTTGGTCGAGTACATCAATTCGTTGGACTCATTGAAACAGCTCGAACTTGTGGGATCTTTTTTCCCGGTTGACCTGAAACAAACTCTATCCAAATTGGAATATTTTTCATTCAACTTTGGAACTTGGTTTGTGCCTTTGAAGGACTATGAAATTGACGAATGTTACGGTCAAATATTTTCCTATCTTTCGTCGAATTGTGTTCGTCTCCGATTTGGATACACCACCAAGGTTGGTCATAGCACGATGCTTCACTGGGCCAACACCAATGCGGCCCTGTTGGCTGGTCTCACTCATTTACGATTTAATATTACCACAAGTGAAGAGTATGCACAAATTGTGCATTCTCTTTGCCAACACGCAACCTCACTTAAGCACTTGAACATTTTTTCTTTGGTATGTTTTGTCGGAGATTTTTCTCTTTTTTTAATATAACCAAATTATTTTTTAAGGACCAATGGCTTGAATGGACACCAACTGTTATTGGAGATTTTGCCAAACTGACCAACCTGACCCATCTGGAACTGTGTCACCTCAAAATCAAAGACATCTCCGAGTTGGCACAAGCCAAGGCCCAATATCGACTCCCTTCACTGTCATCTGTGTTGACTTGCGAACTCAGTCTCGGCTTTGACTCTCTCCCGATCGATGTTGATCAATTGATGCGCGTCTTTGCTGTCATATTTCCCAATTTGGTCGAGTTCAATCTTACTATTCTCGATTTTTACTTTACACAGGACCAATTTGAGCAACAGTTGTATCGATTGCCAAAGCTGCGCAAGCATACTTTTGAAATTGATCCTGATTAATTGTTTCCTTGAATGTTCTCAATTAATCTATTACTTCATATATGACACAAACCAACTCTGTACTGTCAAGTCATGAACACTTTCTGTACTTATCACTACTGTCTTAACACTTTGTCATTAAACTTAAGTAATTACTTTTAATGAAAGCTTGTTTTGGGTTTGTTTTGGATTGAGGTTGGAGATTGATTTGCCATTTCATTTCGAACTCATTCTTTTAAATGTTTAATAATTTTTTAATAATTGCATTTTTTAAAAGTTAACCTTTTATTTTATTTTGCAGAATTTAGTAATTTGACTATGAATTTGACTATTAGTGGAACATATTTACTAGGGCTGATCAGAAAGTTCGTAGAATATTTTTGTATCTACAAAGCAGATTAACATTTATCCAAACAAAGTTTATAACCTGAAGCCCTAGTTAATACTTAACAAAACGAGTGGTCACTCATCGACATCCTCCGTTCCATTTGGAACATATGATATTTTTACTAAAGTCACTTTTGGTGTCACCGTTCAAGTGGATTTATTTCTCTGTGTATGAATCTTATTCTTTGCAACCGAGTTTAATATTTAGCCTCACTATCGAGTAATACATTGTAGAAATTTCAACTCAATTGAGATAAGGGTTCGAGATCCAGGACCAAAAATGTACAAAAAGTGCTTCATTTTCTGCTGTCAAACAATCACGTGACCACCGATATTACTTGAGTTGAGAATCGATAGTATCGAAATAAAATAGATTGTATAGATTTATTATCCCGATATGATGTCAGATGAATTGCTTGAGGTATATAAATAATATAACCAAAAAGAATAAGTGGTCTAAATGAACAGATAACAATTTTGATCAAATCAAAACAAAAGATGAACGATTTTTCGATACATCGATGTCAAGTGAGGGGGAAAACATGTAAAAAAGTGCTGTTTTGACTACTTTTCGGTTAATGATAACTAGGTCCCTTCTCGACTAATTTCCAAATCCTTTCGCTTACGTATCATTCAGACATTGGTCTATCTACAAACCATACCTCAAGAGTTTTCATCCAGTCATTTCCGAGAATTGCTGCCTGAACGGAGGTGCAAAAAGTTACTTCGCAAAAACTCTTATCTGTTCCAGATGGAACAGTGGAACGAGGCAAGTGATACCTCATTCTGTTCAGTATTAACCAAGGTATAAGTATATAAACTTATTTTAATTAAAAGTTAATTCGTTCATTTTATATAAATTTCTTCTACGAACTTTCTGATCAGCCTAAGTACGTATGAATAAATGTTTGAATGTCTTGAATAAATGCTCCTTGTCTTGTAACGTTTTTTTTAAATAAACTAACTTGATGCAATAACTTATCGACTGTTTGAAACATTTACCAATTAGATTGTAATGTGACGAATGAGATTAAAAAACAGGATGGCATGTCATGATTGTCAAATAAAATTTCAAATGTTTCACAAATCAACAACAGTTGCCTTTAAAAGTAAGTAATTAATGATGACCCCAAACCCGATCCAACTGGAACTCCAATTACACCACCATTGAGTAAAAACTAACGAGCAGATTACGGAAAAGTTGAGCTGATTTGTTAGCATGAGAAATGACAGCAATGGAATATATGACGTCCTGATTGGTAAATTTATTCAGAGAATTTATAAATAAAGTAGAGCGTAATTTAATAATTATTTGAAAATATTCAGAAAATCATATTAAATATTGTTAACGGTGTACGGCCAGGAATTCTGTTTCCTAGATTATTACGGTATGAACTTACAAACTGCTCAACTTATACTCCTCCTCATTAGGTACCAGTGAACGAAGTGAACCTTTATATCATGCTTTCCCTAACCCCTAAATCGATTCCATATATTAAAATAAAATTCTATGCAAAAATTCAACCAGATTGGTGGAGTGGATCATACCGCGCCGAGTTGCATGGCTGACAGTAGCCCTGAAAAGTACCCAACACATTTCAGTACAACTCGGTATGATCCACTCCACCAATCTGGTTGAATTTTTGCATAGAATTTTATTTTAATATATGGAATCGATTTAGGGGGTAGGGAAAGCATAATATAAAGGTTCACTTCGTTCACTGGTACCTACTCCTCATCACTGCTTTCGTACTCAAAACGCATGTTGTTCGTTTATAAACACACGACTATTTACAATTTGCATTACAATTTGATTTGATTTTGATTTTACAACAGCATCTCCTAAAATGTCTTTGTCCAATCTGCCCGATCTGTGTCTAATGACCATTTTTGCTCACAATCTCGTGTACGATCTATTAGTCAACATCAATCGTGTGTGTTCACGATGGTATAAACTACATGCAGAAGTCTGTCGAAAGCATCGTTACTTGAACATTTGGATTGGTCAAGGCAACAACAACTTTCCCTACAGTTGCACTCCTCGATATCGTGAAGATGTGCAAAATGGCGACACTGTTCCGTTGATGGATGTTCGACATGACAAATCTCGCCGTGTCAGACTTGAATATTTAAATCAGCAAGTTGTGTGCAAACTCAAAGAAATATTTCCCAATGTCGCCTCAGTGCAAATCACGCACAACCGAATAGATTCGTCAGTGATTGAGCCATCAATTACACTTCTTGCCAATTGGTCTCACCAAATGACCACTCTCAAAGTGTGGTCTATGTATTGGAACGACAATTTCAAAACTATTTCACCCGACTTGCATCGTTTTCTTTCTTCAATCAATCCAGCCGAGTTTCCATTACTAAATCGTTTAACATTTGAAACTTTTGGAGATTTGCTTTCCAAACAATTGGACATTCCAATATTGTCCCAATTGAGCGAATTCAACTTTCAATCAGCATATTATGATGATGCTAGTTTGCTCATGCATTCACTTAAAAAGTATACAAATTGTAGCGAATCAAAGTTACACAAAATTAGCATAGGCAATCAGTTCGAAGAGAAGGATTTGTTTGTGCGTTTAAGTCAATTGAAATGTGCCAACAAGTTCACCAACATTGGCCACTACTACACTGGGTCTCGACTGTTTCGCAACTATTCTGCCCAAGACTTGGCTCAATTTTGCAACAACTTTTGCTCACTCACCACAGTTTCGTGGACTGTCGGATTTCTATCGCTCAACACAGTCGTCAACGAACTGGCCTCACTCAAACATTTGCTTCATCTGGAACTAGTGTTGGACTTTGCACAAAATCCACTACGAATTGATATTCAACAAGTAACATCGATTTCATCGGTAAAAATATTGAATCTAAACTTTGTTGGATTAATCCCACCAAATAGCGACGAAATTAACCTTCCAGTTTTGTTTCCCAACTTGCACCGACTTTACCTGTACATTGACCAGTGTCCATACTGTCGTATGCACGACACTTCATCACATAAATTCCAACACTGCTCCGAATGTGCTCGATTACACCTGAAACCACTGCTTGAGTCGTACTTCCGAGGTGGCAGTCCAGTGCCAAACGCAATCTACACTCAATTCAATGTATCACCATCAGAAGAAGGCAAACACAAACTCGAAGGAATTATGTTTAGCTCAGAAAATAGTTCATATGTCAGAGTTGTTAGAGTTTATCCTATTCCAAACATATTCCTCAACAATTTGTACGATTTATTTTGTACAATAAATTCATTTCCATTATTTTTCAGGATGGTTACATCCATTCTAATCATGAATTCAAGCTCGTTCTATTGTCTATTTATTGATTATTTGGCTTACAGAATGATCATTGATTAATCGGATTACATCAAGTGGGTCATACATAAACAGAGTTATATACAGAATAATTGTATAAGCTAAGCAAATGTGGTGTAAACGCATACGCGCTCTACGCTACTCTACACTAAGTACTTCAGTTTCTGAACTGAGCATCGAAATCCTTGAGTGTCATATTTTTGCGTCCAGTCTTGTCGCGTGTGAGCACTCGAGACGGGTCGACAATGTCATTGACAGGATTGTCAGTCCATGACAGTTCGGGCACCTGCATAATCGGGTCATCAGGCTTGTTCTGGTTCATGTTACCGTACTCCTTGCTGCCGAATCGACCAATATCCGAGAAAGCAATCAGCGGACTGAGTACAGCGCGGAACTTCTGATAGCCCTCATCTTTGTACAGAGGAAACCTGGTCTTCTGGTAGAGGGCGTCACGCTGTTCAGGGGTGAGCACCGTATCGTAGTAGTAGTACTTGTACCAAATGCAAAAGCCCATGGTGCAAACTAGGTTGAATGCAATCAAATAGATCACCAGATTGTTCGCTTCCTTGAATGCATCTATTGAGAATTGTGTAAAAAGTGTGTTAATTTGAGGGCATAGTGGGACACACAGAGACACTTACGGTTGCCCTCCATGGCAAAGTTGAACATAGGCCTGCGTGTGTAGGTTTTGTTGAAGTCTTTCGGTGGTACGGGTGGTTTGGGCGAACCATCCTCGGGACGAGTGCCTAAAGGATGAAATTTAAAGAAAGAACGACCTTCTTTCGGTAATTCCGAGCCGTCGCCGCCGGTCTGATCGTTGCCTATGTTGTTAGTGGTGGTGCTGGTGGTGGAGAAGGGTGACCATACTCGACCGAATAGTACCAGTCGGGAATGGGTTTTTTGGGTGATGGTGAACACTCGGGAGTGTGTGATGAGTGATAAGATCATTGTTGAGTGTTGAGATTGAGAGGAAAGATTGAGATTAGTTGGCTCTCGGTACACGAAATCATATGTTTGCGTGCAGCGTTCGGCAGCGTGCACTGACTTTGAAGTGGCAGTTGGAAACACCACCGCTGTGTGTTGTGTGTTGTGCTGTGCCACTAGCACAGTGCTAGCAGTTTTCACTCACTCAATCGCATTTTGACAACTTACGAATGTAGAATGAACAAGGTTCTTCATTATTCATCTATTTATCTATCTATGAATAGGAAGTGCTAAAATATTCCAAAAATGATATAGGTTTCAGTATCAAATGTGAGATGTTCCAACGATTGCATCGAGTTGATCATGTTGAGTTGTTATTGATTAGATTCAAAATAAATAGTTAATTAAAACTACCAATAAGTTTCAATATTTATGAAGATTTCGTTGGAATACTTAGTGTTCAAATGTTCAAGGACTTCCGTGTTGCATGTTTTTAGCTCATCTCGGTCAATATTTCACCGTCGTTATCCCACCAATCAATGCGACATTCATCACATCGAGGATTTCTTCGAAGTGTAAGCTGACGTAAATGGGGAAATTTTTGTCGATACAAAAAGTTCATAATTTTGTGATGAGATTGAATATTGAAAGTTGTGTTCAATTTTTGAACAGAATGAAACTTCAGATTCCATTGAAAGTTCGTAAAGGCTTGTTCAAGAATCAATGAATAAGCACTCAAAAATTTTGAAACCAGCTTCAAAGTATCAGAATTTGCGTGTTCTTGGCTAAGTTTAACACTACTTCTTTCATAGAATGCTATATTTGCAATTGACATTCCACTTGTCATTTTGAAAGATTGCTTCATATTTGTTTGCGATAGATTTGTGAGGAAATTACTCATTTTAAATCCGGTTGAGATTGTTGAAGTTTGAACAGGTAAATTTGTTTATTTCGTAATTGATTTGCAGCTAAAGGAGGGAATGTTCAGATTTCAGATTTGTTTCCCAACTTGCATCGGCTTTACCTGTACATTGACCAGTGTCCATACTGTCGCGAACACGACACTTCATCACATAAATTCTAGCGCTGCTCCGAATGCGCTCGATTACATCTGAAACCTCTGCTTGAGCCGTACTTCCAAGCTGGCAGTCCAGTGCCAAACGCAATCTTCACTTAATTCAAAGTATCAGAAGAAGAACCCAAACTCGAAGGAATTATGTTTAGCTCAAAAAATAGTTCTCTTGTCAGAGTTGTTAGAGTTTATCCTGTTTCAAACATATTCCTCAACAATTTGTATTATGATTATTTTTATGCTCATTTGTAAATCTTCTTCTTTTGATTTGTTTTATATATTTAAGAAAATATAAATCGTTCAAATTTTAATTTACGCATTCAATTTTATAACAAAATATTTCACCAGATGATATCTTATAAATATGTTATTTATCTATTTTAAATTCATTAATAACGAATCATTTGAAATTAATTTAAAAGCTTTGAACACTTTTTTTTATGCTTCATTTTCAGTGATCAAATTCAGTTTCATCAGCTCACGAGAAACGTTTCAGGATCTATAATTCAATAAACCGAGATAAAATTCGTTTGTCCAATTGACGAATTGGAGAACAGCTAATGAGCAGTTAATGTGTGATTTGATAAAGAATTACAATTAGCAAGTTCCTAACTGTTACATCGACTCGAATTATTCAATATGTACTACATATTATGTTATTTGTAGCGTTACGTTTGACTAGTAAGAAAGTTTTCATTCCTTAAAGTTGTCTTTATCTCGTTCATCAAACAACGGTTGTGGAACAGATGATGAAGACTGGTTTTCTCCATGGGTTGAGTTTTTAGTTGAAGTTGAGTTGTGAGTAATTTGACTCATATCATAATTTCCGGAAACATTGGATCCTATGTTAATTACTACATTGTTCAGTGCGTTATTGGCAATGTTTACACAAGATTGGGAAATTGAATCACTGGTTTTTCTGAGTGAATTCATCTGAAGAAAACTGGGTCGTTTAGCAGCATATTGTAGTTTGTCAAAGGCAAAGCGGCACTGTTGAAAGGTGGAGAGCGATGCTGCTGCGTAGTATCGATGGTTTGAAGAATAGTGGGGCTTTTCGAAAAAGTTAGAAAAACTGATTTGTTCACGGTTTAGATAGAATAGGAAAGTTTTCTCAATTTGTGAAATCATACATCCAACCACATCTGAAGTATTCCATCGTTCAATATTCTTGACCGGATACGACTTTCCCCTGTGCCACACACATCGATTGTATCCATCAAAGCCAATGGAGTACTCGTCATCGCCCAACTTTTCTCGAGTTAGGTCAGTGTTCTTAGAACACCAACCAAATCTCATAGGTCCACTTGTTTCGAGTTTCACTTCGTAGTAATATCGTTTCGAATCATCCGAAGACGTATGTTGAACGAACAATATTGAACGAACAGACTCAAAGGGGCGATCACTGCGAGCTGAGAGCAAGTCAGGTGAAAGTTTTATATGAGGGCTTGAATGGGTGCGGTTGAGTGTTTGGAAATTTGATGGATTTGGGTTTGACGTAGATTTAACGGTTGTAGCACTTAGGTTGAGAACGTTTTGACAGAACCATTGACAAATGAAAACAATTTGACGCATCAAGGGCAGATTTGGGTTGATTTTAAATATGTGAATGTCATTGAGGTCTAGATTCTGCCTGGATTTGATTATTCTGCAAAATTTTGCATTCGATTTCAATATTTCTACTTCAACTTGATGCAATTCTAAGTTTCCAATTGCGACAATAGCATATAGAAACAGCCATTCGTCCGTGATTTGATCACATTTAGTCACAATTTGAGTGAGGTAGGTTAGAACTTGGTGGTAGAGATTGACTCGTTCTTTTAGGTTATTCATTTCTGTTACCATTGAAGCAAGGACAATGCATATGTTGCGATGTTTGATTATAGTGTCATTGGTCAATTCGAGAGTGAAGTAGGGGTAAAGCAGTTGGGAGACTAGGTCAGGAAATAAATTATTGTCTCTGGTGGACTGTACGATAAGGTTGGCAATCCAGTTGGCATTAACATCGCGCTCGTCGTCCCGGGACTTTGTTCCGTTTACTTCGATCAATGACTGAAGCAGCCGAAGTCGATCGACTTCGGTCTTCAAATTGGCTGGAATACTTTCATTATTGAAAATTTTTTCTTCCAACTTTCCTGACGATTCGTCGATTTCCTTTTGTTTGTCATCGTCAAACACCAGTTTAACTCTATCCTTTGCCAACACATGCACCTGCGAGTAACACTCGGATAAACGATGTGAATAGAGCTGAGTAGAGGGTGCAGAAGGGGAGACGCGGTGGAAGTTGCGGATAAAAACTTTAGGGGGATCTTTGAACGACGACTGGCTCAGGTTAAGGTAACACTGCTGGTGGGAATAGAGAGCAATTGCAGCATAGTAAGGCTCGTTATAAAAATGTAATGTGTATCCATTTTTATTGCATTTAATCAATTTTCCATTCAATGAAAATTGAAACATTTTCTTGTTGAAGTCAATTAAGCATCCAACAACGTCACCAACTGACCATCGAGATTTGGATTTAAAACTAAAGATGCTTGAGTTGCCATTGAAGTTTTCACTTTCATGATGTATTGCATGTCCGTCACTTCCATCAAACCCAATGGAGTATTTATCATCACCAATATTTGTTTTATTCAACTCTGTTCGTTGCGTTGCCCAGCCAATTCTCATCTTTCCATCAGTGAGCAAAACTGCTTCGTAGTAAAAGATGTCTGAACTGACTGAACACACAGAGCGAACACTTTGCCAGTCATCAGAATCATTACGAGCAGACAAGCAATCACTGGACAGTTTGATGTGTTCTGCTTTGTCAAAAGGGCTGAGGGTTGATTGTGAAGAAATGTATTCCTTCCCGCATTCCATCACGTGATCACAAAACCATCTCGCATACATTCCAGTTTGCAATTTCACAAAGTCACAACACGGTAGATACAGTTGCGAGACACGAGACACCCGACCGAATAACTCGCCATACCAGCAGAGAGTTGACATGATGGAAGGGTCGTTGAGTAGTTCTTTGATGGTGCAAGGTAGTTGAGCATGTTCGAGAAAATTAAGAGCATAGATCATAGTCCAGGAATCTGTTAAAAATATTCTTGGGTTGAGGAATGTTTTGAATGTTTTGGTGAATACTATATTAAAAGTTCCGCTTAAATTATATATGAAGAAAGAATTATGAAAATACAATGTAATTAGAATCAAAAATATGTTGTGGCATTTGGCAGAGTTGGTTGAGGTTATTGATATCTTGAGGTAATGGTATAGGAGTTCGAGAAATTTTGCTCTTTCGAAAACTTTTGCTTTATCAAACACTTCTTTTACCCACCTGGTCACCAGGTCAGTGTGGTCACAGGTTAACCTTCTCTTGAGCACTTCAAAGACCGATTGAACCAATCTGCCACAATTGACTGAATGATCAAGTCGAACGGTTTGGTTGTTCTCGATGTGCTCGAGTTGTCTTACCAACTCGTCACATTCGATTTGTTTTGGGTCACAGTAGAACAGGTCGACGCAGTCATCGATCACGTTGTGGCAGAACCAGAAATAACTAGAGTGTTTATCTGTTTCCATCAATTGATATTTCTGTGCATTAAAATTTTCTAAGTTTGTTAAGTTAATATCTTTTGGTGGATACTTAAAATCTGCTTGCCCAAAGTTAAATAGACAGTGCTGGCTTGAAGAGAGACTGACTGTAGCATAGTGAGGCAAAGATGAAAAATGCATTACTCCTTGCCATTCAATCATTTCTCCGTTGAGGTAGAATACGAACTCTCGTTTGTCAACATCAATCAAACAACCAATCACATGTGCACATGCACTGTCTAACTGGCATGAAGGTTTGTTTGAAATTGACTGCTTGCCTTCATGATAAATGATAAAACATTCACTTTTCACTTCTAAAGAAATTGAGTGCTTATCACTACCAATTTTTTCCTTATCACTCAATTCTGCCTCTGTCGTACTCCATCCGAATCTAATTTCCCCATCAGTCAGAGGAATCGCTTCATAGTAGTAAACTTCGGATTTGATTTGAAATGCTGATCGAACGGGAATAGAGTGCCAAGCATTATTGTCAGTTCTCACTTCGCATCGATCACGTGACAATTTTATCAGCGGCATTTGTTTTTTCACCGGTACGTCCCCGAGCACATTGTCAATGCACCACTTTGCACACCAACTCGTTTGGTACCGAGCCAAATCCGCATGTTCATAGTCACTTGTAATATTCACTTGTGAGAGGTATGACGTGTGACTGCGCAGTGCCATGATTAGTTGCTCCTTTGTCTCACTGTTCAATCTATTCATCTTCCAGCACAATTTTTCTACAGATAGGATTATATTTTTCAATATAATCCATTTCACTTTATCCATGTCTTCGCATTGTTTGATTATTTTCACTAAGTAATTCAGCAAACACTCATGAGTTTCCTCACTCCACCCATCTCCACAGCTCACCATCCATCCCACAACACAACACACCACTCTATGTTTGTTCCAATGGTTACTGTCGGAATCCACTTGACTGAACGATGTGCACAGTTGAACGAGTGAGTGCTGCACTGAACGAGACGACACCGTGATGAAATCGTAATTGAATATTCCCCGCACCTCCTCTTCACTTTTATGCTCGATCATCTCCATCACTTCACCAGTCAACAATATCTTTAAGCCTTCTTCTTTAATCCACTTAGAATCTTTAATACTCTTACAATATTCCAACCAGACGCCCACACTGATTTCACCTATTATTTTCCACCCAATCAGCATTTTCTTTAAATTCATCAATTTTCTTTCTTCGTTAATTTCCGTCATCTTTATTCGTAGTCAATTGTGCAGGTCACAAATCACAGTCACACCCTGAGCTCATCTCACAATTGTCAATTTATTGTGACAACACTCAACTTACTTCTAAACTATCCAACAAACAGACAGACACAATCAAATGATAACCATCGAGACTCAATGTAAGTTACATGGCCTATTGTGTAGCTGTTTTGTAACGTATTTACACTTTTTAGCTTACTTTCTTGCCTCAGCACACAAGAATGAGTTACGCACATTTAAATTGATTAGCATTAGTGATAGTTGCCAATGAATACCAATGAATACCACTGATCGCTGTTCACAGCCTAAGATGGCGTTTTCCACAGTTGCATACCCATTAAGACTGTATTATGCAGTGTATATTCCTTGAATTGACAGTAAAGATTTTATAAAATAACTTAATCTATTAAACATATTTATTTATTATTTATTAACTCAATGACCATGTATAATATATTTTCTTCTTCTCTTCCGGCTACTTAATTAGGGAGTCTTGCTTCAACTCATAATCTAATAAATTATTTGAGGACTGAAAACATTAACTGAACATTGGCTATGTTGACCGAACAGAAATAAGCACACAATGGTAATCTCAATGTTTGTCAACTTTGGGATTGGGAAATGTTCAAACTGTAAGCAAATCTTGATGTTTGACAAAAGGTTGCAAAAAATGCGTGCACTATTGACTTTACGAAATGTTTAATCATATACACTTTGAACTTGACAAACAAGACCAATTATTTGTCTAAATCATTTAACGTCAAACTGTTTGTTTGAATTCGCTTAAATACTCAGTACATCATAGCTCATTTCAAAATACAATTTCACTTAAAACTCCGACAAATTTGATTTTGATCCGGAATTTTGATCCAAGACTTCTGATGTTTTAAAGGTTTGTAAACTATGATTCATTTTGTTAACTAAAATGATTTTTATTATTTTTTAGAATGGTTGCAACCATTTTGCTATCACTTCTAATTTGTTTTGCGAGTATTGCTGCAAAACAAAATGACTCCCCAAGCTCAACCTGCTGCGAGACCGATTCGTGTCATCAGTATGGCAAGTTCTTGTCCAATCACATGGACATGTCGATCGATCCGTGTGAAAACTTTCACGGATACGTTTGTGGCAATTGGAACGAACAAATTGGAGAAAGCCACTCCAAATTGACGAAAAAAGTTCTTTTTGAAAATCTACAGCATGCTTTGCAGCACAAAGTGTCGCCGAGCAAATCAAAAGCTGTTCAGTACATTATTTCACTGTATCACGAGTGTTTGGATGATGAAAAGCGTGAAAAACTTGGTGTCGAACCAATGAAGCAATCGTTACAACAAGTGCTCGGAGAGAATGTTTGGTCACTTGATGAAAGTAATGGAATCTCGTTATCGTCTGGTGATGGAGTTGACAGTGAAAGTTCTGCTACTTCGAATTTAGATTATTCTGATTCTGACCAAGTCGAGGATTCACAAGTGAATTTTCAAGAATCGTGGAAGTCATGGAAAATGTCCCAAGCAGATGTTCACCAGTGGATGGATAGCTATGTGGAAGCATCGTTGATTTATGGAGAGTTAGAGGAAACTATTGTGGATTTTAAGAAAACCATTCGAATATCGTCAAAAAAATTCATTAATTATGAACAATTTGACTTGTACGAAACATTCAAAGTCTACAAAGAATCACTTTTCATATTACTTAAAAAAGACCAACTCGATTCTTCAATTGATAAATCGATTTATGAAGTTTTGGATTTTCACAACAAAATTACTAAAATATACAAATCCAAATCAGCCCGAGTCACTAACAGCCAATCGATTGTCCAAAAGATCTCTTTGGCAGATTTGAATCACAACTTCAGTTCGCCTCAATTTGATTGGACACTTTTGTTGAACAAGTTTGCGAATCGAACTGGCGCCTCGTTTCGATTCACCGATCAGGATGAAGTTTTCGTACAGAATGATGAGCTCAAAATGATTAAAAAATTCACAGAATTGATTGCAAACACACCGATTCGAGTGCTGAAAAACTCACTAGGCTTTCAAATTTTAGATAATCGATATTTGGATAAAGAGACACGTGAAATTTTTGAGTACGAGTCAAGTGAGTTGCATCGGAATTCACCTTTGTGGAAGGCCTGTCTTGTTCAAAACTATGAAGCGTTTCCTTCTGTCTACGCTCGACTTTTTGTCGATTCTGTTGGTAGGGCACAGATGCAGGTCAAACGTGATCGAGTGATCGAAATGGTGCGCCAAATGAAGGATGTTTTCACCAGTTCATTACACACCAAATATCCTACATCCGAAACTTGGCCCAATAACCCAATCAGACATAAAGTGTTGAACAAATTGAATGCAATGGAGGCCGACATTGCATTTCCCGATTGGATCTTTGAAGACAACATTCTCGATGCAAAATTTGGATTTGACACGTCGAACAGCGCAGAACAATTCGTCAAAGGTCATTATGCAACCAGTGTTGATAACATAGAACGAATGGAAAGTAGCGCAAAATTCAAAAAAGCAAAAATTTCCAAAAATCAAACAAACGAAAGGTAAAGTTCAAGCAATTTATATTTTCACGTTTAATTAATTATGATTTATTAGAGAATTTTATTTTGACTTTGGGGAACAATCGTACAATCACGAATTTAATTACTTTGGTATTTCCATGATTCTCATGATCTCATGATTGATCATATTTTTGTTTGTTTTATATAGCAATATCTCCTGTTGAATTGTCCGAACATTTCAGGATGGACTATCCGGCTTCGATAAATTATGGGAAAATGGGCTTTTCAATTGGAAACGAGATGATTCATGCTTTTGCTCGAGATGAAATGTTTTATGAGAAAATTGACAATGAGAATGAAAAGAAGAAAGAAAAAGACTGGTACACAGAATTGGGCATTCAACGGCTTGAGGAACGGCGCAAGTGTTTCGTGCAACAGTATGACGGACTTGAGGAATCGATCACTGGATACAAGGTAATACTAGCTATTGGTGATAAAAGTGATCATAAATTGTTTTGCTTTTAGCTCAATGGAACACACAAACTCGAAGAAAACATTGCCGACAATGGTGGACTGAACCAAGCCTATCGAGCCTTCAAGAAGTCAAACAATTCCTGTTCACCTCAACAACTTCCATCATTCCTCACCCAATTCACTTCAGATCAGTTGTTCTTCATCTCTTATGGCTCGGTACTAATTCTTAACGCATAAGTTTAAATGATTTATTTTAATTGATTTATTTTTAGTATTTCTGTTCTAGCCACGAAAATTCAACTGAATTGATTGGTCACTATCAAGATGACATTCACAGTCCTGGCGAATTTCGAATCAATATTCCACTGTCCAACATGGCCCCATTTGCACAGGCATTCAACTGTCATGTTGGGTCGCCGATGAATCCAAAGAAAAAGTGTTCACTTTGGTAGTGTTCGCAAAATAGTGAAATAGTGAAGTTGTATATTGATTCGAATTAGTTTCATCACTGTAAATGATGGACGTCATAATGTTATAACAATTTTATTTATTAATTATTGTTGAATAAAATTGGATCTTTTCACACTAAAATTTCAATTGTGTTCAATTTGACTTGTTACTGAACAGCATGAACCAGGGTTCATTGGTTTGAATCTGTTCAAATTTTGATCGCTCTTTAAAGTTTAAAGCACACAAGATGAACAATAATGATGCATTCTAGTCGTTTAAATTTCGTGTACTCAATCACATTTTGACAACTTACGAATGTAGAATGGACAGGGTTCTTTATTATTCATCTATTTATGGATGAGGATTGTCTTTTTGTGAGGCATTCTAGTCGTTTTCGCTCAATTAATCACATTTTGACAACTTACGAATGTAGAATGGACAGGGTTCTTCATTATTCATCTATTTATGGATGAGGATTGTCTTTGTGAGGCATTCCTAGTCGTTTTCGTTCAATTAATCACATTTTGACAACTTACGAATGTAGAATGGACAGGGTTCTTTATTATTCATCTATTTATGGATGAGGATTGTCTTTGTGAGGCATTCTAGTCGTTTTCGCTCAATTAATCACATTTTGACAACTTACGAATGTAGAATGGACAGGGTTCTTTTGTTATTCATCTATTTATGGATGAGGATTGTCTTTTGTGAGGCATTCTAGTCGTTTTCGCTCAATTAATCACATTTTGACAACTTACGAATGTAGAATGGACAGGGTTCTTCATTATTCATCTATTTATGGATGAGGATTGTCTTTTTGTGAGGCATTCTAGTCGTTTTCGCTCAATTAATCACATTTTGACAACTTACGAATGTAGAATGGACAGGGTTCTTCATTATTCATCTATTTATGGATGAGGATTGTCTTTTGTGAGGCATTCTAGTCGTTTTCGCTCAATTAATCACATTTTGACAACTTACGAATGTAGAATGGACAGGGTTCTTTATTATTCATCTATTTATGGATGAGGATTGTCTTTTGTGAGGCATTCTAGTCGTTTTCGTTCAATTAATCACATTTTGACAACTTACGAATGTA
The DNA here is from genome assembly GCA_023373905.1 of Rhizoglyphus robini. Taxonomy (NCBI): domain Eukaryota; kingdom Metazoa; phylum Arthropoda; class Arachnida; order Sarcoptiformes; family Acaridae; genus Rhizoglyphus; species Rhizoglyphus robini. The sequence goes on from JAKIJQ010000020.1 coordinate 1,889,666, forward strand.
GAATGGACAGGGTTCTTTATTATTCATCTATTTATGGATGAGGATTGTCTTTTGTGAGGCATTCTAGTCGTTTTCGCTCAATTAATCACATTTTGACAACTTACGAATGTAGAATGGACAGGGTTCTTTATTATTCATCTATTTATGGATGAGGATTGTCTTTTTGTGAGGCATTCTAGTCGTTTTCGTTCAATTAATCACATTTTGACAACTTACGAATGTAGAATGGACAGGGTTCTTTATTATTCATCTATTTATGGATGAGGATTGTCTTTTTTGTGAGGCATTCTAGTCGTTTTCGCTCAATTAATCACATTTTGACAACTTACGAATGTAGAATGGACAGGGTTCTTTATTATTCATCTATTTATGGATGAGGATTGTCTTTTTGTGAGGCATTCTAGTCGTTTTCGCTCAATTAATCACATTTTGACAACTTACGAATGTAGAATGGACAGGGTTCTTTATTATTCATCTATTTATGGATGAGGATTGTCTTTTGTGAGGCATTCTAGTCGTTTTCGTTCAATTAATCACATTTTGACAACTTACGAATGTAGAATGGACAGGGTTCTTTATTATTCATCTATTTATGGATGAGGATTGTCTTTTGTGAGGCATTCTAGTCGTTTTCGCTCAATTAATCACATTTTGACAACTTACGAATGTAGAATGGACAGGGTTCTTTATTATTCATCTATTTATGGATGAGGATTGTCTTTTTGTGAGGCATTCTAGTCGTTTTCGTTCAATTAATCACATTTTGACAACTTACGAATGTAGAATGGACAGGGTTCTTTATTATTCATCTATTTATGGATGAGGATTGTCTTTTTGTGAGGCATTCTAGTCGTTTTCGCTCAATTAATCACATTTTGACAACTTACGAATGTAGAATGGACAGGGTTCTTTATTATTCATCTATTTATGGATGAGGATTGTCTTTTTGTGAGGCATTCTAGTCGTTTTCGTTCAATTAATCACATTTTGACAACTTACGAATGTAGAATGGACAGGGTTCTTTATTATTCATCTATTTATGGATGAGGATTGTCTTTTTGTGAGGCATTCTAGTCGTTTTCGCTCAATTAATCACATTTTGACAACTTACGAATGTAGAATGGACAGGGTTCTTTATTATTCATCTATTTATGGATGAGGATTGTCTTTTGTGAGGCATTCTAGTCGTTTTCGTTCAATTAATCACATTTTGACAACTTACGAATGTAGAATGGACAGGGTTCTTTATTATTCATCTATTTATGGATGAGGATTGTCTTTTTTGTGAGGCATTCTAGTCGTTTTCGCTCAATTAATCACATTTTGACAACTTACGAATGTAGAATGGACAGGGTTCTTTATTATTCATCTATTTATGGATGAGGATTGTCTTTTTGTGAGGCATTCTAGTCGTTTTCGTTCAATTAATCACATTTTGACAACTTACGAATGTAGAATGGACAGGGTTCTTTATTATTCATCTATTTATGGATGAGGATTGTCTTTTGTGAGGCATTCTAGTCGTTTTCGCTCAATTAATCACATTTTGACAACTTACGAATGTAGAATGAACAGGGTTCTTTATTATTCATCTATTTATGGATGAGGATTGTCTTTTTGTGAGGCATTCTAGTCGTTTTCGCTCAATTAATCACATTTTGACAACTTACGAATGTAGAATGGACAGGGTTCTTCATTATTCATCTATTTATGGATGAGGATTGTCTTTTTGTGAGGCATTCTAGTCGTTTTCGCTCAATTAATCACATTTTGACAACTTACGAATGTAGAATGGACAGGGTTCTTCATTATTCATCTATTTATGGATGAGGATTGTCTTTTTGTGAGGCATTCTAGTCGTCGTATAATAACAAAAGTTACAAAACAATCACATTTTATCAAAATAAAATTTATTCAGTACATATATGTAATAATATTTAATAAGGCATGACAGATTGTTTTGAATTAACAATAATTTTACCGCCACCCTCTTTCGAAACAATCCATTCATTGAACTGTGAAACATTTAACTCTGAAACACTCTTACAAATCAAAACTTGCTCTGTAAAGATGTGATGCAATTTGGGACATTGCACAAAAGTTGATATTGTTTTGTCTAGTTCTTCCTTAGTAAGATAGCGCGTAGTCCCGTTAGAATCACGAAATGTGAATTGAAGATGTAGAATCAATTCAAGCACTTGAACGTGCGGAAAAAGATGAGCCCAGTGGTCGGACTTGAAATCGCAAGTTAATCGTAAATTGGCAGTGATGGTCAACACTTGAACTGAAGAAAGTTGAAGCAGTTGATCACGAGCAATTTGGCTTCGAGATTTAAAATATTCAAAGCGATGGTTTAGGTGAAGGTGAGTCAACTGTTGAAACGATGCGGCAAAGTTCAGTGCACCAGTGAACAGTGGGTCATAATTGCCAAAATGGAGATATGTAATCGAGCTCAAGTGCGCCAAAGTGGCAGGAATGTCACTTTTGACTGCGAAACGAAGTGAAGGAATGTAAACAAGTCTGCTCGTCAGTTGTGGATATTGACGGGGAAAAACTTCAATATTGGAACGAACTTCTAAACCAATTTGTTTCAAATTATCATTTGACACAGCAAAAGACTTCAAAGAATTCTTAATAATATCTAAACGATCATTCGATTTGAAGTAAAATTCACGTAATGTGCCAAGAATTGGCAGATCTATTGATTCGTGTCCATCAAGTATTGGAACAGAAAATAAATTTTGATAACGATAATATTTACGATAATAATTATCAATAGAAGAAACAATCGTATTGTCAGTGTCCAATGTGAGATGCTCCAAGAGTGGCATCGAGTTGATCACCGGCAGTAGATTCACAAATTCATTGGCTTCTTCAGTACTCTGCAGTGATTCAAAATATTTCTCTTGAAAGTGAAAATATATTTTCAACGATTTAAGCATGGGAGACCATTGGGCGAGTAAGGCCACCACCGAACTGAATGCAATTTGTAGTTGAACATCTTTGATGGCGATTTCAAGTGTAGTAATGTGCGGAAATACATTCAACAATTCGGAAGCCGAATCCAACGAAAACGATGAGCCATAGGAGATATGATTCCAACTGTCTAAATGCTGAGACGAATACATTCGAGTGCCATCCTCGTTGAGCAGAAGATCACGATACTTTTGAGTGAAACATGAGTTGGTGATGAGAGACTGAGCTGAAGATGAACCAATCAAGAGGGTTAGGGAACGAACTTGTTTGCCAGTTTCCATTTGGTACCACTTCCATAGAGGACAAACGCGGTCAGAAATGACAAGATTTTGAAATGGTACTTTGGAGAAGATGCGACGCATCACGAGATCGGGCAGAGAGTTGATGTGCAGAGTGATCGACATGGTGAAAACGGAAAGATGTGATAGAAACACACACACAGAAAACAAATGACATTCAGGACAACGTTGGCTTTTGTGTGAGCAGAAATAACATGTGCACTCTGATTCCTTTGCTCAACAGCCGCTGTTGAACAGCGGCGACAGCATCACCATCTATCGTTACACTAATCGACTAAACATAGCTTTTAACGTTGATTCATTATTTCATAATTTATATTACAGCAATTTTTCAAAAGACTCTTAGATAAGAATATTCACGAATAAATACACGACGATAATAATAATGAGCAGAAACACTGTCTTTATGAAAAGTATATTTAGGGATGAAAAATTACATTCATATTCAACACTCGAACTGAGGAAAGATATCAAATTCAGTTTGAAGTAAAATTGGTGCAATTGTATTGGGAGATATATTGAATTGAGATGAGGCGACTTTTCTAAGAATAACCTAATTGTGACATTTAGTGAGAGCATCATATGAACCAATTAATAAGATTAGCCTTAATTAAGGAGTGACAAAATGGACAATTCACAACTGATCCAGAGTGAGCAGACCTTGTGGTCGGATACTTCGCAAGGGACCGAAAACTTCAAACTTGATTGTGTTCATGTTGGCACAGCGTCGAAAGGGCCCTCGGGTCAGGCGCATGCAATGCTCAATTCGAGCCCGCATTTGTGAACAATCCAATTGGTTGACATTCAAAGAATTAATTTCGAAGCCACATTCAGTGCATTTGTGAGTGTTTCTGAGAGATAGTTGCAGCACTTGAAGGCTGGGAAATATTTCGGGCACATAAAGTCGTTCAGTGTTGCGGTGAGATTGAGTGTTGTTGAGGGTCAAGGTGAGCAGACGAACTGAGCCAATTTGGCAAATCAAACGTCGTGGCAAAGTCGCGTCCTGTTCAGGGATTCTAATTTGAAAATTCAATTTCAAGTGAACCAACTCAGTCTGTTGTGCCAAACATTGTGCAATCACAGTCATAGGCATCGTGTGAATAGTCAACTCGAGACAAGTTAACATACCGAAACGAGCACCAAACAATCGTGTATTTTCATAATCGTTCACATTGAGTTGGTCGCTCATTCGTATTCGAGTAAATTTAGCGGCCATCTTGCGACCAAATCCAAGCATCTCCTGCAAGCCCAATTGAGTGCCATAATCGATACGAAGGTCAATCAGTGGCGAATCAACATCAGTGGCGATTTGGCGGAACGAAGAAATGAGCACTCGAAGTACTTCAAAACAATCAGTGGAAAAAGTGGCCAGGCGAGACAGAATTGGAGAGAATTGAATAGAAAGGTCTCTCAAGCCAGGCAAATTGCTATTCAAGGTGAGATGTCGAAGAGAATCGAGTTGATTGATCGATTTTAACAGGTCTAGAGCATAAAAGCCATTGAAAAAATGACCGTCCACTTTCAAGGAGACCAAACTAGTAGAGAAGTGTTTGATCAGTCGGGTCATTTGTTCCATTCCCATGATGAACGAACGTCCTGAAAGATCTCGCTGTACCAGTGTGAGTTGAGTGATGTTCGAGTCCAACAGAAAATTCATCAGTGGCGTAACGAATGCCTCCCTCAGTGCACCATCGCCAGGCACAAGAAAAGCATCAAATCGAATCTGCTCAAGAGATAGAGCCCGCGCCCAAGCCGAACCATCCTCACGTCGAACGTGCTCAATCAGGTCACTTCCAAATAAATTTTCTCGCTGTGCAAGTAGCTTCAAATGTCGAGGATAATTTTGAATGAGCACCAATGCCTTTGTCTTGGCACGACGACGCTTCAACTCGTCCCGCTGCAGTCGTGACCAATTTGTGCACACCAAAGCAACATTGCGAATTAAGTCAGACAGAGGAGTGTGCTTGAATATGACCAGAAGGCATAGATCGGGAGTTTGAGACCATGAAGGAGCCATAACAAACAGCCAGAAAATATATCAAAGTGAAATCGTAAACAGAACGTAATGTTGTTTCAGTGTTTGCGAGCGAGAGCCAACAGAAGAGTGACTTGATCATTGATCAACACACTCGTGCTGTGTTACAGTGCAGCAAGTGGCGCGGTCGTCACTCGGCGATGTCTAGACGAAAGTGTGCTTTGTGTATTGCAGTGTGAAGGCATTTCTTTGAATTTAGTGTTCTGCTGCACATTGCGCTCTCTCCTCTGTGTTGTCGTCTTGTCAAAGTCAAATCGATTCTTTTTGTTCGTCACCGAAATGGATCGTTTTGTGTCTCATCTCTCGGCTCGAATCGATGCCACCGCGTCAGACCTGAAGACATCACTGCACGAGCATGTGGACTCGACTGTGGACAGCAGACTGGACACATTCAAACTCGAGTTGGCCTCGCTCGTTCAGTCTGGTGTGGTCGAGCGCATTCGGACTGAAGGAATAAATCAACACTGGCGAGTCGAGACCACCTACACTCCTGTGTCTGCTCATCAACATCTCCTAAATGATGTTCCTCTCACGGCCAACAACTCGACCAGTTTCATTGAAGGCATACCGCCACCTTTGTTCTCCGAGGTTAGTGCAGGCATGTCCACATCTCAATGTATTGCCGATGTGACCTTTCCCTCTGGCCATTCTTTCTCCATTCCACTCTACAATGTACCAGATCAACCCGAATCGCGAGATATTTCTGAGCAATCAACTCACGATCAATTGCCTCCTTCAGCAGCATCAATACATTTTTCTCTTCTCGCCAATTTTCAAAATACCAAACAAGACAGATTTCCACAAATAATCAACAACGAACTAATTAATCCCGTGCCATTTCAAATTGAGAATGCCTCGTTGCTTCCGGCCGGTGAAATTCTTTCCGATGGTCATCTTTCCACCAATGAGGTTTCATCAGTATCACTCTCGAATATACCTTCACCACGCCGTACTGTTCCACTTCCCGATTACATCAAACAAGAATATCTCGATGACGGAGTGGACAACGATGGTATGACTTTTGGTTGTTTGTATTTGACTTTATTTACATTTGTTGTAATTCACACAGATCCATCTAATGCTTCTAATGTCAATTTGAACATCAAAACTGAATCGATGGTCTGTGATTTAGAGGTTGTCAAGAATGAAATAAAGGAAGAATATGAAGATGATCATGACTGTGGGGGATGTGACCGATGTATTGTGAAGAGTGAAGTGGTGAGTGATGAGGAGGAACAAGTGGACAACGATGGACAGGTGAAGAGATTGCCAATTGATAAAGTGGACGATGAAAGTGGAGTGACTCGAAGTGGAGATAATAATGAAGTTGATGCTGAACGATTCGAAGTGATTCAACCGAATGTTGATTTTGGCCAACTGTTGTGCAATCCATCCCGTGACATTCAAAATGCTTCTAATGAGAATGAATTGATAGGCGAAGGTGGCGCTAATTTGGGAGATAAAGAGCAAATTCCAATCACTGCAAATCAGTCACATGACCAGACGGTAACTCCATCACCTGACCTATTCTCACCTTCGACCAACACTGGTCATGGATCGAATCGAACTGCTTTGAATGAACAGGCCACTGTTTCCACTCAACGAAAGGCCACTAAACGCAAACAGCCTCCATTGAATCGAGCTGTGAAAAGATCTAAGAAAATATTGGTGGAGAAGGAGGATGGAGAGGGCGAAGAAGATGGCGAAGACATTACCAATGAGGATCGAGGAGGAGCAAAGGTTCTAGTCCTCCATTTGAATTGCACCCAGTCAAACTGCAATGCCAAGCTGGATTCTATGGATGACTTGCACGATCATTTGCGCACTGTGCATCACCTTTCTCCTCTTCAATGTTTTGCCTCTAATTGCAATGCACGCTTCGATAATCGGTAAGTGAATACTATCATTTAACATTAAATTGACCTAGTTTTATTTTTTTAGAAGCAAACTTTGTAGTCACATGAAACTACACCGATCTCCAAGTACTCGATATCTTTGTCCAGCTTGTCACCAAAAATTTGATTCGCAAACTAAAACATACAGACATTGGTACCATCATCATCTGAATGGTCAGTTCAAGTGCAATTACGTGAGCGACTGTGCAGAAGTAACCGACACGCGCAATATGATGAGAACTCATCAACGAATCAAACACGAAATCCAACCAGAGCAATTCCACTGCACTTACGTTGGATGTACTGCATCATTTGCCTATAATTTTCGCTTGACAAGACACATCAATGCGTTTCATCTCAACATTACTACATTTCATTGCAACTGGCCACAATGCACCATTCGCACTAATCAACGTTCAAATCTACTTCGACACATTCGAACGCGGCACTTTGGTTTGCCCGAGTCCTTGAAAGAGCAGAAGGCGAAGAACATTGGGGACTTGCGAGACCCGAACCAATTTGTTCGAGTGGTGAACGAGTAGATTCGAGATAATCAGTGATCATTCGTTTTCACTCTATTTTGTACTACACCAAAAACACTTTTTCTTCTCCAATGTTCAGTTGCAATGTCTTCTTTAGAAGATTCACCATTTCCCATTAAAAACATTGTCATAAAATTATAATTTGTATTCATTTATTAATAAAATTCTAACAATTTCAATTTTTATTAAGCAATTTATTTACTCAAAGTGATTAATCTCAAGTCAAAGTGCACTTTTACTATTGAGAGCGATGCCACTGGTCGCATTTTTACTATTGATTACTACTGATTGATACTACATGATTGCTATTTATGCATTAACATGCAGCGAACGGTGAGAGAAGCGATGACAACTCTAATATTAAACACATCAAACGGTCATCAATGAAGAGTAAACAAAACGCAACATTGCAAAATAAAACAATTTCAGTGCAGTTGGCATCGGGAAACACAGAGAGAAGTCGTTGTCAGTTGGGATTGGTAACTTTCTGAATTCGTCAGTTCAACTTTTTTTCGTCTGTCCCATCTGACGAAGCCTCAGTTGGGATTGACCAAATTTTTGGTCAGTTGCATCAGACAAAAATTGTCAGATACAACTGACCAAAAATTTCATCAGATGGAACAGACGAAAATGTTTAAATTCGATTATTAATTCTTAATAATTATTTCAAGTTTTAATAAATGATTGAAAAATATGTATTTATTGTCAAAATTATGAAAGATTTATAATTACAAATAAATAAATGAATAAATTCAACGATTCCATTTGACAAGCATGTTTTTGTTTTTGTCATTGATAAAAAGATAATCATTTTAGAAATATAAATCGCTGAATAAAATATAACGATCATCAGAAAAGACCTTTTTAAGGCATTTCAACGAATTATTATAGAGCTTCGATCCTTTGACCTTTTCCATCATCGCCCATTTCTTGAATAGAGTCAAAAACGCTCCCTTTGCAGTAAATCTTTCCATCTTTGACTTGCAAAAAAGATGTGTAAAACCAGTACTCCTTGCTGTATTTTGTTCTTGTCTTGATTGGTAGTGGTACTGGTTGTTGCAGCGGAGGGGACAGTAGCAGCAGTGGCGGCTTTTGTTGTCTTTCTGGTAGCCTTTGGTGTCTTTGCTTTCGCCTTTTCTTCAATCGGAGTTACAATAAAAGTAAAATGTAATTCAAAACATCTTCACCAACTCTTTCGTTGACATCGTGCATCTCATCTTGTGGACAACAGTTTAATCTTGTGACATCGCCATTCAAACCATCAAAAGGAAAATCCCGAATAACCAGACATGGACATTGAATGTTGTCGGCGCCTCGCTTCTTTTTACCCGGTGTTAGACAGAAACGGCAGACGAAACAATTGTTGTTGAAGCTTTTCTTGAAACCTTGAAGCTCATAGACGTCCAAGATGTCACCACAAATACAGCTTGGTGCGACATCAATGTGAATAACTTCGCCACCAATTTTCATGTCGACGCCATTTTGTATTAGTTCGTCGAGGTCTTCTCAGTCTAGAATAGAGAGCATACGAGCAACGGTTGACCATAATAAGCATCTCAATGTCCGTTGCACGAGAACTTTCTTCAAAGGGAAGGTCTGCAAGTGACAAGTAGACATTAAGAAACTTCTGCTCGATTCATTCCGTAAATACTTCTGCACAACCTTGCGAATCGGAATATAAGAATGTAGACATTTCTCCTTTAATTTTTTTATACAAAAGTTAATTTCAAACAATTTGCTAAATGACATTCATACCTTTTTGATTGGCACTCGTCTGAATTAATTGCAACCATGGTCAGCCTTGTAGAGTTCTACGCCGCAAAAACAGCGAACCGATTTGCGTCTGTCGGCATTTGGTTGAATATCTTTAAGTTGATAGAAATTATCTTCAAAACGGGCATTTCTATAGTTTGTAGATATTGTTTACAGTAATATGATAATAATTCTTAAATGAGATATACAAAAGAAATAAGAGAAATCAATTTGGAAGAATGTAGATGTGAGCATGCAGAAGCCGTTGAAACGACACAAATACATAGTGCGCTAGCGCAGTGACAAACAACAGTGGCGCACACACAAACTGGCGTTTGAACCGTTGACTCAAACAGCCAATCAAATCAATCAAAACATTTAACTTAGACTTGCTCATGCGCTCACTCACGCAACCGACTCGACCGTTTGTCGCGCTGCCTCTTGTCACTTTGCTGCCACTGGTTGCTAGTTTGGTCTGCTCTACTTCTTCACGACTGCTTGATTAATTAATTGCTATCTCAAGTTGCTTTTATATATTCGTTATCATTGATAATAAATTATCCAACGTTAACCATGAGCGGTCAACAAGAACAACAAACGAATCGACCATCAAGGGGTAATCACCATCCTCGCGGTACGTTAAAGTTTAACTTAAACGTACTACGTTTATCTGACTGGACTTTTTAGTAGTTTGTTTGGTTTGTTCAAATTTTTACTATTCTTTATTTTTTTGTATAGGAAATAACTTTCCCAATTATGGTTCTTATGGCCAAATGCAGGCAGTAAATTATCCTTACAGTATGGATTGCTGTAACTTAACTTAACTTTTGTAACCTGAACTTTGATTTTAAAGACAACTCTCAATTTCCTCCAAATTATTATCAAAATCGTTTTTATTCTTCTCCAATTTTTCCGCCACAATTTCCACCTAATGGCGCTCATATTTTGCCTAACTTTGGTTCACTTTTGTCAAACTACCCGCCTTTTCAACCTGATTTGATACGAAGTCAGTCATTCGAACCAGAGTCTGCAACGAATTCGCGTGTTGCCAATCAAGAACAACACCATCATAGTTCTCAAAATTCTCTGGAGCACAGTCAAGAGCAATCAATTACTACTGAGCGGATTGAGGACAGTCTTAAATCGAGTCGGCAACAGTCTCAGGATTAGTTGGTCAAGGAAACAACTTCAACTGAAGAACGTATGTCTTTTTGCTTCAATCGAAAAATTCTAATAATTTTTATAGGTTCTGAAGAGAATACTCAATCGTTTGAATCTTCAAACCCACTTCCAAACAACGAACACTCTGAGGACGAAGCTGTTGGTTTGGGCAACTACGAACTCTTGGGGGAAGCTTCAACTGGGACGAGGAAGGCAGCAAAAAATGAAATCACTCCGCGAGCAGCTATGCCACCGTGGTTGGTAAAGGATCCTTTTACAGAAAAGAAGTATAACTTTGACGTCAGTTACTTTGATCTAGTTGTTTATGCGGAAAAATTGTCAAATTGGTTCAAAAGTGACGAAGTCTGATTGGGATGGGTTCTCTGAAAGAGTCACTCGACTAACGAGAAAATACCGCGATCAGCTGGTAAAGCACTTGAAAGATATGAATCAATCAGACCGACGAGACTTGTGCGGTGCGATTGCAAAAGAATTTCCAAAGATTGGTTAGTGTTATGCGAAGTTTCGAGAAGAGAAAGCCAAAGGTGGCAAATTTGGTGCGGATACTACTTTTAACTTTCGAAACTCCAGGGTAATATTAAATTGTATTGTACTCCTTTTTGATCGACTTTCTCGGCAACTGATCTATATATACCGAAGAAGGAACTTGAGACTCGCCCACCAATCACTCCTCCCATCAAGAACAAGAAAAAGTCTGAAACTGAGGCCAACAGGAAACGAAAACGAATCAGACTCGAATTGGAATTACAGCAAGCTGAAAAATAATTTTGTATTTTGTATAATTTTGTTTTGATTTAATCGTGATTTGTTTGTTTAAATAACTATGATTTGAAACTAATAAATACAGACTTTCTATATACAATTTACTAAGTGTTTCGTATTGAACCAGTTTCGTCTGTTCCAACTGGTGATATTTTTTGTCAATTACAACAGACACTTTCGTCAATTCCATCTGATGATATTTTTCGTCAAACCCAACTGACCACTTGTCAGATGGGACAGACGAAAAAAAGTTGAACTGACGAATTCAGAAAGTTACCAATCCCAACTGACAACGACTTCTCTCTGTGAAAGTCTCGCTGAATGCGTAGCATCAACATTCCATACAAAATTGAGTGCGGAATCTTGAAGAAATTATCTCGAAGGTGGCAAGTGTTTATACGTAGGTAGGTGTACTTGAGGTGGACTGTTCGTACATTGGGCAACATTCGGTGGTCTAGTTTGAGTGACTTGAAGTCTGAATACAAATTAATAACGCACTTTTGCCAGACCAAAACGTTGAGTTGCAACTTTGTGATGGATTGGAGTGGCGGTGGACGGGCCAGAACTTGATCAGAGTTGCGATCAAACAAAGGCGAAATGAGGAATGCTATGTTGACAGTATGTGCATTTGAATGCTGCATCTCGGAGATGTGTTCCATAAAACGGGATCGACTCTCCAGTACGTCAAGTAGGTGATCAGCAAAGTCCAAGTTGGGAAAGAGTGACCATTCGGCTCGAGTGGCTTCGATAATGCGCAGCATGCTGAACTTGGAGAGCAGTTGCGGCTCGAGATCCCAATCGTGGTGCATGTGATGGTACCATTCGAAAGTGGGAAGTGCGATTTGTCTCAAAGCCAAATTCGGTCCAGCGTACTGCACTAGGGAGGTTCGTAATTTGGTGAAATCGTCGTGTCCAGAGCGAAAATAGAAATATTCCAACTGTGCGAGAATGGACAAATCGATCGGCTCTTTAAGGCGACATTGGTCCGAGTCACTACGGATAGTGAGTCGTCGGAGAGTGGTGATGGGGTTGAGTGCGAGGAGAAGACCATAGAATTGATCATTCTCGGAATTGGCATCCACCGATACGAAGGTGGAACTGCACTCGAGCTTTAGGTCAACCAACTGATGGGACCACTGATTGATGAGATTGGTAACGTCAGAGAGGGAAAAAGACTGTCTCCCACCAATGATGACATCGAGCGATGTAATGTTGGGCAAGAGGTGACCAAGTCGGTCTGCGGTGGTCGAATCGATGGTGACCACTTTGAGCACATCCACTTTGTCAGTGGTGTCATCGCCAAAGATGAATTGATACGTCTTGCAGCCACAGTGCACCACAATCGAACGCTTTGTGAGGCAAACTTTATCTACATAGCCAGACCACCAGGAAGCGAGTCCATTGAGACGGACCAGGTCGTGCAGAGGAATGCGTTCAAAGAGCTCCATCATAGTCCAGTAGTCGAGACGAGAGAAAGTGACCACATCAGTCTTGCGGCGCATTGCACGCTTGAGTCGTGATAGGATCGTCATACTTGAACACAAACGTACACAGCCTTGAATACTAAACAACCATGCAATACGACACAAAACTGGGAGCTGTCGTGTGTAATTCATATGCATCGAACAAAATGGAACATACAATTTCGAATTGAATCTAGAAACTCAAAAAAGTCAGTCAACTTTAAATGCATTTTGTGCTTGACAGCAATCCATTTAATGGGGGAAAAATATAATATTTGAGCACCGCTTTTACACAAGAAATTCTATGCGTATAATTACTTTATTTGGGGTATTAACTTTTGGGTTTTTTGGTATTCCACGAAGTCGTCAAAATTGAATCCGTAAGTAACATTGCGACAAGTTTGGCATTTAGGCTCAGTTTGAAACCAGTAACCAGGATGAAAGGAACGAAAGGCAGTGCGATTGCAATCGTTTATTAGGTATGTGATATGAATGTTTGGCAAATTGGCAAATAAATTTAATCTTGAAACAAACCAACAAAGCAATGAGATTCAATCTTCCGCCCACATTCTGTCTACTGCATATAAGTATTACGTTACAAGATGGAAAATGCTTTTATCTAATAATAATGAATGAAAATGTCAAATCCTATTGCTCACCATTTAAATTGATGATCTTGTCAGTTATTCAGGAGTAATGAATTGTATTTGACTCGATTTGAGCATCAACATGCAATGCTGTAAAACTAATCATTCGGCTCCACCAGTGAATATATATTCGAGCAAGTGGCACTCAACGTTGGTCATCAGCATCAAACTACAATTTAAATTTGATTGGACAATTTGTTGTCTGCACTTTTGATCTGTTCACCTCTGTTTGTGTCAATCAATCGGACGCCTTAATCATTTAATTAACTCTTTTAATTTACTCTTGGATCTATTTTATTTTAAAATTCAGTGCGTATTTTATCATCTCAATTAAAAAACAATTTGATCTTTAATGTGCACCGCACTCATTTGATGATTTACCATGGTAGATTCATTTTAGGGCTAGGCATTGACAAATGGCACTGCGACAAATCGGTAACTTCATCCTCAAACATAACAAAACTTGTGGAAGAATCTCCCATCTACATGCAATATATTCAGAGTATCACTTAAGTTATATTTTTTAACCAAGTATGAGTATTGAATGCATTCACAATATCACCTTTTTGAGCACGCAATACATCTCTCGTCAATGTTGAATGTTGAAGTTGATTTGAACGCATTGTTTGGTGCAATTTTAGTTTCAAGTTGATTTGTGCGGTTGTGTTGAGTGTTGTAGTGTGGTTAGTAAAGTTGCCCAAATGGGTAACTCGGTAAATCACCACAATGACTACGTGATTAAATTCAAAGATTGAAGAATAATGAAATTCACTTGCAGAGAAAATGTTTTCACGTTTGCACAATGCACAATGTGAAGAAAAGTGTCAAAGTGAACATATGTAAAAACCCTTACGGAATTTAACATTTTAAAATTAAAAATTAATTATTCAGCCACAATTTAGAATTGAGAACTCTGTTTCCAGCAACCAGAGGACACGCGAAGTAGAGTTAATTGTACCACGTACTACCAAGGATTTTGACAGAACTCAACAATATCCTATTTTCAGGCTCATTTAGACCCGCTCTCCTGGACCATAAGCCATATTTGCGACCAACTACCTACCTTCTCTTCCCTCCTGCCTTCTCTTGTGCTTCCCCCATCCAAAGCCCCCCATTTCGCCTAACTTGGGTTGAGTCCGCTCTATGGCCAAGAAACCCAAGCGTCCCCGACCAAGTGTTCCAAGTTTTGGAAATTTTGGACCATTCTACAGTACCGGTGCCACAATAATATTGTCTCCAAGCATGAATTGATCATCGATTGTGAAAGCCTCTGCATCTGCGTACCACATTGGACGTATGATTGGTGTGCCATTTTGGGGGACACGTTTGGCCAATTAGATTATCCCCGGAGCATGAAGTGAAGTGATGGTAAATATTATAACATCGATCCAACTACATTTGCGCAACATAGAAACAGCAATCTCAGTTGGTCAAAGTTGAACCAATTTACATGTGATTGGATTGGGTGATATTAAGATTGCTTTGACTGAATATATTGTACATCCGTGACCATATTAACAGAATTTTGCACTGACGATTGCTTTGTTGGTTTATCCGTCAAATTCCGAGCTTTTAGTCTTGCCTCCATCGCCAATTGTGACAACACAATAAATATATTGTACAGCCGAGACCATATTAACAGAATTTTGCACTGACGATTGCTTTGTTGGTTTATCCGTCAAATTCCGAGCTTTTAGTCTTGCCTCCATCGCCAATTGTGACAACACAATAAATATATTGCACAGCCGAGACCATATTAACAGAATTTTGCACTGACGATGGCTTTGTTGGTTTATCCGTCAAATTCCGAGCTTTTAGTCTTGCCTCCATCGCCAATTGTGACAACACAATAAATATATTGTACAGCCGAGACCATATTAACAGAATTTTGCACTGACGATTGCTTTGTTGGTTTTTCTTTCTTTCTTTCTTTCTTTCGGCCATTTGAGTTATCACTAAATAAATGTTTTATGATTATGCCAAAGTGACTGCGCTTCTTTTGGCTTAGAATTTTTGTTGTTTTCTACTCCTTCTTTTTCTTCTTCTTCATTGCCTTTGCATTCTTCAGCTAATAACATGATGTCACGATAATTAAAAAAAACACTCTTTATTGTGTATTGTGTGTCCGCAAATAAACAATAAAACTTGTGCTTGGATTCTTATCAGCAAAGTACTCCGGTTATGGTCATAAACTTAAGGTGAGATGCGATAGGTACCATTTTGTATGGCTTTGTTCTATAAAACCAAAACATAAAACGCTTATGCATTTCTTATCGTTTAGTGAGAATTTAATGCTTTGTGATGTCTAACAAGTGTGAACGTTTTTGAACGAGCTTTGACCTTTTATGTACGAGCGTAATGGGAAATAATGTACACCAAAGTCCAGATTATTTGGCGAAATAACTTGCGTTTCTTGGTCATATCTCAATATTTTTAAATTGCAGAAGAAATTTTTGTTCGAGAAATATGTCAAGAAATATGTTTTAGGAATTATGATAATTAAAAACAAAATTCCAAAATTTTAAATTCAATATTATTGTATTATTAATCCATCAACAGTTTTAACACATAAAAATATTTGTATCTTTTCCATAATATTTATAAATTATTTAAAGTAAAATGGCAGAGATTCACTTAAGCTATACTCATAACTTAATTAGTAATTTGTGCAATCTGAAAGCGATTGTTTTTTTTTAATGCAGACTTAGTTATACAATGTAAATGTATTTCAATTTCCAAGAAGTAATTAACAACCCAATTTCTGCTAAATTAGATAAGCCATATTTCTAGCTAAATATTTCTTTTATCAATTTGACCTAAATTGTCACTGAACCTAACAAATAGAATTGCATTCTGGCAAATTTACATTTTCCAATGTCGTTTCCCTATGAATGGAAAGAATGCAAAATCATTTGAAATCAACAAAATTAGATAAAAGAAAAGAAGTGTGATGTAGCCAATGTATCTTTTAATGACTTAATTATCTCAAGTACTTTACTGATAACACTTCTTTACTCTCACTTTTTTAGAGACACAAGTTGTGTCATTACTATTTGTTCTTGACAGTCATGAATGTAAAGGTTGAGAAGAATGTGAATGCATTAATGAGCAGTAATAATCACAAACATACATGACAACAAACTTAAGTCTATTTGCATCGTATTAGATTACACCTAGATTAACAATGATTGAGTCATAAAACAATTTGGTTGCTTGCTTTTGTTGACTTCTAAATCGTCATTCTCATTCTCAGTCAGGACGACGACCTATTCAAGAGCCTTCAAAATGAAGTACAGCAATTTCCAATCTATTGTCTTCTTTTGCATCGTCCAATCGATCACCACTTTCAACAACAACCAAACTGAATTGCCCCAAATTGACATTCAAAATCAGACCCTAATTCATGATCCCATTTACGATGTTCCCCACTGTCCAAAGAACATCGCCATCTTCTACAAGTCTTCCGCGAATCCATTTCCAAGCATTTCATGGGAATATGAGCGTAGCGTAAATCTTGATAAGTTTCAAATTCTAATATCGTACGCAGACGACAATACCAAAAAGTATCAGGTGAACAAAACCATTCCACGTGACTTGTCCGATTGCAACGATACTGAGCTGAAGTGCATTTTCGATTTCCCTGGAATACATGTCGATTGGAAGCACTACACAAAGTATGATTTCAAAATGGCGTCGTGTAATAACCAGTCGAGTTGTCATCAATCGGAAATGTTGAATCTAACTACAAAACCGGGATACCCAGACAAAATTACCAAACCACGAATTGAGTCAATCTCACGAGATCGATTTCGAGTTTACTTGACACCACCTGCGAAGGCAAACGGACCACTTGACTATTATCACGTGTTGCAAAGAAATAAAAATTTCCCTGAAAATATTACTCCAAGCGTATTCAAAAATTCTGGTCAAAAATATGTCGATCTGCCCATCACTGACTGCAAAAGTATTTATTATGGAGAATTTTATCAGATTTCAATTTACGCCTCAAATGAGTGGAAATTTGATGAGAATAAACCGATTGACTTTGATGGAGAGCTATCAAATTGGGTGGAGCTGGACTTTTGTTGGATCCATCAAGTGGTCACTTATATCCAGAGAATTTCAATGGGAATTCTGATATTATTCTTTCTGGTGGGTGTGATTTTTCATTACCGGTACAAAAGTATGGAAAAGAAATTTGAGACTTATCAAATTAAGAAAAAAATTGATGATCCAAATTTTGATGAAACTTCAAGTTCAAAATTGCCGAACAATGAAAACACTTCGACCAATTCTTTGGAACTTTATGCTTCATTGCAAGAACAGCCCCGAGATCATCACTATTACACAATCGATAGTGTCAGTTTGAATTCAATGATTTTCCCGCAAAATTCAACGAGTAACGACGATTTGATTGAGAATTTAGATTTAAATCCAATTAGTAGCAACAGCAACAGCAACTTAAAACCACTGACAAATAATGGATATGTTTCGAGATGATAAATGTCTTGTAATTTGTCATTTTCTTTATCTTTAATTGTATAAATCATTATTCAAGATTTAATTAAATAAACCTTAATTTAATTTGACCTTTTTTACTTTGAAAGTTTTTCGAGTATCTTGCTTTACAGTTGATTAATTTTCGGTTGATTTCGAAATTTATGTTTTTACCGATTTAATATTTTTAAAAATAAAATCAGATAACCGATTTATTGATGCAATTAATTAATTGATTTTTAAAAAATATATAAATCGACAATTTTCTATTAAATTAAATTTTAGTTTCGTGTTGATTTTTTCAAAATGAAGCAAATTGGTTTGTTTGTTCTCGTGCTTTTGTCTGCTTCTGCTGTTTTGGCTCATAATGATCCAAAGTGTGGCATCAAAGGACCACCACCACCTGGCAATTTGGGCATTCGCAATGGAACCGATGCACTACCGAATGAATTTCCTTGGATGGCTTATTTGCAATACGTTAAACCCGATGGGTTTGCTCTTTCTTGTGGTGCCAGTATTCTCAACAATCAATGGGCTCTGACTGCAGCTCACTGCGTTTGGAATGAATCAACCAATCAATCGTTACCGGAAGCAAATTTTCATTTTCTTGGAGGTAATATTTCGTATTTGTTGATTGTATTTGATAATAATTTTAAAAAAATAGGATTGCATTATTATGATGATTCAGATCCAACGTTAGTATTCCGATCGGTGAATAAAATTATAGTTCATGAAACGTATAATCACTCGATTATTCCAACGGACAACGATATTGCCCTGTTGAAGTTGAACGAAACTCTCGACTTGGATCTGAAGCAATTTGGCTCAATTTGCCTCCCGGAAAAGCAAGACCTTGACCTATACATTGCAGATCACATATTTGCAACTGGTTATGGTGCTTTTAAATTATAAATATTAACATTTAGATGTAAACTCTACCTCACCAAAAGTGCTGCAAAAACTTACAAGTCACGTATGGCCGCAGAAATCGTGCACTGGTTTGTTTGGTCCAATTATAAATGATCATCATCTTTGTTGGGGAGAAACTTATGAAGGAGCATGTGCAGGTGACAGTGGTGGGCCACTGAATTGTTATGTTGATGGCAAGTGGTACGAGTATGGAGTGGCCAGTGCTGTCATAAGTTTAAATGGTGGTGATGTGTGCCAATACACCTTCTTTGAACGTACTTCCGAGTACTCCAAATGGATTTGGGAGAAAATTCAAGCAAATTGATGTTTCACTAGATTGTTCGAAATTATCACAATCTAAATAAAATTTACTGAGTTATTAAATAAATTTTTAAATTGCAATTTGAATTGCATCACTTTTATCTATTCATAACAAATCCAAACAATAAATCTTCTTGACCTTTAAGTTTATTTTTGTCAACAAAAAATTAACTTTTGTTGCGAATCATGGGCAAGTTGTGTGCTGCCAACGTGAACTCGAATCAGCATCGATCAACTATGACTGGCAATGGCGCTGCTCGCACCAAGAAGGCTAATCGTGGTCACTACAAAAGGGCCTGATCAGATCGTTGCCAGTTGCTCTGAGCCTCGAGTCTGACTTACATCTATCGTAAGCTCTACTTGATTTAGCTGTTCTGCCTGTGCTAATTGCTCTTTGTCCACTTAGGTATCTATTGACTTTGTCTGAACTATCTTGACCTAACTGTGGTCTTTCTATTTCTTCAATAACTTAACTCTTTTATATTCATATTCTTTTACTTAATAAACACATTTTACTCAGAACAACCGAGTTTCCAATAGATTATGAGACTTATTGTGCTCAAAGTTCTGCAGTAATTTGTGATTTATGTGTTTGTCCTGTCTATTTGCACTCGCGTAGCTGTCTCATTTGTGTTACTATTTCTACACCGTCTGCCTGGTGTGTGCATGTGCTTTTTTGCCATCTTCCTTTGAGCAGTTAGTGCAGTGCAGATCTAGCTGTGCTCACCACGTGTGCTGACCGTCTACTTGTCAGTCACTGATCCTGATCGGAAGTTCTTTTTGATTTGTGCCTAAATGACTCCAAAGAAGAATTCTGAAAATTCATCAAGCTCGAGTGCTGTGGTTACGACGCCTATGGTCGCGATGTCTCAGCCTATTACTGCTTTGCCTCCTCCCAAGCTGGAACAATCCAATTGGTATGACTGGAAGGATCTATTTATTCAGTACCTGAAAGTATTGCAAGTCTATGAAGCAATAACTGATGATGATAAAGAAGGTGAATACATTGATAATGTGGCTCTATTGTATCTCAAGACTGCCATTGAGGACATTACTATTCGGACGTTAATTAGAAACTGCAAATCTGCGTTTGAAGCATGGCAGGTTCTCGAGAAGAAGTTCGAGAAGAAGGATTTTCTTCGTGCTCAGGAGATTCGCGGAAGAATTGCTCGCTTGAAGTTTAGTGATCCTAAACGTGTACAGGAAATCATGAAGAGATTAGATGAAGAGGTTGAAATGCTCTCTCTGGTGGATACGGTGACGGATGGTGAGAAATTCTCAATTTATCTAACGGCATCTATGACTAAGGAATTTGAGAATGTCCTGTCGACTGTAACTGCACTACGTGACGAAAGCAAGACGCCTAGTATCTCAACGCTAAAGAGCATGATTAATGGTCAAGCGAAAGTGGCAATGTCTAGCTCTAGGCATTATGAGGTTCAACATATGAAATACCGTTCTCAACCTAGAGGGAATTGTTTCAACTGTGGAAAACCTGGTCATCACAAGGTAAATTGTCCTGATTTTAAGAACTCTACTAGTGGAACGACTTCTAGTTCATCTATGTATAATTCAAACTATGCCAATCGACAATCTACTGATCGACGGTTTAATGTTGATAAGAAGTCAGCGAAAGCTGTAAGAAAAGTTGTACTACCAACGGACTACTGTAAAATACAACCGTTTTCTATTCAAAATATTGATCGCAAGTCTCGTCCTTCGAAAGCGTCTTTTCTACTCGATACTGCAAGTGATGATATCTTTATCAATGACAGACGTTTATTGACGAATATTCATGAAGTGCCGACATTTTCTGTCTCTGGTATCTACACGGATAGTGATGCTGTCTACTATTCAAATATCTCTGGCACGGTGACTATCAAGACGTTAGACAATGCTAATCTGTCATTTGAGGCATTTCTCGTACCTGATTTAGAAGATAACTTCTTCTCCCTAAGTCTATTTGGTAAAGAAGAAGACGAATTTGTTTTTATCAACTCATCAGTTTGTCGCCTCAAGTACAAAGAATATTTAGTATGTGAAGCTAAATTGAACAAAGACAACAAATACGTTGCGGAATTTAATATTGTTTATGACGAATCTATCTCTGATCTTAATGTGAAGCATCTTGCAAAAGTCGATAGTGATTTTAAAATCTGCCACATCACTCATCAGAAGTTGGGACATTATGGATTCGACAGAATTAACAAGACTGCTGAATTGTTGGGTGGCTTTGAACCAATTCGATCACATCTACCGTGTGAAGAGTGCATTCTAAACAAGTACCCAATACCTGACTTTGAAACTAATCCCAGTCCTGCAACTGAAGTACTTGAATGTGTTCATTCGGATTTATCTGGCCGACTGATAAAATCAATTGATGATTATGAATATTTTATGACAATGATTGACGAATATACGAAGTATTGTCAAATATATCGTTTGAAGTACAAATCTGATGCTGCTGAAGCTATTCAAAGTTTTATAACTTGGTCTGAACGCCAGACTGGGAGAAAGCTCAAGCGATTAAAAAGTGATAATGGAGGTGAATACGTAAACGATCTACTCAAGGATTATTTCTCTACAAATGGTATTGAGCATACATTTTCGTCACCTTATTGTAGTCAAACAAATGGCCTCGCTGAGAGGAAGAATCGTACACTTAAGGATTCAGCTCGTGCCATGATGAACGCGGCGAATGTTCCTAAGGAATTCTGGACCTATGCCATTCGATACGCAAACTTTGTTGGAAATCGACTTGTGTCAACAGTTACCAACAAGCTGCCCTATCAGGAGTTCTTTGGAAAGGCGCCTAGTCTCAATAAAGCCCAAGTCTTTGGATGCAAAGCGTTTGTTGGTCGTCACAACAAACAACGTTTAGACTCGTTTGACCGTCGTAGGAACGAAGGTTTGTTTCTTGGTGTCACTGAGGACCACCAACGGTTCATTGCTTATGATTTCGAAGAGAAGAATTTTGACGTACACAGAAGTATGCATTTCATCTGTGATCAATTTCCCTACAAGGACGGAAAATACAAACATGGATATGACTTTGATTATCTTGAAAATATTGAGTCACAAAGTTTGTCTTCTACTACTGTTGATTTGCCATTTCACTCAGAAGGTGATTTACTAACTGATTTGCGTGATGCTACAATTGAGGAGGAACCGGTTCAAGTGGTGGAGAATGTTGCAGCGACAGTTGAACTTATCCCGACTACCACAGCAATAGTTCAGGAGGAACCAACGATCATCGAACCAAATGTGGCCGTTATAAATCCTCATGACAACACTGTGATTCAAGTACGACATAATCCACCTCGTAACAGAAGGCTTCCTACCTATATTGCTGATAATTATGAAGTTCATGCTCTAAAAAAAGAAGGAATCCCATCATCAGCAAAAGAAGCTCTCAATGGACCTGAACAACATTTGTGGCGTGAAGCCATCAAGGCTGAAGGTGATTCGTTAGCGCAACATGAAGTCTTTACTCGAGTTAAGGAAGAAACTGTGTCTAAACAGATTCTTGGCACCAGATGGGTGTTTGACTTGAAGCGAGATGAAGCTAACCGCGTTGTTCGTCACAAGGCACGTTTGGTCGTTAAAGGATTTAACCAGATTGCTGACCAGGACTTCAGTGAGACATATGCTCCAGTGGGAAGAATAACTACATTCCGTACTCTACTGACTCTTGCTGCTGCTAAAGGTTATTATGTGGGACATTTTGATGTATCTACAGCGTTCCTACATAGTGATGTCGACTGTGAATTATTCGTTCGACCTCCACCGGAATTAGAAGAACCAGGAATTGTTTGGAAACTTAAACGCTCTTTATACGGTCTACGACAAGCCCCTCGTAATTGGTATGTGCATCTTAAAGAACTATTGAAGGATTGTATGTTGATTCAATCTGACGCTGATTTTGGTTTGTACTACGATCCAAAGAGACAAATATATTTATTAGTTTATGTCGATGATTTGCTTGTTGTGGCACCTAACCAAGAAATTGCTCGTCAACTATTTGATCAACTTGCAAAGAAGCTTGACATCAAAGATCTCGGTGCTGTAAAGAAATTCTTGGGATGGCAGATCGAAAGGAAGCCAACTCACTTTGAAGTTTATCAAGTAAATTACATTGATTCAGTCCTTGAAAAATATGGTTTGACTGACTGTAAATCGGAATTGTATCCTATGGGCAAGTTTGAACTACATGACGATCATCAGGAAATCAATGATACTCTTCCAATACGTGGTATTGTTGGTTGCCTCCAATACTTGTCTTACAAGTCTCGCCCCGATATTACTGCAACAGTACAATTCTTATCAAGACAAATGCATATCCCGACTGATGCTTTGTTTAAAGCCTGCAAACATGTGCTTCGATATTTAAGTGGCACTAAAGACTATCGTCTCTATTATGGTGATTTGTCTGGTGAAGATGAAGTATTACTTTATACTGATGCATCTTTAGCTGTTCCCTCGGTCACTGGTCTGCTGATACAATGGAAAGGATCACCTCTAATGTGGGCTTCTCGAAAGCAACAGCAGAATCCGACGTCGTCAGCTGAAGCAGAACTCTATGCACTAAACGAAGGATTAAAAGAACTTTCCTGGCTAACTATGATGTTAAGCGACATTAACATTCAACCTGGATCAATCATACATTGCGATAATAAACCTGCGATCCACATGGCCAAGCATGGACCAAGTAATACAACTAAACATATGGAGATTCGTTGGTCATCTGTGGAACGTCTTCTACTGGTTACAAATTGTTC
Organism: Rhizoglyphus robini; assembly: GCA_023373905.1. Lineage (NCBI taxonomy): Eukaryota > Metazoa > Arthropoda > Arachnida > Sarcoptiformes > Acaridae > Rhizoglyphus > Rhizoglyphus robini. The sequence continues at coordinate 1,913,724 of JAKIJQ010000020.1, forward strand.
ACTTCGGTATTGTCAATCAAGTTTAATGCTGGCCGATGTGTTCACCAAGTCTCTAGCTAATTCGTCAGTTGGCAGAGGAGAAATGTTGCAAATCATGGGCAAGTTGTGTGCTGCCAACGTGATCTCGAATCAGCATCGATCAACTATGACTGGCAATGGCGCTGCTCGCACCAAGAAGGCTAATCGTGGTCACTACAAAAGGGCCTGATCAGATCGTTGCCAGTTGCTCTGAGCCTCGAGTCTGACTTACATCTATCGTAAGCTCTACTTGATTTAGCTGTTCTGCCTGTGCTAATTGCTCTTTGTCCACTTAGGTATCTATTGACTTTGTCTGAACTATCTTGACCTAACTGTGGTCTTTCTATTTCTTCAATAACTTAACTCTTTTATATTCATATTCTTTTACTTAATAAACACATTTTACTCAGAACAACCGAGTTTCCAATAACTTTAAATTAATTAATTCAAAATGATTGCAAAACGCCAAAAAAAATCTACGGACATTTTTTTGCTGTTATAAATTTTTGATCAAAATTAGATAAATGAATTTATTGATGCATTCATGCCGAATATCTAAATCAAAAATCTTTCTATTAGATATTAATTTTATTTACGAGTTTGTATTTTTTAAATGAATTGATTTGCTATTTTGCTCTTTTTGTGCTTTGATTTTAGCCCAAAATGATATAAAGTGTAGCACACACACAACAAAAAGATGTATGAAAATTTTAGCCATTCAAGTCGATACATTTCTGGTCAGATAGATATCATATTTTCTAAATCAAATTTCTCAAAATCAATTTAAACTAAAATTTAAGAAAAATGTTAGTCAATTAAAATTAGTTAGACTGTAATTGATAAAATTGAATGAGTTGAGTAAAGTTTGATTGACAAGAATGACTTATAAAAGAATCGTATATAAATTGAATTATCAATTGCAATCACTGTTGCGAATTACTTGAGCACAACAAATGACAATGATAAATTTAAAGTTAGACCCCTGATTCTCAGATGGAATCATTTCAGCTGATACACTCTTCTTGTAAGACAATCATCTACACCACCTTCAACAATGGACCAAACCCCTTCTAACCAAACTTTGGCTGTGTCAAGCCCAAACCACCGTCAATTCACAGACATTTACGACTTCCTCCAGAACTTTGATTATGGCAATCCTGAGGAATGGAACTTTCCAGAAGTTGCTCAGATGGATGCAATCGAATGGAGAGAAGAGCTATTTTACTACGACTTAGAACAAATAGACATAAGCTATTTAGAAGTGCAGGAAATGGATGTGGCGCAAGATATTCAAGTTATTGATGGCCTGGATGAAGAACCTGATTTGCTAATGGATGTGGACCCTATCGAGCTGGCCATAAGTTGTTTCCAAAGAAAACCTGAAGAAGAAGTATTTGTTGACCAAGAGCATCAGGCAATCGAGTCTCAAGTTGAGGAACAAATTCCCCAAGAATCCTCCTTTATCAATGAATCTTGGATACAAGTACCCCAAGAACCTCAACAACCAAAGGATGTGCATTGGTTTTCGAGAAAACTCTTTGACCTATATCTCACAGGCAGATATTACCCAAAAATGCGCATACTCGATCTAGCTCGTGAACTTTTGGCAAGATATGAAAAGTTGTTTGATGTCGTCCCAGAAGCAAAACGAAGATTTATTGACATCAACGTATTCTCAAATTTTAACGTTATTGAATCCTTCAACCCACCTCAGCGTCCAAACGAAAATCCGTTTGACATTCTTTTGGTACAATATGGCGTGTCTAGTTATGAACAATTACTAGAAAATCTACATAATTTGACAATTGACAGGCCCAAAATGAGTCAAATCTTGTGGGATTTCTACGACTATTACCATGTCAAGAGAAATCCATTTCTGTAGGATTTTTGCTGTATTTGTTATTGTTAAATAAATTTCTTTACTTTTAAATCAAAATTTTGTATTATTGATTAAACGATCTGTAAAGTCTAACAAAGTAAGTGTGCCAATCTTTTAAGTCGCAATTGTGCGTCTTCATATTTAAGATTTATTTGAATAAATGCAATATTTGCATGTTGATTGTCAATCGAAATATTTGTACCCGTGTGAATGAAATGCCAAACCAAATGACATTTACAAATGTATTGCAAATTCTATTGATTATTTTTATTTATTTATTCTGGCTGCTAGTCCCATGAAGTCATGGGGTCAGCACACCTGCTTCTCAACCTCCAATGACCACGATCCTTATTGCAAATTCTATTGATGAAAAACATAAATCTCAATTCACTTCAACTAATTAGACATTTAAAATTTTTAGGTTCTAAAATGGTATATTTTTATTAGTAAAATGACAAATTAAAAGTATATAAATGTGAATGCACTTTGAATTACAGTAGTACAGATTAACAAAGATTTACAGTTCATTTACAGTAATGCGAGTTTCATCAGCGACATACGAATTCTCAACCAAAATGGTGTGCAAGTTGACACAACGTCGAAATGGTTGTCTCGTGAGACGAGCACATTGAGCCAATCGACGAGTGCGTCTTAGTTTGGAGTCGCGAGAAGGATACGATCCAAAGTAATGATTTCGAAAGTCGGTGATCAGTGAATTTGGGATCGAACACTCAGGACATTCACTTATGCGATGTCTCAAACGAAGTACCTGGAGATTAGGAAAAATCTCTGAGATGAAAAGCATTTGCGAGTCGTGGTGAGATGTGGTGGCGAAAGAGAAGTAGAGTAGACGGACTGAAGTGACTTGAGCAATTTGCGGTTGTTGCCCTTCTTCGTCAGGCTCTTCAACTTCGAGCTTTACAAGACGCAAATCAAGTTGGACCAATTGGGCGACTTGTGTCAAACATCGCGAAACCTTAGTAATTGGCATTGTACAATTATAAAGCGTCAATATGGTCAAGGAGCTGAAGTGAGTGCACAACTGTCTCATCTTGTCAAAGTCTTCAAACACAGCATCGTCTAAATCCAGATGCAAAGCCTTGAATTTGGTGCCTAGTTGATGTCCAACTTGAAGATAATTACGAAATTTCACCATATAGTGCAGTTCGATCAAATCTACATTTCGTCCGTATTGAAGCAATGAAGATAAAATCCAATCAGGTGCATCATCATAGCCACGAGCATTGAAGACAAAAGTTGTCAAACGAGACAGAAACGACATTTGGGGACGAATGCAAATGTTTGAAAAATCAAGAACCAATTTAAGATGCTGAAGAGATTGGAGACGGTCGAGGGAGGCAAACAATTTGGCCACATTGTACGACTTGTCAACGCTGATTCCATCACCATCGAAGTCATCATCATCTTCACTATCGTCGGAGTCATTGTCGGAAAAGCGAATAATGCTCAGCCTTAAATCGACTAAATGTTCCGAGAAATGATTAATAAGGCGAATTACTTGAGCGAGATCACAGCTTGGGACAGCATCAAACATCAAATCAAAGTGAGTAATGTGAGACAAGACCAGAAGTGACGAGACAAATGAAATTGTCAACATGTGATGAGGTACTGCATCGAACTTGACCTTTTCGAGTGATTCCAGTGAAAGCCAAGGTGATTCGTCATCACGGCGAACATGTTCAATAAAATTGACTTCATGAGAACAGTAAATGAAATCACTGTTGAGCGTTTCGAGTTGTTCTTCGTATTCAACGATTACGAGTCGTCTTCGCCTGATCAGTTCGGTTCGACGTGAACTGTACCAGCTTGTGCACACCAGTCCGATGGAACGGAGTAGATCGACCAGTGGCACGTGAGAGAAGATCGCTTCGAGACAGAGTGAGGGGAATTTAGATAGACAGGGAGCCATGCTGGGACGAGTAGATTCGGTTGGGCAAATGACGAAAAAGAAATAAAATCGTGGTGAAAATATGACCGACAGAAACGCAACACACACCAACAGGCCAGTCTGACTGGACACAAACAAACCACAGCCACTCACAATTTGTCAGTAATACTCAGTATGGGCTTGTGTATTTCACAACTAACGTTACCTGGTTCAAAGTGTTCAAAGTAACTCAGTTTAAGTCCACTGTCTTTTGTCAATCTTCATAAATTTTGCACCAGTTCAATTGAAAACGCAAATGGAAAACCTCAAGGAGGCCATCATTTTCATCTTCAGTTCATATCACGATGTGAATGAATTTCCCGCCTAACATCTGCCTGGAATGCATTGCATAATTATTTTTAAAATCCATTCCAAAATCGAGTATTTAAAATAGTATGCAATAATATACACACAGTTGCACTTCAAGGCAATTTGAGATAAAACATTCGAATCTGTTGTGAATGAATTGACAAACAAAATGACATTCACAAATGTATTAAGGAGGTAATAAAAGAGTTTATTTTATATTAAAAGTACAGATTAAAATGTAAATGTATTGAGAAAATTATATTAAATAAAAGTTCCAGGATCGAGTAAAAGAGCAAATTAAATAGGTTGAAAGTTCGTCAAAACAGCTGTTTGGTAGCACGCTTGCATTCGGCTAATAGATGTAGGTTTCCATTTTCGTAAATTAAACTGTTATTTAGATGATTTTTTGGAAAGTATTTTGCAGTGAGATATAGATCAAAGACTCTTGAAAACCAATGCACGTCCTTTAGTTGTTAAGATTCTTGTAAATGTAAATGTATTTAGACAAATTATAGATGATCGATAGTAATAAGAGTTCCAGGACAGAGTAAAAGAGTAAATTAAATGGGTTGAAAGTTCGTCAAAACAGCTGTCTGATAGTGCGCTTCAATTCGGCTATTCGAAGTTCGTTTTAATTTTTTCGTAAAAGTAAACTGTTACACCGCCGAGTTATATGGAGTTTTGTTCATGGTTGAAGGTAGTGATCGTCTTACAAGAATAGTGTACCAGGTGTAATGATTTCCATCTGAGAATCAAAGGGTGACTTTAAATTCAGAAGACCAATCTCACAATCAGGACATTCCGATAATAAAATATACAAACATTAAGCATCGATTCACTGCCGGTCAACCGTAACGAGAGTTTCTTTGCCCAGAGAAACAAGTGAAATTATGCGCAAGTTAGCGCAACGTTGTAATGGTTGCCTTGTCTTACCTTGTAATTACTTCTTAAGACAGCTACATGATGGCTAGATGGGTTAATCGACGGCTGAGCTTGGGTTGAGTGTTTTGAATTTTTCGAAATCTAAAAGAGTTTAATGCTCGTCCACCGTAACAAAAGTTTCTTTGCCCAGAGAAACAAGTGAAAAAGTGTGCAGATTGAGACAATGTCGAAATGGTTGCCTCAAAAGACGGGTACATTCGGTCAATCGACCGGCTAGTTCAGGTTCGGAGTTTTGAATGTTGTGAATTATGCTTTGCTGTGGAGTAGTGATCGCACAGTCCGGACACTCAAGAATGTAATAACGCAAACGAATTACTTGGAGATTGGGAAAAATTTCAGCGATGAAAAGGCGCTCAGTGTCGTGATGAGATCGGACGGAGAAGTTCACTGTGAGCAGTCGAACCGAACGGACTTGAACAATTTCTGGTGGTTGCTGTTCTCCTCCTTCCTCGTCTTGGTCAACTTGTTCAACTTTAGGGACAGGATAAAGACACAAATCAAGATGGACCAATTGAGAGAGCTGGGACAAACATTTGGCCACCTTTGTCATCGGAAATGATAGACCCCGAAGACGCAATTTGGTTAAGGAAGTGAAACGAGTGCAAAAGAGCGCCATGTCTTCGTAGTTTACAGATGCCATATTTAGAGACAAAGTATTGAATTTGGTGTAGAGTTGATTGGCAATTTGAGACAATTCAGAACCAAACGAAAGCATATCGTACACATCAATTGAAACGACATTTGCTGCAAATTCATTCAGGGAGGAAATAATCCAATCGTCTTGTTCAAATATTCCCATCATCATCAGTTCAAAAGGATCTTCTTGAATTCCCTCAACACCGATGCCAAGTGTAGTTAGACGAGACAAAAACGTTAGTGGAGGACGAATGTTCAAGTGTGGAAAGTCTAAATCCAATTTGAGATGTCGAAGGGAGCGAAGACGATCGAGGCAGACGAACAGATCGTTCACATTGTGGGCAGTTGCAAGTTTCTCTTCATTTAAGGCAGCATCAAAGTCTTCATCACCATTATCATCGGTGTCATTATCAAGAAAGCTACAAATTTGGAGCTTCAACTCGATTAAATGTCCTGAAAAATGGTCAACAAGGCGAATCACTTGAGGGAGAGTAGAGTTTTTGATATAATCGAGCATTAAAGTCATATGCGTAATGTTTGATAAATTCATCAGAGAAGAGACAAATGGATTGGCCAGCTTGCCATCGGGTGCTACAAGTGCATTGAATTTGATCTGATCAAAAGATTCGAGGGTAAGCCAGGGCGAGCCATCATCACGACGAACATGTTGAATCAAATCGGTTCCGTATGAACAGTAAAAGCGATCATAATTGAGGGTTTCGAGTTGTTTCTCTCGTTGAACGATCACGAGTCGTCTTCGTCTCATAAGTTCGGTTCGACGTGAATTATACCAACTTTTGCACACCAGTCCGATGGAATAAAGTAAATCAGACAGCGGCACGTGCTTGAAGATGACTTCTAGACAGACTGAGGGCAACTTGGACAGACACGGAGCCATGGTGAGTGTAGGTTCGGTGAGGAAATGGCAAAACAAAAGAAATTGTGTGCCCGGACTGCTAGCAGAAACGCAGCGCCCGAACAGCTCGGCCAGTATGACTGACTGAGAAATTCACACAAACACCACCACACAACTCACCTACTCACAGGCAGCATGTGAAATTCACATTGTGAATAATAACAATGTGTGTTACGCAACTGTCCACACCTGGTGAGTGCTCTCACTTGTCAGTACTTGTAAATGTAGACACTAATTTCAAATTCAAATTAAAACTAAACTTTAGTCAACCTTATCTTCTGTTTGGGGGGCCAAACTTTGGCCATACATAGTAAAAGACATTTTTCGTCACAATCGATTTGTTTGCCATCAGAACTCCCAAAATATAAAATCATCGAACAACATTCAATTTGAATCAAAATGTGGATTGTAGGAATTGTAAGTAATTTACATTTGTGAGCACAATTGAACGGACATAAAGAAGAATGTGAATACATTTTTAGAATTACAGAAGAGGAAATGAGAATCAATAATAAAATAAAAAACACATACAAACAGTAATAAAATTTTAATTCGTTAACATAATCATTAATTTTGTATTAAATTACTTGTAAACAATCGTAATGTATCGAACTATGCCTCAGTGATATGTATGTGCATTTTCTAGCTCACATTTAGCATTAATTTGCTTAAGAGGTCAATAAAATACCATTTCCAAAAAACAGCAATAAAAAATTTGAATGATATTGAAAGTAGTAGTTGAATTTGCATTAGATATGACCGAAATGATTTGCAGAATTAAGAATACTTGTGCAAAACACAAATCGATTTAAATCGAAATGTTTATCAAAACAATGATTGCATGTTTTACTGTCAATTCCTATTTAACCAAGTGATCGTGCATGTTGAGAATCTTGAAGTATCTCATCTGTGAAGAACCTAGCATTATACGTCGTCTGTGGACAGTGCCCAGTGGGGCCTACTTAAGGACGTGCCGCACCACACCACGTTGTCTTTCCTGTTGTGTCGTAGACCTGTGCAGTTGTGTGCGACTAGTTCGCGGCGTTAAGCCTTGTGTTTGTCTATCTAACTTTATCTATCTAGTCAATAAAACTCAACAGTGCATATATGAATTATTGCTTGTCATTACAAACATGTTTACGAACGTCCATTGGCTTTTAGACTAAAGCTATTTACATATTCACTAAAAGTGTTTGAATCTAATGATTTTTATTAATTTCAAATTGACACATATTAAAAGTATAGAAAGGAGACGCACACATACAACTTAGTACAAAACGAAATGTAACGTATTGAAATTCCAATTCACAGTTCGTCGACAGTAATCATTTGAGGCTCATTAGCGACATACGAATTCACAATTTGAATGGTGCGCAAGTTGGTACAACGTCGAAATGGTTGTCGTGCAAGACGAGCACATTGAGCCAATTGGTCAGCAAGTTCGGGTTCAGAGCTATCTCTTGGGATGGCACACTCTTGACATCCATTAATGTAATGCTCAAAACGAAGTACTTGCAGATTAGGGGAAAATCTCGGGGATGAAAAAACGCTCAGAGTCGAGGTGAGAAAAGGTGGGGACATACAATTCGAGCAGACGAACTGAAGGCACTTGAACAATTTCCCGTTGAGCTTGTTCGCCTTGTTCCACATCTTGTTCCTCTTCTTCGTCTGGCTGGGCCTCTTCAAATTCAATGGTAGTGTTCATTAGCAAATAAAGATGGACCAATTGATTAAATTGTGATAAGCGTTGAGCCAACTCGGTCATCGGCATGAAACACTCTATCAATCCCAACATAGTCAACGAGTTGAAGCGGGTGAAAAACTGTCTCATAGTTTCGAATTCGTGCTCATCACCCTGTGACAAAAATATATTCAAGACTTTAAATTTTGAGTCGAGTTGACGGTCAACTTTAAGCAAATCATCCAAATCTATCGCATTGTGAAACTCAATCGATTCCATATTTTCGCCACATTGATTCAATAAAGGTAATATCCAGTTAACTTCATTTAGAATGCGACCAACACTGATGGAAAAGGTAGACAATTTAGACAGAAACGATAATTGAGGACGAATGGCCTCTGGGAAATTGGGAAGACACAATTTGAGGTGTCGAAGAGAATGAAGACGATCGAGACAGGCAAACATATTGGTCAAGTTGTGGGCAAGTTCCTCTTCCGTATCGGTGGTTTTTATCGTCAATGTCGCATTCGCAATAGCAAACAATACTGAGCTTCAAATCAACCAAATGCCCTGAGAAGTGGTTAATAAGACGGATTACTTGCGGAAAAACAAATCTTTGGACAGCACAGAACATTTGAGTGATGTTTGACATGTTCAGGAGTGAAGAAGTAAATGGAATAGTCCGCATGTCATCAGGTACCACCACTGCATCGAACTTGACCTTTTCGAGTGATTCCAGTGAAAGCCAAGGTGATCCGTCATCACGGAGAACATGTTGAATAAAATTGATTTCATGAGAACAGTAAATGAAATCACTGTTGAGCGTTTCGAGTTGTTCTTCGTATTGAACGATCGCCAGTCGTCTTCGTCTGATCAGTTCGGTTCTCCGTGAACTGTACCAGCTTGTGCACACCAGTCCGATGGAACGGAGTAGATCGACCAGTGGCACGTGAGAGAAGATCGCTTCAAGACAAAGTGAGGGGAATTTGGATAGACACGGAGCCATGATGGGACGGGTAGATTCGGTTGGGGAAATGACGAAATAGAAATAAAATCGTGGTGAAAGGATGAGCAACAGAAACGCAGCACACACCAACAGACCAGTCTGACTGAGCAGTCTGAACACTAACAAACCACAGCCACTCATAATTTGTCAGTATATGAGCAATGCAGCATTGCCAATGCTCATTGAGCATGTGCATTTCACAACTAGCGTTACCTGGTTCAAAGTATCTCTGTTTAAGCCCACTTTATTTTGTCAATCTTCATAAATTTTGCACCAGTTCAATTGAAAACGCAAATGGAAAACCTCAAGGAGGCCATCCTTCAGTTCATATCACGATGTGAATGAATTTCCCGCCTAACATCTGCCTGGAATGCATTGCATAATTATTTTTAAAATCCATTTACATTCTTATATCATTAATATGATTTATTAGTATTCGTATTATTATTCGGATTAAAATTGAATATTTGAATCCCATTGAGTAATTTATATTTATTAAATAAAATGTCTATTTAAAATTTCTTTACGCGGGACTTCATTTAAATTGTTAAAAAATAAAGGCAAAATATTGAAAGAATAGTTGTATCCTTTTCATTCCTAAATGACTAGTCGAGTTAATACAAAAATATGTATTTATTATGAGTTTTATAACTTCACAACAAAGTCAAAATCGAGTATTCAAAATTTCATTAGTATGCACACAGTTGCACTTAAAGGCAATTTGAGTTGAAACTGTTGTGAATAAATTGACAAACAAAATAACATTCAAACATGAATTAAGCAGTTAATAAAAGAGTTTATTTTATATTAAAAATATAGATTAAAATGTAAATGTATTGAGACAAAATTATAGTAAATCGATAGTAATAAGAGTTCCAGGATCAGGTAAAAGAGCAAATTCAATGGCGTAAAACTTCGTCGAAATGGCTGTTCAAATTGGTATGCTTGAATTCGGCTAATCGAAGTAGATTTCCATTTTCGTAAAGTAACCTGTTTTAGAGAATTTAGAGAACATTTTGGTATTTTGCTGTGAGATATAGATCAAAGAGTTTTCTTGAAAACCAAGGCACGTCCTTTGGTTGTCCAGATTGTTGGGTTACTTGTATCCAAGATTCGTTGATAAAGAAGGATTCTTGACACTTGTAACTAATTTCACGATCAGGACATTCCAATATTAAAATATACAAACATTAACGTCGGTTCACTGCTTGTCCACCGTAACGAAAGTTTCTTTACCCAGAGAAACAAGTGAAAAGGTGTGCAGGTTGGGACATTGTCGAAATGGCTGTCTCATAAGGCGAGTGCATTCAGCCAATCGACCAGCGAGTTCAGGTTCAGAGTTTTCAATATTGTGAATTGTGCCGTTTTGTGGAGAAGTGATTTCACAGACTGGACACTCAAGAATGTAATAACGCAAACGAATCACTTGAACATTAGGGAAAATCTCGGGGGTGAAAAGCCTCTCAGTGTCGAGATGAGATCGGAGATCGAAGTTCACGGTGAGCAGTCGAACTGAAAGGGCTTGAGCAATTTCTGGTTGTTGCTGTTGTTCTCCTTCCTCGTCTGGGTCAATTTGTTCAACTTGAGGGATGGAATAAAGACATAAATCAAGATGGACCAATTGGGAGAGCTGGGACAAACATCGGGCCAGTGTGGTCATCGGTATTGAAACACCACGAAGACGTAATTTGGTTAAGGAAATGAATCGAGTGCAAAAGAGTGCCATGTCTTCGTAGTTTACAGATACCATATTTAAAGACAAAATATTGAATTTGGTGTAGAGTTGATCGGAAATTTGAGACAATTCAGAGCCTAAGGAAAGCAAATCATACACATCAATTGAAACGACATTTGCTGCAAATTCATTGAGAGAGGAAATAACCCAATCATCTTGGTCAAATATTCCCATCATCATCAGTTCAAAAGGGTCCTCTTGAATGCCCTCAACACCGATGCCAAGTGTTGTCAAACGTGACAAAAACGATAATTGAGGACAAATATTCAAATGTGGAAAGTCTAAATCCAATTTGAGATGTCGAAGCGATTGAAGTCGATTGAGGCAGGCAAACAGATCGGTCACATTTTGAGCAAGTTTCTCTTCGTTTAAGGCAACTTTGTCTTCATCATCATTATCGGTTGCATTATCAAGAAAGCAGCAAATTTGTAGCTTCAAATCGATTAAATGTCCTGAGAAATGGTCAATAAGGCGAATCACTTGAGGGAGAGTAGAGTTTGTGACATAATCGAACAATAAAGTCAAATGAGTTATGTTTGACAAGACCATCAGTGAAGATGTAAATAGAAAAGTAAGTTTGCCTTCTGGTGCTACAACAGCATTGAACTTGATATGATCAAGCGATTCGAGAGTGAGCCAGGGCGACCCGTCATCACGGCGAACATGCTGAATTAAATCAGTTCCAAAAGAACAGTAAAAGCGATTGTAGTTGAGCTTTTCGAGTAGCTCTCCTCGTTGAACGATCACGAGTCGTTTACGTCTCGTCAGCTCAGTTCGACGTGATTGGTACCAACTTATGCATACCAGTCCGATGGAATTAAGCAAATCAGACAGCGGCACGTGCTTGAAGATGGCTTCAAGACAGACTGATGGTAGTTTGGATAGAGAGGAAGCCATCATGGGATGAGTAGATTCGGTGAGGAAAATGACAAAACAAAAGAAATTGTGTGTCCGGACTGCAAACAAAAACGCAGCGCTCGAACAGCTCGGCCAGTCTGACTGACTCTAATACAAACAAACACCACCACACTACGCACTCACTCACAAGTAGCATGTGAATAAATCACAGCGTACGCGTTACTCACGTGTTACTCAACTGTCCACATCTGGTGAATGCTTTCAGTACTTGTAAATGTAAACACTAATTTCAAATTCAATTAACACAAACTAAAATTAAACTTTAGTCAAACTTATCTTCTGTTTGGGGGCCAAACTTTGGCCAATAGTAAAAGACTCGCGTCACAATCGATTTGTTTGCCATCAGAACTCACAAAATAAAAAATCATCGAACAACATTCAATTTGAACCAAAATGTGGATTGTAAGAATTGTTGGTAATTTACATTTTTGAGTACAATTGTATAACAAACATAAAGAATATGAACGCATTTTAAAATTACAAAAGAATTTCATGCTTCCTTATTGTCTCTTGATTAGCAGCAATATTAACCCAAACTCCTAAATTGAAATTAAAAATAAGAAAACTATTTATGAAAAAGCAATTTATTTAATAGAAAACCTTAGCCACTTTTAAAAGTCAAACCTGTCTCCAGTTTGGTCAACTAGAAAACTCACGTTACAACCGATTTGTCTGCCATCAGAAATTACAGATTACAAAATCATCGAGCAACATTTAATTTGAATCAAAATGTAAATTGTAGGAAATAGTTAATTTAAATTGGTGAGCACAATTGAACGGACATAAAGAATTTGAATTTTAGAATTTACCAAGTTACGTTGTTCAAGTCACTCCACTTTGACCAAATATACATTTTATGATTTAATAATAATTTTTATTAATTTCAAATTGCCATATTAAAAGTATAGAAATGAGACGCACATTGAACTTAAAACAAAATGTAAATGTAAAGTAAAAGTCAGGTAAAGTATATATTGAAATGCCAATTCACAGTTGGTCGACAGTGATAATTTTAGCGACATAGGAATCCATAATTTGAATGGTGTGCAAGTTGGTACAACGTCGAAATGGTTGTCGTGCAAGACGAGCACATTGAGCCAACTGGTCAGCAAGTTCTGGTCCATAGCTATATCGTGGGATGGCACACTCTTGACATCCATTAATGTAATGCTCAAAATGAAGTACTTGCAGATTAGGGAAAATCTCAGGGATGTAAAGCCGCTCAGAGTCGAGGTGAGAAACGATGGGGACATACAATTCGAGCAGACGAACTGAAGGCACTTGAACAATTTCCCGGTGAGCTTGTTCGCCTTGTTCCTCATCTTCTTCACCTTCATCTCCGTCATCATCTGCATCTTCTTCATCAGCCTGGACTTCTTCAAATTCAATAGAGTTCATATCTAAATAAAGATGGACCAATTGATGAAGTTGAGACAAGCATTGAGCCAACTCGGTCATCGGCATGAAACACTCTATCAATCCCAACATAGTCAACGAGTTGAAGCGGGTGAAAAACTGTCTCACGGTTTCGAATTCGTGGCGATTAAACAAAATTATATTCAAGACTTTAAATTTTGGAACGAGTTGACGGTCAACTTTAAGCAATTCATCCAAATCCATCGCATTGTGAAATTCGATCAATTCCATATTTTCGCCACATTGATTCAATAAAGGTAATATCCAATTAGCTTCATATAAAATGCGACCCACACTGATAGAAAAGGTAGACAAATGAGACAGAAACGATAATTGAGGGCGAATGGCCTCTGGGAAATTGGGAAGACACAATTTGAGGTGTCGAAGAGAATGAAGACGATCGAGAGAGGCAAACAAATTGTGGGTAAGTTCCTCTTCAGTATAGGTGATTTTGCGGCGAATGTCGTATTCGCAATAGTAAACAATACTGAGCTTCAAATCGATCAAATGGTCAGAGAAGTGGTCAATAAGTCGAATTACTTGCGGAAAAACAAAGCTTGGAATAGCACAGAACATGTGAGTGATGTTTGACATGTTCAGGAGTGAAGGAGTAAATGGAATGGTCCGCGTGCCATCAGGTACCAGCACTGCATTAAACTTGATTTGTTCAAGTAATTCGAGAGTGAGCCAGGGTGATCCGTCCTCACGACGAACATGTCGAATCAAATCGGTCTTGTGAGAATTGTAAATTAAATTCTGGTCAAGGCTTTTGACTTCTTCATATGCAACGATCACCAGACGTTTACGTCTCATCAGCTCGGTTCGACGTGACTTGTACCAGCTTGAGCACACCAGTCCGATGGAACGGAACAGATCGACCAGTGGCACGTGAGAGAAGATGGCTTCGAGACAGAGTGAGGGGAATTTGGATAGACAGGGAGCCATGATAAGACGAGCAGATTCGCTTGGGGAAATGACGAAATGAAAATGAAATCGTGTTCAGATGACAAACAGCAACGCAACACACACGAATAGACCAGTCTGACTGAACACAAACAAACCACAGCTTCTCACTCACTTTCGTGAGCCACAAAGCATGCGAGTGTATTTCACAACTGACGTTACCTTACGCGGTTGTTCACTACTACATTTTCATTAATGACATTATCAAGAATATCCTGTCATGAATATTTAAGGTGCAAATTATTACACAAAATGCATAGACATATATTTTCAAAACCAAATGAACAAAGTAACATTTTTTCAATGAATTGCCAATATTTGACAATGTTAACTCTAAAATGATTTGTTGTAATAAACTACGGTTTAAACAAGTTTATGTATCAAAGTTGAGCACATCGAGCGAATCAATTTGCACCACAACTAACCCCGTGAAGAAATTTATTTTGAAAACCTTAGCCACTTCAAAGTCAAACCTGTCTCCTGTTTGGCCAACTAGAAGACTCGCTTCACAACCGATTTGTTTGCCATCAGAATTCACAAAATACAAAATCATCGAACAACATTCAATTTGAGCCAAAATGTGGATTGTAAGAATTGTTGGTAATTTACATTTTTGAGTACAATTGAATAACAAACATAAAGAATATGAACGCATTTTAAAATTACAAAAGAATTTTATGCTTCCTTATTGTCTCTTGATTAGCAGCAATATTAACACAAACTCCCAAATTAAATTAAAAATAAGAAAATCATTTGTGAAAATACAATTTATTTAATAGAAAACTTTAGCCACTTTTTAAAGTCAAACCTGTCTCCAGTTTGGTCAACTAGAAAACTCACGTTACAACCGATTTGTCTGCCATCAGAAATTACAGATTACAAAATCATCGAACAACATTCAATTTGAATCAAAATGTATATATTGTAGGAAATAATTAATTTAAATTGGTGAGCATAATTGAACGGACATAAAGAATGTGAATTTTAGAATTACAGAAAATAAAATGAGAATCAATGAGACAATACAAACAGTAATGAAAATATGAATGATATTGAAAGTTTGACTGTGAATTTATATTAAACCAAGTGATAGATTCGTACTTTAAAGAAATATACTGTATTGTACTACAAACATATGTTTGGGAAAACCAATTTGTTAAACTTATTTACATTTCAACTAAAGGTAAAAGGTGTTTAAAGCTCAAAATTGGACAAATAAATATCAATATTTCTTACGGTTACATTTAACAATATAACATTGCCAATCACACCGAATTGTGGTCGATTAATCCAATCAGTGGTTTTGGTGATTAATTTGTTTAAAATAAATTCAATCGAGCCTTCAATAAATTTCATTCATACACTTCTTGAATTCACACCCAATGAACATTTCTAACATTTTTGCACGAAAGTTCATTCACAGATGCATTTAGTCGTCATCTTCAAATGCTATCAAATCTACAACAATTTGGCATAATAAATCCTCTGCCAATTTACCAAGTGTTACATTGTTCAACTCTTCGCTCTACTTTGACCAATTAGACATTTTATGATTTGATAATTTTTATTAATTTCAAATTGACATATTAAAAGTATAGAAATGAGACGCACACATTTAACTTACAAAACTAAATGTAACGTATTGAAATTCCAATTCACAGTTCGTCGACAGTAATCATTTGAGGCTCATTAGCGACATAGGAATCCACAATTTGAATGGTGTGCAAGTTGGTACAACGTCGAAATGGTTGTCTAGCAAGACGAGCACATTGAGCCAATTGGTCAGCAAGTTCGGGCTCAGAGCTATCTCGTGGGATCGCACACTCTTGACATCCACCAATGCAATGCTCAAAACGAAGTACTTGCAGATTAGGGAAAATCTCAGGGATGAAAAGACGCTCAGAGTCGAGGTGAGAAAAGGTGGGGAAGTACAAGTTGAGCAGACGAACTGAAGGAACTTGAACAATTTCCCGTTGAGCTTGCTCGCCTGGTTCCTCTTCTTCGTCTGACTGGGCTTCTTCAAAATCAATGTTAATGTTCATTAACAAATAAAGATGAACCAATTGATAAAATTGCGATAAGCGTTGGGCCAACTCGGCCATCGGCATGAAACACTCTATCAATCCCAAAATAGTCAACGAGTTGAAGCGGGTGAAAAACTGTCTCATAGTTTCGAATTCGTGCTCATCACCCAGTGACAAAAATATATTCAAGACTTTAAATTTGGGGTCGAGTTGACGGTCAACTTTAAGCAAATCATCCAAATCTATCGCATTGTGAAACTCAATCGATTCCATATTTTCGCCACATTGATTCAATAAAGGTAATATCCAGTTAACTTCATTTAGAATGCGACCAACACTGATGGAAAAGGTAGACAAACGAGAGAGAAACGATAATTGAGGACGAATGGCCTCTGGGAAATTGGGAAGACACAATTTGAGGTGTCGAAGAGAATGAAGACGATCGAGACAGGCAAACATATTGGTCAAGTTGTGGGCAAGTTCCTCTTCCGTATCGGTGGTTTTGTCGTCATTACAATTGTGACATTCACAACAAAGAACAATACTGAGCTTCAAATCGGTTAAATGATTCGAGAAATGGTCAATAAGACGTATTACTTGCGGAAAAACAAATCTTGGAACAGAACAGAACACGTGAGTGATGTTTGACATGTTCATGAGTGAAGGAGTAAATGGAATGGTCCGCGTACCATCAGGTACCACCACTGCATCAAACTTGATTTGTTCAAGTAATTCGAGAGTGAACCAAGGTGATCCGTCCTCACGACGAACATGTCGAATCAAAGCTGTCTCGTGAGAATTGTAAATTAAATTCTCGTCAAGACTTTCGAGTTCGCCATCTACAACGATCACCAGACGTTTTCGTCTTATCAGCTCGGTTCGACGTGACTTGTACCAGCTTGAGCACACCAGTCCAATGGAACGGAACAGATCGACTAGTGGCACGTGAGAGAAGATGGCTTCGAGACATAGTGAGGGGAATTTGGAAAGACAAGGAGCCATGTTCGGGAGAGCAGATTCGGTTGACAAAATCACAAGACGAAAATGAAATCGTGTTCAGATGACAAACAGCAACGCAACACACACGAATAGACCAGTCTGACTGAACACAAACAAACCACAGCTTCTCACTCACTTTAGTGAGCCACAAAGCATGCGAGTGTATTTCACAACTGACGTTACCTTAGGCGGGTGTTCACTACTACATTTTCATTAATGACATTATCAAGAATATCCTGTCATGAATATTTAAGGTGCAAATTATTCCACAAAATGCCTATATTTTCAAACCCCAATGAACAAAGTAACATTTATTCAATTAATTTCCAATATTTGACAATGTTAACTCTAAAATGATTTGTTGTAATAAACTACGGTTTAAATAATTTTATGTATCAAAGTGGAGCGAATCAATTTGCACCACAACTAACCCCGTGAAGAAATTTATTTAGAAAACCTTAGCCACTTCAAAGTCAAACCTTTCTCCTGTTTGGCCAACTAGAAGACTCACGTTACAATCGATTTGTCTGCCATCAGAACATACAAAATATAAAATCATCTAACAATAGTCAATTTGAATCAAAATTCGCGTTGTAGAGCAAAGGTAATTTACATTTGTGAGCACAATTGAACGGACATAAAGAATGTGAATTTTAAAATTAGAGAAGGAAAAAATGAGAATCAATAGGACATACAAACCGTAATGAAAATATGAATGATATTGAAAGTTTGAGTTTGTCTGTGAATTTGTATTAAACTGAGTGGTGGTTCGTACTTTAAAGAAATATTGTATTACTACAAACACAAACATGCGAATATCAATTGGCTAAACTTATTTACATTTCCACTAAAAGTCAAACAAACACGTTCCGCTTGGTGTAAATTTAAAAGAGGAGTTTTGGAAAAGATGACGAAAGCAAACAGACACAAAGAGAAAATGACAGAGAGACTGGACAGTGTTGGCTTCTGAAAACGTACATTTACAATGTCAATGAATCTAATATTAAATATATATCTGTAATTCAGTCACTATGACTTCATTTCTGTTATACATAAAGCCCACCTAGTGCTGTGTGTGTCATTTGTTGTGTGTGTTTGTCTGTTTGTTAGTGTCACTTGTGTGTCTTCACTTTTCCTGTAACACGATGCACATCAACTCGATGCCCGATCTCGTACTGCGTCTCATCTTCTCCAAATTATCTCTCCACGATCTTCTCTGGATTGGACGTATTTGTGCACTATGGAAATGGCATCAAGTGGAAATAAGCAAGCGAGTTCGCTCCCTAACTTTGTTGATTGGTTCATCCGACACTCACCAGATCATCACCAATTCGTGTTTCACCCTCAAGTATCGCGATATTCTGCTCAACGATGATGGCACTCGAATGTACTCGCCTCAGCATTCAAACAAATGGTTTCATGTGGCTTGTGGTTCGTTTTGTTTGGATTGTGTGGCCGATTTTTTTAGCATCTTTCCGTGCGCACTACTACACTCGCGATTGCTATCACATTTGTTGTAGGAAAAATTTCTCTCAGTCCGGTGGTGACTTTACTCTCGAAATGGTCTCCAATGCTCAAAACATTGAAAATGTATTTGAAATTCAATTATTCTTGTACATCGAACTTGTCCGTCTCACGATGTCTGTCCACATCAACTCTCTTCCCGACGATTGTCTGCTGATCTTCTTTGATCTCATCCCCCTGGCCGACTTACTACGCCTCGATCGCGTATATACCACCGGTGGGCATCTCTACTCTCGAGCGCCTGTGCCCGTCGCCGTACTTTTACCTTGATTCTCGGTGAGCCAGAGGATGAAACGTATTTCTCAATTCCCTTTCACTGACAATCTGAAGATATCTCTCGATGATGGTTCTTGCAATCTGCCTGTACTGGAACGGGACGCTTCTCTTACGTTGCCATACTTGATGCCAGTGACTTCCTTTGATGAATTTCTACTCGATGAAGATCTCGACGAAGAAGATGATGATGATGAATCGGAAGGCTTTTTCGACATTCTTTACCGTTCTTCCCTCGGTGGTCCTGTTGAGGGAGAACTGACAGAACTGACTCGTTTGTACATTGCTCATCTCTCTGGTGACTAGTGGACTGGACTCGTAATATCACTTTCAATCAGTTGGTGACTAATTTGGCCTCGCTTGCACAGCTGACTTACCTCAATTTGGACATCAGCTTCGGAATACGCCACGAAAACCCATTTGCATTGGATCGAGTTGATGGTGACGGTGGTGAAGAGCCACGAAGAATCTCGCTGCCTCGTGTCATAAATCTCGAGTTGGTGATCGAGAAGCGTTCTCACCAAGATTTGGAGCCACTCTGCCCATTGGTGTTTCCTTCTGTTGAGGTGATCGTCTTGTGGAACTACTCGAGCCACTGCACCACCTGTCGACCTTACATCAATGGCCCCAATGACACCAAATCGGCCAACCGATGCCACCGACTGATGATACTCTCACTCAAGGACAAGTTTCCTTCAGTACATCTTTATGCGAAACATGTGAGCTCTGCATTCGTCAATTATACCAACTACGTGCGAACCATTGACGATGCTTTACCCGAGATTGGTGGTCGTAATGACGATCAACCAGGAGAAGAACAAGTCGTAGCATGAAGATTGGTCGAATACATTTGTAGTCTGTTTCTGGCCAAGTTATGTAATTTTATCTCACTATTTATTACTATTTTATGTTGCGCCATTGAATGTGTCTCTTTTTACTATAAAAGTCAATCAATAAAAATTATCTATTGTTACTGAATGACATTAGTGTTGTCTCAATAATTGAATCAATTCAATGATCACTTATGGTCACTATAAATTGAACTTCTTCTGAGCCTAGAACGATTACTGATAACGATTTGATCAAAAGTGATTTTCCACTTGTGCTAACCTTAATCTTTTCTCAAATGTGTTGAAGAGTCTGCACTTCAACCCTATCCATCATTATCAAACCAAGGATCTCTACCAAATTGACCAAAATGAAAAAAGATCTCAACACAACTGCCCAATGTGTTCCGTCTCAAATGAACCTGACAGTCTACTTCGAGAAGAACCAAATGGTGATGAAATGGAGCTACATTGTGATTGGCAGGTTCACTTTGTGGAAATCACTCTACCTGGGTCCCAACTCACTAACGATCTATGTTTTTATTTATATTACTAAATTATCTCTTACTTATTAAAATCCCAGAAGTTATCTATATTAGTTGTTCAATAAATCAACCAAAATGCACAACCACATTTACAAAGTTGAACTTCAATTATGTTGAAAGGAACTGATAACAAATCACTTTATCGGCTAAAGTTTAGCCAAGTGAGACAAAGCACATCATCATCATTACATGATACGGTGTGGCACACTCGGGAGTAAACCAAAAGCAGATAGACTCACAAGCACAAACCAGACAGTCAGCACAAAGGAAGAGGAAGAAATGAGTGCCAGGCGTTCGGTGATGTACTAGATGATCTAGATAGAGGTGGAGGTGTGCTTGCGCAGTTTTGCTCAGATTACGCCAAATCATATGTCAACTTGTATGTTCAAGTTGAACAGTGTGAAACAGTTGTGATTGGTTTAGAAGTAAAGTTGTGTCATTTGATTGAGTCACTGTGTGCTGGAGGCAACAAGCCCGCCTGGTTAGTGTCTTATCTGCTCTCGAATGATTCAGACCATTCCAGAATTACACCCACAAATGTATCGCGTTAATGCTAACCACACACTTCAAACAACATGATCCAGAAACAGAACAAAACAATTCCATTGACTCATCATCATCACGTAGTGGTCACTGTCATTCCTTTCTTGGCCACTGTCATCGTTACACCTCAAAAGCATTGACACCTAGCGTCGTTTGGTTGTCGTTTGCTCACATCGTGCCCTACTTAAACTGGCCTGTTTGCTAGGCATACTTCATTCTTCTTCTCGCTGTTTGTCTTGTTGGTCCTACTGATCGGTTGTCTGTGTGACTTGTGCCTCTTCTCTCCTACAGACTTTGTGTCTTCTCTCCATTGGTTCTCAACTTCCTGTTCATTGGTACGATCTCGTTCTGCCTCAATCCCTTTACTGATCATCATCAAAGTCTCGATCTGGTGGTACATTACTGGTGGTGGTGGTCTACACCCACAAAGTTCTTCTCCTTCTTCAACCATCGAACTTGTCCGTCCCACGATGCCCGTTCACATCAACTCTCTTCCCGACGATTGTCTGCTGACCTTCTTTGACCTCATCCCCCTGGCCGACTTACTACGCCTCGATCGCGTATGCCACCGGTGGGCATCCCTACTCTCGAGCGCCTGTGCCCGTCGCCGAACTTTGACCTTAATTCTCGGTGGTGAGCCAGAGGATGAAACGTATTTCTCAATACCTTTCAACGACAACATGAAGATATGTCTCGAATCGACTCTCGATGATGGTTCTTACGATCTGCCGGTACTCGAACGGGACGCTTCTCTTACGTTGCCATGCCTGATGCCAGTGACTTCCTTCGATGAATTTCTACTCGATGAAGATCTCGACGAAGAAGATGATGATGATGAATCGGATGGCTTTTTCGACATTCTTTACCGTTCTAGCCTTGGTGGTCCTGTAGAGGAAGAACTGACCGAACTGACTCGTTTGCACATTGCTCATCTCTCTGGTCATCTGGTCGTGTATCTAGCCGAGCTCTTTCCGAACGTGTCCACTCTCGTGGTGATCCATGTCAAGTGTTACGAGGCAGAATTACGCTCACTGATTGACCTTCTTGGGCATTGGTCATTGAAGATTGCAAAATTATGGATTCGAACTTGTGACATCGAGCTAAAATTCGAGCATCGGCCTGACAATCATCCGATTCACACTCTACTTCTGAGCATCAATCGTCAAGCTTCATTGCAACAGCTCACTCTCGACTTTGATAAGGATTCTTGGACAACTGATCAATTTACCATTCCATTATCGAACACTTTCTCTTTTATTGGCCGACTCAAGGTGGCGAAGCTCAACCTTGGATGGTATGATGGTCGTAATGCACTTTGGCACAGTGTGCAACGCTTCAATAGCACTGAGCTGCGGCAGATTGGTTTGGGAAGTGAGGAGGAGGATCTTCTGATGGAAACTGTGCTCAATCCCCAGTTCCAATTCACCTCGAAAGTGCGTCAGCTCTATTTTGAGTGGTCCTTTGAAACTGTTGGCCAGTGTGGGCAATTCTGTCAACGGTTTCCCTCTTTGACTATGTTACGAGTGAATTGGTCCCGTAGTAACATCACCTTTGCCCAGTTGGTGAGCAATTTGGCCTCGCTCCAACAGCTGACTCACCTCAAGTTGGACATCAGCTTCGGAATACGCCACGAAAACCCACTTGCATTGGATCGAGTTGATGGTGACGGTGGTGAGCCACGAAGAATCTCGCTGCCTCAAGTCAGGTATCTCGAATTGGATATATACAAGCGTTCTCACCAAGATTTGGAGCCACTCTGCCCATTGGTGTTTCCTTCTGTTGAGGAGATAGTCTTGTGGGACTACTTCAGCGACTGCACCACCTGTCAACCTTACTTCAATGGCCCCAATGACACGAAATCTGGCAACCGTTGTCACCGACTGATGATACTCTCACTCAAGGACAAGTTTCCTTCTGTACGACTTTATGCGAAATATGTTGATTATTGCTCTCCATTCGTCGATTACACCAACTACGTGCGAACCGTGGACGATGCTTTACCCGAGATTGGTGGTCGTAATGACGATCAGCCCGAAGAAGAACAAGTCCCAGCATGGTCGAATACATTTGTTTCCTTTGTAGTTTGCTGCTGGCCAAGTTATGTTATCCATTTTATGTTGCTTTTACTTTTATTATTACTATTTATTTATTGCGCCATTGAATGTGTCGCTTTTTACTACTATTACAAATCAATAAAAGTTATCCATTGATACTGAATGACATTAGTTTTGTCTCCATAATTGAATCAATTCAATGATCACTTATGGTCACTATAAATTGAACTTCTTCTGAGCCTAGAACGATCACTGATTTCGATTTGATCCAAAGTGATTTTCCACTTGTGCTAAGTTGCTTAACCTTTTCTCAAATGTGTTGAAGAGTCTGAACTTTAACCCTACTCACGCCTATTGAATCTAGGATCACTTCCAAAGTGGCTCCGAATCCAAATGGGCCAAATCCCGGCATCGCAACCAACAGCAGAATGCGTCCCAACGGCAATGAACCTCACCATCTACTTCGAGAAAAATGAATGTGCCAGCGCTGTATGGATACAGCATACAACCAAGAGCAAGACAGGCCCGAATGGTGAAGGATGAAATGGAGCTACAAATAAAATCCAGAAGATTACCCGCTCAAATGTCAAGCTAACTGCTCAATGACCACCATTTCTCTGAGTGTGTGAGCCACTATGACTTCATTTCTGTTATACATAAAAGCTCACACTGTCCAGTCAGTCAGTCATTTGGTGTGTGTCTGTTTGTCTAGACAGCTGTTTGTTAGTGTCACTTGTGTTTCTTCACTTTTCCTGTAACACGATGCAGATCAACTCTCTGCCCGATCTCGTTCTACGTCTCATCTTCTCCAAATTATCTCTCCACGATCTTCTCTGGATTGGACGTGTTTGTGCACTATGGAAATGGCACCAAATGGAAATAAGCAAACGAGTTCACTCCCTAACTTTGTTGATTGGTTCATCCGACACTCACCAGCTCATCACCAATTCGTGTTTCACCCTCAAATATCGCGATCTTCTGCTCAACGATGATGGCACTCGAATGTACTCGCCTCAGCATTCAAACAAATGGTTTCATGTGACTTATGGTTCGTTTTGTTTGGATTGTGTGGCCGATTTTTTGAGCATCTTTCCGTGCATTACTACACTCGAGATTGCTATCACATTTGTTGTAGGAAAAATTTCTCTCAGTCCGGTGGTGACTTTACTCTCGAAATGGTCTCCAATGCTCAAAACATTGAAAATGTATTTGAAATTCAATTATTCTTGTACATCGAAATTATTTTTTTTCTAAAGAAGTCAATAAAATTTTAAGTTTTCTGGACACTATCAACTCAATGTAATCGTTGGAACATCTAACACTGGACATTGACATTTCAATAAGTCAATTTGTGAATATACCAAATCGTCCTCTTTCAATCCATCTCCCAATACTTGGCCAGTTGCATAAATTTTACTTCAAATCAAATGATCCATGGAAAATTATTGAAAAATCCTTGAACAGTTTTGCTGTGCCCAATGATAATTTGAAAGCAATTGGTTTGGATTATTCCGATTTGGAACTTTTTAATTTGCGGCTTCCTCAACTTGCTAACAAAATTGCTCATTTACCTCATCGAGTGCACAACAATCCTCAAACTCGTGAACTGTTGCAGACGTACCGTTTGATCGCTTATCTTCATTTGAAAGTTCGATCAGGCACTGATCTATTCACAGGTGCACTCAACTTTGCCTCACAGCTTGTACATCTTCACTTGGACATATCTGACTTTAAGGTTTTCTTTAATCAAACCAAATAATCGCGTGATCGTCTTCGTCCACTTGTTTCAGTTCAAGTGTTGATTATCAACATTAACTTCCAATCAACTTCCAATTTCGAACCGAACCTGTGGGCTTATTTATTTCCCAACGTTCAAGTGATTGAACTGGTCATGGCCGCCTACCAGTGGGGCAAAGCAACACTTCGCAAGGCAATGTCCACCTTTGTGCAATGTCCCAAAGTGCATCACATCTTCACGTGTGAACGAAACTATGGCCAGTTTTGTGAATGGGTTCCGGTGAAAGTGCGAAATCAAATGCTTATTATAATAATTATTAGAGCAAATCAATCTGTTAAAACTTATTGAAAGTTGTGTTTGTGAAATTTGTGTAGTCAATAATATGTGTTTATTTTGTTATAATGTTTAAATAAAATTCATTTTATTGTGACAATTAGGTGCAATAGCGATTACAAAAATCTGTATTTCACTTTGCATTCAATTAAGTAGACATTTTTATTTAAATTTAAAAGTACTGAAAATACTCACCAGGTGTCGCCAGCAGCAGAGCCAGTGCCGAGTCGGCTGTGTTTGTTGTCACTGTCAGTGCTGTGCTGCCTCATCGACGTCGACAGCATTACGTTTCTGCTCGTTGTTCGCACCGCTCGTCTCGATTTTCCCGTTCGCCTTTTTGTCATTTTCCCCAACCGAATCTGCCCGTCCCAGCATGGCTCCGTGCCTATCCAAATTCCCCTCGGTCTGTCTCGAAGCTATTTTCAAGCACGTTCCACTGGCCGATCTGCTTGGTTCCATCGGACTGGTGTGCACCAGCTGGTACAAGTCACGTCAAACCGAGCTGCTGAGACGAAAACGTTTAGTGCTAATTCGACATATCTGCCTTATAAATAGTGAGTATGTACAAACAAATCTCAACTATTATCGCGTGTACAAATGCTCTTATGGGACCGAATTGATCGAGCGTGTCCGTCGTGATGACGGCTCGCCTTGGCATACTCTCGAAACACTGGAACAGTTCAAATTTAACTATGTTCCAGTACCGCGTGACATGAAGACTATCCCATTTTTCTCGTTACTTATGAACATGTCCAACATTACTCGTGTGCATTTGAATGGTTGCACCACCACGGATCTCACACTAGTTATTCGACTCCTTGACCATTTGTCTGAGCATTTGGTCGAATTGAATCTCCCGATTTCTATCTATCAGGGCGGTAGAGATATGGATACAGCTATTCGTAAAGCTGTTCTCAATGAGACCAATCTGATTGGCTGTCTAAACCGTCTGCAATCTGTTCGACATCTCAATTTGCATCTACATGGCTTGAGTTCCAATCCACCACTCCTCTCGTGCCTATCCCATTTAACTACTTTTGCGATCCATGCTACTGGCTTTAATTTCGGTACGTTTATGGACGGTTGGATTTATGCTTCAATCAAGCAATATGCTCAAAATGTTACTTCTATCCAAATGGACAATCAGGTGAACATACGAGAGATACTTCAATTTGATGCTCAACTTGCTACAAAATTAAATGTTATGTCTGTGTACCATATCACTGATGAAGACGATGGCATGCAAACCATAGGCCTGTTTTGTGCTCGTTTCAACTCTTTAACCAAATTGAAGCTTAACCTTTCTGATGCGATATCTTCACTGCCAATGACCAAGTTGGCTCGATGTTTGTCTTCCCTTACCCAATTGGTTCATCTTGATTTGGAATTTTCGGATATCCCACCAGTTGAGGGAGTGCAGCCCGAAGAAGGCGAAGAGGAGGACCAGGAAAATGGAGAACATGCTCAACAGAAAATCACTCAAGTCCCTTCTGTTCATCTGCTCACTTTGGAACTCTACACCAAATCACATCACGACACGGAACGTCTTTTCCTCGCGGAAATTTTTCCCAATCTCCAGGTGCTTAGCTGGGAGCATAAATTTGAAGAATGCCCAGACTGTGAGATCAGTGGAGTTAACAGATTTGTTGATGATATTATACAAGACACCGATCCTGAACGAGCCCATCTAATCGCCGAATGCAAGCGTCTGACAATGCGACCATTTCGTGCTTGTGCCCACTTGCACACCGTTGCTATTGTTGAATTAGGCAAGAAAACTTTGATTATTAACCTTGATGATCTGTGAACTGTCTATTTTATGCTTTACTCTGATAATCTATACTTTTATAATATCGAATAAATTCATTTCGTACTGACATTTTCTTTGTGCAAACAATCACAAACATCTTTATTTGTTCTTTTCATTTAGCATAGGCTTTGTGTACAAAATTGTCAAGTACTGTACTGTACGGAAAACACTAATCGGCTTTTACCAATAGCGAAATACTCATACGCACACAGAGTTGAGCGGGCCTGCCTACTAGTCGACTGCCGAGTGTCAGTGCTGTGCTGCTGTGTTCATTGTATCATCGACAGCATTGCGTTTTGGCTCGTTGTCCTCACCGCTCGTCTCGATTTTCTCGTTCTCCTTTTCGTCATTTCCTCACCGAATCAGCTCGTGTCCAGCATGGCTCCGTGCCTATCCAAATTCCCTTCAGTGTGTCTCGAAGCAATCTTCAAGCACCTGCCACTTGTCGATTTGTTTTATTCGGCGGGATTGGTTTGCGCCACTTGGTACAAGCCACGCCAAACCGAGCTGATGAGACGTCATCGTTTGAGGCTCGTTGAATCTAGTTTGTATCTTGAGGATCATCGCGTGCAAGAATGTTCCTATAGTACCGAATTGATCGAGCACGTTCGTCGTGAGGACGGCTCGCGGTGGCATACTCTCGAATCTGTTGAACATATGCAGTTCAACTGTCTCTCAGTACCATATGGCATGGAGACTGTCCCCTTTTTCGCGTCACTCATGAACATGTCAAACATCACTCGTCTGCATTTGAATCTATTTCGTACCTCCTCGGATGTCACAAAAGTGATTCGTCTTATTGACCATTTGTCTGTGCATTTGGTCGAATTGAAACTCTGTATTTCTATATATGTGGCGAGAGATTTTGTAGAATCTGGTATTGAAGATAACTATAGGGCTACTCGTGAGTATGCTCTCAATGAGACCAATGTGATCGATTGTCTTAACCGTACTCAATCTCTTCGACATCTCAAATTGGTTCTATCTGGTGACTTGCATTCCAATCTGCCACTTCTCTCGTGCCTGTCCCGTTTGACTACATTTTCTATTAGTGCTCAATTATCAAGGTCGATGGATGGTTGGATTATTCCTTCGCTCAGGCAATATGCTCAAAATGTGACATCTATCGCAATGGACAATCAGGTGAACATACAATCGATGCTCCAAATTGACGCTCAACTTGCCAGCAAGTTTAATGTTCTCTCTGTGATGTATAACGCAAATTTCAACCATGACAATGATGAACTCATTGATGACATGCGGGACATGAGCCTCTTTTGTGCTCGTTTCAGCTCCTTGACCAAATTGAAACTTGACTCGTTTTTTGCTCCACTGCCAATGACCAAGTTGGCTCGATGTTTGTCTTCGCTAACTCAATTGGTTCATCTTGATTTGACAATTTTCGATACCCCGCCAGTTGAGGCAGACCAACTCGAAGATGAATTAGAAGATGAGGGAGAGGAAGGAGATGGAGAAGCAGAGCAAGAGGAAGAAGAGATAGGAGAAATAGAAGATCAAGCTCAACCGGGCATTACCCAAGTCCCTTCTGTTCGTCTACTCGCAATTCACTTAGTCTTCACCAAATCCCACCACGACTCCGAGCGCCTTTTCATCGCCGAGATTTTTTCCAATCTTCAAGTGCTTTGTTTTGATCATACTTTTGAAGGATGCTCAGACTGTGAGATCAGTCGAGTGGATAGATTTCCTCGTAATGAACAAAACGCCGATCCCGAACGGACTGGTCGAATGGCCGAATGCACTCGTCTGGCCCGACAGCCATTTCGTCGTTGTGCCAACTTGCACACCGTTGCGCTTGTTGTTTCAGGCGATGAAACTCTGATTAACATTGATGATCTGTGAACTATTGTTTTATGCTTTACTGATAATCTGTACTTTTAATATCAAACAATAAATTCATTTTGAAATGATTTTTTTCTGTGTAAATGATTTGAGTCATTCAATGTTCAATACATTCAAAATGCCCTTTTATAGTTTGACGATGAAAACAATGTCACCGATGTTCTCACGATGAACTTGCCTCGAACTTAATATATATAACTAACTATATAACTAACGTATATATTTCCTTTTGTATTTATATTTCTGCTTTGTGTTATTCTCAATTATTTTGTAAGCTTTTCTCATGCCATTTAATTAATTAATGATTTAAATGAATTAAATACAATAAACAATTCTGTGCAAACGATTGCAATAATATTTTATTTCGTCTATTTTCAATCACAAGTTGCATCATCGTTGCAATAAAATCAATAGTCCTGTATTCACTCACAAGGTATCGCCACTTACGCAATATGCGTGCACTCACAAGTATAAGGAGAGTGTGTTGAGGCTCAACAGTTGAGCAGTTTTGATTGTGTTCGTTACCTCGTCGATGTCGACAGCATTGCGTTTCTGCTCGTTGTCCGCTCCGCTCGTCTCGATTTTCTTGTTCGCCTTTTGGTCATTTCCCTAACTGAATTTGCCAAGCATGGCTCCTTGCCTATCTAAATTTCCCTCGGTCTGCCTCGAAGCCATCTTCAAGAATGTGCCACTGGTCGATTTGTTTTATTCGGTGGGATTGGTGTGCACCAATTGGTACAAGTCGCGTCATACTGAATTGATGAGACGTCGTCGTTTGAGACTCATTTATAGTAGTAGTAATGAAGATCTCGAATATCGTCGCGTACACGACAACTTTTATGGAACCGAATTGATCGAGCGTGTTCGTCGTGATGACGGCTCGCCTTGGCATACTCTCGAAACACTGGAACAGTTCAAATTTAACTGGCTCCCAGTACCGCGTGACACGAGGACTTTCCCCTTTTACTCTTCACTTAAGAACATGTCCAACATTACTCGTATTCATTTGAAAGTTTATATCACCACGGATCTCACACAAGTGATTCGACTCCTTGACCATTTGTCTGAGCATTTGGCCGATTTGAATCTCGAGATTTATTTCTATCTGGAACGTGATATTAAAGTATTAATTAGGGAAGATGATGACGATGACGTCGATACAGCTACTCGTAAACATGCTCTCAATGTGGCCAATGTGATTGACTGTCTAAACCGTCTTCAATCTATTCGACATCTCAATTTGGTTCTATCTAACATGAGTTCCAATCCTCCAATGCTGTCGTGCATATCTCATTTAACTACTTTTGCGATCTATGCTGATGACTATGATTTTGTTACGTCTACGGATGATTGGATTTATGCTTCAATCAAGCAATATGCTCAAAATGTCACTTCTATCCAAATGAAAAATCAGGTAGACATACGGGAGATGCTTCAATTTGACGCTCAACTTACCAGCAAATTTACTGATCTGTCTGTGAACTATGATGATTTGGATGAGGACGATGATGAAGATAGTATGCAAGTCATGAGCCTGTTTTGTGCTCGTTTTAGTTTCTTAACCAAATTATATCTTAATCTTTCGTTTTCAAAACTGCCAATGACCAAGTTGGCTCGATGTTTGTCTTCCCTCACCCAATTGGTATATCTTGATTTGGAATTTTTGTTTATCCCGCCAGTTGAGGAAGTGCAACCCGAAGAAGGCGAAGAGGAGGACCAGGTAGATGGCCATGGACAACAAGCTCAACACAAAATCACTCAAGTCCCTTCTGTTCGTCTGCTTACTTTGCAATTCTTCACCGAATCTCACCACGACACCGAACGTCTTTTTGTCACTGAGATTTTTCCCAGTCTTCAAGTGCTTCGTTTGAAGCACTATTTTAAAAAATGCTCAGACTGTCATATTCATTATAATTTTGATAAGCTTTTGGAGATGGGTGGATTTGATCCGACCCGATTGGAAGACATTGAACTAGCTCGCCGTGTCGCCGAATGCAAACGTTTTACTAGACAACCATTTCGTCTTTGTGCCAACTTGCACACTATAGAGCTTGATAATTCAGACAAGAAAACTTTGATTATTAACCTTGATGAACTGTGAACTATTATTTTATGCTTACTACTGTTAATCTGTACTTTTAATACCAAACAATAAATTCATTTTGTAATGACAAACTTCTTTACAACCAATCAGAGAGACACTCGAAATGTTTTTTTTTTGTTTTGTATTTCTTCTTACTTTTGTTTCGCACATTTCACATATACTCAAGGCATTTATACCAGATTTGCTTGTCAATTGGCCGAATACAATCTTACCGAACCTGAACAACACTACAACGACTGCGAAGAATGTGAGATCGGTCATATTTCTGATCATTATTGCTCGACAATGAAGACACCAATCCAGAACGTCAACTTGCACACCGTCGCATTTGTTTATTTATTTAGGCAAACGGGAACTTTGATTATTAATCGCGATCGATATGTGACTCGTTT
Organism: Rhizoglyphus robini; assembly: GCA_023373905.1. NCBI lineage: Eukaryota > Metazoa > Arthropoda > Arachnida > Sarcoptiformes > Acaridae > Rhizoglyphus > Rhizoglyphus robini. The sequence continues at coordinate 1,945,117 of JAKIJQ010000020.1, forward strand.
GATTTGTTGTTGTACTTTTCATAAATAAATGTCCAATTATTACATGATTAATTAAAAATACAAGTGCGAGTGCACAAGAAAATTTACCATTCGATACATTTTGAACCATTTAAATCTGTCATAAATGATAAAGTGATAAGGTAAAATTTTAAAGACTAAAACGAATTTTGGTTACATTGCTATTTTTGGGTGATCACAAACTACACAAAAAATTTGACATTCTCAAACTGTTTGGACCTGTTGTTTATTTGGAAGTAATCATGGATTGCCGAATTGCAAACAAAAATATTGACTGCCTTTTAGTTCTTCTCTGCTTCTCTTATCAATGATAAGTTATCATTCGATGTAGATAACGCGTTATAACTGCCAATTCACATCATCATCACCACACAGCCAAAGAGTTCGTTATTTTTCAATTTGATAACGAACTGCAAAATGATGTTCATCGTGTGAATTTGCAGAGTCGGCTGTGATTAGTAAACATTGATTATAATGGTATACGCACACAGCTGTGTAGGAGAGCAAATGTGTTGTCAGTTTTTCGTGTTCGTTGCCTCATCGACAGCATTGCCTTTCTCTCTATACCATCCTCGCCTTGATTTTTCTTTTGCCTTTTCATCATTTCCCCAACCGAATCTACTCGTCCCACCATGGCTCCGTGTCTATCCAAATTTCCTTCTGTCTGTCTCGAAGCCATCTTCAAGCACGTACCCCTGGTCGATCTGTTTTATTCCGTGGGATTGGTGTGCACCAGTTGGCACAAGTCATGTCGTTCCGAACTGATGAGACGGCATCGTTTGAGGCTCATTCAAAGTGATGATTGTGAACAAGAAACTCTCAACAATAATCGCGTACACGAATGTTCTTATGGAACAGAATTGATCAAGCGTGTTCGTCGTGTTGACGGCTCTCCTTGGCATACTCTCGAAACACTAGAACAGTTCAAGTTCAACTATCTCCCAGTACCAAGTGGCATGAAGACTATCCCCTTTTTCTCGTCACTCAGGAAGTTGTCCAACATTAGTCATCTGCATTTGAACCTAGATTGTTCCACCTCAGATCTGGCACAAGTGATTCGACTTATTGACCATTTGTCGGAACATTTGTTCGAATTGAAAATCAAGATTTATTTTTATCCGGACCGTTATAATGAAAAAATCTGATGACGATGATGAAGATAACGATACGCGTGAACATGTTCTCAATGCTCCCAATCTGATTGACTGTCTAAACCGTCTACAATCTGTTCGACATCTCAATTTGGATCTATCCAACTTGGGTTCCACTCCCCCACTCCTCTCGTGCCTGTCCCGTTTGACAACTTTTGCTATTCGTCTGTATGACAATAATAATGATTGGATTTTTGATTCAATCAAACAATGCAAAATGTTACTTCAATCGAAATGTACAATTCAGTGGACATACGGGCGATGCTTCAATTTGATGCTGAACTTGCCAGAAAATTTACTGATCTGTCTGTGAGCTATGATGATTTGAATGAGGACTATGATGAAGATAGCATGCAAGTCATGAGTCTGTTTTGTGCTCGTTTTAGTTTCCTAACCAAATTATATCTTTATCCGATTTTTCCTCCACTGCCAATGACCAAGTTGGCTCAATGTTTGACTTCGCTTACTCAATTGATTCATATTGATTTACATTTTATCGATACTCCGCCAGTTGAGGGAGAGCAACTTGAAGAAGAATTAGAAGATGGGCAAGAGGAAGAAAAGATAAAAGAAACAGAAGATCAACCTGCAATCACACAAGTCCCTTCTGTTCGTCTGCTCACACTTCACCTACTCTACACCAAATCTCACCACGACTCCGAGCGTCTTTTCGTCCCCGAGATTTTTCCCAATCTGCAAGTGCTTCGTTTTGATCATACATTTGCAGAATGCTCAGACTGTGAGATCAGTCGAGATGATGTATACGATCCCGAACTAACTCGTCGATTCACCGAATGCAAACGTCTCGCCAGACAACCATTTCGTCGTTGTTCAAACTTGCACACCGTTGCACTTGTTGTTTCAGGCAAGGAAACTTTGATTAACCTTGATGAACTGTGAACAGTTGTGTGTTATGTTTTACTGATAAACTGTAATTTTAATATCACTTAATAAATTCACTTTATAATTGCAATTCTGTTCTGAGATAATCAATTCAATACTCAAAATCTACTTTTATAGTTTGATGATGAAAATTATGTCACCGACACATAATGACGAACTTGCTTCTCACTTGCCACTCAAGAACATGTCCAACATTACCCGTTTGAGCTTTTCCCGATTCAGCTTCTTGGCCAAATTTGGGTTTAATCAGATTTTTGTTTCACTTCAGCAATATCCAATATATTCATATTAAAATAACAACTCATTAGACTATTATTAAAAATCTTTATTTTTTAGTTTCCTTTGGTCGGATGATGCGAATCTGATCTGTGCAATTGCAAAGTACTGAAATTTTCACTAATAAGCTGTCACCAGTATCGAAATAGCTGCATGCGCATAGTTGAACCGCTCAACTTTGAACGAGTGCCGTCTTCGGAGTGAGTGTGTTGCGCTGTGTTCGTTGCCTCATCGACGGCATTGCGTTTCTGTCTGTTGTCCTCTCCGCTCGTCTTAATTTTCTTGTTCGCCTTTTCGTCATTTCCCCAAAACCGAATCTACTCGCTCCAGCATGGCTCCGTGCCTATCCAAATTCCCCTCGGTCTGTCTTGAAGCCATCTTCAAACACGTGCCACTGGTGGATCTGTTTTATTCCGTGGGGATGGTGTGCACCACTTGGTACAAGTCGCGTCGTACTGAACTGATGAGACGAAAACGTTTAGTGCTAATTCGAAGTTGTAATTATGAACAAGAAAGTCTCAACAATTGTTATCGCGTACAAGAATGCTTTTATGGTACCGAATTGATCGAGCGTGTTCGTCGTGATGACGGCTCGCCTTGGCATACTCTTGAAACACCTCAACAGTTCAAGTTCAACTACCTTCCAGTACCGGAAGGCATGCAGTCTGTTCCCTTTTTCTCGTCACTTATGAACATGCCTAACATTACTCGTTTGTATTTGTATCACGCTTATACCATCTTGAATCTCACACAAATGACTCGACTCCTTGACCATTTGTCTGAGCATTTGGTCGACTTGAAAGTCTATATTTGTTTCCACTTTGACCATAATAATGAAGATGAGGATACAGCAACTCGTGAACATGCTCTCGATGTGACCAATGTGATTGGCTGTCTAAACCGTCTTCGTTCTCTTCGACATCTCTATTTGAACCTAACTGACTTGAGTTCCAATCTACCACTCCTCTCATGCCTATCCCATTTAACTACTTTTGGGATCAGTGCTATTGGCTTTGAGATGTCTATGAATGGTTGGATTTATGCTTCAATCAGGCAATATGCGCAAAATGTTACCTCTATCCAAATTGACAATCAGGTGGACATACGTGAGATGCCTCAATTTGATGCTCAACTTGCTACAAAATTTAATGTTATGTCTGTGACCCATAACACTGATGATGACTTAGATGAGAATGAGGAAGAAATTGATGACATGCAAGCCATGCGCCTGTTTTGTGCTCGTTTCAGCGCCTTAACCATATTGGAACTCGACCTTTCTAGTCCGATGTCTGCTCAACTGCCAATGACCAAATTGGCCCAATGTTTGTCTTCCCTCACCCAATTGGTTCATCTTAATTTGGAATTATTCACTATCCCACCAGTCGAGGCAGAGCAACCCGAAGAAGGTGAAGCGGAGGACGAGGAAGATGGTCATGAAGAACAAGCTCAACCGCAAATTTCTCAAGTTCCTTCTGTACGTCTGCTCACGATTAGCTTTACAACCCAATCCCACCGCGACTCAGAACGTCTTTTCATCCCAGAAATTTTTCCCAATCTCCAAGTGCTTCGTTTGGAGCATAACTTTTTAGAATGCCGAGACTGTGAGATCATTCGATTGTATCGAATTGAACACGATCCCGAACGTGCTCATCGAATCGCCGAATGCAAACGCCTCACCAGACAACCATTTCGTCGTTGTGGCCACTTGCACTCTGTTGCTTTTGTTGATTTTGGTCACGACATTTTGATTAACCTTGATGAGCTGTGAACTGTTGTTTTGTGCCTAACTGATAATCTGTACTCTTATTAATACCAAATAAATTCATTTCGTAATGACAATTCTGTTTTGAGACAATCAAATTTTAGTTTAACGATGACAATGTCACCTATACTTTTTCACGATAAATCGAACCAAACTATTTCTCAATCGACCATTTCGATATTGTCTTAATATGCACACAATTGTGTTCGCTTCTTTAGGCAAGGAAACTTTCTTTGAGGTAGACGAGCACTGAACTGGGATTTATGCTTTATAATTTAATCTACTTTTAATAACGAATAAAACAATTCTATTATGTCAATAGTGCAACCAAACAGAGATAATAATCAAATATAAGATTTATTTAATACTTAATGTTGTATCATATCAGTTGACTTTTATTTTATTAATTTACTTACTCAAATCTATTTTTACTGATTTTGATTTTTATCCATTAACAAAAATACACACAATCGTCCCAATAAATTGTACCGAGACTTTTGAATCAGTAAGGCAATAGTTTAGCCAAATTGAGTGGAAATATGCTCATTTTAAGTCATAAAAATAATTCGTTATTTTAAAAATAGAAGAATGATTGAATTGATTGTGAGTTTAAATGCAGTTTCTAAAGAAGATGTGAAAATGTAAAATAAAATTATGAAATCAAGAACTTACTTTTAAATTGTTTTTGAATTTGTTAACTTCTATCAATTTGTTAACAAGTGGCACTTTACGGGTGGATTGTGCTGCAAGAGGGAGACAGTAAGATTATTAGTAAAGTTGAAAAGACATTTATCAATTATTCCTGAAATCGATTTTTGAATGTTGCTTGCTTGTTTGATTTGTAAAATTTATCGATACTTAATTTTCATTGATTACTGTGAAGATTGTAATTTGACATCACCCGTGCTCATTGATGCATTGAAATTGAACAAAACATTATTCATCTGAGCATTGGACATGTTGACCGTTGGACCAATTTTCCAAAACAAAGGGTGGCAAACATCGGATGCAGATCATGAATGAATTATGAGCGCTAGCTGTTTGTCTCTATCACTCACTCATCGCACTGAGTTGATAAGGACGAGTTCTCACTCTTTATGCCAATGGGGTTACTTACCATGGTATTACAATGTTTATTGCTATTACTCATCAGTCTGGAATTAGATATCTGTGCTGTGTACATAATTGTACATGTACTTACTAATACGTACTTATACTCGTACATCTGTATCAACAGAAAATAGGGCCAATTTCTTTTCAATGTACAGTTACTATGCCCTAATGCAATATCGTATGCAGGCATGGTATACTCACTCAAAACTAATCGAGGTCTGATTGCGTATATCATGAGTTTGCAGTATTTGTAATTGCTACGTAAAAGCTAATTTAAAGCTCGCTGTCAACTGTGCTCAGATTCTGCTGTAAACATTTCTGAAAAGTGAGTTGCTCTTTTTATTTATTTATCTATTATAATCAATGTTTTTTAAAGATGACCAATATTTTTAATAAGAAAAAACTGGATCGTTGTGAAGAGGAAATCAAAAAGTTATTTAAAGGCAAACAGGACCAAACTTTACGTGACGAAATACGTCGTTTTAAAGATTTAGTGGACGATCTCCCCGAGAATGTTAGTCCAGCAATCCAAGCTGAGTACGAGCAGAAAATTAAACACTACGACAAGTCACTTGAAATACTTTCAATGGAGAAAAATGGTGAATTGCCAAGTGATTTCTATCCAAAATTTGACGGTAATTTGTACAATTTTACTGTCTTCTACAAAAGCGTGTATGAGAAAATTTTTGATCGAATCGATTTGAATGATGAGGAAAAGTTGAGCCATTATCGTACTGCCTTTTCCCGTCCAATTAATTCGTCTTCTTCTTCTGATGATGATGATGATGATGATGATGACATAATTCAACGAAACTTTTTAGATGGAATCGATTTAAATAATGAATTAAATAATTTGGGAAATTTAGGTGACTTTTCCGATCTATTTAATGGCGAAGAAGAAGAAAATTTTGATAATGATGATGACGATAAAAATCTTGACTATGATGATTATGATGAAGAAAATTTTGATAATGATGATGACGATAAAAATCTTGACTATGATGATTATGATGAAGAAAATCTTGATAAAGTGAAAGAATCTTTTGACGGACTCTACAAATTATTGAGTTCTACAATTGATGTTTACAAGCCACTTCTAAAAAATTTAAAAGTAATCAATTCAACATTTACCAATATAATTTCTATCATTGATTTTCTTGACAAAATTCATTCAGATGACGAAAGTGAAAGTAAATTGAAAAAAGAAATCAAAGAAAATTTTTTAATAGCTGACAAAGCACACGAACTGACATTTTATCAATCGTTTGTCAATGACAGAGAAGATTTGTTCAGAAGAGAAATATTTGCGCGTTTCCTATCGAAAAAGACCTTTACTTGCATCTCATTTACTGACATGATTGAAAAGTGTCAATTTTTGTTTCTGGAACCCATATTCTCAACTACTCTGTACCAGTCATTGTTGATCAAATTGATTGAAACATTTACCAAGCAACTCAAAAATGACCAACCCGCGGACACGTCACTGCAACATAAAAAACTTTGTTTTCTGATTGCTTTGATATTGACCAAAAGTTCCATTGAACAAACTCAAACTTTTTTCGATTCTGAATTAATTAACGCAATTGTACAGTACAATTTTGAATTAATGAAAATTTGCTTGGATCAATCAATGCTGGATTTGGCAGAACAAATGAAAAAATTTCCACATTATTTAATCGAGAAACTAGTGATGCAGATAATCAATCAATTTGTAGATTCTTTGGAAGACGATCAAATACACAATTCAAACGACAAAATCTGGATCCAGCAGCAAAATATGTGTTCGTTTTTGACAATTTTTGCGAAAGAACAGGAAGCAACATTGATTGTGAAAAACCAAACAACTATTCTCGATTATTTAGTCAAAATTATCATCAATTGCCAACACTTGGACACAGTGAATAAAGCCATTGTGCTATTGCAATTGCTTCCTACGAAAGATGTTGAAAACAAACTTGTGCAATTAGTTCGACTTTGGACTTCACACCAAAAGATCGATTTAGCTGACAATTGGATTAAACACAAAAATATTTGTCTGTTACTTAAAGACTTTTACAAAACTGAAAACCAGTTTGAGATAAGCCAAGAAGCAGTCGCTCTTGTATTGAAATATTTCACCAACTTGTTGAATTCAAATGCAACCCATTCGGAACTGGTTTGTCTATTGACCGACGTTTTTGTAAACTCTCGTTTAGTGACAAATGAACAGTTTCATAATTACCTGTTTGATTTTTTGATGAAACTTTGTGAACCGAAAGATTTGAAAATGATTTTGTATTCAATCGAAAATTTGGGAAAATTGACTACTGCACTGGAGCAACAGAATAAAATTGATTTAGTAAAAGAAAAATTTGAAAATATTTTGGAATATGTTAAACAGTTTTCAGTCACCGATGTTTATCTAGACTTTCATTCTACAGACCATCGGCTGGGCCACCAAGTGAAAGCATGTGCACACTGGTGGATTGACGCCTTCGCAAAGCAATTTACGATTGCTGACATCAATTTGTCACATGTTAAACTATCACGAGATCGATTCTATGTTATTAATGACTCAGCGCCTGACAATCATTTTCCAACTGTCTGTTCGGCATATGGGGTCACTTGTGGTGTGTTTTACTACGAAGTGATACTTTTGAGTGACGGATTGATGCAAATTGGTTGGACAACTCGTGAGTCTGAATGGGGAGGATCCAACGGTGTGGGCGATGATATTCACTCAGTTGGATTTGATGGACACCGAGGATTGGTTTGGCATAAAAATGCATTCAAAATAGAGTTACAAAACAAGTGGAAAATTAGTGACATTATTGGATGTCTCATTGATTTGAGCAATGCAGAAAATAAATTCTTATTTTGGCTCAATGGAAAAGAAATCACATTTCAGCAGAATTCAATTAGTTTGTCCAGCCTGCCATACTATGCTTCGGCAAGTTTCACTTCTGGCCAACAATGTTATTTTAATTTCGGTCAAGTACCATTTAAATACGCCCCTGGAGGTGTGCAAAGCTTTCATTCAAGCACTACTGAAGTTGCTGCAAAATATCATTTGTTGGCCCCAAATGTCTTGAATAATTCAGTATATTGGTTTAAGCATCAACCCTATGATGATCAATTGCAACTGTACTTTCAAGATGATGTTCAAAGAGAATGTGATGAATATACAGTGGAGAGTTTAATTTATGATCGTCGATCAATGATCTTTGATCGATTGGTTTCGCGTGAACCATTCGAACCACCAAGTCGATACATTCAATCGATAATCGACCGAATGGGAACAAAGGACGTCTTTCAGAATAACCAACAATTTGAAGTTGCCGCTTTTAATGTTTGCAAAAAGATAAAAATATATCCTATAAATTTTTTATTTTCATCTTCAAAATTTCTTGAATTCTTTTATCCATATTTCTGTTTGAAGACTCACGAAAATTTAGCCAAACACCGATCCATTTGTTTGGTACTTTCACAGATTTTGCCAAATAATATATTTTGGTTTGAAATGTCTGAAGATTATTTGACTGTCTATAAAGTTTTGTTCACTTATTTGAAACGAATGCTGACCGAAACCACTGACCAGTGGATTCAAATGTATGCACTTGTTTGTTTTGAATACATGGGAATTGACAAAGAAGATATGAATGAACTTCAAAGCGAGCCAACTATTTTAAAATTGTTGAATTACAAAATGTCTCTACTGTTGGGTTCGGACATTTTCTCGTCTTCACATATTATTGACAGCAATTATATGCAATACAAAAAACAATTTACCATCAATTGGTTCAATGAACATGTGTACACATACACGTGTCAAGCCAAACCATCTGACGTGCTAAGCGATTTTGATAGCAAAGTTTCGTTGAATCCAGAAGACGCAAGTAATCGTCTGAAACTGTCATTCGATAGACTTTCGGCTCGATCTGATTTTCAGTGCCAAAGTGTTCGATCAGTGTGTTCAGTACAGAATGCCTGTATGCTCTACTACGAAACCAAACTTCTCACCAGTGAATGCATGAGAATTGGCTGGGCTACTCAACAAACACAGATCAACAAAACACTAATTGGCAATGACAAGTTCTCCATTGCAATCGATGGACAGGCTCAATGCATATGGCATGAAGGCAAACAATATTCTGTGAAAGATATGCCTCGGTGGAAAGTTGGCGACGTAGTTGGCTGTGCAATTGAAACCTCATCAAAACTATTGCCCACTAAGAAACGATTTCACTTTTTCATTAATGGCAAGCCAGTCCAGTATCATGCTCGAATTAACTTTTCATCTGAACAGCCATACTATGCCGCACTCAGTCTCTGTTACAATCAACAGTGTTGTTGTAATTTTGGAAAGTTTAAATTTCAATTCACTCCTTACGGAAGCATTGATTTCATGAGTTTTTATCAACTTGCAAACTTGCAACAATCTCAAACAATTTTAAATGACTACAGAGTAAATTTGAACAATGTCAAAGCAGACAATATTGTGCTTAATTCAGGGGAGAATATTCGCAATAGTGATTTTAATTTTAATTGATTGCATCAAAATAATGTAAAATAAATAAAGACAAAATTCTATCTATAAGATATTTTTAAAAAATATATTGAGCATAATTCGCTCTTTAAATTCATTCTCAATTTGATGTAATTAAAATCTAAGTTTGAATTGCGGTTTATGTGGTTAATTCAGCTTTTGGAGTGCCTTATCAAAAGCTAACAATTCATGCTCACTGTAACGATTAATTGTTATGTTGATGTATGTTCATGTTATATCAACTCAATTCGTCATGCTCGTGGGCTTGTTCCTATTTTCACAGTAATTTATCAATCATTTTGGATTTCTTTAATTGTGTTTGAAATATTGTGTTTGTTTGATTTATTATAAAATTTTAATTTATTAATGCTTAATATGCTTGATTACTGTGAAGATTGTAATTTAACATCACCCGTACTCATTGATGCATTGAAATTGAACAAAACATTATTCATCTGAGCATTGGACATGTTGACCGCTGGACAATTGGATTTATCCTCATTATTGAGTACATAGTGAAAATCGAGATAGCTTATCTGTTTGGGTGGATAACGAAATGGACTCTGACCGAAATTGACCTGACATTGCTGAAAGCTAGACAGAGAAATCGAACTGAAATGTGGTTTCTTAGAAAAGTATGTTTTCGCAGGACATTTCACAATATGTTCGTTAAGGTTGAAAGTAAAGGTACGATCAAAGCCATCGATCAGACAACCAACGACATCACCTGCCGCCCATTGAGGTACTTTCTTCAATTCAATTCTTTTGCCATCATGCCACAAACAACGATTGTAGCCATCGAACGCAATCGATGTATCATTGTCACCAACTTTACTGTCGATTGTATCTTTTCTTTTTGTTGTCCAGCCATATCTCATTTCACCATTAGTTGCCAAAGTCACTTCATAATAGAATATGTTAGAATTTCCACACGATTTGGATCGAACACTTTGCCAGTTTGAATCACTACGAGCTGAAAGTAAATCTGAGGACAGTTTGAGTTGTTCAGTTTTGTCACATGGATTTAGAGTTGCTTTGTGAATTGTTGATTCAAGAGAATCACATAATTTGAGTACATTCTCAAGAAACCATTGACAACAAAAGTCGGATTGAAGTTGTACAAGATTTTCAGAACTATGGAAACTAGATAAACTTAAGCAACATCTTAATTGGAGTTGTTTGATGAATTTTGAATTTGATTTCATTAAATCGACATATTCAATACTCAAATCTAATTTTCCAAGACAAATGACAGCAAACAATATCGTCCATTTGTCTTCTGAATTGACTACAACTTGAACAAGATATTCAATCAATTGTTTGTAAAAATTTGTTCGTGTTTTCAAATCTTTTACTTTTGAAGCCAAGCAGGAAAGAACTATGGAAACATTTCGATGAATGAGCAAAGTTTCGTTTGTCAAATTTAGTGAGAAATAAGGATAAATTACTTGAACGACTAAATCTACAAACTGAAAATGCGATTCTATTGAATCTTGAAGCAATCGATCAATCCAGCACGCAAATAAATCAAGTTTTCCATTTAATTTGTTTCCAATGACTTCAATTACAGATTGAATAATTCTGAGATTTTCATTTTCTGACAATATTTTGTTATTGCCAAACAAATTTTGTTCGATCTCTCTAACAAATTTATCAATTTCCTGTTGTTTTAAATCGTCAAACACAACTTCCACTTGGTCGCTTATTAACATAATTTCCGTTTTGGCATAACATTGAGATAACATCGATGGTTTGGTTAAGTTGCTAAAAGTTGAATATCTTTTAAATATTTGATAGAAATTTTCAATTTCAATGTTTTGAGGTGCACACTTGAATGGCGCCTGACCAAAGTTAAAGTAAATTTGTTGGCCAGATTGTAAACTTGCTGCTGCATGATAAGATTCGAAATCATCTTCATTAATATCGAGCAATTTACTTTCTGACTTGTTTAACTTTATTAATTTTCCATTTATGTAAAATGAAAATTTATTTAAATTGAAATCAATCAAACATCCAACCACATCTCCAATTGACCATTGCGATTTCAAGTTTAGTGCGATTGGATTCGATTCGGACGATTGACTATAGTAGAAACATTGACTGTATCCATCGATTTCAATTGAAAGTTGTTCATCTTTTCCCGCTTTAGTCCAACCAATTCGCATTTCACCATCTGTGATTAGAATTGCTTCGTAATAGAAAGTGCCACAATTTACCGAACAAACGGATCGAATACCTAGCCAACCTTGATGATCATTACGAATAGACAAACAGTCACGTGTCAGTTTGAGATTGCTTTTGGTGTTCGGGTCAAGTGTTGAGATTGAGGACTGATTTTCTTCATTATTTCCCATTATGAAATCACGAAAAGATTTTGCACATAAACCTGCTTGAAGTCTTTCGAAATTTCCCTTAAAATGTGGTTCATAAATTTCCGAAATATGATCCACTTGTCCAAACAACTCGGAACACCAATTTAAGTTTGAGATAAAATTTTGATCTTCAATCAAACCTTTTTTGAACTCACGAGATAATTCCGCCTGTTCCAAACAAATCAAAACATTAATCAAGCTCATTGGATCGCTGATCATCAATTTTGGCTTTATGAATTTCGGAAGATAATAATAGAAATGTTCGATAAATGCTTGCTTAAATTTGTAATTGTTAAACTTGAAAAGCGTCCAACAAATTGTGGAAATGTTGTGACTTTTAGTAGAATTCAAATTGAGAAGAGAAAGTTGAAGATAAGGATCAAAAAGTTCGAATAATTTTGCAAATGAAAAACTTTGGTTTTGAATTGAATTAATAAATTGTTCAATTAGATTGATCAATTGATGGTTCAAACGGATTTGCATTACTTCAATTACAGATTGAATAAATCGACCACAAGAAGTGATTTGAGTGATTAGATCGACAGGAAAAGTTTGATTTCGTTTGATTGATATCTCAAGTTTTCGGACTAAATCATCATAAACTTTCTGCTCTTCATCTTGATAAAACAAATCCACATTACTGTCTACAATTTTACTCTTGAACCAGTAACTAAAATTGTAATGCACAGTTTCACTCAATGGATACATTCTCGAATCTTTTTGACAAACTTCATGGAAACTTTTGAATTGTAAATTTTCTGGCGGATAAAAGAAAGGTCTTTGACCGAAATTGAAATGAATTTGCTGATGATCAGTCAGACATGCGGTTGCATAATAGTGCGGGGAAGGAGAGAATAAAATGTCAATGTCAAATTCGATTGGCTTTCCATTGAAATAGAATTTAAATTTATTTTTGGTCACATCGATCAAACATCCAATTACATTGATTGCCTTTTCTAGCACCAAACCGGGAATTTGAACCTTTTGACCATAATGCGAGACAATGAAGGTTTTAGTGCTAACTTCCAGTCCAATCGAGTATGCATCACCACCAAGTCCATTCCAATTGCTCAGTCGAGTTTCCCGGGTACTCCAACCTATTCTAGCCTTTCGATTCGTAAGTAGAATTGCTTCGTAAAAGAAGGTGTCAACAGATTTTACGGGAAAAATTGATCGAGCTGATGAGAAGTAGTATGAATAGTAAAAGTAGTAATCGTCATTTCGTACTTGCAAACGATTTGGTGATAATTTGATTAGAGGTAAAGTTTTTGGTTTGATATTTTCGTTGAAAATGTTGTCGACGCACCATTGAGCACACCAGACCGCTTGGTATTGTTCAGAATCAAAATGATTTAGGTCAAGATTAAGTTCAAGGTTATAATCAAGGGGGAATTGTTTCAAATCTTTAACCAATCTCTCTTTAATTTCTTCACTGAATTTGATCACTAAACACAACTTTTCCACAGCCCAAATTGAACATTTCACAGTCTTCATATCATTACAATTGATCAATTTGATCAGATAATCCAAAATCAAATTACATGTTTGCCCATTCCATCTATTTGCACCTTCTTTTGACAGCAACTCCACCAAGTAGCATATAACTTGATGTTTGTGCCAATCATTCTTGTTGCATTCCAATTGAACAGTAAAAGATCCAATCAACTCAATCAATGAATGTTGAACTTGTTCTGATTGAACAACAGAAGATGACCAAATGAAACCGTTGAATATCTTCCAAACTGTAGATTCACTTTTAGTGACAATCAAGCTCATCACATCACTACTCAGCAATATGTTGAGCATCACATTGTTGATCCATTTGGAGTCGTTTTGTTTTGTGTATTGCCACCAGTCGTCAGCGCTAGCAGTTCCGTCGATCCAACGACAAATTAACATTCGTTTCAATTCTTGCACTTTTTCACTTTCAGTTTCGATTCTATTTTCCATTTTGATGATGTGTACGCAGTAAAAAAGAAAAAATAACGTTTCAAAGTCACAGTAGCAATACTAAGTTGTTTTTTACAAGTGCAAGTGTACAAGTTGACTCGATACGGTTTCGATGATAAGATAACATTTGCCTGTCAAAATATCGATCATGACAGCCCAATTATATCAAACAACCTATACGATAGCTGTGCAATGTTGTGCAAATCAATAAACGTCATTTAGATTCTAAATCAACAGAAGCTATTGTTAAAAGAGCAAACAGCATCCATTTTTTGTCATTTGCCAAAAGTGACATACTAATCTAAACAGCAAATCCGATAACATCTTTTCGACAAACTGTCAAATTTCAATGTCAAATCAACAAATCGATAATAGAAAGCAAAAGCTTTTTGAATCAGCACTCACAGTCAATACAAATTCCGAGTCAACATTCCACTGTCTGTAAAAGTAATTGAATGAGAGATAAAATGGCTCAACTCGGAAATGCATTCTATTGGCCGGTCGACCAGAAAAATAAATGCTTATTCTGATAAAGATATTTATTCACACTAAAATATCACACAATAAAAACTAAACAAATATTGACAATTAATTCATGAAGATTTTAAAAATTACATAAAAAACTATTGAAGGCAGCAAAATTGTGGGTTGCAGAGTCGTTCTAATTAAAAACTCATAATTACATTTAAACATTAATAATAATCCTCCGTTCATGCACTTGCAGTACAATCCATTCATTGTAGATAAGATTTTCACCCGTGTACATGTGATGCAATTTGGGACACTGTGCAAAGGTAGAAAGAGCTTTTCGAAGTTGTTGCTTTAAAAGCAAATTCATATTTAAGTCATTGTATTCAGTTTCTCGTACATTCAATTCAATCACTTGAACGCTAGGAAACAAATGCGCCCACAGGTTTGATTCAAAATCGGAAATTGGGTTCAAGCCAATATTGATGGTCAAAACTTGAACTGAGGAAAGTTGACGCAATTGATCACGTGATTCTTGAGCTTGAGTTAATTGGGGAAATGGAACATAATTAAAGTTATCCGTTTCATAGTGAAGATGTGTCAAGTGTCGCAACGATGCGACAATGTGCAATGCACCGTTGAATAGATTAGGGCCACTTTGAATAAAACGAAGATAAGTGATAACTGAAAACGAACTTAGGTGACTCAAAGTGTAGAGTAACGGTACACCAGGTAGCAACGCCAGACATATAACGGAATGGGATATGAACAAACCTGCTTGCCAATTGAGGGAACTGTTGACGTAGATTTTGCTGATAAAAGTGGTACTCCAAACCAATTTGTTTTAAATTTTCATTAGGTACAGCAAAGCATTTCAAAGATTCTTCAATAATGCAAATTGGGTCATTTGATTTAAAGTAAAATTCATGCAGTTGACCAAGTATTGGGAGGTCAATTGAATTGCGACTGTTTGACATGTTCAAATATGGCATAATTGAAATGTCAGTATCCAGTGTGAGATGTTCCAACGATTGCATCGAATTGACCATGTTCAGTAGTGCGACTAATTCATGGGAAAAGTGAAGACACACAAGTGACACTAACAAACTGACAAACAGTAAATGACAGAGAGAGAGAGAGAGAGAGAGAGAGAGACAAGAAAGTGTGGGCTTTTTTTTATATGTGCATTGAAATGAACTGACACTCACTCAAAACTAACAGTAATACAGTACTAACAGCAGTAACTAGTCATTGTTCTAGTCATAATCAATGACTGTCAGTGAGTCATTTGTAAAGACTTAATTGATCATCGAAGTCTAGTTTGTTAGTCAGACCGAGTGATTCGTTTGACATCAAACTGATTTTCACATAAAATACAAAATCCGAGTTAGCATTCCACTTGATATACCATTAATTAAGTGTAATTTCCTGTATGACACAATTATGACATGCATTCAACTGTTTACTATAGTCACTAAAGATTTACAAAAATAAATTGCTAAGAAACTATAAAGATATTTATTAGCAAAGTATATTAATTGAAAACGGGACATTCGCAAAAATGGTCTAAATGAAATGTCAGTATCCAGTGTGAGTTGTTCCAATAAATAGTGAATTGAATTTTTTATTTTTAAGTACACAAGTACACAACAAGAACAAATTCAACACCAAATGACATTTAATTTAATTTTAATTTTTAATCAACTTTAACATATAATTAGACTTATATTTATTAACTAAACAATTGCAATTTATATGTAAATAGTAATAGGAATTCAGAGGGTGACATAGAGTTAAATTAGAATAATTAATAAATTAATTTATCTAAATACATCACAATTCTGTGTGTGTAAAACTGTGGTCATCAAGATGTTTACCTAAACAATAAATCAACTGTTCTATATATTTCCACACAAATACTTGCCTTGGTCATATATTGTACAGTTTGTGGAAATTTTGCGCAAACGTAATACAATTAAA
Source organism: Rhizoglyphus robini (assembly GCA_023373905.1). Lineage (NCBI taxonomy): Eukaryota > Metazoa > Arthropoda > Arachnida > Sarcoptiformes > Acaridae > Rhizoglyphus > Rhizoglyphus robini. The sequence continues at coordinate 1,961,635 of JAKIJQ010000020.1, forward strand.
AATCCAGACAATGTAGAGGGAAATTATCTGTTAAATTAAAGAACAATTAAAATATTGGATTTCTCAAGGGTTCAAAACTATTACAAAGAGAGATGATCGTCTGGTGATGACCAAAGAGCCAGCGGACCATCCATACAGACTCTCACGATTGATTCGATCGTATAGGAATTTTAACTTCAATTTACAGTAAATGTCTTTCTCGGACAGCATCTATTGGATGATAGGCAAGTAGCGGCGGCAAGCGTGCATCGACTTTGGAATGCGGGCAATCATCAGGAAAATCCTGATCATCATACAAATTTGTGCTAGTACGAAAGCCCAAGCCGCATACGACACGAGGCTGCTACTTCGTTGAAAACAGATCTTGTGGATGAAGTATAGATTTATCGGAATCTGTCCAAGCAAATGTCGCACAATGAAAAGACTCCACGACTGTCGGTCTTCAGTCAGAATAATCCAGCCATAGAAGGTATGTTGCCACAAAAAGTCCTCCAAGCAACTCAAGTCAACCTGATTACTTAGAATGTATCCTTGTCCGAATCGATAATATCGATTGTTAACCAAAAATTTAAGAGTGTCATTGCATTCCTCCATATGTTTCGAGTACAGTGTGGTCAAGAGAATTCCATGGTATACCATGATGCTGGAGTTACGGTACAGGGTGTACATGTACTGGCACTGGAGTAGAATGTCCACAAATATGATTGGATACCTACGAGGAGAATGCCCCTGGAGATATGTTGGCATAAGGCCGATCCAGTAAATGCTCATGCCTGGGACTGAAAAGTCAAAGACAAACATTAGGCCATCATATTTAGTCACATTTGTGTTTACCCAGTAAGATAGTCGACAAGTGAAGTAGCTTGTCCATGATCATTTGGTACCAGATGAGTTGCTTTTTCAATTTGATTGACATCGTTGGAAAGTATTTGAAACGATGCTTGGCTAGTTTTCTATCATCCAGGTGCTCCATGTCTAGAAACATTTTACCGCAAACACGAGCCCGACAGAAGCGCTCTTGAATGCACTCAGGAAGCTTTCGGAAGAGTCGGCAAATTATGGAATTGGAATATAAGATGTCAGTTTGAACAGCGCGCACACGCACACGAAACTCTCGATCGTATCGACTTTGACGCTTCAGACAAGTGCTTGCCATCAATACACCACCTTGAGAAACTTCAAAAAATTTCGATACAAACAATTGGTCTTTGCGATAATAGACAAGGTATTGAATGTTTGCGTTCACGAGTAAGCCACCAATAAGCATCGAAACAAAAGAAGCGTTAAAGTATCGATACAAAAAGTTGGCACAGGCGTCCACATTCCAATATGGATAGTTTTCCAGCATGAACATTAATTCACAATTGGTCAAACGAATGAGCCAAACCGCAAGGGTCAACATTTCAAATCCGCGGATAAAGTTGTACATTCTTGTCTGCTTCTTCTTCTCCCAGACGCTCTTAATACAATTCGGAACATAGTTCTTCAAAGCTTCAGAGCAAAGCACATTTTTTGCTAGATCCATCTTGTTCAAGTTCAAAGATAGAGAAGTAGCTCTTTCAAAGTCACCAAGCAGACTGAGTCAAGATATTTTTCTAGTTCACAAAAGCCAATTAAGCTAGAAAAAGTCTTATAAAAAGTTTGTTTTTGAATAAGAAGTCAAAAAATATTTTCAAAATAATATCTATCTTTAGGAGCGAAAATTAATGCCAAAACAGGCATTTCCTTGGAACTACAACAAAAGGAGTTCGTACTTTTCAGTGGAATTTCGCTTTAGTATATATTTCTTTGGCACGTAGGCACCTTGGTGCAATGCAGTATAGATATGTTTTGAACAAATGTCCTAATAAAATTTTGTCAAAAAATAACTACTAATTGCTTTGTTTGAAAGAGATTAATTTGTTTGTTGTTGATCGAACGTCCATTCTTGCGAAAAGTCTGCTCGACAATGGAAGCCTTGGCATTGGCAAAAATTTAACATAGCCTTACTGACATCGTCATAGTTAGATCATAGTCATTTCATACTTAGAAGACCCAGAATAATTTTGAAATTAAATAAATTCTCATTTGGAATAAACAAGTTTGATAGGTTTTGACAAGTAAAATATTTTAAAAATTCAGTGGAAAGAGAAAGAGTGCATGAGAGCCATTAGTCTTGACTTGACATTGAATAACAAGTTGTGCGTGTGTGTCTTCTAAAAACAAGACAGACGACAAAATGTTATCACGACAATGAATCAACTTAATTTATTCAACATCTTCGAACGACATGCACTTAATGCAATTAATAAAAATACGACACTTTCCATGTTCGTTCATTCACACGATCGATTGTCCAGAGTTTGATTAACAAGTCTTGACAAGATTTATTGATTGTTAATACAAGACAATCAAAAATGCAATTTGTGATTAAAAATGCATTTTTAAAGTTTTCGAAAATAAATTTCCAATCTAATTTATTCAAGCATAGCATAAGCAAATTGAAAATGGAGAGCAAATGCTCAATCAACAAAAATCCCTATATTGAAATTGAAAGTTTTCTTTTAAAGAAATATTCATCCGCATCGACATTGTCAAGAGCAGATTTATTTCCACAGATGATCCAAGATGAATTGCAGCCCATTTTGGAACTATTGCAAGAAAAATTGAGCAAAAATGTCAATTTCACAGACAAGATTGATGAGTACTTTTTTGATTATATAAATTTTATTGCATAAATTAAAATTATAAACAATTTCTTAGATTAATCGCCACTGGAGAGGAAAATGATAACTTTGTTCGAGGAACGACAATACTCTTGATGTGTCAAATCAAGTCAAATGCTGAATTGAGTGAAGCCGAAATGCAAATATTACGAGATCATCAGCTATTGCTTGCAAAACTTGTGGAAATGATGAATCTATCAAATGTATTTCATCACAAAGTTCGTGATATTCGACTGAACTCAACCGAACGAAACACTTTAGAATGCCAATTCAACAAAATTTACATTTTATTAGGCGATTTTTTAATTGCCAAAATTCTTATCAATTTAACCGAATTGAACAATACAGCAGTCAATTTAATGTTCACTCAAATGTGGCAACACTTGTCAGAAGCATTTTTCTACAATGAGAAAACTTTGGAAAATCAATTCCAAATTAGTCTTTATCAAAATTGGATGGACCAAAAATGGAAACAATCTTCCTTGCTATTTGCGTACTCATTCAAAGCAGCAATAATTTTATCAAAAGTCGACGATTGTGAAGCGCACTCAAGTGCGTTTGAATTTGGAAAATATTTTGGTTTTTATTTGAATGCTTGCAAAGATTGGGATGAGATTAGACAATTTGCGCAAAATGATAGTGAGTGTCAAATGTTTTTGAAAATGCTCAAACTATTTGCTACATTTCACATGAATCAGCTTCCATTAAAAAAGGAAGCCAAACATTATTTCATACAGCTGCTAAGTTAAAGCTGCAAATTTTGTTACTTTCTGAAATAGTAAATTGAAAGTGTAGTTTCGAATTTTATTATACTAAAAAGTTATGTTATGTTAAAATAAATTGTTCAATGTTCACATTCGTTTGTACAATTTCAAACCAAACTGTCGTGGAGATTGAAATATTGCATACTGCTGTTCTGAATCATCAAATGGGCCCAACAATTCAAACGAATACTTGGAAAGCAAATTGATTAAAAATAACTTAATTGCCATGATTGAGTAATCACGGCCTGGACAAATTCGTGTACTTAAGCTGAACGGAATGAAGGCCATGTCGTTGCACCAGGGCACATCGGACACTTCTGAGTGTTCTTTGCTCGAGTTTTCCAAAAAACGTTCTGGATAAAAACGCTCAGGCTCACGAAAATATTTCGCGCTCTTGAGAATATGATGCAGACTGAGGACAATGTCAACGTTTGCAGGAATTGTGATCTGGTCACTCAGGACTTCAGCTGTCGATGTCGTTCGGCCAATAAAGTTGACCGGAGGATTCAATCGGAAACTCTCATTAAGTACCGCTTCCATGTATTTCAATCGCTTCAAGCTCAAATAAGCAATTTCTTCGCCATTCAAAGTCAACGATTGCTGGAATTGATCAACTTCGTCAGTTAATTTCGCTTGAACGGCCGGATTTTTGGCCAAAAGATACAAAATTCCTGTAATTGTAGGGGCTGTTGAGATGTAACCTAAAAATGATGAATGATTTAATAAATCATTAAAATAACATATTTTTGAAATATAACCTGTGTTAATGATGGTAATCTGATGATAGAAAACATTGAAAAACCCTTGAAGCTTTTCGTAGTAGCCACTCTTTTGAATTATATTTGTAAGAATGAGTGATTCAAGAATTGATGGTTCATTTGGTTGATCTTGAGCATTTATCAATCGACTGTGAACCTCACGGATCATCATGATCACTCCAACTGTATAGTGACAATAGATTTTGAATTGTTTAAGTTTGCGAAAGAATATTTGATTCACTCCAGTCATGAAGGCCATTACAATTCTCCACTCGAAAGCGTGCATCCACGGCTCGGCATAGATGTTATCGAGCACAGTGATAAAATCAAAAATCTTTTCAATGTAATAAGGCACCTTCTGTTCCGCAATGCTGTTGAACTTGATACTCAAAAAATTGTCTAAATTGTATAGTAATCCATAAGAAAATATTCTCGTTGAATAAAACAAATTTCCTACCTGCCACTGTTTCGAACACATAGGGAGACACAAACTTGTCTGTGTTAGGCAAGTGACCATTGTTTTCGTCGATGATTCTATCAAGATGTTGATTCATTTGTGGGAATTTGTTCACTGTTTTGGCTATATATGAATCAAGAACGCCGATCCTAAAATGTGGAGCAAAAAAATTTCGTACGTTTTTGTAGTTTGATTCAGGGCTGTACAAAACAAAATTAAGAATAATAAATCATCATATATTAACATTTAATGATTTTCGTTTCAATTAAAAACATTTTTGCTTACCACGTAATCAAGCTCTCACTCCCAACCAAAAGGGTAAGAATTCTGTACTGACTCGATTTATTAAGATGTTTGTGAAACAACCTCTTTAAAATAAGAAATACAATTTGATAATGAAAATATTCTATTCCAAGTTAAATTTACCCGAGCCAATTTGATATCGTCTACCAGCACTATTGGAATGAAAGGACCCATCCATAGTCGAATTATACCGTGTTCGGTACCATACTGACGAAACAGCATACTCATCTTTTCAGAGGTTTCTAAATTATCAATGATTTAGCGCCAATGCAATTTTTTAAACATCAAAATAAATAATTTAATAAACACACCATTTCCCAGATTTGTTCCTTGTTTTGCAGCAGCCCAGAACAAGCCCAGATTTCCCCAAATTGGAATTCTAATCTCGGGACCAGGTAATGTTTTCATGAGTCGATACAGTTTCACTTGATAGAAGCCAAACTTGAACAAGTGAATGAAAAAATAAGCTAGAGCACACCAAAATAGATAATAGAGCAACATTTTGTTGCGAAAATGATTAGACGACTTTTGTTGTTGAAAATATTAAATTTATCAGTACAAATCACATTCAAATATATTATTAATTATTAGCAAATATTTTAAAGTCGCAATTTCAAAATTGGAAATCTTCACTTTGCTTGAAAACTAATTTGTTGCTAGCTAATTTGTAGTTTTTGTTTAGTATACTTGAAGAGTTGATCATGTGAATTGCGATTGCGGACGTAAGCAAACCCACCAGATAGATTAGAATTTGAGTGCATCTTAATAATTTTAGTTAAGCGTACTTAATTTACAACAATTTTTTCATGCATGATCGAATCGAATTTCCAAGAAATTAAGATGCTTGAAATGACAATTTTAAATTGATAAATTGAACGAATGCAAAATTGCATTTTGATCAAAGATAAATTAAGCTAACTGAACTTAGCTTAGTCACGTACTCATGTTACATGAGTCATGTATAACTGCAATAAAGCTTATTATTATTATAAGAAAACTTTCACCAATATTTAAACTCTTGGCATGTCAAGTTTTATATACTGCAATAAATAATTTGAATCATTAGGAACCCATTACTGGAACGTTGAACTTAATAATTGTAATTGCACTCTCGTAAATTTTTTTCTTTTTTTATTTGATTTAATTCGTCAAAATACTGTCGCCAGTCACTGTTTTGGTTGGTTTTTGAAATTCTACGAAGAAGTTCTTGATATTGTTCAATTTTGGACATTGCAAAAAAATGTAATATTTAAATTGTAAAAACAGTTAGAAATACAGAATAAAAATATATTATGAAAACATTTGTTTAGACACACAAAGGTTATGTTTTGACTTGAGATACGTCTTCTGTGGACATCGCGCATTTTTGTATAGAGTTGTGTGTGGTGGCCCACCTCTACTGTTGGTAGTGTATTGTGTTTAGTGTGACGGTTTGTTTTGGCCAGTGCTTGAGACTTTCAATTTGAGAGTGAGTTGAAATGATCAAACAAAAGACATAAGCAACTGGTTGCAATTAGCGCCTTTTTTTGTTTATGTGACTGTCCGCTATGTATTATTTACTTAACTATGTGGCGCTGGAGATGCCTGCCTGCAACTGACCAACCAAGAAAGGCTTTGCTTCAACTCATCACACTGGCGTTGAGGCAATTCAACGAATGTACTCATTAGTTTCTGTTCTCGCTGTCATACTAACATCTTCAAGTATCAAACCAAATCGACGAAATGAATCCCATAAACTCTACGGCCAGTTCGGCTCGTGAAAATAGAGTTAAGGAACGAAACCAGAAACGAAGTGCTCTTCAAGATGTGACAAATTCTAAACAACAGAATAATACCAAACGAGCGAAAGATACTGTTGATCCACCCATTGAAAATGGTTCAAGTGCAAACTCTGCTAATGACAATGAGCACAACAATGTTCAAAATTCGGTTTTATTGCCAAATCTGACTCATGTCATGAATGGAACGAATTCGGAATCATCAAACATTAAAGAGTGGCTTCGTCAATTGGTTGTTGCTCAAGTATCGGAGTTAAGCAAACCACAGCTCAATTCTACCGTTGGTACAAATGATCCCATTATTCATGAAAATAATAATCAAACTAAAGGTATTTACTTCTAAAATAGCTAAATTTTATTTTTAAGTCTTTTATGTTTTTTATAGAATCACCATCTATGTCCATTTTTGGCAATTTGGCAGTTGGTGGTAACAGTAATCCTGAAAATCAAGACAAATCCCTGGCGCTCCATGATGATGAATCACTAGTGCACTCTGCCATGGCTGCTTCTTCGTCTGGACCTAATCAACATGAGAATGACATGCAGTCGGATATTAATTTGCCAACATTTCTTGGTCGTGTTACCAAAGTTAAGAGAGAAGACGCCAAGTATGGTATTGTTCATCGATTCTATGTTAAACTCTGCCAATTTGACTTTTGTGGTGCTGCAAATTCGCCTTTGAATAGTACTAAGTACAGTAAATTCAATGCCTTGAATACGTTCAAGACTTGGGCCGATGCAGCAGAAACTAGCAATTATTCTTTGGCGCTGATGATCTCAAATACTACTGATCTGGCTCGTAACTATTCTGCTGTCATTACTGATAGTGAAGAAGTGCCTCCATTTTTTGATACAACACAGCTTCACGGATTTTGTGCTGTTGCTTCAAGTAATTTTCCTAAACTTGTAAGTCGTTATGAATATCTTGTGAATATTTGGAACCAATCGAAGAATGGTGCTGAGGTTAGTCTAGAAGATCAACGAGCTACCGTGTTACATCTCACTGTCAGAGGCGACAAAAGTGTAAGTGAAGACGATGAACATGCAGATATTGATCAGGACGGAAATTTATTTTTCCCCTTTGATGTAAGTCAACTAAATACGTACTTCTATAGATTTGAGTTTGAATGTTTATTTTATTTATTTTCAGAATCTCCTCTACAATCGAATGTACAGATGCCTCGAATCGATGAAAAGCAAGTGGCGAAAAAAATTCAAGAAAATCAATTCTCCAAATAAACCCGAATGATTTATTATTGTTTGTGTATTGTGTGTGATTCACCATCATCGTCTAAGTGTTTGCTACTATGTCAAATGTGTTCTCAAATCAAATGCCTTACAGCTGCCATATCCACCTTATCCTTTCACTTGTCGCGTTTGATTATAGATTTAATATTTTTGATAATTAACTAATTATTATTGATTAATAAAACTAAACGTTGCGAACTATACGTACTGTGAGTGCTAATTATAGTTGGCAGTTTCCTAACTATACTCAGCAAAGTTAGTGTAAGTATACATACAGTAGCAAGTGTAAGTATACATGTCAGCCGCAGCGCTGTGAGTATAGTTAGCCCCTACATTTGCGAGAGTGTGTAATTTTTAAAATTATCGGAGTTAATTAAGCAATATGTCTCAAACTAAATTACCTTCGTTAATTGCACAATTAAACTTTGTTTGATTTGTTTAATTTGAAATTGACTCGAATCAATGAAAAATGTAAAGATTTAGCTTTCGTTATGCAAAAGAAGATCTGCGAAGAAAAACTTTGAACAATCACTGCAGGTCACCGAATTACTTGCTACTAAATTACTAAATTATTTACTATTAAATTAACAATCATAGTTAAAGTTTTTAATTTTAAAAAATCTAATTTCCAAATCTTCTAAGCTTTTCCTTTGAATTTATAATTCCAGGGGGAAATTGCTTAGAGAGTTTTGTCAGGAGACAAACTTAACTGCATGGCTTTTGTTTTTCATCAGATCTCATGACAAATGATATGTAAAAGCAAAGTGTATTTGTAAAATATTCAAAAAAATTTGCTGTGAAATTAAATTACTGTGTGTGTGAAAGAAGTGGTGAGAGTTGAAGAACGTGACAAAAGTTTGCATTTACACCAATGAAAAATGATGAAAAATCCTTGAATCCAACTGTAAATTGTAACATTACTCATTGATTTTAATAATACCAAGTAATTGCTAAGTTAGTCTGCATTTATTTCATAAGCTAATCAAAAATTCACTTCGCATAATGAACTTTCCAAAACTAAAATTCAATTAGCTTTTTAATTTATGTTTATTTTTTTGCAAATATCCAACAACAAATGCCATTGAGTTATTGTACCGATGAACTTTATGTTGCACACTTTGTTAACATATTTTTTCATTCAATCCTCTTATAATTAGCTCAAAAGTCTTTAAGAGCAATTAATATTATCATCCATTTTAAATCTTAAAACGAGTTTTTAATTGGTTAATTATAAATCTCTGCAAAGTAAAAGCAAAGAAAATATTTGACAACCGAACAAACTGATGCACCTTCGATACAAAATAACTTGTGGCAAAGTTTTTTCTTGTTCATTTGCAAAAACAGTTTTCAAGTGAATTTTTAATTTAATTTAATTTAAGCGAAACAAAAATATTAACCAAATTTTGTTTTTAATGCTTAGCAGAGAATAAATTTCTATCATTAATTTTCTTGACAAAATTCATTAAGACGACAAAAGTATCTCAAGTGAAAGTAAGTTGAAAAAAAAATCTTATGTTTTCGAAACAGTTGCAGGTAAAGAATTGCTGTTTACTTAAATTTTTTAATTCAAAAACAACAACATATATTCTACAGAAAATTTTTTGATTTTATGAATGGTGAACTTTGCGACTAGGAATAGGCAGTTTAATTATTTTTACAAAGGAAACGGTCAAAACTGATGAGTTTGTGTTTTGCGATAACAGTTTAAACAAAGCTGAAGAATCCTTGAAGCTTTTCGTAGTAGCTTTTCTTTTGAATTATGTTTGCAAGAATGAGTGATTCAAGGATCGAAAGCTCACTTGGTTGATTCGATGCATCTTTCAATCGGCTGTGAGCATCACGGATCATCACGATCACTCCAGCAGTATAGTGACAGTAGATTCTGAATTGCTTAAGTTTGTGATTCACTCTTGTCATGAAGCCAATTACAATTCTCCACTTGAAAGCATGCAAGCGCACACGGCATAGAAGGTGCCTTACTACATTGAAAAGCTTTTCGATTTTATTACTGTGCTGGACAGCATAACATAGATGTTATCGAACACAGTAATGAAATAGAAAAGATTTTCAATGTAGTAAGGCACCTTCTATGCCGTGGGTGCTTGCATGCTTTCAAGTGGAGAATTGTAATTGGCTTCATGACAGGAGTGATGATCCGTGATGTTCACTGCCGATTGAAAGATGCATCGAATCAATCAAGTGAGCCTTCGATCTTTGAATCACTCATTCTTGCAAACATAATTCAAAAAAAGGCTATTACGAAAAGCTTCAGGGATTCTTCAGCTATACTGTTGAACTTGATGCTAAAAAAATTGTCTTTAAAATATATGTTGTTGTTTTTGTATTAAAAAATTTAAGTAAACACAGCAATTCTTTACCTGCAACTGTTTCGAAAACATAAGAAGACACAAACTTGTCTGGTTCTGACAAGTGACCATTGTACTCGTGGACGATTCTTTCAAGATGTCTATTCATTTGTAGAAATTTATTTATTGTTTTGGATGTGTATGAATCAAGAACGCCGATCCTGAAATGTGGAGCAATGAAATTCCGTACGTTTTTGTAGTTTGATTCAGGGCTATAATTCAAAAATAAAAAATCATTTTATGAAACGTGTTCAACTTAAACTTGTAGCTGCTACGACAGTAGAAATCCCAACTACAATCAATTATCTATTTTATTTAAAACATTTTATGCTTACCATGTAATTATGCTTTCACTTCCGACCAATAGTGTAAGAATTCTGTATTGGCTCGATTTGTCAAGATGTTTGTGAAATAATCTCTTTGAATATAAAAAAATATAAATTTGATAATGAAAATATTTTACTAAATTCAAATTTACCCTAGCCAATCATCTACCAGAATTATAGGAATAAAAAGGCCCATCCAGCGTCGAATGATTCCGTGTCCGGTACTATACTGACGAAACAACATATTCATCTTATCCGAGTATTCTAAATTATTAAAGAAGAATGAACGATATTTTAAACATGAAAATAAATTCTTTAAATCAAAACATTTATACCATTTCCCAAATTTGTGTCGATTTTTGAAGCAGCCCAAAACAAATCCAAATTTCCCCAGAATGGAATTCTAATTTCGGGGCCAGGTAGTGTTTTCATGAGTCGATACAGTTTCACTTGGCAGAAGACAAGCAAGTGAATGAAAAAATAAGCCATTCCACATCAAAACAAATAATAAAGCAACATTTTGTTGCGAAAATGATTAGACTATTTTTGTTGTTAAAAATATTAAATTTATCAGTACAAATCACACTCAAATATATTTATTCACAATTAGCAAATGTTTTAAAGTTGCAATTTCAAAATTGGAAATCTTTACTTTGCTTAAAAACAAATATGTTGCTAGCTAATTTGTGGTTTTTACTTGAAGAGTTGATCATGTGAATTGAGATTGCGACCGTAAGCAAACCCACATTAGCATTTGAGTGCATCTTTTTTTATTTTAGTTAATTTTAGTTAAGTGTACTTGGTTATCTTACAACAATTTTTTTCATGCATGATCCAATCGAATTTCCAAGAAATTAAGATGCGTGAAATCATAATTTTAATGACGAAAATTTGAACGAATGCGACATTGCATTTTGATCAAAGATAAATTAAGCTAACAACAAATGCCCTTGAGTTATTGTACCGATGTACTTTATGTTACACACTTTGTTAATATATATTTTTTTCATCCAATACTCTTATAATTAGCTCAAAAGTCTTTAAGAGCAATTAATATTATCGTCCATTTTAAATCTTAAAACGAGTTTTTAATTGGTTATTTATAAATCTCTGAAAAGTAATGCGAGAAAATATTGACGGAACAAACTGATGCACTTTTGATACAAAATAACTTGTGACGAAGTTTTTTATTGCTCATTTGAAAAAAAATAATTTTTAAGTCAATCATTAATTTAATTTAAGCGAAACAAAAATATTAACGAAATTTTGTTTTTAATGCTTAGCAGAGAAGCAAACATTTGTGTACAGTGACATTGGAATTTGTTTCGAAAAAGCATTCTTTGTAAAATGTGCATTCTAATCGATTGCTTGAATCAATTTAATCAATATAATACTATTTCAAACAGGTACAAAGGCACTAAAGAAATATAAACCAATAATTTATATTTATCATCAAAACATTAACATTCACATATCCGTCAATTTGATCCTAAACTCCTGTGTTGTACTCAGTCCCGGTATGATTGCCTGTGAAGGTTCAAGTGTAGTGCAAAACGTATTAATTCGTTCCACTCGCCGAAGACGATTTTCAATAGGATTCACAGTATACACAAGCAGATAGGTGGCAATCACATGAAAGAAGATTGTGATCACGACCAGCATGCTCAAAGCTCGATAGTAATCCGAATCTTCAATGTCCATCATGTAGAGGATTGGTTGAATCTCTCGGGGGCCACATCGACCGAAGCCATACTGCAGCAGCATGATTGCTTCAAAGCAAAATCGAAGCACTGAAAAGTTTGCTATAAATCGATGAAAATAAGTGAGTTTGTGGATTTGAATGAACAAATTGCCCAGCAGAATGAACACAATCAAACTAGTGATGGTGGTCATGGTGAGAATGATGAAGTTGTTTCGCGACAGAATAGCACACACGTGGGACAGACCTTGAATTGCGAGTGCAGCCAAGAATATGACCAGAACGAAATTCCAATAGATGCCTGGTCGAATGTCCTCGTTGAAATTGCAAATGAATACATGCATCATAATGAGTGGCACTAGTGGAATGATCTCGTAGAATCGTCTCATCAAATAGAATCCTCCAGTGGAGTACCATCCATTGGCGTGTTCATTGCGAAAGTTGACCAGATCCTTCATGAAGGTGACCGTGGTCTGCATCGCCACCACAAACAGAAACATATTGCCAATAAAGAAGCTGTACTTGTAGTTGTCGATCAAAACTAGTGATTGCAATTTACCGCTTTCGGATTTACCGAATCGATTCGGTGAATTTACCGCAAGTCGGTAAAACCGCGGTAAATTACCGTTCCCAGCATTAACAATTTAAAAATTGGTAAATTTTAATAGCACCCACAATTCTCATCAAAATTTGTTTGTGTGATTATTTTTTGACCAACAAAAACTATTCCAATTTAATAATTGTAATTAAAAATTGATAATTAATCAAATACTTGTAAGTTATGTTCAACTTTTGACAATTTTTTCTTAATTTGTGCCGATTATTTTTTTTTGGCAACCTGATAGTGTTTGGGTATAATTATTTTGTTGCTTAATTTTGTTTTAATATTAAAAAAAATATTTGTTTTTTTTCAAGTTTAACTAAAAATATTTAAAAGAAAATTATTTTTAAAAATATTTAAAAAAATTATTAAAAATCAAATATTATTTAATATTTATTAAAATTGTTAAAAAAATATTAAAAAAATAAAAATAAATAAAAATAAATAAAAATAAAATTATTAAAATAAAATAAATTATTTATTATTTAATTAAATTATTTTTAAAAAATAAACAAATTATTTAAAAATTATTTTAAAATTAAATAAAAATAAAATTATTAAAATAAAATAAATTATTTATTATTTAATTAAATTATTTTTAAAAAATAAAAAAAATTATTTAAAAATTATTTTAAAAATAAATAAAAATAAAAATTATTTAAAATAAAATAAATTATTTATTATTTAATTTAATTATTTTTAAAAAATAAAAAAAATTATTTAAAAATTATTTTAAAAATAAATAAAAAATTAAATTATTTAAATAAAATAAATTATTTATTATTTAATTAAATTATTTTAAAAAAATAAAAAAATTATTTAAAAATCATTTTAAAAATAAAATAAATTATTAAAATAAAATAAATTATTTATTATTTAATTAAATTATTTTTAAAAAATAAAAAAAATATTTTTAAATTATTTTTAAAAAATATAAAAAAAATATTTTAAAATTAATAAAAAATAAAAATTAAATTATTAAAAAAATAATATTATTTATCATTTATTAATTATAAATTAATAAATAATAATTATTATTTATTAACATTATTACTGTTATTCAATTAAATTATTATTATTATTTATTTTAATTATAATTATAATTTTGATTTGAATACTAAATATAGAAATTACTTTATTGGAATGTATAAATGATATTAAAATTTGATTAATTTAAAACTCTTTTAGTGATTTTTGATAAAAAATAATCTTAATTTTTTCAATAAATTTAATTTAGACCGAAAAAGATTGTCAAATTTGATTGAAAATCAATAGTGATAGGCAGTTTTCCTTAAGCATAAATAAGTTTCAATTAATTTCAATACAAAATGTTTGTGAAACGGTAAATACCGCGGTAATTCGGTAAATGTTTCGGTAAAAACCGAATCGCGGTAAGGAAAATTCGCGGTAAAAACCTTACCGTTGCAATCACTAATCAAAATGTCAAATTTTGTCACACTTTCCGCAGACCGAGAACAGGTGCTAAAGTCATCATCAATGCTGACACAACCTGAGGGCTCTGCAATGCGACTGTCGTAGATTTGTGTTATACTGAAGCCCATCATAAAGTAGATGAACATATAAAAGAGTAATTCTTTCCAAAAGTAACCACGAATGTAAGCGAAATAGCGTTCTTTGAGAATGTTCACTGATTTGAGTGCAAATCGAGTTCGATTGCGCACTACTCCATCGGGAACTATTTGCGCACTTTGAGTCAGTTGAGTTTCGTCACTGAATTGAAGATTGTTTAGTTGGACCAGTTTTTGGACAATTTCGTTTTGATGGTCATTGCACGAGTGTTTGATTAGCTCTTCAATTGAAAAACGAGAATCAATGGTTTTGTTTTGAGAAATCTGGTTGAGATGAGACTGAACTTGGGCGGGTGGGCCTGAGTAGATGCAAACACCGCCACGGGCCAAGACATAGAGTTGGTCGAACATGGACAGAATGGAGGTGTTCGGTTGGTGGATGGAGGCGAGGATGGTGATGGGGTGCAGTTGGGTCAGTTTGGACAGACACGAAATGACCTAAAAAAGATGAAAGTAATTAAATTAAATTGTAAAGTCATCCTTTACTCACAGTCTCAGCAGAATTACTGTCGAGTCCACTGGTTGGCTCGTCAATGCAAACCAGATTAGGCATGACTGTGGCTGTGAGTTCGGCGGCAAGGGCAAGACGTTTGCGTTCTCCACCTGAACATCGATCCAGTTGAGTGTCCACTGTGTCCAACAAGTCCAATTTGTCCAATACACTCAAAGCAACATTTTCATGATCAACATTTGAATTCAAATTCTTCAGCCTCGATGCATACACGAGAAATTGTTTGGCAGTCAGTCCAGGCATCAGATGACCAGACACTTCTTGAGTGATGAAACAAGTCTCGATCTTGGTGAAACGAGACAAGTAGAAATCAGTCGAATCGCTCACTCGAGTTTTGCATTGACCGTTGAGCCCTCGCAGCAATGAAGTCTTGCCCGCACCTGAAGTGCCCATCAGTGCATTCAGAGTGCCAAAACAGAATTGACCATTCAAATTGCGTAAAATCTTATTTGCCTTAACATTTGACATATTTTCACAAACCGAAGTCATACCCAGAAGACTCAAATTTCTCCAACCAATAATCACTTTATTCGTCAGTGTCTGTTCACTTTTGTGTTTTGTTTTCACCATTTGGTCATTCTTTAATACATTTGTGTTATTATTTCTTTCATTTGAGACAAAATCAATTGGAATGTGAATCTTGAGGCGAGCTGAAGTTGAGCCACTTCCTGGAAACAACCAAGTGAGCCCATCTTTGTTGAAAGTGTTGAATTGGACGTACATGAACGCGACAGTGACCAATCGAACCAGAAATATATTGAGCGCAACTCTGCACAAGTAGTACACCAGTTTGGTTTGATCAGCCTTGAAATAGCGCAAAAATAACGAAATTTCCTTATCATAATTACATCTTCCCATTCCATAGAAAGTAATGCCAAGTGCTTTGGTGAGAAACTTGAGTCCAATCGAATCGCCCAAAGTGATCAACACCGGGTTGCCAGTCCTTTCCAGATTGACAAACATATTGTTGAACATTGTCATGAGAGTATTGCTCAACACTGACAGTGTGATTGCCACTTCTGTGTAATCCACAAAAACAGTTCCAATCAATTGGCCAACACTGAGCATACTGAAACTGAGTAGCCAAATGATCAAGAAATATAGACCAAATCGAGTCCAATTGATTTGGTAATTGTCGATGGCGTGTTGATTGGTGAGAAAGTAATTGGTCAATGACATTACAATCGTGTAGACGGTCACTTCGAGTAGAGTGATGATGGTTGATGAGAGGTAGAACACAAGCAGACTGTACCAATCTGAAATAGTTAAAAATTTTAGTAGACAAATCACAGAATCACAGGCACTTACGATTGCGATGTTCACTGCGAAACACTTTCACAAACGGCGACACAAATATCGCACCAATGCACATCGTGAAAAAGCCCGTAAACATAAAAGTGTAACTCAAAAATGTTCCATTCTCACGCAACAAAATATCATTGTCCATAGTTTTCTGGCACTCGGTTGAATTCATTTCTTTGACCGCAATTGGAACACATCCACTTGGCAGTGCAATGCCGGGAGAGTAGAGTGTCGTGTGGAAGTAGATTGCGAGCAGAAATTGAATATTGGTCAAGAGGAAAATGTGGAAATTTGATATGAAAGTAATGCGAAATTGACGAGATAATTGAATGGATAAATCACGAATTGAGAAATGCTTTCGCAGATTGGGAATGCCGTGTGGCTTGATGGTGAGTTGGTTGGTTTGGATTGGAGATGAAAGTTGACTGAATTGATCTGAAGAACATTTGTTGGCAAGTTTAGTGACTGTAGAGTCGTTGATTCCTGGATAGGTCAAACTCATTATCACTAAGATTTAGGATTAATAACCAATACAAACCACTACACGCAATTTGGATTAAAGTCTCCACAGGAGGCTGTTGATCGGGAATTTTCAAATTAATCTCTTTGGCCAAATGCGATTGAATATTACTTGGGGCACCAGAGTAGATCACAACACCTCCTTTGGAGAGAACATAGATTTTGTCGAACATTTGCAGAATTTTATTGCTCGGCACATGAATTGAGGCAATTATAGTCATTCGATACTTGGCGGTGAGTTGTTTGAGACATCTCATAACTTCAAGTGCAGCGGCACTGTCGAGTCCGGTGGTTGGTTCGTCCACGAAGAGGAATGTCGGTTTGTTGAGTGTCATGAGTTCCTGTCCAATGGCGATTCGTTTCTGTTCACCACCACTGCACTGTGCAAAGTGACGCGAGAGAATGTCCACTGGCAGCATCAACTCGGCCATCACTGTGCCAATGTGTTCGTCCATTCGGCCAATGGCACTCGAGCCATTCTTGAATCGATATGCATACCGAAATATGTCCAGCACTCTCAGTCGACCTATGATGCTTTCGTGCACGTGTTGTGGAATAAAGTATGAAACTGGAGATTTTTTGGTAGAATTTAAGTAAATCTCCGATTCATTAGTCAAACCAGATCGATCATTTCCACTGAGAAAATTCAACAATGTAGTCTTGCCTGATCCACTCGGTCCCATCAATCCATTCAACGAATGATACTCAAAGGATCCATTCAATCTCCTCAGAATTGGTTTGCTCTTCCCAACTAGTCCGCCGTATTGTTTCACTTCAAATCGCAAATTTCTCCATCCAATTGAAACTTCTTCTTCACTTTTGAATTCATTTTCATTCGATTCAATATTGACAAAATCCTGTACAAACTCTCCATTTTCATGTTCAGATTTTGTCATCTTGGTTATAGCTTGTCGAATGTTGAAGTCATGCAAACCATCACATTCAAAACACACTAACCATACCAAACAACAGACTAAAATGGATTTCTATTTTAATCAATTCCAAGCAAAACAACAGCCACATCCTATCCTATGGGCCCAGCAGACACACACACGCAAACTAATATAGCACCTTCCCATTTATGGTTCACTAACACTCAAGAGCGATTTAAAAATCGAAATCTGCACTCAGATAATGACAAATATGTTGTTAGCAAAATTTATAGCTTTTTAGAACTTGTCGAGTTGATCATGTGAAACATTTTAAATTATCATTTTCAACTTAAGCAAATTGATAAAACAAAACAAACAAACAAAAACCGATTTGACTTTGAGTACGTTCGTAAACTATTTAGTGACGCTCAATCGTTATCTTTTTCATCATATGATCTAATCTATTTCCAAGTATCAATTAGTATGCTATAGCTATGAAAGTAAACAGCACAAATTAAAAAATTTTTATGATGACAAATTACGAATGTGAAATTTCGATCAAAAATAAAAGCTCTTAAAGCTCAATTAAAGTAGGTTTCTCACGTGCATCCAAAATAACTGCCTTAAGGCATACTCTTGGAGACAAACTTGCATCAATCTTGATCAATGGTGTAATACCTTTACCTGCAAATGAACTTTTGCGCGCGTTAAGTTTCATATGCGACAAATAGTTCAAAATTTGACGATCAAAGAACCATTGCTGGATCGTTTCCAATTGATTTAAATTCGCTGTGAATTATTTAAAAAAATGTTTTGGTTACTTGAACTGTTAGTCGCAGAAGACTCATTAAACTTTGTCCACTTAATCTGTATTTTACTCGAATTAAAAAAAATTGTGCTGATTGTGATTTAGTTATAAAGATGAGTTATCAAAGAAAATTTTGTACCCAAGGTAGCTGCAGACTTTTGTTTTTAATCAAATCTCATGGCAATTTGTGTATCACTTAATGCATAATTTACAATTATAATTAAAGAAACTTTTCCATAGATTGTTGCCATAGTGATAAAGTAATTTTATTCTTTTAGCTTTTGTTGTTAATTTTCCTTCATTTTCAAAACAAATGTACACGAGACCCTTTACTAGTTCAAGTTTGGAGAACTTTTCCTTCCGTGTAACAACTTTAAGATAAGATGTAAAACTTCTATGCTAGCCTTGAAACTAGTTTAAAAGTTTTGTTTAACCATATTTATTCATTCATGGAAGCAATAAATGCATATGTATTCTTATCACTATTAACAAAATTTCAAATTTATTACCATGATAGTTAATGTTAATTAGTTAATGAATATGTATTTTACTTTGACATTGATTAAGAAATGATTTAGTGTCATATAAACACAAATTGGTGTGCAATTTTGCTGAGTGTTGGATAATCGTATGAAAGTGGATTGATCGATTGAGTTAAAACATTTGCACAAAAACAAACATTTGGAAAGGCCTATATGAGATTAAACCCCACAAATGGTATAATAATGAAAGAAAATTCTATTTGTGCCAACAGAATTAAAACAATCAAATATTTTGCAATTTTAATTCAACCACCTGATAGCTTACTATTCCATCCGATGTTTTGAATGTCTGTTTGCGCTGTTTTAAACAATCAATTGAAAATAAATTGATTCAAATTTTAAAATACAAAAGTAATTTATAAATTATTTTTAGACATTAATAATCATTTTATGATCACCTTCACAACCTTCCTGAACAATCCACTCAAACGCTGAAACATCTCCAGAATAATCTGAGGGATCTTTTTCGCATGTGTACAGGTGATGCAATTTTGGACATTCTACAAAGGTTGACAGAGTTTCTTGAAGTTGTTGCTTTAAAAGAAATGGACAATCTTCCGTGCGGATACGATGGTTAATCAACAATTGAATCACTTGAACATTTGGAAACAAGTAAGCCCACAGGCTGGTTTCCAAAATAGAAATTGGTTTCTCAATAAGAGAGATGGTCAACACGTGAACTGAGGAAAGTGGAAGAAGTTGATTTCGTGAAACTAGAGTTTGAGAAAATTCAATGTTACGCACTTCATAATGAAGATGGGTGAAATGGCGCAACGGCACGATCATGTTCAGTGCACCGTTGAATAGATTTGACAAATTAGTAGTGACATTTTGAGTAAAATAAAGAGAAGTTAGTGAACTGAACTGACGTAAAGTGTTTGTGGATGGTGGTAAGTGATATTGAGGAATGCCAGAAGGGATATAAACAATCCTGTTTGCTTGTTGAGGATATAAGAGAAGAAGTTCTTTAGGAGTAGAAGAACATTCCAAACCAATTTGCTTCAAATTAACATTAGACACAGCAAAACATTCCAAAGATTTCCCAATAACATTAATACGATCATCCGATTTGAAGTAAAATTCATGAAGTTGACAAAGTATTGAGAGATCTATCAAATAAGGACGGTGTGACATTCGCAAAAATGGTCTAAATGAAATATCTGTATCTAGTGTTAGATGTTCCAATTGCATCGAGTTGATCATGTCCAGTAGATCGACAAATTCATTGGCTTCTCTAGGTAAATTGATACGCAGTCTAGAAGAATAGTCGAATTGCAAATACATTTTCAATGATTTAAGCATGGGAGACCATTGAGCGAATAAATTCATTACTGTACTAAGCTCAATTTGTTTTTGAAAAAAGTAATGACAATTTCGAGTGTAGTAATGCACGGATAAATATTCAGCAATTCCAAGGAACGCTCCAAAGGAAACGTACAATAAATGACACGAAAACGTTTGGGTAAATATTGAGACGAATACAATCGAGTGCCATCATCGGTGAGCAGCAAATCGCGATACTTGAGGGTGAAACACGAATTGGTGATGAGAGACTGAGCAGAAGATGAACCAATCAACAGGGTTAGAGAGTTAATTTGTTTTAGGTATGATCTCCATAGTGTACAAACATGTCCCACAATGAGAAGAGCACGGATAGATAACTTGGAAAAGATGAGACGCAACACGAGATCGTGTAAAGAGTTGATGTTCATCGTGCAAAGGAAAAAGTGAAGACAAAATCAAAGTAAACATATCAAACAGAAAGGACAATGTGATCTTTGTGTACACTAAAATGAATTCACACGCAGAAACAAATTATTGAATAGTAAATCACACATTGAGTTATTTGAACATGACTAGATCAATGTCACAACAAATACTTTTAATGGTGCTGCCTATCAAACATTAATACACGACGGCAAATTGCATTCTTCTGTCATAAAACTGAGACTCACATTCCAAACAAATGAGCCCCAAAATAAAATGCTCAATCAGGCAGTGGGGTTATTTATTAATAAAAAATCAACAATAATTAATTGACAATTAATTCATTATAAAATTCATTCAAAAATTACAATAAATTACATTTACATAAACAGACAAATTAAATTTCAACATTAACAATAATCTTGCGATCACCTTCTTGCACAACAATCCATGCAAACTCTGAAACTTTTTCAGAAATATCGGAGATAAACTTTTCACATGTGAAGATGTGATGCAATTTGGAACAACGCACAAAAGGAGATAGAGTTTTGTGCACTTCTTGTTTTGAAAGAAAAGAAAAATCTATGACACGGACCAACATACTTTTAATTTTCCTGCTCAATTCGATGACTTGAACGTTCGGGAATAAATAAGCCCACAGGTTTGATTCAAGATCTGATTTTGGCTTCGAACCAAAATAGATGTCACATGAATCACTGATGGTCAACACTTGAACAGAGGAAAGTTGAGGTAATTGATTGGGCGATTTTTGCGGTACAGAATATTTGAAGTTGTACGATTCATAATGAAGATGTGTCAACTGGGGTAATGATGCTAGCGAATTCAATGAACCGTCAAATAGATTAACGTTTGAATGCATCAAATAAAGATAAGTAAGCGAACTGAACTGTTTGAATGTGTTCGGCAATTTTGTTATGCGATATATAACATCACCGAAAGGAATATGAACAATTTTGCTTACCAATTGAGGAAGTTCCAGATCGCGTACGTGTGAAGCATATTCCAAGCCAATTTGCTTCAAATTATCATTTGGCACAGCAAAACATTTCAAAGATTCCTTAATGATATTGATGAGATCGCTCGATTTGAAGTAAAATTCATGCAGCTGACCAAGTATTGGGAGATCAATTGAACTGGGAAGACCTGTAACTTGCAAAAATTGTCCAATTGAAATATTAGTATCGAATGTGAGATGTTGCAAGGATTTCATCGAATTGGTCATGTCCAGTAGATTAACAAATTCATTGGCTTCATTGAGAGATGATACAAGCAATTCTTTAGGATAATAATTGAATTGTGAAAACATTTTCAACGACTTCAGCATTGGAGACCATTTGGCAAGTAAAGTTTTCACGAGACTGAGCACAATTGAAATTTGTCCCTGATCAAAATGAGGCTCAACAAATATGATAGCAATTTCAAGTGTAGTAATGTGTGGAAAGACATTCACCAATTTATCGACACAATCCAAGGATAACGAACCATTGAAGGTGAGATGGAAGCGTTTAGACAAATATTGAGACGAATACATTCGAGTGCCATCATCGCTGAGCAGTAGATCACGATACTTGAGGGTGAAACACGACTTGGTGATGAGACATTGAGCATTAGGACCAAGCAACAAGGCAAGAGAGCGAACTTGTTTGCCTATTTCCATTTGGTACGATTTCCATAGTGCACAAACATGTCCTGCGTTGAGAAGGTCGTGAAAAGATAATTTGGAGAAGATGAGATGCAGCACGAGATCGGGCAGAGAGTTTATGTGCATCGTGGTAGAGGGAAAAGTGAAGACCCAGACAAGTGACACTAACAAACAGACAAACTGACACAGACAGGCCTGGTGTGTAGCCTTTTATAAAATAAACTCACTGTGATTTATCGCTGTTCAGATTAAAGTTTAACAGCACAACACTATTTGTGATTCGAGTCATTGTTCATAATAGTCAAAATCAAAAATGTGAATGTCATATCAAAAGACTGTCAAAAGTTTATATTCAAACACACATTTTCAATTCATGTGGCTATTTTGCACAGTATCGATGAAAATAGTTTGTCACACTGTGAACTTCACACATGATGTGTTTGGCAGCACGATCGTCGTTGTCTGTGTGTCCGACAGTTTGTGTGTGTGCTCTTTCCTCGATTGAGTCGACTGTTGAGGACGTCCTGTGATTGAGCCTTTTTACTCGACTTGTTGTCGTAAGTAATCTCGATTGATAATTAATCAGATTAGTCCTAATCTTTTGATCATCTTCCCCCAGCCATCTTCAACGCCGTCACAATGCACGTGCACTCTATTGACGAGCTAAGTCTGCTGTCTATCTTTGACCGTCTGCCCATTTCAGATCTTTTACTCGCTGGTCAAGTCTGTTCCCGTTGGAATGCGTTTCGTGCCAAATCTGCACTCACTCGTCACTCGTTCACTCTACTGCTCGGTGGAGAGAAAACCCGTGAATATTTCGGCCACAGTTTGTTTATAATTCCACGCTACCGACAGCTGCTGAATGACGATGGAAGTAGGATGTTGCCCGATGAAACTTACGATGATGACATGAACGAACGAATCGTACTGAATCTGCCTGATTCGTTGACTTTGGACTATGCCATGTTCTTGGTGAAACTATTTCCCGCTATAACCAAATTTGTTGTGGGAATGCGCATCGAAACTGGCCACGTTCTCGATCAGATTACCTACATGCTCAAACAGTGGCGCTCGAGTTTGCTTTCACTGAAGATCAAGACCAGCTACGACAATGACAAATACGAAATGTCCAATCATGCCAATGTGGACACTCATCTTCGTTTGTTGCAGGCAGTTAACGGACTGGGCTCACTCACACAACTCGAGTTTGATGTCAACTTTAGTTTTATCAAAGATTACATTCAAGATCGAATAGATTTGCCCATTTTGGCTAAACTCGAACAGTTGAAATTCTACACTGTTGATGAATGCGATTATATGTTTGATTCGTTGAAGCAGTACGGCGAGTCAAATGAACGACTGAAGATTTGTAAGACTTTTTTTATATGTTAAGAGAATTGATCAAACTAACTCCTAAATTCCCCTTAGGTCTTCATAATCCAATTATTTTATTCTTCGACAAGATCATCACTCTATCACCCGAATTCTCATCTCGATTTTGTCATCTGCAAGTTTGGCTTAAAGATTACAATATCGATGACTTTAGGAGTCTCACTGACCACTTCACCAATCTCACCACATTGGATATCATGATGGTTGAAATAGACCCGATCGATGTTGTGCGTCAACTAGTGTTTGGCTCACTTGCCCCACTAAGCCAACTGGTCTATTTGACTATGAACATCAATGGTCGAGTGCTGGACTCACTGCAGTACTTCGAGGACGAACTACAGGAGGACTATGTACAGCTGAAGTCGGTCAAGGTTCTTAAACTGGAGATCGATCCACCCCAGATGAGCACTCACCACATCTTCTGGGAACTCGATTTGGGTTGGCTTTTTTCCCAAACTGCAAATTGTTTACTTTCGTCGTGAGGAACAATTGTGCGATCAATGTACTGCTAATGGGCACAACGTACCAGACGATTACGAGGACTATTGTCTCAAGACGATGATTGAGCCATTCAGGGAGTGTGCACAATTGCAATTGGTCAGTACTAATCATCCGTCGTACTTGTGGCTGCCTGAAGATTTACAGGATGAGGAGGAAGAGGAGCAGGAAGATGAATAAGATTATTATGAAGTTGATTATAGAGAAGATAACGACAATGATTCGGATCATGAGAATTACTATGATAATGAGAACTGTCAAATTAATTGACGATATCAACGGTCACGAGTAATTCGAGTAGTTTGGATTTGTTTTATAAAGCTAATCTAACATTAATATTCTCTTAATTATGTCTGAACATTTTACTTTTCCATAATAAAATTTCTCTTTCGCATCACAGTCTTTTTGTATAAATAACAAACAATTGTGAGAGTCGTTCATAATAACTAAATCGACCAAGTTCTTGAGTTTAGACTCAATCTTCATAGTTTGATTGCGAACGAGATTTACTGAGCCAAAACAGCCCCCACAAACAGCATTCCACTGTCCGATTGAATCCACACTCAATTGCTTATTATTATTTATATAAAGATATTTATTAGCAAATAAATTTTAACAAATAAAAATCGACAAATTACTTTTCTACAATAATTTTACGCTCAAGTACTTGCAAAACAATCCATTCTAATACTGAAGGTTATTACCTAATAATGAGCGATATGCCTTGAACAGGTAACACAAATTCTAAAAATGATACTCAAGAAAAGATTGCTTTGTAAAAGATATATTTTATCGCGTTTCCATGATCAACACAAAATATCGTCATTTATGTCCTTTGTGAACGAGCTTTGATGGGCACATGTTGTGTGCTTGTGAGCTGTTGATTTTCTCTACACACAAACACAAACAAAGCTCT
Source organism: Rhizoglyphus robini (assembly GCA_023373905.1). Classification (NCBI taxonomy): domain Eukaryota; kingdom Metazoa; phylum Arthropoda; class Arachnida; order Sarcoptiformes; family Acaridae; genus Rhizoglyphus; species Rhizoglyphus robini. The sequence goes on from JAKIJQ010000020.1 coordinate 1,986,959, forward strand.
GTCACAGCCTCTTTCCGCCTGTCTTCTTTTTTCAGATTGCATTTTGCATTAGTATTTTTGTTCTTCTTCTAACATCGCACCGAAATTGTTTACCGAGTTTCTCTAATGATGTCTCAACCCGACAGTACAACTTTGACTTGGGAGATTGCAAATTTTGCTAATCTGAACTCTTTCGAAGATTTTCGTGATTTCAAAACCAAGCAAGCAGTATTTTGGCTGAGATTATATCCTAATGATAATTTGCCATATATGGGCAAAAATATCATAATTTATTTATTGCGAAACGAGCCACATACAACCGATGTAAAAGTATTATGGACAATTTCGTTGACCAACGATAAAGGAGAAGAATGCTATCCCAAGGGTAGGACTTGATTGGTATTTACCTGTAATGTTAATTTGGGTTTTAATTTAGTTTTAGAAACGAATTTTACTGTTCAGAGTACCTGTTATCCGATTGATGGTGGTTTGTATTATCTCAATCGAGATATTATTCTGAACCCATCTAATGGACTGTTGGCTGGTGGCAAACTAACTGTTAAGTTCACTGTAAGTTGATACATTAAAATGCTTTTGATTATAGATTTATTTTCTACGCTTTACAGGTCACCATTCTCGATGATCAAAACATTGCTAATTTTGCCAAGCTGTCTTTTGATGCCAAAACGGTCAATTTTGCTCACAAGAAAGCCCTTGAAAATTATCAACCACATCTAGAAAAATCCAAATTCAGTGATGTCGTGTTTGTGATTGGCAAAAAAGAATTCAAACTGCACAAGATCATTCTCTCAGCCCAGTCACCAGTGTTCTCAGCCATGTTCGAGAATGAATTTGAAGAAGCCAAACAGAATCGAGTTGAAATCACGGATGTCGATGTGGAAGTTTTCGAAGCGATGATTCGTTTTATTTATGCGGGAAATGTTGATTCGGTTCAACAGTACGCACTCGACCTGTTTGTGGCTGCCGATAAGGTGAATACCTTTTTTGTATCAGTAATTTACTTATAAGTAATAATTTTCTATATTTTCCAGTACCAACTCGAATCGCTGAAGGACATTTGTGCTCAATCTCTTGGCTCCAACTTGAACATCGAATCAGTGGCCAACATTCTGCTGGTGGCCGACATGCACAGTGCTCAAGAGTTGAAATCAAAATGCATCAAGTTCATCAACGAGAATGCTTCGAAGGTGTTTGTCACCGATGGATGGAAACAATTGGTGAAACAAAGACACGAACTGGTGCTTGATCTTTACTATAATATGGCCAAGTTTGAAGACAAGTAATGTGCGCCATCTTTTAATTTTAAATTTACAATTTTTGTAATTGTATCAATTTTTTTATTTTCTACCTGAACCGGGTCGGGTGAGGTCAGAAAAATACATAATATAATATAAATTTGAATTGCCAATTCGTTATCAAATTAATTAATTAGATATGCAGTAGTCACACATTAATACTCATTAACTTTTCTCCGATTCGTCAATTGCCAATTAGACAGTTGAATCTTATCCCGGTTAGCCGGAATAAATTTATTGAATTATTAAATTAGATCCCTAAAACGTTTCTCTATCTATAAAATACATTGCAAAAGTCTTTTTACTAATAATAAAATTGAATTGTTCAATGAACTCGCTTGTTATTGTTCAAATTGTCAAAGTTTGATTGATTGTTAAATTAATTGTTAAATTTGAGCTTGACCTTGCGAAATCGAATTTGGTTTCGTAGCAACACGCCCAAAGACCATAACCACAACAAATGCTTTCCTCTAGAGAATTCTGCTGTTGAGAAATTTTAGTTTGACATTTGGTGAGCTGTTTTGCTGTACAACCACAACAACAACAGCAACTCAATTTGTGAAACGTTTAAAAGGAGATCGTCAAAAGATGGTCTTCGAACACGAGTTTGGCAAATTGGTAGACAACAAAGATGGTCATCATGGAGTAATAGCCATTTGCGTAAGCAACCAAAAAATGTCTATTTTGACATATTCTAATCAATCTATTGCCATATGTAGTTGCTTTACTTTGCTGCACTAGTTTTCATGGAGTATTACCGTGGGGGTGAAGAAGATGAAGAAGAAGAAGAGTATCCGCGTCGTCTAATCGAATGTATCAAGCAAGAATCGACTGATGAAGAGAAAGGACATGAAGAAGAAGAGAAGAACGAGTTCGATTACTCAAATGACGAGGATATGCTCCTTCAATTCGATTCTGCTTCGAATTGCTCAGAAGCTGAATCTAACACTTTTAGAGCTGGAAGTGTTAGTCCACCAATTGAAGATGTGGAAAGCATTTCAATTCAAATCGATGAAGAAGAGGAAGACGAAGAAGGAGATGAGCTCTTTGGCGATGAGAATGAATGGCTTCTTGGGTAGATTTGATGATTTGATTTGAGGAATTGTCTGTTATATAATTGTGATTGTAATTGTGATTGAACGAATAATGTTTTGTTAAATTAAAAATAAAGTAAATTAATTTAAATTAAGGCAAATTGGTAAAATGGCAAATTGTTTTTGAAAACCATGGTCGGACACCACTTTCTCGTCTCTACTTCAAAGGTGTTATTTTGATATTATAATGCTTTATTGTCATTATAATGATTAATAAATAATAATGAATTGATATTTTATATACATCAATTATGAAATGAAAAACAAAAATAACTGAGCCCATTTATTGATGTCGTCCACGAGTGACCACTTCTTGTTGTGGTGCTTCTGTTGGAACATTCTCGGCCACAGTCGTATGTCTCACTCTGTCTCCGTGAGGAATGGGCGCTGGTGCATCGGTGGGAATCACTTCAGGTCCGGTTGTGTAGTCGCACTGGTGCACCGATTGGTTCCATACCAGGTCCGAGGGGCAGTTGTACTCGTACACGTGACCGTCGATGCAGTAGTAAAAGTGGTGGGCGTTCGTTGGGTGACGGAAGTAACCTGTCTCGTGGGGACAGAGAAATGCTGAACAGGTGGAGATGGCCATTAGGACGATAATTGTACTAATATGGGACTTCATTCTGAATGGTATAGTGGTGCTGGTGGTTGAGAACAAATGACAATAGGTGGATCAATTTGATTTGAGTGATGAGTGCAAAGTAACGCTTCACTCCTTTTATACCCCAAAATGTTCAACATTGCAACAACAGCTCAACATTTCAATACTTACAATATGTCCTTAACAGTGAAATCATTTCAATGCAATACAGGATCGAACACTAAGTCTCCAGTGACTTTTGCTGCATAACTCTACAAATATTTCACCAAATAATTAAGTCGTTAAGGATGATAACCAGGTAGTTCCCAAAAGATGTACGTCTATTATTTGCTATTTGTTTAGTGACTCACTAATATCTTTGAGTCACTTAGCTATTTATAGATTGATCGATTATTGTGTTGATTATTGTGCAATCTTATGTTCAATTCACACAGCTTTATTTTAGTTTTATTTTGCAATTGACTATGTAAGTTTAAAGTTTAAAGTTTACCTAGTGGTGAAAGTCAAAGATTATGTCAAAGGTTACATTGCTTTTGCGTTATAAGTCCTATGTCATCAAATCATCACATACTCGATCATTATACACATTCAAATGATCATACAACCAAAATTGTGTCTCTTGGTTGCATTAATTTGATTTTCAACTTTATAATCTTTAATATCTAAAGACTTGCCAGATGAAGTTCCCTCTGCCTCCCCATCATCATAATTACTCTTCTTACCGAAATAGAACAGATTGATTCCATCAAAGACGGAAAGACTCTTCATGGAAGGCGATAAGACGGTGGCATGGAAACTATTGTCCCACATGTCTGCAGTCTTTTTGTTGTCATTACACGAGGGTTGGAAGATGGTGAGGGATTCGACTGCGAGTAATTTGCATCGAATGCCTGCCTCCACTTGCGAGCAGTTCTGGGCAAGGTAGTCGTTAAGCTGCTGTTTCAGTTCACTGGTTGAGTTCCTTAATGAGATTATGTTCTTACAGTTTAAATATATTGGTGGCGGTGGTAGAGGAGGTAGAGGTAGAAGTGTACCGTAGTTACCAGGATTCTCCTGTATTTCCTTTAGCCCCATTTCGTATGGTTTCGAGTAGAAGATACGAATAATTCGAACAAATCCGCCCTTGTTGCGGACAAAGGACATTTGGGAGGAGTCGATTTGAAAATCTGGAATTTTGGTAAATCAATTTGAATTGTCATATATTAATCAATAATCTATCTTACTTGCTTTCAGGTTGACATCTACAGAATTTAAATTTAAAAACTTAATTCCCGGATTTTGAGCCAACCATTTGGAAACTTTATGCACCAACTTGGACTGTGTCTCAAACTTGGGATACTCTATGCATCCGTCTCCTCTAAATATATTCGACTGATTCTTCACCATTCCACTGATGCATTCGGGGATAAAGTCAGCGAAGCCTATCGAGTCCACCTGTTTGGCATCGATCGAAGTGTCGTAGAACACTCGAACAACATGGATGAGTCGGTCTGACTTGGGATAAGGTTGATATTTACGCTCATCACTGGTGGGACTGTAGCTGGGGATGCTGATCACACATAAGATTGGACCGTGGAAAGTGTCCTATGAGAGGTGAAATATGGAGAATAAAGTTTTAGTTTAATTTACACAAAAACCTCACCTGATTTGTAATGTCCAGATTGATTCTATCTATAACTTCATTCATTTTTTCCCTAACTTTGATGTTTCTTTTGTTTCTTCCTGTTTTTTCGTTACCTACTTTATTCAAAATCATCTTTGGCCAGTAGTCTTTGAAGACAATCCACGGTGGACGAGCAAAACCGAATTTGCGTTCAATTGGTCCACTGGCTGGTTTGTTGTTTTGAAGCCAAACTCTCAACAGTTGAACAGTGCACTTGGACACCAAATGGATGTTCTGCTGTGCAATCGAATGGTTAGGATTGAACGCGTTCTGGAAGGACTCGTCCTGAAGTGGCCACTTCGATATTTGAGTAACTTTCATATTGCCACTTTCGCCATAGTCGACCAACATTTTGGCGTACAGTGTTTCGCAGCTCAGAACAGACCAGTGGGGGGTGACGTGCCTTGAAAACCACAGATTCGCCTTCTCCATTACATCTCTAAGGAATGTAAATTAAATAGTTTGGGGTATTTATACTTTTCACTTACTCAAAGGTAGACATTTTCATGCAGTTTTTCGTCTGATCAAATTTGTATGTTGGTGTAAAATCAACAAACGTCAGCCAAACTTTGTTTCGATTTTTGTGACTGACATTTTGTTGAGTCCTCAAGGTTGCATTGAACTCCTCGTCAAAGACAAGAACGTCATCAAATGTGACATGCTTTTTGTAGTGGGCTTTCGAGGCATTTGATCTTATGTCAGTGAATGCCATAATAAAGGTTAACTGAGAGGTACAGAGCCAAACGGAAGATGATTCAAACTGTGAAACGGAATTCAGACAAAAGAATAACAACTAATATCTGGCTCAAATTGATTGGTTTGTTTTGAAGTTGTTGTTTTTCGGAGTGGGACTCGATACGTGACTAGAATTAACAGTGTACTCGTATGTTTCTTTAATGCACAATTGTACAAATGTCTTGTGACAAGTTTGCAGAAGAGACGCCATTGAAATGGTGGTGCTAATAGTGCTATATACTCAAACCGTCAATAAATTGATTGATTAATTAATTTCGACCTTCAATTTTAAAACGTCAGTTTTAATAAATATTAAATTAAATAATAAATAAATACTACTTTAATATGAAACAATCTATTCTATACAGTCACAAGGGAAGTCTACTTTTGATGTCTCGCGAACATGATGAAGATCTGTTCGAGTGTGGTGTCCGACACGAAGTAGTCCTCAAAGTGGAATCGATCGTTGAGCAGTGACATTTGTCGGAACAGGTTCGACCAGCGTTCGTTGGGGTCGGTCACGTGATAGTGCATCAGTGCCTGGTGGTAGTCCTTGAGCACTGAGGAGGGAATGGCCTTGGCCATCTCTGCCTGCACCTCGTTCACGTATGTCTGGTCGGACTCGTGCTGTTTGCGCAGACTGATGGTCACCGAGTAGCCCTGGCCATACTTGCTACGGAGGTGTTGGGTCGAGCCGAGACACCGGAAACGACCGTTGACCATGATCCCGATGCGGGAACACAGTGCCTCACACTCTTCCATGGAGTGCGAGGTGAGCACTATTGAGCTGTTGAAGTTGCGTTTTAGGTACCCGAGGGTTTGCCACAGTTTGCGTCGAGCCGCAGGATCCACACCTGCACTCGGCTCGTCCAGGAACAGAATTGGTGGATTGCCAATGAGAGCAATGGCGATGGACAGCTTTCGACGATTGCCTCCACTGTACGTGTCTGTCCTCTTGCCCGCATGCTTCTCCAGTCCAATCATTTTGATGAGATTGCGAATGTCTCGAGCGAGACTGTCCGCAGGAATGCCTCGAAGTCGTCCAAACAAGTAGAGTGTCTCTTCGCCCGTCAATTTGTCCAGCAACGCATCAAACTGGGGACAGTATCCAATGTTGCGCTGAAAGTGTCTCATACTCTCGATCAACTCAAACTGTCCCTTCTGAATGTAGGCATTACCGCCCGAGGGCAGTAGATCACCGGTGAGCATCGAAAATGTGGTAGTCTTGCCTGCTCCATTCACACCCAACAGACCAAAGCACTCGTTGTAATGCACACCAAAGGACAGTTCATCAACCGCCGTGAATTGATCGAAAGTCTTGGTCAATCTCGAAACCGTGAGCAAATCGGTCTGTTTGCCTCGATGTCGTCGAACTTCATCCTCAATACGAATTCGTTCCATCTCCACATCCGAATCCATTGAAACGAGTGGAATTGCATTGTCAGGAATGTGTCCATTCTGAATGCCATTTTGTTGTTGTTTCTTTGATTTTGATGGTATAAGTCGAGAAAATGAGAAGAAAGAAAAGAATTTTGCGAATTGTTGTTTGAAAGCTATTTGGAATAAAAAAATGTTGTGAAAATGATCTAAAATTGCGGATAAAACTTACCTTCATTTAGTACAATCAACAAGAAGCAAATCAATCCACAAACAAGCATGTAAGTGACCTCAATTCCTGCACCAGACTTTCTGAACGAAAATGGATTCTCATCCATATAACACATATCGTCACAAAGCTTGGGACAACATCCTCTCAACGGATTTTCTTTCAATAATTTAGGAGAGAGATTTTCCATTATTGCGCACGCTTCATCCAGTCGACCACCAGTCATTGTAGTGCAAATATTTGTGAAAACAGTCAATTTCTGTACTTTCTGATAACCGAAAAGCATCGAGAATATTGGCACAACTCGAAGGAATATCAACAGGAATGGATACCAAAATTCGAGAATTTCCATGTGGAGATAATTGATCAGTAGATCCAATATACTGAAAACGATGTTACCGATGAAGCCGATTAGGAAGAAGATTATAATGAGAAACACAAAACCACTTGAGGGTTTGGCAAAGAAGTAAGACAGGAAATAGACCATTGGAATTACACTGACGCCGAAGGCGATTAGAAGAAGATACAGGATGATTGCTGGAATGATAAAAATTGTTAGGATTTTAACTTTTGAGTCTATACCAAAACATACCTGAGGATGATCCATGATGACCACCGAAAAAGACATTGTCAGAATCGAATAAATAGATCACAAGATACAGAATACTGATTGCAATCACGTGATTGATGAGATCAAAAATGAAATTTGCAATCCAAAAAGTCACTGGAGAGAGACCGGTCATTAGTTGAATCAACTTTGCCTTCGATGCGTGCTCTTTGATTGGATACAAAATGTAGGACGCGGCAAGGAATGGAAATGCAATTGGTAGAAAAATGAGACATGTCAGCGCCCAAGAGAAGATGGCACCAACTAGTTCCAGAGCTTGGGTGTCCGATTGGGCCAACATGGGCGCGCTTTCCACTACAAAACTACCCGAATCGGCATATTGAGGCACAAGAGTTCGAAGCATAGTTTCAAATAAAACATTCACCGCCAGAGGAAGTGAGTGGTACTGTTCACCGTTGATCCATGTCTTGATAAAGTTGCCATCAATGCCAAGTCCGTACAGATACTTTTGGATGTAAGTGTTGAGATCATTGTTCACTCGTTGCAGTACCCAATTGTTGATTTGTGAATCGGTTGTTATGTTGTTCAGTTGACTTACAAATGCACCATACTTTGCATTGTTGATTGCTTCGTACGATTTAGCATACTCTGCCTCTCCATAGTAAAATGTCTCAGTATTTGGTCCGTACAACTTTTTGACATCCAAATCGAGTCGAGCTGTTTTAATGTTACTGATTGATTTGCCTGCTTTCTGTACCAACATGGCCAGGATGATCACAAGTGTAGGAATTCCGATCTGGAATATAATCATTGGCCAGTAACGACGGGCAAAGTGAAATCGTTTCAGGAATAAACCGAGGAATTGTTGGAAAATTAGCGCTGGACCAGAGTGAAGATCGGAAGGTGAAGTCAACAGAACTTTTCCATTCGAGTACGAATGATCAGCATGTCCATTTCCATTAGAATGGTTATTCACATCAGGTGATTGATTCAAATCCAAGTCCGAACCAACCTTCAAAAACACATCCTCAAGAGTTGCATACGAAAGTCCACAAGAATCGATACAGTACTTTTGTTTGTTCTTTTCAATGTCATCAAACATCTCAGGCAAGACCGCTATCACAGCTTGTTTGTCCATCTGTCCATCGTCCAGACAGTAGACAACTTCAGTTTCAATTTCAGTGTTGAGTGTTGCTGAGGGAATGTATCGACGAAGGTTGGATTGAAATTTGGTAGAATTGAATTGAGGCTGTTTGGCAATTCGGAGACGGTAACCAGTGCCAAAAGCTGTTTTGAGGAAAAATGGTGATCCTGAACATGTCAGTTTGCCTTCGTTCATGATTGCGATTCGGTCACCGAGAACCTGGATAATGAGAAATTGTTGTTATGATTTTACTTACTTATAAGTTTACAAACTTACATCAGCTTCTTCCATGTAATGTGTAGTGAGCAGAATAGTCCTCGACCGTCGAATGTTCATGAGCAAGTCCCAGATAACTCTCCTCGCATCAGGATCCATTCCCGAGGTGGGCTCATCGAGAATCAATGTTTCCGTATCGCCCACGAGTGCAATGCCCAATGACAACTTTCTCTTCATACCTCCAGACAATTTAGTAGCCAGAACATTCTTCTTGTCCATCAATTTCAACAGATCGAGAATGTTAGTCACTTCGTACTCAATCTTGCTCGTTGGATAATCTTTGAGCATTGCAAAGAGTCTCAAATGTTGTGCCACAGTAAGTTCATTGAAGATAATATTCTCCTGAGGACATAGACCAATGCTTCTTCTCGCCTGTTTAGTTTGGGTGAAAACATTGAACCCATTCACATAGATCGTACCCGACGTTGAACCAAACATTCCTGTGATCATATTCATTGTCGTAGTTTTACCCGCACCGTTATGACCAAGCAGAACTGTGATTTGATTTGCATAAATATTCAACGAAAGATGATCGACTGCCTTCTTTTTGCCTTCGCCAATTTTGTTAAAGACCTTCACCAAATTGTGCACTCGAATAGACGCATTCAAGTCCTTCGGTTCAGTTTCAAATGTCTTGGGATCAATGTTAGAGTGTCCATTTTTGTGTGCATGCGAATCGTCATCATTCTTCTCATGAGGAAACCAGAACGATGGTTTAAACAGAAAAATGGGCGACTTCGGTACACCATGCTGGAAGGGCCAAACATTGTCGAGATACCAAATGAAGAAAGCATACACAAACAGTGAACAGAACATAATCAACATCACATAGAAAGCAGTCAAATCGCCATATAATCGAGTTGGTGTGTTCAGGTTTGAGAATCCAAGTCCAATGTTGTTCGCTTCGAGGGTGCCCATGATGGAGCACAGCCAAATGATGGAACCAGATGGCAGGAACGAGGTGCCGAATCGTGCTCCATTTGTGGAGGAAATGTTGATACTCGGATGGATTGAGGGTACCAAATTGTAGAAGATCACAGCCGCGGCTACGATCCACAGAATTACGGTTACGATGGTAGCGATAACTGGTCTGGTAAAGACAGTCGTAATCAACATTGAGAACATGATCATCTGAGCGCCAAACAAAGTGATACCAATTCCAAAGACAATCGGCGATGAAAGCGAAAACACTGGATTATGAAACACAAAAAGCAGTATCGAAAACAGAATCGCATGAATTATGACCAAAATAAAGTAATTCAAAAAGTGCGAAAACCAAAACACAAAGTCAGACATTCCAATCAGTCGAAGCAGTTCCTTGGCCTTGGTCGACTTTTCATCGGTAATTCGTTTCACAATCAGTGGCACCAGTAGAACGTAACTTATCGGTATTGCCAAACCGAGTAAATCTTGAATTGAGAAACCGGTGGTCTTAGGATTCTTGTACTTGGGATAGGGCATTAGTTCGATTTTGATTGGTTTAAATTTGGTGGCACAACTTTGCTTTGAACCGGTGGTGAGACAGAGGTGCTCAATGAAGGCTCGATTGATGTACGCACTGATGGTGGTGAAATGTTCGTACATTTTGATTGACAGTGGTCTCTCATATTGGGATGAACTTTTAATGTACGGCGCTTGATCGAACTTGAGTGGAAATCTCTCCTGGGTGATTTGCATTATTTCCGCACGTCCGGGCAGTTTTATTTTGTACGAAAGTGAACCACTTTTGACCGATTCCAGTGAATTTACGAAAAAAATCGCAATTGTATTGTCGTAGTTGGCACGCGGATGGGAATGATTGTGATTATACTGGTTGTCATTCATGTCTTTTGCTAGTTCAAAGTCGAGTGCACTTTCAGTTTTAAACGATCGAAGGTTGATTACTTTAGTCGGATCAATGAATCGTTTCATCAGTTCACCCGTCACCTCATCCTCAGGCGCGTACAACACCTGAAAGTGACTGGTCTGTTGAAAGTCCGTCTTTAGGTTGTACTCTATCTGTAGGAATGGTCCATCCTTGTTGTATGTGAGTGGTCCTTTGAACTCTTCCACCGGTCCTGTATTGTCGCCCAAATTTGAAGTAGTCGAATTGATGTATGCGAGTGCAATGATTAGCAGTAGTGGTCCACACAGTTCGAAGAAGGTTGAGACAAAGTGCACTTTACGGATGATTAGCGACTTCCACAGGAGGGCACGAAGTTGCTTGAAGAACAGTCCAAAGGAGGATGACCGTTCAAGGGCGGCCATTTTAAAAATTTTGATGAATTAGATTTGAAATTTAGTCAGAAATCATTGAGAAGTTTATGCGTTAAAAAAGGTTAAGTTTGTGTGAGGATCAGTAGAGTGCAATCGAAGCCAAAATGTCATGCACACATTAGCTTATATGCATGAGGATACATATACAAAAATGTGTGCAATATTGCTCGATGTGCCCCATTCTTTCGTATATGTTTGATCCCTTTTGATCACCAGCCATCATCGATGAGTGAGTCAACCACTCGACGAGATTAACCCTTAACTGTGCAATTCTCAAATAAGCGCCTCATATTATAGTTTATGTATTGGCATTGGGGCTTATTTACGCAACTAACTCATTAGCCAATCTATTGCAGTCAGTCCAATCGATCACACTGGTTACCTTGGTTGGTGGTTGATCGCGATCACTGATTGATAACTCACACCCAAAACACGTCAGGTGTCATGAGTAATACGTCTGGATTGTGTGTGTGTGTTTGGTTTGGTTAATGCGTGCACCAGTTTGTGTTGAAACAAACACTGTTGATTATGCTCGTCCAAATCGACCTTATCCGCATATATGAGCTCATGAGGACAAAGACAAAATTACTGCATGTGCTTTATGCATGTACCAAATTGGAATAAACACACAAACAAGTCGATGCAACCCACGCTTGTTATACATCACATACTAAAAAGGTCTCCTCACAATCAGTCGGTAATTAAAATCTTTTGGTTGACAGGTGAGATCAATCTGTTCAAGTGGTCTCTCACTCAATTGGCCTGGCGACTCGTAGTAGTGATGAGTCACTTAAGTCTCAAGGTTTCGCACTAAAGGTGAAATCTTACCTCTCTCAAGGATCGGTGATTAATCAGTCATAATAATAACCTTTTATTTATTTATTCAAGTAATTTCAACATTTTTCGGATTTTTAAATTATTAAATTAAAAAATAATTTCATATTTATCAATCTATTAATTTTGTACTTTAGGTTTTTAAAGATTATCAAAATTATCTTTTAAAAATCATATCTTAAGACGTGGATTTAAATTATCAGTAATTTTTAAAGCTTTAGTCCAGTTTGTCAATAATCTCATTTAAGTACTGAAACACAATTTTTGTTCTTTATAATCAAAAAATGTACGGAAAACTAATTAAATATTTCAAGATTCCTAGGAAATTCTTGTGATTATTTCCATCGTCAATTAATAAGTCCACTCATTTATCAAAAGAAAAAAGAATATTCTACCTCAATCAACTCATTTAGACTCATATTGACACGTACTAAGGTAACTTTCCAGAACTACAATAATACTTGACTCAACATATGCGATTTCACTAAGTTGAACCATACCATTTATGATTTATTATACTTTCAGGACATATCAGGCCTAACCCATTATTACATTAACCGAAAGAGAGATCGTAAACAGGTTTATGACATATACACTTTCAATGTCAATACCAAATTGGTATTACCAATATACAAATATATGCAAGTAAGCAAATGTCTCGATGCACTAAACTGTAACAATGCTGTTTTATGCTCTGCATATATATATCTATAACTATAGTTATCAGTACAGACTAAGTGATCATGTACATTTGAGCAAAGGAAGAACAAACAGCAAAAAAATCAAATTAACGAACATCAATAAATCACAAGTTTAGATGTAGACTTGGAAGATCAACAAGAGATCACTTCTACGTAGGTAACCATCCATTTTAATCTTGTGCAAATATGCTTGACACAAATGGCAAATGCATCAAATGTAACAAATGGGTTTTATCTGAAATTGTAATATTTTGTTATACTAACACTTTGGAATTGCATCTACCCAAAACAAAGTCATGGCAGGTCAAGTTGGAAATAAACTTGTTGCAATTGGAGATTAAAACCAATTTCCCCTGAATCAGCTCAAATGGCCATATTACCTATGATGCCAATTGTTAGTTATCAAAATGGGGAGCTTATCATTAGACTCGAGTGCTTTGATGATGAGTGAGTGTCTGTTTGTGCAACTGCACATGCACTCGTACATTATTGGACCAAACCTGAACATCTGTCATATGCCTGCACAATGTTGTTTTGTTGGTGCATTTGCTAAGCAACTTGAGCATTTTGACAGTTTTGTCTCTCGAAAAAATGCTCAACTTGAGCATTTCCCGCTTTTTCAACCAACTGTACATCAAACAATTGAGAGCATTGCTCTGGAAGTGCCTAATCATACGTCGTGTTCATTATGTTTCTACATTCTTTGAGCTTTTTAGTCCACTATTATTGATGTGTTCAGTGGCAATCTTCTACTCACAAACTACCACAAATTCAAACACTAATGGAACATTTTCTGGTCCAATCAAATATGCGAATCCACGTTTTACAATATCGTTTGAACCATCAAAAGATTTTTCTGATGTTCAAGTTTTTACTGTATTTTACGCACCGGGAAATGATTTTACCCGAAAGTTGGTTAGATCTTTAACCTCAGGAAAGATAAACAATGTTGCAGCAATTCCCTTTTCCACTGAAGCATTTCTTGATGAAGAACTACAGAGTGCAATGGCAAATCAACTCGGAAATCGTGAGATTATTGCAGTATTTTTCAATAACATGACTTCTGTGAATGATCCACTGTCGTACAGGCTCAAAGCTCCCATTTCACCAGACATGATGCACATAATGTCACGTGCATATCCGGACAAATTTAACCTTGCACCAATGGTCGAACCAATTGCGGACATATTCGGTGTGAGATATATTCAACAGTACAAGAGATTCTCGTACGTTATGGCTTATATCAATCGTGCTTATTTGAAGGAAGTTTGTACAGAAAATTCAAAAAGAATCGACTGTGATCAATTCACGAAACCAATTCGTGTCAACCAAATGCCATATCCACGGTATCCAAACTCACGAAGTGGAGAACTGTTCAATACGTACGACATTGTGGCAATTTGTATTCCTTTGAGCTATGTCTTGTTGGTTCCTTTAATAGTGAAGAGAATTACAGATGAAAAATGCTCAAAAGCTTTTGCGTCTCATTGGAATGTCAGATTTGATATTCTGGACTGCACATTTCCTCAATCACTTTGCTGTAATTCTGTTTCATTCTATTGGCTTTGTCATAATTCTATTTGCAGTGAAAAGTTCAATATTCTTGTTTTCTTCTTGGTTTATGTTTGTGATTGGTTTCACTCTCTTTGGTGCTCAAGCAATTTTGTTTTCAATGCTGCTAACCACACTGCTGAATCGACCTGTGATTGCGACCATTGTTACTACGATTCTGTGGATTTTGGCCACTGTTTTAATGTTTTACAACTTTATGCCATCAATTCATTCGGATCTTGATGTTCCTGGAACTAATCCTGAGCGAATCCTTACCTCATTTCTTCCTACTGGTTCGATTATTTGGTTTGTCTCGATTATGGGTGCTTTTGAGAATCGTGGTGTTGGACTTGGGTTCTCAAACTTGAATTCACCAACAAAAGTTTATGCAAATCTTACGGCTTTTCATGTTTTGTTGATCATGTTTTTCTCTTTGTATATTTACGCATTCCTCATTTGGTATCTCGACAATGTTTGGCCATTTCAAAATGGCGTTCCAAAATCGCCGATTTTTCTATTTAAATCCTCTTATTGGAAACCAAAAGTTGATGAATCAATCAATTTATCACACGAAAATGACGATATCCAGAAGGATACAACAAAATTTGAAGCAGAACCGAAAAATCTCAAAACTACTATTGAGTTACGAAGTGTTTCCAAGAAATTCAACCAGAAAGCAGTTGTAGACAATCTTTGTTTGAATATTTATGCAAATCAAATCACAGTTTTGCTTGGTCATAACGGTGCTGGTAAAACTACGACAATGAATATGATCACAGGAATGTTTGGTTCAACATCGGGTACGATCTATGTGAATGGATTCAATGTTTTCACACAGACTAAACAGGCGAGAAGGAGTATTGGTCTGTGTCCTCAGGAGAATATTATCTTCAATGAACTTACTGTGGCACAACATTTGCGACTCTTTGCAATGCTCAAAGACTATCCAGCGAACAAGATTGAGTACGAAGTGAGTAACATTCTCGATTTGTTGAAATTGATGGACAAGAAAAATGTTCTGGCTACCAAGTTGTCTGGTGGTATGAAGCGAAAGTTGTCATTGGGCATTGCATTGGTGGGCGATACGGAAACTC
This sequence comes from Rhizoglyphus robini, assembly GCA_023373905.1. Classification (NCBI taxonomy): domain Eukaryota; kingdom Metazoa; phylum Arthropoda; class Arachnida; order Sarcoptiformes; family Acaridae; genus Rhizoglyphus; species Rhizoglyphus robini. The sequence continues at coordinate 2,002,377 of JAKIJQ010000020.1, forward strand.
TGATTCTTGATGAGCCTACATCGGGCATGGATCCTGATGCGAGGAGAGTCATCTGGGACTTGCTCATGAACATTCGACGGTCGAGGACTATTCTGCTCACTACACATTACATGGAGGAAGCTGATGTAAGTTCATAAACTTTTAAAACCATAACACTAATAATTTCTCATTATTCAGGTTCTCGGTGACCGAATCGCAATCATGAACGAAGGTAAACTGACATGTTCAGGATCACCATTCTTCCTCAAAACCGTCATTGGAACCGGTTACCGTCTCCGGATAGCCAAACAACCCCATTTCAACTCTACCCACTTTCTATCAACATTACACAAATTCATCAAATTTTCAACATTAAAATCAGAAATTGAAACTGAAGTAATCTACTGTCTCGATAATGGACAAATGGAAAAGAAAGCAGTCTTGTCATTATTGCCAGGTTTATTCGAACACATTGAAGCCAATAAAGAAAAGTTTGGGATTGATTCAGTTGGACTTTCGTATGCATCACTAGAGGACGTTTTCCTACAAGTTGGTTCGGACCTAAGTCTAGATTCAAATGATGCAAACTATTCTGGTGATAAAATTCAATTTACAGACCGCAAAGATTTTCAATCTGGAAAACGTTTGATTGTAACCCAATTCAATGCTCTACTTCTCAAACGTTTCCATTTCGCACGTCGTTACTGGCCAATGATTGTCTTCCAGCTACTAATACCAGGACTAATAATCCTTTTGGCAATGGCGATGCCGAAAATTGGAAACTTATTTCGTACATCAACCAAAAGTGTTCGTATCGATATGAATGTTAAACAAATTTATGGCTCAAATACTGAAACTTTTTACTACGGATCTCGTGATTATTTGAGTGGATTCGAGAAAGTCAATTTGGATAAAAATGGAGCTCGATTTAGTGTGATTAATGAATCTTTAGATGATAATTCAATTGATGATTGGATACTGAATCGGGTTAATGGAGACATTGAAATGTATATCCAGAAATATCTTTATGGGCTCGGAGTTGACTCGAATAAATCCTTCATCTCTTGGGTCAATTTCGAACAATATCACTCACTTCCACTATCAATTCTAACTCTCTACCAATCTCTTCTCAACCAACTTCAACCAAACTCATCTTCAATCAAAGTAGAAAACGCACCCGTGATCTCAACAGGCGAAGCTCAACAACTCGAAGTAATCGCTTTACTACTGCCCTGGGCATTGTCCTGTTTGGCCTTTATGCCAATTGCATTTCCATTTCTTGCAGCTTCGTTTGGTCTTTTTCCAATTCAAGAACAGTCAAACAAGTGTAAGCTCATTCAGTTAATGACTGGAGTTTCGCCTGTAATATATTGGAGTGCAAATTTTGTGTTTGATCTCGCGAATCATGTGATTGCAATCAGTTTACTCTATTTAATGATTTTTATCTTTGATAATGATAACATCTTTTTCGGTGGTCATCATGGAAGTTCATTGCCTGGAATGCTCTATCTTCTACTTATCGCATTCGGTGTAGGCACAATTCCTCTGGTTTATTTCCTGTCTTACTTTTTCCATAAACCTTCAAGTGGTTTCGTGTCTCTGTTGATAATATTTTTCCTTGTCGGATTTATCTTCAACATCATCTTCAGTATCCTCGACTTGATGATCAATTACTTTCACTATGAAATCATGACATTTGGTTATCCATTCCTGCTCTCAATCTTTCGAATTGTACCAATCTTTTCGCTACTTTTTGCATATCAAAAGTTACACAAAATATCATCACTTTCGAATGCGTGCGTCAAGCTTAATTCAACTAAATTGTTGGATAATCTTTGTCCAATTTTTGAGTACAATCCGAATCCAGAAGCTCATCATGTTTATGATATATTCAGAGGATGTTGTAAGAGAGCTTGTGGGGATTTGTGCTATTTGGATGAAGAACCATTCAAGTTTGGTAAATCTGGTGCTGCAATTGAAGTCACTTATATGTTTGTCTGTGGACTGATTTGTCTAGTGATGATTGTGCTCTATGAAAGTAAGTCTAAAGATATTTCAAAAAAAAATTTACCTTTTAAATTGAATTTTTTTTTCACAGCATATCCAAAAAAGTTAACAACATTTTTCTCACGTCTATCAATTTTTCAAATAAAATTCCGAAAACCTGATTCAACTGCTGAACAATCTTGCTCAAATTCATCACTTCAATTGACTCAATTGGATTCGGATGTTGAGTTGGAGAACACACGAATTGAGGACCAACTTCGTAACAATCAACAGACAGATTTGTTGGTTGTTTCAAAACTAACAAAATGTTTCAATCAATTCACGGCGGTTGATGAACTGTCCTTTGGTGTGCATTACAACGAGTGCTTTGGCCTGTTAGGTGTGAATGGAGCAGGCAAGACTACCACATTTTCGATGCTCACCGGTGATCTACTGCCCTCGGGTGGTAATGCCTACATTCAGAAGGGACAGTTTGAGTTGATCGAGAGTATAAGACACTTTCAGCTCCACATTGGATACTGTCCCCAGTTTGATGCTTTGCTGGACAAATTGACCGGTGAAGAGACACTCTACTTGTTTGGACGACTTCGAGGCATTCCTGCGGACAGTCTCGCTCGAGACATTCGCAATCTCATCAAAATGATTGGACTGGAGAAGCATGCGGGCAAGAGGACAGACACCTACAGTGGAGGCAATCGTCGAAAGCTGTCCATTGCTATTGCTCTCATTGGCAATCCACCAATTCTGTTCCTGGACGAGCCGAGTGCAGGTGTGGATCCTGCGGCTCGACGTAAACTGTGGCAAACCCTCGGATATCTACAACGCCACTTCAACAGCTCAATAGTGCTCACCTCGCACTCAATGGAAGAGTGTGAGGCACTGTGTTCCCGCATCGGCATCATGGTCAACGGTCGTTTCCGGTGTCTCGGCTCGACCCAACACCTCCGTAGCAAGTATGGCCAGGGCTACTCGGTGACCATCAGTCTGCGCACGCACCACGAGTCCGACCAGACATACGTGAACGAGGTGCAGGCAGAGATGGCCAAGGCCATTCCCTCCTCAGTGCTCAAGGACTACCACCAGGCACTGATGCACTATCACGTGACCGACCCCAACGAACGCTGGTCGAACCTGTTCCGACAAATGTCACTGCTCAACGATCGATTCCACTTTGAGGACTACTTCGTGTCGGACACCACACTCGAACAGATCTTCATCATGTTCGCGAGACATCAAAAGTAGACTTCACTTGTAAACTATAAAATAAATTGTTTCAAATTGAAGCAGTATTTATTTATTATTTATTAAAATCTATCATGCTAAAGTTGAAAGTTGTGATCAACCCATGATCCAGTGTTAAGTCTTGTGTAAATTCTGTTGTTTGTTGAACCAATCTTAAATTGCTTTCACTTTTCGTTTGGACATTTGTTCAAACATTATATTCACATATTCTGCAAATTGTCATAATTAGTAAAATAATGACAAACAAAGAAAATGGTCCAAGTCTATTACAAGCACCATTAGTATTCCAAATGTTCGAGAAATAATTGGTAACATTTCCATGATCAGGCGAGCCCTCAATAGTGGTGAGTGAACACTGGTAAGCACCACGAGCCGTATCTAGAAATGGATTAGCCAAAATGGTGAAAGATGGATAGCTCGATTTGCCTTCCTCTACATCCAAATACGAGTTAATGGTTCGATTTTCGTAGAAAATTGGTTTGCGCTTTGCTGCAGAAAAAAGTATTTAGAAATTAAAATATATTACAAATTGCATCATACGATCCAATGAGAATTGTCCAATCATAGACTGATTTTGATAGAAAGTGATCAAATATTGAATTGAGTCAAAAGGAGTGAACGAAACCGCACAAGTCGCAATAAATTTTTGATGCACCTTAAATGGCAATGGTTGCACGGAGAAGGAGACATTCTGAACTTTGACAGAAGCAAAACTAAAATTAATTTGAAAAATAATTAAACAGGAAATGATCCACAAGTAATTTAGTTGGGCCATTTTGTGTACAGGAAAAGAAAAATTTAATGTTAATTGTAAATTTAAAATAATATTGTGAGTAACAAAATTGCAATGTTTTAAAACGCCCAATCGTTTGTTGGTCAATGCATTGGGTAATAACAACAAAAATGTGAGGCATTCATTGGCTGTTTTATCATATCAAAACATTGATGCGATTGTTCTATTTGATAAGGGTGAAATCTTATGCAACACGATGCACAATCTCGAATATAGAATTAGACAAGAGTGTTCTACATGATAAGATGGGATGGGGTTGATAATAAGGGGAGAGTGGTCGAAAGTAGAAATTGGAGGTTCTACTAACATTTCTATTTGTGCTTGTGTGACTGACTGTCACTTCATGTCAAGTTCTGCTCTGAGTCTGATTTGAAAGACTATTCCACCATGGATTCCTTCGAGAATGAAGATATTGATTCGAACGTTTTCGAAGATGTGCAAACTGTTTCATTAGCTGACAGGCGCCGAGAACATTACGATCGAATCCAATCGAACAAAACGATTAACGACGAATATGTTCAAGCAGATGAACCAACCGATTCGAACCTACAGACTGACTCAGCCGAAGCCACAAAAGTTGGCACAAAGAAGCGAACCAAGAAGACATTTGATCCTAAATTGACCAAACGACCAAAGATGAGTGATGATGATGATGTCGATGATGAAAGAACAACAAAATCGATGATCATCTTAGGTTTGAAGTGTCTTCAAAGTGAGTGCGAAATGATGTTCGAATCTGTCAAACAACTGCACCAACACCAGAAGAGTGCTCATGGTGTTCTTCCATATCCTTGCTTAGTTGCCGGATGTTCGGAACAATTTTCCTATAGGTATGAATTCCTGATCATTATGTTTATTCGCTTTTAAATTTCATATGTTTTCTCAAAACAGTCGCCAAATTGGTTGTCACAATTCCACAGTTCACCCTCATCACACAGATTGGACGTGCGCTCAGTGCTATATCAAGAAACCCAATCCAGAGAAATTGCGCACTCACATTCGGGAATTTCACCAATTTGGCCTATTTCACTGTGCATATTCTGTTTGTACATTTGAAGCAAATCTTCGCGTTAAAGTACAAAATCACCAATCAAGTGCTCATCCTCACTGCTTTTGTCCTATTGATGGTTGTGGAAAGGCATTTCCCAGGAAATCCATATTGCAGCAACATCTTCGAACTTGCAACCACACAAACACCAAATCGACAAGCTCAAAAGAGACTCGATTTCAAATTTTGGAATTGAAATGTGCTGAAGGTGACTGTGGCGATATGTTTGATACTTTGAACGGACTTCAACAACACCAGAAGATTGTCCACAATGTGCTTTCGTTTTCATGTCTGGTTACTGGATGTTCGGAACAGTCCAACTCTTTGTATGTTCTGTTCCATGTCTAATATCTCTCCATTTCTAAATCATTTCATATTTATCCAAAATAGTAATACGATGGCAAGTCACTACTCAACTGTTCACCCTGACCACACCAATTGGAACTGTCCCAAGTGTGAAGCAAAGTTAGTGAATTTTCGTCAATTGCGTCAACACATTTGTCGCTATCACCAGTTTGGTCGATTTCGCTGTGCTCATGTTGGCTGCACTTTTGAAGCTGATGTTCGGTCGAAAGTGTTAAATCACAATTCAAATGTTCATGGTTCCAAAGTAGTTGATTTGACCGAAGCATCGAACACTTCCACTCAAGCTGATCCAGAGAATCAATCTGAGATTGCAATCCAAAATCCTTTGACATCGGACAAATCAACAAATTTAAAAATAATCATCTTGGAATTGAAATGCACCCAAAGTGAGTGCTACCTGAAGTTCACCGCTTGGGACCAACTGTACCAACACGAGGAGAGCGTTCACGGTGTACTTCGATTTCCTTGCTTGGCCACCGGATGTTCGGAACAGTTCAACTCCGGGTATGTGCTGATGTACTCCAGAAATACTATTCAAATTTTTAATAATTTTTATTTCATTTATTTTTTGTCTCTAAAACAGTCGAAAGGTCGGATATCATATCCGAATTATTCATCCCAATCACACCAACTGGACCTGTTCCCATTGCAATATCGAGTGTGTGAGTTCCACCAGTCTGCGCACTCATCTCAAGATTCATGACAACTTTGGTCGATTTGGATGCTCCCAAGTTGGATGTAACTTTGAAGCGAATAATCCGACTAAAATGTACACTCACTTCAAAACACATGTTCGACACATTTGCTCTATCGATGGCTGTGACCGAGTTTTTGACAGTAAGATTTCTCTAGAAAGACACCAACAATCGGTACACTTTGATTAGTAGCCTTATATGGATGTGATTAATCTATTATCTAACAACTCTACACCTCTTTTCCCTATTACACAATTTTATTCATTCAATCACACCCTTTAATGTATAAACAATAATAAAATTAATCAAACAAAATGTTTAATCAGTTCACTCAGCGGCCGATGGCATTACTGACCTAATTTAGTAATTTTTAATAAATAAATAGACTTATATAGAATATAGAAACGAATGTTACGGTCCTACACTGGGATCCGTAGCGGAATAAGGGAGACAGGGTAAAGGCGATCAGTTTATTGGCAGCGAGCACGTAGTCGAGCAATCAGCTCCGTGTCGCGTTCTGAGTACAGATACAATAATGAACTGATGGTCGTGTGCGTACAGTGGAGTCGCTTATGAAGGCAGCGCGTGTCTGCTTGGAGCAGGCGTTGTGTAGTGTGGTGTGGCCTGAGTGAGAGCTGGCTGCGCCCGTGGTGGAGATGAGATGATAAGACTTGCGTTGCGGTACGCAACAACGAATATAGAATTAGATAATAGTGTTCTACACGATAAGATGGAATGGGGTTGATAATAGGGGAGAGTGGTCGAAAGTAGAAGTTGGAGGTTCTACTGACATTTCTATTTGTGCATGTGTGACTGACTGTCACTTTATGTCATGTTCTGCTCGGAGTCTGATTTGAAAGACTATTCCACCATGAATTCCATCGAGGATGAAGACATTGATTTGAGCGTTTTCGAAGATGTGGAAACAGTTTCATTTGATGACTGGCACCGAGAACATTACGATGGAAGCCAATCAAAGCAAGCGATCAACGAAGAATATACCGAAGAAGTCGAAACGACTGATTTCCATATGACTGACTCAACTGAAGCAACCACTTCCATCCAAGTTGGCTCAAAGAAGCAACTCAAGAAGACATCTGATTCAAAAGTGATCAAACGACCAAAGATGAGTGATGATGTCGATGATGAAGGAACAACAAAGTCGAAACTGATCATCTTAGGTTTGAATTGTCCTCAAAGTGGATGCGACTTGATGTTCGAATCTGTGAAACAACTTCACCAACACCAGAAGAGTGTCCACGGTGTCCTTCCATATCCTTGCTTAGTAGACGGATGTTCGCAGCAATTTTCCAGGTATGAATTCCTTATTATGTTTATTACTGTTTAAAGTTCATATGTTTTCCCAAAACAGTAACCAAATTGGTTTGCACTATTCAAAAGTTCACCCTCACCACACGAATTGGACCTGCGCTCAGTGCTATGTCAAGAAAACCAATTCAGTTCAATTGCGCGATCACATTCGGGACTTTCACCAATTTGGTCGATTTCACTGTGCACGTTCTGTTTGTACATTTGAAGCAGATCTTCGCGTTAAAGTACAAAATCATCAAAACAATGCCCATCCTAACTACATTTGTCCTATCGATGGTTGTGCAAAGGCATTTGGCAAGAAAACCAGTTTGCAGCGACATCTTAAAACACTTCACAACCAAACTAACACCAAATCGACAAACTCAAAAGTGGCTCGATTTCAACTTTTAGAATTGAAATGTGATCAAGGTGACTGTGGTGGGATGTTTGATACATTGAACGGACTTCAACAACATCAGAAGACTGTCCACAACTTACTTCCGTTTGCTTGTTTGGTCAATGGCTGTTCAGAACAGTTCGACTCTAGGTATGCTCTGTTTATTATCTGTCGATATAATCGATAAATCCATTTCACATTTCCTTTCATGTTTACTAGTAGCACGATGGCACGTCACTACTCAACTGTTCATCCTGACCACACCAATTGGAACTGTCCCATGTGTGAAGCAAAGTTAGTGGATTTGCGTCATTTGCGTCAGCACATTAGAAACTTTCACCAGTTTGGTCGATTTCGTTGTTCTCATGTTGGCTGCACTTTCGAAGCAGATGTTCGGTTGAAAGTGCTAAATCACAGTGTAAATGTTCATGGTTCCAAAGTAGTCGATTTGACCGAAGCATCGAGCACTTCCACTCAAGCTGGCCCAGAGAATCAATCCGAAATGGCAATCCAAAATCTAACCATATCGAACAAATCAGCAAATTTTAAGATAATCATATTAGAATTGAAATGCACCCAAAGTGAATGTGACATGAAGTTCAGTACCTGGGACCAACTGTACCAACACCTCGAGAGTGTTCACGGTGTACTTCGATTTCCTTGTTTGGTCACTGGATGTTCAGAACAGTTCAACTCGTGGTATGAATTCCTACTTTTTAAAACTATATAAATTCTAATTCTTTTCTAATCTTTAAAACAGTAGTCATGTCGCACTTCATAACAGGAATTTCCATCCCAACCACACCAACTGGGCCTGTTCCCATTGTAATGTCGTGTGTGCGAATCCAACCAGTCTGCGCAATCATGTTAAGATTCATAACAACTTTGGTCGATTCCGATGCTCTCAAGTTGGATGTAACTTTGAAGCGAATAATCCGATTAAAATGTACGCTCACTTCAAAACACATGTTCACCACATTTGCTCCATCGACGAGTGTGACCGAGTTTTCTACAGTAAGATTTCTCTAGAAAAACACCAACAATCGGTGCACTTTGCTTAGTAACCTTAAAGTGATTATTATTATTAACCTTAAAGTCTATTATGTAACCGACTCTACATCTCTTTTCCCTATTACACAATTTTATTCATTTATTCACATCCTATAATGTATAAACAATAATAAAATTAATCAACCAAAATGTTTAATCAGTTCACTCAGCGGCCAATTAAAAAATATTGATACGATTGTTCTATTTGATAAGGTGAAATCTCCTGCCCCATGATGCGCAATCTCGAATGTAGAATTAGATAATAGAGTTCTACATGATAAGATGGAATGGGGTTGATAATAAGGGGAGAGTGGTCTAAAGTAGAAATTGGAGGTTCTACTGACATTTCTATTTGTGCTTGTGTGACTGACTGTCACTTCATGTCATGTTCTGCTCGGAGTCTGTTTTGAAAGACTATTCCACCATGGATTCTATCGAGGATGAAGATATTGATTCGAACGTTTTCGAAGATGTGGAAACTGTTTCATTTACAGACTGGCGCCGAGAACATTACGATCGAAACCAATCGAAGCAAGCGATTAACGACGAATATGTCCAAGGCGGTGAACCAACTAATTCGAACCAACCGACTGACTCAGCCGAAGCCACTTCCATCAAAGTTGGCCCAAAGAAGCGAACCATGAAGGCATCTGATTCAAAAGTGACCAAACGTCCAAAGATGAGCGATGATGAAGGAACAACAAAATCGATGATCATCTTAGGTTTGAAGTGTCCTCAAAGTCGATGTGACTTGATGTTCGAATCTGAGAAACAACTGCGCCAACATCAAGAGAGTGTCCATGGTGTCCTTCGATATCCTTGCTTAGTTGCCGGATGTTCGGAACAATTTCCCAAGTGGTATGTATTACTCATTATGTATTCGCTTTTAATGTTCATATATGATTTTTCAAAACAGTAGCCAATTGACATCTCACAATTCCACAGTTCACCCTCATCAAACCAGTTGGACTTGCGCTCAGTGCAATATCAAGAAACCCAATTTAGATAGATTGCGCACCCACATTCGGGACTTTCATCAATTTGGCCTATTTCACTGTGCATATTCTGTTTGTTTATATGAAGCAGATCTTCGCGTTAAAGTACAAAATCACCAAGTAAATGCTCATCCTCACTGCATTTGCCCTATCGATGGTTGTGGAAGGGCATTTGGCAAGAAATCCAGATTGCAACGACATCTTCAAACTTTAATTCACTCCAACACTAAATCGACAAACTCAAAAGTGGATTCCAGCACTTCGAGCACTTCCACTCAAGCTGATCCAGAACTTTCAGTTCAAGCTGATCCAGAGAATCGATCCGTGATGACACGCCAAAATCCAATAACACCGGACGAATCAACATATTCGAGAATCATCATCTTGGAATTGAAATGTAATCAAAGTGAGTGCGACATGAAGTTTACCAGCTGGGACCAACTGTACCAACACCTGGAGAGTGTTCACGGTGTACTTCGATATCCTTGTTTGGTCACTGGATGTTCAGAACAGTTCAACTCGTAGTATGTATTGCAAAAATACTATTCCTAATTTTAATTATTACTTTTAATTTTATTTTTTGTCTCTAAAACAGTCAAAAAGTCGGACCTCATATCCGAATTATTCATCCCAATCACACCAACTGGACCTGTTCCCACTGCAATTTCGATTATGCGAATCCAACCCTTTTGCGTTCTCATCTCAAGATTCATGACAACTTTGGTCGATTTGGATGCTCTCAAGTTGGATGTGTCTTTGAAGCCAATAATCTGATTAAAATGAAAAATCACTTTAAAACACATGTTCGAAACATTTGCTCCATCGACGAGTGTGACCGAGTTTTTAACAGTAAGATTTCTCTAGAAAGACACCAACAATCTGTTCACTTTGTTTAGTATCCTTATATGGATGTGATTAATCTATTATGTAGCCAATTCTACACCTTTTTCCCTATTACACAATTTTATTTATTTATTCACATCCTTTAATGTATAAACAATAATAAAATTAATCAACCAAAATGTTTCATCAGTTCACGCAGCGGCCAATTAAAAAATATTGATACGATTGTTCTACATTTGATAAGGTGAAATCTCCTGCCCCATGATGCGCAATCTCTAATGTAGAATTAGATAAGAGAGTTCTACATGATAAGATGGAATGGGGTTGATAATAGGGGAGTGTGGTCGAAAGTAGAAATTGGAGGTTCTACTAACATTTCTATTTGTGCTTGTGTGACTGTCACTTTATGTCATGTTCTGCTCGGAGTCTGATTTGAAAGACTATTCCACCATGGATTCTATCGAGGATGAAGATATTGATACGAAAATTTTCGAAGATGTGGAAACTGTTTCATTTACAGACTGGCGCCGAGAACATTACGATCGAAACCAATTGAAGCAAGCGTTTAACGACGAATATGTCCAAGGAGATGAACCAACTGATTCGAACCAACCGACTGACTCTGTCGAAGCCACTTCCATCAAAGTTGGCCCAAAGAAGCGAACCATGAAGACATCTGATCCGAAAGTGACCAAACGACCAAAGATGAGTGATGATGATGCTGATGTCGATGATGAAGGAACAACAAAGTCGAAATTGATCATCTTAGGTTTGAATTGTCTTCAAAGTGGATGCGACTTGATGTTCGAATCTAAGAAACAACTGCAACAACACCAGAAGAGTGTCCACGGTGTCCTTCCATATCCTTGCTTAGTAGTTGGATGTTCGGAACAATTTCCCAAGTGGTATGTATTGCACAATATGTGTATTCGCTTTTAATGTTCATATGTTTTTTCAAAACAGTCGCCAATTGACATCTCACAATTCCACAGTTCACCCTAATCAAGCCAGTTGGATCTGCGCTCAGTGCAATGTCAAGAAATCTAATTCAGATAAATTGCGCATTCATATTCGGGACTTTCACCAATTTGGCCAATTTCACTGTGCATATTCTGTTTGTACATTTGAAGCAAATCTTCGCGTTAAAGTACAAAATCACCAATCAAGTGCTCATCCTCACTGCATTTGTCCTATCAATGGTTGTGCAAAGGCATTTGGCAAGAAATCCAGTTTGCAGCGACATCTTCGGACAACTCACAACAAAACTAACACCAAATCGACAAACTCAAAAGTGTCTCTATTTCAACTTTTGGAATTGAAATGTACTCAAGGTGATTGTGTTGGGATGTTTGATACATTGAACGGACTTCAACAACATCAGAAGACTGTCCACAACTTACTTCCGTTTGCCTGTCTGATCAATGGCTGTTCAGAACAGTTCGACTCTAGGTATGATCTGTTTCAAGTCTAATAACTGTCAATTTCACAATCTTTTTATGTTTACTAGTCTCACGATGGTACGCCACTATTTAACTGTTCACCCTGACCACACCAATTGGAACTGTTCCAAGTGTAAAGCTGTGTTTGATAATCGAACCAGTTTGCGCAAACACATCAATTCATCTCATCAATTGGGTAGATTTCTCTGTGCTCATGATGGCTGTACTTTTGAAGCAGATGTTCGGTCGAAAGTGAACAATCACCATTCGCTTGTTCATGGTAAGGTAGTTGATTTTCCAGAACCGAGCACTTCCACTCATACGGAGTCACAAGCTAATCACGAGTATCGTCCCGAGATGGCAATCCAAAATCTAATAACACCAGATAAACCAACAAATTCAAGAATAGTGATTATAGAGCTGAAATGTACCCAAAATGAGTGCGACATGAAGTTCAGTACCTGGGACCAACGATACCAACACCTGGAGAGTGTTCACGGTGTACTTCGATATCCTTGTTTGGCCAGTGGATGTTCGGAACAATTCAGCTCGTGGTATGAATTCCAAGAATACCTTTCTTTATTTTTATTTTCCTATATTTAAACAGTGCTAGGATCGCACTTCATATCCAAACAATTCATCCCAATTACACCAACTGGACCTGTCCCTACTGCAATGTCGAGTGTGCGAATCCAACCAGTCTGCGCAGACATCTCAAGATTCATGAAAACTTTGGTCGATTTGGATGCTCTCAGGTTGGATGTAACTTTGAAGCCAATAATGTGGTTAAAATGAAAAATCACTTCAAAACACATGTTCGAAACATTTGCTTCATCGATGGCTGTGACCGAATTTTTTATAGTAAGATTTCTCTAGAAAGACACCAACAATCGGTGCACTTTGCTTAGTTACTAAGTCTTAGTAGTCTTATACATGGATGTGATTAATCTATTATGTAGCCAATTCTACACCTCTTTCTCTATTACACAATTTTATTTTCATTCACATCCTTTAATGTATAAACAATAATAAAATTAATCAACCAAAATGTTTAATCAATTCATTCAGTTCATCGATGACATTACTGTTTTATTAATTGTTAATACTAAACCATGTAAATAGTTTTGGATTAAGTTGAGCAGAACATTTTATGCATTCGTATAGTAAAATTGCTTGTGAATTTGTCTCATATGAGCGACCATAGGACTTTTACTCAGAAATCTTCTGCTGCATCCGGGGAAATCACAAACAAATGGCAGTTCACCAGTATGATAGGTTCGAATGTGCACTGTCAAGCTTTGAGTTTGGCGGAATGATTTGTCACAGCCATTCCAGGTACATTTTATTTGCTTTTTATCTTCCTTTTGATCCTTGTCTGTGTGGAGTCGAATGTGAGTGGTCAAATTCCGTTGAAGTTTGTACATCTTTCCGCATCCTATGAAGTTGCACTTGAAGCCTCCGGCCACAGTAGGAGCACTTTGCACTTGGATTTCATTCACATTTTCTTCTGCACCAACATCTACTGAATGTTGAACCAAATTCGGCTGTACAACTTGACCATCTCCTTCAGCTGCCAATTCATTTCCACTGGTCGTTTCAACCTTGTTCTCGTGTGGATGTTCCTCGTGTTCAGTCAACTGCCATTTGAAAAAGAAACTCAAATTGCAGCCAGGCCAGGGACACATATATCGGCGTTTCAGTTGGAAATTTATTGAACTTTGTAAATTGTTATTCACATTGATGCTCATCATCGATCCATATCCTGCTCCTTCGCTTGAATCCGGTCGTTCAGTTAAGTGAGTTGAGAGATGCAAATCCAGGACACTCTTCTGGGCAAACATTTCATTGCAGCCAGGCCATTCACAAGCAAATGTTTGTTCAGCAATTAGTTGATTGTTCGAATCAGTACTCTGAGCAAAGTTATTATTAGACTTAAAGCTTATAAACTTATGCCCAGACGACTGATGAACATGTGGCTGTTTGCATGTATTACTTTTGACATGTTTCGATAACTGCCAAGGTTTGATGAATGCTTCGCCACATTCTTTACATCTGAATCGCTTTTCTCCAGTATGGCCTCGAATGTGAACTGTCAAACTGTCCTTTCGAGTGAACTTTGTGTTGCATTCAGGATAGGGACACTCGAACTTTTTGATCTTCATAGACTTTTTTCCAGTTGCATCTTGTACAGTTTCATCAGTATTTTGCAGTTCCTCGCCAATATTACTGTTATTTACTGGCGATGGATGTTGAACTAAATCCTCCAACTGTACAACTTGATCTAACTGAACTTGTTCAACTGATTTACGATTTTCAATACAATTTTGGTCATTTAACTCAGTAATATCATCAAATCGATCAGAAAGATCAACATCTCCACAAGCCACTAATAATTCCAATTGTCGTTTCAATTCCGTTTCTCCATTTTCGTGCAATTCAGGATACAACTGTCCAAGAGGTTCGAGAAGTTTGTCCGAAAATTCCCCGATTTCAGGTAGACCATCCTTCATTTCAAGAAGCTGTTCATCCTTATTCACAGAAGACAGCATAGCAGTTGGATCTCCGTTGGATTCCGCATAATCAAAGTTGAGTTCATTTGAAGGAAGTAACATTCCATTAGGTCCAATTCCAATGTGATAACAATTAATATCAGAAGGAAAGTTTGTTAGAATCGCATCTAAATTATCGAGTTCACTTGTTTGATCATTCGATTCGCTAATAGCGTTTTCGTTGAGACAATTATCAATTGAATCCCACAAATTCTCATTGCCATTGTCTTTTATTTTTAAAATATTAAAAAAATTATGAATAAATTTAAATAAACTATTAATGTTTGCATACCATTTTTGTTGCTCAACACTTAATGACGAAAGATATATATTTTCGGGAACTGATTGATTTGCATCTATAAAACATTAAGAATATGTGAATATGAAATAAGAAATAAGTGATCAGACAAATAGCACTCACCGTCTTTCTCACATAAAATTTTCATTAATTCATCCATTGCGTCAAAGTAGACAGTTGACTAAGACGACTCACCTTAAGTGAGAGCTAGATATAGATTGAAGAATATAAATTCTCGATCGATAAAACTCAGAATTAAAAACTCAAAACATTCACTACTGTATTACACACACACACACACACACGTGGTTGTTGTGGAAACGTTTGTCTGTTTGTTTGTAACAGGAAACTTTATTGAATTACTTTCACTTTCCGCTTGTGTTGCAGTATATAGTACAAGTGGCGCTAGTTTGGTCTTTACCTGTGGAAGATAATTACGGCACTAATGACCCTAATGACCCAAATGACCCTTTTGCCCTTTTACCCTATTGACCCATATTGACCCATCCATACGCGTGTTCATAAAGTACATATTTTTTGTTTACTACACCTGTAGTACAGGAATTGGCTTTATGTCTCTCTGTGCACAATCAAGACAAATTTTTCTTTCCTGTGCTGCAGTTGCATTTGAGTTTTGCATGTTTTGACTTTTAATTTCTGTTTCTTCTTTATCTTATTTTTCTACAAATTCATTATCATTATAAACCTTTTCTGCGGATTAGTATTCATAAACACCACAACACAACACTAAAAATGAATCAACTCGAAACCGCAGTCATCAAAGAAGAATATAACGATTTAATCATTAAATTTTAATAATTATTACTCCACTTGAGGGCTGGAATCAAATTACCGGAAACATTTTACCCAGTACGTGTGCACAATTGTTTAGTAGCACAATAAATACATTGGAAAAATCTTCTTGTGCAACTACGTGTACTTCCAACATATCAAATTCTCGATTGCAAATTGATGAGACTAAAATGTTGATTTGTTCAAAGGTTGCTTCTTTTTCTGAAAACCCAACAAATGGTCAAGGTATAAATCAGCGAGTTCGTTCTAACAAAAGGATCTTCAAGAAATATCCAAGCATTGCGACCTCAATCTTAAGACACAAGCATCAAAATCATCACAGCAAATCATCTAATCAGCGTGTATTGAAATTGATTCAAAGCAAAAAACAGTTGGCAGAAAAGTTGATTCAATTTAAATGTACCAATGAGACACTCGAGAAGAAGTATAATGCTGTTCAGTTGGAATACGATCAATTCAGGACGAATGCAAATGAATCATTTGAGCAGAAGGATGAACTAATCAAAAAGCTGCAAGATGAAATTAATGTTTTGAAGACTTCGAGTGCAACACAGTCGAGTAGCTTTGTCTCATATGGTCAAGTGGTTGCACCAATTATCGCTCCATCAAATGTATTTATTTCTCAACCTCAACCTATCTTCCTCAATGGTTTGCCAATCAATCAATCAACTCCACTTTTTTCAACACATCAACCAGGAATGGTTCAATTCACGTGTGTCCATTCAATCAATCAAGGAAATGCAAATGTGAATACTGAGTTACGCTATATTCAAGGTATTTTTGGTTGTTTTGTTTTTATGTCAAGTTTACCGTGATTTGTTTCTATCCAGCAGCACCATTTCAACAGAATGTAAACTTTGGCACCTTTGGAGCTACTCAACCAATCGGACTTGTCCCAGTATGCAACTATCCTCCATCAGCATTCACCACTGGTCATCATAATGCTGTCAACATCACCAATCATCCTGTATCTCTTGTCAATCCACCATCATCATCACATCAGGACGCCAATGCTGGCAATATAGACCAAATCCCTCAATCACCGCAACTCCTCACCGTTCAATTTGAATCTGATGAGAATAGACAAAAGTTCAAGTGTGGCTTCTCAGAATGCGGCAAAACATTTCTTTATAAATCCACGTTGAAAGTTCACATTCGAATTCACACCGGAGAAAAGCCATTCGCGTGTACCTGGAATGGATGTCAAAAAACATTCAAACAAAAAAGTCACTTGACGAAACACAAACTAGTTCACACTGATGTACGAAAATAGATCTGCCTCGAAATTTTGCCAAAATTTTTAAAATGAATGATTTGAATAAGCATCATTTGAAATGGCAGCTCTAAGCACACAAAAGAATATAGAATAATGTTTGTAATTTGGAATTGTTAATCAAAGTGCTTTGTTTAAACATCGCAAATGTGTTCACAAACGTTCATGAACGTTCATTTCCAATTCTTGCACTTTGTCAACAATTATCACAAAATTAATGGATTTAAATCTCAAATTTCATTTACATGCGAGTTATGATTACAACAATGAAATAAAATGACCATTTCTGAGATCTGACATTTGAAATCGGGTAACTTCGCTTCAGACTTTCACTTTCACCTGATAAATTTTACTCTAATAGATTTTGAAACTTTAGCAATGGATTCGTTCATCAGTACGACCTCCCTCGACGAGCCATTTACGGCCTCAGCATTAGACCAGTCGGCCTATATCATTGTCACAAGGTCTCATCTGGTGATCATCTTCTACAATGGCGAAACATTATCTCGCATTGACCGGCTTGAAGTGCCATGGAACAAGATCCAAAACTTCCATTATGGGCGATTTTCGAAAGAAACGATGGACATCAATTTCAACTGTCCAATTGAAACCGAATCACGTCAAAGTGGTCCATTTTCGGATCTAAAGTTGACTTGTTTCTATAATAGAAACAAGTTTCTCGAACTTCTCAAGTCTATCCAAGTACTTTCGGAAGTCATGCACAAACGTTCACTGTGCACCCATAGTTGGTACCTTCCCGATGGCTCGAACGAAAGTTGGACCGATCGCCATAAAGTCAACTCACTTCTAAAGGCTACCATCACCAAACCGAAACCTGTACTTGCGCCTCCACCAATAAGTGGAAGGATTGAGCTATTGCATGAGATCTTTGGCCCCACAATTCCGGGATATCCGTAATTCGTGTTGGATTTATTTATTTTAATATTTATTTGAATAAATTGATTTTATGACTCGACTATTAATGAATAAATTAATTCTTATCCAAATAACTTGAACAATCCACTTGCAATTCTTATTCTAAATGTTTTAAGGAAATCGCAGTCGTCAAAGAAAAATATAACGATTTAATGATTACTCCACTTGAGGGCTGGAATCAAATGCATTCTACCCAGTACCAGTGCAAAATTGTTTTGTACGTCACCGAATTTATTGGGAAAATCTTCCTGTGAAACTTCACAGATTCTCGATTGCCAATTGATGAAAATAAAATGGTGATTTGTTCAAAGGTTGCTTCTATTTCTGATAAACCAACGAATGGTCAAGGTATAAATCAGCAAATTCATTCTAACAAAAGAATCTTCAAAAAATATCCAAACATAGAGATCTCATTCTTAAGACAAAAGACCTTTTCAAATAGTCTTAAAGTACAGCATCAAAATCATCGAAGCAAATCATTCAATCAGCGTGTATTGCAATTGATTCAAAGCAAAAAAACAGTTGAGAGAAAAGTTGATTCAATCAAAATCTGCCAAAAATGAGACACTCGAAAAGAAGAATAGTGTTGTTCAGTTGGAATACGACCAATTCAAGACGAATGCAAACAAATTATTTGAACAGAAATATGAAATGTATATTTTGATGACTTCGAGTGCAACACAGTCGAGTGGATTTGTCTCATATGGTCAAGTGGTTGCACCAATTATCGTTCCTTCAAATGTATTCATTTCTCAACATCAATCTATCTTCTTTAATTTGAATTCACACCGGAGAAAAGTCATTCGCGTGTACCTGGAATGGATGTCGCAGAGCATTCAAACAAAAAAGTCACTTGAAGAAACACAAACTAGTTCACAATGGTGCACAAAAATATGTCTGCCTAGAAGTTTTGCCAAATGAAATGAATGATGTGAATAAGCATCATTTGAAATGTCATCTCTTGACACACAAAAGTAGAGAACAATGTTTGTAATTTGGATATGTTAATCAAAGTTTTCTCGCAAACAGTGTCCAAACATCGCAAATGTGTTCACAAACGTTCATGAGTATTCATTTCCGATTCTTGCACTTTGTCAACAATTATCACAATATTAATGGATTTAAATCTTAAATTTAATTTACATGCCAGTTATGATTACAACAATGAAATAAAATGACTATTTCTGAGATCTGACATTTTTAATCGAGTAACTTTGCTTCAGACTTTCGCTTTCACTTGATCAATTGTACTCAAACCGATTTTGGAAACTGTAGCAATGGAATCGAGCATCAGTACGACCTCCCGCGACGAGACATTTACTGCCTCAGCATTAGACCTGTCCGCCTACATAATTGTGACTCGGTCTAATCTTATCATCATCTTCTACAATGGCGAAACATTATCTCGCATTGACAGACTCGAAGTCCCATGGAACAAGATCCGAAATTTCCAATATGGGCGCTTTTCAAAAGCATCGATGGACATCCATTTCATCTGTCCAATTCAGACCGAATCTCGTAAAAGTGTCTCGGATCTCAAGCTAACTTGTTTCCACAGTAGAAACAAATTCATAGATCTTCTCAAGTCGATTCGTGTCATTTCGGAAGTGATGCACAGACGTTCTCTGTGCACCGATAGTTGGTACCTTCCCGATTGCTCACAGGAAAGCTGGACAGATCGCCGAAAAGTAAACTCTTTACTAAAGGCTACCAATCCCAAGCCTGTACCTGTACCTGCGCCTCCTCCAATTAGTGGAAGGATTGAGCTATTACACGAAATCTTTGGCCCCACAATTCCGGGATATTCGTAATTCGTGTTGGATTTTTTTATTTTATTTTAATATTTATTTGAATAAATTGATTTTATGACTTGACTATTAATGAATAAATTAATTTTTATCAAATTAACTTGAGCAATTCATGCACTTGCAATTCTTATTCTAAATGTTTCTAAACTGTCTTCTTTCATGAACTATACTGTAAAATGTATCTCTGCTTTACATTTGATTACATACGGTTTCATTAAAAGTTACAATTCTTAAAATCATTATTTGCTTCAAAGAAATTGTTGAAACAGAAATATTGTTCCGTCACAAATAACGATAAATTTGAGTTAAATTGAAATTAGCAACTAAATTACATGCCAACATGTTAGATACAATCAATCTAAATTGCACATTGTGTACCTGTGCTATGATACTATGTATGTTTGTTTTATTTCAGTTAGCACTAACTTAGCAGCATTATCACTAAACTGGCGTACCACACCTTGATCATAAATATATATCTTAAGTTAGTAATCTATTGAGAGTTGTTTGTACAATATAAATTTTGTTGTCGTTTTGTCTCGTAACGTGCTCTAAAACAGCTTACTTTTTCAATTCTAAATCAAACCAATGGGAAACACACAAAGTCTCGAAGAAGTGCTCGATTGCGTCCTGTTTGACAATGGAAGCATCAAATCTATTGGTCAGTACTTTTTCATGAACAGTGGCGAACACTTAAATGGACTCAAATTAATCTTAAGTGAAGATAAATATTTTGAAAATGAAAAATTTATTGAAATATTCGATTATTTCTGTGTGTCCAATTATGATGCTTCGCATGATAAAGTACAATCCCTTTTAGAGAAACGAATTGTCTCTTTAACGTCTGACCTAATGTTAACAGACGAATTGAATCGAAAAAGCTGGATTGTACACAAAAATTTATGTTTTGCGTTATCTTTTGTTTGGCAAATAGATAATGGAAATGCATTTTCAAGTACTGTTAAAGCTAAAATGATTGAATACTTCACTAAATTATATTCTCTTTGTGATGATGCACAAACACTGCTGTGGATCATTTTGACAGTTGAGAAAATCACTTTGTGGATTGGCGAAAGTAACCGCGATTTTGTCTCGTCCTTGCATTCCTTAACACAATTTGAAAATAAAATTTCGATTTACAATCTCGAAGATGAACATTTTGATACGATTCGATATCAAGTGGCTTGGTGTGCTCAGTGGTGTCTTGACAACATTAAAATGAATCCCACAAATATTTCAACAGTAAAATTGTCTTCAAACCACTTGTCTGTACGCATTCAAGACGACGCAAAACATGTCTTTCCTGTCAGTTGTTTATTTCCTGTGACCAACGGAATTTACTTTTATGAAGCAATTCTACTCACAAATGGAGAAGCACATTTTGGTTGGTGTACTAAAGAAGCGCGATTGAGTGAATTTCGAGGATTGGGTGAAGATGAATATTCAATTAAACTGGATTTATTAAAGGGTTCCATCAAACACGATAAACAAGAGTATAAAATAGAAGACCAGTGTTCACGGTTACCAGGAATTGTTATTGTTGGATGTCTGATTGATATTCAAGCTAAACGATTTGAATTCTACATCAACGGACAAACAGTCAATTATCCAAAATCGAACATTACTTTTAGCTCATCACCCTACTATGCCATTGCAATGCTGTCTGCCAGTCAGCAATGTCACTTCAATCTAGGCCAAGCGCCATTCAAATATCCTCCAAAAGATGTTCAATTTAGCACTTTTCATGAATCCATTTGCAAAGATAATGTAAGAAAGATTCGTTTGCTTCAACCCACAACAAAACGAATCTCCTCACTAACAAACAGAAACGCAGATTATTATTGGTTCAAACAAGAGCCGATCAATAATCGAATGGATTTATATTTTCGTGGTAATTCTCAAAGTGAATACGACAAAGCAGCGAAACAAATTGATGACGCAATTCGAAATGAATTTAAAATTGATAAATTCAAACTCAAAAGAGATGATTTGTCCTTACTGCGCCACATTCAATCGTTTATTGAAATTGTGGGAAGTGAAACGGTGGAGAGAAATCAAATAGTTTCACTTGCCAATTGGTGCAATACAAATATTGGAAATTCAACCAGTCATTTACATGATTATGAGGAGAAATTTCTTGAATTAATTTATCCTTATTTAAAGTTAGTGAAATGTGATGAAGATGTAGCCAAACATCGTAATGTTTGTCTTGTTCTTAAAAATGTTTTAAAAAGTAATTACAGCTATTTGAAAACAATTCAAAATGAAGTGTTCATTTATCTCAATCGAACACTCGAGCAAACAGATGACAACTTGACCGAAGTGTTTGTGTTGATTGGCTTGAAAGCATTGGAATTGAATCAAAACGAAATTCGCACATTAAAAAACAATTCAAAATTAATTCATTGGATTGAGCTGTGGAAGGATTATTATGAAACAAACAGGAGTATGTTTGAATTGTTGAGCACTTCCGAGGAAGAGAGGACCAACTATCAACAGGCATTTTGTTTTCACTGGTTTTACTCAAATGTGCTCAATTCTGAGGAGCGTCGCTTAAATCAAAACAAATTCCAACCAACTTTAAGTTGTGGTGAATTTTCTTCGTCAAAATTGTCTCCAGATTATCTTTCTTTTCGAAATGATCTCGACTACTGGGAAAGTGTGTCATCCGTGTGCGATGTTAGTTCGGATGTTTTCTACTACGAAGTTGTTCTGCTAACGAGTGGGCCAATGAGAATTGGTTGGGCCACTAAAGAGCCCAATGGAATTATGAATTACAGAAAAATATTCATTGAATACGATGGATACAATCGATGCATTTGGAATGGACCAAACGATCGTTACCCATTGAGAGATGTGTGTCAATGGCAGACGGGTGATGTGATTGGCTGCACAATCGATTGCAACAATCGTCAATTTGCATTCTCTCAAAACGGCGAACCATTATCCCTTTCAGCAAATTTGTTTTTCTCAACTTTGCCCTACCACGCTTCAATAAGTCTATCGTCTTACCAACAGTGCTATTGCAACTTTGGTCAGGAACCTTTCAAGTATTCTCCCGAGTCGATCAATTATACGGATTTTTACCGTCATGTCGAAAAGGTTAAAGCACAAATAGAACTTGCAAAAACCAAGCCACAGATTGTAAACAAATTTGAAACTAAAAATTATAAAATGAAAAATGTTCAAGTTGAAAATTCACAAGTACTTCTTGATTCAACTTGCACAACAAATGGCAATGTAACCTTTACTTCGATCAAAGGTAGTTCCAAAGAATTGCAATTTAAAAAATAATACTAACAAACTTTTCTAAACCACAGAAACTTCGAACCAAAAGAAACCCAACATCGCCTGTCAGCTGTGTGATGAACCAGACTCGACCCGATTGCTTAGTTTTGTGTGCTGCAAAACTCGCACGCTCTGTCTCGATTGTTTAGCTTTGATCACCGAATGTCCTCAGTGCAAAAAATCGAATAAATCATCAAATGGTAATGCAATTTCAATTCTTCAAATTATTAAATAAAATCAAAAATTATTTCTTTAGACAATTCGCTGTGTCAACTTTGCGATGAATCACAGTCAAGAAAGTTGCTTCAATTTGTTTGTTGTGAAAAGTCAATTTTGTGTCACGGATGCTTGTCCACATCGAAACGATCACACTGTCCGAGATGTAAGAAAATCTAATAATACTAAATATTGTACAAGTTATTTACAATATTATATGAAAATAAAATATAAGATAAAATATAAGCTTTTTAAAAGTTGAAAAATATTGAATAAACCATTTAACATTTTAAGTTGGAAGTATTGATTAAATTTAAGTACAAATAAAATAAATCAATGGAAGCGTTTCCTAAAGTATTAGTTTTTAAAAACCAGTTGTCAATCAGTACTCATTCCATGATTTCAAAAGCGCATGCGTTTAAATAATCACAAAGTGTAAAACCTTGAAAACATACCAAAAATATATTACTCGAATGTAAGCAATAACTCAACTTGTCTTAGTAATCGACCGCAAGTTGTATTTTCTTACCAACAACCAAGATAAATTTGTATTGATTAAATTGGCAAATGGTGTTACATCCTTTGTACCGCTACACCTTGATACTCGAATATGTGTGAACATGGTGATATTTGTGTCCATAATTAGAATACTATTTGTTAATCTGTGTTAATTTAGTGCAATCAAGCTCAATTTATCCAATATAATAAAACCTTGTGACCTAATCTTATCAAATCACATGAGAAGTTTGTTGCTACGCATTTGTTTGCAAAACCGAATAACAAATTTCGTATATAAAAATCAAGTTTCGATTGACGCTGAATTGATTGATTTATTGATTTTCACAAAATTGACTTCGAAATGGCTAAAAAGAAAATATTAGAAGAACCCTCAGATGGACCCAAACGAGAACAATGGTCCAGTCCAAATCACTTTTTCCTTTCTTCAATGTCTTACACAATTGGCCTTGGAGTGATTTGGCGTTTTCCGTATCTTTGTTACAGAAATGGAGGCGGTAAGTCTAATTAATTAATTAATTAATTAATATGTTTTATCATTTATTTATTCCACAGGAGCTTTTCTCATTCCCTACATTGTGATGCTCATCTTCGCTGCTGTTCCACTTTTGATTCTTGAAGCAGGAATTGGACAGCACTTTCAGACTGGTGGAATTTCTGCTTGGCGTTCTGTGAATCCTCTGTTCAAAGGAATTGGCTATGGAAGTCTCACTATGGCTTTTCTGGTCAATTCATACTATGTGGTGTTGCTCGCTTATGGTCTGCTCTATTTGTTTAATTCGTTTCAATCAGAACTGCCTTGGTCCAGTTGTGACAATTGGTGGAACACTGAAAAGTGTCGCAATGTGAGAGATTGGAATTCTACTGAAAGCTATGTTACATCTGGGGAGGAATTTTGGAATTACAGAATTTTGCAGGTTTGAATTTATATTTATATTTTTTATGTTCAAATAGGCAAAATTATTAAATTTAAAAATATTTTCATTAATATAGAAAAGCTCCGGAATTGAAGAACCAGTTGCAATTCTGCCCGAACTTGCACTCTCCCTTTTCGTAGTTTGGCTCATTTCGTTCATTTGTCTCCGCAAAGGTGTCGCCTCTATCGGCAAGACAGTGTACCACACTGCATTGATCCCATATTTGCTCATAATTGCACTGTTGATTCGAACAATCACTCTGCCTGGCGCATTTACTGGAATCAAACATTATCTCGCACCAGATTTTAGTAAAATTTTCGAACTCAAAGTTTGGTTGGACGCTGCTATTCAGGCGTTCTTTTCGTTTGGTTTGGCGTTGGGTGCGATCACTTCGATGGGAAGTTATAATCGATCTGGAACTAACTTTTATCAGTAAGTTTTAGAATCTGTGAATTATTAATAATTTTAATGTTAAAATTTCAGCCAAATTTTCTTCTTGTCCGCAATTCACTTTGCTACTGCGCTCATCTCTGGTTTAGCCGTATTTTCCATCATAGGTTTCTTGGCTTTCCAACAACATGTCCCAATAGACGAAGTTGCTAGATCTGGAATTGGTTTTGCATTTATGACATTTCCACAAATTCTTTCCACAATTCCGTGGGCACAGGCATGGGCGGTCGTGTTTTTCGCATTAATTCTTCTTCTTGGCTTTGGATCACAACTAATGACAGTGCACGGATTTGTCACTGCAATCATGGATTTGTTTCCGAGATACTTTTGGAGGGTTGATAAAAGGAGAGAAGCGTTCACTGCAATTATTTGTGTGATTAGTTATGCAATTGGGTTGAGTATGGTTACAAAAGTAAGTTTATAAATCCAATTGAAATTGCAATTTATAAATATTAATAATCAATTTTTGTTAATCCAAAAGGGAGGTAAATACGTATTCGATCTATTCGATTATTACGGAGCTTCAGGAATGGTCGTTTTGTTGTTCTGTCTTCTGGAATCCATTGCAATTGGTTGGTTTTATGGTAAATTAAATGCTAAATTTCTATATTTGAAAAAATACTTAAATACTTGATTATTCCAGACGTCGATCGTTTCACCGAAAACATTGAACGAATGATTGGCTTTAAAATTAGTGGTCTATGGAAAATCTGTTGGAAATTCATTACTCCTACTATTACTGGAATTTGTTTGATTAACTCTGTTGGACACTTTCGAACTCTCGAGTGAGTAATATACAAACAAATTTAATAGCAATAATTTTAAACCTTAAATCCCAAATTAGGGATTACCCCTGCTGGGCTACAAGCATTGGCTGGTTCATGATGTTGGCGTCCATTCTGATGGTTCCATTAATGTTTGTGCATGCGTATTTTACCTCTGCTCCTGCGAACAAGATTACCCATCGTGAATTTGTCAATGTCTAATATCAAAACTTACAGTGAGAATAATGTGACCGCATTTTATGCGATAGAATCAAGGGAGAATAAATATAATTAAGTGAAAGATATTAAATTTTACCAGTTTATAACCAACCCTTATCTAAAGTGTTCAAATTCTTAATCGAATCATATTCAAATTTTGCTATGATAAAATAGAATCGAATTAACTGTTACAAAAATGCTCTGGAAAGTCAATCTATTATATAAATTCAATTGATCAATCTTAATCTTGATTTTCGTTTTTCTCGTTTTCTTGAACTTGTTGAACAAAGTGAAACGAGTTTATGTTTAAGATGATCATATGACAGACATAGCACCAAATCGAGATCATTAAATCAATTTGACCTTCACACCGTTAAACATCATAACATCATTATTCTAAATTGAACTCAATCACTGCAAACAAACAGACGGTTAGACTGATGGAAAATTTCAAATTACGTATTAAATACTCGATTCATTAATCATCATTACTAAAGGAAATTTATTTCATGTCATTTTTAGGATTAAGGAATTATTAATTCAACATTTATTCAACATTTATACAAATAAGATATATTTTTAATAAAATTTCAACAATTTGTTGACTTTTTGAAAAGTTTAAACTTATATTTAGATGTAAATCATTTGGAAAGAAGAAAATTCGATTTAATTTGCATAGATTGGATGTTTGAAAATTATTATTACTAACTGATAAGTATTCATAAACCAGTTGGTTGTTGGGAAAAGCTCCTATTGCACTCATCAGTCCGAAGAATTTAGAAACATAAATAAACATTTTTGCTAGTATCATAATAATTTGAGATATACGAATCTGCATATTAAATTGTTAATTTAGGCAAAACCTTTTGTGTGGCAGCAATCATTCAAGTGGAGCTTACTTTGAAATGATAATCACTGAAGATTATTTGGTTAATCATCATTGTTCGGCAATTGTGATAAGACCAATGATAAATTCATTGATAAATATATTTTAAAACCATTGTCCACACTCCAAGCTACGCGTACAATTTTTTTTGTAAATAAATTGATAAAATAATATTTATTTCAAATAGATAAGATATTTTATACAAAAAAAAAATATGTCATCATACGACTAAACAAATTAAGAGTTTAAGCTTTTTAAAAATTTAAGCTAAATAGAAATTTAAATTGAATCATTCAAATCGCTAATAGTTCGTCGGTTAGTGATGTAATGTTCATAACAGTTCATTTTAAATAAATAAACTTTTGAGCACTATCGTCGAGAACTCGTACTAGTACAAGTAAAATATAAATCAATTTATTAACACTAGATGGCATTCTTTATATTTTCAAATTACATTTTACCTTTAACAGTTTGCATTCGAAAAAAATGTTTTAAAGAAATTAAAGAATTAGCACCTTAGGCTGATTAAAAAAAACTTGAAAAGCATCAAATAACATTTATACATGTTTATAAAAAATTGATAGAAAAAAGCCTCATAAATAAAATCAATTATTTGAAACTAAATTATGCCACGGGCACAGACATGGTTGGTGATATTTTTCTCTTTAATTCTGCTTCTCAGCTTCGGATCACAACTAATGACAGTGCACGGATTTGTCACTGCACTGCGGTCTATGAAAAAAATCTGTTGGATTCACTTTTGCAATTAGAGTAATTTGTTTGTTTTATACCGTGATACATTATTCATTTCATTTCTAGTAAGTTTTTGTATGATTAATTATTTAATTATTAATTTTATTAATTTAATTTCGAATTTAAAATCTAAAAATAGCGATTACCCTCCTTGGGCTATAAACAATTTGTGGTTCGTGTTGATGTTGGTGCACACAATGTTGGTTCCGGTTATGTTTGTACATGTGTATTTTGTTTCTTCTACTGCAAATAACAATCTTCTAGAATTTTTAATGCCTAAAAACGTCGAGTTTTAAAGTAATAACCTTTTATTAAGCGTTAATTCAAGATGAAACATTAATGTTATTTCAATCATCAATAAATGTTTAAAAAGATTCAAATAGTTATAAATTTTACCATTTAAAATAGACTCTATCCTTGAACCTCAATTAAACAGAAATGTCAAAATTAGTAATAATCGAATGTAATCTTAATTTTTCTATAATAAAAATCTAATTAATTGTGTTAACAAGATTGCACTGGCGAGTCAAACTATTGCATAACCTCAATTGATCAATCTCGATCATTTCGTCATTCTCGATTGATTCAATCATGTCCATCTGTGTAGTACATGAACACGCATACAAATTTTAGTTTGCCGAACTTAATTGTCCACTTCCGTCCTTGATAAAATTAAATTTCTCTTGGACTCATTCGGTCGGGAGTTGTGTCGAGTTTGAGTTGGTAAGATGAGATGGCAGACACAGTTCGAAAAGAAATCGTTAAATCAATTCAACCCTCACACCATTAGAGCATCATGACATCATTATTCTAAATTGAGCTCAATCAATGCATCTAAGCAGACAGATGGAAAATTTCATATAAAATTGTTAACTTAATATATCAATAATTAATCATCATTACATTGTCTGGTGGAGATTTATTTCGTGGCATTCACGTTTAAGAAATGTAATTTGAATAGATTTAAACAAACAATAATTAATATTTTGAATAATCAGTTTTAATAATTTGTTCACCTTTTAAATAGTGCAGACGAGCAAAGAATATAAACAACAAATTAAGATTATATTTGGTTATTTATTTGAATTTGATTGATTTATATTATTTACAATTGTTATTGTAATTTGTCAAGTATTATAATTTATAAACCAGTTAAAATAGTCATGTTTTGTTAATTAAAAAATTGATTTATTAAACAAAACTTATGTCACACGCATATACGAGTAAACAGATTGAGAAATATTTCAAATTGAAATCGTTATAAGAAACCCGTTTTATCATACCACGAATACTTCTTTTAACAAACCCAAAATACAAATTCCATTCTTACGTATATTACAATGTTGAGGTTTAAGCAAGATGTCCATAAGCTAAATAAAAATTAAAGATTAAAACCATTTTAACGAAAGCAATTGGATAAAGGGTAACATACATTTAGTCAGCTTATTGGAAAGTCAAAACAACGATGATAAAAAAAATTAGTAAAAAATATTTAGCTAGAGAAAATGATGTTTGCAACGGACTTTATTTGAAACCGATGATTACTGAAAAACGTTTGTTTGCTCCTGGAATTGTGCTAAAACCAATGGTTAGATTGGTAAACATTTTATAAACCTTTGATAAGAGAATACAGCGTTGAGAACAGAAGAACTACTAGGTTTATTAAAGAAATATATGACATGATTTAACAAATTAAGAGTCATTCAATTTTTTAAGTAAGCCTTTTGATAATACATTGCAATTTATTAGATTTATACCAAAGTTGTCAGATATGTAAGTTCTAAGATGAAAATGTATCTTTGCTATTTAATTAACAATAGTAATTTTGAATTAATAAACCAATAAATGTGTTTAAAACTTTGTGTAAAAACATAAGCATTCAATTGTCACAGTGATTAACTTAGTGAAAAAAAATTATGAAACGACGAATTACATTTTTCCCTATTTCTTGTTGGCAGTCATGCTTTACATTTATGCTTTTATGCTTTTCAATACAGTTGTATTCAATTTATCAATGCAATATAAATTGAGTATAGTGAACTAGAAGTACACAAATATGTTCGAGTACAAATGGCGTGGGTTCAGATAATGTCACAGTTAAATCAAATTTCGATGTTTGTTGGAGGTGGAATAAAAAAAAGTTGAATTTGATGAAACATATATATTATTATTTACCATTTAAAAAATGCTATTTGGCATGTTACCAGAATTGAGTTATTGATGACTTTGATTAGCCAATGATAAATTATTAAAAGAGAGAAGTTCTAAATTTAAAAAGAAACAACAATAATTGGACGAGCTTAATCAATCACTGTATCTCTAATATGTGATTTAAAATAGTGATTTTGGATTAATAGATTCATACATACGCGTAAATTGTTGAGCTATGATGGCAGTCATTCTTTATACATTACTGTTTTAATCTTATTCAACATAAAATAGTTTATTTTGAATTAAAGAAAAGTACTTATGTTCAAGTACAAATTCGTGTGGGTTAAACCGTTGCCCCCAGTAAAAGCTTTGTGGTTTTATTGAATCTGAAAGTTGCTAATGAAAGATGACGAATTTAATGTAAAACCAAGTTGATAGGGAAATATTAGTGAAGATTAATCTGTTTCGCACAAAATTGGTCATTCAAATATGTTCATTTAGTTGAATTAGAGGACTTGCAAAAAACTCAGCTTTAATCGTATTAAAATTGTTTAGCTGTCACTTTAATTTGAAACCGAAAATTGCAGAAGAAGCGTTGTTTATTCGAGTTAATTTGTAAAAATAACTAATTGTTACATTGATAAATTTGAAACCAGCGATTAAAGTATTTTTAAGCAACATAAGACAAATACGTTGGTTTAAGTTTTGATGTTTAGTTGCCAATGTTTGTTTAAAATTGGTAATTTGCGTTGAATAACTCCGAAATCATTGTAATATAAAAGAATTTTATCGCCTTTAAGAAACCTTAAACCCTAAGAAACATTTAATTTTAATTTGTTAAAAAATAAAATCGACAAAGAAAACCATTTGAATAATTTATTGAAATATTTGACAGAGATAAGACACAATAGTTGTTAAGTTCATAATAATCAAACTGTCTCTCTAAAATAAATAAATAATTGTAAATATGATTTAAGCATAAAACCATTACAACTACTGTATTCAAATGTGTACAGTGTCTGAAGCTGGACATTTAAGTTAGAAATAACAATAATAATTAAAACACCGTTTAAAACGTTTTAAAAAAAGTGTTTAAACATTTATAATTCAATGAAAAGTCAAAACATTAGAAAATTGAAGTTTAAAGAAAATCAATTTAATCAAAATTATTATTGGCATTATTTTCGAGCTAAAATTTTCAACAGATTTGAAATACGTTTTTATTAGATATGAGTTACCGATTACTACTGACTACTTACGACCGAAACCTGATGATTACCGAATAGATTTGTTTGTTCCAATAGGATTCATTGATGATAAAACTAACTTTTACATTGGGAAGATTATTTAAACCAACAAACCGGTTACTATGTAATGTTCGTATGTAATGAGAAAACAATTAAACTTTTTTTTATGAAAGCATGCAATTAGTTGCATATAAGTGAAAAACTGAAAACATACTTTGACACAATTTTATCATTTTTAAAGCTAAGGAGAACATTATCAGGATTGAGCAGTAAGCCCAAATGTTATTTAAATAATTCAAACACGCAATCCGTAGAAGACACTTTAAAACCTTATCTAATCTTACGAGTATATCGGACGTATTTATATAATTGTACAAAAAATGTCATAATGTCAATAAAATAAATAAATAATTACCTCTAGTTAAACAAGCCAACTCCATTAGGTTAATAATCAGCTAAACACTAGATTGGCTTTAGTTGAAAGTAAATGCTTTTAAAGAATTCTCATGCTAAGCTTTGATTGAAAACTCGAAAATCTTTTTGATAGAATGCCTCTCTTTGTACTCTTCTGAAGCTGTAAGAAATTTTTAATTAAAAACTTACTTTTAATATTAACCATGTTTTTAACATATTAA
The DNA here is from genome assembly GCA_023373905.1 of Rhizoglyphus robini. Taxonomy (NCBI): domain Eukaryota; kingdom Metazoa; phylum Arthropoda; class Arachnida; order Sarcoptiformes; family Acaridae; genus Rhizoglyphus; species Rhizoglyphus robini. The sequence goes on from JAKIJQ010000020.1 coordinate 2,034,261, forward strand.
CCGTCTGAAAACATGTTGAAAAAATTGACAAAATATAAGACAGAAGCAATCTTAAGTATTTTATAAGAAATAAATTACTCACAGTAATTTTTAATTTTTAAGATGTTTATTTAGACGCAATGGATTAGTCGTATCACTTTTTAGAGTCATATATGATATTAAATAAAAGTGGATATGTTGGTTCTTTTTAAAATGCTTCGTTATTTGAGCAATTCACTTCAAAAATAGAAATAACCAGTTTAAAAACAACATAAGACAATGTCATGCATGTACTAAGACTTGGTAACTAAGGTTACTTTAAGATTACTATTACAGACCGCAATGCTATTGGAATAAAATATTAGTTTAAAAGTTTAAAATTTATTAAAGAAAAATATTTTTACCATTGCTGCAATTTTACTGTAAGTTCGTAACTCAAAATGTTATATAATGAAACAAAAAACGAAACGATCGATTATATTTATAAGTAAAAACTAATGTTTCTGAAACCATTCAATTTCGGTACAAACACTCCCATTCAAAAAGACACTTTTTAAAACCTTAAGTAAAACATTGTAAAAGCCAAATAAACTTATATAATAATCATGGTAGTAAGTTTTACTAAAGAAAGTATAAAATAACTTGTTTAAAAACAAAAACCTTTTAAAATCCTAATTTAAAAATCCAACATAATTAATTTTAATAAAAAAATTAAAACTTTGTTTGATTTAACCTTTTAATAAACCAAATGAAACGTAAACTGAAAAATATTTATTTAAATAATTTAAATAAAACAAGAAACCACTTTTAAACAAAAATTCTAATAAAACCAGTATCATTAATTCAAAGACCTAAATAAAAACACTAATTACATTAAACATAACATTAAACATTAAAATGCCAAAACTGAAAAATGACTTCCATAATCAGACATGTAATGTGCACCGTAGTGACAAAAAGTGTACATTCAGACACATGAATATGACATTACTCCACTAATGCAATTTGCAATGTTACAAGAGTAAGTGAAATGTTTTTGGCCAAAAAATTCCACTCTAAACGCAATGTTTGAATAATCAAACATAATGTTCAGGGACACTCTGTACGTATGTAGATGTACATAGACACACATAGTGTACCGTTATGTTAGTTATGTGTACAGTGTAAATGCATTCGAATGGCAAGAGAGAAGATGAAGGAGAGAGAAATGAATTCAAGAGAAAGAGAGACAGAGTGTTGGGTAATCATTGAAAGTGTATTTGGCAATGAGAGTGGGGACTGTATGAAAGTGAGTGCAAAGAGCTTTATGAAACTGAATCCCTCTCAGTATGTAGAAGTAGAAGAGAGGCAGTTCGTAATAATCAACTCAATCAAGATGATCCCTCTTCTTGACTAACCGAATGACTTGTAAGTAAGTACCAGAATGAATTTTCATATATAAACCCAAACCCCGAAACCGTATAAACTTCTTTTCACATTCTTCACTGGTATGAACTTGTGTTTAGCTTTTTGTTGTTATTCTTTTTGTTTCTTTTTGTTTCCGTTAATTGAATTACTCAACTAACAAGCAAACAAAAAGAAAACATTTTATTTATAAATAAAAATAATCAACACATCTGCTTAGAAGATTCTGCTTTTCCACCCCGCTTGTATGTGTTTGTACTTTTAATATTTTATTTAACCTTAAAATAAGCGCCATTTTGTACACTAATATTGTACAAGCGGTTATTTGAGTTATTTTTCTGATTTATTTTTAAACATTTTTTCGACTACATTTACATACACTAAAAATATGTTGCTATTTTTTCACACACTACTACACAATTGTCTTGTCTTCTGCTAAGTCTCATAACTTTAGATAATTTTCCGCGAGTACAAATATTTTTAGTTCAACTTTAAGTACACAAATTCATCCACACTTTCCTTCTAGTCTACAACAAAACCGGTTGAATTTGTTTATCTCCGTTATTTTCGAGTAAGAAAAATGAATGAAAATTAATAACAAATCATTAAAAGATCAATGATCTTTCCGGTTTTAGAGTAGTTCAAGTGTGTTTCTAATTTTCTCCCCGTTTTGCTGATTTTCGCAATTTTTAAAATAGAAAGTCTGCATTTAACTCGTTTCTTATTTATTAAGATTTTTATTTTAAAACTTAACATTTTAGTGCATTTACGCACTTTGCCTCAATGAAAACTTCTTTGAATGTGTTTCAATGCAATCTACATTTTGTTTACAAACTAGTCTGAAAAGGCAAGTGAAAATTAAATTGTAAGTGTGAAAAGGCGTGATTAGAATTTTCAATTAACAAGTTAAAGGCAAACAAACCAATAAAATTTTTATTTAATCAACTAAATTAACCAAATTAGCTTTACCTTCCTTTGCCAATTTGCTTATCTAATCGTATAATATCTTAAATTGTCTGATTAGTCGACATTTTATTACTTTATTCATTGTTTGGTTTGAATAATAGAAATTTTCCTTTTTAACAATAAAACTTTTTCACTATTGATTGAAGTTTCAAGCGTAAAGTTCAAGCTTTTCAATGTAAACAAAAAAACAAAAATGATTCGACGAACAAACAAGTTGCTAAGCAATGAGCGCAAACAATGAAACTCTCTTCTATGAATGAGCATATAATGCGAGCTTTTATTATGTTGTTTTGTACATTAAAATGTAATATAACCTTACATCAAGTCATTTGCTTGATTATCATCATCATAATTACAAACCCATAGACAAGTCATAATAATAATCAAATCATTTATCCCTCTCTCAAGTCTAGTTAGTAAAACTTTCCAAACCCAAACGTTTAGCCTCGTGCTAACATAACAGAAAAATTAGTGTTACACCAAACACATAGATTCATTTACTCGATCATATATCGCCATTATCTCTCGTACTTTTTCGACATTGACAATAATCAATGATCTTTTTATGCCTTAGTTCACAGTCTAACTTTGCTGTTGTTTATCTCCTCACTTTTTCCACTTCATTCTTATACAGTTCGTCTTGATTATCTCAACGTGCGCCTGTCAACGAAACTCATCAACGTTGCATCAACAAGAATGAAATCTACATTTGTACATCATCATTAGTAACGCAAATGATCGTGTATGACATTACTCGGTTAACGTTTGATCAATGATCATCGTGTACACGGGAAAATCAATCTACTTTTTCGTTAACCCAACAAAGCCAACATCCAACCTAACAAGCAACAACTTTTTGCTATATAACTTTTAATCTTCATCTAATTTGTGCATCTCCTGCATGTCCTTGATCCTAGATGATCCAGACATTTTGTTTCACTATATAAAAGGACATATGTGCCCCTGAATAATTCATTTTCCATTTGTGTGACAAACAACAGACTTTATCAGTATATAGAAAATTGGGTCATGAGAGGAGGGTTTGTGTGTGTGCCTTCTTGTTGAACTTCTGACTTCTGACTTGCAGACCACTTCTTCTTCTTATTTTCTCTGTGTTTGAAACTCGTGTGCGCCACGTCGTTTCTCATTCATTCAAGTAGTAGTCGTTCTCGTGTGTGTGTCGGAGTGTAATCATTCGACAAAATGACTTCTCACGCGAATGGCGAATTTGATGGAACTGGTAAAATTGTTACCGTCAAAATCACCAATTCAAACGAGCAGAATGGTACTGCTACGCTGGTGTACCTGAAGGGCGAGACAAATGGTGATTTGGTTCCCGATAATCCTGATGAAGATGATGTCGATTCACCGAAAAGTGGCAAAAAGTACCGAGCTCGTGAGCAATGGGCCAACAAGTTCGAGTTCATACTCGCCTGTATGGCTTATGCGATTGGACTGGGAAATGTGTGGCGTTTTCCATACTTGTGCTACAAAAATGGTGGCGGTAAGTTTGGAATTATTTTATTTAATTATTTATAAAATTAATTGATCTAAATGATCTTATCAAAACTTCCGTCAATCAAACTAGTAATAGAAATAAACACAAAATTTACCCAATCGATTGCAACTTTTATCAAGGTTTTCCAGTTGTTTCTACGAAATATATCACAAGACTTGATAACGAGTGACATTGACTGACTGATAGAGAGACTTGTCCTAGACACGAGAATGTTATAAAATGTTATGAAATATTTAGATTAGGATAAGACAAAAGTTTCTGTGCCATTTAAACATACGTTTGAATATAATTTACGCAAATACAGAAACTTTTGCGTTTAACTAAATTAAAAAACCAATAAATCATAAGTGTAACTAGACACTCAATTAGTGCATGAATGATAGATTGCTTTTCGTATAAACAAAACTGTTTAAAGATATACAAATTCGGTAACGATCAAAGCTTGACTTTTCTTATCTTTTCAGGAGCTTTCTTCGTGCCCTACTTTATCTTTCTATTCTTTGGTGCAATTCCAATCCTGTTCCTTGAAGTGGGCATTGGTCAGTACTTCCGTAGTGGTGGTATAACTGTGTGGAGGGCAATATGTCCCCTCTTTACGGGCATTGGCATTGGAACTGTGACCATTTCGTTCATACTCAACATTTACTACATTGTCGTGTTGGCTTGGGCACTGTTGTACTTTTACCACTCGTTCAGTTATGTTCTGCCCTGGTCTACTTGTGGCAATTGGTGGAATACTGAACGGTGCTGGTCTTCGACTATGAAAGTGAATGCTACGAATGATTCGATCAATTCGGTTACTGAGTTCTGGGAAAGGAAGATTCTTCAGGTAAAATAAACCATTATCAATTTTATCTAATCTTTAATATTTTTATAGATAAGCCCCGGTATCGATCATCCTGATGGCCTTCAACCAGAACTCGCACTGACTCTATTAATAGCATGGGTCATCTGTTTCTTTTGTATCTGGAAAGGCGTGAAATCAACCGGCAAAGCAGTTTATGTTACTGCAATTTTCCCATATGTGGTCATTACAGCCCTGTTCATCCGTGGAATTACCCTTCCTGGCGCAAGTTTGGGTATCAAATTTTACATTTATCCCGACTTCAATCGAGTTATGGACGCTCAAGTCTGGGTCGATGCTGGAACACAGATTTTCTTTTCGTACGCCATTGCGCTGGGCTGTATGACTGCGCTGGGAAGTTATAACAAGTTCAATAATAATTTCTATCAGTAAGTTGATCTTGAAATATAAATTGAATTTACAATATTGTAATTCCTACAGTCAATTATTTTTCCTAACCTGCATGAATTCTGGAACATCATTTTACGCTGGTTTTGCAATCTTTTCGGTTCTCGGTTACATGGCCACCGAACAGGGTCTCACAGTACAGCAAGTTGCCGAGTCCGGTCCAGGTCTTGCGTTTATTGCTTATCCCCGTGCAGTGGTCTCAATGCCGTGGCCATCATTTTGGGCGGTGATGTTCTTCACAATGATTCTATTGCTTGGAATGGGGTCTCAATTTGTGGGCGTTGAAGGTTTTGTAACTGCGGTCGTTGATCTGTTTCCGAATTATTTGCGTTATGGAAAGAGGCGGGAATGGTTCATCCTGTGGACTTGTGTTGTGAGTTATCTGATTGGACTGACTATGGTTACGAGGGTAAGATATTATTTTTAAATTAATGAAATTCTAAATTTAAATTTTTAAAAGGGTGGAATGTACGTGTTTCAGTTGTTTGACTTTTACGGTGCATCAGGAATCTGTCTGCTGTTTTACTGTTTCTTCGAAGCCCTGGTTATTGGCTGGATCTATAGTAAGATTTGGATTTGGATTGGAACTTTGGAAACTAAACTTTTAAATTTTCATATTAAACAGAGGCCGATCGAATGTACGACAACATTGAACAGATGATTGGTTTCCGCATAATCCCATGGTTCCGCTGGTGCTGGAAGTGGTTGACCCCTGCGGTCACTGGGGCCACCTTGACCTTTTATGTTGCAACTCACTCCTCGATTAAGTAATTGATTTTATTAGTCTTTTGGATTATTTTACTAAATAATTTTAAATCTAGATACAACGGAACCTACGAATATCCACCCTGGGGCATCGCGTTGGGTTGGCTGCTCGCCCTGGCTTCCATCATAATGTTGCCCATCAGTATGGCGTACATCTGGTTCAGCACACCATCGATGCCAAATGTAATTGGTTAAATTAATTAAAATATGAAAAACTAATATCTAAATTTTGTTTATAGAAATTGCGATTCCTCACAACCGCAACTGAAATCACTCACGCAACTCCACACGCAAACAATAATAACAACATCAACAAAGCTAGTCTCGATCTTGAGTCACTGCAGAAATAGAAATTCTTAACCAAAAATTTGACCAAAATTATATGAGCTGGAAACTCATCATCACTTATGCAACTATACTATACCATACGTAATATACAAACAATCTTTATCTCACAATCCAAAACCAAATGCACAATCTATCAACAGAAAAATCATAGATTATTTTTATATTTAATTTTATGAATATTTTTATGTTTAATTAATTAATTATATTTTTATCTTGTTAATAAGAATTTGAATTGTTGATTAAATAATTATAAATGAATTATGTTGTGCAGGCGTAAACATCCGGCATCAAACATTCCACAACATTGTAACTAACAACAATACACCCGAACAGACAAATGCCATTAGCCACTAATTGTCTGTTCTCATCATCGATTGCATGCATCGAGTGTGTCTGTCTGTCTGGCACAAACCAGTAAAATCCGATTTTATCCGATTCAATCCGATTCAATCCGATGACACCCAGTTCACCGAACACACTAAGTATCAACACCGACATCCTATTTAATGACCAATTTGGGTATGCAACCAGCCAGTCGAACTAGAGCAGTCGATAGCACAACATCTCGACTTTATTGTATCATTCTCACTTGACGACTCAATTAAAGCTCCTTTGTTCAAACACTCTTTCGAATAGAAGCCAATGCATTAGTTGTGTATTGTATTACATCTCAGATACTCGCACACACTATACTGGTGACCCAGCAACGAACACGAGGAAATCCATCAAATGGCACTAGCACCACTGGTGACACTGCAAAATCAACGACTCACATGTGGTTCAAACTACCAAATCCTCACATTTCACGACAAATCATCATCGCACTTCTAACAACGAATGTTCAACTAATCATCGGACGACGACAAACTCAACCTCTCCACAGAATTTGTATCATCTTGGACCAACATTCTACCCAAAGTACCATCTCCACCATCTCTTCAACGACCATTTGTTCTAATTGTTTCCCCATGTAAGTCAACACCATTCATTCATTCGTTCATTCATTGACATATCCGCTATGTCCGTAGATTGTGTCGCGGCTTTAAGACGCTGCAGTGGTGGTCAAAGAAGCGGTGTGAAACTCTGAGAATCCAACCATGTGGTTGAAACAGATAAATTTAAAATCGTCAGCGTTACAAAGGGGGAAACACAATTCTTCTATGTAGCTAAAGTACTCCTTAACAAAATGGCTAATGATATTGAGCACATGATTAGCAAAGCCACATACGAAAAAGATGATTTTGACAAGTTGAAAGCCATTCTTATCAAGAATTATGGCGAGTGCAATCTCAAGCGACTCAACAAGATTCTGCACACCGAACAAATGGGTGACAGAACTCCATTCTATCGATTTCTCCAATCACATCGTTGATTATAACATTGACATTAACTAACAGTCACAAGTTTACAAAGTACAAAATTTGGAATTTTAAATTGAAAATCAAAATATAGAGAAAAAGAAAAGTTGAAAAGTGGGTAATGAGATAAGTCATAAGTTGACAACACCCAAACAGATGTGTAAATAGCTGGTGTAGAAAATGAGTTGGATCCCTAATGTAGAAAGGAAAACCTAACATCAACTCACGAGAATTATGACGGTTCAAGAAGACGAATGTCCACGTTGATGGGTTAGTCAGACAAATCGTGGTCAAATCGGCAAACGGGGACGAAAAGGTCTACCGACATTACGATGAATGAATCGTGGTGGGGTAGAAAGCAATCCACTGGTTGGCTGCAATCGTAAAACATCAATACAAACTACTTGAATTGCACTTGACGAGCACTAAGTTATGAAGGAAATGACGATGTGACCGCGGTCGCGACATGTGGAATGAGGCTACATCCCCACACATTTGATCAATTCTTTCCCGCCGCCGTTTATGTTCCAGGAGAGATGCCGCTTTGGATATTGTCGCGAAGATCCATGTTATAATGTTGGATAGTTTTCTTTCGTGGCACGAACGAACCATATTCTTGTATCTAAAGTAACCTACCCAACATCACCACACGTATCTTCGAGATAATATCCAATGCGGTAACTCGCTTTGCACGTAAAGGGCGGCGGAAAAGCATCGACCAGATGTGTGGGGATGTAATCCCAATCCATTTGTCGGGTGCGCGGTTACCTCGTTATCCATTTCCTTCATATACATTGAGTCGCGCTCCAATTCTTCATCGTTGTTCAATTGTGAATTCAATCCATCCTCTGACAAAATAGCCGACTTTACCACCAAGTTGAATTTGTATGAGCATTGGTGATCGATCCACTCATCGTTTGTCGTCATTTGTCTTCTTGAACCGTAATATGTCACATGAGTTGGTATTAGGTTTCTTTTCTTCATTAGATATCCAACTCATTTTTTTACACCGGATATGAACACATCTGTCTGGGTGTTGTCAACTTATGACACAAAACCCACTTTCGACTGTTCCCCATGTATTTGTATTTTCAATTTTTAATTCAAAATTTAGTACTTTGTAAATTTGTCACTGTAAAATTAATGTCCATTGTAAATTAAGGTCAACGAAAATGACCAATCTATAAAACAAAAGTAATAAATTGTTAAATATTTTATTTTTAATATATTGTATATTTCAACCTTTTATGGATAATAATTGTAGAATAATTAATTATAAATAAATAAAATTAATTACTGACAACAACTGAGAATAACCAAGTAAACTATCTCCATAAAAATTTTCCACTATTTTAGTAGAATGATGAAATAGTGTAAGACTACAGGATAAACAAAAAGATAAAGTTGACAATGAATCTATTTGTGTACAATCCGTCAATTTGACCATCGACCCTAAGAAAAGTTTATCATGAAAAGACGCGACTATTTTTTCTTTATTTCTTGTCGTTCGCTGTCTAGCCTTTTATCTCCAAGCAGTCAACTTAAGTTGTATCCTTCAATCATCATCATCGTAAACGAAATCATCACGAGCCAATCAAACTCAAATTGACATAATTTTCGACCAAATCAACTGTTGATAACGGCCAATTTGTATATACGAAGGACAAACTGATCGTACTTGTGAAAGTCATTCTTGTTAACCAGACGATACGATACATTGACAACTGGTTAAGCAGTCGCAATTGATCAATCATTTGATTTAATCACATTTGCAAAAATCAATCTGAATTTTGATATAAAAAGTCAACTTTTTCAGTAGAAATTTAGTGCGTTTTTAAAATTGATTTTCTTTACACAAGACATGAGTTCTTTCAAGTAGTGTCTTCTTCTCTTTATTTTGTGAATTTGGAGTCTTCAAATCTACTTTTGAAAATGACTTCATCATACTCAATTGACGATATCAACTCTAATGAAAGTGGTCATCAAATCGTAACCTTGAAAATTGCCAATTCGAACGTACAAAACAGTACATCAACTCTAGTATATCTTAAAAATGACATTAATGGAGATTTAGTGGACAATCCTGATGGCGACTCTCCGAAAAGTGGCAAAAAGTACCGAGCTCGTGAGCAATGGGCCAACAAGTTTGAATTCATACTCGCGTGTATGGCTTATGCAATTGGACTGGGCAATGTGTGGCGTTTTCCATACTTGTGCTACAAAAATGGTGGCGGTAAGTTTGAACTTTGATTTTAATTTTTGAATTACATAAAAAATTGCCAAACGGAAACACTTGATTACAACATTTACAGTTCACTCATATTAAGTTTATCACAAGACATGCACTCAATTGATAAACATTACATTGACAGAATGACATAAGATTGATTGACATAACATGACTTTTTCATATAAACAAAATCTATTAAAAGACACTAATAATCATTGTTGTTATCTTATCTTTTTAGGAGCATTTTTCGTGCCCTACTTTATCTTTCTATTGTTTGGTGCAATTCCTATCCTCTTTATGGAAGTGAGCATTGGTCAGTACTTCCGTAGTGGTGGCATCACTGTGTGGAGGGCAATATGTCCCCTCTTTACGGGCATTGGCCTTGGATCGATTACCATTTCGTTCATTGCCAACATTTACTACATTGTCGTGTTGTCTTGGGCACTGTTGTACTTTTACCACTCGTTCAGTTATGTTCTGCCTTGGTCTACGTGTGACAATTGGTGGAACACTGAGAAATGCTGGGCTGCGAGTATGAAAGTGAATGCTACTAATGATTCGGTCAATTCGGTTACTGAGTTCTGGGAGAGGAAGATTCTTCAGGTAATTCGATATTGTTTAGTTTCTATATAAACTCTCAAACTTTTATAGATAAGTCCCGGTATCGATCAGCCAAATGGTCTTCAACCAGAACTAGCCCTGACCCTTCTAATCGTATGGGTTGTCTGCTTCTTTAGCATCTGGAAAGGCGTGAAATCAACCGGAAAATCAGTTTATGTTACTGCGATTTTCCCATACGTCGTCATCACTGCGCTGTTCATCCGTGGTATCACTCTTCCTGGTGCAAGTTTGGGAATCAAATTTTACATTTATCCCGACTTTAATCGAGTTATGGACGTTCAAGTTTGGATCGATGCTGGAACACAGATCTTTTTCTCGTATGCCATTGCTGTTGGCTGTATGACTGCGCTGGGAAGTTATAATAAGTTTAATAATAATTTCTATCAGTAAGTTGAGGTTTTATTTTGAATATAAAATTAATTTTAATTTTATATCCACAGTCAATTATTTTTCCTAACCTGCATGAATTCGGGTACATCATTTTACGCTGGTTTCGCCATCTTTTCTGTTCTCGGTTACATGGCCACTGAACAGGGCCTGACAGTGCAAGAAGTTGCCCAATCCGGTCCGGGCTTAGCCTTCATTACCTATCCTCGTGCTGTGATCTCAATGCCGTGGCCCTCATTCTGGGCTGTGATGTTCTTCACAATGATTCTACTGTTGGGAATTGGATCTCAGTTTGTTGCGGTTGAAGGTTTTATTACTGCGATTGTTGATCTATTTCCGGGGTATTTGCGTTATGGCAAAAGGAGAGAATGGTTCATACTTGGGACTTGTGTTATTAGTTATCTGATTGGACTGACTATGGTTACGAGGGTAAGATTTATTTAATATTTATCGAACACGACGATATCTAATATTCATGATTTCTTTAAAGGGTGGAATGTACGTGTTCCAGTTGTTTGACTTTTACGGTGCATCAGGAATGTGTCTGCTGTTTTACTGTTTCTTTGAAGCAGTGGTCATTGGCTGGATCTATAGTAAGATTTGTTTGTTTTGAATATCAAAACTAAATTTCCAATTTATTTCAAACAGAAGCCGATCGACTGTACGACAACATTGAACAGATGATTGGCTTTCGTATTCTTCCATGGTTCCGCTGGTGCTGGAAGTGGTTCACTCCGTTCATCACTGGTTCACTGATGACCGTCTATGTGGCAACTCATTCATCGATTAAGTAATATATTATAGTATTAGTTAATTTATTAATTAATTAAATAATTTTCTAATCAAATCTAGATACAACGGAACTTATGTGTATCCAAGTTGGGGCATTGCGATCGGCTGGTGCCTGGCACTGGCTTCCATCATTATGTTGCCCATCAGTATGGCGTACATCTGGTTCAGTACACCATCGATGCCAAATGTAATTTGATAGATTAATCAAATTATTTAAAAAACTAATATTTCAAATTTTCCCTTTACAGAAATTGAAATTCCTCACTACAGCAACCGAAATCACTCACGCAACTCCACATGCAAACAACAATAACAAATAGTCTTGATATATTGAATAATAGGATTTTACCAAATCTGGAATCTCATTGTTATGCAACTAGTTTCTTATAATAATTAATTATCATAAGCCCAAATAGGTTAGACAATTTTAAAACCAAAGATAATAATTTAGAATTTATTTAATTTAAAAATTAATTAATTAAACAAATCAAAATCGACGACTACGTCCAAAAACTCGTGTATTGATCACAGTAATATTGAAAGGACTTTTGCCCTTCCAGGACAAACGTCTTGATGAAGTAGACCGAAATGAGTACCGAGAATTGTTTGGTTGATTCATTTTGGTAATGGTTTTTGCATTGCTGCTCGTTTTATTTCCGAGAGAACGTTCTCGAGTGCCGTAAACATGAGCATTGAGGGTTGATGTTTTGAGGGGCGTTTGTCCTGAAAGTCGTGCCACTCTTGATGAAGTACGTCGAAATGAATAACGAGGATTCGTGCTGTTGTTGGTGCTGCTGCTAATGTTGTCCAAAGTGTCGTTCAATAAACTTGAATCAGAATCACTTGTTTTACGAGTCAAATCCGAAGAACTTGGCAACTTCTGATGAGTTTCAATTGGTCGATTGGCGATGATTGCTCTGTGGACCACAACAAACGGAGTTTCACGACGTTCATGTTGACGAACAACTTTCACGCACTCCTCATTGTAAACATCGAGAAAATGTTGAAATTCGACAGTGTAAATATCGTGGACAGTGCTCGATGCTAGTAAAAATAAATTTCTCAATTAATAATTTAATAATTAAGAATTTATAAGTACCTGTTTGGGTAGTAGTCGTAAACACTTTACGATCTGTACGAACAAGTCGAAGTTGAGGCTGACCAATGTTTAGGTTTTGATGATAACAATTTGATTGACGATTGAGGAACATTTTTGTTTTGGTAGATTGATTAGCGAAAATCAAATCAATAATTCGCATTCAATAATAAACAGAAACTGAACTTTGACCACTAGTGAAACCAACGAAGTGAAATCGTTTTGAGCAAAACGCATTTTGAACGTATTTTTGCTTTCAGAGGTCAAAACAGGTAAAAAGTAATCAACCAACATGCCATGCTTTTGAAGGTAAATGGGCATTAGAAAGGATTAGCCATTTAAGATAGCCTGGGGGCTTAGGCCCCCTTCAATTGTACAGGTGAAAGGTGAACAGGGAACAGTCAAAAGAGTAAAGAGCCCAGCATGTGCATTTTCCCCCTACAAAACTCAGTCAGTAATATCATGCATTTTCTTTTGCCTTTTCGTTTGGTACATGAAAATTTAGTTTGGTTGTAATCCTGTAGATGGCGCCAATGGTTTTGCGCTTTTCAATTAATTAATAAGTCATTTGTTATTGTTTTTGTTCGATGTGTTCATTTGACAAAGTGTCACTACAGCTGCAGCCTAACAACTAAGTTCGTGTATGTATCGACCTGTCATGTTCTATTTCGTTCACCGTCTGTCTTACTTTCTCTTACAGTGTCGTGTCAAATTGTGCGCCTTTCTACTCGACCTCTTCTCCACGATGTCATCCACCACTACCAAAGAAGAAGAAGATTCTCTGTCAGATCAAAGTGATCGATCTGTATCGACAGATGAAGACGATGATGATAGTGACTTTGAGGAGAGTGATGATGACAAGTCTGATGACAGCAGTGAACAGCAGTCGATCTCTACTTCTTCTACTTCCCCGTCTACTACTGTGGCTTCCACCTACTTTGTGACCGAGGGCGATGATGGGACGTATGCCGTGGTGAAGGATCTTATCGAACGTTTGGAGGACAAGAAGGAATTTGTTGAGGTGGCCAAGGTGGCAACTTTGACCGACGATTACACCGAAGAGGACGATGACGATGACGAAAAGGAGGAAAGTGGTCTCTTTCTGGGTGAGTTCAACGATGGAGGAGATTTCTGGTGTCCTTCCACCACTGGTCTAGCCCAAGGAATTCGTTGCGCTTCGGATTGTTCGTGTTCGTACTCGAATGGATCGGAAGAGTATGGCCCGCCTGGGTATCGTGTGCCTTCACCGGGCTCTGAGTGCAGTCTCGATGAAATTGCTTTCGAAGTTACTGCTTCCTACGAGAACGAAAGTGAAGAGAATGGTGACATGGTGGACAAAGAGAAAATGTCTGAAGACGAGTCCGAATCGGTGGTGGACAGCTTTTCTGTCACCAAAGTGAAGAATCCTATGTCTTTGGAACGCGAAATTGAGGATTCGTTGAAGAGCATCGAGATTGACTTTGCTTCCGATTGTGACACTCTCGAAGAAGCCGAACAGGACGCGGAGAATGTTCACCACAACGAGGACATTCACGATCGGGCCGAGCTGGACGCAGACAAAATGTTTCGTAGTGCCTGCATCTTAACTCAAGTCATGCCCGAAGAATGCGTGAGCATCAGCAAGCCTGCTGGTGATTCGGTTATTGATTCGGACAACGATAATTGTGCGTAATTATTACTAATCTCAAAATTATTATCAATACTAACTCTCCTTTTTCCCATAAGTGTCTTCCAAATTGGTTTTTGCCCAAAATGCCTCACCAGGCTGGTCTACTTCAATTCAAATTGCGAACCAGGAGGAGAGCCACTACTCTCTCGAGGATTTCGACTCTGGCGCTGAGGAGAAACGCGAAGAGGGTCCCGATTTGTACGATCACAAGGAGGCCGGTCACGAATTTCCGGATGGCGTGAAGCCTTTCAAATTGAAAATGTCACTCGCACCTTTGCTTCCTTCACCACCAACCAAACTGTACCCAACTGGCACTTTTATTTTCCCGCCTAATTTGGTCAAATCGTCATATTATCCTGGCGGTAACAGTCCCGTGAAATCTCTTTCTCCCTCTTCCTCTGTCTCCCAAGTCTCCACTGGTGGTGGTCAAAACAGTGTGACCCCCACTCCACTCGTCCCATTTAATTCGATTCGTCCCGTCAAAATGGACTCACCCATTCGTTCGTCGCAACTTTATCCTTCACCTGGATACAGCAACGTCCAGTACGACGGTGGACGTGTCAACGTTTGCAGTCAGAATGGTGCATTTCGCTATGGAGTCTCAAACTTTGTCAATCGTAATTATGGTATGGTTTAATTGGCTTTTTGTACAATATTTTCAATTTGATTATTATTATTCATAGGAGGCATTCAGTACAACCTTCGACCAAACAATGCTGCTTTCCAGAACCGTGCCAATTTTGATGGACCACGATCTTATGACCGTCCGGTACAGCAGCAGCAGCAGTTGGATTATCCGAGGCAATTCAACTCGAACCAAGGACAGCGAACTGGCGCCTACAACACCACCAACAGTCAGACATTCTCCCACGAAGGATTCAACCCGAACCGAGCTGCTGCTTATGACACTCGTCCTCAAGGTTCATCATCACAGTCGATGACCACCAGTGAGGCCACTTATGTAGCTTCTCAAAAGGACTTTCCTACTCTTCAGGCCAATTTGAGCCGATCAGAGCAGCCCGACCTGGCTGACTCGTCTGGATCGAAACTTGTTGCTCGTTCTGGCCAACAGCAAGATTGGTACGACTTTGAGGACTTGAGCACTCCCTCCTCTCAATCATTATCCAACACCAATGACCGTTCCACTGGTTATCGTTCGTATGGTCAGCGAGAGAATGTGCGAACTGACGCTCACTTTGTTCGTAATGGCTACGGTGCTCGGGGTGGCGGTGTTGGTGGTGGTGGTGGTGGTGTTCGTTACGACAACTACTCTGCCTTCACTGCTCAGCGGCCAACTCGCTATCAAGACATGCAGCAAGCGAGCCAAGTGGCACCATCGATTGCGCCCACCAGTGGCGGCATTCCCACCTGGTCATCGATCGTCAGCAATCGACACTGAGCACAGTGCTCACTTTGTGTGTCTATTCTCACAATCTCTAATGCTCTCATGGAGTTTTTTGCAATCCTTCCAATTATTGGTATTATTATTTTAGGCTATTTATTATTATTCTTATTCTTAAATTAAATGGATTATTCTTTTTATTTTTCTCATTAAAGTGTTTTCATATGGTTTTTGAAATGCTTTTATAAAACTTTTATTTTTAATTTAATAAATTTCCTTTTTAATAGAATATATCTTCAATGTTTATTGTCAATTTTTGGAATCGCCATTGACCATTTTAAAATGTTTGTTTTGACTATTTGCATAAAGCTTAAAGCTTGCGTTATTTTTGCCCAGTTCTTCTACTTCTTCAACTACTTTTCAAAGTTTTAAAAGGTTTATTAAAGTTTATTTTGAAGCTTTAATTTAAATTAAATTAATAAAAATCTAAATATTGATTTTAAAATATGCATCTTTTTTAAATATTTTTCAATTATTTCAGATCATTATTGGTTTAAAATACTTTTCGCAAGTCTTTACAAATGGTACTACTTTTCTAAAAATTAGTTTTGTAATTGTCAACCGAGAATATTTAAGACATTCATGTTTTTTAAGTCATAAATTATGAAGTGATTCTTTTACTAACAGGTTGTGTTAGCATATTTTAAATTAGCTTATCTAACGGTAAAAACTTAAATTCTTTGTAATAGATCGTAAAGATTGAATGATTAGATTAAATTTATTGCATATGTTTTATTATAAATCGATAAGATAAGATTCACTTGACGCTTACTATTGGACTGAACTAATCATTTACTGGAGAGTTTTGCAAAAGGTATTTCCTATTTAACAATTATTTGTTTTTATTGTTTCAATTATACAATTTAAAATTAAAGAATTCATTGAACTTCTATTTTTTAATTTAGATCTTAGATTTTAGTACTCACAGGATTATTTATAGCGCGTCCTGTACATTTCTCAATGGATACACCAAACTGGTCACCAGAACTGTGCCAACTTTAATGGACTACAATCTTATGATCGTTCAAATCAGCAAAACAATTCAAGACAATACAAGACGACGACAACAAGCAGACATTTTCCACTTTCTCCAGCTCGTCCTCAATGTTTATCAATGCACGATCAAAGCTTCAACTTGGCTACCCACAAGAATATTCTTCAAAGCTATTCGGACAAGAGTTCTGCTGGTCATCGTTTGCTATTGTTCTCTCGAGAATTCGCCAACGTATTCTTGTGAGAAGCAAGACTATGATTAATGGAGGTGGCGTCGGTATGATTACTCTTTTATCGTCACTTATTTGTTTATACAATGTTTCCAATGTTTTCTAATACTTTTTACTTAAAAGTTGTAATTTCTTTAATTAAATTTTGTCTTAAAAGTATAGTATTTTTCAAATATATAAATCGATTTTATATTCTCATGCTTTTTCTAATTGATTTAAATAAGGTCACAATTTTTTAATTTAAATAATTTATTTAATACTAAAATTTCATTTAATGAAGGTTTTTATTTGTTTATCATTGACTCAAATCATATTTCATAGACAACTGTTATGGCACTTTCTTGACACTTCCTTGCAACAGGTAACCTTAAAACTTAACTTTACTGAATATTCTCAAGCCAATTTCCTTTATTAACCTCATGATTTCAGCAATGTTTATTCGTTAAGTTATTCTAATTTTTAGGCAATTCAATTCTAAGGATTAGTAACTACACCGCTAACAACAGCAAGACCATAATTCTCTCATAAAGGTTTCAAAAAGTAAAACAACTTCAACTTTCAATGCGAATACAATTTTTTAAATAAATATTTTGATAGTTTTATTGGTTAAAATATTATTTCATTTTAATTTAAGTTTAATTTTCTCTTTAATCAACATACTCGTACACATACACTATACAATGATGGTTGAATTTATTTTAATTCCATTATTTCAGAACACTAAGATTTTCCAAAATTACACCAAGTGCTACAATCTTCTGAATTATCCGCTTCTTTAAATGGTAATGACTTATTTAATCGAGAAATGATTTTTTAATGATTAAGTTTCTTGCATTCAGTTTTAATGCTTTCAATTCATGATAAATTTAGGTTTACTGATTTGAATTTAATTTTTTAAACTAATCATGATATTCTTATTAGGATTGCATTGCACTTAATAAATGGTTTAAAAAAATTGTAATTACTTATAATGTTTCACTCAATTCTAAATAAGTTTCTTAAAGTTATGAGTTTCAATACATACACTTACAATAATTAAATAATATCACTATAATAAAGGTAAAATTAAAAAGTCATAACAATAAATATTTGTGGGGAAGTGAAGATTATTTTTGGTTTAACCTTTTCGAATGTTCTAATTTGAGTCAACATTCCTTCCAGTCGTTTGTGTTTATATTCTAATGTTTACCCTTGGACTTTGCCATTCGAAGGCCAAACAAGTTTCGTATTCGACTTTCGTGCTCAACTTGTGTGTCATCGATCGTCATCCTTGTTGTGTCAAGCCATGTCCAGCCCTCATCATCAACCTTCTCTTCGTATCACTCGAATCGGGTGGTTGTGGTCGCTGTCTCTGTTCTTCTTCATTTTGGCTTTCAACTCCAAGTCTGTCTCGAGTTCCACAAGTTATGTAAGTCTTTTGCTTATACAATCTCGAATCATTCTTATGTCCCTCTTTTTATTCGAACAGGAAATCTGTCAAAAATTACGCAATCGCACTACATCAATTCGAGTGATCAATGTTGTGGGATCGCAGTTGATTCTCATCACCACCTCTGGTCATATGCTCAAGACAAACATTGACAATATGGAAAAGATTCTGCCACCGGCGCCCAAGGACAAGGACAGTCAGGAAATCAAGCCCACATACCGGTTGACAGTGAAAGACGCCCAACTGTCTCATGTCTCGAATCTATGGCCCCATCAGGAAAACTTTATTGACTTTTCCACTGAGGATCACGTGTACTATCTGGTGAATGGAAGACGCCGACAGTCGTACCTTGCACTGCTCAAGTACACCCCAACCAATCATCCAATCAGAACAAAAAGACTTGAGCACTATGCACTGAGCCTGCAGGACTACAAACTCAATCCTGCCTACAGTCTCAACGCAACTTACGAGGTGGCCCATGTCGAGTTTGTACTGTCCGACACAGACGTCTTCAGGGGCTTTGTGTTTCACGGTCATTTCAATGACAAGTACCAGTTCAACCACGGATATCGCTTTTGTCAATTTAGTTTTTACACTATATCGGACATTTGGTTGATGAAGTGAGTTTCGATTTTATAATCTTGTATCTATTTAATATTTTTATTTCTTTCTTTACCTAGTCAACTTGATGTTGACATCCCTAAAGGTAAAGAGCACTTCTATTTATGTCACAATTTCACGTTCGCCAAAGCACCTCAATCGGGTTTCTATTACCGAAAGCATGATGTAATATTTTACTTCTTTTTGGATGGAACCGTGTGGCAAAAGACCGAGCCCGACTTTGGGGTGGTCAATTTGATTTGGCAGGGCACGCAAGTGATGCAAATTGATGAGTTTCTGATTTGCATCGAGGAAAGCTTCTGGTTCGTGTATGCGATTCGTTCGGTACTGGTCATTCTTGGGCTTCTTCTGATAGTGGCGGGTGCAGTTTATAAAAAGAATGTCATGGACTTCATCAAAAGCAAAATATTCAAGAAAGATTCTTTTGCGTCTGAAGAGTCTGCGATGGATGCAGAAGGTGGAGGAAGCAGTGCTGCGGATTCATCGCCTCAAAGTGATGCAAAGCCCAAGGCAGTGGTCAAACCAGTAAAGAAGATTCGTCCAAAAAAATCTAAAGTAAAGTCCTCTCACAAGTCCAAAGCTCAATCAAGTGTCCCGCCAAGTGAGGTAGCGAGCAGTACGACTCCTACGACTCAGTCACAAAGTCAAGATCATGGCCAAGATCAAGGACAAGATCAAGGCCAAAATCAAAGCCAAAATCAAAGCAATCTATCGAGTAATGCGAGCTCCAACAACAACAACTCAGAAGCGAAAAGTTCAATGATTGGCAGACTGAGTAAATCAAGAGAAAAGACTCGCTCGTTTTTGGGAACACTCACAAAGGGACTGAGTAGACTGGTTTCAAACAAGTCCAAAAAGAAAAAGAAGAAGAAAAAGGAGGTGGCAAAGAAAGACAGCAAAGCGGACAAGACCAGCGACATTGAGGAGACCAATTCGAGCAAGTGAAGTAACACTCGAACTTGCTTTATTTTGATCTATCATTTACCGTAATATTAAATTCACAGTTGTCAGTAAATTAAGCTGTCTGTTTTAAAGTGTCGAATTCTGATTGATTTAAAAAGGTTTACAAAGTTTCTTTAACGAATTTGGCCATTTTTCTTGGACTGGTATAAAACATTTATTTTAATGATTTAAAGTTCGCATGTTTATTTGTTTTAAGGTTTAAATTTTCTGCTAAATAGTAACATTTATCCGATTCTCCCCAAAAATTACTTGTTACATGTTGGTTTCGAGCAGTGCGATTTGTTAATATTTTTTTTAAAGATGATTTTTCTAAATGTATTATTTGCTAAATTATTACCTTATTCATCAACAGTTACATTCATCGGTTTTAAACAGGTTTTATTTTAAAATATTTACAGCAATTCGAGCAATTCATAGGATTCATTAGGAAACTAATTTCGTTTCAAGTCTTACCATTACATATTTTAAAGTTGTATTCTTACATCTAAAATAATTTTTGACTAATTTACTCATACGCATTAAAACTTTACTTTAAACGTAACTAATAAGACTGCACAATTTTAAAGTTTCGTTTTTTAAAATCCAATATAATATTTGATTATGAACCAATTTATTATTATCTTCCAATTAAGATATATATCTTTTTTTGATTAACATAAATAAATACACAGCGGCTCACTTTAGAATGTCAATGCCATTTCAATTTGAGTGATATATTGGCCATACAACTGGTTTTACTTTATATTTATATATTTTTTTAGTGATATTTTAAGTTATTATTATTTTCTAAGTTTAATTAAAAGTTTATTCAATTGGTTTCGTTGAGAAAAGAGAAATCACTTTTAAAGACAAAAAGCCGGTTCAACAAAATTGGCTGAAATGTAGTTGTGGGCTGATTCGTGAGATGTCGCTACTGTTTTTGTTTTCATTTTTTAACAGACTGAGAAAGGTATTTATAAATATGGTGTGACTTTTCCCTTAAAAACCGAAATATCTCAACGAAATTGCAACCTAATTTGATGCTCACCCTCTTGTTTCCATTCTACGAAAAGTGCAGAATAATTCTGTGGTACTTAACATGAAAATTGGTCGATCCTTCGTTAAGTTATGGCCTGCAGAAAATTGAGTTTCAGTTCAGCATGACTCATTTCGATTTGAGTGCATCTTATTTCTCTCATCATCATCAGTCTCGCGTCCCTTTCTCCGCCTCCGATATTTTCGACTTTTCAGCAAGCGACAACATTACGTTACGACTTGACTCTCGGTTCTATTCGGTTGTTTGAAATCGAAATCTTCTGTACTCGGGAACAAGATTTCGTCATCTTAGGTATCCGAATCTACGGAGTTTTTACGTTATAATAACAAAATTTCTTCTTTCCTCTTTAGTTTCTATTTATTTTTGTCGGCCACATTTCTTCACGAATCCTGCCTCGTACTTTATCCTTTTGAAAATCGAAACAGACGTCCATCCGATTTCTTTCTGTGTCCCAGACACTAAATCTGGGCGCGCCAACACATGATCGGTGTTGCGTCATTCGCGGTAACTAACCATGGCTTACATCCCGGTGGCACCGAAAGCAGTCGGTGCGGCGGTGGATGATCCTTTGGCTAATCTTCAGAGTCTAAAAGGTGACTGTTTATATTATATCTTTTGAAAATAGAAAATATTCTCGATTTTTAATTTCGTTCACAGATCCTAGTTCTGTCTCACCCGAACAGTCGCACTACCTGATGAAGCTGCTGTTGGCCCGACTGCCTCAAAATCGTAAGGTGGAACTGTCGGTGCACCTATATCAGAAGGCACTCGATCTTATGGATCAGCACAATCTCTGGGGAATGTTGTTGCCTTTTGTGCCGTGTTTTTTCAAGTATCACCATTCGGTGAACGAGGATCCACTATTGAAACCTTATCGAATCAGTAAGTCTTGTTTGATTTGTTTTTATATTTTATTTATCAATCAATTTTTTTTCACCCTCTTTTAGCCGATTCAGTGCAATGTTTCTATCAACTAAAGCTTTTGGTTAGGCGACTGCCGTTTAGTGACCGTGCCAAAGTGACCTATCCACTTCTTGTGCTGGCTATTGTCTTTATGCATCAGAATCGTCTTTGGTATGAACTTTCGCTCTTCAATCCCAGCTTGTCTACATTGATGTCATGCCCAATGGGGCTCAAATCGATTCTGAGTAGCGATTTTATGGAGCCACACGTTGACAATCAATTTTCCAGTGTTACTTTGCGTAGGTTTATCTTATTTTTGTCTTATTTATTTTTGAATTATTTTTGTATATTTTGTTTATAGCCAAATTCAACAACGAACAGACTGTCAGTCTTTATAAAGCAAGTCAACCCCAAAGTGTTGGTTACGGTGGCGAACGTGATGGTCAGTACAGCCCCAGCACTTCTCAAGGACAGCCACTTGGCCGAGGTCACGGTAGCCCTCGTTCTGGTAGTTTTGTTGGTCGTGTAAACGAATCTGATTCGTCCAGGAACGAATGGCTCTACTGGAAGTTTTTTGGTAAGCCAAGCGCGGAAGCATTAAACTGGACGCCTCCTCATGCGATTCAACAACCACGAGTCTCTTCGAATGGCCGCATCTGTCTACTGTGCGCGGCCAGTGACCACTCAATGGTGAACTGTCCCGAGCCGCCCCCGGTCAAAATTGATCGAATTCGTGAATTGAAACTGTGCGCCAAGTGTCTCAGTCCGGCACATCTCGCTTCCCTTTGTACTAGGAATGTAGTGTGTTCCACTTGTGGACACGATCATTTCGATTACATCTATCACAATTCAACCGACTGGACGTTGAATCAGCGGAGACAGGCTTCGGTCACTCCTGAGGTAAGTAGTGCAGTAGTGTTGTGCTTTCCCAAATTGGTCCTAATTTGTCGATTTATTATTATAGCAAGTAACCTCACGACGAATGTCTCAAGTCTCGAATGTGTCCACGCACTTTGATATGACCAATGTTGGTGGTGATAATGTCCAGACACCGAAGCAGTACCTTCATGAATCTACCCCTGATTCAGAGTTGTCGATGCCAGTGATGTCGTGTAACACTAGTCATGCTGATTTGGAGGATCTTCTCAGCCTGTCTGACCGTTCTGACCCGACCATTCCAATTCGGCCAATTGCTACGCAGCAGCTACTGATGAGCTTCGATGAAGACTGAAGATTGCCTGAAGCTGCATCAAAATGGCGTTTTGGATTTTTTGGGCAACAAGTTCAACTCTTAAATTCGACCTTTTAAATTTACCTTACTAATTTACCTTTATTATTTATATTATATACACAATCAAATGGTTTGCTTCTATTTTTTACAATTCTTACCGTGAAGCTGCTTTTGTATAAACATTCCGTTTGTTATTCTGCGTTATACAATTTTAAAAGGTTTAAAATTCTGTTTACTTAAATGAAATCTATAATCTTATAATAAATGTTAAAATTTAAATATTAGACAAGTTATTTTCAATTATTTACAATTCAAATCAAGGACCGCTACACCATCAACAACAACAATAAATTTTCTCAAAATCCATGACTATGCACAAAAGGTTTATTTTTTAAAATCATATTCATTTTTTTGTCTTTTAAGTAATAATGTTATTAAAATTGTAATCGGTTTCAAATTGATTTATACGTAATAAAACTTTATTCTAAAAAATTAACATTTTGCCTTAGCTTTTGAGGAGATTTATTTGTACAAAAAGTTTTGTTTGATTGTTATAATTGAAAAATCCGAACTGAGAATATTAAAAATATTTATTAATTTTTTCAAGCAAGATTTCTGCTCTAACTGGGTGGCGTTTAAGATGGTTCAAATGGTTTACTGGACAACATTGATTTACGAGTTCTGTGGCAATAGAGAATAGTTCAATAAAGGTTATAAACCTGTAACCTGTAATTTCGAACATATGCTGAAGTTGAAAGAATTCGTCGACTGGTTTAAGTTCAACTTTAACTAAATGGATTAAAATTGAATAAATTTAACATTTGCTACATCCAAGCACTCTTTCATCGATCGTTCGCTCTTTTTGAAAAGGTAAAAGTTTTTAAATAATTTGATTAAAATTATTTTACATTTTAGTTTATTTTCTATTTAATTAAATTTATATTTTAAGTAAAATTTATTTTCATGTTTAAAAGCTTTTCAAGAACAGTTTCAATGGTAACTTTCGTATTTCAACAAACAGAACCGAGTTTTTTCAAAATATTTATAGATTTTTCTCGAAAACCCCAATCAGTGATTAACCGGTTAAATTAATTAATATATTTTGCTACTTTCATTCGTTGTGAGTTAACTTGCGGAACAGATAGAACCAAATCTTCGCTAAATGGAAACATCGAGGCAAGTTTAGCTATTAAATTCTATTTTTTACAGCATTTGCTATCAATTTCACGACGGTATTGCATGTTTCACTTTGCTTGATAAAATGAAGTCATATGACACACATTGACATTAACATTGAAGCCGTTTTGGGTTGTTATTGCTTTATTTCCAAGAATGTAATCATTGATGAGCAAATGTACGATCATAAACAACAAAGATATATTGATTTATAAACTTTGTTTCACTCCAGAAATAATCATAGCATTCAATGAAACGATTTCCATTTGAAAAGTGAATCAAACAAGATGAAAGCACCAATATAAATTTTATTCTTAATATTTTTCTTGCTTTGGAAATCCCTCAATTTTAATTTTTTATCCATTTCCGTTGGCTAAGTCGTGTTCAGTGTTTAACTTACTTAAAGGTTTGTTTAATTATGTAAAATATTAAATTCCTTATCTGATCTATTTAAAATTAATCATAATGTTATAGCGTTTCCCAATGACTGCTGCAGTGTTTAATGTCATTAAATTTATGAATCACTTTTATGGCCAAATGTTCAAATTTCGTAAAACAAGATACGTCCAAGCACTCTTTACAAGATTCGATTTTTAGCTATTATTTCCGCTTTCCACTTTTCAACCAAACTACACGAACAAATGAAGTAATTCCGTATGAATTGGATATTTCCCTTGAACCATACAAATGACTAATCGAGAAAACAATGCTCCAAATAATGTCCAACTCGTGTGTTCGTTTTCGAAAAAGAAACGATATTGGTCGGTTTTATTTAAGAATTATGCAAGATTATGAGAAACCGACTTGTTACGGAACGATTGGTATGAACGAGGAAAATGTCCTTAGTAGAGTGGCTAACTAGAGAGCACTAATTGACGGCTGTTACGACATTGGCACAGTTGTGCACGAGTTGGTGCATGTGATCGGTTTTTATCATCAACAAAATCGTCATGATCGAGATGAGTATTTGTCAGTTTACAAGGACAATGTTCGGCAAAGGGCAATTTCATTAAAAACGATCCAAACAGAGAAATCTATTACAATGGAGGCAACGATGTCGGGTGTAGAATTGAAGGATGTTTGAGCTAAACCAGGCTTGTTTGATGCAATCTCAATCAATCAACTCTACAACTGTCCAAGTAACGTCTATGATTCAAATTTTCATTCTAATCAATATTGTGATGAAGTCTATTTTGAAACTGGTCAAATCGTGGGCCAGTGAAAGTGCACTCGAGTCTTACATTTACATTTTAAAATAATATTTTCACTTTATTTGTTTTTACAAAAATAAGCATTTTCGGATACAGGTAAAAAGTTTATTGATGTTTATGTTTAAAGTTTATTGATCCCCGGATTAGGTTTAAAGGTAAAAATTAATTAATTTTTTTTAATGAAATATATAACTGCGAGTTTTTTTTATGCAATCTGTAAAATTTTATATAATCTCCAAATTAAACAAGATTCAGACATACGTTATTCTAATTTTTAAAATATGTTTATTTGGTAATCTGAATTTAATATTTGAGCAGGTAAGCTTTTATATTTTGAATTAAAAGTACTACATCTTCACGGCCAATACAAAAGGTTACTAACAGTATATGGTTTTATTTAAAATACGTTTAAATTTATTTCTTATTTATTAAAATTTTAGATTCACTCTATGAATATTCATTAAATGTATGTTTCCGTTTATATGTGGCTTTGTAAAAGGTATCTCTAAATTAATGATTTTGGCTCAATTGTTTAAATTCTTTACAACTCTATAATTACCAACTTCGATAGAGCACGCTATTATCCCAAAATATATAAAACCATCCGAGATGATTTATCTCAATTCAGGGTAAATGGACTCACAACTACCACACCAAGAGCAATAAGACATTCCCTAATCGCGATATTAACCAGAGTCAATCTGATTTAACTTGCGATTCTGGTCATCAAGGTAAATCACGATTAGAATTTGACTGTTAATCGTTTGTATGGTCGTTGAAAGAATGTGCGATCTGCTTCCAGTGAAAAACAAGACTGCGAGTAAAGTTACGACCCCGAGGTGTTAGTGGTAGGGACACACGTAACCACATCTAATCTGGTTTCACAATACTTATTTCATGATACTTTTAATTTTATTGTAACCCTTTTGTTTCTCACGAGTTTTTACAAAAATAGTGTCTGTGCAAATGTTTAATAATTCTTTTGGGGTTTTAATTGAAATTTAACTTTGTTTTTTTCCTATCAAATTTAAAGGTTTTAAATTTTAAATTTTGTCAAGGTCATGATCGATTCACTTAATTCATTTTTTATGTAGTGTCATGAATGAATGTCCTTGCCTGTCTTAAACGAGTTAAAGCTATCTTATTCATGCCTTCCGCAATAATCAGTTTTTCAAACAAAGTCAAGATGTTTCTTTTGCACCTTCAAGTCTACATGCACTGTAATGCAAGTGTGGAGAGTGAAATTTAATTTAATCGAATCTAACTATTACTTATTATTCAGATTTCAAGGTTCAAAACATTTTTGGCTGTTCGATTAACACGTCATTGATTTTCACATGTTTATAAAAGGTAACTTACAGATGGTATGTAATTGTAATGGTATTTTTTCTTAATTATAATTTTTTTAAATTATAAAAAAGATAGTTGAATCTTTAGAAAAGGTATTTATTTTATACACTATGAATTAACACTAATTCTGAAGAGTAAATGCAATATGAAATTTCAGTTCAAATAACTTTCTATTTAATTTAAAAAATTCAAAACCAGAATATCTTTTAAAAAGGTAAATAAATATTTTCAATTTTGAATAATTTAGTTTAAACCCATTTTCAGAATACTGGAACAGCCAATTTAAAAGGAAAATTTTGTTTCATAGTAATCCAAGCACTCTTATTTAAAAATTTATTGGCATTCGACATTTTGGCACCAGAACGAATGCATTGCAATTTTATAATCAAGGTTAGTCTATATTCGATATTTTTCTTAAAATGGTCATTGCAATTATTTTTCTTTTTCTCAAAATAACATTGTTTCAGCCCTTGAAATGTCGTTTTAGGCAAGAAAATGTTTTGAACGACATGCTGTTTTGAGCTATGGTTAAAATAGAATTCTTTTGTAAAAATCAATATTGACTTAATGTTAGTTCTTGCATTATAAATGGTTTATCATTCTTACTACATTAATTATTTCTTCTAACATTTTTTCTTATTGGTACATGGATATTAGTATCGAATCCCAAATTTAATTTAAGTTTTTCTTAACTAGCTGATTACGATTTTAAATTTTATTATAAAAATTTATTTTTAGGTCTAAGTTTTATTTCTTATTCTTAAATCGGTCGTGCTTACACTCACAGATCAAATTAAAAAGTGTACTCTTCCACTATGTAAAAGCCAGGCACAATCCCTTGCCGTCCCCGGCCAAAATGGATCGAATTCGTTTTACATCTCTTTAAACAGGTAAAAATACTTTCATTTTACATGGTTTAAATTAAACTCATTACCACAAAATTAAATCAATTATTTTTAAATTACAATTTGTTTAAATATAATAATACAAGCAAGCTCTAATCAACCTTTTACAATACCTTGTACTTACTTTCATTCCACTTTCTAGCATCAGATGAAGTAGATTCTATTTTTGTAATCGGGATTGTAGTTTATCTATACATTAGCTACTCTTTACTCGTTACTCTTTTAAAACTGATCATGGCAATTATTCTTAATTTTACTTAAAATAACATTATTTTAGTACCTAAAATGATGTTTACGAGTACACAAAGAAAACTTTGCGAATGACTCATTTGGAATAAGATTGTGGCAAGAGAGAATGTCTGTATGTTATCTTTAATAATTATTTAAGCGAATCATGGATAAGTGCTGCTGAATGAATGCTTTTGAATAAATATTTCGGTAATCGTTCTGCCTGGTATTTAAAAAGGTTTCAATTAAAATTTTGTTTGACTATTTGTCAAAAGCTTATATACTATTTAAGCTCACGTAATATTAGATGGTATATTGGTAAATCGTTTTAAAATGGTTATTTTTTAAATAATTTTCTAAATAATTTTTCTGCTAAATAGTAACTCGATTAAATTTTAATCAGTTTCAAAACTCTATTCGTAATTAACCGGTTATATCAATTTATTTTGTTAATTTCATTCAATTCGCCGTCCGCCCTTTTAAATAATGAATATTGCCGTACAAATCTTCACTAAATGGTAATATTGTGCCAATTTTAGCTATTACAAAGTTCTATTTTTTACACCATTTGTTATCAATTTCACGAAGGTACTGCGTGTGTCGTTTTGCTCGATAAAATAAAGTCATGTGACACAATCTAATAACATTGAGACAGTTTTGTGCTGTTAATGCTTCAATGCCAAGAATGTAATCATTGATGTGTAAATGTACGATCGTATAAACAAAAACATATTTTGATTTAGACTTTGTTTCACTCCAGAAATAATTTTAGCATTCAATAAAACTATTGCCATTCGAAGAGTGAATTGGACAAGATGAAGCCACCAATATCTATTTTGGTTTTAACAATATTTCTTGTTTTGGGAGTCATTCAATTTTCTGAGCCATTTCCGTTAACTAAAACCGAATTTAACCTGAAGGTCTGTTTTATTTAAATTTTTTGTTTTCATTTCTAATTAAAACTAATCGCAATATTTTAGCGTCTCCCAAGAGCTGCAGTGCCCAATGAATTACTTTTATGGCCAAATGGCGAGATTCCATACCAAGTAGATCCCTCCTACACACTCGAAGAAAAGTGTCACCTTGAACGCGCAATGTATCATATAATGTGGAATTCGTGCATTCGATTTATTAATAAATCTGAAAATGATACACATTTTGTCAATTTTGTCAAAGATTTTGTTTGCTATTCATCCGGACTTGGTCTTGATTTAACTCAATCTCAATTGGTTTCATTTGGTCCTGGTTGTTTCAACATTGGAACTATGGTTCACGAGCTAATGCATGTTGTTGGCTTTTTCGACGAACACAAACGTCATGATCGAGATGATTTTGTGCAAATTTTGCCTTCAAACATGGTTGACTCAAAACAAACTCTACAATTTTTTAAGAAAAACAACCAACAAGAAGAAACAACTTTAACTCAATATGATTTTGATTCAGTGATGCATTATGGCAGAGATAGTTATAGTGAATCGGGAAAAGATACAATTGAATCGAAGTTGCCTAATATCAACATAACAGGACCCATGGATAAACTTGGACTCTCTAAATTGGACGTTGTAGGGCTAAACAAATTGTACAAATGTACAAACCCTCTTAAGCCATCCTACGATTTCCTACGTCAATTTGTCGCGCATTACAACAGTTGTGTTGGAAAAATTTATTATGGCGTTAACAGAAGCACTGAATCAACTACAGAATTGTCTAAAAATAGAAACAAATTGCAACCAAACAGACAAAAGAAACGCTCAACTTTGATAGAAGAAAAGTTAGTTCATGGAGACATTTTAATTCGTAGAAAAATCAAAAGAACTCGTAAAGTAAAAGCATTCGTTTGTTTTTTTTAATTTGATAATTTTTTAAATTTCAGGATAAAAAGATTCAATTCTCTGCAATTAACCCAGCCACAACGCTTCTACTTTTCAACCAAACTACATGGACGCATGAAGTAATTCCGTATGAATTGGATCATTCCCTTGAACCTCACAAATGTCTAATCGAGAGCGCAATGCTTCAAATAATGCTCAACTCATGTGTTCGTTTCCGGAAAAGAAACGAAAATGATCGATTTTATTTGAGAATTATGCAAGATCATGAGAAACCAACTTGCTACGGAACGCTTGGAATGGACGAGGAAGATTTGGTTAGTAAAGTGTCGCTAATTGACGGTTGTTACGACATTGGCACAGTTGTGCACGAGTTGATGCACGTGATTGGCTTTTATCATGAACACAATCGTCATGATCGAGATGAATATTTGAGAATTTACAAGGACAATGTTCTATCATTTGCGAAGGGCAATTTCATTAAAAACAATCCAAACCAGGAAATTATCTTCACTCCCTGGGACTACAATTCAGTGATGCTTTATGGAG
Organism: Rhizoglyphus robini; assembly: GCA_023373905.1. Lineage (NCBI taxonomy): Eukaryota > Metazoa > Arthropoda > Arachnida > Sarcoptiformes > Acaridae > Rhizoglyphus > Rhizoglyphus robini. The sequence continues at coordinate 2,064,703 of JAKIJQ010000020.1, forward strand.
CGAGGGCTTTCAGCAAAGATGATGAATCTATTACGATGGAACCGACGATGCCTGGTGTTGAATTGAAGGATGTTCGAGCGAAGCCAGGCCTTTCCAAATTTGATGCAATCGCAATCAATCAACTCTACAAATGTCCAAGCAACGTCGATGATTCAAATTTTTATTCGAATCAATATGTGATGAAGCCCATTTTGGAGCTGGTCAAGTCGTGTTCCAATGAAAGTGCACTCAACTCTTACCTTTACATTTTCAAGTAATGTTTTCACTTTATTCGTTTTTACAAAAATAAGCGATCGTCTTTTCAAATGTGCATTTTTAAGTACAGTTTTTAACAGTAAAATTGTTATCGTTATCAGTTTAAGTTTAAAGGTAAACATTAATTAATTTTTTTTATCAAGATGTATTATTGTACGTTTTATGTTCAAACTGTAAAATTCGCTTTCCAAAAAAACGAGAGCCGACAGAATTTTAAACTAAAATTTTGAAAAATATCTTAATTTAATTATTTATTAAAGTAATTTCATAATTTAATATTTGAACAGGTAAGTTTTTGCACTTTAAAATTTGAAGTTCATCATGTCTATTCATCATTAACATTATCATCACCAATACAAAATGGTTACTAACATTTAGATGGTTTCTTTTAAATCGTGTTTAAATTTATTTTAAATTTATAAAGATTTTATATTTACTCTATGAATAATAAGTTTTGTCTCAGTTGAAGGAGCTGTATAATAGGTTTCTCTTAATAAATCATTTTTGAAAATTCTTATGATCCATTAAACTTCAAATTTTATTCCTCATTGTTTTGAAAGTTTAGAGCTTCCAAGTGGCACTTCAAAATAGTTGTGTATGAAAATTATTGTTTCGTTTTATTTTCAATAATCAGCCATTTGAATCAAACTGTTGCTTATTATCCAGAGTCCAAAGTAAACATTTTTGCATGTTGGTCCAATTAATCCACATTTACTTATAAAAGATAACTAACAGTTAATACATAGTTTCATTTAAACTACGTTTAGATCGTAGTTTATTTTGATAACAATTTACATATTTTTGTCAATATTTAATATTTGTTCATAATAATTCACTAATTTCCATTTAGATGCTTGTATGTTAAAAGGTATTTATTTTATTTATTATGGATTAACACTGATTTTAAAGACTAAAAACCATATGAATTCATAACTTTAAAGTGCAAATTACTTTTGTCTTATTTATGAGCCATCAATGATAACCTTATTTAGAGTGTATAAACATGTTTACAATATCAATACATTTGTGTCTCGAATCGATTTTCGAACAAAGGAACTGTTTACAAATGTGTCCACAGTTTCTCACAAGCTTCCTTAAGGAATATGTCAATCTCTAATTATAATTGTACAATGCTTTTGTAATCATTGTCTGATTATAAAAGACTTTATGGGTTTATTAAAAAATAAATTCTTTTGAACATGAATTGTTTATCATCTTTTTTAATCGGCAAAATAAATACTTTAAATTTTGACAGAATTCAATTCAACAGAATTTTCAGAATGATTGAATAGTTAATTTACATTAACAATTTTGTTTCATGGACTATGAATCATCAGTAATCCAAGCAAGCTCTAAAAAAATTTTTTATTCAAACATTTATTTGTATTCGACTTTCTAGCACTAGATGGAGTAAATTTCAATTTTAAAATTTGAAAAACCGGATTGTAGTTTATCAGTATGCTCGTGTGCGTTTTTTAAACTGGTAATTATTTTTATTTTTCTTAAATAACATTATTTTATCTCATGATATGTCGTTAGGAAAACGTTTTGAACTAGATTGGGATCAATCCATCAATCAATCCAATTATTAAATGGTTTATAATTCTAATGGAGCGACTGCTTTTAGCAAAGATGATGAATCTATTATGATGGAGCCGACGATACCGGGTATTGAATTGAAGGATGTATCAGCGATTCCAGGTTTGTCCAAATTTATGCATTCGCAATCAATCAACTCTACAAATGTCCATGTAACGTCGATGATTCAAATTTTTATTCGAATCAATATGTGATGAAGCCTATTTTAAAACTGGTCAAATCGTGTTACAACGAAAATGCACTCGACTCTTACCTTTACGTACATTAAGTAATATTTTCACTTTATTCGTTTTTATAAAAATAAGCAAATGTACATTTTCGGATTCAGGTAAAATAATGTTGTAATTTGCATTCTTTTTCTTTTCTACACGGTTTTATTTTAAAATTAATTAATTTTCTTTATTACACTGTAAAATTTTATATAGTTTTAAATTAAACGAAAGCCAGGAAAATTCTAAATTTATTTGTAAAAAATATGTTCATTTGTTAATTTATTAAAATAATATCATTATTTGAATTTCATATTTTGAACAGGTAGCTTTAATATTTTTTACATTCAAAGTACGTGGTGCCCAATACAAAAGGCTTCCAACAGTATAGTATGGTTTCGTTTAAATTCCGTTTATTTTCTATATCATTGACATTTACTTTATAAATCTGATTTGTAAAACTAACTTCTCCTTCAACCCTCCGTGACTCCATTTAAGCAAGCTACTTTCTTAGTGTTTTCAGTAATGCTCACAATTGTTCGAAACAAGCCAAGTGCTGTACCGTACAGTGCGACACTTCTTTTGAACATCCACGCCTTCAATGTTTTAAAGATTGAAAGTTTAGGCAAATGAATCTGTAAATGATAATTTGGAACTTCGCCGTGTTGCTTCAAAAATGGTTATTAATGAAAATTATTATTTTGTTTTAATTTAAATGATTAGCCATTCTAACGGTTTCTTATCATTACCCAGAGTTCAAGGTTTTGTAAGTTTTCTAATCAATTAGTAATCAATGAACTTCTTTTATAAAAGGTAACTTACATATAATAGATAGTTTCATTTAAACAACGTTTAGTTCTAGTTCATTTTGATAACAATTTTTATTCAATCAAAAAATAATATTCTTCATAATTATGTTTCAAATTTTTTATAGAGGTTGTTGATGTGTGTAAAAAAGTATTTATTTTATTCATTCCGAAATAACACTAATAATTCTGGAAACTGAAAACAATATGAAAGTTTAGTGCAAATTAATTTAGTCTTATTGATAATCTTATTTCGTGTGTGTTAGTGTAAACATGATTAAAATACCAAAAAATTTGTGTCTCAAGTCGCTTTTGGAACGAAGTGATAGTTTGCGAAAAGACAAGTCCACTGTTGCTCACAAGAAACATTTTAATCTCTATTTAAACTTGCAAAATGCTTTTGTTTTAATTGTTGGTTTATAACTGACTTTATATGTTTATTAAAAATATATTCTTTTTTTTTACCTTTTTGATTTTAACAGGTAAATAAATACTTTAATTTCGAATAATTTAGTTCAAACATTTTTTTCACAATGCTGAAATTTTAAATAACAATTTTGTTTCATTGTAATCCAAACAAGCTCGAATCAATTTCTTATTCAAACATTTATTAGTATTCGACTTTCTAGCACCAGATGGAGTATTTCAAATTACACTCCAATTTTATAATCAAGATTTTAGTTTATACATTTATCATAAATGATTTATGTCCGAGTTCTTGATTCAAACTGGTTCTTATAATTATTTTTATTTGCCTTAAATGTTTTAGCTCTTGAAACGTTCTTTATGATAAGAAAGCGTTTTGAATGAGATAGAGTGATGATAGAGAATGTTTCTTAGGTTATGAAATATGATTTGGAGAGTAGCAAGAAAAGTAAGTTGGAAAATATGAATTGATAATGCAACTTAAGAAAATTGTTTAACTTGTTGAACATTTGCACCACACAAACAATTTTATAAAGACCGTCCAACTAGTAATGTGACCCGAGAAAAACAAATTTCCTTATAACAATATTTTCATAAAAAGAAATTCCATGAAAGTTCAAATTAGCTTTCTGTTTGATTGAAAAGGTAAAAATCAATATATTGCTATTAGCTATGGTTGAAATTGAATTCTTTAGTATATATATTAAAATTGAACACATTACTTTGTTAAATGGTTTAACATTCATACTTATTCTAAGCAATTCTTATTAACATTAGTATTTAATTCAAAATTTAATTTAAGTTTTCTCTTAACTAGCTGAATATAATTTTAATATATTTTATTATGTTTATTTAAAGGTCTAAATTTTATATCTGATTTAAATCGAGCGTGTTTATACTTACAGGACATATTCTAAAGTTTACCATTCCACTATGTAGCAGCCAGGCCTAATACAAACTTGTCCTTTACGTTCAATATATTGTCTCCACAAATTCCCACATCAATTGTCCATTATCGTGCCTTATCACAGGATGTCACCACTTAAATGCGTCACTTTCTGTCCAACTTGACTGTACCACATTATTGAGAGTGTATCAACGTGTACATGAACTGATGCACACGTGTATGTTCAGCTAAAAACAATTAGACGAGATAACACAAAATGCGTCCATCTGTTTTGTCCACACCAAATGTTCTGGAGCGTTCCCTTCTTTTATCAAGTCCCACCCACATTTCACATTCTTTCTCATTCTCAAGCATATGCTCAAGACGTGATCGGTCCGTTATTTTTATACAAAGTTTGATTTTAGTGTAGTTTCCTCAAGTGTCTGAGCGTTATTAAGGTGGATTGTGATTAATTGTACCTCAAAATGTTTAGACGAGAACACATGATTAGATTTTGTAAATGTAAACGCAAGCGATCAAAGGTCAAGTTCGACTCAAATTTACAAATTGGTTTCAATTTTATTATATCATTTTCATTTAATATATTTAACATGGTCAAACTTTATTCAATTTTTGCAACAAAAGTTGTAAACTAAAAAAATTTATTCATTTTTTAATTCGCTCTGACAATTCCACCGACAATCAAAAGGTCAACTCAAGTTTTGGTACGATCAACAAACTTTGTAAACGGATTTTGGTGGTATGATCAATTGCTCAACCGGCAAACCTTTTTTTTGTAGATTATATTCACAATTGGACGCAATCGATCAAAACAGCATCAGACCACTTTGTCCGAAACATCAACCAGCCAATCACTTTGATCGATTTGAGCATTGCCTGATTGTGCAAGTGTTGACGCCAAAAGTTTGCCGTGTGATTGGGTCAATCTTGGGTTTATTTGTTTTATCAATTCAATTTACTGTACTGCACTTTTGGCTTATTTTAATATTTTGCAAGTTTATTTAGTTTAATTCAATTTAAAAATTATCATAATTGATTAGTATACTTGATAAGATACTTGGTCCCGACTTTCAAAATGGTTTCAAATCTAAAGCAGCAAATTCAAATTTGCATAATCTTGGTTTCAATTTTGCAATATTAAATTTTATTTAAATATTTGATTTCTTTAAACAGAGTCAATTCAAATGGTTTATTTATTATTAAAAAGTTGTTATTTAGACAAATTTGCATTCAACATTTTTAAATATTCGTCCACTTTGATCTGTAATCTTTCTTGTGGAACACTTTAATAAAAATAAAAATGTCTTAGATTATTATTCGAAATAAACATAAATTGGAAATGTCATGTTGAGCATACAATTAAAATGGTTTCCCGAATAAATCTAAAAACAAGAAAGTTTCATTGTCTTGTTTTTCAAATTTTTAAATGTAAAGCAATTATTTTTGATTTGTTTAATTAAGGTATTTAAATAAAAACTATTAAATTTGTATAATGTGCAAAAATAATCCGATGTTAGTTAAAGGCTTATTAAATCATAAATAATTTTCAAGGTCTTAAATATTTTCTTATTCAAATCTGTACAATTTTACTTTTCTACGCTCACACGCATCAACTGAGCGTGCATTATTAATTCAATAAACTTAAAATTTAAGAAATAAACAAATATAGATTTGACATGTAATATTTGTTTATCAACTCAAGCATCAAGCTTCAACCGGATTTTGAGCAACAATGTCAATTGGAGATAGTCGCATTTGTGTGTGTGCGATAGTGAGCTCACCTGCCTAATCACCAATCCGAATCATCGATTAATCATCTCAGCGTGTGTTCTCAATATATAAGTGTCGAGCTCTCCTCTGAGTTTAATCAAATGCCCCCTACTGAGCCAACATCTGTTTCTGTGTGTGTTAATCAAGCCAATAACAAAATGTGTCCAATAAAAAGTATCGACTCCACCAGCTACAAGCCTTTTGTCAAGAGATGTCGCGTCTGTGGTGACGTTGCCTCAGGTAAATTACATGACAAAATGCCAATTATATTCAATTAGAATTCACTAGAGAATTAAAGCATTTTCAATTAGTCTAAATTAAGCAACAAAATATAATTTAATTTTTTGAGATTGTACTTCTCTCGTATAAACGGTAAAATAATTAGTCTGCATTTTTTATTTTAATTTATAAATACAAAATTTCTTAAATGCGTATTAACTTTGAATTACTGTGCGAAATGTTTGAGGCATTTATTGTGGATTATTAGTTTAAATTCATTGATTATTATCGCCAGTTCAATCGTTCACTAAAAGGTCACAAAAATAAACAAAAATGATTGCTCGAAATAAAGAATTTTGAAAGTTTATTAAGTTTAGAAATTCTTAAGAACTCAACGGAACTTGCACAAACAAACAAAACATTTATCACAATACACATTGAGCGATTTGTCTAACATTAGAAACAGGAAAATGAGGAAATTATCATAATTATAATTAACTAGGCCACTGCTACATTGGTCACATTCATAGACACCAGGACGTTTTAAAGTATATCGCGCCACCTTTTGATAAGTTGTTTAAGATTTCTAATGTTTTCGAAACATGCCAAATATAAATTCATTTCGTAAAAATCATAAACTTCTAAATTTAGTTGCATTATTATTTAAACTAGGTTTTCTTGACAATCCAGTGACAAATTTGACTGGTCAAAACTCTAAAATTTTTATTCATGTTTTAATTTTTCATGTCACATATACTCAAATCGCATGAATGATAATTTTAAATTTACTATACCAATTATTTAAACCAAAATCTAAACTATAAAACCGTTAAAATCTACAACAATATGCTGAGATTGTTACCTTACCTAACTTTATGCACATATAGGATAAGCCGATTGACTCACAGTCCAAAACGTAAACTTAGATTGAAATTTTCTTTGCTTTTTAGTTAAAAAAATAATTTTCAAATTGAATTTTTATAAATTAGTTATAAACTTAACATTATTGATTCATTACTTTGGTTTATTAAAAGGTTAAAATATAATTTTGTCAAATTGACAAGATCTTCTATCAAAATGTCTGTAATTATAGTTTGCATTTCTTTTTATTGTTATATAATAAAAAGCGACAGACAAGCCCCTTATTATAGGATTTACTAAAATTGCAAAGCGAGCCCTTTGAGTTCCATAAAAAGGTTATTTTAATTTAATTTTTGCAGGTTTCAATTTCAACGGTCTTTCCTGTGAATCGTGTAAAGCCTTCTTCCGTCGGAATGCAGTCAAGAACATTGCATTCAAATGTCGTCGCAATAAAACTGTGGAATGTGCCATCAACTTGAGGAATCGAAAGTATTGCAAGAAATGTCGACTGAAGAAGTGTTACGAGATTGGCATGAAAAAGGTTCGATTTTTGTTGTTGTTGAGTTATCAAAAATGTTTAATCTAATTTTAATGCAGGAATTCATTCTAAGCTTTAAAGAATCGATGAATAAGCAACAGGAATGTATCAAACAAGAATCGTCATCGTCGGATGAGGACTTTTGTAAAGATGAAATTAAAGACGAATTTATGATCCAAATGCTGCCAACTGAAACTTATTACATTGAATCAGGTAAATTTTGGATTCTTTTAAATGCGAATTTGTATCATCATATTCTCTTCTCTTTTAGATGTTGCCCCACTTCAACCATACGATCTCGAACGACTTCAAGAGGTCCAAAAAGCTCAACAGCACTTCAAAGACGTGTACAGTCTTGAAATGGTTGGACAGGCGCAGAGTTTAACACAAGCCATAAATCTGGCTGAATTTTACGTTGTAAAAATCATAAAATTCTGTAAAAGTTTCTCAGCCTACAAGTCACTAAACCTCGATGACCAAATGATTATACTAAAAGCGTTTCATCCGGAGATTAGCGCAATTCGTGCCGCATTTCTATACAACTCTCAGAAGGATGGATTTCCCGTAATTGCGGTAAATATTTCTTAGTAATTAATTGAATCAAATTTAATACATTTTATTTCAATTCAGGATTCAGAGGATACAAAGACCCTGTTTGTGTCACTGGACTGGAGCGGTGAAATGAAAAATAAGAAAATTGTCACGAATCTTCGAAAGTTTTTGTTCAACATGCAACTCGAAATGGAGAACGACTCCACAATTAGAGATCTCGTGAGTTTTATTTTTTTTATTGATTAAAAACGTTGTATTAATTTCATTTTTTAATAGATATTATCACAATTACTATTCAGTCAAAGAGATAATCTCAACTGTACAGAATTTTTACAGTAAGTTTTAATTTGTTTAATTTGATAAATTTGATTTTAACTTTAAATTTTTGTCTTTTCCAGATTCAACCACACCGTCTACTCTCACCTGCTGCGTCGCTATTTGCAGCACAAATATCAAAGCATGTTCATAGCAGAAGACAAGTATTCACGATTGATGCAACTGTTGACACAGATCGGTGCTGTTGCTAAAATGTTTCGAGAGATTTATCAAAATGAAGTCGATCGAAGTGAGATCTCTAAAGTGCTGGTGGAGATGTACAATTTATGATTACTGGTTAATTTGTTTAATAAAAATTTACTGGAACACAACTTTTGGCATCTTAAAACTAACTGGTCAACTTACTCGACTTTTATTTTTAATTCTTCATTCTTGTTTTAATTTGGGTTACATTGAATTACTTGAAGGTTTGATAGCCTGCAATTTACTTGAAATGGTTCTATTATATTTATTTATTCAAAATTCGTCTTTAATACAATGTTTGATCTTTTAAATAATACTATAAATACCTTATTTGGAATTTCTATTTCTAAAAGGTTAACTAATTCATTATTTTCTTATTAGATGGCGCAACAGTTGTCTTAATATCACTTGCTTTAGAATCCTATTATGGGTGTTACCTCAAATTGTATTGTCCTGAAATGCTTTATTAATAAATATAAATTCAAAAATAAACCATGAGTTTTTAATGATCTAAAAGGTAAATAAACTAGATTTATATGTTTATTCAGTCATAAATTATATTCCACATGATTCATAACCTTTCATAACTAAGCATTGAGCTTATTAAATATACGAAGCTTAATCAATTGAAATGTTTTACTGACATTTGCTTAGGAATTGCTTGATTTTACTAAGAAATCGGTTAATAAATAATAAATTTTAATTTTATGAATAATTTGAAGCTTGAATATTAAGTAATGTCTCTTGATAAATTGTATATTACATTGAGAAATATTGTCACTGTGTTACCAGATCTTTTATGTAATACTTACAGATCGTTTGTAATGGTAAACATATACAAATTTTATTTTTAATATTTATTTTTAATCAAACAAATTTATTTAAAACTTTTTTTGTTGTTTTAGGTAACTGTAGTTTCGAATGTTCAACCTGGCAAGGCAACTCGATACTCCGTCAAGGCAACTGTGAGTGAACCTTTGATGACCTGTGATAAAGGTGTACCAATCAACAGCCTCACGAACTGAACAATTCTCTCTCACTAGGTTTCTGATTTGTTTTTAGTTGTTTTTCATTATTTAATTAATATTTAATCTTAATTTTTATTCATAAACAACATAATCTTACAAAAGGTTTTTATTATTAAGTTTTCCGGCTGGGTCTCTTATTTCTGTTTATAACCGGTGGTTATAACCTGTGGAGGTGTTGGAATTTGTGGTAATAACTGACAAGCCTAGTGGAGTGCATCTGTCGATGGTTGGGGCCGCTTGTTATAATTGCGTTTGGACCGAGTGCTCACAACTGTCTGCATAAATTCAATCAGGATTTCATTGGCCTTTTAGTTAGTTCAATAATGCCGGAAATCCGGGAATTAGTCTATAAACGAGTCCACGATCGCTCATTTCCAAAAGTCACTATCCAGAGAAATTATGACTGATTAATGGAAAACAAACATTACGCAAACCTTCAATTCAATTCGATTAATACTTTTAATTATATAAACATTGATTGATTTTATTGCGCACATTAATTTAATAAAAATTATTAAACTTTTACTGAGCAATTAGGTTTTTCAAAATCTTATTAATTAATTTTGGTTAGAAAGTTTATTTAATTTAATTATGTGAACGATTGCGATATTAAAATGGTCTAATTAATATTTCTAAGTTTAAATGCATTCTATGAAAATTCTTTGTGAAAGTCAAAGTTGTTCATTAATATCCCGAATTAATTATGCATTTTAAATGTTAACTACCTAGGGACTAGGCACTCCCGAACAGATATTATTATTGAACATATTGATCCTCACAAGAAAGCTTTAGAAACCCTTAGATTAAGTTGATATGAATAAATGCCAATCATAAGCTCTCGTTACACATTCAAATTTCACTAATTTAAGCCTCAGCCTGAAGAGACAGTCAAGCGCTAAAATGATTTGCAATCAACCGGATTTTAGTGCAATCCATTTGATTAATCAACAATTACTTGATTTGCTCCTTTTGGCCAAACTTACGATTTTATTATTAGAAGCATGATAATTTATTTTTAATGATTAATTAATATACGAGCTATCTTATGAAGACATTTGTGTGTTTAAAATTGCTTCGATGGCAATACGTAGATTTGTTCTTTGTGTTGCAGTTTTAATTATCAAAACCAGTACACTTGAAGATCGACACAATGATTATTTCCATTATAACCAAAATTAAGACGATTTTGAAGTAGGTTTCCAAAAGGTACTGCCCTCTTTTGTTTGGATTTCAAACAACTAATATTTTCTAAACTTAAACTTCAGTTAAATATCAGTTCCTACTAAGTCATGTTTCATATTGATATTTTTGTATCACACATAATAGTTACCGAAATGATTTTTTAATATCTGTGTTTTTAAAATATTTTTTTTTATAAATATGTAAATATTTTTGAAAATGGAATGTGGAATTTTTAAAGTTAGGTCACTATGACGTCCGTGGTATCTTCAAAGGTTAACATAAGCTTTATTAACCACTGTTGACTCGTCACTTCGATCACAGTTGGTCCTTGCAATCAGCGATTTGGGACATTGTACCCGTTGGAAAGTCATTACAGGATTATTTGCATTAGCGAACCAACCAAACCGCCAATGGCATCCTTCTTGCAGTGGTTTAGGCAGTGTGGCACACTCACTGTTTGCCGAAACGCCTCCATACCTCACGCCCCAACCATCATCAGGTGCACCCCACTGAGTTTTGCATCCCTGTCCAAAGATTCCCACACCTCCACCGGGAATTTCCAAGTCAAAGTGATTGTTGCCCAGATCACCGCCAGTGTTGGTCACTTGTACAACAAACTTTTTGCCAGTTACTGGAGCATCGGTGAAGGTTAGTTCGTAGCAGCCGCAGCACCTAATAATATTAAAATTTTGATTTAAAAAAATTAGTTTCTCTGTTTTGGAACATATTTAAAAGGTTACTCGTTTTATTAGTTGTTAAAAATTCTTACCAATCACCTTCATCCTGACCCGCCAAATGCGCCGCCGCAAATCCCAACGAAAGCGAAGAATTGATCACATAAGGCTGTTGATTGTTGCACATGTAAGAGTTTCCACCACCACAGCCACTCGTATCGTGAATGCCCATCACAGTAACACCATCCTTGGTAGCCCTGCCAACTCTGATTTGCCGGCGAGATGGGGAATCAGTATAGTACGTGATGGAAAACAAAAATTATGACCGAGTTTGCTGTGTGACGATGGTCAGTGCATTGACTGTGAGACTGCTGGCTTCGAAAACGCTCTATCTACATTGAGTGATAAGAGAAAAGAAAAGAAAAGGGCAGGCAATATATTTCACAATATCACAATTCACGATTGTTGCCAATAGAAAATAGGATTTTGTCCGTTAAATCAATTTCATTGTCCCACGATTGGTAGATCTGGTGGTTCCGCATATGAATTAGTGGATCTTAGCAAAAAATTTTGTGAGGCGAAAATATCCTCAAAATGAGCAAATAGAATTTATCCCACAATTAGATTTCAAGGAGATTCCCCGTTTCGGCAATTTGACATTTTCTTTGAAACACAACTTTTTCCTTTTTTTTCTTTTTAATTGGCGTGTTCTTGAAGATTCCCAAATAGTGTCATTAGATCTTATGCCCGAATTGGTTTGTGAAGTTTCTTCGCAAATGGATTTTTATTAGATTCCAATTAGACTTTTCAAAGTTTTATTGTTGATATACTAAGAGTTTTTAATAATTGAAACCCCTTTTTCAAGACAGACAGTTGCAATTGCAAACTATAATCCAAACTATCTTATGGTGAATAGTCCGTTGCTATTAATCTTTCCCTGCCTTCGATAAGATTTAAAGAATTATTTGGATTTTCTTATTCGAACAACCAATTTAAGGATATAAATCAAGGGGCCATTTGGCGAATTCTCCTGACTCACATTTTGTGAGATAAGTTGAACTTACTCATTTGAATTTTCTTGGACCACCAATTGGAGAATAAAATTCAACCTTTCATATTGGGATATTACCGGATCGCCATTTGGGAGTATATCATCCACAAACTTTTTGGAGATAATTCCAGGCCGACAAATTGTGTGATAAGACCTACTTACTCATCTGGAAAACCACCAGATCGTTGGATATATAAATTGTCTGGATGTGTTTTATTTGGAACCAATTTTAAATTTTGACATTGTTATAAATATTGCTTGCCCTTATATTTTCTTTTCTCTTATCACTCAAAGTAGATAGCGCGTTTTCGCAGCCAGCAGTCTCACGGTCAATTCACTGACCACCGTCACACAGCAAACTCGGTCATAATTTTTGCTTTTCATCACGTATTATACTGATTCCCCATCTCGCCGGCAAATCAGAGTTGGCAGGGCTAATCCTTGGCACAACTCTTCACAGGCTCTCTCACCAGCGGGCCCTTGTGGGCCCAAGCACAAGACGCCTTACAACAGTCCCAGTAACGGGTGGTCTTGCCAACTTGTCCGGCACATGAGACCAAATTGGCGGACAAAGCGACCACTGAAAGTATGAACAGAACATTCATGTTGAACTTTACAATATTTTTAATGCTCTTTAAAGTTACAAAACTTATGAATCAAGTTGTCCAATTTATAATAACGATTTGGTAAGTTGATGATTATTTAAGTTTAGATTACGTCTAAATTGATAAATTTTGTAATTGGTCTAATTGCGTACATAGATTAGATAAATAACAGTTTGTTCTCATTTTGTAAGACTTGAAACACAAATATTTGAAAAACTGTGTCAATCTTGTCAAAAGATCTGTATTTTAGTAAAGATAAATTGTATTTAAAAAAAACTTTCCTCCAATCTCGTCTCCATTTAATAACTGGTTTTATTAATTTATTAATGTGTCACAATTTATCTAATTTTTAATTTAAAATATATAATTTTAGTAAAATTATGCATTTAACCTCAAACGATCTCATTTTGTAGTGCATCCAGAACTGGTGATTTTGTATGTTAGTTCTCGAAATGTTATCCGTATGTCTTCAGGTCGAGAATTTGAGATTTGCACACGACACATTGATGAATTCATGAATGAGGAACACTTGAGCGTAAAGTTTCTGGTTCAGTCCTATTTGTCCCTTCAATTCTAGTTGCTACTTTGCATTTCGCTGTTGGCACTCCAATTTATTTTGTTACCGGGACATTCGACTTCTGGCTGGATCTTCTCTTTTCAAAGGTAATTTATTTTAAACTATTTAAAGTTTTTAAATTTATTATATTTAGTTTTTAAATTATAATTATTCATTTTTAGACATGTTCACTTTTCGTCATGATAACAATGTCAAACTTTATCACAGGTGACATAACAATTTTATTTTTAAGCCAATTTAGATTACTTTGCAACAGGTTTGCTTCAAGTGCATTTTGATTAATAACAATTTCTAATCAAATTGTGAGTTTAGTTTCAATTGTTGGTTAAACTGACTTTTAACCAAATGACCACGATAAAAGGCTCATCAAAATTAGTCGTTTCAGAAATAGGCGTTTCTTTGGTTTTATTTTTTAAAATAACTATTCATAAAAACATAAAAGTCGATAGCAAATGTTTTTTCATTGGTTATCTTATATAATTAGTGAGAATGTATAATCTTGTTATAGTGATCATTTGTTAAATATTTATCCTTTTAATCTCGAATTGTAATTAAAGGTAAAAACAACTTTCAGATCATTTTATTTACTATAAGTTATTGGTTCATAACAGGCCACCACCATTAATCAAGTGTAAAAACATTCACAAATAAATTCTTCTTACTGGTTATTTTCCTCTTAATTCTAGGTATTTTTTAATAAATATGTCTTAAAGATCAAAACATTCAAATAAAACGTCAAAATATTTTTATCCTTTTTCTTTTGATTTACGATGAATAATCCAATTGTAATTCCGTAAAAAAGGTGTTTTAAATCTTAAATTTATGCTTTTCAAATCTAAATTATGTTAAATATCTTATGCTGTAAACTAATACTTAAATCAACATTCAATTTAGATTCAAATCAAATATATTAAATAACAATTTCAATCTAGTTCATACGTCGAGTTTGAAAGGATCAAAAAGGTTTTACAAATTTTTGAATGACTATTTCACTTAAATTGTGTGAGTAGATGAAGTTTGATTTATATATCATAATATTTGTATAAATAATTTATTAAATGGATATTTACGAAATATTTAAAATTAATTAACACAAACTAAACCCCAACTTTTAATCCAATTTCAAATCAAACACAGATTTATAGTAAATCTTAACATCAATCTTTTCCCTGCCTTCCAATTCATACCTCACCTTATCACCATACATTGTTTCCAACTCTGTCAGCATCACATTTCTGTACTTGGCACCAAAATACATGACCACAAACATGAACTTGGTCATCAGCCAAACACAAATCAACGATCTTGTGACAAGTTTAAAGAAGACAATCAACAACGAATAGCTTAAACGTTCTCTGAAACCAGTGATTGGGTAATCTTGTTTGTTTAGCTTCATAAAAGGCGATGCATATCGAAGCATAGCATTGTAACTCAAGAGAGGAACCATAAAATTCATAGCCATACAAAGGCCCTTCCCGGTTTCAACTCCAAGTTTGGTTGCATTGGTTTTGGGTGAGGAAGTGCCGATTTCATGTAACCAATCATCGAAATAGATCTGTCGACAGTGTTCGCCAACTTCTTCATAGGAACCAGCGCACACGTTGAATCGATCATCAACCCCGAGACAGTAACCAATGATCCGCCAAAAATGAAACAAACATTCAAAATCATATTTCGAGAAACGGTGAAATCCCAACTAAATAAAAAATTTAAATTCAATTTCGGTTTAATAAAATTCAACTTCAAATTACTTCTTTAGGAAAAATGGTCATCATTCCCATAAAGAGACAAATGCCATGACAAATGAGATGTTGACTGAACCAAATCGAATCTTCATCATTTTGATCTAACTTTGCAAGTTTATTAAACTTTTCACCAAATTTTCTATGAAATCCTCTAATCGACTTCAACGACTGATGAGATTTACTCTGTGGATCGAATGGATCGTAGGTAAACCAACTGCGCACAAACACAATTGTCGATGAGTATACTCACGCTATAGCGTCCAGCGAGTTTGGCAATTGTTCGATGCTCGGGTGTGGCGAAAAGTGGAGCTACAATGTGATGCACTTTGAAGGTCAATAGAATGCCGTATAGTTGACTTATGTAGATTCTGAAATTGGTTAAAATTTGTTTAGAAATTAAGACTTAATAAAATTGTTTTTACAGTATTCCATAGTTGTTGAACAAACGTTGAGCATGACGAAATTTGATTGGATCATACCAGGGAGGAATGATATTGGGACTTGACTCGGGTACCATGGCAAACACTTTCTTGCCTTCAGTGTTGAGCAGTTGTCGACGTTGTTTTACTCGAAATTTTAATTTTCCGTTAATTTCTTCCATTTTAAAATATAATTAAAAAAATAAAATCAAGTTTTTTCTAAAGGTTAACAAAAATAACAAAGCCAAAAAGCTTTTGCTTAATTAACAAGTTATCCAAAGTTTTTACCACCTAAATGAACATTTTCAACTTGAAACGTTTTCAATAAGTCTCAGACCAGATAAAGAGAGAAATTATATTACTAAGTGAGAGAAAGCACCGAGCAAGATGTTCAAATGTACCAAAAGTGCATTTGCGAAAATTGAAGTTCATGTTCATGTTCAATCTTCTTCCTTCAAACTTTCTTCAAAGGTAACTTCACTTTTCTGTATCGCCGATTCAATTAAAACCAAAAACGAACTTTTCTGACCCAACTCTGCTAACTATCCACACCACCCTTGACCTATCTTTGCACTTCTCTCACAATCGAGATCGCTTGTAGTGATACTTAATTTTCCATGCCTACTTTCGCAACTCAACCGTTTCACCCTTCATTAAGCATCTCATAGGAAAGCACAATCCATATGTAATGAACTCTTTCGGACATTTTCTTCCTTTTTCAAGTCCTCTCTTTCGTCTCATTTTTCTCTCATTGTACCAATGAATACATTTTCTGCACTCCAAGTGCACAATAGTGATAGCAACAAAGTCTATTTGCAGTTTAAGTTAAGTTGTATTCAAGTTCAATTTAAGTTTTATTTGTAAATATAAAATATTTTTAAACAAAAATTATGATTTGTAAATTTTATTTTGTCACAATCTCAAAAGACATTGAAACGGTTACCTGGTCAGTTGATTTGAATGCAAATTTTTGTTTTATTCTTTTTCTTAAAATCTTTATACAGGGACAAATGAAGTGAATTTATATTAACTATTTGAGTTCGTAATATGTAGGTCAGGTCATAACGATTATTTTTATTTATAATTATTTGTTAATTAAACATTAAAATAGAGTTCAAATTAATTTTTTAAAAGTTTTTTAAATATATTTTTAATAATTTTTTTTTAAATTACTATTATTGTTTATTTGTTAAAATTATTTATTTGTACTGTATTATAATTTCAGTTCTCGATCATTGCTTGAACATGTCACAAGAATATGCTTTC
This sequence comes from Rhizoglyphus robini, assembly GCA_023373905.1. NCBI lineage: Eukaryota > Metazoa > Arthropoda > Arachnida > Sarcoptiformes > Acaridae > Rhizoglyphus > Rhizoglyphus robini. The sequence continues at coordinate 2,081,911 of JAKIJQ010000020.1, forward strand.
AACAGAACTATTTGCATATTCTCGATTCTTTTCATAAGAATAACATTGATAAAGGTGAATTCAATCTATATGAAATGCAAAAAGATAGTTACAATAAGTATTTCACAAAACCCCTCTTCAATATTTTCACTCCCTTCAAATAAAAAGGTTACAATTTTTCTTATTGTTTTTATTGCAAAGGTGGTCAAGGTGAGAAGTCGAGTATTTTTCATAATTAAAAAGATCAAAAAGTAAAACAAGCCAAAAATCTCTCTCCACTTATAAATCATCTAAAGTGATACTCAATTTCCTAAATCCACTTTTGGCTTGTCTAAATAAACTCAATCCATATGAAATAGACTCTCACGTTTTCTCCAATTTTCATGAGTTTTCTCTCGCATTGCATTTTCTCTCATACATTGATCATTTTCTGCACTACAAATACGAAATGGTGATGGCGCTATTGAGAAAAACTTCGATGCTTTGAACTTAGTCCTTAGTGTATTTCCAATGGTCAACAATAAATTGTTTTACGTTTTAAAATTATTAGATAAAATCGTGAAAACACAAATATAATGAAGTCTTTTTTATAGTCACAGGTTGACTAAAATGTTTTATTTGAATAATATGCCGTTTTACATTAATGGTTTCTCCTCCTTTCTACTTTCTCGATATGAGATTCCAAACAATTTAACAAATTTGAGTTTTGGAAAGCAATTTGACCAATTTGATTAAAAAAGTGATCTTTTTAAATTTAATTATTATTTGTTTTATAAAATTAAATTCTGTTTTGATTTGAAAAAAAGTTTTTTTAAAACATATTACTTCGTCCTCCTACTTCTTGGCATTAAAAAGGTCAATTGAATTTGCGTTCACCAGAACCATTTGCATGTCTTCAATTTTCTTCACAAGAAGTTCGACATCGATTGAGGTGAATTCAATCTGTTTGAAATTTAAAGTTTAAAGTTTGTAATTTGAACTTAAGTTGATCATTTTGGCCTTACCATCACAAAAGTCCAGTAGAACATTTTCTCCAAATCTTTATTGTCATTATCAAACAGATGGTAAATGTTTGATTCGTGTGGTATCATGCCAAAGACTGCACTGATCTGTTTGGATCGAGTTCGTACATTGGCACGAAAACATTTAGACACGATTAGGAGAAACTTGAATGTTGTGTTGAGCAGAATTGTCACAAACATTAAAATCAGAACAAACCAAATTGCAGTGAACACATAACGATTGATCAGATTTAGTGGCATGACACAGTAAGAGTCAATTAGAGCTTCGGAACCACTTTGACCAGTCATCTTGAAGTGACACGTGACAAAATAGGGAAATATCTAAAGAAGAAATCAATTTATGAATTTAATCAGTCTAACTTGTTAAAATGTACCCGATTTTCAGGGGAAATTTTCGTCATTCCAAAAAAGTACCGAGCCAATTCGAGATTATATTCATTGAACATATCATGGAAAATCCAGTTGAGTGCATAAATTTGTACCACAATAGTCAAAAGTGCAAAGCCCACAGTCAAACAGTGGTGAACAACAAAAGTACGTGAACAATGATAAGCGAGAAACACTTTCTGCAATGCGACGATTTTACGAAATTGCAATTCAATTTGAGGTTTATCGATTTCAGGTTTTGAAAGGTCAAACAATTTGTGGAAACAATGTTTTTCGTGTTTAGATACTTTTCGGTTATTTGAATCGTATGGAAAGAAATCGATTATGCGAATTACTGTTTCGAGTTGATTAATCATTCGTGATTGGTTGAATGTGAACAGAGCCAGTGGGAAATATGAGACGAATGACTGAAATTTGTGATTTGAACATTATTTATTTATTTTGATTTTTTTAAAAAGAAATATTTACCTGAACCAGCAGAATCGCAAATACAGCAATGTAATAATCGTACTTGTACACATCTTTATGGTAGAACTGATGTGGTTCATAATTTCCATCACTAAATTGACTTCTGTGAATTGAGTGTGCCCCATAGTAAGGCAACAGACACATTTTCTCAACAAAATTATTCGACACTTGCGAATTGCTTGTGCACACAATTGAACGGGTAGTTGTGAACAGAATTGGATAGACCAATGAGGTGTAGAAGATGACCCGACTTAGGTACTTGCTGTACCAAAGTAGGGGACCAGAGAGCACTTCGTACTGGTTTCGTGAGAAATACGATTTCCAGTTGAACAGATTCTCGGGAGTGCTAAAATTGGGCATGGTTGAAGGTTGATTTGACAGTGCGAACAAATGCTAAACTAACTAATGATAAATGCTCAACTTGTCTGTGTTGTTTTGATAAAATTATTGATTGCAAATTGATTAAACAGAGTGATTGCGCAAAATGTGCTAAAAATCGGTTCAAATTACTTTAAGCCAAGTTTCAAATATGTTCACTGTGATCACTCTGGATCCGACTCAACAGAAGCCAATATGAAATTTGATCTATAAACAAGATCATCAGCATCCACAGAGCTCTTACTTAACAAAGACTTTATTAAGATTTGAAAGGTTTTATTAAATCAACACTTTTATTTCTTGTAATCAACAATGCGGGATACTCAATTAAATACGCCCAATGTTTTTCTATTAAAAGGTTTTTTTTATTTTAAATTAAATATTTTATTTCCTTGATTAAATTTTTATAATTTAAATTTGAATGATTGTATAGATTTTTGATAATTTGGCAAACATGTGATAAGTTTTTGGAAACAAATTTACTTGCATGTTTCAAGCAGATGGACAAAATCAGATCATGTTTCTCTACTTAAAATTTTAGCTTCCATCACCACTGTGTTACATCGCTGGGAGCATTAATTAGGGACAATCATTTTTGATCGATGAGAACAATATTTTAGTATGATTTGATGCCACTAAATGGAGCCACGTTGTTTAAAAGTTATCGTTGTCAACGTTGGTATTGCTCGACTATTTTTTTATTTAAAGGTTACTTCTCTTACAATAAAAAAAATATATTTTTATTTATTTGTTTTATTATAATTTTTTGATAAATCAAACGGACTTTTGTAATGGTGTTTGAATATTTTAATATTATTTAAATAATATTTTTTGTATCATAACATGTTTTAATGAGTTCCAATGTGGATTAACTCACACAGTAAACCCTGATTTAAATTTATTTCAGTAAAAATCGAAAATTTTATTATTCTCAAACAATTAAGTCTAGGTTGTGTCGAACTGAAGTGAAGTCTCATACTCTCAATTCCTCTCGTACTTACTTGACTTGTTAATAATGATCAAACTTGAACGTATACAATTTTATTTTTAATGTACAATCATTGTGAGCTTTTCTACGTTTTACGATCACTTGTTGTGTACTGAGAATATCATTTTAGTATAACGCTAATAAATGGAGAAACATTTACAGCCAATTTTCAACGTAAGTTTTTTTTATCATAGTTCTTTGGTTGGTGGGACTTGTTTTTAAAGGTTAAATTTAAAAGTTACTTTTCTTAAATTTTGATTTTCTTAAATGTTTCGTATTTTTATTAGCAATACAAGTTCGAAGAACGAAAGTCGAAGCTAATGCTTTTGCCAATGTGTACGTCTCTCTGTATTTACACAGGTGTCGTAGGATAAAATCCTCGTGTAGGCATTTTTATGATCAACTTATTCTTTCTACTTGCCCGGCTTGCCAGGCTTTATTTATTTTTGTGATAATCAAATACTAAGTTCAATACTTATAAAAGGTAAATTTTATTTCAGTAAAATTCGAAACATTTATTGCTGAGCATTAGAATTAGCGCCATTGTTGGTGTTGTCGTTGCTGGAAAATCGAGCCAAGATTGCGTCGAACTGACGTCGCATGCCCTCGATCATCTCTCGAACGGTTGGGTCCACTGGCATTGGTGGAGTAGGCTCGGCCTGGCTTGGCGTAGGATCGGTTGGACCGCGCACGTATTTCCACTCGGGCCAGTGCACCTTCACATACTGAGTGGTGGTTTGCTCGTTGGCCGAAATACGATCCACCTGCTGCAGTTCGGTCACTCTGGGCAGCACTGGCGCAGTGGGGACCATAGCTTCCACAGTGGGAGTAGTAGCCGCTTGTGAGGTGCTCTGCTTCTTGATGTCGGCCCAAGGTTCGCCCATACGGAAGATCAGTCGAAGGTCCTTGTCGGGCTGTGGTTCCTTTGGACGCACGGGCCGGGCCTCGTACCGCACCGTAAGTGCACCCCAATCTTCAGGCAGCTTGATGTTGTACTCAGTGGAGGTGATGTCCGCCTCTTTGCTCTGGGGACGCGAGCCAGGTGGATCACAAACAACCAACTGGTCTTTTGGTGCAGTCGGGGAGCGAGGTGGGCGCGGGGAAGGCTCGTTCGAGGACGGAGAAGTGCCACCACCACTTGGGGACGAGTCTTGAGAGTTGGACATTGATTCGGCAAGTGTCGAGCACACGAACAACAAGAAGAAAGCTTTCACACAGGAGAAATAATCAACAAACTTATCAAAGCGTTCAAATCTTTAAGAAAGACTTTCTATAATTCACCGAGAAACCTTCATCCGCTTATAAAAGGTCAAATAAAAATTCGATTTTTAAAAAATTCGTTTTTGTCGATTAAATAATTCCAATAACGTAACATTTTACTGTTTTTATTTGCGAATTACTATATTCTATTAGTTGCCAATATCTAAAATGCGACAAATGGTGAAACTTGTTTATTCAAATCTTTTTTAAATAATTCAATTAAATATTTCTATATGTTAGTAAATAAACTTATTTGGTCAAAAAATTTCACTTAATTAATCACATTTTAACACAAAAATAAACATTAATTCTGCTTTTGGATTAGAATAAATTACATTACACAGCCGGCATCTTCTGAAAACGACCTTCAAACACCAAAACTGCATTGAAACCATTTAAAGCGCACAAAAACACAAATCATTAATCAGTGAGCAGGACAAATTGAAAATGTTGTTGTATGTTTAATTTTTTTTTATCAAATCGAATACGTGACTTGGCAACATATTAACATTTTCATGTTGGTACACACCTGGTTTATTGCTAATTAAAAATTTCGATGTAAGATATTGTGTAAAGGTAAGGTAACACTTTGATGGGATTTTATGGTAATGTCACACATTCTTATGGGATTATGTTTCTTATATTTTTGATCAATAAAAAGGTAATTTTATTTATTTATTTTATGAGGGGATTAGTAACTTCATGTCAAAACTAATGTACCCTTTAAGAATGTATCTTTTAATTTAAGCTAATTAAATCACTGAATTTGTGTTAACTATTAAATTTTGAACATTATTGATTTATAAAGGTTTTCTTATTAATTATTAAAAATCGCACATAGTTCCGAATGAAATGATGATTTAGTACTACACATCAAGCACCTTAATAGTACGTTCATACAAGGTTTGATCTCATAAATTAAGTCACCTTTATACCATGCGCCTGTCCCCTCAGGGCGAAAGAGGGTTTAATCATCTGTCTTAAAATAAATCTGCCGGACAACGGACAAATGTGATCAAACTTGTTTGTGCTCATGTCGTGGTCATGTTCATTTCATTTGATCGAACCGATCTTATTTTACTTTTATTTTAAAGTTCACCAGTGCTAACATAAAAACTTTAAACGATACTTTACTCGTTTTAATGAAGTCTAGTCGAGTGTGTATTTGTTCTACGCAGTTCGAGTTTGTTCACATCATGATTCATTACCAATGACCAACGTCACGGGAATTTATAAATGCGCAATCAACCTTTGCATTGGCAATCGTAGAAAGTCATCAAAACTTTAATTGGACAGTAAGAATCAAACTTGTTTTCAAAAACGCTTTAAATTGTGCGATTTTTGAATCAAGATTATTTATTTTATTTTTAGTTTTTGATCAATGTGTTGCAAATGTACAGAAGTAAAAGTAATTTATTTTTATTAAATACTGAGATGAGATAATAATTAATTAATGAGAAAAAGCTCGAAAGTATGCCAAAAATGTTGTCGACATTGCAACGATGAGAAGACTTGTGGTTGTCGCCGATTGATTGCTTCCATTACCTGGTGGGACTGGGAAATTAGATTTTTGTTAATTACTTTTTTGTAACTTAAGAATATATTATTCTCTTACCTAAAACTTTCATTGTCTTCTCTTCAGTGACCACAGACGTGGACGGTGGCGCACCTGCAATCTCACATTTATAATCGCCAGCAGATAAAGGCGTAATTTTATTTAGCACAATTTTGCCAAATTCTGACTTGTCAATCTAATTATTAAATGAAATAAAATTGATTTTTAAAATGGTTAAAGTAAATATTTTTTAAAATTGAACTTACATTCACATCAATTCCATCAACTGGAAAACCCTGCTTCTCGGGAACCTTTTCTGGCTCGTATCGGTAGATCTCCTGGAAGGTGGCATTGTCCATTTTAGGCTTGAAACTCCAAGTAATGTACTTGAGTGCCTTGTCGTACTCGAGGTCGTACGTACAGGAGAGATTGACGTCCGTGCCGTTGTCGGCGCTTTTGGGCACTTTTATGTTTATGATTCGGAGGGAATTCAATTCTGTGGATATTTAGATGAAAATTAGCTCATTTTCGTTTCTCATCGTATAACTGGTAAAATATTTATCCTTTATATTACAAAAAATATGTCTGTAAAATTCCTTAACAGTTTAGCAATTAAAAACTTTGTATCACTCGAATTCATCAAATCTTATGTTAGTTTTTTATGCTTTACTTTCAATATGATTAATTATCTCTTCGTTTGTCTATCAAATAGGTTTCAAATTATATTCATAATCACTGTCAGTGTCAATGATTTATTTCTTCGTATTGAATTAATGAATACGCCCGGAAACATATATTATGAGCAATAGTTTATTCAACAAGACTGTGAACCACACAATTTGCACTTGTATTCTTTTTCGGACTTTGAACACTTGGTTACTTGTGTGCACAACATAATAATCTACTTAATATTTAATCGGATTTTAAAATGTATTTAATTTAGATTTGTTTATCTCTTACAGATATGAAATATCTAAAATGGTAATTCTATTTTTATTTTACTATTTCGCTGATTTTGTGTAAAAAGTCTAATTTATATTATGTAGAACGCAAAGCTGTTATCTAAAAGGTAATATTTTGAATATTTTCAAATTAATTTAAAAACTAAATTTTAATGATCACCGTAAAATGAATTTAAATTTTAAATTTAATTCTAGATCAAACTTACCCGCTGCAAAGCACAACAAAATAACCACCGTAAAAAGGCACATTTGATGACTAAGAATTTGCACTAATTTAATTTGCTTCAAATTGTCCATGATTTGTCCTTTTCTGTTTTATTTCAGTCCGCAGACAATTAACAAAAGTTCATTTGACTATATACGTGATTAAAGGCAGGAGATGATTAGATGAGGGACGAGTAGTAGCTGCTGAGTATTGACTACAAGTGAACATATACAACAATGTTACAACGGTTTTGCCTACGTACACACACACACACACACACGCCAACATTCACTCGAGAGGCGAAAAGCAACAAAAAATAAGAACAAAATTCGGACGTTTTTTCTCTCGATTGGTCATTCGAATGGTCAATTGAATTGAATGATGATGTGATGTCAGAAGCACTGAAGCACCTGTGCTTCACTACACTTGCGGTATAATCACACTGTCTGTCACTCAACGATAGATCTGATGCGGACAAACACAACACAAAATCAATGATGGAAGGAAGGAGAGAGAAGAGACTTTAAAACTAGTTGAATACCTTGAGGGGTTGTCGCTTCTCTCTCAGGCACACTTGAGGCACTCTTGTCTCGCTCAACTTTCATCGAGATCGTTTGCCTCATCTCTTAAGACACACATCTTCCTACTTAATTCTTCCTCTTGTTATCTGTCTGACATTTGATTTGCTTCTGCTCATGCTGTGACTCGCACTTTGTGTATGTGCTCTTCTTGCCTGAAACCAGTTGTTGACCTTGAGCGTGTCTTTTGGGAAAAGGGGGAAACTGCTCACTGCACTTACGTTTCATTATGAAAATTTACATTTACAATTAATATATTGCTATTAATCACAATTACTCTCAGTAGTGCATTTTCATAAATCTCCGCTCTCCTCATCATCACTGTTTATGCTTTCCCTGTTTACTATACTCAGAGAGAAATAAATGCATTATTTATGTGATTGAAGCGCATGAATCGCTTTTCTTCTTCTTCATTTTATTATCAAAGAATGGAAATCTCTCTTCATTTTCAAACAGACATGCCTCAGCACTCACAGCATCGCATCTCCACAATCAACAAATTAAAAGCGAAAACTTAGTAATGATAGTGATTTTAAAGAAGATAGAAGAGTAGAAGTAGAAGGAAAATGGCAATTAGTGGTTTATTTCATTATTTCATTTATAATATTATTTATATGTAAAATACATTGTTTGTTATCACTGTAAGGCACGCACATTAAGACAACATCAAGGTTAAGGATACAATCTGAAATGGAATTTACTTTGATTATCGAAATGGACGGTTCAAAACTTTATATTTGAACGGAATGATTTATTGAAATTGAAATTGAAAACAAAATTCGGTTTTACTGAAAAGTGAACTATGGAAAGCTGTTAAGAAGTTTGAGGAAAATACAAATTTATTTGTGATGTTGTTTACTCGATTGTTCAAACCAGAATGAACACGAATCCAATCAAGTGATGCTAAGCATCTGTGTGAAAGTGTTAGAATTGGATTTTCTCAAACAGATTGATAATGTAAACAAAATCTGATTGGATTGTGTTGTTTCAAGCAAAACCACCATTTCTTGATGCATGTTTAGTCTGTGTTTAAATTACAGACAGACGGCGATGCATGCCACAGTTGGAAAGTCATGAATATTCATGCAATGGAAAATATTCCATATTTAGCCAGGTTCAACTCTTATATGCTTATCTTATCATACAATCAGAGTTGGATTGAATAATTATCTCAAAAAGGTATTTTATTTTGGATTTTGAAATTTCTTTGAACATTTTTAAAATTCTTTTCAATTGGTATTTATTTATTTTTCTTTTTAACTCAATATGAAAATGTTTAAATATGGTAGAAATATTAATGCTTTGTTTAATAAAAACTTTTAAATGAAAATGTTTACAGATTTCTAGATAGACATTTATTTGAAAGGTAAAAAGAAATTCTAATTTATTACTCAAGAAAATAACTTTACAAGTGATGAAAAATGATTTGTGATTGTTTTCTCAAGTTTCCTTTTTAGGTTTTTTCCAATCTTGTTGAAAAATGACTAATTGCACACAAATTGAGTTATTTATTTGTTTGTTTACTAAATTTACAGACATTTAGTTAATCTTCATAATAATTTATTTAAAAAATAATATCAATGGCCAATCTGTTTAGAATTTAATTAAGTCTAGACTCGATTAATATACCGTAAATTCTCGATTTACCGCCGCACTCTCGATTACCGCCGCTCTCGAATTAGCGCCGCAGCGAGTATGTCTTGAAATGGATAAGCGCCGCACTCCAGTAACCGCCGCAGTGGATATTTGAAATTAGTTTTACTACACAAAATACCTATTTTGATGCATAAAAACCTTACTTTTTTAGTCAAAAAGTGATCAAATTAGGTATCCGCCGTCAAATAATTTTTAGCCCAAACAAATAAGCGCCGCACTTCAGTTACCGCCGCTCTCGAATTAACGCCGCAGCGAGCTTCGCCTGAAACCGACTAGCGCCGCGGCGGTTAATTGAGAATTTACGGTAATCTAATTTGAAGCTTCAACAAATAAGAAAATCTAGTTAGATTGATGATTTATTGACTCCTTTGTGATTACTTTTACCAAACGGTAAATTCATATGAATTAAACTTATGTTTTTAGAATAAACATTCTTTCAAGTTTTACCTTGACAATAACGTAACAAAATTATCGTTGCATGTAATTAACAATTGACAAGTTTGAATATTTCCATATTTGTTTTGTATTTTTCCTCAGTGAATTACAAATTACCATTTCTGAATCGTCACTTTATTCAAAAGGTAAAAACATGCAACAAGAGATTGTCAATCTAAATTATTCACGTAGTAATTGATTTGTGATTCAGCGAAATATATGAGCTTGACAGTGTAAATGTACTACTGTTCGGTGGTGGGGATTTCCAATTGATAAATAAAGATATCAAGAGGGACACATTTTTGCGCATATTAATGCGTTTAATTAATTTTGTCATTTTAAAAAGGTTACGATTTAAACAAGTTTGTCATCTGTTAAATACAACTTGCGCACAGATCGATTAAACTGAAATACAAATGACCTAAAGTCAGACTTATTCAATTGATAATTCCACATTCTTTTGTATGTTTGTTCTTTATGATGAACTTTAATGTATAAAAGTCCGTTCTTGACCTTGAGTGAAGTGACATTTTGTATACATTTCTTGTCTAGTAGTCCGCTCGCACTTATGCTAAAAGACAATTGTTTCCTGCCTTAATGAACACACATTGCGCTGGACAGATGAAATAACAATGGCCAAAGTACATTGCGAAACGACATCACTCGTTGATAAAAATATGTTTTGCAGACGACAATTTCTAGTAATCAAATGTGAGTTTGTGGGAAAATTTTTATTGAATGTTAATTTGTTTTTCTCATTAGGACTTGAATTTCATTTGATTTCCAATGACACAAATTGCTGCCGCATTTCAAATGGTAAAAACATTTTTTATAATCCAAAAATTTCTAAGCTTTTCCTTTCGCTATTAGCAAACAAATTCATCGAACCAATTTAAAATTCAATTTGATGTTATCCAAGTTAATTCATAAGTAATGTCATTGTAATCGGTATAAACACTTTAAAAATTTCATAATCTAATTTTTGAAGTAAAATTTGGTGGAATTTTGATTTTGTAACGCTAGATGGTACTACTGTATCTTATTTTCTATTTATTATTTGATTTTTAGAACGAGGTTGATCGATTGAAATGGTTACAATCAATCTTTGAAGATGAGCATTGTCTGTTTTCCTAACATTCAAATTAAAACAAGAATTTTTGGCGGCTATTAGGTTTAATCTAAACTCATGGATAATGTTTTGACTCTAAACCAAAAGATTTTAATTAAATTTATTAATATTTCAGTCCATTGGTCCTTGCATAAGCAAAATTTAAAACTGGTAATAAATCTTATACGTACTTTTTTGTTAACGTTCTAATTTCGATGATATAGATTTGCACTTATTAATTAAAGATAATTAATTGATATTGCCTTAAGTAGATTTTATTTTATTTTATTGAATAGACAAATTAATGTTTTCCATCCATCAACTTACAAAAGACTATTATTCACCAATAATAAGGTTAATTTGTCTGATTTTATTTTATGGGATGCATACAAATTAGACATATAAATATTTATCGTAGATTTTCTAATTCAAAAATTAGATGTTTCAACATATTTACCATGTGACACAGATGTACTAAATAAACTAAATAAACTTGTAAAAGGTAATAAATATGAATTTTCCTATTTTAGTATTACACACCGAAAGATTCAATGACGACGAAATAGTAAGAATGTTTTTACATACCCGCATAGCTTTGTCTACAGGTTATATTCACAAATTTGTCTGTTTGGTTTCTTATCAAGACTCAAGCAGAAATATTGTTAAAATAAATCTTTAAATAATTTGAAATAAGATGCATTATTATTTGGTAAAGATTGATACTCGATTGGTTCGGGGTGATTGTACTTGATCGGATGAGAAGAACATATTTGTGATTTCCCTAGTTACGATCGAACTTGTAGCAGTGGTTTGACTACTCAAATGAAGAATAACTATATAGAACCAACAGATATCAGTGATCCCAGACAAAGTGAGAACTCACTGAGGGAGAGCTTTACATAAATTTTTTTGTAATTCTTTAACCTGACATGTCGACAGACCAGTTGAGTGTTTGTTTAAAAACAGTTTTAACACTCAACATGATAAATATAATTATAGTTGTTGGTGATTATGAATGTTTAATCTGAAACTATTTCTAGTTTTACGGAGCCAGTACAGCATGCATATTAAAATAGTTTATAAATTATTTTATTTAATAAATTGTGTGTTACATTTCACTGAGTGTACTATTCATCACTGGTCACCACATCTGTGCACAACCCTCAGCCCACCACCACCACCATTGCAGCATTAACCTTTTATTCCCACCATTGAGCACCATCCACCACCAGCACCACTCTCCACCTCAACCATTAACCATCAAATCCATCTTCAACCTAATTCACTAATGAACATCTTTATTTGTCCTTCTTTTGTTCATCTTTTGTGTTTGCACTGTGTGCCACTGTGTCTGTGTGTGTGTGGACAGCCTCACTAAATAATACATCATCATTACCGAGTAATATTATTATTATTTATTACATTCGAGTACATTTACACAAATACATATAAAGATTGTCCCTTATTCTTCAATTTATCATCATTATCCAATGTTATTCACGTGTTATGTGAACAGCTCAATTTGGTTATCCTTATCGAGTATTACTGTACGATTTGTGACCAAAACGGAAAAATTATATCAATGTTATGATTCATTATCCAGTGTCTACTAAAAGGTAAAATTTGAATTTAAAAGTAAAGTATTTAGGCTTGAAGAAATACTACTAAACTCACACTTCACAAGATATTTTGGACATTAATTTGAAAACACATTTATTAAAATTATTTTGAAAAACAGTGTTCCAAAAAGTACAAGCAAATAAAGTTTGCTTTGTTGTTTGAAAATTCACTAGTCAATGAATCGGATTTCCAACAGATTTTTTACTCGATAAAATTTTTAGTTACATTATTCAGGCTTTGATCAAGTGACAGAAGTGTTTTCAACAAACAGGATGAAAAAGTTGTAAGCTTGAGACAAACAAGATGTCGCTACTTTGTTTAATGATTTTGAAAATTCTTAATTAAACATTGAATGCTCCTTGATATTTCGTTTAAGTTTATTAGAAAACTTTTAATGACTCAATCTAATTGCGTAAATTAGACATTTATTTTGTTTACATTCAGTTTTTCATAAGATATTTTTGGTCTTGTTTAATAATTCACTATTTTACATTTTACTTCTGCAACTTTTTGAATGGTATTAATTATTAATTGATGTTAATTTTGATTAATTGACAAACAATTGAATGACGCATTTGTTCATAAATGATAAATTACATTATCATGTTGTTTCCACCAATTTCCTTTTCTCAACTGGGAGTATCTCGTAGTGATACTTTTTTTTAATGATTATTAAAATTAATCGATTTCATAATTAATTGTTGTGAGTAATAATTCATATTGCTCGCCCATAGCTTCATATATCATTTCATAAATCGTTTCAATTGTCTTACATTAATTTCTTTTCTCTAGATATTCTTTTGTAGGTCAGAAAAATGGCTGAAGTAGTTTTTGTTTGTAGGAGTTGAAAAAGGAAAGTTTGTATTCACTCAGTAAAATTTAGATCCTAGAAATAAGAAAAATTAACCAAATTATAAATATCCATAAAATCATCTTTTAATTCGATTCGTTTTTACCAATTCATTTCTCTCTTCAAGCTGTTAAAAGGTTATTTTAAAAACCAAATATTATTTTTGCTTATATCTTTTGTTTTGTGATATTTAATCGTCATCATTACAAAACAGCTAAATCGCTTTGCACTCAAAATCACTTAATTACTTTGTACCGAAATTATATGGCGTCATGAGCTTAGATTAATGAATTATTTATACTTTTACATCAAAATTCTTTTCTTAAAATCTCCAAGTGCGCTTTAAAATAATCGCATTGTTTAATAATTCAACATAATTTCTCACTTAATTATTTAAATGTTTATAAAATATGAAAAATTTCCAAGAAACAACATTCTATCTATTGTTGTCTTTTAAGTAGTCATGAATTAATAATAGCAAATTAAAGTGATCGTTGCACTCAAGAGATGCAAAAACAAATGTTTGTCTGACGTAGGTGAAGGCTATGATTTTTGTCTTTTAAATCTTCTGTGGAAAATGTCTCTTTGTGAAACTCCATTTCATAATATTCAATCTATTTTTTTTAAATATTAAAATTATTAAGTAGATTAACTTTTAATTCAAATGTATCTTTCTACACTTTCTTTATTCAAAATATTAAATCAATCTAATAATTTCCAACGCTATTAATAACACATAAGAGGATATTAGACAAAGCCTAATGAAAGATGTTTGGAAGCCTGTTTCTCTGTTTTTAGTCTTTCAAACTTTATGATCGTTTGTGATAATGATTTTAAGTGAATGTAAGGGAAATTATGTATGAGGAGACAACGGGGAGAGAAAATTGGTTTAAATTGATTGCTACTGTTCAATGCTGACTGCTAAAAGTGCGACGAAATTGATTATTAATGAAAAAAATTGTGCAATGTAAAGAACTGAATGAACGAAATAGGTCTTTGGCAATTTTTGGAAAGTTTGGGTAACATCGTAACAGAAATATTAAAGTCTTTTTCGTTGTTCTATTCAAAAGGTTTAAAAATCTTTAGTAAAATTATAAAATTATCCGAAAATCAAATAAATAATATTTCACATATAAAAACTAACTATCTAACAACAAGCAAGACAAATTGGATTAAACACTTAAGCCAAAAGCAATAAATTGGAACTTTCCCATTTAGCATCACAAGGAACGTGTCAATGAGGTTGGTCAACGTGTCAAACTTGGTAATGACTCGAGTCTATAGATTTAGAGTATATAGATTTAAGTTCAACATGAGGAGAAAAACTTTACATTTACAAACATTTCCTCTAACACAGAACTATGTAAATCCATTCATTGAATTATTTATTTTACAGACAAATCACTTCTGAATAAAACCCAACTCAAGGAGAATATAAAATAAAACACAACTTCCTTTTAGTATAATTTCAAATAAAAATTTCAGATTCAAACTTTGCTAACGTTTCTGGTTTATGACAAACGTGCAAAATGAACGCAATTTTACCGATGAAAAAATTCGGATGTTTTTGACTTATTATTACTAGACCCAGGCATTTGTTCGGCTATCATATTCAAATGAAATAATCTAACTTACAAAGGTCTCCCATGTTGTTCTTTAAAATGGTTTAAAATTAAAATTAAATAGAATCAACAATAAGTTTAATTGCCTTGCCTTAATAAAACATGAAAATAACAAGTTTGAATTATTTTTAAATTTAATTTTAGGGGTTTATAGAAATCAAATTTTTATTATTTTTGAATAATGAATGGTTAAAAATATTTAGAAATACCTTTAAACTTTCTACTTTAAATACATGGACAAGATTTGTTTTTTTTGTGACAAAAAAGTAGCAAAGTACGTTGTCTTTAAAGGTAATTGTACTATAGTAATTGCAAATGAATTATTAAAATTATTAAATTTTTGTTCTTTAATTATTTCGAATTTACTTATGATATCAATGACATTTCAGAAACACATGCATCTTAAACCAAAATTGTCAATTTGTTTCAGTGTGTTTCAAATGATATTCACCAAAAAGCCAATTTACTCAAACCAAATCAATAAATTAAGATCTAATTAATGGTTTATTTTCTTTTTCTTGAACTCAGCAAAACAATCACCATCGAATAAATAGTAAATCAGGAATGCAAAGTAGCGTTTAATGATAATGCATTTGAGTGGTTAGAGCAAGAATACACAGTGGAAAGTAAAACTAATTTGGAATTCAAAAGTCCAATTAGAAATCAAGATAAATATCTCGTTATCTAGTTAATGATGAAAGCAAATTAATAGTTTGGCAATTAGAGCGAAATGTACTTAAAGTAGGAGGAATTTTATTAGGACAATAAACGAGCACAATTTGGTTAGGTCTCATTGTTTTTCATTGACGATTGTCCACAAGTTCGCTTACTGTCGCACGAACCCTCCATTGACAGAGGGCGCTTCTTCAATGGTTTCTCATCATTTTACTCCATTTTTTAAACAGCCTCAAAAGAAAATTCTCCGTTGCAGTTTTGTCAGCATTACATAATTTCATAATTCATCGTAAAACAATTTGTCCAAGTCGAGTCCT
Source organism: Rhizoglyphus robini (assembly GCA_023373905.1). Classification (NCBI taxonomy): domain Eukaryota; kingdom Metazoa; phylum Arthropoda; class Arachnida; order Sarcoptiformes; family Acaridae; genus Rhizoglyphus; species Rhizoglyphus robini. The sequence goes on from JAKIJQ010000020.1 coordinate 2,097,976, forward strand.
AACTTCATGAATTGAGTGACTGTCTTCAAGATGAACATAAAAGAGTGTTGATTTATGGAGGGGACAGGTAATGAAAATACGTTATCAAGACGAGTATTAAAAATCGGTAAATCTTCACAACTGACTGTACCAGTATCCGGCAAATATATATCATGGGCATTAATTGAACTTACTCATGGCATAATAGTGAAGTACTGAATGATTCCATGAGTAAAACTTTAAGCTAATATAATAAACATTCAACAAATGGCATTTTAAATTACAAACATTTATTTTATTTTGTTTCATAATCAAAATTATATTTTAAATTAGCTATTTTCAAAATTAAAATTAAAGGTTTCATTCCTTCATTGAAAATCAAATGTAAAATTCGTTTTTATGTGGTTCATGGTTCTGATCCACTACTATGTCACTATGATCTGTTTCTTGTGTGATTAAATTATTACTAGAATTTACTGCGAGCAGTCAAGCTGAGCGAAGATTCACAAAACTTTCATAGATAAGTGGTCTAGTGTATGTATGCTAAATTTGGTAAATCTAATATCTACGGTCCTCTGAGGATACATTTGTCCCCAGTAATGGATTATGACGCCCAGTTTGGGTATGATTAGTCGATTACATATTACAAAATAATTTAATTAATTTTGACATATCATCAAATAGAATCAAATAGATTTCGATAGAGCTGAGTAACATTACTGGATTTTATTCTCGATTGGGGCATAATTAACAATAAAATTAGATAAATACATGACACATTTCTATAAGATAAATCTGTTGCAGTAGTACTGTTGGTTGATTTGTGTATCTTGTGTATATTTCGAATAAAATCTATAGAAACAATTTTAGTATGTGATTGAATAAATCATGTACATTCATAAACGTATACTTTTCCATTTAAGGCAATTTTATTATTCGGTGTGTAATCACGTGTGCACGTGAGTACAGATAAATCTTGTTAACTTGAATTACGGTAAACCGAAACCTATTGTAATAATTTAGTGACATTTGGTACGCTATAAATGTATATTTTTACCTTTTTATTAAAATTAATAGTAAAATTCAATTATCAGTGACTGGGTACACAAATCACATTTGGTAACATTTTGCAAAAGTCACCTGTTTCTCGGTTAATTTGTGGTGATGATTTAACACTTAGAAAAATATATGAAGATATTCTCATACATTTCATTCGTGTTGTTTCTATTTAGAGGAGGTAAATATATTAGGCGAATAATAAATTCAAGATGAATAATAATTCACTTTGACACATATTTGGATGAATTGGTGCAACGATATTGTGATTTTCAGTTTGTCAGGACAATTAACTAATCTGATAATAATAATTCAATTGAGAGAGATAGGACATAAAACAAATAATAAGTAAAAACGTAAATGTCAACAGTTGGTATAAATACAACAAAACACTGACAGGAGAGACAGTTTGTTTTGACTTTGTCGGCACACACACAGACTAGTGGTACGTACAAAGTATAGTGCAGTAGCGTGTACTGTCTCTCACCGAGCAATGCTGCTACCAACAATGTGGTTGTTGTTTGTGTTCGGCTTACTCTCACACATGACAAAATATCGCCCTGTAGCGATACTGACCAATGGGTGGTAACGCACGAACTATTGGAATAATAATAATCATTTTGACACTGCCGTGTATTATTTTCAAATGAAAATGGGTACTGCCGCACATTATATGGGTACTACCGCCCCTTAATATGAAAATCAACTGACCATAAATTGCCCGTGGTTGATTATGAATTTAAGATTAAAATAAGAATTGTTTCACTATTTTAAATGGCGGAAATTATTCTACAGATTCCAAAGATGAATTTGATGTGCCACACATGTCAATGCTCAGTATAATCAATTCTCTACAGCCCCTGAAAAGTAGAGGTGATATTCGCTATTTCCCATAGAGAATGCATTATAAACATGCATTACCTGGCCGGAGGTTACCTAAACATTCATGGATTTTCTCAACTCGACTCAATTTAGCATCTTCATTAGTAGGTGAATCATCCGAGGCCTCATTTAGCAAATTTGGTGCATCCGTTAAAAAGCCTTTTTGTTTACAAGCATTGCCCCCTCTGTTACAATGCTTCCGTTTTCTCCCATTGAAAAGTCGAAACGGTTTTCTAAAGTTGATGCAGAAGTGCTTCGCTACGTTCACTCACTCACTCAGTCGCTCGCTATCGCTCGCTCCTTCGTTCGTTCGTTCACTTCGCTCAGCTAATTATGTTTGTTCAAATATTCAATTTTAAAATACGATACTTTTTGAATGTCTTTATAAGAGCAATGTTGCAATGATCTATATTTTTCTGTACAGAGAATGTGTGCATGTTTTAAAGGAATGCAGGAATTGAAACAGTTTCACAGTCAGTACGGATGACTTGAGAGCCAAATATGTATTAAAGTGTTTCTCGGAGAGTAACATCACAATTTGTTTGTATTTGTACAATGAAATTCATTTCGCTTTATGTACGAGTGCAGTGCAATTTCATATGCCGGTTTTTGGTGATTAAACATTAGTGCTGCTGTTGAGACACAATTGAAAAATAAGAGAAATGTTGAAATGTTTCAATGTTGTCAGAATTTGTGATTCAAACGGTTCAAAATTCAAATTTAGTGAGAAAAGCTTCACAAAAGGCTTACTGAAACACGAGTCAAAAGTATTCTTTGTATAACTATTGAGCAAATTTGAAATTATCTAATTAATAAATTTACTAATTATCTTATTGTTATAAAAAGGTTAAAGACAATTTCATAGATTTTTTTTATATTTAAATATTATCTGGATATTTCCCAAATAGTTTTATATTTATCTAGTCCGAATGCATGTGACTGAATCAAGTCCAAAGTATTGGCGGGTTAATATGTGATAATGTAATGAATAATAATGAATTTACGTAAGAGTGGAGATCGAAAGAAAATGATGAACGATGACGGACAGAGAAAGGAATGAAACATCAAATCGAGTGCATTCATTCCACCACTGGTGTCGACATTTGCTTGGTAATCAAAGCAATCGACCGTTCAAATCTTGCTGTGACAAAAGAACAAAAATTTATTCGAATGTGACTGAAATGCTCTATCTATGCTATTAATTTGTTTGATTTAGCCAAGGAAAATGATTTGTCAATAATGCATTTTGAAACATGGCCAGTGAACGACAATCAAATATATCACAAAGGAGAAATATTTTTCAAAGTAAAAAATAATTTATTTTTCATTACAATTTAATTTAATTTATCTTCAACTATGTGTTTGCTTTAAAAATGGTTTTAAAAAAGTTTTTAGATCTTCTAAACTAAATTAATTTATTTTTTAATTCAAGAAAATGTCTCTATGAATTAATTAGCCTAAATCTATTCTTCCTAACTATTGTTTCCCTCAACGTTAAAAGATTTCTATTTCTGTTTGTCTACCTTTGGTCTGTTTTGACAATTTTATTTCTGGTAATGCATTTGCACAAAGTTTCTATGAATTTCTTTTTATCTTTTATGGAAGAAAACATGGTTTGAATTTGGAATACATTGAAAATATATTATTGTTGGAATTTGAGAAATGTCGAAATTGAATGCGCTAAAAAATAATCAAAAATGTCATTCTTAATGTTGTTTTATAATAATTTTAAATTTTCACAATTGCTTTGTCAGTTTATTAAAAGGTAAAACCTTGATTAACTTTAGTTCAAATCCATTAAATAAGCTTTATGAGCGCCATCATGTCTAAAATATAATCTCAAATCATTGTCTCTCCACTCTTCTACTCAACCTCTACACCAAACAAACAAGTAAACCAAAACAATTATATGAATTTTCTCATTTCGTTTATTTCTTTTACTAACAAGATATACAAGAATGGCCTTAAAGCTACTACTTTAGATGATTATCATCACGATTATTACACAATGTCATAAACATAAGAAATTATTTATTTGATTACGTAGATTAGCTGTCCAAACAAATGCTACAAGGTGGTTTAAAACTTTTTCCAGTTTACTATAATTTTGTTTAATAAAACAATTGAAACATGATAATCACCTTATAAATTCAAAGAATATATTCACTTACCTTGAGCTAATTCCCTCTGCACCCAAACCCCAGAACTAATTTACCTAAGCAACTGTACTCACTACTAATTAGTGAAGCATATAGTGAGATAATATTGCATTACATGATTATTACACTTTAGTCATAATTTTTTGGTTTTAAAAAAAGAACTTCATAATTCGTACGTTGAATAACAAAACATCCTGTATTGCATCTGTGTCTGAGTTGTGGATTCTGAAAGCATTTGAAATTCTTTATTAATTTTTCTATTGCATGTGTCTACCAATAACTAAAATAAATAATATTTTTTAATGGAATCTACGAGTCAATCTATCAAGTAAAAATACTAGAATTGTTTATTCGACTAATTTTAATTTAATTTTTTACATAAAATTTAGTTTTGATTCATGATGAACTTAATTTTTTTTAAATAGTTAAGTTTAATTATTGCTAAAGCAATCTTTCTACATCTTTTTCAAATTAATTAAGTTTTCAAAAACTAATAAAACGTACGTAGTACATTTGAACTTACAAACCTTAAAACTTCTTTTAAAAATTTACTAGGTTTGTTTATGATAATAAATACGCACAGGTCATCGTAGTTTTTTCTTGTGTGATATAAAAATTTAATATCAATTTACAAAGAAACTTAATAGTTTAAACTTTTTCAGTCTTTCAGTATTTTGGCAAGACAAAACTGCAAACTTTTACAACTTAAAGCCAGCAAAAGAAAAGCAAGAATTAATGTTTTTGTCTTGTTATTTGTCAAGTTCATATTGAATTATGGTGCAGTGCAATTAATATCGTAAAACATAAACTCTTCCGGTGTGTGTTCAAACTCTAATGAGATCTACCGTGAGTTCAAGTGAAAACAAAGGGCAGAACTTAAGAGGATACAATTAATAATAATCAAAAGTGGTTTAGAGTGCAATATTTAATAAACAACTTACAGAGTGATCTTAGTAATCGGTGGACAAACAAAGAATTTAAGTGAAATAACAAAACCAACGGATTTAAAGGTTTTCTAAATTATTTTTAAGTCCCATGGTGGAATCTTAAATTTTGTAAATAAAATCCAAAATATTTTTAAATAAAACAAACTTGATTTCACGCACATACAAAATAAATTAGATTATCTACTTTAAAAATTGAGCCAAATATAATGTAAATAGGAACTTTCCCATTTGTGCATCACACTGGAACGTGTCAATGGCAATTCTAACGTGTCGAACTAGGCTAATGATTTATTCCAACAAGACAAAAATTCACCTGCAAATATGCTCTATCCGAACTATGCATTGGTCATTGAATTATTTATCGGTCTTAAACTAAAATTCTATTTCTAAATTTGAACTCATGGAACATTTTAGGTCAAAATATGATCAAAATGAATTTTTATTCAAAATTTAAATAATTTTAAATCAATTTATAATGTAAAAAGTTTGTAAATTTTATTCTATCTAGTAAACTACAAGAATTGTTTGTTCGACTAATTTTAATTTGTTTTAAATTACTTTTACATTTGTTTACACAGAATAATTGAATTAAATTCTAATAATGAGTTTTCAAATAGGTTAAAAGACAAAGTTAAATGTTTTTGCTTAATAATTAACGATAATAAAAACATTTTAACAATACTCTAAGTTTAAATTTCTTAATTGTATTTCCATTTCACACGCCTTTGTCTATATTTTCATGTGCAAATTTCTAATTTGAAATGATAATATAAATGTTTGCGTATAAATTATTGCCATAATGTCTTTCTTGTACAGACTTTCGAGTGATACTTATCAAAAGTGCCATGTCAAGAAGATGTCGAGTTGTTGTCCCAGAAGGAGTTGCAGTTCAAGGAATGTTTTCAGTTTTTACCAACTAGATCTGATGACTTTTTCCTTGTTTATTGCACAGTACACACACTTGACATTTGACACATTATATCTGTTTGAAATGTGCAAATGTGTGTGTGTGAATATTTAAATATTCAATGTGTCTATTGGTTTATCTTATTATTTTATGAATTATTTCTCTATTCTTTAAGTTAAATTGTACGCGCGGACATGCTTGCATCAAACGTTAATGTTAAATTTAAGCTCACTTCAAATGTGCAGTGAAGCTAGCATTGAGTACACTGTAACTGAACGTTGTCCCTGAATGTGCGTTTCTTCGAGGTGTAAAAACACGCTTTTGTTATGTCTCTAGTGGATATAGCGTCATATTTTTTTGTAATCAATTCGGAAATATTTATAATTCAAGATTCCGGTATTATGATCACAGTCCATTTTCAAAATAAAAGGTTACTATTAAACGAACTTGGTTATTAAACCTATTGATTGTTCAATAAACACAATCTTCTTTTTATATTCATTGTTTTTAATTTTTAGGTTTTTTCTTACGTTTTCTAAACTGGTGACCCATCAAACTTAAATTGGACTAAATTGAAAATTTGGCATAAACATCGATTTCTTATTCGACGAAAGAGTTTTGATACAAAAAAAATTATTTTAGGTGACGATAACGAATTTATTGGTGTTCAATAATAGTTGAGATGTGCGACAGATGATCCGGGAGATTGCACTTGATCGAGTGAGTGAAGGAATATTTGTATGTTTTGGACACTAGTAACGATCAGTACCGTGCACGGTAGTAGTGGTTTGGTAATTCAAAAAGCTAAATATATAGAGCCACCATATACCGTGACCGGAGAAAGTCCTATATTTAAACTTTTCATACTCTCTATTTAGACAGACCACGTTTGGCAATGAAAACCAATGAAGGGTTTGATTTGGTAACATTGTGACATTTACTAGTTTTATTTTTGTTTTTGCGTTGAAAGTAGTGGATTTTGAATTGAGTTAATTTATTTTTTAAATCTTATATCGCTACCAAATCGGGTTTCCAAGTCAAGAAGTATATTGTGGACAGACTCCATGAATACCGCGAAAACCCAAACCGAGTCACAGCCAACCTTCGAATGTCCCAACGATTCCAACTTGGTACATTGTACATTGAACATGGTACTCTCAACTCACTACAATTAACCTATTATTTCCACCATCTCCAGGTTTATGGTCTAACAGGTAACTGCAATCACAATAATATTTATCTCAAATACCAATTATTTTTTTTATCTAAAACAAGCTTTGATAAAGTGTTCTCCACATAATATCTTAGACTTGCATGTTAAGCTTGAAACAAACTAGATGTCTCAACTTGTATTAGTTTTAGTAAATAGCTTTGTTTTATATTTTTGAAATTACGAGTAAACATTTTAAATTACAAAATTGTTATTTTTTGGTTAAATTATTATGCTTTTCAAAAACAAACAAAACAATAGAAACAATGGATCACGATACATGTCTAAATTAGTTTTTGCTCATTTTTTGTTGTTGTCCAATTCAAAGGTAATTCATGTTGACAATAGAATTTTATTTTGTATTATTGTCGTAGAATAACATTTTGCTCTTACAGAAAATTACTTTCCTGCTAACCAGATTGGTTCAAAGTAGAGAAAGAAGATTGTATTTCCATATTTGCTATGATATTTTTGTATCACTAGAGACACAGATAGTGACACAATTTCTTTTACTCACGATTCGTGCAGTATTCTCTCAATTTGTCTAATTGTAAGTGACAATTTGAGAGAAAAAATAGAAGAGATAAAAATTGTTGTAACAATTTAGTTTAAGACAAAAATTAAAATACAACTTTTAGCATTTTCCCATACTTTTATTTTAAAGTGCCATTTGAATTTGGACACATTAGCATGAATTTGTTGAAAGAACATTGCAATAAAGGTTAAAATTGTAATTTTTCCCCCAAGTGTAGTGCGATTGGAATACCAAGAATATTGCTTCGATTAGTGTAAACCGAAACAACGATTGAATCTTATATTGAATATAGTTTATGCTAAATTGTGATTAATGCGTGGAGAAATTGCGTAACAACAAGCACTCGAATCCGTAAACTAAAAGGATTTTCGGCGAACTTGATTATGATTAATTTTACCTAGACGCATTTTCTTTCAATCTCACTATGAAGAATTTGTTCTTGAAAGAGACGAACAGTATTGAAGAAGTGCGGTATATATGATAATGAAAAACAAAACAATAAATGTATCTATAAGTGATGATCATGTTACAACTATGTTACAAGTATGACTAAAAATATATAAAAATATCTAATCAAAAAAAAGGTAGTGAACAAATATTTTTTTAGTTTCGAAATACTATTTTTGTATACTTCCGATTCTGTTATTTACTTTGATTTGCATCTAAATTGTACAAATAGATTAATATTTTTTCCTTAATTGGCTCTGTTTTATTTACGAATCAATTTCAGCACTACCCACATTATAAGCCCAAATTACCAACATAATGGTCCATTGAGTGCTCAAATCAAATAGCCGAAAGTCAATTTAGCTTAAATAAGCAAATTAACTTCTAATTTGTATTTTTTAACTTAACAAAACGATTACCACCGAATCAAAGAGTGAATAAATAGCAAATTAAAGCGAAATGTAACGTTTAATGATTATGCATTTGGTTAAGACCCTGGAGTTAAACCAATATGGAATTCACACCTCAAATTAGAAGAATGCAGATAAATCTAGTTTCATTACGAGTTTATGATGAAATTAAATTAAAAATTAAAAATATGATATTTTTGGCTAAATTGACTCTTCAAGATGAAATTAATATGGTTTTCAAAACATCTGATTTAAAGGTAAATCTTCTTTAATATTAATGTCTTAGGTTCACATATTCTTCAATTATTGTTATGTGACACCAGAGACACACAGAGGGTACAATTGTTCTTACTTACATTGTAATAAATTCTCAATTTATCTAATCGCAAGTTAACATTTAAAAGTGTAGAAAAGGAAAAGATGGAAATGTCATTGCGTATTTTAATGATATAAAATTTCTCTCAAGTGCATTCAAATTGATTTGACATCTTGAAGTGGATACACATAAAACGATTAAAAAGGTTTAATAAAACAACTTCTTTTTAGATAATCTAAAATTTATATGATAGTCTTGGTTTATAGTTTGCTAATTTTTCTTCAATACAATTAACGAATATAGCTTAATTTTGTCACGTAATAGTAATCATGTCTAGACTTGTTTTATTACTAATTCTACTAATTCATTCGCATCGCGTTAATAATTGGTTTTCTAATAAAAACTGCATGTAATGTTCTTATAAGTGAAATATTTCCAGATAGTAAATTATCGATTTATTATGGAATTGTAACATTGTTGATACAATTGTCAATACAGACTGCACATCGTATATATTCTACATAAATCACATATTAGATTGTCTCTTTGATAAAAATAGATGTATTTCCGGAATTACATTAGTTTCAGGTTTTATTAAGTCGTGTACACGTTCATGCATTAGTCGACAAGCACGTATTTTAACAATAACAAATAAGCGTTTTTGTGTGACAGCTTCAAGATATTTTAGCCACTGTTGCCACATAGAAAATAGTCGATTTTATTATCACATTTTCACTGTCATATACATCGTATATGACGAAATCATTATTATTGGAATGATTTTAAATCTAGTAAAAATCCAAGGATAATTTATCTCATGACCCATCAATTAGGCCATTTGCGACTTGCAGCTAACAACAGTTGGATTGACCATTTTTTTAAATTACTGAATGTTTAAGATGCTTCTCTAAAAGGTAAAATATAAAATTGTAACTTTTATAATTTAGATATCATTTTTACTGCGAATGTCTGTGACTCGTCATTGGCTGTTGTTGTTATGTTTATGCATGATAGTGTGCAAATGTGTGACAAAGCAATGAATGAGATTGAAAGGGTAATATTCAGAATTGAAACAAAGCACTACGATGAACAACGCCGGTCAGAGAAATCAATGAACAGACATCAAATCGAGCGCATTTTTTTATCGTCGCTATGGGTAATAGAAAAATCGACAGAGAAAAAATCTTGCTCTGTTATGATTTATATACATAAAATTGAATGTCTGTTCTGTTTGTTCTGTATGGATTCGGATACTACTGGACCGATCTTGATGAATTTTTCCCAGAATATCCTTTTCACCTGCCGTCAGATGATAGGCTATGTCCCGGATCATAATATCCAATGGATTCCAAGATATTTGGATTCTAGGATTTTAATGCATTGTTGCTATGGCAGGCGTGCAACAATGACAAGTCTGAGTAATAACAAAGCTATGAATGCAAAATATATGTTCTGTAATCGAGAATTTTATAGAAATTTCTAGAAATTATCTTTCCTTACAGGATAAAATCATAGATACTTCTAGAAAGTACCTCCTTACCAGGGATATATCCATGGAGTGTTCTGGAAACTTCTAGAAAGGACCTTTCTACGAGGGATATATCCATGGAATTTTCTGGAAACTTCTAGAAAGGACCTCCCTACGAAGAATATATCCATGGAATTTTCTGGAAACTTCTAGAAAATACCTCCCTACGAGGGATATATCCATGGAATGTTCTGGAAACTTCTAGAAAGGACCTTTCTACGAGGGATATATCCATGGAATTTTCTGGAAACTTCTAGAAAAGACTTTCCTACGAGGGATATATCCATGGAATTTTCTGGAAACTTCTAGAAAAGACCTCCCTACGAGGGATATATCCATGGAATGTTCTGGAAACTTCTAGAATGTCCGGAGCGAAGCCCGGGTAGTCCATCTGGTAACTTATATACTCGAAAGTTTTATTTGACTGTCTGAATTGTGTTCGTTGAAATGTTTTTTTGGCCAAGAAAAATGCATTCAATTGAAAGATAATTAAAAGATATGATTTACTTTTTGTTAAAATTCACAAATATTTATCAAAATATGTATTCAGATTTCTTGTTTGCATTTTTAATAAATTATTTAAGATCTTATAGATATCTGTGAAGTCCATGTATTCATATGCAATAAAAGGTTACAATTAAACTAATTTATTTATCAAATCCATTAATTGCTTAACTGACTGTTTTTTGTAAACGTCTTATAAATTCTCCAATTGTTTCCAATAATAGAAGTTGGAAATCTCTTTGTTTTATCAAACATATTTCGCAAAATCTCAAGAGTGTTAATCTTCAACTCTCAGAACTATTCCACTGAATGATCGATGAGGTGTCTGTCTGTCTCTCTCAAGTAGGCCATAAGGAAGTCAATTACATGCCTCAAGCAGCCGTGCAAATGTGTTCTATTAGGCATGCAGTGCCAGCGCCCGTATCAAGACCACATTAGTAAATGATCCATCAAAAGGTTCAAACCCCATCAAAACCAACCAACCAAACCAAAGTACATGATTCTAACATTTTCGACACACAATTTAACATTTCTTTGTCGTTTTAATGGAAAATTTTGTTTTACTTTGAAAGTAATTTTTGGCATAGCACCCTTTTCTGCTTACAATACAACGGTTTTACTTTTATGTCTTTATTTATTTTTGTAATTAACTTTTAAATTAAAATAACATTTGGCGTAATGTCAAATTGGTGTAAATTATGGAATATTTTCTAAATGTTTGTGGTTTCTGTTTTAAATGTTTGTTTTCTCTAATGCACTCACCAGAAAACCAAAATAGACTCGAATTTAAATTACAAATGTCAATTATCATTACCGAGGTGTATCTGTGTTGTGCCATAAACACAAACAAGATAATTGTCTTGTTGGTTTGCAATGTCAATATGAAAACAAACGTCCTCGTTACTGAGCATTCAAGGTAGAGTTGAGAATTTAGGAGTCGTGAAAGTAGAACATAAACAACACTCACACACACATGATAATTACTATGGTCCATTAGGAAGCCAAGATACTGGCATTAAAAGGTAAATATTTGAATGTCTTTTAGTTTCTTCTAAACAAATTAATATAATATGAAAAACATACAGTAGCTTTTCTGCATTGCATATTATTTTTACCATATTATTTTAAATTGTACCAAAATTCATTACACTTAGAAATTAATTAACAAAATTGTTTTTAAACGACTAAAACGCATTCCAACGTTAAAATTGTAAAAAATACTAAGTAAAATTTAGTTTAGACTTCACAGCGCGGATTCTGCATAAACTCGAGATGACAACTTGGCAAGGAGTGATGCGTATTTTGTGCATCTTTCAAACACATCAGAGCCATAATATTATAGAGAGTTTACTTGTGAACACGAATACACGCGATTTGGCACTTAATTTAATTAAACATTTACGAGCTAATAGACCACAACCAAACACAACAACAAATACCAGACACAAGACACATTCAGACACTTTTGCCGTGCAGACAAACGTATGGTTAACCTGACGTAACCACACAACAATTCACATTTTCTTTCATCCAAGACGAAAAGGAAACAATATTGTTTGCTTCGGAATGATCAGAATGTCTGTGTTTGAGTTCTTTGACAAGTTGGACAACAGGATCCTGCCAGAGTTGACCGAATCGTCCCTTGTAGCTTCAACTGGCATAAATAAAATTTGTGACAATGTTGAATCATTGAAATCAAAATTCTCATATTTAAAGGTTATCTGAAATTTTTTATTTTCTATTTATTTTGGCACAACTTTTGCTAATCATGTGTTCTCATCATAAAACTACACATGGCAGCTTAGAAGTAAGCTTGAAATAAACTAGATGTCGCTACTTATTTAGTAAATAGATTTGTTCTACCATCGCGCAAAATTCTGAGTACAAATAACATTGGACAAAATTGAATGACACATTTTCTTCAAAAGATAATTTACTTTAGCACGAAAATTCAAGCAATTTATTTTTTTCAGTTTCATAATAGTTGATTTAAATGGTTATTTGATTATTAATGTTTTCACAATTAATTATTGAAAATAATAATTTATTTATGTTCAGCATATATCATTCAGTATGCTACATTAATTGTTTTACACTGATTTGATTTGCATTTCTACTTCAGATTTGATGTTATGAACTTAATATGCCTTTACAGGTCAGAAAAGACGATAATTCGAGCCATTCATTGTAATAGTCTGTAGACTCTTTGCATCATTTCTTTTCACTACTTTTATTCACTTAATTCAGTTGAACTTTGTTTAATAATAAAATTAGACTGACATTTCTTCATTGGTATAATAAAAGGTTTTAAATAGATTTCTTTGAATTTTTAAACAAGTCTCAAGTAAGTCGAGTTGTGAGTTACTAAAATCAACATAAAATTTACTAAAAAATACAAAAGTGAAACCTCAATCAAAGAGATATTTCAAATGTTTGAAAACGAGAATTTTCGGTTTTGCAAATGGTAAAACAGTAATCAATTATACTTGATAAACACAAATATTTTTTTTTGGTTTCCACAAATAATTTACCATGATCTTTTTTAAATGAACAAACGATGACTACTGAGTAAAATATAATCTTCAAGAAAATTAAAACCACAAATCATCCAATGAAATCATTACTTTTTGTCAATTCGTTTTATTGTGCCAACGTTCGTTTCGGTTTGATTTTTTGCGTTTATTTTAAAGGTTTAAAAATATAATTATCTTTCTGATATTTATCCATTGTTTTGTGACATTTTATAATAAAGATTTCTGAACAACTAAATCTTTTTGCACTCAAATTCAATTAATTACTTTGAACAGAAACTATCATAGCGACATGAGCTATGCTTAATAAAATATTTATACTTGTACATTAAAGTGTTTAGGATAGTAATTGAAATATCTAATGGTCTTAAAATAATCATAACAATTAATAATTGAACGTTAAACATTATTTCCTCTTTAAATGTTTTTTAAATATTTCTGAGAAACAATAACACACCGATCATTATATTTCAAGAAATTATGAATTATTAATATTAAATTAAGACAATCGTTGCGTTCATGAAACGCAAAATTAAATGTTTATTGAATGTGATGGTATACAAAGGTTTTATCTGGTCAAAAACTGAATGTTTTCAAATCCAAAAATTTGATTTGCTTGAATTATATTGAATAAAATTTCATATCCAATCAAATTCTTTATATTCAAATGAAAAAGTAGATTAACTGTTCTCTTAAATATCAATTTCGCTTTCAATCTTTAAAGCGCAAAATCGATTTAATAATTTCTAACGCTATTAATAACACATATAAGAGGATATTATACAAAGCCTAATGAAAGATGTAAAAGCTAATGTTTTAAGCTTTGAAGTTTTATGATCATTCATGATAATGATTTTATGTGCATAGAAGGAAAATGAAGTACGGGGATACAAAGAGGAGAGAAAATTGGCTCAAATTGATTGCTACTTTTCAATGCTGACAGAAGTGGGCGCGTAATCGATTGTTAATTATTTTGAAATTAAAATTGTGCAATAGAGAACTTGATAAACGGAATAAGGATTTTCAATTTTAAAGATTTTAGATATGTAAAAAATGTAAGCTCTTTGTTTTTGAGGGTTACAGAAATGGTCTTCAAATATTTAAAATAAAATGTCAGTTAAACTATATAAATAATATTTTACGCATACAAACGAGCTTGCAACATACAACCAACATTACAAATTAGATTATACACTTAGACAGTAAATAGAAATTTCCCCATTTAACATCAAAAGGAACGTGTCAATGACATTGGTCAACGTGTAGAGCTCACAATAATGACTGAATGTATGCATTTTCACTAACACTAAACTCAAACCTATGTACGTACTCGCTTGTGAATTATTTATCTTACAGAAAAATTTTATCAGAATAAAATAAGAAAAATATATTTGAAATGACTTTCTATTTGTATAATTTCGATAAATTTTGTTTTCAGTAATTCGTTTTGCAAATGGTCTATTCTAACCTTGATCCAAGCTAAACTTTGATCAATTTCTTGCTTTATAACAAACTTTGGTTATTATCTTATTGTACAAATGCAAGAAACAGTGACTCGAATATGTTCGCATAATCATCATTTGAGTTCTAGGTCTTGAATTTCGAAATAGTCCATAAATGTTTTATGTGTCATTGAGTGAAATTAATAAATACTTTTATTCCTCCATTCTAAAACGGTTACTTTTAAATAAATTGATTAATTGGATTTGTTGCTTTCTTTTAGGTAATTCAAGTTGACAATAAAATCTTATTTAATTGCTTTCATTTTTTTTTGCATAAGACCGATTGGTTCAAAGTAAAGAAGATAAATTTAGTATTTTTTCATTTTCTTGGTTTTACTTTTTTTGTAACACCAGAGACAAATTGCAATTGTTCTTACGGTACTTACGGTTCGTGCAATTGTCTCTCAATTTGTCTAATTTTAAGTGACAATTTGAAAGCGATGAAAGAGAAGGGGTTAAAATTGTCATTTGCACATTTGTTTAGAATGAAAGCCAAAATAAATGTAATAAACGTATATTTTTAATGGTAAAAACAGTTTCAATTCGATTTCTTTTTAAAATTTTTACTTTATAATACTTTAAACATACTATTTCAATTTCAAGAGAATCCGTTATTAAAAAGGTAAACGTTTAAATATTTTGTTTTATGTGCATTTTCTTAATTATAAGATTATAAATTATTATGTTCAAATATTCAATTGGAAAATGAGATACTTTTGAATGCCCTTAAAAGTGCAAAGTTGTAATGATCGAAATTGTGCTGAACTGAAAATGTGTGTGTGCATGTTTAGAGGAAGGAAGGAAGTTGTTTAAATGGAAACAGTTTCACAGTCAGTACTGATGACTTGGGAGCCAAATGTGTTGTAAAGTCTGAGTCGGAGAGTAACATCACATTTTGTCAGTATTGTATCATTCTTTATGTTTTTACTATAAAATTTGTTTCCATTTATGTAACAGTGCATTTTTGCTACGATACAAACTTACATCACATTCTCGTTTGCCTAACTTAAAAATAATGGTTTTGATGTACTGGGACTATTACCAGAATAATGACCACAAGCCGGTCTTGGATGGTCAGTCAGTGGTGCTGGTGGTGGTGAGACACGATTGAAAAAGAAAGAGAGAAATTGTGAATGTTGTCTAAAGTTATGATACAAACGGAAATTTAGGTTGTGAAGAGAAATGACCATCAAAAGCTTAATGACCACACAAACAGTACACAGAAGTAGGACAAATGTGTGTGTGTGGACTTGCTGCATAGGACATTTGGTTTGTAAATTTTATATTATTTTAAATTATGTAACGGACACAGTTGTGGGGTAAAAGTGGAAATGAGATTTCTAAAATGTGAATTTAAGAAAATTGTTTAATGCTAAAATTAGCTATATAAAGCTGATATTGCAATCCACTTTCTATTTTGAAATAATACAGAATTTTACGAGACATAGAGCGCAGCAGTTTTTAAAAGGTAAAATTGAAAATTTACTAAATTAAAAACGTTTATTCACTTAAATAATCATTTAACGGGCTTTAAGGAATTTGTCTTAAATTAAAATTTATTTAAGTTTATTCCGTTAAAGATGTTTGAACGACACCTTCTCAGACTTTAATTTTTTTATTTCAATATATATTTTTAAATATTTTCTAGTTCGAATGCCTGTGCCATGACTCACACTTTGTTGTTGTCGTTGTGTTTTGGTTTGATGGTGTGTGAATGTGTGATAATGTAATGAATAATAATGAATTGACGTATGAGTGGAGATTGAAACGGAAAAAATAAGATTCAGAATGGAAGAGCAGCACAACGATGGAGGAGAGAATGCATTGAAACGCCAAACATCAAATCGAGCATTCCACTGGCAATGGAATCGACGTTGGGGCAATCAGAGCAATCGACCGAGAAAATCTCGCTGTGAAAGAAGAAGAAGAAAATGTATATTCGAATGTTTATCTGACTGTCTGAAATGTGTTCTTTGAAATGATTGTCCGGTCTAGTCAAGGAAAATGATTTGTCAATAATGCTTTGAAAGATATGAAATATATGGACAAAATATAGATTTTTGGAAATTGTTTGCTAAACATTTTTATTTTAGTTGTGCTTGATGTTTGATTAGTTTCAAAATGGTTTCAAATTATACTTTTCAAAATTACCAACTAAATTAATTTATTTGTGTTAACATTTTAAATTTATTTTTGAATATCAACAATAACTACTTCTTTGTGGCTGTGTCCACTTGCTTCCATGAATCAATTTGAATGAATCTATTCCAGCTCAATTCTATTGTGTTCACTCATTTGAAAGGATTTCTATTTCTGTTTGTCTATTTTTGGTCTGTTTTTGACAATTCTATTCTTATGTATCTGATTCATTTGCATAGAGACATTCAAGTCTGTTCCTTTGTCTCTTATGGAAAAATACTTTCGTTTGAAATCAGAAATTAAGTGAAATTATACTAACATTTGAATTTTAAATCAGGTTTAATAAGGTTAATTTTATACTATATTCACTTGTTTGATTGATAAATTTTACATATTAATTGTTTAAATACAAAATTATTTTAAAACATGCTAAAATGTTTGATATGTTCCATACAAATATCCAAAAATCTCAAGAGTGTAATTTCCTCTTCTATGAAAGAACTCTCTCCATTGAATGATCGATGAGGTGTTCGTCTTTCTCTCATGGAGGCCATATGGAAGTCATTTACATGCCTCAAGCCGCTGTGGATATGTGTTTTATTAGGCATGCCATGCACACACATTAGTATACTAGTAAAGGATTTATCAATAGGTTTAAGTCTTTTAAAAACTAAAGACATCAGATTATACCAGTTAACACGGTTCTAGTTTACTTGACAGAATTTCGCATTTTTACATTCATTTATTGCTTTAATTTATTCTGTATTGTTTTTAATTTTGACACATTTTCATAAATTCGTTCAAGGATATCAAAAGGTTATTCGAAATTCTATTGATTTTTAAAATAAATCTATGATAAGTTCTTGCTTTCATCTTCAAATTATCATGTAAAAAATGTTTTGATGAGCTTACTCTCAGACTGATTCACAGAATCTTAAACTATTTCATGAATTTACTCAATTATTCAAATATTCTCAATTAAACTTCAATGCATTTCACCATTGGTCCGTTTAAAGGTAACTAAATTTTTTTACTAAGCAAAGTGCTCTCTGGATTTTAATAACTTATTCAATATTTCACACTTAGTTATTTCAACATATTTATTTTCAATTATTTCATTTTTAAGAAAGCACAATTGAATATTTAGAAAATACATTTTGATCATTTGGACATTCTAAATAAGGTCATAAAAATGCATAATTTAAACCCAATAATATATAATTTACCACTTAAACTTGATTACATAAACAATCCGAAAATATTTGCCTATTCGTAATGGAATCTAATATCGAATATATTTTATGCTAAATTGTGATTAATAGCTGAGAAACTAAGCAACAACAAGCAGCAAACCACTCGAAACCAAACCTAAAAAGACGATCATCACATGTGACGAACCTGATTATGATTAATTTTACCTAATGCGTTTCTTTCTTACTTACTGTAGAGAAATTCTCCTGTAAAGAGAGGAATAAAGTATCCAAATAAAGTACAACATATAACGAAAACAAGATAATAAATCTATCTTGAAGTGATGATCATGTTACCACTTTTGTGGATAGACTGCTACTATAAGGAGTACTAGCGAGAGAGAACTAGATAAAACCAAAAAGATGTAAATGGAAACCTTTTTGGTTATCGAAAGATAATTGATAGTGAATGAATAAGTATGACAGAATATTTATGCAGATTAATATTACTTCTCCCTATAGGATGCAATGGACAAAATGAAAATAAATCGACAATTGTTAATTTTTATTTTGTTGGCTTTTCAGTATTTTTTTTCTACTTCCGACCTTATTATTTACTTTGGGTTGCATATAAATTGTACTAATAGATTTGTATTTTTCCTTAATTAGACCTGATTTATTTACGAATTCACTTCGGCACCCACCCACGCCTTATTCGAAAATAGTCCAAATGGAACGGTCCAGTGAGCACAGGAAGATAATCACCAAAAGTCAATTTACTCAAACCAAATAAGTCTAATTTGTATTTTCTTTTTCCTCTTCATCCTCATGCAAAACAATTACCACCCAATCATCATCATCTCGTAAAGAGTGAATAAATAGTAAATCAGTGTGCAAAGTAGCGTTTAATGATAATGCACTTGAGTGGTTAGCATTATAGCATTCACAGAGAGAATAAAAGTCAAACTAATTTAGAATTCAAAATTGCAAATTAGAACAATCGAGACAAATCAAATTTCATTACAAGTTAATGATGGAAGCAAATTAATACTTTGACATTATTAGAAGGAATTCTAAATCGTTTTTTTCAAAGGTTTTTTTGATTATATTTTTGTTTTATATCTTAATTTTTTAAAACATTTTATTAAAGAAAATAAATCCCAAATCATTATCTCACCACTCGTCTACTCCCAACACAAGCAACCCCAAGTCAATTATATGAATTTTCCATCTCATCTCTTTCATTTCTATTAAGATATACGTTTGTAATAATAATAAGCCTTAGTGCTACTACTTTAGATGATTATCGTCACGATTATTACACAAAGACATAAACATAGGAAATTATTTATTTTATTACGTAGATTAGCTGTCTAAATAAATGCTACAGGATGGTTTGTAACTTTTTGTTGATTACTATAATTTTGTTTAATAAAACAAATGCCACATGTTAATCACCTTATAAGCTCAAAGAATATATATTCACTTACCTTGAGCTAATTCCCTCTGCACCCAAAGCCCAGGCCTAATTTACCTAAGCAACTGTACTTACTAATAATTAGGTAACATATACAGTAAGATATATTTATTATTACATTTACATGATTATTACGTTTATGTTATAACTTGAGGAACAGTTGTTTCAAAAAAACTTACAAATAAAATAATTCATAAGTTGAAGTGCAAATGAGCCACCCTGTCATAATCATAATCATTATCTGTGTTTGAGTTGTGGTTCTGGTAGCGTTCCAAATTGTCCATGCAACTTTCATTTCAACTCTCTGACAAGTGTGAGTGACTAAATTAAGCTTATTTACAACTTAGGTCAAATATTTATTTCTAGCATTCTAAAATGTTTTGGAATCAAACGATACTCTTCTTAAAATGGTTATTTTAATTCTTAAATCTAGTTTTTTTGTAAAAAAAAACTTTCTAATTCTGGGTCTAACCAATATTGTTTTCGGAAAGCAGTAAAACAACAAGATAACATCATTTTGTTTCTCCAATTTCAAATGTTTTTTCAAGTAGGCAATAAAATCTTTTTCACATTAAAATTATTCTGTCTTTGTTCTATAAATATTGTCTCCTAAGTTCGCAGTGAGACAGTATGGTTTCATGTAAAGATTTTTTTTATGTTACTAGATTTTCCAGTCATTGTTATGTGACACCAGAGACACAATTCCTCTTGCTTACGGTTCGTGCAATAGTTGCTCAATTTGTCTAATTGCAAGTGACATTTTGAAAGTTGAGAAATACAAAGAAGAAATGGAAATGTCAACGAGCTTTCTTGGTAATAAAAGATTTCACTAAAATGCATTCAAATTAACAACTTCCTCTTCTCCAGTTCTAAAAGGTTTAATAAAACAATTCATTTATACAATATTTTTAGTTTGCTAAATCAAACTTTTTCCAGTGCTGTTTATAAACATTTTACTTAATTTTGTCACGAAATTGCAATCATGTCTAGACTCGGTTTTATTGACCAATCATGTCTTCGTTTGACAATCATCATAATTGGTTTCCATTTAAGAGCTACATGTAATTCCATTTCTAAAAATAAAAATATTTCTTGATACTAAATGTTAAAATTACTATTGAATAGAAAACATTGTTGATGCCGTTATCAATTTCCTTCTCCACTTTGCCGTTTTCATTAAAGGTTATTAAATATTTGTCTCTTTTACACAATCGTCTATATACAACACATAGATCTTATATGGATTTCCGGAATTTCAGTGGTTAAATTTACTTTTATTTAGTCGTACACACGTTCATGCATTAGTTGAAGGGCACGTATTTCGGTAATACTCAACATTGAAAGTGTTTTTGTGTGACAATTATATTCAAGATACTCTAGCCACTGTTTCAATTGTCACAAAAATTATTTA
Organism: Rhizoglyphus robini; assembly: GCA_023373905.1. Classification (NCBI taxonomy): domain Eukaryota; kingdom Metazoa; phylum Arthropoda; class Arachnida; order Sarcoptiformes; family Acaridae; genus Rhizoglyphus; species Rhizoglyphus robini. Next base: position 2,119,106 of record JAKIJQ010000020.1, read on the forward strand.
TTATTTTTATTATTACTACAATTGTTTTATTTTATTGTATCTATTTTATTTCATCACAAATGCTCATATTCAACAAGATTTAAACAAACTGTTTAACTAACGGTTACAATGAAATAATCTTTCTGAATTACATATTTCGTTTTAAGAAATAATTTAACTTTTTAGCAAAGTTTTGTATTTTGTATTATAAATTGCAACTAAAACTTTTCTTACAATACATCACAAAACCTCTTAGTCATTCTCTTTCTTTGTAAGTACATTTGTACTTTTAAGCAGAAATGTATCCACTTTGTTAATGATGATAAATTGAGGTCGTAGCCGTCTTTGTGCCCCTTGCCGGATATAAAATTTAATATTAATTTACAAAGAAACTTAAAAGTTTAAATTTTCTTCTTGTTTTGTTCGTATGTTTTATCTTTTAAAACTGCAAACTTTTGAAAGCAAAACAAACATTAATGTTTTTTTGGGCTTGTTATTTGTCAAGTGCACAGTGAAATTAATATCTTAAAACATTAATTCTTCTGGCCGTGTGTGTTCGTATACTGAAATGTGATCTCTCAGTGTCTAAGTTCAAGTTAAAACACGAGAGAATTAAAGGAGAGGACAATTAATAATGGTCAAAAGTGGTTTAAAATGCAATATTTAATAAACAGCTTAAAAACATGATCTTTGTAATCGAAAGACAAATAAGGAATTAGTTATGAAATTACACTTCGAACGAATTTTAAAGGTTTCGATAAATTATTTTAAGCCAAAAGCTTAAATTTTCATTTTTTAAATAAAATCAAAAATGGCAGGAAAATAAAACTAGTTTGATTTCACGTACAAACAAACGTGTATAAGCAAGATAAATTAGATTATCCACTTTACAAACAGAACCGAGCAGAAGGTAAATTGGAACTTTCCCATTTGTGCATCACACTGGAACGTGTCAATGGCTCAGCTCTAACGTGTCGAACTCGGCTAATGACTTTCTTCCGGGCAAGACAAACTTAATTTAACATTTACCTGCAAACACTTTCAATGCTCAGCTTTGAATATTGGTCATTGAATTATTCATCTTTAAACTAAAATTCCATTTCTACTCAAATCAAACATTATTTGAATAAGCAGAATAAGGTCAAAACGTGTTCATGTTTTTATTCAGAATTTAAAACATTTTAAATCCAATTAAAAATAATTGAAGTTTGTTTAAATTTTAGTATTTCAAATAAAAACACACTAGAATTACTATTATTTGTCAGACTAATTTAAATTTTTATTTTAAATTACTTTTAAATTTGATTACAGTGAATAATTAAATTGTAATCCGTTTTTAAATGGGACTTTAAAATGGAAATTTTAGATAAAAAATACATTCTGAGTTCAAATTTTCTTTTCAAGTACATTTCCATTCTTCTTGAAAGTCATTTTTTATATTTTTTGTGTAAATATCTAATTTGAATTAATAATATAACTAATATTTGCATATAAATTATAGCAATAATATCTTCTTCTTCTTTTTGGTACACAGAAAAGACGTTCGAGTGTTACTTGTCAAAAGTGTTGTGTCAAGAAGATGTCGAGTTGTTGTTGTCCCAGAAGGAGTTGCAGTTCAAGAGAAGTGTGCCGTTAAAAGTAATATTTTTATCTTTTTTTACTTGATCTGATGACTCGTTTTTCCTGTTTATTGCACACACTTGACATTTGACACATTCCATCTGTTTGGTATGTGTGATCGTCCATGTGTGTGTGTGTGCATATTTGAATATTCAATGTGTCTATTTGTTTATCTTATTATTATATGAATAATTTCTCTATTCTTTAAGTGAAATTCCACTCGCAGACACATTTGCATCATTAAATGCAGTAAGAAGAGTGTGTCACTTTTTGTATTATCGATTTAGACAAAAAATATTTTATACTCATAAAGACCACAGTGTAAAGTGGGCCATGAGAGTGAAGAGTGTCTTGTGGTTTAGTATTTTTCGAATTCTACAAGCGTTTCTTAAAATTTATAATTTTATTTAGTTAATCATTGCTTTTATTCATATTAAATCAATTAAAATTAAAGCAAACAATAGAATTTAAACGGTTTTAAAACAAATTTATTCCACTCATTCTTGTTTCTACTTTCAATTCATATTTTGATATAGTTAGTCTTTCCTAAGTTTGCTTGTGCAAATGTCTGTGACATAGAGAGACTCAAGCAATGACTCACTTTTTGGTTGTTAAGTTTTTTGGTTTGATGGTGTGTGAATGTGTGATAATATATAATGAATAATAATGAATGAATTGACGTATGAGTGGAGATTGAAAGAAAAAGATGAACGGTCAGAAAATATAGAATGAAACGCCAAAACATCAAATCGAGCGCATGCATTCCACCATTGGTGTCGCGACGTTTTCTTGGTAATCAAAGCAATCGACCGAGAGAAATAAAATCTGAAAAATATATATATTCCAATTCGTTTATCTGACTGTCTGATATGTGTGCTCTGAAATGTTTGTCTGGCCAAGTCAAGGAAAATGATTTGTCAATAATGCATTTCGAGATATGATATTTATTGCACACAAATATTTTTTTTAAATAAGTGTTTCGGAATTATTTTGGTTTGCAGAATCTTTCAATGTTATAATAGGTTAAATTTAAATTGATTTTTTACCCATTTTTGGCTTGATATAAATATACAATAAAAGTTTTTAACAAATGTTTTTCAGACATTTTAAAGGTTTCATATTTATTGTTCTCTATTGTTTCCAATAGTAGAAGTAGCTCGAAATCTCTTTATTTTACCAAACAAATATCCCAAAATCTCGAGAGTGTTAATCTCCCCCTGAACTCTCTGAACTATTCCACTGAATGATCGATGAGGTGTCCGTGTCTCTCTCTCTCTCTCTCTCTCTCTGAAGGAGGCCATAAGGAAGTCATTTACATGCCTCAAGCAGCCTTGTTCTATTAGGCATTCAGTGCCTGCATGCACACACATCAAAACCACATTAGTAAATGATCCATCAAAGGTTCAAGTAGTTCACCAAAAACCCCAAGAAAACTAACCAACCAAACCCGAGTAGTACATGATTCTAACATTTTTGACACAATTTAACATTTATGTGTCGTTTTAATTTGATGGAAAAATACTGTTTGCATACATAAAATTAGTTGATTTGTCCTACTTAGTAATAAAAAAAGGTTTGAAACGCTACTTTAAGCCATTGGGCTTTGTTTATTTTCTGTTATTTTTTTTTGAAAACATTGTTTATTTGTCTAATTAACTTTTGAAAACAACATCTTGGTTTACTTGCCAAGTTGGTGTAAATTATGGAAATGTTTGTGCTTTCCCCCACTCTGCACTCACCAAACACCAGAAGCAAGAAAGAACTCCAAATTGCAAATGTCAATTATCATTAGTGAGGTGTGTTTGTGTGTTTTTGTGCTCCTGAACACCAAACGAGATAATGGTCTTGGTTGGTTTGCCAGTCCACTTTGAGAACGCACATTAATCCTCGTGATGGAGCATGCAAGGTCGAGAGTCGTGAACAGCACAAACCATCTGGAATAACGCACACGCACAAATGGTGATTACAACCTTACCGAAACATACACAGAAAACATTAGGAAGTTCACTGGAAAAACGTACACTAAAATAAAGTTTCAAGGTGTACTACAATTACCACATTGACATTTACATGTACATTTACAGGGCAAATATTTGAATGCGTGTGTTTCTTTTAAACCAACAAATTAATCTCATAGGAAAAAACTGTGTGGCTTTCCTGAATTGCATTTTTCTGTTTTATTTGTTTTATTCTGTTTTAATTTAATGAATAAATTGTGCCAAAATTCACAGCAATATTCGATTAATTAGCAAAATTATATTTATAAACTACCAAAAACTACGCATTCCAACTTAAACTTTAGTGAATACCAAAAATAATGTAGTCTAGACATCACAATGAGGATTCTGCACACACAAACTCTTGGATGACAACTTGGCTAGAAAGTGATGTGGTTTCTTTTTTATATTATCAAACACACCAGAGCCCCAATAGTCGAGAGACTAGTGAACATGAATGCACGCGATTTGGCACTTAATTTAATTAAACATATACGAGCCAACAGACTAAAACATAACAAAGAACACCAGACAACAAACACTAGACACTAACCTCACCTAACCACACAACAATTTTCCTTCATTTAAGACGACAAAGAAACAATATTCTTTACTTTTACCGTTACTCGTTGATTGGACATTGCTTCAAGTGGAAATACTTTCTTTTATGTTTAGATGCGTGAGCGACCTGAAATTCACGTGAATAGAAACGTTTTTAAAGGTAAATTTTGTGTAAGGTTAAATTCTTTTCCTACTAATTTATATTAGTTATAAAGTGTTTCGTGTAATTTATTTTAAAAATGATAATAATGAGGTTTTTCTAAAAACGTTTCTCTTGTAAGTCTAGTTTTTAAATAATTCTACGATTTTTTGTGCATTAACCTTCAAATTATTTCAAGAGACAATCAAATTGATGTTTTGCGTGATGTTTTCAACAAATATTAGGTTTGAAATTCTTACTACGCACTCTAGTTTTTCCATGTTTCTAAAAGGTTTCTACTATTTGGCAAAACCACAATCCTTTTGTTAGTTCAAATGTGTGTTTCTAAATTGAAAATTTTTAGGTTTAATTTTGTAATTTTCTTATTTAAAAAAGCTTATACACACTTTTCTGACTAAGCTTTTTCGCTTTCTTTAGTTTAGTTTACATAGGATTTTAAAGCCTTAAACCTCAGAACTCAAGTTTAAAAAAAGAGAAAACATTGTCCAAGAGAAATTATGATTACAACATTTCTATAAGTTAAGTTAAACATTAAGATGAATTGAAGAAAATGAATTTGGCTTTTACATTTTTTTAGAACGTCTTCAATAATAGAAGTGTAAACTTGATTGTTGATGCAGAGATGTTTCCTTCACAGTAAAGTAAACGGTAAAATATAATTCTTACTTTAAGGTAATTTAAAAAAAATGCTTTTTATCTTGGTTTATTCAGACAACATTAACTTACGATTGACACCACGAGTCTTCAATATTGGTCCAACAAATTAAAATAAAAACTTTTCCAATTCTCGTTTTGCCCTATTTTGTGGGCTGCTTTGTAATTTGAAAGTATTATTTGTCTTCTAACGATTCAAACATTCCGAAAAAAAAATTTTAAAATAAGAAAATTAAACTTTTTTGTACCTCGAAGTTTAAATTTTAACTTTTTCTATTTATTTTTTTTATGTTTAATTCAATTTAATTAAATTTTTGGTTTGGCAATTGAAATTGCAATTGGTTTAAACGGTTAATTCAAAATAATTTAATCTTTTTCATTTGATTTAATTTTGTAAAATGATTTTTGTGTTAATAACTTTATTATCGAATTCCTTGAGGCTAATATGGTTTCTAAATTGATATTTTCAAACTGGTCAACCATCTTACTTAACTCTTATAGTCTAGACTAGATTCCAAACTTTGCACAAACGTCGGTTTCTTATCTTGACCGAAACAGTCTTGAAGCAAGAAAATTATTTTAGATGACGAAGAAGAATTAGTTTGGCGTCCAATAATAGTTGAGATGTGCGGCAGATGGTCCGGGAGATTGCACTTGATCGAGTGAGGGACGCGCGAGAGAAAATAAAAATTAGTGTATGTGTGTATTGGACACTAGCTACCATCAACACAGTAGTAGTGGTTTGGCATTCTTTGAGATCCACTATATAGACCCACACAATTACCCAAAAGTGAGGAGAGAGAATTGGTATCTTTCAATTGTATAAATAAGCATACTGCCTTGCCTTAACAAGACAGATCACGTTTACCAGAGAGTAAAATTTGCGTTAGTGCGTTCGTCTGTTCGTGTCATAATTTGATAACCTGCGACAAGATAAATTTGTACACTAATTTGGTGGCCGTGTGATTGCGTTTTAAAGTTAGGTTTTACCTTGTTCGAACGTAATGTGATGTGATTGACTATTCATTTAATCTAAATATTCATCAAAATTCTACGAATTAATTAATGAATTATGGATTATTGATAAATTATATTATTATTTCAGCAACATTTAACATTTTTGTCTTTTTTTTTGTTTCTGGTTAAAATGGTCATTACCTGAAATTAATTTAAAGTCGAAGTTTTCCTAATTATAACATTTAAGAACACAATTCTACATTTAACGAAGACTCCAAATAAACATTAAAACATTATCAAAACAACTTTAATAATTGCAATAATATTTTTAATAATTTATTAAAAACATGTTTTCGCCTCTTTAATAATAATTTAATTATATTATTTTGTGTGTGTGCACATTCTTTAATAATAACAGCAACAACAGCAGCACTGCATTGTGTGTTTAATAATTTAATAATAACACATTTGTGTTTGGGTCAAATCGGTCCAACACAACAACAACGAATGACGAACAATTCAATTTCAATTTGATTATTCACTCTTCAATTCACTCGACTTGCGTCCAGTTTTGTGTTCTATTTGTGTGTGTGTCTGACTGTGTATGTGCTCACTCAAATAGCCAGAAGAAATATTCTTTTGCCTGGATCATACATAAATAAGAGAACACAATTGGTCAGTGTGTGTGCCCTGGAGACTGTTCTGTTGGTGTATGATTATAATACCTTTTATCATTTGATCACCAGCCAACGAGTCGACAATATATACCTTTTGAGTGTTACATTTCACTGAGTGTACTATTCATCACTGGTCACCACATCTGTGCACAACCCTCAGCCCACCACCACCACCACCATTGCAGCATTAACCTTTTATTCCCACCATTGAGCACCATCCACCACCGCCACCACTCTCCACCTCAACCATTAACCATCAAATCCATCTTCAACCTAATTCACTAATGAACATCTTTATTTGTCCTTCTTTTGTTCATCTTTTGTGTTTGCACTGTGTGCCACTGTGTCTGTGTGTGTGTGGACAGCCTCACTAAATAATACATCATCATTACCGAGTAATATTATTATTATTTATTACATTCGAGTACATTTACCCAAATATATACCATAAAGATTGTCCCTTATTCCTCAATTTATCATCATTATCCATTGTTACGTACGTTGTGAATAGATCAATTTGGTTATATTCTATACATTAGCTTTGTATTATGTTATGTGTGCACTTAGCATCAAAAGGATAAAGTTATATCTAATCATTAGGTGGTTGTACCTTATAAAAGTATATTTCGTAAATTAAATAAATAGTGAGAAGTAATGTCTGAATTTGAACGCACTTTTTATTGGATAATTTGACTCCGTTTATAGTTTCAAATGAACACAATTGCCACACACACACACAACCTTGCACCATTCATCCATAATACATAATCATCATTCATTTGGTCAAATTGAAACACACAATAATTTATTTTATTCAGTTTGTGTGTCTCTCTCCTGTCGCTCTCTGTATTTCACTCATTGAATTGTGTGCGACAAAAAGTAACGACTTTTGGTTATTATTTGGTTAGTCTCTCGTTTTAGTTTTATTCTCTTCTTCTTTTTGCTTCTTCTCACTTTCAATTCGGTCGGTCTCAGGGGAGACTGTGTGTCTGTTGTGTGTGCCTTATGCCAAATGATCATTTGGTGTGTGTGTGGTCTGTGGCATAGTCAATTTGTGAGGGTAACATTCGAGAAATGCGTTACTAACAACGGTAAAGTCAAGAATGGCGTGAATTGTACGATTTTGCCAGTGCATTTCTGCATTGAGACACTCCACACTCAAGCAATTGTACTTTTGTTCGCGTTCAGCTTCATTTAATCTCACACCTAGACACACGAGAGAGATAAATGAACAAATACTAAATTCAGTATAAATTGTATATTGTCTGCTGAGAGATATTCAATTTATTGTGCGTTCAAATGCAATTTGAGTGCAACTTTTGTTTGTTTTCGGTGGTTTTAATTATTTGGTGAATTGGATTGGAATTTTTATGTGTGCGCTCTATTCATAACACATTTTGCAATTAATTTTCATTTTCCATGGAAATTTTCATTTATTTCAATATTTATTTCTATTTAAAATTCTTCAATAAATTACTAAAGTACTACGTCGGGTAATTATTAATTGGTAAAGCTTAGTTTAAACTCTTTCTCTAAAATGAATTTTCAAATAAAAATTTAAAATCCAATATTTTATTATTAGTCAGCAGTTTACAAATAAAAAAATAATTTTCAATAGAAATTAATAATTTTAAAATTTTGTCAATTTAGCAAAATTTCCAAAACTGTGTGTGCGATAAATAATAAATAAAGCATGAAGTGAGGCTAGCTTTTGAGTGCAAACAAACTCGTTATGAGCAATGAATTAATTGAATTACTAAGCCAACAAGCAAAAAAGAATCACAGCTTCTTTCGTATAGTGAAACTAAAGTTTTGCCCCCTCCTCCTGAAACTGATGTCACTTTTAACCGAAAAGCAACAACAACAACAAAAAACGCTTGATTTTACAAAACAGTTTCAATTAATTGAATTAAATCGAGTGAGAGTAATAGAAAAACATGACAAAATGTGCTAGAATCAAGTGAAAACTCAAATACACACAGAGAGAAAAAGACGACAAATCAAGTTTGAAATTGAAGTGGGAATTTGTTTTCACCCACACACTTTAAGTGAAGGGAAGAGGCCAATTTGATCTTATCAGTTTACTTTCTCAAAATTCTTTAAGCATCAAAGCAATATAGCTACAATAAATTTATTTCACCAAACTTTGTTTGATTAGACCAATGACTTTAACGTTTGTTTTTTCTTCTTCTTTTTCAGATTTCAACCGAAAAAAAATGTCAAAATGACATTTGACATGACAATTCGAATTAATTAGAAAAGTGCGACAACGACAACGATTTAACTTTGACTATAAAAAGTGATTATTTTGTTGCAGAAAATTGGAGAAATCATTCCAAAAATAAATTGTGTAAAATGTGACTTTAAATGAAAAATTAAATCTCACCGACTCGCTCTCTGCCGACACTCACAAGTGAACATCATTTACACTGATCGAATTGGACATTTGGTTGACACATGGCCCTAAATGTTGTTTTTGCCGCCTTGCTTAACACATTTCGACTTTGCACGACAGTGAACTTTGAGTTCTTTTCGCTAAATTGAATCAATTCTCTCGTGCGCTTCTCTCCCTTCTGCTGTCTGTTTTGATTTGAGTCACTTTGTAGAATTGACTTTCTCACTCATCTCATCACATTTCGGTGTCCATTTCCAAATTCGGAATGGTGTACTTCTTCTTCTTCAGCTCATGAATCCACTTAACACAATAACGTAAATCTACTTTATTTCAACAACACAACACACTCGACCAACTTGTCCAACTCTGACTCTCTCACTCCACTCACCGACTCAAATACAATCGAATGTAATCACTTTGAATTGCAAATCAACTTCCGCGTGACAATCTACTACTTTTCCACTTGTGTAAATTTGGGAGTCTATTTGATTTAATGAGAATCTTTAAGTGAATTTATATATATTGTCGGAGTAATTTCTAAAATATATTTATACTAAATAATATATATTTAAGAGCTATTTTAAGAGTGATTTTACAATTTGACTCAATTCTAGTATATTTCAACATAAGCCTTCATCAAATTTTTATTTGTTCCACTTCGCTCATATTCCTCTCTTGTCATCAATATTTATTCAAAAGTATTAAATTTTAATTTATTTAATTCATTCATGTGTGAGTGAAGTGAGTTTGTTTTTTTCTCGAGTTATTTCAACAGACAATTTCACATTTCGATACGTTTTAAAAAAAAGTTTAAAATTCCTAAATAAAATGCTCTTTTTGCCTAAGTTGCAAATGTTTCAAAGTTAATAACTTTTAACTGGAAAAATTTAATCCTTTTTAAATGCATTCGCTTTGAAAAGTTAAATGTTTTTTCTCTTCTCTCTCTTTTCAAATGCAGTCACAATAAAAAGTGAACAAAAGTGAAAAGTGATTGACAGTCGGCTCAAAAAAGTTAAAAAGTTAATTCCGTGAAAATAACAAAATGAAAAGTCAAATTTAAATTTTTCGTTTTTGCCTTTCAAATACGCTTTCATCTATCTATTGCTGTTGTGCTTGGTTTTTTATTTAAATATTAAAAGCAATATTAAAGCAAATATTTTTAAAGTGTTATTCGTCATATTTGAAAAATTGAAGTAATAAACCGTTTTCAAGATGTCTCCACTATCGTTTATCCTTTCAACTCGTGGCGCCTTCTTGTTTGTACAATTATTCATCGTTGCTTCGTACTTTTTCAAAGGTAAATATTTTATTAATTCAAGATTTATTGACATTAATTGAAAAAGGTAATATCAAATATAGATTTAGACTAAGTGTTAAACAACGCTTTGGTCTTATCGTAAAACTTTTCTTTAGGCTGATAATGCTAAAATTCTTATTCTGTTTTCAATATATACGAACACAATTTTATAAAGTGCATTTAGAACACTTTAAATGAACATATCATAAATTTGAATTTTATTTTCATATTTTTTGGTCTGCCTGTCTCTGATTCATTTATTTCAATAAAGAAAAGTCGATATTTTGCCATTTTATTGAAAGCTGCTTCACATGATTCCTCTTTCCGATATATAAGATATTGACTTTCTTTCTAAATTATTATTAATCGTTATATTTAGGGTTTCCATTTTTCTTGATTATTTCAAAGGAGAGAATATACATTTAATATTCAAATGAAAACTTGTGTAAATAAATATAAATGTTCTATTGTTTTGTTCAATTTTTTTCGTTCATTTCATCAACTTTTTATAGTCAAACTAAAACAAATTTTTAAGATATAATTTGGTCAATTTGATTAACGTTATTACGCCGTTATCGACTGCCCTTGGAAATACCGGTAAACTCTACTTTAAAGTTGATTTTTAAAAATCTATAACTTTTTATTAATACACAATCGTTATTATCGAACTTTTTATTGACTTCTAAACAAATGTATCTAATAATAGCCAAAAAAGTACTCGAAAACTTGAAAACAAAGATATTATTGTGAGAAGCCTTCAATGCTCTCGCTTCGGTGTAAAGCAATATTGCTCTATGTTGTGATCATTGATAAACCGTTTTCATTTGAAGTTCCGGTGCATTGAAGTTGTCGTTCAATAAGGCTATACAAACAGGAGTTATTTTTTCTTTCTGACTGTTCGTAAACATTTCGCAACTCCTCATCGTTTCTTTATGAGCGAACAATCAAGATGCATTAGGCAACAACAACAATAATAGCTAAAGTACACACATTGACAAATAGAGTTAATATTAATGTTCTCTTGTTGACCAGACAGACGAGAGAGACGATGAGAGACAACAAATGACTTTTTGAGTGCTTTGGATTAGACAATAAGGCAGATGTTCAATAAATTACTAAATTTCGAGCATCATTCCATTGAAATGGTTAACTCATAATATTTTCCAACATTGTTGAATTAATATTTTATTTTAGAAATCATATACGAAGATTGTTATTATTGTCCCAAAATTACTAAATATAGAAAATGTTCTATTATGAAAGCATCAAAAGTTGTGTGTGGATTAATTCATGTAATAATAGGATTAATTAGGTTTTGGGAAATGACTTAACTTTTTTGGCTTCACTTTCGTTCATGGATCACATGTTATGTTTTAATTAGTGAATTTTCGAGTAATTGGTTGTGTTTCTATACAAAATGTATAAATTCTATTATTTTTTGCAGTAAAACACCAAAAACTGTTGTCAGTCAGGACTGAAAAACTCTTTAGAGACTCATTTTGGGGGCCTGTTGTGTTGTGTAATTAATTTACTGTTAATTTGAAGTGTGTACGCTTAATTACTTGTGTGGTTTTATGTGTACAGGTTGATTCATTAAAGCTAGTCCCTACTAAACAATATATGAAAAGTAAACCACATTTTTCATCGCCTTGTCAATTGAGTGTGTTTAACCTAAAATAAATTAATTTTTCAACTTTTTCATTCTCCATTCAAAAAGTGAACCCAAATTATCATCAGCACGCAGTCATGTTTGTTTGAACGCAATTTGGGCGTTCAGGTTGGGTTAAAAGTTTAAGGTTAATCAACTGCAACCAAACTAATAATACAAATACAAGGTGAATAGATTTTGTCAAGTAATTCTTCATTCTCTTATCAAACAGGTCATTACAATTCTTTAGTGCACAACCCTGTACGTAGAACAGCGTTAATTTGCAAAGATCTCAAAACCCCCATGAAAATAACTTTTTATTGTACTTTTTGCTAATTAATCAAAAAATCATCAAAATTAATTATTAATTAGTCGGAAAATTTATTGTTTTATATAACACAATTAGCATTTAATTAATTATTACTTTCATTAATTACTCAATTATTATTTTATTTCTGTTGGAAATTGTGAGATAGATGGTGCTAGTAAAAGGTGTCCTGCCCTAATTGCGGTTAACGCATAAACCCAAAACATATTTGGCCAATTCAGCAAGATGAATCTTAAATATAATTTTGCATTTATCGAATAATAAACGTTAACATAGTTTTTGCTTATCGTGCTAGTTAGAATCCTTAATGGCATCGGTTCTTGCATAACTTTTTCCCTAATTCCTCGATCAAAGTTTTTCATATAAAAAGAATATTCTTAAGTTTCTGGGTTTACTAGAAATATATGCAAGTTCGTTTTTTATATTCTAAATAATCCTCGTTTTTATTGGTAAAATGCTTCATTAGGTTTTTTCAATGAAATAAAAAATATATTTAGCCATAAATAAATAAAAACTCAAGAAAACAATAAGAAAAGAATCGTTAGGAAATCGATTAATGAGAATAATAGAGAATTTATTTAATGAAAGTTTCCAGAAAAAAAATCATTTGAAAAAATAAATTTCTTCGAATTTGTTTTACCATTTCAAGTTTCCAACTATATCTTCACTTGTAAATTCCATTTTTCCTGCCTATCTCAAGTAAATTTATTTTGGTATTTCATAATTTCATTAAAATATTTGATTGTCCGTTAATAGATATATCTTACAGTAATAAATTAATTTAAAATTTAATTAAAATACTTTTGTCTTTAGTGTGCGCGCTTCCAATTTGAATAATAATAGCACATCGTAATAATAATAAATTTGCATTGTTTTGTCAACTAACTCCCAGTACAGAGTGTGCCACAAATGAGTATTCAACAAATTTGTAATAACATCGAGAAATAGTTGAATTTATTGAACACATTTGTGGGACTCTCTGTGCTCCTATGACTCGGGTGCATTAATGCCACGGACAAATGGTCTAATGGACAGAGAGCGGACATAACGCTTAATTTAATAATTCGATAATTTGATGCATGCCTTTGTGTGTGTGCTTTATACTTTGGGGATATTAGAAATTTTAATTAAAATATTTTTATAATTATACGCACACTCGTGCATAATGGATGCTAAGCCATAGTTTTTCACTAATTAATTCTATAATTTTGGAAATATTCAACTTTTTGTAATATATTAATGGTAAATTGCGGAATTGTTTGACATCAGTTTATTCGTATTTTCACAAACTAGGGGTTCCAATAGATTGTTAAATTTTCGAAACTTTTGCCAGTTGAAGTTTCAAAACAGGTTTTATGCACTAATTTTCAAAATCTGAGTATAACTCAATTTATCTATCTGAATTTAGAATTTATTAAAGCCGACAAGTGTTCAATCATTAATGGCTAAACTTGAAGCAACCATTTAGTTTCTTGAACAAACTTTTTCTCCATTGAACAATTTGCTAGAGGTGCACTTTCCACACAGGGCCATGTCATATGCATCAATATATTTATGTACAGATTTTCATTGAACAAATCCATTGCCTCTCATCTCGATCTTGTCTTGTTCGGCTTTGTTTTATGTTGATGTGTTTTTCATGTTTTTCTTCCTGTGTGCCTTGTTTGAGGAATCATAGCTTGTTATTTCTTCTTTTTCCCTCTCTTTCGAAGTATAAGTTTTATTATGGAAAGAGTTTCGTTTTCTTTCTGTTTTTGGCCTATCTTGTCTAATATAACAAACACAACATCTCTATAGCCAATAATAATAAATGTTGGCACAGGCACAAAAGTTTTCGGGTCCATGTGAGACCATTAAAAAGTACTAGATAAAAGTAAGAAAACTTTCGTGTTGTACCGAATATATATTTTTATATGTGTTCTGCTTTACATACAATCTCAATTTAGGATTCCTCTTGTCTCTCTCTCGTAATGTGAGATATTCACCCTCCTTCATGTTTTCTTGTCCTTGTTCAGGGTTTTTGTTTTGTCATAATTTATGCTGTTTTCCCTAGGTTTTTCTGATTTCTATGCGGGTTATGTCAATAAAATATATGGTGTTCTAAAAATATCTTATTTGTTCATTTTTATTTACGTATTTTTTAACAACTAGTTCCATATTACAAGGTAGAAATTTCTCGTTCTGTATTAAAAGATTCAACTTAATTTTTACACTAATAGCTCTTGGGTTTAAAAGATATTTTTGGAAAATTCAATCCTTTAATCACTATTTCTAAGATTTTTTATGTCTGCCGGAACCACTTTCATGAAAAAGGATTTATTCTTCTAATAAAAACAAATGATTAATTACGATATTTTCTTTTTGGTGATTTATAAAGGTTATTGTAATATCAATCAATTAGCAAGTCAATAATTAACAAACAATCCATCATAATTTGATCACTTTTTTGTTATTAATCAAAAAATCAAAAATCTCTAGAGATACTTTCTTAATATATTTTTTAATCAATCAAATATAAATCTAATTTGCCATAATACACCGCTTGATACCAGAAGAAAAATTCCGATATTTGTTTTGATTCTAGCCAAAGAAACTTACGAGAAAGCCAAGCCAAGTCAAAGTGAAACTAGTAGAACAGAATGAGAATTTATAATGACAATTAAACACTCGAATAGAGCCCCTAGAGCCAATAAACAATATTAATTACATTTGCAGTTTGGCAATAAAATAAATTATTTTTGCTTTTGGATTTTTCTTAGAAAGGTTTCTTTCAGTTTGATTAATAAACTAATAGACTGTCAATAAATTAATTGTTCTTCTCCCATGTTCTCGAAAAGGTCTCTAAAATACAACTAAAAGTACTTCTAAAGTGAAGTTTACTTTTTGTTTCTCTAAAAACATTTGTTTTTTATTTTTAGTCTAAATGCTATTCTATTGTTGTTTACTCAAAGGAAGAAAAATATGAGATAATTTATAATCATTGCTTACACTCGAACTCGATTAATGTAATTTATTGCTTTTGTGGGATTTAAAAAGAGAGGCACAATTGGACGATAAATTAAGTGGGGTTTTTCACTTGATCATTACAAATCGATTTTCTTACATAATTTAATTATTTTTTAATGTTTTTTTTTCATCTTCTTTGCAGAATTGGAAGCAGTTCGAGTGGTGGCACTGAATGTGCCCTCGCAGGTGCGCAAGGGCGCAGAGGTGGAGCTGTCGTGTTTGTATGATTTGGGCAATGCGAGTTTGTACTCACTCAAGTGGTTCTACCGGGCCAATGAGACAGACCTGGACGAGCAGGAATTCTTCAGATACACGCCTTCCATCAAGCCACACAAGCAGTACTTCCCAATTGAGGGAATTAAGGTCAATGTGAGTATATCCAGTGTTTGGTCCAAAAAGATAATTTCTTTGTAAAACAGTCGTTCTAAAAATAGGTTTAAAAATACTCTAAATGTTTCTTAGAAAACAAGTTTCAAGTATACTTCTTATATGTTCTTCTTCAAGTAAAATGTTAATTAATTCTAATTATTTGTGAAAACGCACATGAATTTTTAATTAATTAAAAAGTTAAGAATATTCCTTCTTCCATGAAAACAATTTAGAATTTAGAACTTTCTAAAGTGTAGAAGGCACCCACTTGGGCACGTGTAGTGTGTTTCTAGGAAATGAAGAATTTTAATTACAGTTTGCCTACTAAGGAAAATTCAATATTCTTGAGTGAAATTCAGTCTTGAATTTAAAGTGCTTCATCTTGTTAATTAATTAAATTTGGACAAATTTTCAAGTGTGCTTAATTAGGTTAATTAGTTTTGAGAATATTTTTTGTCTGTTCTTGAGAGTTTCGTATTTAAATTTTATTCAAATTTGAAGGTGAACAAATCTCAAGGAGGCCGAGTGGTGATTGTGGAAACGAACGGCAAGACAACTGGAAAGTACAAATGCGAAATTTCCATTGAGGGAACCTTCCAGACGGTGGCCGCCGAAAAGCTGATGACTGTGCTGGGTAAGCGGATTCTGTGATTTTACAACTATTAGATGGACACTCAAGTTTCTTAGATGCTTTACTATCTGAAACTTGAGTGCCTTTCTAATATATTTGGATACACACAAAACATTTGTTGACTAACGCTTATAGATTTTTGGGATTACCTACCGAATTCAATCAAATCTTATCTACCAGGAAATGCGGCGAAAAGCTCAGCAACCCGACCATCAGTTTGGACAACAAATATATTCCTCTGGATGTTGTTATCGTTGCTGATTGGCTATTTTCACATCGCTGACTTTAACAACTCACACAACTGGTCACCTGAGGTGAAATTAAAACGATTTCAACAGAGGAAACAAGCTTGGAAAGCTTTGGTTTCATCACCAATTACTGAAACACAATCAACTCATTGTGCAACACAATCTTCGGAATTCTCTCGAACAACGAATAGTAATTCTTCTAGAAATTGTTATTTAAACGGTTAGATGTTCTGTTGATTATTTATTTAATTAAATAAAACTTGTAAAAATATTTGTGTTATTGCATTGAAAGGTTATTTTGGTTGTATAATTCTTATTATCACATTTATCACTGCATATATATTCGTGTAACCATATGTCTCATTAACCAATCGCAAATAAAGTGATATATATTTTAATAAAAATTGCTTATTTCTTATTATTTATTTTATTAATTTATACAGTAATTATCCTGCAAAATGCTGATTCATGTTTATTCAAATTACTTTTTTTCGTGGTTTAATAAGTTTTCAGCAATTTAATTTTAAGCAACTTTGATTGAAACTGTTTGAAGCAGATATCTTTTAAAAGTTTACTAACTTTTTACACTTTCTTTTGTAGATAAAGCAAAACCGGAACTCTGTAGCGGATGTTGGACACAAAAGGCGTTTTAATGTACTTTGGGGTTTGGCTTTTGTTGGAAATGACAAAGACAAAAGTTGTGTTTAATTTAATTAAAGTAAACCAAAATTCAATTTGTTTTAATATCATCCATTTTTCTTCTAGTTAAAAGGTCTATTTCTGCATATTCACATTTCTATAAAATAAATAAATTGTAATTGATAGTCCACAAAGCAAACACAACCAAAACCTAACAACTGGTAGGGCAATCACTTGATATGCTTAATTATGATTTATTTCGCCTAACAAATTTATTTTCCTTATTCTCAATTTTATATGTCATCTCACTAAGGGAAGCAAATAAGTCAATTTGGATACAGGACCATATCGTCAAAGTTGATCATGTTTCACAATTTTACCAATTGATTTCTTGATTTGGAAATTAGACATTTTTAGGTTATTCAACAAGAAAATTCTTTCTGTGTGTTCGGGATTTTAACAAATTAGTTTCCTCAATTTAATTAAAACGGTTACGTACATATAATATTTATTGATTTAAAAATAAAGTATTGTTAAGCCATCTATTTATCATCTGACTTTCGGTGTTCTGAGAACACTGTTCTCAAAGAGTAATTATTCTCATAGAAAAATGTTCAAGACAATAAAGCAATAAAAACCGAGAATTACATGAATTTTATTCTGCCTGCAATTTCAAATGGTAATTCAAGTTGACAATAAAATCTTTTCCTTGATTTTGTTCTACCAATTCGTACAATTGCACAATACGAATATATTGCACTTATGTTGCCTGACGGAAGTTATTGTTTGGCGTAATGCGTTTAGGGAGATGACAATTTTATTCTACTCTTACGTTCGCTTACACTTGATGCAATTGTCTCAATTTGTCTAATTGCAAGTGACTTTGTAAATGTCGGAAATACAAAGGAATAAACAAGGTCTTTTTATTTTAAGTTTTTTAAAATTAGAAATTTCAAATATTTTGTTATTAAAGAGAAAAATTATATTTCTTTGATATTTCTCGAGCTGGAATAGAATATTTTGTATTTTCCAAAGTACTTTCTTTTGTAGTTTCATTAAATAAAAAATTCTGCACATTTTATATTTGAATCTAAAATGTAGAAATAATGGATTCAAAATGAAATATTCTCAAGCACGTTCTACTGTGAAATGGAAAGTGAGTCTGTGTGCCTTATGAATGTCATAAAATGTTATTACAATCTTGCTGTTGTTGTTGTGTGTTGCACTTTATTTTTATTTATATATTGAAATTTATATTTTTTTTGTTTCTTAGGGGTTTTCAGACTCACTTCTACATTGTTGTTCTAATGGCTATGAGATTTGCTCAGTTTGGGCAACTACCGAAAAGACAATGTTAGTTTTGTTTGACTGAATATATTTTACATTTCGGTTTTGATTCTAAAGCAATGCACACACGTAAGTTTGTCCGTCTTGAGCACGTACATTATCCATAATACCTCAACACACAAAGTGTAAATGCGTTTCGGACAAAATTCATTTCAGCCAAGTCATTCTCCAGTACATCTCTATTTTAGTCATTGTCATTTATTTTTATTATCATCACATTGTGTCTCGCTGAGCTAAGAGATTGAGTTTGTACGTAAAAACGGCTTTATTTTTTTCTAATTCAATTTACTAAATAACAAATTCATAATATAAATCATGATTTCCTGTTTTCATCCATAGAATTCAAAAAGAATAAAAATTGATAAAGATTTGAGAGAAATTCTTGAACGAGGAAATTAAACGGTAAAACTATATTTCTGTATCCCCATGCAAACCAATAGATATATTCCAGTTATACATTTTATTACATATTTCCCTTCGCAGCCAATGAGCTAAAAGGTTTCCTACAATAATATATTTGTGTAGAATTTAATTAATATTTCTTGACTTCCAAATATGAATGATTTTAAATGTTTTAAAAAATCAAAAATAATTCTATTGTTCTAAAGCACATTAACTTTTCATTTTCCAACTTAAACTGTGTGCTAAATTTAATTTAATAATTCTCTAAATCCATTAATAACACATTTGAGACATTAAGAGAAGACAAAGAATCTATTTGAGGCTTAAATAGAAAATCTTTTGCAGAGAGAAAATATGAAAGTGTAAGTGAAAAAAGAATAAAAACTTTAAAACAATCTATTTAACGAAAATGATCGTTATGATCGCGGAAGGGAGAAATTGAAGGGAGATGATGTAATGAAAAAACAAATGTAAGGAAATGTGAAGAATTAGTCTTATTAAATTGTGACTGACAGTATGAGGGGAACTTAAGTTTTGAAATCGATAAGTTAAAATTATTTTAAAGCAAATAAGAGTTACGTCAATTTCTCTCTTACGATAATAATAATGGTAAATCATCTTAAAGTTAACAATATTCTTATGGGAATCAATAGATTACGTATCAAGTTGCACTATCAGCAAAATTGTGTCCTAAAACATCTAAATAAACATTATTAATTATCAACTGCCCATTAATCTCAAATTGGTTGTGGCGCCTACTTTTTCCACAATTCTCAATTTACAAAGCAACATCATTCAACATTAAACTGTCCCTCCAATACGAATTTATTTATCTATTTGTTTGTAATGAATGATTTGAAGCTTTTGTCTTTTGTTCAATTCGTAGAGGTTTAAGCGTCTTTCGTGTGATTCATTCATTATCTTTGTGCCTCAATAAGTTTTTTTCAGTTTTGTGATTGCAGCAATAAGCAAAAGAAGAAGAAAGACATACCAACAAACAACAATAAAAAAGAGTCCAAACAATCAAAGAAGCAAACACAACCAATATAAACGATAAATATAATTTGGTTTTGATAAATGTCAATTACATTAATAAATGATTCGAGAATGAACTTATGATGTGCCTGGAATTAGAAATGGATTCACCGGAAAATGTGCTTTTATATTTGTAGTTGTTTATTATTTGTATATTTAAATGTTTTTTTCGGGAAATTTTGGATTCAACAGATAAATTTGACAATGGAATAAATTTTATAATTTTTGTTTAATTTATACATTTTTGACAAGATTCATATCTTAAATAAAATAATTTCATAAATTATTATCTTGGAATTGTTTATCAATATATTTTCAATCGCTCTAATTGTTCAAAATGCTTCATGAGTTAAATTAGTAAGATTTTTATGTTTTAAACTTTTATCTATATACATATGTACATAATCCATTTCTTCGACTGAGACTTCACTTCTAACTGAAAAGGTTTTTATTTTTTGACCCAGTTCAATTTTTGCTCAACCAACTCTTCAAATAAATCAATATTTACAATTTCTTTTTCTCTTTTCTTTTTGCCTCTTGATTTAATTTAAATGAATCTCCCCTCTGTGAATTTCTATTGAATTCACAATTCAAAGGGTTCGCGCTCTTGTCTGGTTTTGTAGGGTTTGTGGTCTCGATCTGGTCTTGACATTCTATTCTCATTGTTGGCCTGTCTCTTTCTCTTACTTGGTTTCAATTGACATTCTCATTCGGTTTGCTTGTGGTTTGAAAGTATTGTACGAATTTTCACAGACAATAGAACAAACTGAACTAAACTCTCTTTGACTAGACCTTAAATCAATAGTTTTAGTTTTGTTTTCTTGATCTGGGTGCACATTTAAAATTTCATTTTGTCAGCTAATTTGGAGTGTGGAGCAAAAGCGGGTTTCAATATATTAAAAAATATTTGAAAATGTCGAACAGCGAACAGCAATTTGATGAGCAATTTCAGAGTGTGCTGATAGATAATGAGCCAAGAGATTCGATCTAAATGGTAAATTATACATTAAAAGTGAAATTAATTATTTTAATCAAACAATGTTGGGGCTTAGTTTCAGAACTGTTTTATTTTGTTTTTTAAACTTTTTTAATGTTTATCTAAACCTGTTTATCACAAAGGTTATAAATATATTATTTTTACATAATATTTTAAATATTTGATTCAATTTATGATAGAAATGGCAATCATATCTATTTAATTTTAAAATTCTTTTTAAAAACTAACCGAAAACATTATCTTATGTCCATTAATACTCTACCCAAAATCGTCTTCAAATTCCCAAATTCCCAAATTCTTTCTCTTACGGTAAATCATGTGTAAAATATTCAAATGTATCTTCGAGCCCGGAAAAAAATGAAATGTTTGATTAAAATGGAAAAGTTTTTTCATCTAGTGTTAATTCTTCATCTTCATTTTCTTATTAAACTTTCAGACACATTTCCGACCCAAATCCTTTGTCTATTAGTTTAAAACTTTGTTCGTCTTATACAAAACCGCAAAACTCAAACCACACAGGAAGAAAACATTGTTTCGAGGAAATGAAATGAAGATTGCCTCAGAGTGGTGGACAAGTTTGAATTTAATTTTTAATTCAAGGCTTAGAGCAGAGTAGTAGGAATTCAAAAAATAAGAAAGTTTTCAGTTTCCACATCGTCAAAATGAATACAAGAAAGGAAATTACTTTTTGTTTCTATTCCTGGAATTCCGTGTTTTAAGCTGTGGCTTTCTTCTCTGTGTCTGCTTTGTTTAAGAACATTCTTCAAAACATAGAAATTTATTCTTTTAACATTGCTTCATTTTTTCTGAACTTTAAAGTATATTTTCCCAATTTGTACGAATGTACATTTTCTCATTAGTGTTTGGTCTCATATTTCACAGAGCAGCCTATTTGTTTTTACAGCACACCCAAACCGCACCGCTGACGTTGTTGGTTAAACAAATTGAGGAAATTACAAAGTAAATTAAAAATGGAAACTTTTTACTTCATTTTGGGGTTTTTGTTGGCAGAGGCAGTTTTTATGTTTGTAATTTGAAAGTAAACATTCTTGTGATTCTTGTAATTGTAAAGCAAAGAAATGTGTGCTGTGTAGAAAAGAAACTTTGTGCTAAAAATGTTTGTATTTTTAATTTTGAACTGCTGCTTTGGAAATGGTCATTTTAATAAAAATTTCTTTTCATAAGAATGAAAATTTTCAGTGTAAATGGTTAAACTTTTATTATATGAAAAATGAAAAATATTTATTGAAAACAATTTATTTGATTTTTATGTCTTTTTTGCAAAGCAAAAGCTGTTACATTTAGTGTTTTTATTATTATTTTTCATTCTAAATGGAGACGTCACTAACATTTGAGACAATCGTACAGTGTGACACTTCTCAATAAGTTTTGTATCACATAAAAATGTTTTATAGACATGCTTTTACGACACAGTCTGTTTAGACTGGACAGCAGACAGTCGAGTGAGAGATTCATTTGGTCCATTGAGTCATGACTGTTTGATTGTTTGCGTCTGTGTTTGTGCAATCACTTCAAAGTGTGCTCTCACAAGCACACAGTCAGGCAGTGTACAGATGGAATGAGTGTTTGATCAACAAGAAGTACAGGGTGCATTGATGTAGATTTAGTAGAATTTAAAAAAAGGTATCTTTTAATTTCATTTTTCGCATCACTCTGTCCAACAATAGTGTCCATAAGTGTTTGCATCCAACAACCAAATAAATCAATTCTTTTTTATGAAACACTTCTTGTTGGGTTTGCTTCACTGCATCGCTTTAGTAAAATCAGTTCATATAATCGAAGTAGATTTTATGTTATCTTTTGATAATTGATCCATGAATACAAAGTTTAGGGTAGATATTTTTTCTTACAAAATTTTGCATATATTACTATTCAATGTAATGCTTTAATTTTTCTAAACTCCATTGAGCGAGTTCAAACTACGTACTGCAAATTAATATCTAATTCATCACAATTAAATTGTGTTGCAACAATTTAACTATTGAAAAATTAAATTATACCATCTCGTATATCTGGTTACACAATCTGGAAATTATGCAAATTTAAATCAAATACACTTTTAATGCACCCAAATAAAGTGTCATAATAATAACTTGATAGTGCACAAAAATTCCGCGTTTTATGAAAATTTGCATAATTTATAAATGCTAAATTCCTGCGAGTGAAACTCCAAACTTAACTCTCTTTTGTGCGATTATGTAAACGAAGTAAAAATTTTCCAACAAATTTAAATTTGATTGACAAATCAAATGCAATGATCCGGGTTTAATATACTTTGGGGGGTAATACCTCTTTTGTACTGACAAACTAGCCAAACCAAATCATTTCTAATTGGACCTAAAAATTTATTAAATTGTAAAAATGAGTGGATGATTTGTAATTGGTTTCTAAATATATTGACGAATTCATTGGAAATCTGGCCTGTTCTCAGTGTTTTCTACTCTAGTGTTGAGCCGAGTCATGACTCATTTAACACTTTCGCGCTTAATTGAGGACATATTTTGACTATTTACGAGGTTTGTAATCGCTCTTTATAAAAGGTTTAATACGATAATGCATTTAATTGAACTTATTTGCTTTTTATTTTACATATTGCAACATTTTTAATATTTTTAATTAACAAAAAGTATAAACAAACTAAAATATCAATTTAATTACTTCATGAAACTAAAAGTTATTTTGTTGCTGTCGAATGTCATTTATGGTTGCTTGAATTAATTAAAATTTAACTTTCAAAATTTGTACTTTTTTGTTCAGTTTAAACGTTTCATTAATTTCTCAATCTTGATTATAACATTTTATTAACGTTAGTTTTCAATTCCTTAATTTTTACAACAACTTTTAGAATAGTCTTTTTGCAATGTTGCAAAATACCAAACCGGAACCATCAAACGGAAGCTCAACAAACAAAATTCGTGTGTGTGTGCCTTTTAATGTTGGGTTTGGCTTGTTAGTTATGTCTTGAATGGAATTATGACTGTATACAACGGTAAAACAATGCTTGGTGTGTAAAATTAAATTTAATCATGATTCATTTATTGCTTTGTGTGCGCTATTCATAAATGTAAGTATTAACTACTGTTACAGGGTGTCCAAGGAAGTACATTATTCATCTTATTGATGTTATTCGCATTTCAATTCACCCAGTACTTCTTAATGGTGATCATGACGTCCGGTTGAACGCAACATCAAAAGAGTACAGAATAGTACATACTAAATGTTGTTTGGTTGTTGTCGTTGTTGAAGTTTGAACTTGGGTTGGAGGCTTAAGTTTGAGTTTGTTGGGTGGGACAGAGGTAGAAGCTAAAAATAATACAAAAGAGTTTTATTATAGTTTTATTAGTAATTCATATTTGTATTTTATTATATTGGTTTCACGATACGACTTTGCTTAACTTTGCCTTTTAATTCAACTCCGTCTGTGTGTGTTGGTTGTGCTCAGAAAGGGCTGATGTCACACTTTGTGTAGTATTGTGCACACGAGACTAGTAAAAAACGCAGACAAAAAGTTTCATGCAATTATGGCGCCATATGGACACGCTGGTAAAAAAGAAAAAACTAAAAATCCAGAGTTTTGATACTAAAAATAAGTTCAATAAATATCCAAAATTTTGAAACTTTGTGAACAAGTTTATTAAAATTGACTGTGGGAATTTGAATTAACAGTTATTTTTGACTTCTATATACATGTCAAGTTTAAAAATGGTTTTACAGAAAAATTAAATTTTTTGTTATTAAAAAAAGTTTGTCCAACGAACGATTCAAATCGTATAGGCGCGATGTTGTGTAAGATTGTTGTATGCTTTCCTAGGAAGGAAGGAAGTCGTTTAATGTAAGATTGTTGTATGCTTTCCTAGGAAGGAAGGAAGTCGTTTAAATGGAAATGATTTCGGTCAGTTGTTCCTAATGTACATGGTTGTATCTGTAGTTTCAACTTTGCATTGGTCAATAGACAAACGGTTACACCGAAAAAGTTATATTTTCGATTCTTTTGCATTTTTACTTTAACTTTCAGGGACAGTCTAATGTCCAAATAATGGTCTCGATGTACTGCCATATGCCACACAATACTGCACAAGGATGAAAATGATGCCCAGAATTGTGCCCTGCTAGTGTACACACAATTGAAATGATATGAAAATTGTAATGTTGATGGTACAAAACGGAAATTTACTGTGAAAAGAGAAATGACCATTAACCGAAAACTTTAATGATCAACAGAAGCAATCAGAAGAGTAGGAAAATTGTCATTCGTTTGCAAGTTTAAGAATTTTAGTTACTTTTGATATCATTGAAGGTCGTTTACATTTAATTTCGTTGTTGCATATTGTGTTTTTTGTGCATTGTTGTACATCTTTCTAACTGGTTATCAAAAATAAAAATAAAAATAAATTAATGTTAATTATCTAAAGGATTAATAATTAGCTGAGCGAAGTGAACGAACGAACGAACGCACGAGCGATAGCGAGTGCGTGAGTGAGTGAGTGAACGTAGCGAAGCACTCTGTTACCACTTGAGAAAACCGTTTCGACTTTTCAATGGAGAAGTGCGGAAGCATTGTAACAGAGGGGGAAATGTCAGGTTTTCTTGTAACTGTGTTAATCGATTGAACGAATTCACTAAATTTTACAAACAAGGTCTCAGGAGATTTAGCTACTAATAAATGAGGCTAAGTTCGTTTGATGAGAAAATCCATGAATGTTTAGGTAACTTCCGGTCAGGTAATGTCAGTTTTTAATGTATTCTCTATGGGAAATAGCTATTTTCACGTCGAATTTGCAGAGGCTGTAGAGAATTGATTCTGTTGAGTATTGACATGAGGAACACACCAAATTAATCGTTGAACTATGTAGATTGTTTTCCGCCATTAAAAACTTAGACATAACTCTTATCTACACAGCAATCTACAGTCAAACACAAACATTCCAAGTGTGACCTAATGTCGGTAATGCAATGTATTTCCTATGGAGACTGTGTTCATAGCAAAAGTACATGGACATATGCACACACAAACATTGCATTAAGAATATTTTGTATTTTCTGTAGGAAATCGATTGAACAGTGTCCAGTGAATTGATGTTTTTGATGATTAAATCGATCCAAATGGATCAAATAAGGTCGTTTCATAAGTCTCTCAACACTATTTCCCAAACAACATACAATTAGGTCCTATTGCTATTGATGGCAATGTAAGTGATCCAAATGGATCAAATAAGGTCGTTTCATAAGTTTGTCAACACTATTTCCCAAACAACATACAATTAGGTCCTATTGCTATTGATGGCAATGTAATCGATCCAAATGGATCAAATAAGGTCGTTTCATAAGTTTGTCAACACTATTTCCCAAACAACATACAATTAGGTCCTATTGCTATTGATGGCAATGTAATCGATCCAAATGAATCAAATAAGGTCGTTTCATAAGTTTGTCGACACTATTTCCCAAACAACATACAATTAGGTCCTATTGCTATTGATGGCAATGTAATCGATCCAAATGGATCAAATAAGGTCGTTTCATAAGTTTGTCAACACTATTTCCCAAACAACATACAATTAGGTCCTATTGCTATTGACGGCAATGTAATCGATCCAAATGGATCAAATAAGGTCGTTTCATAAGTTTGTCAACACTATTTCCCAAACAACATACAATTAGGTCCTATTGCTATTGATGGCAATGTAAGTGATCCAAATGGATCAAATAAGGTCGTTTCATAAGTTTGTCAACACTATTTCCCAAACAACATACAATTAGGTCCTATTGCTATTGATGGCAATGTAATCGATCCAAATGGATCAAATAAGGTCGTTTCATAAGTTTCTCAACACTATTTCCCAAACAACATACAATTAGGTCCTATTGCTATTGATGGCAATGTAAGTGATCCAAATGGATCAAATAAGGTCGTTTCATAAGTTTCTCAACACTATTTCCCAAACAACATACAATTAGGTCCTATTGCTATTGATGGCAATGTAATCGATCCAAATGGATCAAATAAGGTCGTTTCATAAGTTTGTCAACACTATTTCCCAAACAACATACAATTAGGTCCTATTGCTATTGATGGCAATGTAATCGATCCAAATGGATCAAATAAGGTCGTTTCATAAGTTTCTCAACCCTATTCCCCAAACAACATACAATTATGTCCTATTGCTATTGATGGCAATGTAATCGATCCAAATGGATCAAATAAGGTCGTTTCATAAGTTTGTCAACACTATTTCCCAAACAACATACAATTAGGTCCTATTGCTATTGATGGCAATGTAATCGATCCAAATGGATCAAATAAGGTCGTTTCATAAGTTTGTCAACACTATTTCCCAAACAACATACAATTAGGTCCTATTGCTATTGATGGCAATGTAATCGATCCAAATGGATCAAATAAGGTCGTTTCATAAGTTTGTCAACACTATTTCCCAAACAACATACAATTATGTCCTATTGCTATTGATGGCAATGTAATCGATCCAAATGGATCAAATAAGGTCGTTTCATAAGTTTCTCAACCCTATTCCCCAAACAACATACAATTATGTCCTATTGCTATTGATGGCAATGTAATCGATCCAAATGGATCAAATAAGGTCGTTTCATAAGTTTGTCAACACTATTTCCCAAACAACATACAATAAGGTCCTATTGCTATTGATGGCAATGTAAGTGATCCAAATGGATCAAATAAGGTCGTTTCATAAGTTTCTCAACACTATTTCCCAAACAACATACAATTAGGTCCTATTGCTATTGATGGCAATGTAATCGATCCAAATGGATCAAATAAGGTCGTTTCATAAGTTTCTCAACCCTATTCCCCAAACAACATACAATTATGTCCTATTGCTATTGATGGCAATGTAATCGATCCAAATGGATCAAATAAGGTCGTTTCATAAGTTTGTCAACACTATTTCCCAAACAACATACAATTAGGTCCTATTGCTATTGATGGCAATGTAATCGATCCAAATGGATCAAATAAGGTCGTTTCATAAGTTTCTCAACCCACATCTCAAATCGCTCAGCTATACTGCTCGCAGTAAATTCTAGTTATGAAGAAATGAGTCAAAGTCAAGTTGTTTAAAAAAATGTGTATGTGTGACAGTTTTTCTCAATTTTTTTCTATTTAATATCTTATGTATCTTTTTTTATTCATATTTGACACATGACTCGTTATTTATACGTTCAAATATATTCTTGACAATCTAGTGAGATTTTTTTTGGATATGAATAATTTGTCCAATTTAGATTGTCGTATTTCATGTATTCCAAAGGTTATCATTAATTTTTGTATCAAAATCTTCTTTCTTTGCTTATGTTATCTCTATGACTATTTCTAAAATCGAATTTCATCTTTTTCAAACCCAACAAAAGTTTCACAATTATTTTATCATTCTCTGGCGCAAAATCATTTCAAAAACGAAACTGATATATCGCTTATGTTGAAAACAAGTCATTTCAATTGTTTATAAAATCAGAAAAGATGAAAAATCGATGACAGTTGTGCTAAAACAATGATTAAATTTTTAGAACATTTAAAAGTTTATTTCATCAAAAGAAATCGTTTGTTAGAAAAAAGGTTTTTCTAAATTTTCATACTAATATTTCAAATGTCGCTGTTTTTAGTTTTTGTTGAATGTTTCTACAAATTTGCAATTCTTTTTAATGAAATCTAAAATCAATATTTTCCCCAACAGATCTAAAGTTTAGATTTGATTTTAAACTGACTTTTGCCCTAATAAATTGTATCCTAAATCATAGAAATTTTCACACATCTCCAACACTTGGGCACATTCTCAACAAATAAACAAACTAAACTTGTCCCTAAATGATCCTCATTTATAATATTCTTCTTTTTCTTTTTCTTTTTTCATGAATCATTAATTCGTATGTTTCATTATTGATAAAATATTATAATAAGCCGAGTGTAAAAGTTACTCCAAAGATGTCCATTAGCTTGCCTTTGATTTTCGAATAGTAACTTCTGTAGTGCCTACTCATTTTTTCCCAGTAAATCATCATCTTTGTATGTTCAACTAGAAAATCTAGTAATATTCCACTTTCCGGGAAAATAATAAAATATTGAGCTTTAACAAGTGCAGGAATAACAATCGCAATAAATAAATAGATTTCCATTGTGTTTGTGATCCACAATTGAGTGATGTTTCTGCACTAAATATTCTGATCGACTTGGATTTGCACACAATCGAACTTATTATTCTTAGATTATTTGGCTTACAGGGTGATGGGAAATGTGTTTATGTTCTATTTTCATCATAAAAATTGATTCATATATTTAGAATTATTATTCAAAGGTTAATTTTCTTTATACAGACCGATCACTCGGGGCACAGCAAAGTTTTAGTTCAATTTTAATCGTTTGACAGTTCGAAGTTTGATCAATGAACTAATCGACTATCAATATAAATAACAATTAATTGACGATTTTATTTCATTTGAGTTTGTCCAACAACTTCAAAATGTGAATTTAAAGCTTTGTTTAAATTTATTTTTTTTGTTAAACAATTGGGGATTGTCCATTTCTCTAAATACTGTTTACTTTAAGGTTACAATTTATTGTTAAATATGTTCAATTAATGTTATTTATTGTATTTGTGGGATTTAAAAAACTACTCACAATAATTTTTAAGTGCTATTTTGAACCAATTCTAATGTTATTTATTTTCAGGTTACGATTTTCAGAATTACTACAGAATTACGTACATTTTTTATTTTTAATTATTCACAATTAATTGGCAAGTTACTCATAGGGGTTTTCAAATGGTAGCTTTAATTTGAATTTAAGAATGTTTTTCATACTTATGTTACTTACAATATATTGCTATAGTCAACAAGATATCAAAATTGCAAATTCTTACAAGAATATTCGATTGACAATCTCCCAAACCGACTGTATATCTGATCGAATGTGTTGTGAGTAAATTGTTATTAATAGCTTAAAGACGGAAAATGATGATCACTTGACAAGGTGTAATTATGATTCATTTTCCACCTAACAACCTGCATTTCTTTCTATCTCATACACATGCTTAATCTTACTGAATTTGTAACCAGAAACACTGCATCAAAATATTCATCACTAAACGAAGGACAACGTTGACAAAAACGATATCCAAATATACGAATTATCAATCTATCATCGATAGTGTTACGTACTCCATGAGTAAAGCACTCAAGATCGGGAAAATGTAAATAGAAACTTTTTTCAGTTATGTAAATGAAAAAATGATTTTTCTTGATATCAGATTAATATTTATGCATGACAGATATGCATTCACTCAATTTGGTTACAAACTAAAATCCCTATATAATATATTGCGTAACGTTTAATTCAGACTTATTTCGCTGACTACAAATGGTTTAAAAATTCAATTTACTTTTGGACTAAGTAAAAATTATATAACTTAACATAATGTTATTATTATATTCCGTGATTGTTATTAATTTGGTTCAATACTCACAAAACTTGATGCAAATCCAATAATAAATTAAGGTTTGAAATTTTTGAAAAGTACATGTATGATTTATTTCAGGGCATTGATGTTTGCATATCTTTCACCAACTTGCACGTTTACTAAAAGGTTTTACATAATAATTTGTCTCTAAATAAAACTTGCAAACCACCCTTTACCCCACACCAAAAGCGTCACAATCATCATCTGTTGTGTTTGAGTTGTGGTGCGGCACTCTTAATTGTCTCTCTCTCCCTCAGTTAGTTTAGGTCGGTCTCAAATTGCAGTTAGTTGTTTGACTGTGCTGTGTTCTACTACTATTTACTAAATTAGCTCATTTATCTTTATTACGAGCTATACTGAATAATTTTCTTTGCAGGGTTTTAGCAAAAAGTTTCGCAATTAAGAGTCACCATCTTTAGATAAAACGTTCAGTTAGTATTTGAACCTACTTTCCATACTTTAATATACTTCAGTGTAATTATAGAATTGCGCTCGCAAATTCAACAAAGCAATAAAACAACAATTTTCATCTGAATACGTTCCCAAGTAGTCGAAATGCAACTTTCGAATGGTAATTCAAATTGACAATAAACAATCTTTTCTTTTTCAGAATGAATTATGCAATTACGCAATTAGTCCAACTGAACAAATGCTTCAATACATAGAATGGTCAATTTAAATTAGTAGAAGAAAATAAAATGCCATTGTGATACACTGCTTTATAATGTGTTCTGTGACTCAATGAGACAAATGACAATTTCATTCTACAATTTACAAACAGTTGATGCAAAGCATTCGCAATCTATTTTTGTGACTAAAGTAAAAAGTTAAAGAGTATTTTTAAAGCGCTTATACTTCACTCTGTTCTACATATTTGGCACAAACTTTGTTTTGTGTAATCTAATTTCTTTGCCAACATTGTTTTATATTTGGAAATTTAATAACTCTGTCCATTTGAATTTAAAAGATGTAAAAATAATGGATTCAAAATTAAATTCAAAATTAAATTCTTTAGCACGTTTCCTGCTCCGTAAGTGTTTCGCATAAAGGTCATAAAATGTTATTACAATTCTGATGTTGTTGTTGGTAATTTATTTTCAATTTTTGTTTTGGCAAAATAATTTTTATTGAATTTAATAGGATTTTTCAAATATGCAGTTTATATAGAGCCATACACTCAATTTCTACGTTTTGTTTTCTTCAGTATTTTTTGCATTATGAGTTTGTTCACTGCGATTCACACAGGTTTCTCCCCTTCAACAAAAAGTCCTCATGAGCACGTACAATTTCCAATAATATCGTATAGTGCAAATGCATTCGAGACATAAAATATACATTTCGACAACTTCAACGACTTCAGTGCATCTCCATAAAACACGAAGAAAAAGTCATTTTATTTTATCATCACAAAAGACTCTTGAATTAGTTTATTTGGTTTATGAAAATTGTTTCGGTTTTTTTATTACAATAAAAAGGTATGTAAATATATCATTTTCTAATCACTCATAGATTTAATCAAATTCTGTTCTTTTTGTAAATTTTAAAACTCTATTGCAATAATTCATATGCCTATTAGTTAAGCAAATTACTTGATCATTAATCTGAAGTGTCAGAGGAGATTCCAAATGGTCAATTTTTATTTTTGACTTGAAACGTGTCAATTGCGTTTCGATAGTAAATGATAATCACTTGAACCTGTCTGCACTTCAACCACAACTGCAAACACATTTACATGCAAGTGCAAAATAAGTGCAACAAAAATAATATAAACATTACTAATAAATTATTTATCTTCATTGGATTCAAAAATCACTTCTTGTCCAAAAAGTGAAATAGTTATTGCTTTCGAGGGCATTTCAAACAGCTTTCTTTTTCAGAATTTGCACATTCGGAACATGTAAATCACTTTTTCGTCAAGATATCATCATAAATATTGCAAATTATGTTCTCAACTCAAGAATTCTTAATGTTTTGAACTTTTATTTTTTTAAATTATTATATTTTACAGAAAACTTTTGTTTTTATCATTGAAACCTTACATTAAGTCTTGGAAAACGCACTCTTTTAAAAAGGTCACTAGGACAAACTAATTATTACATTTTAATGTTAGAAATTTATTTATGTTTGAATTGATTAATTGAATTGACAGCTTTGGTTACTCCTCCTCCTTTTCTCACAGCTCTTATCCTTGGGTTGGTGTGTTTCCACAATTGTACGCACCAAAACAACGAGCCGGCCACTAATCTCTCAGTACGAGATCAAGTGGCACACAAACAGAAAAGTTTAATTAAGGATTCAACAGAATACAGAAGCAGAAGAGTGACGAACAATGGTCATTAGTGGTCAAGTTGGAATTAATTTGAAAAGGCTGATCGAGTTGATCAATGGACGAAAAGTTCACGGTTAGCAATGATCAAATCTTATTATTATTTTGTCAACATAAACCAAAATGCCTAATTTTATTTTAAAAATTGCATTTTCCCTAAAACCCCAACAATGCATGGATTAAGACTCAAGAATTGCACAATCAGCAGAACAAACGTTAAATCGACTTAATGGATCATATTAATTATTGACTTCATTAATCTTATATATTGGGAGGCAAATGGTTACGTCCCGTTCAATTTGGAAAACTAAAACACCATTTAACATATGACTGCTTCTAATTTATTATTTATTTATTATTGGTAATGGACGCTTTTGAGGCTTTTGGTCTTTTTTTGGTGGAATCTTAAATCTTTTTCTATTTGTTTGTTTGTTTGTTTGTCTCATCATTCATTATCTTTGTGGTTCAATAGGTTTTTTTCTTGTGGGATTTGGATGCAACAATAAGAAAACAAACTACAATAAACCAAAATCAGATGCGAATAAACAGAAATAAAAAATATATAATTTCGATTTGATTAATGTTAATTATTATTAATAAATGATTTTATGATTAAGTTATTGTGTGCAGAATTATAAGCAGACTAGGGACTAAGGAATTTCGAAGGAATGTTAGCTTTTTTGTCGATCGCTGCTTACTAAATGGTAAAAAATGCATAGATATTTATAAAATTTTGAATATTTTAGTCGTATTTGTAGTTTGATATTCTAAAATGTATTTTATTTCAATTGGCGTTTGATAATTTAAAACTTAACATTGAGACAAATTATTCTGGTCAAAAATGCTCTTGCAAATTTTGTAAAATTTAACGTTGAACAATAGCGAACAATTATTATGACCAGTTCGAATTTGAGTAAACGGAGAAAGTTCAAACGTAATTCTAAAACGACAAAAGTACTTTTCAATGTACATTTTTAAAGCATTTTATAATCGCCAAGAAGGTTCTGTTTGGATGCTTTTAAACTGTAAAGCGATAAACTACGTAAATGGATCCTCTATTTTTATTTTTTCAAACACTAAAACATTTTTAGAGTTTAAGAATAAAGTGTTTTTGGCAATTTTTTGTTTTATAAAAGATAAAGAAAACATTTGACACATTTCGAAAAAGTTGAATTTGGACAATCATGAAAATGTACTTGTAATGTTCAATCGAAAGTAAATTTTGCAATTGGAAAAATGTATCAATTTGTTTTTCAAGTGTTGTAACAAGAATGTTTGTTTGGTTATTTATTTATTTCGATTTTGATTTAATAATCTATTTATTTGAGTGTTATTACTATTACTATTTGTTATCTAGGATCAGTTGTTCTATCATATTTTTCAATCTCCCAGTTTGCCAATATTTACAATTCCATCCAATTGCATTATGAATTAATTTAAATGAATCTCTCTTCAGTGCAATTCTATTGTATTCACATCACATCAATTGAAAAGGGTTGTGGATTTGTCTGTTTGATTCTGGTTTCGGTCTCTGCTCTTGACATTTTATTCTTATTGTTGAATATTCTCTATTTTTCTTTACAGGATAGTCAGACTCATTCATGTTTGTTTGTATATGAAATTCTATTGTCTTCTTCTTCTTCTTCAACCAACAATGGAAGAAACCCGAAACCTATTTCGACCTCAAAATAGACTAATGCAAAAGTTCAATCAATAGTTCAAGAAGAAGACTAGCTGAATGTGATCACTCTCTCGGTTCAAGTCGTGTGCAAGTGAATTTATTTTGTCAGCTAATTTAGATATAAAAACGTTCAATGGAGTGCAAAGCAAGAAACATAAGACTGGCAAATGATTTGAATTGAGAATTTGTAATTGGAAAATGTAGTGAAAAGTGAAGAATCGATAATGTCGAGACTAGCACTGCAATTGAATATGTTTGGAGTGACGGGTGGATTCGATTGAATGAACGGAGATTCGATTCAAATTGGAAATAATACATTGAGAGGGAAATCAATTATTCTAATCAAACAATGTTGGACTTGGTTTACTACTATATACGAAACAGAGACAATGTTGTGGTTTGATTATCTTGGTTTTTTCTTCGAGTGTTGCTTTACATGCTATTGAGACTCATTGATGCTATTAGAATTTTAAAAATGCCAAGTCAGTGATTAACATTTAAATTTTAAAAATAGTTTGCTCCAGTACGATACCTGTATGTCGCTCAAAAGGTTACCTAATCTTATAAATTGTTTATTGTCCATATGTTTAACACTTTGTTCAATTTATTAAATAATTAATCGCATAGAAAGTATTGTTAACAATAGATATCTTGATCGGTTTCTTATTAATTATTTACTAAATTGAACGTTTCAACCTTTCAACGGCAATTTGTAGCTTCCGTCTAATCTATAATTAAAATACTCGAAATCCGCGTCTTTCATCATTCAATTTAATAAATCATTAATCATTTTATCTTTAATTTCTTTGTACAAACAAAATGGCTTGTCAAAAGGTACAAAGTGTTGATGGCTGAAAAAATGGTCCAATTTTCTGCCTCTGCTTAAAATGTTTTTTTCTTTATGACTCAAATGTTCTCGGCATTTATGTAATTTTCTTAACAGTACCCAACTTTTGAAACACACATTTTAAAAAGCGATCCTTCAAAATTATTATAGTGCGTTATACATCAAACAATGTTTTAATCTACATGCAAATTATTTTCTAATTCAACATTATTAAATCAAGTTGAATCATTCTATCCAAAATTAGCGGGAAACACTTTTAAATTTTATTATGATCGTATCTGATTACACAATTATGCAAATTTAAATCAAATATCCACTAAATCGCATAACGCTTTAGTGTATTAGTGCTGTAGACATTTTGAAACTAACAAAATTTTTCGGTTAAGAAAATTTGCATAATTTAAAAATGCTAAACTTTGCGACTCTTTTCAAATTACTGTTACACTCTCATTCCACTATTTAGTAATACAAATAAAAAGATTTTTTAATAAAGGTTTCATAATTGCAATAATTTAGTAAAATTTCTGAATTTGAAAGTGTGTTTGAAGATGAGTTTCAATTTAAGGTAAAATGTCTTATGGTCTTAATTTCATTTATTTCTTATCATTACGATTAAAGATTGGAATTATGGGAAACATTATAAGGAAACATTTTTTAAAAATCAAATCCTTCTATGATCTATACAATGTTTCTTTTTTGCATCAAATGGTCAATTTTGTTTTGATACATTGATTGTTTGACCCGCGCTGTTTGACGGTGCACTAATTTTAACGGCAAACCTTTTTTAGCAATTCAATTTTTATTTTTAAAAAACATTTTAGAAAATTTCCATATTTTGATTTTAAGATTTTCAAATAATTGATTCAAAATAAGATTCTCAAGAAGGCACAACTGACAATGCATTGTGAATATGAATATGTTTAATCTTGGAACAATGATCTAGAGTTATAAAGTTCAATAAAGTTCACTTCTATTTGTTCTTCTTGAAGATGGATTTGTTTTACCATGTAGCATAAGAATTAGCCATTTTTAAAACTCTTCGTGTACTCTAAAGATGATAAATCGAGGTCAATTATTTACTAAGTTTACAATTTATTAGTTTTCAACTGCAAGCAGCAAACTTTAAGCATTCGTGTTTTATCTTCTAAACCAGATAAATAAACAAAATTTTAGTTTAAAAGTAAACATGTAAACAAATTATAGTTCTTGTTTTTGGATTTATTAAAGGTTAAATTATTACACAAAAACAGTAATCCTTTGGCTTACTCA
Organism: Rhizoglyphus robini; assembly: GCA_023373905.1. NCBI lineage: Eukaryota > Metazoa > Arthropoda > Arachnida > Sarcoptiformes > Acaridae > Rhizoglyphus > Rhizoglyphus robini. The sequence goes on from JAKIJQ010000020.1 coordinate 2,155,688, forward strand.
AAGTAAAATGCTTTACAACGTGAATTATAATAGAATTGCTTTAATAAAATATTATTGTTTTGTTTTAATAATTTTTAGTAATAAATCTAATTAAAATAACTAAAAAATTTTGTTCTTTAAAAGTTTATTTAATTTTATCCAATTCAGCACATTTAAAACTAGAACAAAATCGAATATCTCCTACATTCTTAAATATGGATTTTCATTTTCATCTTATACTTTACTTAGTGTCAAATTTTCAGTTTAATATAATTCTCTCTGTAAATCCATTAATAACACATTTTATAAGAAGACATTAATAAGAGACAAAGACCTATTTAAGGCTTAATGAAAGTCTGTTTCATTTTTTTTCGTTGCGGAAAGAATGAAACTTTAAAACAATTCGGTAACGATCGTTTATGATAATGATTATGAGGGAAAGAGAGATTGGACGGATGATGTAATAAGACGCTATTGTAAGGGGGTTTTTTTATTGCGTTTGATTATTTTGTAAATAACCACTTTGTTATACTTTATTACTTCAGAATAAATACTCAAAACATCACGAAATTCAGGTTTCAGGCTAACTAAGTATGGGAAATGTGTGGATCGTATGAAACGAATTGGGTATTATTAAATGGTGACTGAATTGGGCGTGTAATCGATTGTTAATAGTTTCGAAGAATAGTGATTCGGTAAAGTATGGGAGGTTGATGATAATGATGATCATGATGATGAGTTGATGGAGGGGAGCAAAGAATAATTCTATTAAAGATGTGAAGAAAATTACAAATTATTTTTAATTAAACAAGACAAAATAATGAATAAATATATTAATTTTTTTAAAATCAATCTTTTATGTTCCAATGTTAGAATATTCATGTTTAGATCGAAACTAAATGCTAATTGTTGTCAATATTCACAATTCTATCATTATTTTTTTCTTGTAGATCTATTTTGCCAGCAAATTTAAGAACAAGAAAATAAAGTTTGAAATAATTTGAATTGAGAAATTGTAATTGGAAAATGTAACGAAAAGTAGAGAATCGATAATGTCGAAGTCGAGACTGCAATTGAATATGTTTGGAGTGACGGTGGATGCAATTCAATGGAGACGTTCGATCTAAATGGGAAATAATACATCGAGGGAGAAATCAATTATTCTAATCAAACAATGTTGAGTTCCTTTGGATTTATTGAGAGTTCGATTGGATTTATTTTATTGCCAGCTTGCTGATTGTAATGTTTGAAACTGCAAATTTCCATATGCTTAACAAATGAGGATTTTCAAAAATAATTAATTTTGATATAAATTTTTTCTTGTGCGGTTTATCCTAAAGGTTTTAAATATTTGTATTTGAATCAATACTTGATTTGTTTTTTGAAACTTTATTTGACTGAAACTGAAAATTTGTCTGCAAGCATTACATTTATAATATATCTCAACCAAAATTTCAATTAGCTCAACATTGGAGAAATACATGCAATTTGAAGTAAGTTAAAAAACTATTGAACAACTCAAAACTACCGCCCTCTGTTGGAGATAAATAACATCAATATAAGCACACTAGGGATTTTGTTATTGATCATATGCTGTTTTTAAAGCTTATCTCAATACACGATCTTTGCCTCGCTCGTTAAACTTGTATGAAACCGTTGGACCAACTTGCACGTCGATGTCTTTAAGTGTGTACCTCTGGAAAATTGTTCAAATGAAGATCCAATAGAAAAAGTTTATTCATTAATCATTGAACAATTGTTAGGCTTAAAAATTCAAAATGCCAAAGATGTTGAGGGAACACCATTTCACGATGAAACATTTGGATGGGGTTTTTTTTATTGCGTTTGATTATTTTGTAAATAACCACTTTGTTATACTTTATTACTTCAGAATAAATACTCAAAACATCACGAAATTCAGGTTTTATTTCCTACTTGCTGTATATGTTGATTTCCTGATTAACTTTTTCGTTCTATAGAAACGGTAAACTGTTTTATTAAACTTAGTCATTCAAATTATATTTATAGATTCTATTTATGGTCATTAACACAAAGAAAATAACACAATAACAAATTGTTGTTGTGAACCATTTAATAAATTTAAAGAACACTATTTGCTGGAATTTTAAAAGAAAATATTTTTTTTGCTAAGTGAGTACGTAAGTAAAAGAATTTGATGTGTTCTATCTATTTCGATAAAAGCTGTTACATTTGATGCTTTTAAGTTTTTGGTTGTCTAAATTGCAAATGTCACGAACACTCGACACATTGCTACAGTGCAGATTTGTTTGTACACTTTGTGATAAGTGGAGCACAATAAAAATAACTTTTGAGACATTCTGTTTGAACGAGATGAGAGTCATGACTGTTTGATTGTTGTGTTTGTGTCTGTGTGTGCAATCACTTCAAAGTGTGCTCTCACAAACATTCAGTCAGACAGTGTACAGATGGAATGAGTGTTTGATCAACAAGAAATACAGGGTGGATTGACGTGATTTAATAGAATTTAAGAAAATATTATTGATTGAACAATTTTTTGAGACAATCTGTTTTTAACGATTTGTTATTTAGTTAGCTTCTCTGCATTGCATTTGTATTAACCATTGAGAATTGATTGATTGATTTAAATTTAAAGTTGCTTGTTAAATGCAGAATTTGACCAAAGACGACAAAAGGTATACTAAATATCAAAATTAATAATTTTAATATCCAATTTCTTAATTTTTTTGTAACTTATAGCCTTTGTCTAGCATTGGCTTTAAAAGGTCATTCTGTTCTTCTTTTTATTTTTTAATTAATCAAAATAAATAATTTTTTTTATAAAATTGAACTTAATGACTCAGTTTATCACATTTCCCACCCAATCTCAAACACTTCAGTGCACAATGTGCACTGCACATCCTCAACAGACAAACTTTCCCCTCTAAACGATTCTCACAAAAATAATCTCCTATTATTGTTTTCCCTTCATGAATCATTAATTCTCTTGTTTCATTATTATTGATAAACTATATTCTCTATTCTCAGTACAGTTAATGAGGATCATCAGTATCGTATACAACCAGAGATCTTCAAAAAATATTCCACAACTAGAAAATAATAATAGAAAGTGTATGAGTGCAATGAGAATGGTAATGAATTAACATTTTCTCACAATTGAGTGATGTTTCGGTTCTTAATGTTTTATTAGAAACAACAGATTCGCTTATTATTTTCAAATTATTTTTCCACTTGATAGTTTAAAAATTTATTATCACTTGAGCATTTGTTTGGGGTTTTACTACAAAATTAGTCAAAATTTTATTGTCAATTGTGCTTTTTCTGCTTTTCTCTTTTTGGTTTTCTCGTATACGTTGTCCACTTAAATCTTCAGTACATTAAGACAAGTATCACGTAATTCTTCACTTATTTATCTTTTTGTCCCACTCATAATAATATAATTACAATTGTAAGCCAATAGATTAAGTTGTCTTATTTATATCTTTATTATTATTATTACTTTTGTATTGTGAAAGTATTACAAAACGCATTCTACTAAATGGTACAACATTAAATTGCCAACTTTTCTCAAACCAATAGAATTTGTTTGTCAGCAGTAATGAAAGATATAAGTAATTAAGTCCTACATTTAAAATCTTAGTTACCCAAATATTGAAACATGAAAAACTATATTTTATTATTTGTTGTGGCGTAAACTCCACTGTGAAGTGAACAGACGAAACCGCGTGTTTGTGTTTACAAACAAGCGAAGATTGTCTCTTGAAGTATTTCGTACTTTGCGATGGTTTACTTTTTAGCGAGACTCTTTTAGAGTCGAAAGCTTATGCTATTGCCATCGTGTCCGTCTGTCTGTCTGTCTGTCTGTTAACCTTTGACCATATCCTGAGAGAACCATTGACCCTAGAATTGCCATATTTAGCACACATATACTTATCAGCATATGTAATCGATTAGTAAGACCAAAACTGGGCGCCATGGATCGTGACGCCCATTCTGGTGACAAATGTATTCTGAGAGAACCTTAGACCCTAAAATTACCAAATTTGGCATACATACACTAGGGAGTATATGTAATCGACTAGTAAAACCAAAACTGGGCGCCATGGATCGTGACGCCCATTCTGGTGACAAATGTATTCTGAGAGAACCTTAGACCCTAAAATTACCAAATTTGGCATACATACACTAAGGAGTATATGTGATCGACTAGTAAAACCAAAACTGGGCGCCATAGAACATTACGTCCAATTCTAGTAGCGCCAAGTTTAAAAAAGATTTTTTGTGGTCACTACGTGGAAAATGATGAACAAATGTGTTGCACATTTTAAATAAAAATATTGGTCCCAATACACCTCTTTAGTGATCCAAATGGATCAAATAAAGTCGTTTTAAAAGTTTCTCAGTTGATAGTTCAAGTTTCTATTTTTTAAGAGTCTCGCACTTTGCCTGGCTTGCCAGACAATCTTATTTTAATTCAGATCATTGTTGAGTTCATCCAAAAATAGAGCACTAAACATTTAATGGAAACATTTTAGAGGCACCAACCTTAAAGTTTCATCAAAAAATAGTTCAATATCTCAATCACTACATGAGCTAGTTATGATTATTGGGTTTTTCATTGTTTTAAATCGTAAATAAAATCTATAAAATCATCCGAAAATGATTAATTAAATTCAATATTTAATGTTGTACCAGTTTTTCTCCTTTTTCATTACATAATTAAAGGTTTATTAAGATAACTTACATGAAATGGACAACATAATTTAATTAATAAAATGATACCATTACCAAATTGTAGCATTAATAATTTTATAACCTGCATTCTTTGTTTTTATCACATTGAGTTATTTATTTTTATTTGATTCTTTACTTTAATAATTATTAATTGGATAGCACTATTAACATTTTTAATAATAATAAACTATATCTAAAATATCCCCAAACTTGACTTGTAAAAAGGTTTCTGATCGATTTCTAAATCAATTTGATTTTGTACTTTTCACTTCACATCCGCCGTTTTGTGTGAAATGTTCGATGAATGATGCTATCATTTTTAAAAAGGTTGCTATCTTTATATATAATAAATATTATTTTTATTTAATCTCTGTGAATTTCAACTTTGCTTCTCTTTATTGTTTCAGATTTAAATGCTAGATTAAAAATTTTAGTTTCGAATTCGAGGACTATAAATAAATGAAACATAAATTTATATTCTCAATTTACTGATTTGTTCTGATTTCTACTGTTTGTTATGTTTCGCCACCATCAGTTTGTGCTTTTCCTTCTACTGTCGTGCTCCGATTGGATTGACTCCCAAGACTCTGAATCGGTGGTGCCGAAGCCTCGAGTTTGGTCCGGAGAAGACGTCCCTAAAGGCAAGTGGCCCTTCATGGCAGAGATGCATTGGAACGAGAACGATAACAAGAATGGCCACTTGTGTGGTGGTGCAGTACTGAACGACGACACCATCATTACCACAGCTCACTGTTTGTGGTTTCGTGACGTCACACCCGACAAAGTCCGTATCTACCTGGGAGAGACCGTGGTGGTTCCGGTGAACAAGGACCAGCTATACGAGGTTAGCAAGTTCATACTACATCCGGAGGGCCACAATTTGGGCATTGGACTGATCAAACTGAGGCGCAAGATTGATTTCAACGCGGGTCTAATCGCCAAAGTGTGCTTAGCGGCCCCGAACATCCAACCCGATACTTCCAAATGTGTGTCTCTTGGTTGGGGCTTGACTGAACCAGGCAAGAACTCCGAGGACCGTCCAGCGGTTCTACAACAAGTCAACATACCGATCGTTCCGTGTATAGGCGACCATCCTGGTTTAATCTGTGCGGGATACTACGACAAGCCGGCTGGTACCTGTTCCGGAGATGGCGGTGGTCCACTGCTTTGTCCACCTATGGATGATCCTAACATTTATCTCCTGTTTGCAATCGATGCCATTCTGTTTGCGAGCTGTGGCCAGGCTCCGTCTGGATTCCACTCTGTGCTCGACAAGTTGGACTGGATCCAGCAGAATGCTGAAGCTGAAGTTTGAAGATTGATGCATTATCTTAATTAGGTGTGAATTATTAAAAATTGTTTTATTATTTCTTGTCTTTTTGTTTGTTTACATTTTGTAAGTAATCTCATGTTCCGATTGGATCTTTAAAAGCTCAAGGCTCTGTTATTCGACACTTCCCACATTTGCAACGTAATAAACGCGACCACAGTCAAGTGGCCCTATCCTTGATCCTGTGATTTTAAAAAATCTTCAAGCTTGACCTCCGTTGAAGAATTTTATATGAACTTGCTCAACTCTTACTGTAATTAAACTGACTTTTATTACCGATTTCTCGTATAAAAGGTTTCTGATCAATTCAAAATCAATTCGATTCTTCATTTTTTGCTTCATATCCCGATTGCCTTGTTTGTATTTCTTGTTAGTGCAGTGTCAACAAAAATTTGTTTTTTTTTTCATTTTCATATTATTCGATGTATGTAGTTGGATTTCAAAAAGGTTACTCTCTATATATATTCAATATTATTTTTCTTTATCTATTTGAGTTTCAACTTTGCTTCTCTGTTTTGTTTTACCGAAAAGTGTTGCTTTACTAACCAACTAGTAGCCGGTTCGGTAGAGATTGAATTTGATCGAGTGAGAGAAGAGGTATTAAAAGTTGGCGTGTTTTGTGTATTGGACACTAGTAACGAACAGCGCCGTAGTAGTGGTTTGAATTCTTTGAACCAAACTATATAGGTTCAAAATAACCAAAAGAAAAGAGAAAGAGAGAATTTGCTTCTTTCAATTGTATAAAAGCACACACCCTTGCCTTAACAAGACAGAAGTTTACCAGAGTGAAACATCAAGAGTCAGTCTGTCCGTATCAATATTTGATAATGATAAGATAAATTCACCAATTTCGTTATTGTTTTTAAAGTTGTGCTCACGTGAATATCCTCAAATATGTGATAGATTCTTCAAACAATTTAATAATTTCAACTCGATCGCCAAAATTCCAATGTCAACTGTCTCGCAACTTAACCAACGCTTTCTGTCTTATCACAAAGATTGTTCACATGCTTCCTTGTTTTCAAATTTCAATAAAATTTTAGTTTGACTTGTTTTTCCATTATATAAGAACACCAATTTCAAAAGAAATTTATAACACTCTAAATGAAATTTCATGTCATAAATTTGGATATTTTATATTTTTTGTCTGTCTGCCTCTAATTCATTTATTTCAATTAATAAAAGTGGGCATTTTTGCCATTTCATCGAAAGCTGTTCCTTGATTTCCGATATGATATTGGTTTTTTCTAAATTATTTTTAATCGTTATATTTGTGTTCTCATTTTTCTTAGCTACATAAAAGAATAAAAGAATGTATTCAATATTCAAATTACTGGAAATGAATATAAATGTATTTGTGTTTAATTTTTAAATTAAAATAAATTTTGAGTTAGTTTGATGTTATCCCAAATTGTGATTGTGAATGAATAATTTCTAAAAATATGGTAAATTTAATTTTCAAATAAGATATGTCTAATCAATTGGATAATAATTTTTTTGGATAAAGGCTATTCAGTAAGTTTACTAAATATTCTGGTAATTAAATAAAAATTCTATAACGTTATCAACGATCCGAAATACTAACAATCTTCATTGTCCATTGATAGTCAAAAGTAATTTAAAATTTAAAAAACTTTTGTGAATATCCTTCAATGTTGGCTTCGGTGAGAAACAATATGTTTATTTTTTCTTAAGAAGTGATGTGATCCTTCCTCAATTGATGTGATCATTGGTACACCGCTTTAATTTGAAGTTCTAGTATATTGAAATTGTTCAATAATGTTTTAAATGTCTTGACTTTACATTCTTTTTCTTACAATTCATGAGTAGTTCAATTTTTTATCATCTGCTGCTTTTGGGGATTTTCATGGCGATAACATTCATACGGCGTTGTAGAATACGGTGCTGTAAAACTTGGAGAACTAAACATATCAATTGTTTTGGCAAAAACGTCAAAACGATTAATTAGTAGATTAATTAGGCATTGAGAAATGGTGCGATTTTAATTGGTAATTAACAAGTAATTGGATGTTTCTATACAAAATACAAATTTTATTTTTTCTACAGTAAAACCCGAAAGTTGCATGATCTTGACTGAAAACTCTATAGTGACTCTAGTGACTTTAGTGATTTTGGTCTGTTGTGTTGTGTAATTAATTTACTGTTAATTTGAAGTGTGTGAGCTTAATGTACATTGTGCAGGTTGATTCAATACAGATTTAAAGCTTAAAGCTATAAAAGGTAAACTTATATTGAAGCACCTTGTCAATTGAGTATGTTTAACCTAAAAGAAATTAAAATTTCAACTTTTTAATTCTCCATTCAAAGTGAACTCAAATTTTCATGTTTGTGAACCCAATTTGGGCGTTCAGGTTGGGTTATAAAGTTTTTGTTTAAGGTTAATCAACTGCAACCAAACTAATAATACAAATACAGGGTGATTACCCATGGTGCTTAATTGAAATTTTGTTAATTCAATCTAATAAAATAGGTAATTTTTATTCTTTACTGCAGTGCACAGCCCTGTAAACAGGGCTAAGCAAAAGATTTCTCGAACTCGAAAATAACTTTTTAATTCACTTTTTACTAATTAATCAAAAAATCGTCAAAATTAATTTGTATGAAAATTTACTATTTTATTAAGCACATTTGGCATTTAATTAATTATTACTTTTGATAATTAATCAATTATTTTTTATGAGTGCTGGATAGTGTATCATTATAATAGAAAACGTTGTCACATTGAAGGTGTCACTTGAACCCAAAAACATATTTGACCAATCCGAATGAATTTTTTTTATTCATCATTCATTGAACAATAATCCTTAATTTACATACTTTTTAAAGTTAGCCGGGTTGTATCATAATGGTTAGAAACTTTAACAAACATTGTTCTCCACAGCTATCGGTTTTTAATTTCTCAATCAAACTTTTTCGCATAAAAAAGTTTCCAAGTTTCTCTGTCTCGTAATTGCAATACTGTGCCATTAGTTTTTTTTATCCGGAATTAACGATATGATATTGTTGGTAAAATGCTCATTAGGCATTTTATAATATGAAACATTGAGGCAAAAATAAGAAAACAGAGAGGAACTGCGAAATTAGAAAATCGATTAATGAAAATATTGGAGAATTTTTTCTTGCTTTCTTTTTGATAGGTATTTTCAAACGGTGAATAAAATATTCTATTGTAGAATTATTATTGCATTCTTTTAAAAAATTTAATTTATCTTCTCATCTTCATGCTTTATTTCAATAAACCAATTATATTTAGATTAAAATTTTCCCAAATATATTTCACAATTTCATTAAAATATTTTATTGCCCGATAATAGATATATCTTACGATTACAATAAATAAAATTTAAATTTAATTAAAATACTCTTTGTTTTTAATGTGGCTCCAATTTAAATAGTAATAGCACATCGTGATAATAATAAATTTGCATCGTTTTGTCAACTGACTCACCGTACAGTGTGTGTCACAAAGTAGAATTACATCGAGAAATAGTTGAATTTATTGAACACATTTGTGGGACTCTCTGTGCTCATATGACTCGGGTGCATTAATGCCACGGACAAATGGTCTAATGGACAGAGAGCGGACATAACGCTTAATTTAATAATTCGATAATTCGATGCATGCCTTTGTGTTTATGCTTTATACTTTGGGAATATTAAAAATTTTAATTAAAATATTTTTATAATTATAAGCACACTCGTCCATAATGGTTGCTAAACTACAGTTTTTACTCATTAATTCAATAATCTTGAAAATATTTCATTATTTATTATATTTAATTACAAGTTAGAAATTAATAAATTGTTGATTTATCTCATATCACAATGGTCGACATAAGATATTTAAATATTTTCAAACGATGATAATTTTTTATTCGCAACTTGACTAGATTTCAAAAAGGTTTGCCAAAAAGATCCAAGGCCAAAGTTTAAAATAATAATAGTTCTTGTGAATTCAAATTTTTCTAATTAAAATTTTGTATTGTTTAAGCCTGCAAGTGTTCAATCATTAATAAATAAACTTTTTCTATTGAACAATTTGCCAGAGGTACACTCCCATAGCTATGTCATATGCATCAATATATTTATGTACAGATTTTCATTGAACAAATCCATTGCCTCTCATCTCGATCATGTCTTGTTCGGCTTTGTTTTATGTTGATGTGTTTTTCATGTTTTTCATCTTGTATGCCATGTTTGAGGAATCATAGCTTGTTATTTCTTCTTTTTCTCTCGAAGTTTTATTATGGAAAGTGTTTCGTTTTTTTTCTGTTTTGCCTAATAACAACACAACATCTCTATAGATAATAATAATAATAATAAATGTTGGCACAGACACAAAAGTTTTTTGTCCATGTGAGACCATTAAAAAGTACTGGATAACATTAAGAAAACCTTCGTGTTGAACCGAATATATATTTCTGTGTTATGTTTTACATACAATCTCAATTTAAGATTCTACTTCTTTCTCTCGTAATTTTAGATAATCTCTTTCTTGTTTTTTCTGTACCTCGTTCACGGTTTTTGCTTTGTCATAATAATGTATGGTACTGATTTTTATACAGGTTATTTCATTATGCTAATTCAAACTGCTACGGTGTTTAAAATATACCTTATTTAAGATTTTAAGTAAAAATTATTATTAAGATTAACTGGTAGTTCGCATATATCACAAAGGTTTTCTCACGTTCAACGTTTCTCCGTCTGCAATTGCAATTGAACAATTAACTAGCTTTTTATCTCAATGTCTCTTGGATCTCCGGTCTTTTGAAAGACTTTTGCGAAATAATCCGATCTACAATCACAATTTTTTAACTATGTTAGCTTCCTTCAACTTTTCTTCATTAGAAGAGATAGAATTGATTCTTGGGACATATGAAGAAAAACGAATTGTCAATACAATTTAGAAATTAAGAAATCTTGATTGCTTTCAAAGGTTAATATAACATTTATCAAAATATCAAGCCAACAATTAACTAAAAATCCATCATGATTTGATCACTTTGTTTTCATTAATCACAAAATTAAACTCTCTTAAGATTATTTCTTAATATATCTTATATCAATCAATTATAAAATACATTTTGTCCACTACTTGACCTCAAACTGAAAGGTAAATAAAAATTCTGATATTTATTCTGAATCCAACCAGAGAAACTTAAGAGAAAACAAACCAAGTCAGTAAAACTAAATAGAAAGAAAATTTATAATAACAATTAAACACTCGAGTGTTTAGTCACCCTAGAGTCAATAAACAATATTAATTGCAATTAACGTAAATTTAAATATGAAAACACACAGAAACTTTAATTGACTAAAAATTTAAAAATATTTCTTCTTTCTAAGAAAACAAATTGAAATTTAGAACTTTTCTTAAGTGTAGACAGACACCACTTAGGCACGTGCATTGAAAATGCTGTCCGGAATTGAAGAAGTATAATTACTCTTTCCCTAATTTTAAAAATTCAATATTGTTGAGTGAATTTCTAAGAAAACAAGACTCTTAATCTTGTTAATTAAGTTTGGGCGAATTTTCAAATGTGCTTAATTAGGTTAATTAGTTTTATGGATGTTTCTTGTCTTTTCTAAGGATTTTTTTATTTATTCAACAAATTACGTTACAAATCTATGTTTTTAAAAGATTTTCACTCAATGGATTGTTTTAAAAATGTATTCAGATAATAAAATAACGAATTTTCAATTTATTATCTGAACACATTCTCTCTTCTCAACAAGTAATTACAGAAAAATATTCACGAAACAATAAAGCAATAAAAACAACAAATTACATCTCACTAGAGTTTCACTCCGTTATCCAATTTCAAATGGTAATTCAAGTTGACAATAAAGTCTTTTCCTTATAGTTATTACAATTCTTACAATTGCACAATGCGATTCTTCAACTATAGAAACATATCAACTTTCGTGCGTTACTTGACGGAAGCTATTGTTTGTCGTAAAGCGTTTTGGGAGATGACAATTTTATTGTACTCTGTACAGATACTTACTTACACTTACAGACTTACAATGTTACTTGCTAGTGCAATTGTCTTAATTTGCTAATTGCAAGTGACTTTGGAAATTGAAGACGAGCAAGAGAGTTCCTGTCAACTTTTGTTTTAGTGTAGGCTTTCATTCACTCATTCAAATCATAGAGAAATGTTATTTTTAAATTGTTACATTTGTACAAATTTTACTTCAAATCCTAAGACTTGACATAGGTAAAATTTCTAAATATATTTAAGTTTACATTTCTACAGCTCCATAATATTTTGTATATTTCTGGGTACTTTATTTGTTAGTTTCTTTCATACTTAATAAAATTTTCAATAATTCTACACATTTTTATATTTGAATTTAAAATGTAGAAATAATGGACTCAAAAGGAAATATCCTAAAGCACGTTCTACTGTGAAATGGAAAGTGATTCTATGACAGTCTGTGTGCCTTATGAATGTCATAAAAATTGTTATTGAAATCTTGTTGCTGTTGGTGCACTTGGTTTTTGTTTATATTTTCAAATTTATATATTTTTTGTTTCTTAGGTTTTACAAATACACTTTTCTCAGTTTTCTCGCCAACAACTGAAAAAGATAATGTTAGCTTTGTTTGACTGAATATATTTTACATTTCGGTTGGGTCTAAAGCAATGCACACACGTTTGTCAGTCTCGAGCACGTACATTAACCATAATATCTCCGCACATAGTGTAAATGTGTTTCGGACAAAATTCATTTCAGTCAAGTCTCTATTTGAGCTATGCTCATTTATTTTTATTATCTTCACATTGTGCATCTCGTTAATACTAGAAATTGCATCATTATTTAAAAAGGGCTATTATTTAATTGAGCAGTATTTAGATGAACGAGCAGTATATTTTGAGCAGTATTTAATATAGTTTCAGCAGTTGCATAAATATTTTGCCAGTAAATGTGTGAGCAGTAATTATTGAGCAGTAAATTATATAATTGAGCAGAATTTAATTTTTATTATCAGTAATTAATTGGTTAATGAAAAGTAAATAATAAAAATGAGCAGTATGTCAATTACGAGCATTAATTCGTATTAAAGACTACTCTGCACGTGAATTATGGTGCATGAGATGTAAACGACCATCAGCACATCACTATAGTCATGTTATAACAAGTTGAAAGCTTGAACTCTGATGAATTGAGTATATAATTAGTGATTAAACTATGACTCTTTCGGAGATTGGTTGTGTGCTGTGCTCAGTACATGTCGGTTACTGCATTGTTTGTAGTAGTCTATTTCGTGACTGGCCACTGCCAAATCCACTGTCTGTTTGTTTGTGCTCTGATGGCTTCTGTGTCTGCATACAAATCCTCATCATCCTCCTCATCATCAAGTGATTCCGACACAAGAGTAAACTTGGAATGTGTTGGTCCCACACACGGCGAGCAATCGACAAAAAAATGCATCTGGTCAGTAAGGACAATCGAAAAGAAGTAATGAGCGATTTGTTTATCAAAAAGTGGGCCAATCAAGAAAAAGCATTTATTGAATATTTGGCATGAAGGTTTTGGAAGTGGCACACCTTCTACTTCCAACGACTACGACTAGGTCGATTCTTTGTCTTGAGTCCTGCAGTCGGTAGTCTCGGTGGTATGAACTTGGACTGAAGGTGATTGTGGAGACACCTACAATTGAGCGGGCCGACTGGACGAAAGCTTATCAGTGGGTCAAATTTCATAGAATTCAAAGAAAGATCTTTTGCTATTTGGATTGTGAGGTTCAGTGGCTATCATTGGCAAGAAGGGAAGTGTTCGTGTCCTGCATTTTTGAAGCAATTTAAGTCCAAACACTTGCTTGGTCTGGCGATGAGATTGAAACTTGTGAAGCCTCCACCTGCGGCAAAGCAAGTCCCAATTGGAGATAAGAGGAAAATTGGTCGAACAAAAATATCAAAGAATGCTCTGTTGGTCGATTGAGTAATTAATTAAACATTAATTATAACTTAAATATTGACTTAAATATTTACTGCTATTTTGTAATATTTACATACATTTTGTGATGATTTTACTGATCAATTTTGTATTCATTTACTGCATATAAATTATTAAATTACTGCTCATTTAAATATTTTACTGATCATATATTTATAATTATACTACTCAATATTCAAATACATTACTGCCAAATATATAAAAAAAATACTGCTCATTTTATATTAAATATACTGCCCAAATATTTTTGTTCTGTTTAAAAAGGTTTTATTTTCTAATTTAATTCACTAAATAATATTAATATTATATTTCTAAACATCATGTTTTTGGGTTGTTATATATGAAATTCAAAATATAAACAAGTAAGTCATAACCATATCTGTTTATACCATCTAGCCCATCATAATCTACTGACTTTTGAAAAAATTATTTTTAAACAAATAAAAGTTGCATAAATCGTGTTGGAACAGCAATATAATGACCAAAAATTATTCTAATGGTAATTATTTTCTTATGAGAATCAACAAATCAATAATCAAGGTGCACTATCAGAAAAATTGCACTCAATACGTCTAAATAAACATTATTAATTATCAAATATCTATTAATCTCGAATTGGTAGTCTCACCCACCATTTTTCCCCCTAAATTCTCAATTCACAAACCAACATAATTTAACATTTGACAGTCTCACTAATACAAATTTATTTATTTGTTTGTCCCTATTGGATGATCTGAAGCTTTTGTCTTTTGTTCCATTTGCAGAAGCTTATTCGACTTTTATGGATTCATTCATTATCTTTGTGCTTCAATAAGTTTTTCAGTTTTTCGATTGTTGCAATCAAAAAAGAATAAGAATAGATGACATGTAAGCAAACGACAATAAAGAATAGCCTAAACGATAAATATAATTTGGTTTTGATAAATGTCAATTATATTTATAAATGATTCTGTGATCAAGTCATGGTGTGCGTAGAATTGCAAATGGATTCACAAGAAAATGTGATTTTTATATTTTTATTTTTGTTTCTTGACGAATATGTATGTATTTTTCTCATTATCGTTGTACCTACAGTTTTTTTTACAAATGAATGGAACAACACAATGGAATCAATAATTTTGTTCCGTTTAATTCAAATTAATGTTTTTTTTAAAATAATCTTTTGGTTTAAAAAAAGGTTTCTAAGAAAATGAATTTTTCTGTTATAACATTTAACCCATCAAGTTGATTGTATCAACATTGTTAAATGCATTTTCTAAGGTTTTACAAAATGACAATTACCCGACATAACGTTTTTCTTAAAAGCATTTTTCTATTTAAAACAAACAAAATTTATAACACTTTTTTACATGTTATATTTTTTATCTAACATTTTTCAAATGTTTTACGTTTAAAGTTTACTTTAAAACGATCAAGGAACAAGTACAAAGTATTTTTTTGTATTAATTTTTATTTTAAAAAAGTCTTCGTACCTAAAATCTTTTTTAACAATAGTTTGTAAATGTTTTTTGCCATATTTTTTTTGTATTTCAAAAACTAAACCATCTACTGACTAAAATCGGTATTTATTTTTGAACCAAGTCCCACTTTAGTTCAACCAGCACCGCATATAAATCAATATTTGCAATTTCATCTCTTCTATGTTGCTCTTTGAATTAATTTAAATAAATGAATCTCTCCTCTATGCATTTCTTTTGTATTCGCAATTGAAAGGGTTTGTGTCTGCTTAGTGGTCTCGATCTGGTCTTGACATTCTATTCTTATGCTGTTAGCTTAATTTTTCTTTCTCTTACCATGGTAGAAGAATTCACATTTAGGTTGGTTTGTGGTTTGAACTTATTGTCGTACTTTCACAGACAATAGAACTAACTGAACAGACCTAACTCACTCGAAATAAAAACCCAATTCAATAACTAAATCAATAGTTTTTGTTTTTGATCTCCAGTCGGAGTTTTAAAATTTAATTTTGTCAGCTAATTTGAGGATGGGAGAGAATAGAGTTTCACGACCAACAAATGATGAAAAAAGTCAAACTATACTTTAACTGCAATTGAATATGCAATTTAATGTGTTTGCAGAAGGAGATTGAATCGAGGGGATTCCATCCAGAAATAATGAGAAATAATACATCAAAATTGAAATCTATTATTCTAATCGAACATTTTTTAGGCTTTGAATCAGTATTGAGGATTGATTTGGTTTCTTGCTTTTTGCATTCTTCTTCATAAAAGGTTATGAATTGTAAGGGGCCATACTTTAATGACGTCATCAGCAAAGGGTGTGTGTATGTATTTGAGTGTTGGTGACACTTTGATGACGGTGAGGGAGTGTGTCTTTAGCTTTTGATGACGTCATCAAGGCATTTTTTAAAAAGTCAAACATTAAAACTCAGTAAAAATACAAATTTTAAATTTTTGTATTCAGAAAATCGAAAACGTCATGTCAACACAGTTCTAGTCAAACTAGCTAAAGCAACCAATACTGGACGCAAGAAGCATAATGATTCTCATTTTCCGATTGCAACTGTAAAATTCCTGAAAGATCTTGCAATCATCATGGGACCTGGATCAGTCTTTTACTTGAGTCAGGATGACAAGTGCCGAGTTTCAATTGGATAGAAAGTCCATGAGAAGTCCAATCCAGACGAACCAAAACCAACAGTATACTGTATACAGTTGCAAAATGAGAAGTAGAAAGAAAACCACGCCAGAAGTAGTCAATATTTGCTTCAAATCGTTAAAAGCAACGACAAGTTTTGTAAGCCATTTTTAAGCAGCATCGATTGAGTGTTGCAACTTGCAAGATCATTTTTTGCCACTTCCAGTTCTGTTTACTCAAAGAGAAGAAGGACCATTTGCATCTACTGACATCGACTTAGAAACAGGACGATTTTCTCTTGTCGACAAAGAATGTGCTTGTCCTTCAATCTACAAATTTCAATTCTCCAACATTTGATTACTACTGTCCATCGGTTCATCACAAAATCAAATCTCAGGTCTGCAAAAAAGTGTGATGTCTATTTTTGTTCACAGAAAGCAATGGAGTTGCATATCCCAAAATGTGATCTTTATGAATCAATGTCAGATTCGGATCCAGAAACTGACGAGAATACTGAAATTCACGAGGAAACTGAAATTGAGGATTATATAATATTGACTTTGATGAGTTTGATGACTTTGGCAGATGATGACCACCTCATCAAGGTATCAATTTTGACGATTCACCAAATTACGACTTTGTTTTAGGCTCTTATTTAAATGGGAAGTATTTTTAAATTATTTGGCAGTAAATCTTAAGGCAAAAAGGCAGTAATTTAAATTAATGGGCAGTTGGGTTAATTAATTGGCAGTATCCACCTGGTAGTATTATAAATAAGTTGGCAGTTATATTAATATAAAGACAGTTTTTTAATATATTGACAGTATTTTCATTAATGACCTGTTATCTAAGTGACTAGGGGAAAGAAATGACCAATTGGGGTAACTAACTTTAAGAAAGTAATGTAAAGTATGGTAACTAATTATTGGGAAATAATAAATTGGGTAACTAACTACTGAAAAGTAATCAATTAGGGGTAATTTAATGACCTTGTCCTTGGTAACTGCTCATGGTTTGCTGCCCATCATTTATTTTATACACTGCAAATTTATAATTATGTAACTTCCCAACTATATTAATTACAGCTCAAATATATTTATTACTGCCCGATCATTAATTATACTGCCCAATAATATAATAGCCTTTGTTTTATATGAAAAATAATTCTAACTCAGCATCCGTTCCTGGAATTCAACCGCTAGTTCTTGTTTTAGATGAGGATTCTATCTGAGATAACTTGTTTGATTGTTCTTACATTGTATGTATCATCAATGAATTAACTAAATTTAATATGTTTGTTTATGATGACGTCATTTTTAGGGGTGTGTGTATGGGTATGTCAGATGATGACGGTTTGATGACAAGGGTGTATGGGTGTATCGAAAAACCCAATTTTGTGATGACGTCATTAAAGTATGGCCCCTAATTCGATTTATATTTTAATTTAATCTTAGATTTGTGACATTTAACTCTGTTAATTACTAACATAAATTATTCTCTTTAATTAAAATCATCAAAACTTGCTCTTACATTTTAACCTTTCAACCACTAATACAATGTTAAAAATTTCAAATATAACAGCTAATAATAAAATATTTGATTAAAGTGGAAAAGTTTCATCTTTCAAGTGCTAATCCTTTGTCTGTTAGTCTAAGATTTTGTTCGTTTGACACAAAACCACAAAACTCAAACCACACAGGAAGAAAACTTTGTTCTAAGGAAATGAAACGAAGATTGTCAGTTTAGGGAACAAGTTTCAATTCATTCAGATTTTAATTCAAAGATTAAAGTAGAAGCGTGAAAATGAGAAAGTTTTCAGTTTCCACATCATGAAAATGGATACAAGAAAGGAAATTACTTTTATTTTGTTAATTTCGTATTTTAAGCTGTGGATTTTCGCTTTCTACTTTGTTTAAAAAACATGCCTCCAACAGACTCATGAAAATGTACACTCTATTCGTTGTTTCATTTTTTGTGAACTGCTAAATATTTTCCAATTGGTACAAATGCATTTTCTTATTAGTGATCTCACATTTCAGAAATTAAGAGAAAACAGTCTAGTTATTTTTAGATCACACAATTCCCAAACCACATGCTGATGTTGTTGTCCAAACAAATTGAGGAAATTACAAAGTAAATTAAAAATGGAAACTTTTTACTTTATTTTTCGTATAAAGAGGTTTTAGTTGTTTATAATTTGAAAGTAAACATTTTTGTAATTGTAGAGAAATGTGTACAGTATCTTCTGTATTCAGAAAAGAGAATGTGAGTCATGTTCATTTGAATGTAGGATATCAAAAAATATATTTTAAATCTCAAGGCTGCCTTCATGGGTGGATTAGAACACTGATCAATAAATTTTTAATAAATTTTATTGTTTGCCTTTTTGTTCTCGTAGCTTGCAAATGGTCATTTTACAAAAATTAGCTTTATATGTTTCTTTCCCTTGATAACAAATACCTGAAATAAAGTTACTGTTGTGGACTAAAATAATTGACTTGAATAAAATGCGTCAATTTCCCTTCATATATTCATTCTTTCTTGCTTTATATTTTCTACATACAAAATCTTCAATGCAGGCTTCCGTGCATTGAAGATTTTGTTTTTTTAATTTATTGAGCAAATTCACTAACTAATGCAAATTATTTTCTAATTCATCACAATTAGGTCTAGTTGCAATCAATTTAATTTAAAATTAAAATTATATCTAGTTACACAATCTGAAAATTATGCAAATCTAAATCAAATGTAAACTAAATTCACGTATGCATATGTCTTGTATCAAATAAAGCTTCATTATAATTTGATAATAAACGACAAAATTTTTCAATAAATTTTTTTATAATTTATAAATGGTAAACTCAAATAAAATAGACTGGTTCAATTCAAACTTCAAACTGAGCTCACTTTTGTGAAATTATAATATATAATCTGAACGAAGCAATATTTTCAGACAAAATTTGATTGACAATTAGAATCACCTTTGTTATGTATCCCTTTGTATGATTGTTGTTCAAAAGGTTAAATTGTTCTTTTACAACTAATAAAGCTAATTATTGTCATTTCTAAAACATTATCAAATAATTGTCTTGAAATACTTTTCCCTTGAATCTTTTAATTCAAATATCCTGTATTCTTATTTTTAATCAAATTTTTACTTAAAATAATACTTTAAGACAATTTGCTTTTTCCTAAAAAGGTTTTTTATTTTAATTATGTGAATTTAAAAAAAAATAATGATTCAAATCGGTACCGCAGTGTTGCTCACGACTGCAGGACTACTTTGTACATGTTTGCCTTGGAAGAAAAAAGTTGTCAAATTAAATTGATTTCGGTCAGTTGTGGTTGAATATTTTCAATGTGAATCTACGCAGTAAGCTGAGTAAGTTGAAAAATTTGCAAATATGTTTCTCAAAAATTTATTTTACTATTTCTTTCCTTTTTTACTCCCAATGACAAATCTAATGTACAAATAATTGTCTCGATGTACTGCCGCATTCTATAACACTGCATAATGATAAAAATTATAACCAGAATTGTGCTGCTACTGAGATTGAAATTGAAATATATTAATGGTTCAAAATGAAAATTTAGAGTAAAAAGAGAAATGGCCATCAACCGAAACACTTAATGATCGACAGACGCAATCGAAAGAATTGGATAAGGGCAATTGTGATTTTGTTTAAATGTTTGGTTTCTAGTCTTAATTATAATTTTGAAATCCCTGTTGGAAATTTTATAATGAGTTTAACGTTTAATTTAATTATTGAATAAATTTCCTACTGGTTACTAACAATAACATAACACTTTTCCTTGGATTGACATTCAAATTATAATTCTAATTACGCAAGACATTTGTCGAGATTTTAAAAAAGTAAAAGGCATTTTTTTAAGTTTTCCAGCTGGTCAAGTTTAATTCTTTTCAAAAAGTGTATTTTTAAATGTTATTCAAAAATTAAATAATTCTGCCCATCTGAATTTACAATGATTCAAAATTAAATTACCAATCATTTTCCATAGAATTACAGAACACAGTTTTCTCTTATACTAAAGGTCGTAAAATGTAACAGTTACAGTACATTGTAACTTTACAATCTTAATTTTGACCAATCAACTAGATCTGCAAGTGTTTCTTAGACAAAAATATGACGTGCATTACAAATTTATGACATTCATTTGTAAATCTTTTTTACTAAAAAATGAAATAAAGGTAAAATAGTAGTTATTGCTTTGGAACACATTCAAAACAACTTTCTCCAACTACCAAAAGCCAAAATGAGTTTGCACTAGGAAAATTGATTTTCCATCAAGATTACAAATATTCTTATTTTAGTCCTGTATCAGTACAGTGTACCGATCTTCCCTAGCGATTTCAAAAAGGTCAAATTGAATGAACTACTTTTGTTTTTTTATTTTCTAATTTGAATTGATTAATTGAATTGACAGCTTTGGCTACGCTTTTTTACAGCTCGTCCCTGCTCTTGTTGATGTCAAGAACAACACTACAAAAATCCAACCACCAAAAAGCGTACTAATCTCTCGGCACAAGTAGCACATAAGCGGAAAAGTTTTATTAAGTATTTTACGTATAGTTTTAATTTATGTGACACGGAAAAGTATTATTTTAACGGCAATTCTAAAGCAACAAAAACACTTGTCCATTTAAAAATCGTAAAAATGTTATAGCAAGTGAAAGCCTAAGAATGTCTTGAACGGTCAAACGATGATCAAACTGTTTTATTTTTTATGTTCCAAAATGTTTTTGCAATATGCTTAAAATTTTTATTTAGATTATAGCGTTTTTAACAAAAGGTTTTTATGCTTTGTAATTTATATTTACTAATCTAAATTAAATATGAGGGAACAAGATTGGACAGATGATGTAATAAGACTAAGCAAACTAAGTATGAGAAAATTGTTGATTGAATGAAATTAATTGGGTATTATTCAATTGCAATTGAATTGGGTGTGTAATCGATTGTTCATAGCCTCGATGAAAGAGAATTATGAAAGTTAATCGTAATAACTATGAATTGATGGTCGAGGATAAAGAATTTTTAAACTTTACTATTTGTCAATCTGCTTGATTTATGTTTGTTTTTGGCAATCTATTTTTTGGTATTGCTTAATTTTATTTACAAAGGTACACTTAAATCTATTTGTATTTGAAGACATATTGTTTTGCAGTACGGGTTACGCAAAGGTCAAAAGTTGAAAAACTTAAAAGTGCGTATAGGTACTCCTGGTGAACACTTTTAATCAAATAAATTTATTTCGCACTTAAATTAATTTTTAATGTATATGATCTTATTTTATTTAAAAGATCAACATCTTTTTGAATTTAATTTGATCTGAACAAGTCAATAAAACTTATTAAAGTTACAAATATCAAAATTAAAGATGAATTTGGCATCGGTAGCAAGTTTATATTGCTTTAGTTTCATCAATGTTCACAAGTGCATATTTCATTTTTTTTATTTTCAATGCTCCTTTTAGATGTGTTTAAATTACAATTACAATTATTATAAAATGTATTTGACGTATTAATTTCAAAGGAATAATTTGATCCTCCATTAATCAAAAAAATATATTGAAAAACATTGACAAGTTCTACGCCGTGCAATCTACGGACCACGTATACACCAGCTATACATCAAAATTTTAACTTTTGACCTTTGTATAACCAATACCCCTGGCCATAAGTCAACCCAAACCTACCCTAGCGCTTGAGTCACTAATTCTATGATAAAAATTTGAGGCAATTTGGTAGGTCCACACCAAAAAAAAAGTCTGGTTGTCAATCAATATTTTTTTGTTTTAAGGTATTGAGTAAATTTTTATTGTCAACTAAATTTCGTAGAAGAAACATCCTCAGACTGGAAAAGGATTTGAATTGAGCATTTGTAATTGGAATACATATGAAATATGTAGTGAAAAAGGGTTACATGACATCAGCGCGAAAAGACATCTGCGCGAAAAAAATATTTGTTGGAAGGCGTGGTTAGGGGAGGAGTTTCGCTATGATGTCTTTTCGCGCTGATGTCCTCCACAAAGCTATTTTAAGACATCTGCGCGAAACTTTTTTTTTATTGAGGACATTATTAGTGTTGATCAGCCAGTTTAACGTAAACCATCAAGAAATATATAAATGAGATTATGTAATGTAAATTGCTTCTTTTATTGTGTTTTATCTGTGGTAGAAGTTGAACCGCGCAATGATTTACGTTAAAACTTATATTACCTATACCATTTATAATGAAGTAAAAAGTTTTTACTGAAACACTAGATAACACTAATGTCAAGGCAAAAATTTATTTATTGCATTTCTGAAAAGCTAATATTATATCCAAAAAATATGCATTACTTCATAATTGTTATACATTTTAGGCAATATGTTGAATTGCATTACTAACAATATATTTTACTGTGTTTGTCTCATTCTTCCTAGGGAGACATTTGGAATGACTCTCCAAATGAACAACAAACATCAATATATATTCTCACTGAAATAACTTCGAATTTTATTTTTGTACATCTTTATTATAATTGGCCATGATATCTATTTTATAATCTTTGTATGATGCAACAAGGAACTGGAAAACGTCATTTTTTATCTAATCTGACCTCAAATATGAATTCTACGTAAAAAATCAATTAGAAATGACGTTTAATACATCAAAATAGACTCAAGATCAGCAATAGATAAATAAATAATAAAGTTTCGCGCAGATGTCCAAAATGCATTCAAGTTCATAAAAAGGCGTGGCCCAAATGAACCATTGTTGAAGCAACTGCTCAGCACAGTCACTCACACTCAGCATGTGCAACACAGCCAACAGAAATCAGTTCAATACATGCTTTCGCGTGCTTTGTTGTGTGTGCCAAAGGTTCACTCACTTTCTTGTGCTCACTGCTCACAACATGACATTTTGCTTTGATTTACAGCTAGGTTTAGATTGAGTTTGTATAATTGGCCCCAAACTATATATAATCAAATCCCGCATCTTTAAAATTTTGCCAAGCAAACCACTTCTTTCGTTAACATTACTACACAAAACATCAGCGTATTGTGATGGGCATAAAGAAAATATTTGGTAGTTGATTATCATTAAATTTAAAGCTCATGTCTTCCACAAAACTATTTTAATAAATCACTGAAACATTCTACATAACGCAACTGTCAAGGCAAATAATCATAGCATTTTAGAAAAGATAATATTCCATACAAAACAAACAACAAAATATTTTTACTGAAATGGCTTCGGATTGTATTTTTTATATCTTTATATAATAATAGACCATGATACATATTTTGGAACGTTTTGTATAATAGAACAAGAACTAGAAAACGCTATTATTAAGCTAATCTGACCTCAAAAATGAATTCTACGTAAAAAATCAATTAGAAATGATGTTTATTAGGTCAAAATTCAAGCCAGAAAAACAATGAATAATTAAATAATAAAGTTTCGCGCAGATGTCTCAAACGCATTCATGTTCACAAATAGGCGTGGCTTGCAAGCGCATTGTTGAGGCATTCTTTCATTGTGTGCTGTGAGTGTCAATTGCACACTCACTTGCCTGTGCTCGCTGCTCACACAATTCGGCACTGCTTTGTCTGTGCGTGTTTGTTTTGATTTTTACTTCAATTGCCTCAAACATTCCAAAACTTCACATTTCTAGTTCAACAACGAGCACAACTTTCCTTTTTCATGCTGTTAATGTTAATGTCAACTCATGAATAGCCAACACCGATTATAGTCCCATCGTTTAATTTCCGTAGAAAGAAATGTTCAGCATATAACACGTGTGTTTTGTTTTGTCTTTATTATGATTTTGTTATTAGCTCTCTGTGCTTTATATACTGTGAGTGATTGATAGGAGTCATTAGCCGAGTGGCCATCCAATTAGCATTGTGCTCAAATGTCTGTTGCCTTGTTGGTTACAGACTGTTGTGGTTAATCGAGTTTCATCACTACTGTGAAACGTGTGCACGAAATAGGCAACCAGTGGTTGTTGAGAAGTTGTGCTTGAACGATTGATTAACTGTGCAAATGTGGAAGAAGTCTACCACTGAGTGACAGACAAAAATATTCTTAAGGGCTTTGTTTTCCTGTTCATCGTGATAATAACTGATCATGATATATATTTTAGAATCGAGAAACTTGAAAATCTCTGTGGAACTAATCTGACAACACAAATGAAATCTACGGAAAATCAAGTAGAAATGATATTTTTTACATCAAAATTGATTTGGTTAAAGGGATATGTGCGAGACGCTTTCGTGTGCTTTCGTTTTGTGTTTCAGCGTTTCACTTTCTTGTGCTCGCTGCTCATTGTTGACAACACAGTTTTGTTTTGTTTTTTTTTCGCTAATTGAATTGAATTTTTGTTTTATTTTCCACAAACCTCTCATGATCTAATCTCTTATTATTACAATATCAATAACCAAACGATTTTTTGGTTTCTAGAAGAACGATTCTATAACTGTTATTTATTTCAATTAATTCTGTACTGTAAACATCGCCAAACGACTTTTGTGCTACTTCCAGACAAAGTTCTTTGACATTGAAGTTCAATCACCCGAAAATATTGGAATTAGTTTATGGGAACGTATTAACATGCGAAACACACGAATTGAATTTATTTTAGATGATTATAAATTTTTCGCGCAGATGTCTCAAAATCATTCATGTTCAAAAAGGGGTGGAGCTTAGAGGCGGAGCTTTAGGTGGAGCTATTTTTCGCGCAGATTTGGAATAAACTTTTTTATTTTACACATTCAAAAATATTCAATTCAGTTTTTCATATATGTTGTGATAACTACAATTTCTGGTTCATTCTTGAAGATTGACAAAAGTTAATTGAAACTAAAGAGACATTGCCCCACATGCGCACAGAGTTAATACACCGATTGAATTGCGTTTATTAGGAGCATACGAAAATAATACGTTTTTTGTAGCAACCGTCCTAATTGTCTTTCTTTTAAACCTTCCCTTTCCAACGCTTACTGGTCAAACTATTTTATCTAACCATCAATTTGAGACATTTGTGTTGTATAATTTTAGTAGATATGATTCATATAATAAAATGGTTAATACGTACATTACATGCATGTTCTCTAAAACAAAGATCACAACTTTTGATTTAAGGCCAACACTGATTATTGGTCACCTCGTTTTGCATTCGTAATGTAGAATGTCAAGCACTCAACAAATGTGTTTTGTTTTGTCTTTATTGTATATTTAGGTGGTTATTTGTTTCGCTAATTAATCAAATTCTTTTTACCTGTATAACTTTATAATTTATAGTCATAAACTTTTTCACAGCAATAAACATTTCTTCTTCATATCTCACAATTTGTCGTTATTTTTTTTTAATTGTTAATATCATCAAGTGGTAGTTTAATAAAAATTACCATATCTAACTCTAGAGTTGGGAACATATGCAAAGCAGATTGGAAATGTTACGATATAAAGTCCAAATAAGAGAATTATCCAATGAAATTATATTCAGGTAACAAAAGAGTTCAAATATTATACAAATAAAAAAATGAATTTTTTAATAAAATAAATTGTTTTCGCTCATATGTCTCAATAATATAAATCTTCGCGAAAATAAGCTCCTCCCTAAACTCCTCCTACAAAAACAAAATATTTTTCGCGCAGATGTCTTTTCGCGCTGATGTCCTGCTACCAGTGAAAAGTGAAGAATCGATAAAATCGAGACTCGATCCGCAATTGAATATATTAAAACTAGTGTGTGGATTCGATTGGTTGGATAGATTCGATCCAAATGAGAAATCAAATACATTGAAGGTAAAATCAATTATTCTAATCAAACAACTTTGTACTACTTTTTGTTTCCCTTTATTACCGTCTTACTGTCTGCAAACGAATGATTGAGACAGCCAATTTCCATATGTTTAACTATTGAGAGTATTTAAAAATAGCAATTACTTTTCAAATCAATATTACATTATGAAACTACTAATTTGACTCTTGTCTTAAGGTTAAAAACAGTTAAATCAAAATTCGATTTTTACTAAGCAATTAAAATAACAAAAAAGTGACACATTTTATAATTTCAAAAATATTCAGTATCTTGGTTTTCAAGATTCCTTCTTTTTTAAATAATCAAACAAAATTTAAACAAAATCTTCAACTTCACAATAAACTAAAACCTAATGACCCAGTTTATCACATTTCCCACCCATTCCCAAACACTTCAGTGCACATCTTCCACAAACAAACTTTCCCTCTAAACGATTCTCATATATAATACAATCTCTTGTTATTGTTTCTCTTTCATGAATCATTAATTCTCTTGTTTCATTATTGATAAACTATATAATATCTATTTGCCTACCATAAAAAAAATTCCCTTAACGAAGACTATTTGGGAAAACAAATGTGATTCACACACAAAAACATTTGCTGTTAAACTACTTTTCTCTCTTTTATAATGCTCACTGAAATCATAATTCCACTAGGACAAGTATCACGCCGTACTTCACTTAATTATCTCAATGTTAGTTTTTGAATGGTAAAAACATAAAACTGCTTATTTTGTTCAAACTGTGTGAAAATTGTATCAAGTAAAAAGAAAATTTGGTATTTTAAAATTCTGATTGAAAATTGTAACAATTGTAATGTGAGAAATTGTCGATGAAAATATTTTATCATTAAGCTTCGAGCTGAATGAAACTTTGAGGAGAGGCAAAGAGAAAGTGCACTGTGGTTGGATACATTGTGCAACTTTCGTATTGACTGCTAGCATTTGTTGTGGTTGTGAGCAGACAGACGAAACCACGTGTTTACGCGTGCAAACGATTATTGTTAGCCAATTCTTGAAGTGTTTCGTACTTTGTTTCTGTTTTACTGTTTCTTTATATCTGTTTTGATCATTTATGAATTCTACGAATATGGAGTCCTCGTCTTTTAGTGGCTATCAGTCTGCACAGGGTACCGAGCAATTGCCCGAGCCAGCAAACACCAACTTGAGCATACCTAAACCGAATCCTTCCAGCTCGGTCATGTCCGCTCACATTGAACAACCAGACTATCGTGTGCAGTCGATTGTGTTCGTTTGTGGAGATAAGTTCCTGGTTAGTGAGTCGTCTTTCTATATTTACAACAATCTGATTCTATTGTTGTTTACAGGTGAAATGGCTCGGCTACAAGTATCCAACCTGGGAGCCACTCGAGATGGTGTCCAAATCGAAGGGAGCAGTTGCTTATGTGAAGCAGGTGCAAATTATATTTCAGTACTGGCTGAACGATCTCGAGCAGGGCGACAAGAAGACTCGATTTCTGCATGAGCTGAAACAAATCACCAGAGCTTACGAACGTGAGGGTAAGTCTACATTCGACATTTGAGTAAATAATCATGTCATGTCCTTTTTAGAGTTATCGAAACTGTTTGCCACCCACGGAATCAAGAGCTCTGCCTCCTGGCTGCAGGCAGTCAACGAGATTTTACTCGATCCAGCCAAAGCAGATGGTCTTCTCACTCACGATCATCGTCTCTATTTCTATTTTTTGCTTCGTTATTTGCTCAAATCGTTGCAAGAGGTGGCCGGTCTCACTTCCCATTTGGTGAAGGACTTTGAAGTTTCGCTCAATGTAGTGAAAAATCTCGATAACTACATGACTTTGTAGATTATAGATTTTTTTTACATATGTTTTAGTTTAGTTTTACTTTTTTAATGTATTAATGGTAAACAAATATCTGTGAAATCACGTGTGTTTGATTAATTCAATTCAACATTTAATATCTTAACATTCTCTTTTTTGGGTTACTTTAATTAATTTGTTCATATATTTTGTAGATGAAATTATCGCCATGTACCAAACAGATTTTATTACAACTGTTTACAACAACTGATTATTGCTTTTTGATCTTTATTTCTTCTTTATCTCATTGAATCATTTACTTTCTTTTACGTTCTTTACTTTACTAATACGTAACTTTAAAAATTCACAATCACGAGCAGCACTATTAATAATAAATTCTTTTTATTGTATATTGAGTAATATAAAGGTTTTTGAACAATTCTATTCATATGTTCAACTTGATTATACATTCTTCTTTTCACATTCCGTTCTTCACTTGTGGGTTTGTATTTCTTTCTTTCTTTTTCTGGTCAAATAACCAACAGGAGTTTTTACTCTCAAATATTTATTTATGAAATGGTCTAACAATTATGAAACATTGTCGGCATTGCTCATGTCTATGGGATAATGTTTTATTATTAAATATTTGTGTCACTCAATTGTAAAAACGTAAATGTATGTATGATTTGCTCTATAATTTTCAAGTTGTATTGGGCGAAGTAATTTATAACGATCACATATTTCTGATCGGGGAAATTTGGCAACATTTTCGGCAGTTTATAAAAGGTCAAAATATAATCTTCAAAATATTACTTTGAAAGCTTTGCTTATTTATTTTTATTTTAGATTAAAAGAAAATTATTTAACTTTTGTAGAATTATCATTGCTCTAAATTACTTAAAATTACAGGTTACTCTCTATACCGTAGTATTCGTTATTTTGTTTAATAAGTTTTCACATTGGTTTGTTTCTCGATTTTGTTGTACAGAAATTCATTGCTTCACTTGCCACATGTAGCTTGATTGCATTTGATCGAGTGAGAGAAGTTAAAAATAGGCGTGTCTGAATTTGACCTTAGCTACGATCAGAGCCGTAGTAGTGGTCTGGATTGTTTGAGCCAATCTACTATATAGATCCACACAATAACCAAAAGAGAAGAGAAAGAGAGAATTTGCTTCATTAAATTGTATAAAAGCACAATCTTTTGCTTTACCAAGACAGATCAGGTTTACCAAAGTGAAAATCACGAGGGCGTTTGACCGTTTCGATATTTGATATCATTCAACAAGTAAAAGTCACTAATTTCGTTGTGTGATTGTGTTTATAATTGTGCTAGTAAAGTGGTATTTACACTATTATATCTAAATGCGTGATACATTGTTAAAAAGGTCTAATAATTTATCAAAATCGTCTAAAACTATTTAAAGTCTTGTTTCTTACTTACTATACCTTCTTTTAATAGCGTTCAAAAATGCAATTCAACATTGAACAAAGTATGGAAAAATTATAATACTATTGTTTTAAACTAAAAAACTCCATCACTTCTTGGCCAACAAATTTTCAATGTGCATTATATTGTGCAATTACTAAATGTTATGTAAAGTATTCTTCAACACTCCCATTTGCCGATTTTAACTTGACTATCTCTTTGCTCATATTAAAAAGGTTTACGTATTCATATGTCTATCAAATATTATCGTACAAGAATAACTAAGCATCTGAATAATCGACAAACTGCTATCTTCTAGTCTAACGATGAATCATAATATATTGTCAAAATAAATTGTGATTAATTGTCCGTAACGAACACAGCTAGACAAGCAATTACAAGTACTTGGTGAACAGAATTATGATTTATTTCATTAATTTATTATATCTTTTTCTCTGTGCCCAATCTTGCATTTCATCTCGCTAAAGCAGAAGCAACATATAATATTTGAAAAACAAAACCATATTTGACTACTACTCTCGTTGATGGTGAACATGATATTAGCTGCACTTTAGAACACAAAGCAATTAAATCTTTCAGTATTCAATATATTAATGGTATATTTTGTTGATTTTAAAAGGTTTTCATTCAATTTTTTGTGATTTATAAATTAATAAAATAGAATAATTAATTTTCTAATTATCATTTGAACACTTTCATTATGCGTTAAACGGTAAACTCTATATTTCTGCTTCTCAAAACTAACTATAATACATAAATCTTCACGGTTGCACGTTCCACATCACTAGACATGCACATGATTGAACAAGTCCAAATATACGCGAACTGCATTTGAATACTATGAATTTATATTATAAATGTTTACAGTTGAAGATTGAATAGAGAGATTCGATTCAAGTGAACAAAGTCAATTATTCAAATTAAACAATATTGGGGTTTCAATGTCGGTACTAATAATTCATTTGGTTGGTTTCTTTTTTTATTTCTTTTATCTTCAAAATAGTGACTGTAATTAGCACCGTGTGTTTAAAGGTAAACCCCGTTTATTAAATAGCTGTTTGTTAGTTTAAATTAAAAATGTTCTAATTAACAGTCAAACTTATTATTCTTGTTAAATTATTTGGCTTACATGGTTGTTGGAAAAAATGTTTCAATGTATCAAGGCATAGATTTAAAAAAATCTCTTTTAGTCATAGATAACGCTTCAAATCTTATAATGTTTCTTGCTTGCAATTGAAGGACGGGAAGAATTATAAATGGAATTTGCGATTAATCGTTAATCGTGAACAAAATCAACTTTGATTAAAAGGTAATACACACATTCAACTAAAAGAACACTTTAGGTTCATAAAGTTTCTTCTTCCTACCGAATTAATGCCGTTTGGTTTACAGGTTTTTGATGAGGTTTAATTTACAGTTAGTTTAATAACCCAATTAACTAAAAATGAATATAAATGGCAATTAATTGACAGTTTTTCTATTACTCTGGTTTGTCTCAAATGTGCAAAACTCAACAAATCTGCGTTCAACTTTATTTTTTTTACTAAACAATTGAGATTTTGATTATTTTTAAATTTCACTCCATAATTCTCTGGGGGTTATTCAATAATTTATTACAAAATGCACTCAATTAATGTTATTTATTGTATTCTTGGAGTTTAAAAACAATTCACAATAATTTATGAGCGCTATTTTTTGAGCCAATTCTCATATGTACTGAATTATCTGAAGGAATAATACTTTACTCAATTCTCAATTGTTTACGATTTTTGAGCAATTATTAATGATAATTTTTTTTGACAAACAAATGTGGGCAGTTCTTTCAAAAATAAGTTTCTTTGGAACATATTCACCTTTAACATACCTAATTTTGTAATCATCTTTTTGACATTTTTGTTACAATAAATGTTACAAATCATGGTTTTGTTTTAAGATACTTTTATTAGAAAATGATCATTGTATAGATTTTTTAAAAGGTAAACTAATTATTTTCTTTTATTCTCAAAGTTAACGTACTGAATTGACCACTATTGGAACGTTTGTAACCTCGCTGAGCAAGTTCCTGCTCAATTGGATATATCCTTTGAATTTGAGTAAATTCTAATAAAAATTCTAATATGTTTGATACTTTCAAGTACTCAAGTATTCATTTTCTTACTGCCTTTTCCATGTATTTAAAAAATAATTTTTCAATACGCAAACTCAAACAATTGGACTCTTATAGAAAATGAATGGATTAAGGCTCGAGTTGCACAATCAGCATAACTAACTTCAACCCGATTTAATGGCTTATTTAATTATCGACTTCATTAATTTTATATATTGAGAAGCAAATGGTTACGTTTCCATTCCTAACACACCATTTAACATATGACTGCTTCTAATTTATCATTTATTTATTGTTCCTAATGGAATTTTTGTTAGGCTTTTGACTTCTTTTTTTGGTAGAAGCTTAGGATTTCTTTTTCTTTTGTTTGTTTGTCTCATTCATTATCTTTGTGGTTCAATAGGTTTTTGTTGTTATTAGAATTGGATTGCTGCAATAAACAAACAATAATAAACCAAATCAAAGAATAAACAGAAAAATATAATTACTATTTGATTAATGTCAATTATTAATAAATTATTCGATGATGAAGTTATTGTGTGCTGAATTATAAGAAGAAGTGAGGAATTTTGACTGAAAATGAGTGTTTTATGCTTCTATTTATTGTGGTTTACTAAATGTTATTATTATTATGTACACTAAATTCATAAAATATAAAATGACTTGGTTGATTTCTGCCATCATGTGAATCAAGGTATTTTAAAATGTATTTCATTTTTATTATATTAAAATTTTTAGCTACGAATAAAATAGTAATTACAAATGCTCAACATTTTAATATTGAACTACAATGTCAAACAATTATTCTGGTAAGTTTGTATTTTAGTTATTTTCAAATGTTTTTACTTTAACGCAGCATTTGGTAATACACAATTCAAACCGCGTTGAAATCGTTTAAACATTTTTAATGAAAGGCTTTTGAATGCTTTTAAACAGGCAAACAGTGATCTGAATGGATAGTTTTATTTTTTAAGCAAAATGTTTGCTAAGTTTAGAACACTAAAACATTTGTAAAGTGTTTCAACATAAAGTGTTTCTATGTTTGGTTAAGGCAGACTCGACGGTTATGCAGTGAAAACAACGTTTTAGCCTAAAAGGATGGGGTTTAGTAGCCGTCTCTATTTGTGTAAGGAATCTTGGTTTGTGGGCCGATTTGGACTTATGATATCTTTTTGGAAAGATAATCGCATGGACAAAATAATTATCTCAACAGAATACACAATTTAGACTTTGTGCTATCACGAGTTGATCACAAAGCTAAAAACATACCTTTTTCACACATTTTGTTAAATTCCATTAAAACCTTGTCAAATCTGGGTATTCTGTTGAGATAATTATTTTGTCCATACGATTATCTTTCCAAAAAGGTGTCATATGTCCAAATCGGCCTACAAACGAAGATTCCTTACAAAAATAGAGAAGGTTACTAAATCCCATCCTTTTAGGCTAAAACGTTGTTTTCACTGCATAACCGTCAAGTCTTGCCTTAAGTGATAATCTTTATAAAAGGTAAAAGAAACATTTGACACATTTTCAAACACTAAAGTGTAAAAGTACAAATTGGAAACAATTTGTACAATTCTGTGTGTTTGTGATGTTCACTTGAAAGTAAATTTTGCAATTGAAAATGGATCCATTTGTTTTTCAAGTGTTGTAGCAAAATGTTGTTTGTTTAAATTTAATTGCTTTGAATCTTTTCATTCACTGGTATTGCTTTTATTTATTTTTATCTCGGATCAATTTTTTATTGTATTTTTCAATCTCCAAATATGTCAATATTTATAATTCAATGCTCTATGAATCTCTTCACTATATTTCCATTGTAATCTATTCATATCAAATCAATTGAAAAGGGTTATGGGTTTGTCTGTTTGTCTTTGGTTTTCTTCTCATCTCCTTCCTCCAGACTCATTCATGTCTGCTTGTACATAAAATTCTATTGTCTTCTTCTTCAACCAACAATGAAAGAAACTCAAAACCTAGCTTGACCTTAAATACACTAATGTAAAATTCAATCATTAGTTCAAGAAGATTTACTGTGTGATCTCTATCAATTCAAGTCTTGTGTAAGTGAATTTATTTTGTCAGCTAATTTAGATAGAAAATGTTTCACGGGAAAGAGCAAAAGACACAAGCAAAGGTCTAGAAAAATTAATTTCAATAAATTGATTTATCTTAATTGTGTTTATTACAAATTACACTTGATATTTGTTCAAACATTATCTGATTAAAACATTGACTTAAAACATGAACAAGCACCGATTTCTTAAATATGAATTTTTAACTTTTTACTTGTACTTAGTGTCAAATTTTAAATTTAATATAATTCTTTTTGTACATCCATTAATAACACATTTTAAGAAGACATTAAGGGGACAAAGAAAGAGGCTTAAATGAAAAAATCTGTTTCTTTTCTCTTTGCAGCAATAGAAAGAAAGAAACTTTAAAACAATTTATTAACGATCGTTTATGATAATGATTATGAAGAAGAAAGATTGGACGGATGATGTAATAAGACGCAAACTAAGTATTCGAAAAGTGTGTGAATCGAATTGGATATTATTAAATACTGACTGAATTTGGCGTGTAATCGATTGTTAATAGTCTCTATTAAAGCGAATGGGGGAAGTTGATGATAATGATGATGAGTTGATGGCGAGAGTAAAGAATTATTCTATTAATGTAGGGCATTTTTAATTAAACTACAAATAAATATTTAAATTTAATTTTGTTATGTTTTTCATCTTTTACATAGGAACTAAATGCAATTTCTATTTTTTCTGACATTTAAAATTTCCTTTGTGTATTGTTTAAGTATCTAGTAAAAGGTATCTTCATTAATTGAAAAAGTTATGACTTTTCTGTATGTTAATCTGCTTGGTCTGCTATTAGCAATCTATTTATGCTTGTAGATCTGTATTGCTTTATTCAACAAGAGAGAAACCCCCGAAAACGATATTAATGAAAAATTCAATCAATAATTTTGCAGACTATTTTGTTAACATCTTCCAGTTTCCAGATTGTAATTAATTTTATTTTGTCAACTAAATTTTGTATGACAATATGCATCTCTAGACTGAAGATCATTTGAATTGAGAATTTGAAATTGGAAAATGTTGTGAAAAGTTAAGAATGGATAACGTCGTAGTCGAATCTCGCAATGGAATTGAATATGTTTGGACTGACAGTGAAATTGAATAGAATTGAAGATTCTATTCAAATGGGAAATAACACATCGAGGGCGAAATCAATTATTTTAGTCAAACAATGTTGGACTTTTGTTTCATGCAGAGTTTGGTCGGTTTCTCAATTACTGTTTTCCTGTTTGCAAAGTAATTTTCGACAGCCAATTTTCATATGTTTAACAATCAAGAGTATTCACAAATTAACTTTTAACAGATCTCCGTATTCATGAAATTACTAAAATGGTCTTAATAATCGATTCCAATTTGTAATTAAAATAACCAAATAAAAGTCTTTGGTTGAAATCACTTTCGTTTATCTGAAGGTTTCTAAATTATTTAATTTTATTATTCATTATACGCTTCACAACACAGTTCAAAGCTGTGTGTATGGTTTGTATTACTTTGTATGACAAATAAAAATTTACAAGTCAACAGGAATTTATATTACATAATTCCATTAAATATGTTTTAATAATTGTTAGTCAGTGCCGGTGGGTTTTATTTGTGTTTTATTCAGGTGTAAATCCTTGTTTTATCTTTCATAAAATTATTTTTTTCTTTTAACCCCGATAGGCTATATTACTTTAATTTCAATTAATTTGCACAAATGTTATTTTCGTCCAATATTTGGGTTTTTAAAAAGTTCCCATTATTCTTTTGTAATAGGTAAATAAATTTGAATCAGTGATTTGTAAATACTAAGTACTCTTCTTGTGATTCCAGTTTAACAATTTTCTCTAACTAACAATTTTTAATGTCAGATTTAATTGACTGTTTTCATTTGTTTTTCTATAATTTTACTTTCCTTAACACAAATTAAAAATTAACACATTTAAACAAAACAAAAAATAGTAATAGAAATCTTATATTCTTATTTCTTATTTTTGTTATAAACATCCCAATGTGTTTAAAAATCGTTCAAGTCAGTATCTAACTGCAAGTTTCTGTATTTTATTTAAGTGGTTTTTGTCATAATTTTTTAGAGATAATAAAAGAATAGGGAAAGTCACTTAGGAGAATAGTTTTGTCCATTTTATTTTAGAAAACACTGGTCATTCGTTTACGGTCATTTGAAATTTGAAATATATATGATTTTTGGGCCAGTAATTCGGGAATGGGTTTCAAAGGTTTATTTTAAACTGAATTTATTTGATTTTTATTTATTTTCGTAAAAGCTGTTACATTTAACTTTTTGAACATTTTTTCAGTCTAAATGAAAACGTCACAAACATTTGAGACACTGCAACATGGTGACCAGTAACATTTAATAGCTTCAGTGAGATGGTAGTTTTAATATAAAAAACGTTTTGTAGAAACACTTTAGGGACAGTCTTAAATGGAGGATAGACAGACGAGGGAGATTCATTTGGTAAATGGTTTGATTGTTGTGTGTTCAATCACTTCAAATTGTGCTCTCACAAACATTCAGTCAAGAAGTGTACAGATGGAGTGAGTGTTTGATCAACAAGGAGTACAGGATGCATTGATTTACTTAAATATATTTATAATATAAATATAAATAAAAAATTTTGAAACATTCTGTACATTAAGTGTTCATGAATAATTCGTTGTATTCTTTTCTTTTTCGTTTAGTTGACATTGTTGATTTCTTCTTTGTATTTCTTTTCAGGCAAGAATTTGTAGTAATACTAATACCTCAAATTAAATATTAAAAGGAAATCCGAAAAGCATGCGCCATCTGGTAATGAAAAATCGAATTAACAACCGAGAATTTTAAATTTCATTTCTTTTTAATTTAAGAATAATAATAAAAATAGTTTAAAATAATAATACTAATAATTGGAATGATTACAATAATCTATGAGAGTATAAGAGATTGTGATAAATGACACAAAATGAGCATTGTTCAGGGTCGGTTGTTGCCGATTGATGACCAGTTGGGAATAGTGCCACTGGTGGGCGCAATCGATGGTGCCACTTGGCGCGTTTCGACTCGTTGCTGTTGAACGTCTTGGTGACGAGTTGGGCGTTGACCAGTGAAGTTAGCATTACCACTTCCATTTCGTGGTCCGTAACCATAATCATATCCCTCATTTCGCACATTCTCTCGAGTACCATATGAACTATAACCAGTGGAACGGTCATTGCTGTTGGATGGTCGAGAGGAGAGAGTGCTCAAGTCCTTAAAGTCGTACCAATCTAGCTGTTGACCAGACCGAGCAACCAGTTTCGATCCAGACGAGGCAGCCAGGCTCAGGTTGGGCTGCTCTGATTGGTTCGAATTGGCTTGAAGGATTGGAAAGCCCTTTCGAGCATCTACAGACACAGAAGGTACAGAAGTTGACTCTTTGGCCATCCATTGATTGGCTTGTGGTGAACCTTGAGGACGAGTGTCATTAGTAGAAGCAGCTCGGTTCGGGTTGAATCCTTCATGAGAGAATGACTGGTTGCGACTGTTGGTGGTGTCATAATTGCCAGTTCGCTGTCCTTGGTTCGAGTTGAATTGCCTCGGATAATCCTGCTGCTGCTGATTAGGACGGTCATAGGATCGTGCTCCACCGTAATTGGCACGGTTCTGGTAAGCAGCATTGTTTGGTCGAAGGTTGTACTGATTGCCTCCTATAAATAATCAAATTAATCAAAACAATGTACATTTTAAAAATGTTTCATTCCATAATTACGATTGCCAAAGTTTGCGGCTCCATTGTTGTTGCCATGCTGACCACTGTACTGAACATTGCTGTATCCAGGTGAAGGATAATGTTGATATGGACGAATGTGAAAGCCCATTTGAGGACGGATGAAATCAAACTGACTGGGTCTAGCGATGAATGGAGCGACACCGCAATGTGGAACTTGAGATGTCCAAGTACAGTTTCCACCTGGATAAGAAAGGGGGTAGTAGTTTGGAGGATACATCAAACCACCAGTAGGGTAGAATTGAGGTGGGTACAGAGGAGGCATCGGCAAAAGTGACATTCTCGGTTTGAGAGGCTTCACATCCTCCGGGAATTCGTGACCAGCTTCCTTGTGATCGTACAAATCTGGATCTTCTTCGCGTTTCTCCTCTGAGCCAGTGTCGAAATCTTGAAGAGAATATTTCTCGTCATGAAACCACCCAGAAACTGTCAAGTCATCTGCGAGAGAGACTTGAGAGCAGTCAGCACGAAACATTTTGTCCGCGTCCAATTCGGATCGAGCTTCTATGTCCTCGTCACTATTTTTCAATTCTTGGACGACGGCTCCCAGAATGCCCAAATCGGAAGTAAAGTCAATTTCAATACTTTTCATTGAATCCTCAATTGCTTGTTTCAAGGAGACAGAAAACATGGCTGAAATCACTCTTGGCTCATCTGCTTCAGACAATTTCTCTTTGTCCACATCATTCGCTTTACCATCTTCGTCTTCTGTGAAAGCAGTCACTTCGAACTCATACTCAGTAGTACTGAGACTAGTCACAGAGTTAGTTCGAGGTATGGGTGAAGGCATCGCCCACAGTTTAGATCCATCAGAATAGAACGAATCAGTTGAAGCTCCAAGTCCTTGGCTTGACTGGGAAGATGTGTTTGACTTGAGAGAGGTGTACTCTTCAGTCGACGTACTATCGTTGAACTCCCTCATATCGAGGGTTTTCTTGAAATCGTCCTCGTAGGTGTAGTCGGTCAAAGTAGTGTCCTCGTCAGCCAATTCTTTGTCCTTTACGTTCATATCTTTAAGAAGGTCGTCAAGCAAAGTATAGTCATCGGTCAAGTCATCCTCGATCGTCTCCAAGTGGGAGATATTTTCAGTAGTCGACAAAGACTTCTGATAAGTAACGATCGACTTTTGTTTGCCATCTGACTTGTCAACGCACTCGCCAAAGTCATCACATGTCGAGACAGATCGGTCAGTGGTGGACTCGCTTTGAGTATCCGAAAGGGAACTTTCTTCAGAAAAGGAGGACATTGAGAAAAGGCCGAGTAGAAACGCGAACAGATTTGCACTGCACAGCAAAATAAAGTGAGGGAAATGGCGAATGAAATAGAACATTGTGCTCACTATTGATAAGCAGCGTAAAATACTATTAGCTGGCTTTATTGGTACAGATTAGACCGTACATTTGACCAATCATCAAACGAACACAAATGATTGACTAGAACTTTCAAGAAACAACACCAAAGCGATAAATTGTGATTACATTTTCTAAAATAATTATTAAATAATTTCTCTCTACGTATATTATTTGACACTCTGTATTTTCACATTTCGTACAATGGTATTACCATTAATGGTCAAATGATGTCAAATGGGCAAAACGAAATGAGAACGTTTAACGCTTAATTAAGTAATTCGATTATTTTCCCTCGTTGTGAATTGTACTTTTGGGACTTTAAAATTATTAATTAAACATTTTCAAAAAATTGTTTATTGTTCATTTGCGGTATTCCCATTAATGGTCATTTCAATTTAATCATAAATTATGAAATTAATTAACAATTCTTTTAATAAATTATATACATAATTTCGGTACAGTTTCATTATTTATGGTTTTTATTATTAATTTATTATATCTAAATTTCTTTAATTTCTAAAATTATTCTCAATATTTCTATTACGACTTAAAAATCCATTAATCATTGTTCTATTTACAGCATAATTGCAATTGTCTTAATAAAAATCACTTCCATGTATGTTGCGAAATAATGGATTTCTTTTTTCAAGATTCTCTATTTGTGTGTGGTTAATTAATTTTGGTTAGAATGCCAATTCTTTTGTTTAGTTTTTCTTTTATATAAAACAATACTAATCGAAAGTTAATTACTTTTCACTTTTTTATTAATTAAATTTGTTTTCTTACTTAGCTTAATCATTAATCACTTTAGCAGAAAAAACGAATATTAAACTGAATTTACAAATAAATCTGAGGTATTAATTAAATATTAGGATTTTTGGATTTGGCTTATTTCTAAAAAGGTTACTAAACAAATTTTTAAATATTTTTACTTTTCAAATATTTTAATGATAAACTAAATTCAAGATAATAAACCCACTGGCCGTTGTTGTTGGTTTTAGGTTGATGTTATCGGCTGGCACCAGAAGTCTCACTCCGGCGTCCCAGTTGGTTAATCATAAATTAATAAAACTTGCCATAAACTTCTTGTGCAAATAACATTTGTCTAACAAACATTACTCATTACAGGATTGCTCTAAATTTTGTGCAGATTAAAATTTTATACCTGTAGAGATGTTATCAATTTGATATTTGGATTTCATTAATACCGTTTCCGGGATGTTTTTTCTTCAAAATTGCCTTACTAAAATTAATGTTATTAATCAAAAGGTTACATGACATCAGCGCGAAAAGACATCTGCGCGAAAAAAATATTTGTTGGAAGGCGTGGTTAGGGGAGGAGTTTCGCTATGATGTCTTTTCGCGCTGATGTCCTCCACAAAGCTATTTTAAGACATCTGCGCGAAACTTTTTTTAGTGAGAGCATCATAAGTATTGATCATCCAGTTTAACGTAAACCACTAAGAAATAAATAAATATGATTATTCAATGTAAATTGCTTCTTTTATTTTGTTTTATCTGTGGTTCAAGTTGAACCGCGAAATTGTTTTCGGAAAAACTTCTATTACCTATACCATTTATAATTGAGTGAAAAGTTTATACGGAAACACTAGATAACACTGTCAAGGCAAAAATTTTAATGTATTTCTGAAAAGCTAATATTCCATCCAAAAATATATACATTTTGCGAAATACGTTGAATTGCATTACTAACAATATATTTTACTGTTTTTATCTCAACTTTCCTATGAGACAGTTTGGAAAGTCTCCCCAAGTGAACAACAAACAACAAAATATTCTCACTGAATAACTTTGAATTTTATTTTTGAGCATTTTTATAATAATTTGTAATTTTTGTATGATGCAACAAGGAACTGGAAAACATCATT
Organism: Rhizoglyphus robini; assembly: GCA_023373905.1. Lineage (NCBI taxonomy): Eukaryota > Metazoa > Arthropoda > Arachnida > Sarcoptiformes > Acaridae > Rhizoglyphus > Rhizoglyphus robini. The sequence continues at coordinate 2,196,572 of JAKIJQ010000020.1, forward strand.
TTTGATCTAATTTGACCTCAAAAATGAATTCTGCGTTAAAAATCAATTAGAAATGACGTTTATTAGGTCAAAATAGACTCAAGATCAGCAATAGATTAATAAATAATAAAGTTTCGCGCAGATGTCCAAAATGCATTCAAGTTCATAAAAAGGCGTTGCCTAAATGAACCATTGTTGAGCCAACTGCTCAGCACAGTCACTCACACTCAGAATGTGCAACACAGCCAACAAAACGCAGTTCAATACATGCTTTCGTTTGCTTTGTTGTGTATGCCAATGGCTCCCTTACTTTCTTGTGCTCACTGCTCAGTGCTCACAACACATTGTTTTGTTTTGATTTACTACTCGTGTTAGATTAATTTTGGATAATTGGCACCAAACTTCTGATAATCGAATCCCACATATTTTCAATCTCGCCAAACCACTTTCTTCGTCAACATCACCACACGTGAATCAGCGTATTTTTGATGGGAATAAAGAAATACATACATACATTCGCTACTACACAACCACCCTCCCGAAGGAAGGTGGACCTGGCCGAGCCCAGTTACAGGCCAGGTTTTTGCCACGTGGCGTCGTGTAGGGCGCTCAAAGAGCCATCGGGTAACGGGCAAGTGGCCAGCTCACCGCAGAGGACCAAGGTCACTCTCCCTGTGTATGTATGGTGTCCAGCCATGGGAATAAAGAAAATATTTTGTAATTGACTATCATTAAATTTAATCGCGAAATAACATTGATGTGTTATGGCGAATTGAAATTGAATCTTAGAAGAATAGTTCAAAACGACATGTTTAACTTAATTCCTTTAACCAATTTATACAGATGAAATTTGTTTATCATCTTAATGCCAAATAATTTTGCACTTGAACAAGCAATTTAAATCGATTTTAGGCCTTATCCCAGACAAATTATGCATCTATATTGAATCTCGCACACTCTTAAACACTCAAATTAATTTATGACATCTTATTTATATTCAAAATATATGAATTGAATTAATTTTGGCCATTAAAAAAAAGTTCGCGCAGATGTCTCAAAATCATTCATATTCACAAAAAGGTGGAGCCTATTTTCGCGCAGATGTCTTAAACGCATTCATGTTCACAAATAGGCGTGGCTTGCAAGAGCATTGTTGATGCATTCTTTCATTGTCAATGGCACACTCAATTGTCTGTGCCCGCTGCAAACTGCTCACACAATTCGGAACTGCTTTGTCTGTGCATTGCTTACCCCAAGCAAAAACTGCTCTATCTACACGGCCAATTCACGGTGCGAGTACGATCGTGAATACATCTAGAAGACAGCGTGTAAATAATTGTATTCTTGAAGTATTCACTCTGTATGGTACGAAGGCAAATTTGAATTTATTATATACTGCGCATGCTCGTACTGACAGTGTCGGTTTGTTTGGCAGTTGCAGCATGTGTTGTCCTGTGTGTGTTGGCCGTTTTGCGCGCTGCTGAACTTGGAGTTTTTTGTATGTTTCTTTGTTCCAATTGATCTGTTTTTGAATCTATTGACCAATTGTAATTTATTTGTGCAATTATGTTCACAACCTATTATAGGTTTAGTGAAATTTATTATCGTTCTTGTGTGTATCGTCCAGTGGATGACGTCCACCAACGAATATAATCAATATCAATTTTCAGCTTCACACCGTTCTTGGACATAAAGATAACTTCAACTATCGTTTTTGTTACGGTAACAATTACCGTTAAACGTTTCTTTGTTTGATTGATTTATCAAATCTACCTACATAAGCACATTTCAATTTTGTCTGGCTTTTTTATGTCCAGAATGCAAGGTAAATACCTCATGTTTTATTCGGTTTGTTATTCGCTTTCCTAATTCGAAACAATCTTAATTTCAAGGTAACTATGTGTTAACGACAACTAAACGAAACTAGCGCTAGCTTAATTGGACTTATCTTCATCTCAACTACATATTGGAAATGTTAAGCAAATCAAACATCAAAGTCAGTTTGAAGAACCAGGAGCAACAAGTGAACAACCCGCCGATTGTGCACAAACACAACATCGCTCGTTATCGTGAATCAGCTTTTGAGATAAAAATTTCCAGAACTGAAGGTAATTGAAAAGTTTTGTTGTTAAAATTTGCTCAACGTTATTGTATCATTCTAGATCTTTTTCCATAGATTGGGTATTGGGCCAATTCTCTTGACAATCGGTTTCCCGAAGAAATTTCATTTGGGAATTTAAAGGGTAAATTATATTATTATGGGGTTATTTCAATTTTAATCTAAAGATATTTATATCTTAGCATATTTTTGTCATTATAAACTAACGAAGACAACCCAAAACTTTCATCGGACATCGTTAGCGGTAGTGAAAATGGTCAAGATTCGATGTCTTCATCAAGAGCCCCATCATCATCGAATAAGAGTGGTAATCTACGACAAAACTTACTGCCCAAGTCAAGATAACTCAAAAACTTTCCACAAGGTATGAAGAGTCAATTACCACCTTATTATGAACCAAGATTTGGAACTAGAAGATGAGGAAACTCGAATCCCATTCTCTTGGCGAATCAACAGACTAGTACTTCTGGTATCACCGATAAAGAAGACCACATTTTTGAATATTATTTTTGTTAATTTTTATTGTATTTATCTGATTTGTTATTGTAATATTAATTAGTATTAATAAACTATTGAACAATAAGATAACTAATTTCTGGTACCTGCGAGGGTCAAACCAGGGGATTCAGGGGGCAGAAAATCAGTACAGTGTGCCAGACAACGTGAAGGTAACGTGAATTTCACGAAAAATCGGTGTTTCACGCTATCTTCACGGTGTTTGCACAGGCCCAATGCAAGGTGGCGTGAATGCAACGTGAAAACAGGCCGTGCAGACGTAGTGAAGTTATCGTGAATACACGTCGCTTTTTGCTTGGGTACAACAATACGTGTTTGTTTTGATTTTTCTGCATGCGTATGATTTTACTTCAATTACTTCAAACATTCCACAACTTCTTATTTCTAGTGCAACAACGAGCACAACTTTCTTTTTTTCATGCTGTCAACTCATGAATAGCCAATACCGATTATAGTCACATCGTTTAATTTTTGTAGAACGAAATGTTCAGCATATAACACGTGTGTTATGTTTTTGTTATTATCTTTCTGTGCTTTATATACTTTGGGTGATTGATAGGAGGCATTAACCGAGTGGCAATCCAATTAGCATTGTCCTCAAATGGCAGTTGCATTGTTGGTTACCTGCTGTTGTTGTTGATCAAGTTACATCACTACGGTGAAATGTGTACACGAAATGGGCAACTAGTGGTTGTTTAGAAGTTGTGCTTGAACGATTGATTAGTTAACTGAGCAGATGTGGATGAAGTCTACCACTAAGTGACAGACAAAAATATTCTCAAGGGCTTCGTCTTCCTGTTCATCTTGATAATAACTAATCATGATATATATTGTAGAATCCAGAAACTTGAAACCCTTTGTGGAACAAATCTGACAACACAAATCTACGCAAAATCAAGTAGAAATGATATTTCTTACATCAAAATTAATTTGATTAAAGCGAAAGAAAAAATTAGACTTAATATCAGCAATAGATTAATAAATAATAAATTTTCGCGCAGATGTCTCAAATGCATTCATGTTCACAAAAAGGCGTGGTTTGCAGCAGCACACTCTCACGCAGTGCAAAACACGCTTTTGTGTGCTTTCGTTTTGTGTCTCAGCGGCTCACTCACTTTCTTGTGCTCGAAGCTCATTGTTGACAACACAGTTTTGTTTTGTTTTTATTTCTCGTATTAAATTGAATTTTTGTTTTATTTGCCACAAACATCTCATGATTTAATCTTTTATTTTTGAAACATCAACTCCAAAACGATTTTCTTAGACACTCGAAGAACAATTATACTGTTATATTTATTCCGATGAATTCTGTACAGAAACATTCCCAAACGACTTTTATGCTACTTCTTGATAGATTATGTGACATTGATGTTCATCAACTAGAAAATATTCAAATTAGTTAATTGAAACGTATTTACATGTGAAACTCAGGAATTGAATTAATTTTAGACAATTATAAAAATTTTCGCGCAGATGTCTCAAAATCATTCAAGTTCAAAAAGGGGTGGAGCTTAGATGAGGAGCTCAGGGTGGAGCTATTTTTCGCGCAGATGTCTTTTCGCGCTGATGTCCTGCTACCAATCGAAATTTTTATTTAAAAAATGTTTGTTAATGAAAGAAATATTATTTCAGTGCTTTGTCTGATTATCATCGCGTCACATGAAGTAATTTCAGATGAATCGACAACCCATTCCTATTTGTTTTCAACCGCAAGTGAAAGTTTTGTTGAGACCGTCAAGTTTGACTTCAACAATACCTACAACTTTCGACCATTTGATTATCCTTTTAGCACCTTTCGAGCGCCACCTAGCCCTACAAATATTGTAGTTGATATTTGGCTAAAACATAAAATTCTTTTAAGATGGAACTATAATTCTGCTCCCTATTCCTATTCCTATTCCTCTATATTCCTATTCATTATGGATAGCGACATTAAGACACAACAGTAACCTAAACTAACCTAACCTTCTTATATTTCAATAAACGATTTTGTGGTAAAGGTTCAGTGTAATACGACAAATGAAAGAAATACGGGAAATGAAGGTTCAGTGCAGCCGTATGTTGGATGGAATTCGATTGAAATGAAAAAAACTAGCAATAAATCAAATTATGTTTCGAGATCAAATGAGTTTGAAAGTCAAGAAAACAACTAAATTCAGATTACAAAATCTGAATGTCAAACGCAATCAATAGAGATAGCTACTACCTCAAGAAATAACTCGTCTTCAAAACCACATGAAAGTAAGCCAAAGGCTTCATATATTTCAATTAACGATTTATAGTAAAAATCGACCTTGTGTTTTCGACATGCGTGGTTTTTATAATCGGTTATTCAACTTTAATAAATTCAATTTATTTTACTTAAATTTAAAGTTATATCAATTCTTGTTTTAATTCATTTTCTTTAACTAAATTTATAACTCTAATTTTAAAACTTGTTTTTCAACTATTTTAATATTTAAAACTCATTGTATTATACCTAGGTAAGTATTTTTGACTTAACATTTACTACCAAGTTTCACGTTTGCGACCCACATGCTTAAATAATCGCGTTTTAATCCTTTGAAATTAATGATTTTTATTTGTATGTAAAGCAAACATACTTTTATGAATAAAATTTTAAATTCAACTTTCTTTGTTTACAAAAGATTATTTTCTTTAAAACTACAGCATACTTAACACTTAAGACACTTACTACAATGCTTAAAGTACGATGTAACGTATCTGATTGATTTTTAAAGGTTTAAAAATAAATCCCTAATATTTTATTTTATAAATTTGAACAAACAAACAATTATTCGAATAAAGGAAAGGAAATCCGACTTGCAAAAAGCAGTGATTTTATTAGCGCTCTTTTATGCTATTCCTGGTCTATCAAACAATTGGCTTGAGCAAATGCAAGAGTCAAGTATTAAAAAAGTTGTATATATTTGTTGAATGGTCATCAATATTTTATGATATAAAAGCTTTGTCTTATTTCTAACAAAACACAATCAATTTCACAATGAAAGTCTTACCGCCTGTACGTCTTGCAATCACCCGAATCTCTCACCATATAAGCGAATCGAGCTGGAATGTTGCATTGGCGGGTGGAACTGTGCGTCGCTATATGCCTGCTCTAGTGTTTGAGAGTGGAGGAGCAGGTGGCGGTTCTCCGTGTTCTTGCCAGTTCAGTCCCGATCAATACCTCTGCTCTAGTACAGTGAAGCCCGTCGCAATATATTTTTGTAAACAATTGCTGGATTTTAATAAATTATTAAACAGTTTATGGTCAATTTTTATTTTAAAGATTTTAAAAACACTTCAAAAATTTAGTCAACTTTTGATCGCATGGCTTGAAATTTCCTTTGTGCCGATCCTCTAATGATTGTTGTGTTCCAGTTTGTTCGAATGCAGATGAAAGTTCATTTGATTGAAACTGGCTGACCTGGTTGGAAATGTTTTCGCTTTGAGCATTTGTCATTACAATTAGACTTATTTTTAACGCTCTTGTTAGTTTTATATTTATGAGAATTCATGCAAATATGTTATTCATTCATTCATTCATTAACATAACCGTTAACATATGTCCGTAGATAGGATCGCGGCTCTGGTCCAATAGACTTTTGCCTCCACAAGGATTGGTCCTTGGCAACTTGTGTTACTTCGTCCGGATTCAAGCCCACGCGTCTCAAGAGGGCGTTATTTTGGTCCCTCCATCTGATCAATTCGTACAAATAGGTCATTTAAAATTTAATTTAATTTTGATTAAATTGTTTAATACAAAAGTTTAACTGGAGAAAATTTTCCATTATTAATTATAAAAATAAGTTTCATATTTTTTAATTGGACAAATATGACTGATGGTTTGTTTAAAAAAGGTATTAAAATTAGTATTAAATAGTTTTAAAAATTTTTGATTAAATTATTATCTTTTTATTTTAGAATTTATTTATTTATATTTCCGATTTCTGCATCTTTAAGTAATTAAGTAAATCAGCAATAAATAAACGGTTAATTTATTTAATTCGTTCAAGTTGAGGTTTAGGTTTAGGTTTTGAATTTACGAAAATGCTTTGATAGTGCAACAATTATACGATGACAGATAGTATCTAGTAGTTGGAAAATTGTATCCTAATTTAAACTTCAAGATTCGAATTTGGACTGACTGCATCAGGAACCATCTGCTCAACATAAAGAACATAACCCAATCAGGCTCGCTCTTTCATGTCAATCAAAACAATGTTACTTATCATTCTTTTCATTGATGTAACTAACAGTTGTTGATGGTTTCATGTCGATGTTATCTGCGGGCACAAATTGCCTCACAATGGCGCCCTACAGTTGTTTGATCATAAATTAATAAAAACTCTCCAACATCTTCCTGTATTCAAAGTACAATTCTCATTATAAAATGCCTTTTAATTTTATATCCTAGTTGAAATTATAAATCAACTTTAATATATTTCATAGATACCGTTTCCAGGATATTTCTTTTACTCGATGTGGGTTTGTTTAAAAAGGTTGTTTAAAATTTTTTTTATTTCCACTAATATTTTAATGTTTTAAAAATGTTTGTTACTAAAAGAAATATTATTTCAGTATGTCTTTGCCTGTTTACCATCACTTCAAATGAAGTAATTTCTGATCAAGCGACAACAACAGATTCAAATTTATTTCCAAGCTCAAGTGTAACTTTAAAATGGAACACATTTGATTCATTGATTGATGACACTTCAAATGATCCAATTGATGATCTTGTAGAAACACATCCACCCGATCTCTTCAACGTAACAGTTCAAGTTTGGCAAACAGAACAAGTTCTTTTAAGTTGGAGTTATAACACAACGCACTATTCGAGTTATGAACGAGTTCACCATTTTGTTGTACAAGTTGTGTATCACGGAGCAAATCTAACCGAACACAATGATTTGGTATATTCAAATTGCAATGTTTCTTTGTCCTCTTGTAATCAAATTGAAGCATCCTGTAGTTTATGGGTTCATGGCAATTTCACTATTCAACCATATTCGTGGTATGAGATTAGAATTGGTAATTCTAATGATGCTTCATATTCGTGTCCGATTTCATCGGGTATGGAAAAGGTCAATTTTCGTTCACCACCCTCCAAACCCGGACAAATGCAAAAGCCAAGTGTTGAACAAATAACCGATTCCACATATCGTGTTTGGTTCGACAAACCTGCTGAACCAAATGGTCCAATCGATATGTTTAATGTGAAACAACAAAACACGGAATTCGAAGATGATATTGAAAATAACGAATTTACGGGAGATTCTATATTTGACGACATTGACATTGATTGCAGTAATTACTTGTCGATAAACGGATTTTCCACCTTCAACATTTCCATCTCAGCTTTTAATTACTATTACAATAATGACGAAGACCCCGATGATATAACTGAATTGAGTGGAGATTATAGTGAACCAGTTTCTGTAGAATTGTGTCATCAAAATTTTTCATCAACTAAATATTTGCCTGTAACTTCAAACAGCGGACGTGCGATTGCGATTGCGCTACCAAGTGGGGTCGTAATTGTTGCAACAATGTTGCTAATTTTCTTCACTGCTAAACGATACAGAAATGTGAAATTAAAGAATGACAAGCTAGTGATCAAAGTTCAGTGCAATACTACAAATGAAAATGAGATACAGCAGTATGTTGGTAGCAATTCGATTGAAATGAATGAAATTATCCATAAATCTGATTATGTTTCGAGATCAACAGAGTTTGATAGTCAACAAAACAATGAAATTCCTCATATAAATTTCGAAGGACAATTAAATTCGTTATCAAATACTTCAGAAAATAATTTGTGCTTGAGTACGCATAAAGAAAATACCGGTACTTCGTATATTTTATTGAACGATTTAAAATAAACAAATTGTGTTTATTTAATCAATTGTTTATTATTTGTCGTCAATGACTATTTTTAAAATCTGTGATCTTTAATTCCGTTTTCTTCATTTGCTCTTTAATTATAGTTTCTCATTAATCATATCTACTATATTCTACTAACACTAATCTCATCAGTCAACTCAAATAAAATTATTCACATACGTAAATACTAATAATCTTATATTTTAATATATTTTTATTTGCATACTAAAAATTATTTGTTTCAATGTAGTTCGAAATAACCAGTTGTTAAAGGTACATTTTTACTATTTTACTATCTCTCGCTTGTATCATTCAATCGACATTTAAACAAATTTACGGTCAATTTAATAACAATTACAGACATTTAAATTTTCCTAAAGAGCACAAACAAATGCAATCTTTGTATAAAACTATTCTGGCACAATTTTAGCATTTTTAAATGGTGAACATAAAATTGAAAATTCCCATATTAAGTTTTTTTTAATTTTATGAAATTTCCTTATTTTCAACAAATTATTATCATTTTTACAGTGTTAGAAACAATGGAGAACGAATCAGACTTGCAAAAATCAATACTTTTATTTGTACTATTTTCGCTACTATTCTTGGTTTATCACACCATTGGCTGGTGCTTTTTCAAAAATGAAGTGAAAAAAGTTATATATATTTGCTAAATTTTGCATTCATTTTTTCAAGATCTAGAGTCTTTTGTAAAAGCTTTGATTGATTTCTTCAATGCATCAATTCCTAACGAAGTTTATATCGCCTGTCCGACTCGCAAACAGCCGAATGTCCCACCATATAACCGAATCGCATATATAGAATTCCATTGGCGGGTGGAACTGTGCGTCACTATATGCCTGCTCTAGTGTTTGAGAGTGGAGGAGCAGGTAGCAGCGACTCCACGAATTTCACTTACTTCACCTCTGCTCTAGTACAGGGAAGCCCGTCGCAATATCTTTTTATCATAATTAAATTAAATATTTAAATATATTTCGATTCATATCAATCTTACAAAACAATATTGTCCAACGAGTTTCTAAGGTGGTTTCAATGTTAAAAAGTTTTATATTTCTTAAATAATATTCATTTTGCACAATATAAGTTTGCATGTCTTTACACTGGTTATAAGTTATAGCATTAACACCAATTTCATTTCAGTTAATCTTGGCTCTAAACTTAGCAAACTCTTCACAAACTTGATAAAGGTAAAATAAAATAATATTACAGAAAATTAGAAATTGGCCCCTTCTTTTGTCCAGAAAAATTATGTTTGAACCGAATGATACGAATTATACGATACAAGTTGATTATTAGTTTTTAAGTCTGCACAGATTTTCCATTTGCTAAAGGTTACACTTTACTATTTTACAATCTTTCACTCGTAACTTTTAATCGACATTTAAACAAATCCAAGGTCAATCAGATAACAAGTACAGTAAATATTTAAATTCGCTCAAAGTGCACAAACAAATGTCAAATCTGTATAAAACTGCAACCAAACGAGACAAATTCGATCATTTTTAAATGGTGAAAATTTAATTGAAAATTCTCTTATCAAGTTTGTTAATTCTATAAAAGCTTCTTATTTTCAGCAGAAATAATCAATTAAAAATGGAGAACGAATCCGACTGGCAAAAAGCAATACTTTTATTTGTACTATTTTCGTTACTATTCTTGGTTTATCACACCATTGGCTGGTGCATGTGCAAGAGTGAAGTGAAAAAAGTTATTTATATTTGTTGAATGTTTTACTATTTTTCGAAACTTTTAAAAACTTTGATTTATTTCTTCGTTACATCATGTTATAATGAATCTTACCGCCTGTACGTCTTGCAATCAGCCGAATCTTGCACCATATAAACAAATCGTACGGAATGTTCCATTGGCGGGTGGAACTGTGTGTCGCTATATGCCTGCTCTAGTGTTTGAGAGTGGAGGAGCAGGTTACGGCTTCATGTGCCGTGTTCCGTCTGTTCAGCAATACCTTTGCTCTAGCATAGCGAAGCCCGTCATATATTTTTAAAAAAATCAATTGATGATGCAATGGTTATTTTTCGTTCAAGTTGCCCTTCCATACATCATCGATCACGAAATTGTATCCATTGGCTTTTTTCGGGCTAAAGTTGCCTTTCCATAAAGCACAGCTCACGGACCCATCATAAAAAATTATAATCCATTTTTAATTATATACTTTTGCTTAATACTTTGTTTATTATAAAGGTTATTTAATAAAGGTTGTTACTCTCATATTTTTGAACTGTAAATCGTTTAATAAATTCTTTTTCTATACAAAGCTAATGTGTCTTTTACTTGATTATAAATTAATATATGTTTGAATTTAAATCGACACATATGCACCTCGATTTACAAACACAAAAGTAACTTTTTACTTCAAGTAACATCTTCACACACTCACAAAGTCATTTGAAATAAATTGATTCAATTAATTCGAGTCCGTAATTTGAAAACGGTAAATTGCAATCACTAAATACCAATAAAATCGACACATCGTTGATTGACCGATGTTTGATATTGAAGTTGTTGGAAAGTTATTTAGTTTGACTAGAAAAATTATAATTTTTAAGTGCGTCACTCAAAATCAAGCTTATAATAATAGTTGCACTCTAACAATAAATGAAAATACATTTTAAAAGAATACTTTTAATAATTTGGGGCAAATTAACCCATGAATGCGTCAAACAGACGGCATCGATCAATGCTCTAATGGCATTGGCGGATTAGGCTCGGCCTTGTTTGACGTAGGATCAGTTGAACCGCGCACGTATTCAGGCCAGTGCACCTTCACATACTGACAAATGTGAGTGGTGGTCAGCTCGTTGTCCGAAATGCTTGTGCTTCCACATTAGGCGTGATGGCTGCTGCATCCACCATTTGCTCTCTCGGATTGCTACTTTCAGCGACATTTAGTGGCTCTACTTCGAGGATCGTCTCTTCGGGCAAGTGGAGCTCGGCAACAGTAGTGGTGCCCTCGTAGTAACCAGATTGCTGGTGTCTTTTGCACCCCAATTGAAGATGGCGAGTCTCAATGTGCACACTTCTGAGATGCGCTTGCAGGCCAATGATCAGTTGAGGTCACAGTGATCGATTTGACTTGCATACTTTTGACTATGTTGCGCGGAAGGTACTTTATCTTGAGGGTGAAGGTGAATGGAGTTGATGGGCCAGTGGGGTCGGTCTTTGAAGGTGGAGGAGGAGGTGGCAAAGGAGAGCCAGGAGAAGCCGATGAATTCTTGAAAGACCTTGGATCATCGCCAACGGAGCTTGATTTGGCTTGATTGGCTTCTTCGAGCTTCTTGATCAAGTCGCTTTTGTTGTCCATCTTGATCTTTAGTGTTGAGAGAAATCACAATCAAATCAAATATCACAAACTAATATGACTTGACAAATTAGAAATCGGTTTCTTTTTACTGTAAAGAAATTTTTTCGAACCGAATTTTGTAACAGGTTAATAAGTTCATTATTCAAGTTTCATATAATGAAACATTCAAACGGACTTAACTATTTCGAGGAGTGTATATTCATTGTTCAGCTAATATTGTATTTTTTAAGTTACTAATTAGAAGGTAAGGGATAAAGCGAAACAAATTTTGAAGTCTAAGAACTTTTTTATTTTGAAACATTGCAATTAAATATTTTTTTACTCAATTACTCATTTGTAAAATACAGGTTATTAATAATAATGTTTAGCATTTTTTAAATTGTTTAATTCTTAGTTTGAAAGCGAAATGTACATTCAAATAGCCAAGGTATCGTTATGCAACATAACGGATCATTTAATCACAAAGTTGAACTTTTATTAAATTTAGATTTCTGAATAAAAAAACGGGGGTTTAATATAATTAAAGTTGTAATCTCTAATATTTGCCAAAAAATTCTAAACACTCATGTTGAGGTGATTGATAAAGCGTAAAAATTTATCATGTTCCACTGGATCGTATGTGCTCGGATCTTTTATTGTGCCACTTTGAGTTGTTCCATTCAGCACATTTGTTTCATTTAAATTCACTAAAATTAAGTTAACATTTTATTATTTTGAATCAATTTAGTAAACATCTTACATTGTTGTGAAAATACTATTTCATTAATAAAGAGACAAAAACACAAACAAACAATAAATTGAACGTAAGAAGCCATAATTTTGTTTCAGCAATCAACTTGAAGAAAAATAAAAACTTGAACACATCAACAATTCTCAGTATTTTTATACACACAAATGTATTATTTTTTCTCTAAATAACCTTGGTGGCTCACTAATGTATATTAAAATTTCTAATAAAAACCAGTTCTAAACGACCTGAAACAACTTTTTCCTTCTTCTTTTGCTCTTTCGAAATCCAAATCACATGACGTCAATTGCCCCTGACTGTTAGTGCTTGACTCTCCTGAAATTCTTGGAATGTCTTGTGTAATTAAAAGATACGTTTCGATAATCGAGTACTCATCAATAATCATTTATTTATTTAATATTTCTTGTTTTATTTTTTTGTTAATTAAGTAATTCTCATATCAACTGTTTCTTTCATACAGGTAATTCATTTAATTTATTATTATGACATTTTAAATTTAATTTTGTTCTATAAAATTAAAACTATTTTTATAACAATTTAAATCAATTTAAACCACAAATTTTCACCAAATTGAACCCAAACAGACTCATCGTCGGAAGAATGCTAAACATCAAGCCAAAAGTTCGATACTTGGGATGAATCATGTAACCGACAAAGAATAGAATCCTTCCAAAGACGAAACAAAACACAACAAATGGAATCACGAAATTCCATTCTTCCGATACCAAAGTTGAGAAGATGATCAAACTGAGAAAACTCAACAGCAACTGTTCGGTTGTGTTCACCAGAATTCGGTTTGCTTTCGTGATATGTTGGTCAGCAGTTGAAGCAAGTGGATTACGAGCAGCCGAAATGAAGAATCGAGACAACATCACATGATTCAATGAGAGAATCATTGGAAAAACGGAGAATATCTGCAATCGGATTGTGTAGATAAATCGATCAAAAGTGGTCAGAAGTTTAGGAATGTCAATTTCATCACGCCACGTCCAGTAAAGGAGAAACATGTTTACTATGACCAGAGTTGATATGCCAATCTGAATAATGACGCCAATCAAACTAATGGAAGATTGTTGGGATGAGTAAAGAGAAGTTTGAGTTGGAGAATTTTCGATCATTTTGAGCGAAAATAAATTCATCAAAATTTTATCTAAATATGTATATGTGTAATTTGAAACTCTTACTTTATACACAAATATCGCCATGACAATTTGAGTACGGCCGACAATATTAACGCAAATGTTTTAAAGTTTTTTAAAGTTAATTGGCTCATTACTCATACATTGAGAATAACATTTTTGTATTTTATTTTAAGCATAATTGTGCGTCTGTTATTTTTGGTTGTATAAATGGTTTTTCCAAATAGCATATTCTTTAATTTGAAAAATAATGTTTATTAATTTATGTTTTAAAATGCTATTTTACAAAGTGTTTCTATGGATTCTATATTTTTATGTATTTTTTCTAATATGGAATCGTGAACTCTAAGTATCGATCAGAGCAGTAAAATCAGCAGTGCCTTTGATAGAGGTTTCAGTGTTTTACATTTCATGAAGATACTTTTAGTTCAACACGTTCTGGAAGCGCATATTTAAAAAAGGTTAGTCGACAAATTTTTCATTCCTATAAAGAATGACACTTTTATCTTTGTATCTGGATTGTTTGATACTAGCTATTTTTTGTTTTCCCTTAAGAACTTTTCAATAAATGGTTTTAAAATTATAATTTCAATAATTTTTTAATAATTATTTTCAATCATTAAGTATTATTGCTAGATTATTGAAATTTTTTAAACAAATGAGTCAATAAATATTCTTGATTACAAAGATTCAAAAAACAAATAAATAATTTTTTCCTTTCAAGGTAATTCGTCGATGATTGTTCTGAACGAGAATGGCGTGAACGGAATTCCGGCACCAGTATAAAATTTGGACATGAATTCGACCCTGTTAATAGATTGTTTATTGATTATATTTTTTTAATTAAATTAAATTTGACTTACCAATGAAGACGTAAAGCGTGCAAAAATGCTGACAATCCTTCCATCACAATGAGAATGGAGACAGTCAAGACGGCCCAGGCGGCAAATACTGCAGTCATTACGAAGGCTGAGGCAATGTTCATGACGCCTGGTGGGCCTTGGTGGAATTCTGAAATTGAGGATTTGTTTATCATTTGATTATTTCTCTATTTTTGTAGCAAACTTACGCATAAAGCCATTGATCATGACCATATTCCAGAGTACTTCACTGAGCTGTGTATGAGCCAAACTGAGTGCCCACAACCGAAGATACGATGCCGTGTGAGACACCGAACCTAAACAGTACTCGATTGTGTGAATCGCCTGATTAATGAAAGCATCACCAAAATTATCCGCCGCATGTGGATCGTGTGCATCTGATGATGAGGTTGCTTTGGCTTCTTTATGATTCTGATCCAGTTGATCTGAATCGTCAGTGGAAACGCTCGCAAGTGATTCGCGCTTTCCACCGTTTTGGTGTGCTTTCTTGTCGGATTGAATTTCCATTTCGAGCTCATCCGTGTGGATTACAGTGTGAGTGCTTTAAAAGTAAAAAATTGTTATTAAAATTTGATTTAACAATGGAACATTAACATTTGAAACTCACTTTGAATGCTTCTTCTTACAACAGTGCTCATAAATAGGTTTGACCAACAACATTACTGGAATGCACAGTATTGCGACTATGATCAGTACAGACTGGACGAGATTTTGACCTTCATACATTGGATCCTTCAGATAGCACGGATCCTCGTCGGCTGGCTGTTTGAACATGAACATATTGATCAGTGTGATGAGAATTGAGGGCGCACAGAAGGAGTTGCTCGACTTGTACATGAACCACTTGTAGATGATCATAAAGTTCATGTAGCCAAAGATGGCGAGTAGAAAGATGACTTGAGGTATGAATTCGAAAAAGACGGAGATGTAGTGACGAAAGTGACTGTGTGAATGAATGCAAAATTAATTAAGGATAAAATATGAATTTTGAATGAACAAACTTACAAATGATTGAATATACTGAGACAAACGCCAAACAACATTTGCAGCACACCAAGAATGACCGAAATCTTCATTTTGTACGTATTGAGGTAGATGACCTTGTTCTCGGACAGCTGCCACACCGGGTCAACACCGAACGGATAGATGTACTCGGGGTGAGTGTTGTTCTGTGGATCGAGTGTGTAGTGTTCATGATGGAAACATTCCACTTCTCCGGTGATCACACCCGCCGAATTGGTCACATTACAAAAGTCCGCTTCTGGCTGATAGAATTCAGAACCAAAGAAATTGATCGCCTTCGAGAAGATATCATTGTAGATGAGGCCCGTGTAAATGGAGAATATGCCCATCAGCAGAATTATGTAACGACCCGAGAAGAACATTGAGAATATTTCATCTTTGATCGAGGCGAGCTGCTTCTCCTTGAGACACATCCAAATGGCAAAGATGGTCATAATGATGCCGTGACCACAGTCACCGAACATCACGGCAAATATGAACGGGAAGGTGATGATCGAGTAGGGCGCCGGATTGACCTCGCCATAGTTGCTCACACCGTACGAGTCGATGATCATCTGAAAGCCGGCGGTGAACTTGTTGGTCACGTTGTAGGTGGGCGGTGTTTCGGTGGTGACCAGAGTGCTCAACACCGATGGCACTGCACTGTTCGATAGATTCTGTCCCTGTACGAGTGCGTACCGGGCCTCGGCAACGCGCATGTTCGGAATCCAGCACTCACCAATCAGACTGTGATCCGTAATTTGGAAACAGTTGAGCACCTCATAGATGGATCGCATCTTTGCCACTAGCACCTTCCAGTGTCTCAAATTCTTGGCAGCAGCAACCAAAATGCGACTTCGATGGTCATCGCTCTGTTCGATCACCATCATCATGTCATTAATCTGTCCCATCACTCCACCGTACATCTTTCGACGCTCATCTGCCTTCTCAGGACAGGGATACAGATTGGTGTGGAAACCATCGCAAATCTTTTTGCACGACTGCTGCAGACGATCTCCCTGGAAAACCAAAATAAACAGAGACTTGTTCTGCATTTCACCCGTCTCGGGATCTTCGAGTTTTTCTTCAATGTCAAATTTCTTCAACAAAATGTTACCACGAGAAATGCGCCAAAGCATGCGCTCGAATGCATTGAAGCGAGTCGCAAGGATTGTGCCAGTTAGAGTGCTACAAAACAAACATTTCAAAACCAGAATTGACAAACAAAACATTCTACTTACAACATATCCACAACCGGATCCAGTGGAATGCTAATATCCTGTGAAGCATTAGGCGAATCGTGTTGACTAATTTGCATTGAGAATCGTCGCATCAAACTCGGATCCACCACAGACATTCGACGCATCATTTTCTTGTTCGCCTCGGCACTGTCACCCTGACCTTGAGCTTCTGCAAAGAAACTGTCCGCGTGCTTGAGAATGGACCGCAGTTCGGTCAGTTCCAACAGACGACGCTTCAAGTTGATTCGATTGTTGTTTACGTCAATCAAATCGCGCTCGAGTTTGTCAAGTTGACTCTCAAGCTTTGTAATGTCTCGGATAGATGGCGCTGTTGGCTCTTCGGGATACTCCAAAATTGGAATTTCGTCGATTTCAATTTCCTTTTGAAAGAAACCTATAATTTGGATATTTGTTAATTTTAATTTTTTATAATTATTGATTAATATTATTATTGAAATTACTAACCCAACTTAGTTTCCATCTGAACGCAACGTCTCAGTTCATTAATAAATTTCCTCTGAAAAGCATTCCGTCCCTCGTTGAGGTCTCGAAATTGACAAATGCCCAACTCGCCGAGAATACTCGCAATTGAGTAGGCAGACTCTGTCTGGAGATACATTTGACAGAGGGACATTGGCTCAGAACGAAACCAGGAGTAAGGCTTCGAAGCTGGGTCCACATTGAGGGCCATGTTGCTGGTTGAGGCAGCGCCTTTCTCGAGATTGTCCGCAGACATTTTTGGTTGATTGATTCTGAAAAATAAAATTTTTAAATTAATTAAAGATATAATTCGGTTGTGATTTTTATGAGGACAATTAAAAGGTGAAAATTTAAAAACAATTAACTTACCAAATGTTACTCTTGTTTTTTGTATTATTTAATTATTGATAAATAAATTTATAACAAATATAATTTAAAACTAAAATTCAGAATTCAGATACAAAAAAATATACAATACAAAATTCGCTTTTCAAGGTGGTTTGAAAGACTTTGATTTTGAAAACACCAATGATACTGTCAACACACTGGCACTGTCATGCTGACTTGACGCAAAACGCAAAAACGAAATTAAAATTCTCGAGGTCGTGTGACTGTTTTCGAGGTAGATCACAAAAAGTGATACCAAAACACTTCTAAAAGCCAGAAAATCCTCTAAGGATTAACTCCTACTGGAAAATTAAGATGTTAAGAATGGGAGTTTCTTCTTAAGCTGAGAGCACACACACACAGTCTCACAGTCTTGGTCGAAGGAAATGTACAGTTGTAATGTACAGACTACTACTGCTAGTTGTGATGTGACCACAGTTAATTGTGAAATGCGATATAATGTAAAGTCACCGGTGTTTGGTGTGTGACAAGGCAATTGACATGCTTCGTGTATGTCAACCAATTGTAATGCTAACTAATGTTTGCTGTGTAATTAGGTTGATAAACTGTGAGATTAGTCTGCTTGTAATAATGTAATAAAAGATGAGGCGAGCTGATATCAGTTGAACAAAGTGAGTTTAGCTTCTTACATTTCTCTAATAGATATGTTGATAATGTTCATAAAGTTACTCAACTTGATCTAATGTGTTTTGAATGTATAATTTTATGTTGGTTTTTACATATCTCAAATTCATAAATGGTGATTAACATTTGAAGTCATAAATGTTTGCGATGTTTCAATGGTGACCAAAGCTCACTAGTGGCCTCATTATACCTCTCTGTCTGTCTGTCAGTCACTCTAAGAGTTGGTCGTAAATTAATAAAACCTACCAAAAATCTTCCTCCTTGTGATTTTAATTACACACAAATGATCAACATACAACAGGAGCAATTAACATGCCTTGCAAACATGCTCTTTATCTTAAATGATGATCTTTAGGTTAGCTCATAATTAAGCACCCAACAAACGTCTTCAAAATGGTTAACAAAATAATTAGTGGACTAATTTTATGGTCACTCTTTTTTCTAAGTATTGAAAAACATTTTTTCTTCCTGTTTGGTAAATTGCTAAAGATACAATACCCTTCTTACAATGTTGCAACCTTTTCTAGATAATTTGATTGCATGATTTTACAGTAAGGTCATTGATAAAGGTATTCTTTTGTATATAAATGCAAAATTGCACAATTCTTTTGGTTTGTTTGGTTAAAACTTGTTAATACAAAAATGCTTCTGTGTTCTTTTTAAAATGGTTGACTTTGACTATAAAATTTCACTTTTAATTTTAGTATTTCTTTTTGTGCACAACATTCGGTCGAAAATGTATGATTTTCAAAATTCGACAATTTCTACAAGATTTTTAAATAATTCAAAAACACAAAAATTACTTAGCAAATTTAACTTTAAATATCGCCTTTGGTTTGACAAACCTGCAGAACCGAATGGACCAATTAATCAATATCACGTGATGCAAACATATTCAACAGGTTATACACGTAACTTGACTTTTCAAGGATATTCAAAATCTGCAGATATCGACGTTAATTGTGGCAATTATTCCAACAAATTGGCCACTTTCAACATTTCAGTCAGTGCGGTAAATAGTTTTTATTGTCATCACGATGACTTCTCCAAGGACCTAATTGGAGAGTACACTAGCCCAACTTTGATTAAACTGTGCAATCCAAAAAGATTCGAAATACCAAACACAAGCTTAGTGACCTCAATTGTGGTGATCACTTTGTTTTCAATTATTTTGTCATTGATGGCGTTCTATTTCACAGTTAAGAGATACAGAAATGTGAAAACAAAAAAGGAAAATTTAGTAATCAAAGTGCAGTGCAATGAAAGCGAAGAGCAAATGTCACAAACACAAAACATGGGAAACAATGCCATGGGACTGAACGATATGGAAGATATCAACAGTTTCAGTACTACAACAAATCATTTTGCTAGTCTCGATATTCAAGTTAATCATCAATCAGTTAACAATCTTTCTGCTTTAGAAGAGTCTTCTTATGAACACAAACAAATCTCAGATAGAAATTGTACAATTTTCAATAAAAGCAAATCAAATCCTCTTTATGTTTCGATTGATAATTTCTTTTTAAATTTAAAATTCTGTACGCTATATTATGAAATACCTCAATTGATATTTACTGTTTGTTAATAATTTTATTTATTAAACAAAATTTTTACTTTTGTACAATTTTATTATAATTTTTGTTTTCTTGGTTTGAAAATAAATTTATTAACACTTTGTTTTGCGTTTTAAATCTGGTTTTAAAATGGTTTATAAGTATAATTTGAATATATTTCTAAGGAAATTAAAATTTCATTGATAAATTTATTGAACTTTTTAACAATAATTGTTTAATTAAATTCAAAGGGAAACTTGTCCAATTCGCTCAAATTCACCTGCAGCTCTGTCAAAATGTTGATTTTGTTTAATACAACTTAATTTAAAATATTTAAAAAGATTAACTTAAAAAATAAGTTACACCTCAACTCTGTTACTATCTAAACACATTGAACCGATCTTATCTTTAAACAATTATGCAGGAATGGCTCTCAATTGTTGGTATTTGATGAAATGATTTATTTTTAATTTGTTTATTTTTAATAGAATAAATTTATTTTTTCAGCTTAAATTCAAATAAAATTGTTATTTAATATGTAGAGGTATGAAGCAGTTCAAAAAAGCTGAATCGAATTTACTTTTAAAATGGTTCACCGTTAAAATTAATTAATCAGAGACAAAAATGCAAAATTACCGTTTGATCTTAAATAATCTGCAATACCCAAATAACATAATTTTGTCGTATTAATATCAGCATCAATATCCCTTGTTATAAAAAATTATGTAACATTAATAGGATTTGCCCTTCTTTTTAAAAATGGTTAAACTGAATTTTAAAATCTTAATTTTAATGTTTTTCTTTTGTATTTAAGTTCAATCTAATTGAACCTAAAAAGTCAAATGATTCAACTACCATAGTTCATTAACGATGATCAATATCGAATTTTGTTCGTTAAAACCTTCTCTTCCAAATGGTCCAATCGAAAAGTGTTATGTGCGCCAGTGCTTATCAAACAACCAGCCTCAAATATACAGTTTACCTGATTCTAAATTTGCAGTTATTGCTCAAATTGCATTACAATTGTAAGGCTTATATTTAATGTCCCAAATAAAATAGTAACTTTCCCAAATAATAATAATTATTTTACCAAATAGTAACTTTCCCAAAATAAATAATTTTTGTTACCAAAAATTTTAGTAACTTTCCCAAATTGATTTATTTTGATGTTATTGATGCTCATTACCCCCATTGGTGAATTAGTTATCCCCATTGGTCAATTAGTTACCCTATTTGGGCAGGTAGATACCCCAGTTGGTCAATTAGATACCCTATTTGGGCAGGTAGATACCCCCATTGGTCAATTAGATACCCTATTTAGGGAAGTAGATACCCCCATTGGTCAATTAGTTACCCTATTTGGGGAAGTAGATACCCCCATTGGTCAATTAGTTACCCTATTTGGGCAGGTAGATACCCCAGTTGGTCAATTAGTTACCCTTGTAATATTATTATTTGGGAAAGTTACTAAATATTTTGGTTATATTTTTTAATTGGCATAAAAATTATTTATTTTGGGAAAGTTACTATTTGGGAAAATAATTATTATTATTTGGGAAAGTAACTATTTTATTTGGGTTATTAAATATAAGCCCAATTGTAAATTGAAATTTATTTCTTCAATAGCATGTTCTTGATTGTGTTTAGATTAACTTTTTAATTTAATTTAATTTAATTTAATTGACTTAATTATTAAATAGAATAATTTTTGTTATTCTTGATATAATATTTATTGAATTATTCTCGACCTTAATTAATAAAATTGGTTAATAACTTTTTCCGTATTTTCTTTAATGACTTGCGAATGTGTATATTTTCTTAAACACCCAATTATATAGTTAGCTTTCGTTTGTCTATAAAAGTTTTAAAATATTTTTTACTTTCATTAAACTAAAGCATCTCATCTTTATATCGCCTGTACAGGGTGGTGCATAACTTGCAAATTGTTATTGTTATTGACTCCTGGAAAGTAGTATCAGCAATTAGTGTTTTATATATGATATGATAAATGTTTCATTTTAATCAAATCTTATTAATTTTTGTAGTGATCACTAATTTACAAGCAACACTTTTCAATGAACAATTAACAAATGCACCTTAAACTGGCTTATTTTGTCCATACAATGTTCAGTGTGACAGATTTTTGATAAGTAAAGTTATTTATAAATTTATTTAAAATAATAGAGTTAAGGGAAAAGGAAATAGGGAAATTCAAAAGGTTAAAAAGCTTAATTTAATATTTCCAATTTAAAGCAACTTGTTTATTTTAAATCGTATATTGAAATATACGATGGTTTTGATTTACTTTCATATATTTTCGAATGCAAATTATTTCCTGAGGTGGTAGCTAGCTCAATAGATTTAGTTTGACATCCAGACTTTGAATGCTGAATTTGGTTGTTTAATTGACTATCAATCTCAGTTGGTCTCGAAACATAATCAAAATGACCACAATTTTCTTTCGTTTCAAAAGAATTCCTGTCAACATACGGCTTTATCTCCTTTACTCCATTTGTCGCATTGTTGCACTGAACGTTGATCACAAAATCGTCCATTGAAATATATGAAGATTTTGGTTTACTTGCAAACGCTTTTGGCCTATCTTTTCCTAAGATTTTAGCTATCTCTTTTGATTCAGTTTGACAATTTGGAAGAGGAATTTCAATTTCAGTTGATTTCGTAACATAATCAGATTTATGAACTATTTCATTCATTTCAATCGAATTGCTCCCAACATACTGTTGCATTGCCTCTTCACTTCCATTAGTATTGCACTGAACTTTGATCACTAAATTATCACTCTTTAATTTCACATTTTTATATCTTTTAACTGTGAAGGAAATTACCAACATTGATGCGACAATTATGAACGCACTTATTAGTCCAATCGCAAGTCCGTTGTTTGAAGTTTTGGACAAATATTTGAATGATGAAGCATTTTGATGGCACAAATCTAGGGAAACTGGTTCACTATAATCACCCATCAATTCAGTTATATTAATAAATTCTTCGTCAGAATTGGAATGGTAATTCGAAGCTGAGATGGAAATATTGAAGGTAGAAAATCCGTTTATTGACGAGTAATTACTGCAATCAATGCTGATGCCGTCGAATATCGAATTTCCAGGAAATTCATAAATTTCTATATCATCTTTATTTTGCTGCTTCACATGAAATCCGTCGATTGGGCCATTAGGTTCAGAAGGTTTGTTGAACCAAACTCGATATACGGAATCGGTTAATATTTTAACATTTGGCTTTTGCATTTGTCCAGGTTTGGAAGGCGGGGAACGAAAGTTGACTCTTTTCATATCCGATCGAATTAGACACAAATCCTCATTAAAAGCACCAATTCTTATCTCATACCACGAATATGGCAGAATGGTGAAATTGTCATGAACCAACATGCTACAAGATGCTTTGAATTGATCACAAGAGGACAAAGATACATTATAATTTGAATATACCAAATCATTGTGCTCGGTTAGATTTGCACCGTGATACACAATTTCTATAATAAAATGATGGAGACGTTTATATCTGGGATAGGAAACAGTGCTGTATTTCCATTTTAAAAGAATTTGTCCTGTTTTCAAAACTTCAGCTACTATTGAGTTGGTAGGATTGGGCGAGTGTTTTTCCAGAATATCTTCAATTGAACTATTCGAATTGTAATCCATCAATGAATTAAATGTGCTATTATTAAAAGTTTCATCTGAGGTACAAGAAATATCCGAATCAATCGTTTTTGTTTCATTTAAAATTACTTCATGTGATGTAACACAGATAAGAAAAAGACACGGTGAAATAATATTTCTTTTAGTTGTAATCATTCTTAAATCATGAAAAGGTTATCAAAAAACATTTTAAATTCTTAACGAAACATACAAACAGAGCAATCCTGTAATGAGTAATGATTTTTAGACTTTAATTTTAATTGCACTTGGAATGCAGGAAGATGTTTGTAAGTTTTATTGATTTATGATCAAACAACTAGAATGTCATCATAGTGAGGCAACTGGTGTTGGCAGATAAGATCAACATGAAACCAACAATAACCAATAGTTTTATTATTATGAGTGACTTATTTTGGATTAATATTGCAAGAGTGTACAGTATAATACATAGTCTTTATATAATTTACTTTCTCGTGGTTTTGTTGGTCGTTGACTTCTTTGAAGTAGTTGATTCATTTTTGAAAAAGTTTGTTTTTACTTGGTATTTTTACTACTGGCAGTATTCACTAATTTGACATTTCAAAACGAACAATTTACCAATCCTCCATTTGAAATTGATCTACCATATGATGTACTGAGTCCGTTAAATGTACGAACTGAATTTCAAACTCGTATTAAGGAGATCATTACATTAATACGATTCACCTACAGAGTATTCTTATTATTATTCCCAAAGTTTGCAAAACTATATTAAAATTTTCAACTATTTTATAAACCAATATTTATTATTATTTTTAATATTTATCCTTTTAAAAAATAAATAAATGCATGTTGATCTAAATGGTGTTATCACTATGTCCTTAAAAATATTTTAATTTCATGAATTCATTAATCTTCTTTCTCTTCATTCTTAGTCAATTCAAACTTTACGAAAATCTGCAAATGACATTCCAAGCATAACTCAGCGCCTCTGTCAACTCTACCCGCGGTCTTTCAAATTGAGTAAACTCTTCTACTAATGTAGAAATTCTTTAATTCTGATAGAACATTTGCCGCCAAATGCATACCTGCCACGAGTCGGAGGCACACGACCACCCTCGGCTCGAATCTCGAGTTTTTTTAAACTGTTGATATTGTATGTTTTCAGTGTGTATATGTTTAATGCTAAGTAAGTGACTTATGAAATACCTCGATTGATATTTTGTGGCGATGTTTATTTTTATTTGCTAAACAAAATTAATTATTTTAAACAATTTTCATTACAATTCTTGTTTTAATTTGTGATCATTTTTTACTTTGGTTTCCTCAACCAACTTGTTAGATTCTTTGAGCTGCTGGCCTTTACTTTTATCGTTTTGGACTTTGATTGTTTCCGTTTTCTGAGTTGGAGTGGCTTTTTCTTGGCTTCTCTGAGTAAAATCTTTGCCAAAATATCTAAAAGCACTTTTTGGCACACTCAACTTTCCCAAATATGGATTGAATGCCGATCCAAGATAAAATCTTCGTTCTCCCTCAGTGGGTTCAAGTTCCAGCACTTCCGATACTGCACAAACAGTTCCATCTGGCGAATGGAGTGAATTGACAATCTCACCAGTGTTTCCATCAATCTCAAGCACCATTCCGTAGTCAGACACAAAAGGAATCGTAAATGGCATTGCTCGAACTAAAAAGCCAAGATTCATTAGAGCTTCATTCTGAAAGAAGATGGCAACACTTTCAATCAAGAATCCAATAGATCGTTGAAGGCGCATCAAGAAGCGCAGCAAGTATTTGTTCAGACTTGTGTGCTTGTCAATCTTGGATGGGTTGTACGCATTTCGAGCAGTAAAGAGTGCGATCCAGTAGGTCTCTCGATCGGGGTTTGCGGATCTGTGAATATTATCTGGTTCTCCGGGTAAATTTTCAATCAAAATTTCAAGTTGTCCCTTATTTTCTCCCGAAATCCAGTATTTGTAGATCAGGCGGTCTGTGAATGAAGCCATCAAGATGGCATTTCGATCATCTGTAAGTTCGACTCCATTTGGTGTTGACAAATTGTCCAGCTCAACCTTCACAGCCCCAGTCTCCGTGTCATAGCTCAACAGTCGACCAGTCAGTTCTTGTTCAGCCAAAATTGCCATTGCATCGCGCACCTCCCATCGATGACTAAGATCAGTCATAAAGAAAACATTGTGACCATTGTCTTTCTCGTAGACAACCAAGTCATCCAAGAAAAGAGCCGAATCCAATTCTTCCCTTCTTTTAATTAATGTATTTTCCCCAGAAGTAACATTAATTGAAAATAGACCAAAATTTGCATCCACCGTGTAGAGGGTGCCTTTGGAGTCAAATTTAAGGCCATACGCTCTGCCACATTGAGGCGAATTGTACAGTTTGGCACACTGTTCTGGTCCATGATCATGTAGATCAAGCAAAGATATGGTTTTGAATGAATCTGGCAGTATTTGTACGATTCGGCCATCGCCCAGACCGGTGTATATTTTACCATTAAAAACGGCAAGCGATTCTGGACCCCAAATTTCATTTTGAAACAATTTGTCTGCTTGTGAAAGTAGATTGTTTGCCAGTAAAGGTCCACTGAAGGTGCTCGGAAGGCTTAGTTTCCTAGAGAAAAAATGTTCAAATAAATATAAAATGAACTAATTTTTTCGCATTCTAATCAGTACTTACCTTCTCTGTGTAAGGTCGACATCAAAGCCAAACAGTGGCTTAGTGTCTGGTATGAATGCAATTGCAGCAAGAATTGCTGCGAGTAAGAGAAGTAATTTTCCATACATTTCTGTTCGACTGTTGCGTACATGTGAGAGTCTGAAAGCAGAAACTTGATTTGAAGGCAGAGAGCGAGACAGTCAAACAGGGAGACGATGATAAATGAGAGTATTTTTAAATTTTTATCATCGTTTTATCGTTATAACATATATGTAATCAAGTTCATGAGGTGATAAGATGGCAAGTACAAGTATTAATACGATCGAGCAGGTCAACTAAAAGCCGAACAAATCAATTATTAAATTGTCAATGGCAACTCCACAGCAGTGCTCAACTGTGGCACAATCAGATTGAACAATAAAAGCACGTTCCCCAATTAGAAATAAATTCACAATTTATCAAAGAAACGAGTCTATTCTACGATAATTTTCTTAAATTAAAAATATTGCTTATATACAGTTAGTCCTGCAGAAGCCACCGAGAAATTCTTGCGCTAAGTCGAGGTACAGTGGAAGGTACAACAGATTTTAAGTCAATGCGCATGCGCCAGTGGTCTTTCATCTATCATATCTCGACTTAACGCGAGCGTTAAGTTCGAGGCAAAGTGGAAGTTAAAGCAAAAATTTCACCAAGTTAGCGCAAATCAAAACGAAAGAAATTTAATTTAAAATGTGATTTGTTACGACTTCTATGTACAGTACAGTAATAATGTAAACAAACAAACACTAATATTGATTATTTAACAAATTGAGTTTTTACATTTGCCAACAGTTTACTCAATTTTTGCTTATCGGCATCGCAAGCTTTGTTATAAAGAGTTAAAATGTCTTGGAGTTCACGTGTAATAGATTGAGGTTGTCCCACTGGGCTCGATGATTGGTTTGGCTGCGGTGGTGGTTCATACTGACAAGGCGAACTTGATTGGACGAAAGGTTGGCCAGGTGAGTTTATGGTCAAATCATTTCCTAAGCTGTTCTCTTCACTAGATTTTCCGAATGAGTCCGTCAATTGGTCAATGTCGAGATTGACATCGATTGGATCTTTTCGTAGTTGTTGAATCTCACTAGACGAAAGTGTGCCAACATCGACAATGTCATCCTCAATTTCGTTCAGATATTCACCAATCAATGGCAATTTGCTTTTATTGGCCAGCTCTTCCAGCTGCTTCTGCATTTCCTCAAGATTGCTTCTACTGTGGCTTTCGAAGCCTTCCATCCAATAGAATAACTTATTCCAAGCATTCTTCAATGTTTGATTTGTGACTTCGTCCCAGGCACGACCAATCAAAGGAATTGCTTTTGCAATGCCAAAATCCTTGAAGAAATCGTGGATTGAAAGATTTTCATTGGCCTCTTTGTCCAAAATGTGCTCCATTAAATTATTTAAATAATTTGCTTTAAATGATCGATTTATTGCTTGGTCTTGAGGCTGAATAAGACATGTGGTGTTCGGTGGAAGAAATACCAACTTTATTTGGCCATCTGACAACTCGTCTATGTTCGTTTTGTGCACTGGCGCGTTATCAAGAATTAACAGAATCTTAAATTCCTGCTCAGGATAATTTTTTCTATGAAAATCGTAAACTTCTGAACAGAATATTTCGGTGAACCACTGCTCAAAAAGCTCCAATTCCATCCAGCCTTTCTTTTGCACCCGCCAATGTACAGGCAGATTATTCATGAATTTCGCTTTTTCTTCTGCTTTCTTGGGGAATCCATGTGGATTTGCAACACTGTGAATGAGCAGTGGCTTCAATTTGTGGTCGCCCGTGGCATTGCTGCCTAGAAGAAGAGTTACGCGATTTTTCAATTTTTTAATTGCACTGATGATTCTAGACATTGCTTTTGGTGCATAGGTGGATTCATACTGCAATTTCCAAAACATAGCTGTCTCGTCAATGTTGTAAATCTGGTTTGGATGGCCCTCTCTAATTATTGTTTTCAGTTCCTCAATGAATGGCGCCACAGCTTCACGATCTTCACCAAGCTTTTCTCCACTCATCTTGTATTTTCTCAAATTAAAACGAGACAGAAAACCTTGCCACCATCCATTTGAACCTGTAAACCTGAATTCTGGTGTTCCAAGTTGTTCGCGAAATCGATTGAGAAGCCATTTAACTTTTGCTGTTATTAATCTCTTGTTTGTCGGGAAACCTTTACAATTTTGTTCGCACAACCAGAAGTAACATTTTTCTTCAGCTAACTGGAGCACTGGTGGCCGACTACGAGTGACAATCTGTGTAATGTAATTCTGTATTAGTCGAAATTCAAATATAAACAAAATTTACCTTTGATTTTGGTTCTCCACCACACAATTCGACATACTTCTTTATCTCAGGTGCATTTTTGTGAAAATTACGTGCCTGATCTTTGGAAATGTTGTACTTTCGGGCAATATCACATTGGCGCATATTGTTGTCAATCACATCATTCGCGATTTCCACTTTAGTCTTCCAATCAACTTGGCGGGAATTTGCATTCGGTTTTCGCTTCTTTCTGGTTGTGAACATATCACTGCGTCCTCTTTTAGGGGCTTCAGTCATTATCAGATGGGCAAAGTTGCCAAAAGAAAGGGGTTGCAAAAAGAAGGAGAGAATAACTTTCCACTGCGAGGAGAGTAATCACTCCGAATGGATACTTTGGCATTCGAATTTGTATCAATTCCATAGTGATGGTCGATTTATCGAAACTATCGATAAAATCTCAGTTACGCCCCTCTCTTTGCGCTAAGTGACTGTCGCGCTAAGTCCAGGAATTACTGTAGTACAAAGAAACTTTAAAGGTAAATTAATTATATTAAAAATTTAATTGCAAAATAAATTTCTTTTTAATTAAATGACTACAATTTATTTATTTTTTAATGATCAGGCCTCAAGTTTTCGTGATTTAAAAATATATCTATCTACACGTTTATAATATTTTTGTCGTAGTTGATTTCAAAACTTGTTAACTCAAAGAATGATAAACTTATAAGTGTATTAAAAATGTGGATTTGAGTTATTATATTTGGAGTATGTTTAAAATGATTCATAGTTGCAATTAATTAATCAACGACCAAATGTAAAAATTTCAGTTTAATTTTAAATTATCTGCAATACCTAAACAGTAAAATTGTTAATAAATCTCGTGATACAACGCAACAGACGCAAAGCAGATGCAATGTTTACCCACACTGATAACGGTTTCTAGGATATTAAGAGTTTGAGTCTGTTTTCTGGTTATTGACGTCTACGATTTTGTCATATTTTTAAATCTGTATTAATATATTTTCTTATTTCTGTCTTATTTAACAAAATATTGTTACGATTTCTTTGTATTTCTTGTTAAAATGGTTAAATTAACTTTTAAAATCACATTTTTAATAATTTCTTTTTGCTTGTACGAGTTCAATCAAATTGAGCCTAAAAAGTCAAATGTTTCAACTACTACAGTTCATTACTATTGGGACAATCTGCCATACAACACAACCAATGGAACAAGCTTTCAATTTCTGCCCAATCCGTTCAACATTGAAATCACTAACTGGACAGTTGGACAGAATTTTATCCAATTAAAATGGAGTTACACTCCTTTGGGGAATTTGCATCATTTCAGCGTGGAAATTATTTACCGTGGCTCAGATTACTACGATCTTTATGAACCAATTTATCAGAATTTTACTGTTGGATTATCAAAATGTAGTTTAGATTACTGCAATATGTTTGTTGATGGAAGTTTCGCTATAAAGCCATATTCAATCTATACTGTACAAGTGCTGGCTTGTGATAGTGTCTCAATCTGTTCACTTGCGCCTTTTCATGATAAAGAATTTCGCTCAGCTCCGTTTTATCCAGGACAAATGGTTAAACCTAAAATCACACTGCTCAACGATGATCAATATCGAATTTGGTTCGTCAAACCTTCTCTTCCAAATGGTCCAATTGATAAGTATTATGTGCGCCAGTGCTTATCAGACAACGAGACTCAAATCTACAATTTTCCAAATACGAAATTTGCTGACATCAAAATTGATTGTAACATTTATTCTACTACTAACAATCTTTTAACATTGAACATTTCAGTTTCATCTGCAAATAGCTTTCACGATAGTTTGATTAGTTTTACGACTTCTGATTTGATTGGAAATTATAGCGAGCCCGTGTCAATTGAGTTGTGTCATCAAAATGCTTCGTCTGAAAGTGCCGGCATAAATTCAAACGGTAAAATTATTTTAATAATAATATTCACTTTGATTATTATCATTATAAAAGTGATTCTTGTTTATTTTATTGTTAAATATTTTAAAATTATAAAATCGAAAAAGGAAAATTTTGTCATTAAAGTTCAGTGCAATGAAATTGAAGACAAGGACAAACTTGAAACCCAAAACAATACTTCTCTGAAACCAGCAAACAATTTAGAAGGTTTTGAGTTTCTTAATAATACTTCCAAGTGTAATACCAAATCACCTTATGTTATGTTTACGGATATTAATATTAATTAAAATATAATATTTTTGTTTCTTTCGGAAGTTTTTAATGCAATTTTTGCTTTTGATTTACAAATAATTTTATTAAATTGTCAACAATTATTGGAATATAAACTTAAAATTAAAAATCTCTTTGAATAATAAGACTGGTTAATTACTTTATTGTATTCTTCATAATAGCTTACTATTTTTTATATTTTTGATACGTAATTTTTCGTTCTCAATAGTTTCTTTATAAAGGTTTTAAATTAATTGTGCTTTCTCAAGCATTTCATTTGCATACGCCCTGTACAATGTACATTGCTATTGGTGGGAACTTCCCACTGGGAAGTTCCCACTGGGAACATTGATCATTGTTTTGTGTTTGAAGCAAAATTCATTGACCCGTTGCAAATATTTCCAAGAAAAAGTTAAATCTTATTGTTTTGTTATGTGTGTCAAACAATCTTTATTTAGTAAAACAAACAATGAAGATAATAACAGAGTGCATATATCAAACTTTATTTATTTATTACATGTAAAATAATAAAACAATTTATTGTCTACTAAAGTTATCCTGAATATAATGCAATGTCTCTCGTTTTTGGTTGGTTATTGACTTCTTGTAAGCACTTTTGCTGTTTAGTGTTTGAAAATGTTTGTTTTACACTTGGTGTTTTTACTGTTTGCACTAATGGGTAATTCGACATTTCAAAACGAACAATTCGCCCATCTTTCTTTGTCTCAAACTGATCTACAGTGTCCATTTAATGTTCGAACTGAAATGAACTTTCGTGTTAAGGAAGTCTACCTAATATTGAAGTGGAATTATATGCCACAACCCAATTTGGATTACTTCTTCATTCAAATTTTTTACCATCTTACTAATGGAGCCTATTCATTGTTTGACAGTACACGCATAAACCTATCGAAATGTCTTGTAATGAGAAATCAGTGCTTACTTAATCGTGATTTCACTTTCAATGTATATTCACTTTACACCCTTGAAGTGAGCTCTTGTGATGAGAGTGATCATTGTTCTGTTCCTGCGAGCACAGCATTTCTCCCTCCTATGTCGTATCCATCTAAAATGGCAAAGCCGAGAGTGGACGTGCTCAACGATCATGAGTATCAAGTTTCGTTTGAGAAGCCTGACCAGCCTAATGGACCAATTGAAAGTTATCTTGTGGGTCAATACGGTTTACATACTGATATTTTGTATTTTCCAGGTAAATATTGTTTTGTTGAGCAATAAGAATTGTTCATTTATATTGTCCTAGGCAACACCAC
Source organism: Rhizoglyphus robini (assembly GCA_023373905.1). Classification (NCBI taxonomy): domain Eukaryota; kingdom Metazoa; phylum Arthropoda; class Arachnida; order Sarcoptiformes; family Acaridae; genus Rhizoglyphus; species Rhizoglyphus robini. The sequence goes on from JAKIJQ010000020.1 coordinate 2,228,610, forward strand.
ATCTGCAAACCACACAGTCGATTGTACCAAATATTTATCAACCGTATTCAACATTTCTGTGTTCGCAATGAATATTTATTACACGAACAATTCAAATCTAAATCAACGATTTCTGGGCGAACCAAGTGACAATGTGACAATTGAGTTGTGTCATAGTTTTCTGACTCATAAATCAACCAAGACAGACAATTCAAGCATAGTAGATTGGTGGCACGTACTTCTGATTGTAATTTCATTCGCAATTGTTAGTCTAACAATTTATTGTTTTGTCAAGTTTTACTGCAAAGAAATGACCAAACAGAAGAATATGATCATCAAAGTTGAGTGCAACTTAAATCGCATCAAAGACGATGACACCGAGCAGTATGTGAAGAAGTCTCCTGCCAAGTTGAAAGAAAGACGAGTCAATCCAATGTATATTTATAAATAGATCATGATCATTGTGAAAGGTAAATTAATTTAAGATTAAAAAATTGTTTTACTGTAACTAACAATATCAAATTTAATTATTATATTTTTGAATTAGATTTTTAAATGGTAACAAATTAAATTAGTCCAATTTATTTTAATTTTTGGTTCATTATTATTTGCAAACATTATTTAAAAATTCAAAATAATTTAAAGGCTATACTTATTTTTAAAACATTTAAAAAATATGCTATCAAAGATTTTGAATAATTGAATATATTTGTTTAATTTACTATATTCACTATATTATTTCTGCTGCATTTTACTGAAATTTAATGGGTTTAAAGAATTGAAAAGCATAGAATTAAAATTCAATAACAGTGATCAAAATGGATTCAAAATTTTAGAAATCGACTCAAAGTACTCATTTTCAAAAGTGACCAATTCGATTTCAATTGTTTTGTTCGCTCAACTAATTCTTATCACATAAACGTATTTCGAAAAGGATTGATTTAATTTTTTTTCAAAAAAAACATAACTTTTCAAATTTTTCTAATAAATAACGATTTGTGAAATCCATCAAGGAATCATCATTTTATTGTTTCGATACCTTTGAATTTTTGTACAGTTTATAAATACTTACAAAATAATCGTAATTTCAAATACCACAAAATAGAAGTGGCCAAATAACGGTTTTTTAGTCACTATAACCGTAATTAGGCTAGATTTTGGTCACTTTAGGTCAATGTTCAAAAGAAAAATGGACCAACAATAAACAATTTTTTATCTAATTTCATTAAGCATAATTGCAAGCGATTCCAAAGTTAACCAATTTTGGTTTTAGTTTACTATTTACTAATTGTTGGTGCGAACGGAACAAATGAGCGAAATAAATAAGAGATCTAAAATTCGACTTTAATTAATTTAATCCTTGACTATAAATAATAATAAAGGTAAAAAATCAATTGAAATTTGGGCAAACTTCAACTTCAACCAAATTGAATACTTCCCTCGAATTCGTTGGTTCAATTTATTTATTAATTTCAAAAATATTTATCATCAGACTATTTGCAATTAACTTTTCATTGACACAATTCAACTTTCTTAAAATGAAGTTTCTGTAATACGTTTATTTTTATTAATTCCAATTAATATTTAAAGGTTAAAGGACAAGCGACCCTTGTGGGCTATTCTTAAAATTGAGCTACTAGCAAATTTCATCATCCTTTATTAAAGTAAATTTAAAAAGATGTTTCTCCAAATTGTACTTTTAACTAAGCAACATAATAACAAAACTATTTCTAAATCTATTTTTAACTCCAAATATATTATTTGTTCTAAACAACATGTCTTAATTTAGTCCAAAGTTGATAGCACAATCTGTAAGTATGCAACATCTGTAATTCCCAACATTAGATAAGGTGGTTTAAGCATGTTTTTCAGATTCCAATTACAAAAACTTATTGATTTATTTAAGAGCGTATTGTAGCTTATCAATAGTTGAGTGATTAAATTCTTTTTAGGATTAACTTTGTTTGCTAGTTTTGATCACATGTGACACATTTAGATTTAATGTTTTATTTAAGTTTACTGCACTAATTTTGATAAATCATTTGTTTGCAAATCGATCCTCTTAAAAGACAGTTTTATACATTTACGACAATTAAAATGTTTCAAATCAAACTATTCTTAATTTTACTTTGCATCACCACAATTTCGCCTTTCTATATTCCCGATTCAAATGCATCAAATTATTTCCCGCTAAGCCTCCAATCATACGACATTCCATCTCAACCATTTAATGTTGAAATTGAAGAATCAAAGAACGTGAATCAATCTAGTTATTTTTTTATGAGCTGGCAATCTATCTTTCAGCCTTGTGTACATCATTTCAAAGTAAAAGTTTTGGAAATCCTTAAGAATAGTGAAAAAGTTAATGTTTTTGAAAATTCACGGATTGGCTTAGAGAAAGCTTGTTACTCCATGCTTTTCAAAAAATTTGCATGTTTCTTGAGAATCAATTCAATTCCCATTAAATCTTTTACAAGTTATGAATTTCAAGTTGATTCATGCAATTCACTTGACCTCTGTTCTACACATTTACTTTCGAGAGGCAAAATTCAAAGAACCAAACCTTCCATTCCATCGCGAATGTTGAAACCCAAGATTGATAAGCTCAACGAAACGAGTTATCGAATCAATTTTCGTAAACCAACACACTCAAATGGGAGAATCAATCGTTACCACGTGACACAAATTGATTCATTCAATAAGAAATTGAATTACACATTTTCCGGTTCTGAAAATTACGGTGAAATTGAAGTTAAGTGTGAAAACTGTTTTATGGATTTTTCTAGCTACAATATTTCAATTGCAGCCGCTAATTTCGTTCAATTTTCGGAACAAAATTTTACTACAGAATTAGTTGGAGAATATTCTGAAGCAGAATCGATCAATTTGTGCCATGAATTCAATGAAGTTAAAGAATCAGTTACTGCAATTCCGGTTATTAAAATTAACGATGCTCATAAACCAAATATTACAATTTTGATTATTGCTGCAATTTCGGGTTTTATTTTATTGTCGATGGCTGGAATTTATTTTACTATAAAACGTTTCAGAAATTTAAAGTTGCAAAAGGAAAATTTCGTTATTAAGATTCAGTGCAATGCGAATGAAGAGATTAATGATTTTTGTGATTCTGTTAATAATTCGCCAAATTTAAATTTGAATTCAAATTCTTCAAATTCTACAAAAGATGACAATTGCCATGATGCCATTAATGCTTTAGAAAATCCGATTGAATTAGTAAAACAGCAAATCGCAATCCAAACTCCTTACACACCAATCAGTGCTCTTGAAACTAGTGTAAAATTTTAAATATTTTGTCATTAAAGCCCACAAGTTCATATGTGCACCTTTGTGTTGATAATAAAAACAATAAAATAAATTTTGAAATACAATTTGAATTAATTTGTAATTTATTATTTGAGAAACTTAGGCCCTGTCCAATTTCACTTTCTTGGGTTAGTCGATTTGATTAACATTTTTGGACTTAACTCCAAGAAAGGAATGACATCAGCAAATTGTCGTTCATTTTGAACACAACACAGATTACCGCATAACAAACCTACAATAATTCTTTGGAATATCTCTTCTCTAGTACAGTGAAGCTCCTCACAAATTGATTTATTGAAACTTTATTTTTATTTAATTATACGTATAGATAAATAAAATAATAAAATATTTAATAAAGACACTTTTAAAATCATATTTAGCTTTAGAACATTAAAGTTTTAATTGGATCATCTTCAATTACTTCTGAAAAGGTCAAATTTTTAATTTAATTATTAGAAAAATTAATATAATGATTTCAATTTATTTATGTGTTTTGCATTAAGGTATATACAATTTTGTGCCTGATTTCTAATAACTTCTTTTACATTTTTCGATATTTTTAAAAGTGAAAATTGGTTCGTAGAAATTGCAAAAAAATGTTTTGAAAATCCAAGCCAAAACATTTGAATGTATTCAAAACATGTAATTTCTTTACCGCCTGTACATCTTGCAAACATCCGAATTCCCGAGCATATAACCTCCAAGCCTATATAGAGTTCCATTGGCGGGTGGAACTGTGCGTCGCTACATGTCTGCTCTAGTGTTTAGGAACGGAGGAAGCAGATGGCGCACTTGTGCGCACTTTCCTCTCTAATCGCCTCTGTTCCCGTATGGTGAAGCCCGTCGCCAAATATTTAATTTTTGGACATATTGCATTAAAACCTTTCTCAGTAATTTTATTTGTTTTACGATGCAAGTAACGTTCATTGACCCGTTTCGAATAATTCCAAGAAAAAAGTTTAAACCTTCCTGTCTTTTTTTATCATCTAACTATTTATTTATTTATCACCTTTAAAATAATAAAACAATTAATTATCTTTGATGTCTATTAGTAGTGTTGTCTTGGCACAATTTACTGTCTCACTTTTTTTGTTAACAATTAATTTAGTTAACCATTTCGTTTAATGACATCTTGAAAGTGTTTAAACAATTAGTGTTTGAAAATGTTCCACTGGGTACTTTTGCTTTTTTCAGTAATTATCAGTAATACTAATTCAACTTTACAAAATGAACAATTTACCAACCTTCTAAAATCTCAAATTTATCTACCGAGCCCGCACAATGTGGAAACTATATTGGAATATAGTATTAACGATGACTGGATACTATTGCAGTGGAATTACGTTCCCCAGCCGAATTTGCATCATTTCTCCGTTCAAATCGTTTATCATCCACCTAATGGAACTGATTCCATATTCGAATTGTCAAGAATAAGTATATTGAGATGTGCCGGGGAGGAGTATCAGTGCAATGTCAAGAGTAATCTCAACTTTAAAGTACACTCAATTTACACCCTTGAAGTGAGTTCTTGTGATCAAGATTTTCGTTGTTCTGCTCTAAATAGGAAACAATTTCTCACTCCTTCATCGGTTCTATCCAAAATGGCAAAACCGAGAGTGGTCGGGCTCAATAATCATGAGTATCGAGTTTGGTTTGAGAAGCCAGACAAGCCTAATGGTTTAATTGGCAGCTATTTTGTTGGTCAATACGGTTTGCATACGGATGTTCTGCAGTTTTCAGGTAAATATTGCTTTGATTTACTATAAAATAAGCAGATTTTATTGTTCAAGGCAACACCACATATGCGGACAACAAAGTTGATTGTGCCAAATATTTATCAATCATATTCAACATTTCTGTGCTCGCAATGAACATTTTTCAAGACAATGATTCAATTCAACAAAGACAACTGGGCGAACCAAGTGACAATGCGACAATTGAACTGTGTTATCCATCAACCAAGACCGACAATTCAAACATTGAGTGGTGGCAAATAATCCTGATAGTAATTTCACTCGCAATTATTAGTCAAACAATTTATTGTTTTGTCAAATTTTACTGCAAAGAAATAACCAAACAGAAGAATATGATCATCAAAGTTGAGTGCAATCAAAATCGCATAAAAGACTATGACACCGAGCAGTATGTGAGAAAGTCTCCTGTCAAGTTAAAAGAAAAACGAGTCAATCCAATGTATATTTATAAATAGATTTAATTTATTCAATTTAATTTGTTACAAATTTGATTACTGTAAAACATAGTTTTTAAACCTTGTTTCCTTATCAATAATTTAAATTGTTTCAAAACTACGGCATTTTCCGAAAAGGTTTCCTACTTTAATATAAATTTATGATTTTTAAATCCTTTTTGAATAATATTTTATTGGCCTCTTAAACAAAATAAATAATCCTTTGAATCAACTTATTTTCAGACAAATGTCTGTTTAAACTTTGAGTTTTATAATTTTTTCCATAGATTTGAAATCCAGAAATCTGTTACTGTAGTGAAAATTATCAGTTTAAAAGGTCATCAGTAAATTTATATAAATAAAATTGTCAAGAGAACAATATTTAAATGGTAACAATTTAATTTAATATTACCGATTTAATACAATTTTTCTAATCTAAATCTTTTATTGAAAAATACGATGGGTTTGATTTACTTTTATGAATTTTTTAAGACAGATCATTTCCTGAGGTAGTAGCTATCTCAATCGGTTGGGTTTGATATCCAGATTTTGTATCCACATCTCTATTGATTGAATTGGATAGTCGTGTTTTATATTACGAATTTAATTTTTTCTTGACTTTTCTTGAATTTCAAAACACGAGTTTCAACGATAGGCTTGAATTTTACATTTCAAATACATTGACCTTTTGCAAATTTTACCAAGAAAAAGCAACACTTCCTGTCACTGTAATAATAATTAGCCAACAAGCATTTATTTATTTATTGCCTCTAAAATAATAAAACAATTTAATGTCTACTAGGTTTATTATGTATTTAATTTAACGTGACACATTTTGTTGGTTATTGACATCTTGAAAGTAGCATGAGCAATTAGTGTTTTAAAATGTCTATTTCGTTTAAATCGTTTTTATTAATTTTTGTAGTTATCACTGATTTACACGCAACACTTCTCAATGAACAATCAACAAATGCACCTCAAAGTGATCTAATTTGTCCATATAATGTTCAAACTGAATTTAATTGGATTGATTCCGGCTTAAGGTTGCAGTGGAATTATCAGCCACAACATAATCTGCATCATTTCTTCATTCAAATTTTTTACCATCCTATCAACGGTTCTGATTTATTATTACACAGTACAAGCATCAACCTATCAAAATGTATTGAGATGGAATTTCAGTGCAGCTTCATTGATCGTAACCTTACCTTCGAAGCATATTCACATTACACTCTTGAAGTGAGCTCTTGTGACCAGAGTGATCGCTGTTCGCGTCCGCAAATCCAACCATTTCTCACTCCTGTAACGTATCCACCCAAAATGGCAAAACCGTTGGTGAATGTGCTCAACGATAATGAGTATCAAATTCGGATTGAGAAACCATATAAACATAATGGTCCAATTGATCGATATGATGTTTACCAATACTCTACACATATGGATGTTTTGAATATACCAGGTAATTTTAAATTTTAAAATAAGTAAATTTTGATTTAAAGTACCATAAAAAATTTTCTTTTTTGTTTTTTAGACAACACATTATCTGCCAACTACACAGTCGAATGTACCAAATATTTATCAACCGTATTCAACATTTCTGTGCACGCAATTAACATTTTTCGCGGCATTTATTCAGATCAAACTGAAGTATTTCATGGTCTTCCAAGCGTCAATGTGACAATTAAATTGTGTCAGAATTCGGCCAAGATCAACAATTCAAGCATAAGTTGGAATTTTTATTTATTCCTGTTTGTAATTTCATTTATTCCAATTAGTCTGTCAATTTATTGTTTTGTCAAGTTCTACTGTAAAGAAATGACCAAGCAGAAGAATTTGATCATCAAAGTCAAGTGCAACCTAAATGCAAAAGATTATGACATAGAGCCAGTGAGAAAGTCTCCTGTTAAGTTAAAGGAAAGACGAGTCAATCCGATGTATATTTACAAATAGATTTACTTTATGATTTTACTTTGTTTCAAAGTTTTGATAACTGTCAAAAAAGTTTATTTTTAAAAGTTATTCTTGTTTACAATTTTTTTTGCACATTTCTAAAAGGTTTATAATTTTTCATTTAATTCAATTTTTTATAAATGCTTACAGACAATACATTGTTTTACAAAAAAAAACTTTCATCCTGGCATCATGGCAGTGTGACAGGATTTTTTTTATAAGTAAAGTTATTTATAAATTTACTAGGAAGAAATTAAATGTTAAAATGAAAAGGAACATTTAAAAGGTAAAAAAGTTTACTTAATATTTACATAAGATAATTTGTTTACTTTAAATCTTCTATCGAAATATAAAATGGTTTTTATTTGCTTTCATGTGCTTTCAAAAACAAACTATTAGTAACTATCTCTATTGATTCAATTGGCTATTAGTGTTTTATATTAGGAATTTCATTTTCTTCTCGACTTTCAAATTCAGTTGATATCAAAACATAATCAAATTTATCCTCAGTTTCTTTCATTACAATAGAATTCCATCCAACATACGGCTGCACAATATTCTCTTTGCTATTTGTTGTATTGCACTGAAACTTGGCCGCTAAATCTTTCATTGAAATATACGAAGGTTTTGGTTTACTTTTAACTGATTTTGACATATCATTTGATGAAATTGTTGCTATCTCTTTTAATTCAGTTTGAAAATTTGTAAGAGGAATTTTATTTTTTAGATGACTATCAAACTCAGTTGATCTCGGAACATAATCAGATTTATGAACTATTTTCTTCGTTTTTAAGGAATTCCATTCAACATACGGGTGCACTGTCACCTCACCTACATTCGGTGCATTGCCTTGAAACTTGGTCACTAAATCGTTCATTGAAATATACGAAGGTTTTGGTTTACTTTCACGTGCTTTTGAAGATAAATTATTTCCTGAGATAGTAGCTATCTCTGTTGATTGAGTTTGACATTGAGATTTGTTATGCTGATTTAGATTGTTTTCTTGACTATCAAATTCAATTGATCTCGAAACATAATCTGATTTATTATTAGATTTCTTAAATTCAATAGAATTCCATCCATAAAGCTGCAACTTCTCTTTGCACTGAACCTTGGTCACTAAATCGTTCATTGAAATATATAAATGATTTGGTTTACTTGCAAGTGATTTTGATATATAATTTCTCGAGATTGTAGCTATCTCTTTTGATTTAGTTTGACAATTTGGAAGAGGAATTTCAATTTCGTTTTCTTGACTATCAAACTCGGTTGATCTCGAAACATAATCGGATTTATAGAAAGTTTTATTCTTTTCAATCGAATTGCTGCCAATATATTGTTGCATTGTATCTCCACTTCCATTTTTATTGCACTGAACCTTGATAACTAAATTATCACTTTTCAATTTCACATTTCTGTATCTTTTAAAAGTGAAGAAAATTAGCAACATTGATGCGACAATTATGAATCCACTTATTATGGCAATCGCAATTACAAGTCCATTCTTTGAAGTTTTGGGCAAATATTTGGATAATGATGCATTTTGATGACACAAATTTAGGGAAACTGGTTCACTATAATCACCAATCAATTCAGTTATATCGTCAGTTCTGTCGTCATAATGGTAATAGTAATTCAAAGCTGTGATGGAAATGTTAAAAGTGGAAAATCCGTTTATTGAAAAGTAATTGCTGCAATCAATGTCAATATCTTTAAATATAAAATCTCCCGAAAATTTGCGAATTCCAATATCATTTTCGAGTTCTATATTTTGTTGCTTCACCAGAAACCCATCGATTGGACCATTTGGTTGAGCAGGTTTGTTAAACCTAACTCGATATATTGAATCGGTTATTTGTTCAATATTTGGCTTTCGAATTTGACCAGGTTTAGAAGGTGGTGTAAGAATATTTCCTGTTTCCATTTCCGATGGAATCGGACACAAATGTGAATTTTCATTAGAAGCACCAATTCTTATCTCATACCACGAATATGACAAAATGGGAAAATTGTCTTGAATTGACATGCTACAGGATGCTTCAATTTGATTACACAAGGACAGCGAAACACTACAATTTGAATATACCAAATTATTGTATTCGGTTTGATTGGCACCGAGATGTACAATTTGTAGAGCAAAATGATGAACTCGTTTATAACTGGGATAGGACGCAGTGCTGTAGTTCCATGTTAAAAGAATTTCTCTTGTTTTCAAATCTATAACTACTACAAAGTTGGTAGGATTGGGTGGGTGTCTTTCAAGAATATCTTCAATTGAACTATTCGAGTTGCCATTAATCGATGAGTTAAATGCTTTATCTTTGAATGTTTCATTTGAGGCACAGAAATTTTTTGAACCGGACGTTTTTGCTTCATTTGAAATTACTTTGCGTGATGTGATGCTAATCAACAAAAGACACACTGAAATAATGTTTATTTGAGTAACAAACATTCTTAAATCATGGAATTAAAAAACATTCTTGACAAAACATTCAATCAGAGCTATCCTGTAATGAGGAATGATTGTTAGACTTTAATTTTAATTGCAGTTGGAATACAAGAAGATGTTGGAAAGTTTTATTAATTTATGATCAAACAACTAGGGCGCCATAGTGAGACATTACTAGTATACTGGTACAAGCAGATAAGAAACAACCAATAACCAGTGGTTTTATTGCTATGAATGACTTTTTAGAGTGATATTTGCCAGAGGGTGCTAAAGTGGACCGTTTAATAAAGCAACAGTCTGTATATCATTTATTGTCTCGTGTATTTGTTGGTCGTTGACTTCTTAGAAGCTCTAGCTACTAGTAGCTGCTTAATATTTTAAAATGTTTGTTTTGCACTTGATATTTTTACTGCTTGCAGTAATCACTAATTCAGCGTTCCAAAACGAACAATTTACCATTCTTCCTCCATCTCAAACTGATCTACTCATTCCCTTCAATGTCCAAACTGTATCCAAATCTCGCCTAACGGAGGTCTACATAAACATGAAGTGGAATTATATGCCACAACCAAATCTGCATCATTTCTTCGTTCAAATCTTTTACCATTCCATCAACGGAACCGATTCATTGTTTAACAGTTCAAGCGTAGACCTATCGGAGTGTCTTGTAAAGGAAAACCAGTGCATCTTCCCCAATCCCAATCAAATCGCCTTCAAAGCATATTCACTTTACAGCATTGAAGTGAGCTCTTGTGATGAGAGTGATCATTGTTCTGCTCCCGAGGGCAAATCATTTCTGACTCCTCCGTCGTATCCATCCAAAATGAAAATGCCGAGAGTGGATGTGCTCAACGATCATGAATATCGAGTTTGGTTTGAGAAACCAGAGAAGCCTAATGGTCCAATTAATGGCTATTTTGTGTTTCAACAAGCTCATTATGGTTCTCCGGATTATAAGCAATTCCCAGGTAAATAATGTTTTTTTCTGTACCTTAAAATATTATTCAATATTGTCATAGGAAACAGCACATATAGAGACAACGAAGTTGATTGTGATAAATATTTTAATAATATATCAACCTTATTCAATATTTCTGTGTCTGCAATGAACATTTTCTACAAAAATAATTCAGATTTAAATGAAGGATTTTTGGGCAATAAAAGTGACAGTGCGACCATCGAATTGTGTCATAATTCATTGAAGATCAACAATTCAAAGTTAAATTGGAATTACTTATACCTGATCCCGATTGTAATTTCATTTTTGGTAGTTAGTCTGATAATTTATTGTTTGATTAAATTTTACTGTAAAACAATGCACAAACGCAAGAATTTGATCATCAACGTTGAGTGCAATTAAAATATTAATTGACTTATTTAGTTTGTGGCAAAAAAAATTGACAATTATTAAATGTAAATTTGTTTAATAAAATTAGTTTGTTCGCAATTAATATTTTAAAAAGTTTTCGCTTTAATCGTAGATTTTTCTGAATGGTAACCATTTTATTTTAATTTTTCTTTATTATTAATATTTCCAAACCTTATTCTATAAGAAAAACTTAATAATATTATTTTTTATAATTTTCATTTTAAAAGTAATTCGTTCTCTACTACGTTCTTCTACTAAATAGTTTTTTCACTATATCTTCAAAAATTATTTTAATATAATAAATTCATTAATCTTCTTTCTTTCATTCTTTGTCAATTCAAACTTATTGGAAATTTGCAAATAACATTCCAAACATAACTGAGCGCATCTCTACTGCCAACTCTACCCGCACACTTTCAAATTGAGTGAACTCTTCTACATTTCTCAATTCTGCTAGTACAGTTTCATCCGTCAAATGCTTTCCTGGACCACTACCACAAACCTTCTCCAGTCTCCAGTTGGATTATCTCAAAATTCGACAAATGGACACGATTCGATCATTTTATTCGTAAATCAGAAACGGATGAACATTTTGAAATTCCTTCGGATTTTTTGAATGATCCACTCGGAAAGCTGGTTTATGTTTCGATGGGTTCAATGGGCTGTGCCGATGAGGAACTCATGTTACGTTTGATTTCGATTGCATCCAAATCGCCGAATCGTTTCATCTTTTCACTCGGTCCATTGGAGGAAAAATTACGACCTCATTTTACGGCAAACATTTGGGGAGCAAAGTTTGTTCCTCAAACCAAAATATTACCTTTGGTTGATCTGGTGATAACACACGGTGGTAACAACACTTTCATTGAGTCATTCTACTTTGGCAAACCAGTCCTGGTGACGCCACTGTTTTCCGATCAACTCGACAACGCACAACGTGCCACTGAACTTGGTCTTGGACAGCGGATTAGTCCGTTCGATTGTACCGAAGAGGAATTTTGTGATTCAATTGAACAACTTTTGAGTAATGTCGAGTTACACGACAAATTGAGAATCATATCCAAAAGAATGCAAAACTCAAATAGCACAGAGAAGGCTGCGTTGGCTATTGAGAAATTAGTACAGTAATTTTGATCGAGCAAACGATTTCTTTTCTTAAAGGTTAAAATTAATTCTGTCTTAAATTTAATTTTTAAAAATAACCCTTGAAGTGATCTCTTGTGACCAGAGGGATCACTGTACGCGTCCACAAATCCAACCATTTATCACTCCTATATCGTATCCACCCAAAATGGCAAAACCGAGAGTGAAGGTGATCAACGATAATGAGTACCAAGTTGGGATTGAGAGACCAGATAAACCTAATGGTCCAATTGATCGATATGATGTTTACTAGTACTCTACACACATGGATGTTTGGAATATACCAGGAATGTAAAATAAAAGGAAAATGTAAATTTAAACGGTAAAAAAGTTGATTTAATATTTAAAATAATTTGCTTACTTTAAATCTTCTATCGAAATATACAATGGTTTTTATTTACTTTCATGTGTTTTCAAAGACAAATTATTTCCTGATGTGGTAGCTATCTCTATTAATTGAATTAGATATTCGTGTTTTATATTAAGAATTTAATTTTTTCTTGTATTTTTAAATTCACAATTGTCAATTGATCTCAAAACATACTCAAATTTATCCCCAGTTTCTTTCATTATAATAGAATTCCTTCCGACATATGGCTGCACAACCTTCTTATTTCAATTTGTTGAATTGCAATGAAACTTGGTCACTAAATCGTTCATTGAAATATACGAAGGTTTTGGTTTACTTTTAACTGATTTTGACATATCATTTGCTGAAATTGCAGCTATATTTTGAAATTCAGTTTGACAATTCGGAAGAGGATTCTCATTGTTTCCTTGACTATCAAACTCAGTAGATCTCGGAACATAATCCGATTTATGAACTATTTTCTTCATTTTTAAGGAATTCCACCCAACGTACGGTTGCACTGTCGCCTCACTTCCATTCTTTGTATTTCCTTGAAACTTGGTCACTAAATCGTTCATTGAAATATAAGAGAATTTTGGTTTACTTTCACATACTTTTGAAGACAAATTATTTCCTGAGATAGTAGCTATCTCTGTTGATTGAGTTTGGCATTCAGATTTTGCATTCTGAATTTTGTTATTTTGTTGATTTTCAAACTCGGTTAATCTTGAAACATAATTAAATTTATCTTTAGTTTCATTAATTTCAGTAGAATTCCATCCTACATCAGGCTGTACAATATTCTCTTTGCACTGAACCTTGGCCTCTAAATCGTTCATTGAAATATACAAAGGATTTGGTTTACTTGCAAGTGATTTTGATATATTATTTCCTGAGATTGTAGCTATCTCTTTTAATTCAGTTTGACAATTTGGAAGAGGAATTTCAATTTCGTTTTCTTGACTATCAAACTCGGTTGATCTCGAAACATAATCGGATTTATAGAAAGTTTTATTCTTTTCAATCGAATTGCTGCCAATATATTGTTGCATTGTATCTCCACTTCCATTTTTATTGCACTGAACCTTGATAACTAAATTATCACTTTTTAATTTCACATTTCTGTATCTTTTGAAAGTGAAGAAAATTAGCAACATTGATGCGACAATTATGAATCCACTTATTATAGCAATCGCAATTACAACTCCGTTCTTTGAAGTTTTGGGCAAATATTTGGATGATGATGCATTTTGATGACACAATTTTAGGGAAACTGGTTCACTATAATCACCAATCAATTCAGTTATATTGTCAGATTTCTCGTCATAATGGAGATAGTAATTCGAAGCTGAGATTGAAATGTTGAAGGTGGAAAATTCGTTTATTGACGAGTAATTGCTACAATCAATGTTGATGTCGTCGAATATTAAATCTCCCGGAAATTCACGAATTTTAATATCATCTGTAATTTCCGTATTTTGTTGCTTTACACGAAACATATCAATTGGACCATTTGGCTCTGAAGGTTTGTTGAACCAAACTCGATATATTGAATCTGTTATTTGTTCAACACTTGGCTTTTGAATTTGTTCGGGTATGGTTGGTGGTGAACGAAAATTGACTGTTTTCATATCAGATGAAATCGGACACGAATACGAATCCTCATTAGAAGCAATAATTCTTATCTCATACCATGAATATGGCAGAATGGTGTAATTGCCTTGAAGCGACATACTACAGGATGCTTCAATTTGATTACAATATGACAAAGAAACATTACAATTTGAATATACCAAATCGTTGTGCTCGGTCAGATTTGCACCGCGATACACAATTTCTATAACAAAATGATGCAGTCGTTTATAATTGGGATAAGAAACAGTGCTGTAGTTCCATGTTAAATCAATTTGTTTTGTCTGCAAAACTTCAACAATTATAACGTTTGTAGGATTGAGCGGGTGTCTTTCAAGAATATCTTCAATTGAACTACTTGATTTTTTGTCAATCAACAAATCAAATTTGTTATCATCGAAAGTTTCATTTGAGGTATAAAAAATATTTGAATTGGTCGTTTTTGTTTCATTTGAAATGACTTCTTGTGATGTGATGTGAATCAGAAAAAGGCTCACTGGAATAATATTTCTTTGGGTAATTTTTAAATCATACAAATATCGTTTAAAAAACATTTTACTTTTTTAACAAAACATACAATCAACGCAACACTATGTACTCAATTGCCTCATACAGTACGGGTGGCTTTCGCTGAGTGTTGTACTTTTCAGCAGTGCTTTCTGTCAGGCAAAGAGAGTCGTTAAGAATTTAAGACCACACTGTTTTCTTTAGTGTGCAATGATTGTTAGACTTTAATTTTGATTGCACTTGGATTCCAGGAAGAAGATGAAAAGTTTTATTAATCTATGACAAAACAACTAGGGAACCATAGTGAGGCTTCTGGTGTCAGTAGATAAGATCAGAATGAAATCAACATAACAATAACCAGTGGTTTTATTATTAGTAATACTAGTAGTATGAATGACCTTTTTGGATTGATATTTGCAATAGTGGAGTGGACCGTATAATAAAGCAACAGTCAATATATGATTATATCCACAATTATAATTTAATATTTCGCGTTTTGTTGGCCGATTTCTTCTTGGAAGTAGTTGATTAAATTAAATTAAACTTTAATGTTTCAAAATGTTTGTTTTTCACTTGCTATTTTTACTGCTTGTAGTAATCACTGATTCAACATTTCAAAACGAACAATTTACTAATCTTGCCCCATTGCAAATTGATCTACTGAGTCCGTTCAATGTACGAACTGAATTTCAAACTCGTTTTAAAGAAATGTACATGATAATGAAATGGAACTATATGCCCCAGTCGAGTCTGCATCATTTCTCCGTTCAAATTTATTACTATCCTACAAATGAAACCGATTCATTGTTCTATACTACAAATATAAGCCTATCAAAATGTTTTGAAATGAAAAATCAGTGCAGAATCATGCACCGAAATCTAACCTTCAATGCATATTCCTACTACGCTCTTGAAGTGAGCTCTTGTGACCAGAATGATCATTGTTCTGATCCAGAAGGCACAACATTTATTACTCCTCCGTCGTATCCATCCAAAATGACAAAGCCGAGAGTGGATGTGCTCAACGATCATGAGTATCGAATTTGGTTCGAGAAGCCAGACAAACCAAATGGTCCAATTAATGGCTATTTTGTTTTTCAACACGCTCAGTACGGTTCGCTTAAGAATCATTCGTATTTCTCAGGTAAATATTCTTTTGATGTACTCTAATATGCCCGTATCTTCTTTTCTTTTCCCCTAGGAAACAACACATATGGTGACAACGAAGTTGATTGTGGTTTATATTTTAACAATACATCAACCTTATTCAACATTTCTGTGTCTGCAATGAACATTTTTTACAAAAATAATTCAAATTTAGATGAAGGATTTCTGGGCCAACCAAGTGACAATACGACCTTCAAATTGTGTCATCATCAATCAACCAAGACCAACAATTCAAAGATTAATTGGAATTACTTATACCTGATCCCGATTGTAATTTCATTTTTGGTAGTTAGTCTGATAATTTATTGTTTGATTAAATTTTACTGTAAAACACTGAACAATCGCAAGAATTTGATTATCAACGTTGAGTGCAACTAAAATATAAATTGACTTACTTAGTCTGTCGCAAAAAAATTGACAATTATTAAATTTGTATAAATTTGTATATGTTTAAAGTTTTAATTTGATTATCTCCAAATACCTGGTACTTCTGAAAAGGTCAAATTTTAATTTAATTATAAAAAAAATAATCCAATAATTTCAATTTATTTATGTGTTTTGGATTAAGGTATATACAATTGCTAATAGTTTTTTATATTTTTTTAAAAGCGAAAATTTGTTCGTAAATAAAAAAAAATGCTATGCAAATCCAAGTCAAAACATTTGAATGTATTCAAAACATATAATTACTTTACCGCCTGTACATCTTGCAAACATCCGAATTCCCGAGCATATAACCGACAATCGTAAATAGTGTTCATTGGCGGTTGGAACTGTGCTTCGCTACATGTCTGCTCTAGTGTTTAAGAACTGAGGAAGCAGATGGCGCACTTGTGCGCACTTTCCTCTCTAATCGCCTCTGCTCCTGTATGGTGAAGCCCGTCGCAAAATATTAAAATTTTCAACCTAAATTTTGTGAGAATTTAAAAACATGAGTTTCAATGACAGACTTTAGTTTGACATTCCAAATATCCTGATACAATGACCCTTTTTAAATATAACCAAGAGAAAAGTATCTTTTCCTGTCATTCTAATAATAGTTAGCAAACAAGTATTTATCTATTTATTGCCTATAAAATAATAAAACAATTTAATGTCTACTGACGTTAGCTTGTATATAATTTAATGGAACGCATGTTGCTGGTTAGTGAAAGTAGTATAATGCAATTAGTTTAGTAGTTAAAATGTCTCATTTTAATTCGATTTTATTAATTTTTGTTGTGATTACTAATTTACAAGCAAGACTTCTCAATGAACAATTTACAAATGCATCTCAAACTGATCTAATTTGCCCATACAAGGTTAAAACTGAATTTAACTCGATTGATAACGGCATAAGAATTTTTTGGAATTATGAACCTCAGCAGAATTTAGATCATTTCTCTTTTCAAATTTTTTACAATCCACCCAATGGGACCGATTCATTGTTCAACAGTAGAAACATAACACGGTCGAATTGTTTTGATACAGAGAAGCTATGCAGCTTCTTTAGCCATAACCTTACCTTCGAAGCGTATTCACTTTATACCCTTGAAGTGATCTCTTGTGACCAGAGTGATCACTGTACTCGTCCGCAGATCCAACCATTTATCACACCTGTATCGTATCCACCCAAAATGACAAAACCGAGAGTGAAGGTGCTCTACGATAATGAGTACCAAGTTGGGATTGAGAAGCCAGACAAGCCTAATGGGTCAATTGATCGATATGATGTTTACCAATACTCTACACACATGGATGTTTGGAATATACCAGGTAAATATTGTTTCTGTTTACTATAAGCATTATTCATTTTTCCCCTAGGCAACACCACATCTTCCAACTTCACAATTGATTGTACCAAATATTTATCAACTGTATTTAACATTTCTGTGCGCGCAATTAATATTTTTCACAGCATTTATACAGATCAAACTGATGAACTTCCCGGTTATCCAAGTGACAATGTGACAATTGAATTATGCTTGAATTCAACCAAAATCAACAATTCAACCAGAATTTGGATTTTTTATTTGTTATTGTTTGTAATATCATTTTGCCCAATTAGTCTGATAATTTATTGTTTTGTCAGGTTCTTCTGCAAAGAAATGACAAAGCAGAAGAATTTAATCATCAAAGTTCAGTGCAACCTAAACACAAATGACAATGACATCGAACAAGTGAAAAAGTCTCCTGTTAAGTTAAAGGAAAGAAGAATCAATCCGTTGTATATTTATAAATAGATTTACTCTATGATTTTCCTTTGTTTCAAAGTTTGATAACCGTCAAAAGATAATTAATTTAATTTTCAAACTCATTTTTGTTTACAATTTTTTTGTCACATTTCTTAAAGATTTCTAATTTAATTTTAGAGTAAAATTTTCAATTCTTTTTAAATACTTGCAGACAAGACATTGTTTTACAAATAACTTTCATCATGGCAGTGTGACAGTGTGACAGGCTTTTTCATAAGTAAAGTTATTTATAAATTTACTTGGAGGAATTTAAAGTTAAAAAAAAGAAAATTTAAAAGGTAAAAATGTTTAATTCAATATTTAAAACAATTTGATTATTTTAAATCTTCTATCGAAATATACAATGGTTTTGATTTTCTTTCATGTGTTTTCATAGACAGATTATTTCCTGATGTGGTAGCTATCTCAATTGATTGAATTGGATATTCGTCTTCTGTATTCGGACTTTCATTTTTTTTACTATCAAATTCAGTTGATCTCAAAACATAATCAAATTTATCCTCAGGTTCTTTCATTACAATAGAATTCCATCCAACATACGGCTGCACAATCTTCTTCTCTTTGCTATTTGTTGTATTGCACAGAAACTTTGCCGTTAAATCTTTCATTGAAATATACGAAGGTTTACTTTTAACTGATTTTGACATATCATTTGATGAAATTGTTGCTATCTCTTTTAATTCAGTTTGAAAATTTGTAAGAGGAATTTTATTTTTTAGATGACTATTAAACTCAGTTGATCTCGAAACATAATCAGATTTATGAACCATTTTATTCATTTTTAAAGAATTCCATCCAACGTACTGTTGAACTGGCACATCACTTTCATTCTTCGTATTGCCTTGAAACTTGGCCATTAATTCGTTCATTGAAATATACGAGGATTTTGGTTTACTTTCATAAGCTTTTGAAGACAAGTTATTTCCTGAGATAGTAGCTATCTCTGTTGATTGAGTTTGAGATTGTGATTTTGTATGCCGATTTTGGTTTTTTTCTTGACTTTCAAACTCGGTTGATCTCAAAACATAACAAGAATTATTATTAGCTTCCTTAAATTCAATAGAATTCAATCCAATATAAGGCTGTGCAATCTTCTCTTTGCACAGAACCTTGGCCTCTAAATCGTTCATTGAAATATACAAAGGATTTGATTTACTTGCAAGTGATTTTGACATATTATTTCCTGAGATTGTAGCTATCTCTTTTAACTCAGTTTGACAATTTGGAAGAGGAATTTCAATTTCGTTTTCTTGACTATCAAACTCAGTTAATCTCCGAACATAATCGGTTTTATGGAAAATTTCATTCATTTCAATCGAATTGCTGCCAATATATTGTTGCATTGTCTCTTCACTTCCATTTTTATTGCACTGAACTTTTATCACTAGATTGTCACTTTTCAATTTCACATTTCTGTATCTTTTGAAAGTGAAAAAAATCAACAACATTGATGCGACAATTATGAATCCACTTATTATGGCAATCGCAATTACAAGTCCGTTCTTTGAAGTTTTGGGCAAATATTTGGATGATGATGCATTTTGGTGACACAAATCTAGAGAAACTGGTTCACTATAATCACCAATCAATTCAGTTATGTCAGATTTCTTGTTATAATGCAGATAGTAATTTGAAGCTGAGATTGAAATGTTGAAGGTGGTAAATTCGTTTATTGACGAGTATTTGCTGCAATTAATGTTGATGTCGTCGAATATCAAATCTCCAGGAAATTCGTGAATTTTAATAGCATCTGTGAGTTCGGTATTTTGTTGCTTCACACGAAACATGTCGATTGGACCATTTGGTTCAGAAGGTTTGTTGAACCAAACTCGATATATGGAATCGGTTATTTGTTCAATATTCGGCTTTTGAATTTGTCCGGGTTTGGAGGGCGGTGAAAGAAAACTTGTGACGGTTTTCATTTCCGATGAAATTTGACACGAATATGAATTCTCATTAAAAGCACCAATTCCTATCTCATACCATGAATATGGCAGAATGGAGTAATTGCCTTCAATCCATACTCTACAGAAAGCTTCTTTTTGATCACAAGAGGACAAAGAAACATTACAATTTGAATATACCAAATCATTGTGCTCGGTTAGATTTGCACCGTGATACACAATTTGTGCAACAAAATGATGAACTCGTTTATAACTCGGATAAGAGACAGTGCTGTAGTTCCATGCTAAAAGAATTTGTCTTGTCTTCAAATCTAATTCTACTGTTAAGTTGGTTGGATTTGGTGGGCGTGTTCTAAGAATATCTTCAATTGATCTATTCGAGTTGTCAGCAATCAGTAAATCAAATGTTTTATGATTTAGTGTTTCATTTGAGGTACAATAGATATTTGAATCGGTCGTTTTTGTTTCATTTGAAATGATTTCTTGCGAGGTGATGCTTATCAGAAAAAGACACATTGAAAGAACGTTTCTTCGAGTAGTTTTTAAATCAAGGAAGTTTTGTTTGAAAAACATTTTACATTCTTAGCAAAACATAAACAATCGTTGCTATCCTGTATAGTGAGTAATTATTGTTGGACTTTAATTTTAATTGTACTTGGAATACAGGAAGAAGATGGAAAGTTTTTATTAATTTATGATAAAACAACTAGGCCACCATAGTGAGGCAACTACTGGTGCCAGTAGATAAGATCAGGATGAAACCAACAATAACCTGTGGTTTTATTGCTAGTATGAATGACCTTTTGATATTTGCAATCTATATATAATTTAATGTTTAATGCGTTTTTGTTGGACTTCTTGGAAGTAGTTGATTAAAGTTTGAAAATGTTTGTTTTTCACTTGATATTTGTACTGCTTGCAGTAATCACTAATGCAACATTTCAAAATGAACAGCTTACTATTTTTCCCCCATTGCAAACTGATCTACTGAGTCCCTTCAATGTTCAAACTGAATTCCAATCGCACATTAAGGAGATGTACATTACAATGAAATGGAATTATACGTCCCAGGCAAGTCTGCATCATTTCTTTGTTCAAATCTTTTACAATCCCACCAATGGAACCAATTCATTGTTCTACACTAAAAATATTGACATATCGTATTGTTTTGAAATGGACAATCAGTGCAGAATTATGCCCCGAAAGTTAACCTTAAATGCATATTCACTTTACACCATTGAAGTGAGCTCCTGTGACCAGAGTGATCACTGTTCTGATCAGGCTGGAACAACATTTCTCACTCCTCCAGTGTATCCATCTAAAATGGCCAAACCGAGAGTAGATTTGCTCAGCAATCATGAGTATCGAATTTGGTTCGAAAAGCCAGACAAACCAAATGGTCCAATTAATGGCTATTTTGTGTTTCAACACGCTGAATACGGTTCACCTAGGGATCATTTGTATTTCCCAGGTAAATATATTTTTTACAGTACATATATTTTCATTTCATTTCTTTCCTTTCACAGGAAACAGCTCATATGGTGACAACAAAGTTGATTGTGCGTTATATTTCAATAATACATCAACCTTATTCAACATTTCTGTGTCTGCAATGAACATTTTCTATAAAAATATTTCAAATTCAAATTTAAATGAAGGTTTTCTAGGCCAACCAAGTGACTATGCAACCATTGAATTGTGTCACCAACTAACCAAGACAACAAACAATTCAAAGTTAAATTGGAATTATTTATACCTAATTCCGATTGTAATTTCATTTGCAGTGATTAGTCTGATAATTTATTGTTTGATTAAATTTTACTGTAAAACAATGAACAATCGCAAGAATTTAATCATCAATGTTGAGTGCAATTAAAATACAAACTACATAATGTAGGCTACATTAACATTTCGCAGTATGTGGGGAAGTCTTTTTGCGAAGTTGGAAAGACGAATCAGTCCGATGCATGTTAAATAAATAGATTTACATTAGTTTAAAGTTTAATGCAATTTATATTAAAATGAGATTAAATTTTAATGATGATATTGTCATTTTTGTTCTTTTTTCAATATTTTGTTATTTAAAAAGGTCTCACCAATTTTACTTTCGGTTTATCATTCCCAAATGTTGTGAAATCTTTCATTTAGATTTTCCAACGCCTAATTTTTATTGGTAAAATTTAGATATTGAATTACTAAGAACAATCTTTTCCATGCGTTTAAAATAATAGACTAATTACTAATTAAAGGTAAATTTTAATTTAATTTAAATTTATTATTCCTAAATCGTTTTGAAAATCCAAACTATTTTACAGACCATATGTATTATTTTTTTTTAAATAAATATCATTTTAAAATTTAATTTAATATAATTTTATCTGTTAACAGGAGTTTGCACAAGTTCTTTTTACCAAATGGTCTTTTCACTATATCTTCAAAAAATATTTTAATTTAATAAATTCATTAATCTTCTTCCTTTTCATTCTTTGTCAATTCAAACTTATTGGAAATTTTGCAAATGAAATTCCAAACATAACTCAGCGCATCTCTACTGCCAACTCTACCCACAGTCTTTCAAATAGAGTGAACTCTTCTACATTACTCAATTCTGCTAGTACAGTTTCATCCGTCAAATTCTTTCCTGGACCACTACCACCACTAACATTCTCCAGTCTTGGTTTGGGATAAGCTACTGCTACTGCATGTTTTCACTGTGTTTATGTTTAATGCCAAGTGCGGAGTGGTGTTTATTTATGTGAATTATTTTTTGTGCAAGTTGACCCGTCCAAAATGACACGAAAATTGACGATTCTCTTCATACCTCTGGATGGTTATGGTCACATAAATGCATGTGTCGGCGTGGCAGAGAAACTTCACGAACACGGACATCGAACCATCTTTGCACTGGAACGTGCCTGGGCTGGTAAAGCAAGTCGTTATGCTGGTGTGGAGGAAGTGCTCTTTGTGGACAAAACACGAGATGACTCGCTTGGTGCCAACGATTATTGGATTAGCTTTATGGCTGAGTACAGCAAGGAATTTCGACGCAGTCCACTGGAAGCAATCAGAGAGAAGAATTTAAAGTTGGAGAAAGACTTTCTGTATGCGTTGATCAATGTGGATGAGGAGTTGAAGAAGATTATCGATGATGTTCAACCAGATGTGATTGTGGTGGACACTTATGTGACGATACCTGCGGTGTACAAGTCGGGAATTCCGTGGGTTTGGTTGACCAGTGCGGGACCGCTGATTGCATTGCCTAATGAGAATTTACCGCCAACTCGATCTGGTTAATATTTTTGTTTGATCAATAATTTTAATAACACTTTAATAACTTTAATAATTCTATTCGTATTTAGGTTATCCCACAAATGGCGATCGTGCACAATGGAAAGAATTTATCGATCTCAAACAAACAGTTTATAAAACTATTGGAGAAGAATTTCTGGAACGATTGAAACAATTCGACATGCCACCAACTGCACCCGGTTCGGTGATGCATCCATCTCCATACCTGAACATGTATGCCTATCCAGAGGAATTGGATTATCTCAACATTCGACCCCTGCCCGACAAATGGACACGATTCGATCATTTTATTCGTAAATCGGAATCGGATGAACATTTTGAAATACCTGCTGATTTTTTGAATGATCCACTCGGAAAGCTGGTTTATGTCTCGATGGGTTCAATGGGCTGTGCCGATGAGGAGCTAATGTTACGTTTGATTTCGATTGCATCCCAATCGCCGAATCGTTTCATCTTTTCACTCGGTCCATTGGAGGAAAAATTACGACCTCATTTTACGGCAAACATTTGGGGTGCAAAGTTTGTTCCTCAAACCAAAATATTACCTTTAGTTGATTTGGTGATAACACACGGCGGTAACAACACTTTCATTGAGTCATTCTACTTTGGCAAACCAGTCCTGGTGACGCCACTGTTTTCCGATCAACTCGACAATGCACAACGCGCCACAGAACTTGGTCTTGGACAGCGGATTAGTCCGTTCGATTGTACGGAAGAGGAATTTTGTGATTCAATTGAACAACTTTTGAGTAATGTAGAGTTGCACGACAAATTGAGAATCATATCCAAAAGAATGCAAGACTCAAATAGCACAGAGAAGGCTGCGTTGGCTATTGAGAAATTAGTACAGTAATTTCTTTCGAATAAAAAGAGTTCTTTTCGTAAAGGTAACAAGTAATTTTGTTTTAATTTTCAATTTAATAAAATATCCTGCAAAATATTTTTGGTTCTTTGATTTCCATATTAACTATTAATTAATTTCCATATCTTCTGTTTCCGCATATTAATTGTATGTTCAAATGCATCTCTGCAAGAAGTATCGCCTGTACGTTTTGCAAACATCACATTCTCAGACCATATAAGCTCCGAGCCTATATAGAGTTACATTGGCCGGTGGAACTGTGCGTCACTATATGCCTGCTCTAGTGTTTGAGAGTGGAGGTAGCAGGTGGCGTACTCTGTGCGCTGTCGCAAATTCATTATCATCTCTGCTCTAGTATGGGGAAACCGGTCACAATTAGCTTTTTATCGGGACTTCGAAATCAAGGATTTTAAATAATATATAATTAATTTACCAAAATCAATATTGTAATTGTAATTATTCAAAATGGTTATTTTAAAATTGATTGTTATTATAGTTTTATAACTTGTATATTAAATTGGTTTTCATCTTTATTTTCGAGTTAAATTGACACAAACAGTAGTAATTAATATTTTTGGAAATTCATATTTTAATTCAATTAAATATATAAAAACAATGCTTTTGATTATGGTTTGCCAATTATATCCAACTTTTGTTTTTGAATTATGAATTGTCATTATCAAAAATGCATTGCCAATTATTTATAACTATTTCAACTATTTTAAAGACTCTTTGGTTTAAAAATAAAACACAGATTAAAACTTGCATAGTTGATAAGGTAAAAACTTTTGAACGAATATTATTTATCATCATTTGGATTCAATTTTATTTATATGGTTTAAAAAAATTATTTTTTAAAAATTTTAATTAATTTAAAAGTTACAAACAATTTATGTTAGAAACTATATTCACATGCTATTAGTCCTGTCTCTTAATTTGTGTTATAAAATTAATATTAAATTATTATTGGTTTATTTACTGGTTTAATTATTTAATTACAAAATTATTGATTGAATTTTTATTTTAAAAAATAACAAACATTTGCATCTACGTGAAACATTTGTAATTATAATTTATTTGACAATTTTGAGCCGTTTTCTAACGGCAGAGTTTCAAAAGGTTTTATTTTTGTAACAATACAACTCGTTTACTAACTGGTATTATCGATTAAGATTTATTAATAATTTAGACAAACAAATTAATATGCTTTCATAATTATTTATTAATAAAATAAACTAATACATAGCAAAACAAACACATAACTCAAACTCAAATTTGATGTTTTGATAAGCTTAGCTTATGATTGAACGATGAATGTTTTTAATGAATTGCTTTTTAAATGCTTTAATAACCTTTTTCATCCGCATCAATCTCAACCGCCTGTACATCTCGCAAGCACCTCTCTCCCTCACCATATAACCGAATCCAGTAGGAATGTTCCATTGGCGGGTGGAACTGTGCGTCGCTATATGCCTGCTCTAGTGTTTGAGAGTAAAGGAAGCAGGTGGCGCCATTGGGCGCTGGTAAGCGATCGTATTCCCCTTTGCTCTAGTATGGTGAAGCCAGTCGCAAATATCATTTTTTTTATTCAAATTCTTTTTGTCGATTGGTATTAAATGGTTTTATACTTCAATCATAGTGTGCTCAATGGATAATCCAAATTTGCACATTTATACAAGTAGCCTGAGAGACTTTTGAGATACAGTTTAATTTTTGTCGTTCTATTGATGGAATCATAAAACTTGGTTATCTTTATAGCACCTGGTCAACCTGAATCTAGGAAATGATTTAAATTTTTTATTGTTGCTTTATACTCTTATCTTTTTTAACCTTTTTGCACACATATCATGCATTTCTAATTTGAAATTGTGTTAATGCTTTCTTTTTTGATTAAAATGTCTAAAATGAAACAAACTTCGATTCTTGTTATCGTCCTTGTCATCCTGTACATCCAGTCACATGTTTCACTTATTCGACTTCGCACACCACACTTATCATCTCTTAAACCTGGCAAAATGGAAAAACCCATAATTGAAAAATTGAATTCCACCTCAACGTACAGAATATCACTTCACTAAACCCAATATAGTTGATAGTATAGTTGATTGGTACTACATCTATACTTTTAACAGCTATGGAAATTCTTCATATATTTATCCTGGAAATGCCGAATTTGCAGATATTGAATTTAGATGTCATGATGTTATTACTGTGGCTGCTTCAAAATTGTCGATTATACCAATGATGATTTTAAAATGCATTCTTACGAAGTCATTGGAGATCAAAGTGAGCCCGTTAAAGTGGCAAAAGATAAGCATTGTATTAAATCCAAAAACATAATAGACCATCTAAAAGTCGTTGGAATTGAACGTGAAGAAAATGAAAATCATTTAGGATTATCGTGAAGATATAATCCAAACGATCATAATTTAGATCACTTTAAAATTGAAATTCTAAACAATGAAAATGAATCAATATTCTTCGATTCGTCAGTTGATTTGTCCATATGTTCATCAGAAAATTCTACTTGCTATCTACTGATTTCTGAACACTTTATCATTCATCCATATTCAAGTTATACAGTGAAATTGTCTAAATGCAATCGAATGAATCAATGTTCGCTCCAATACGATAAATTCATTTCCCCGCTACTCGTCCCTGGAAAAATGACCCAAAGTTAAACAATTGACAAAATTTGAGTATCAAATAGAATTAATTAAACCTTCCGAGCAAAATGGCCCAATCAATCGGTATTATGTCTACCTCCATTATTCGTATAAAATTTCCTCTAATACCTATTCCTGGGTTTTTATCATACGATAATTTTATTCTTGGGTGTGATAAGCATTCGCCGAATGAGCAAACAACATTTAATTTAACCGTAGCTGCTTCCAATTTTGCTTTAGTCAATTACTCAACATACGAGTATTGGAATTTAATCGGAGAAGCAAGCGAACCAACTACAATTCAAGTGGACAAGCAAGATATAACTAATTTGTGCAATCCAAAAACAAAATCAAACATTAATTTTGTTGCAATTGTTATTATTATCTTGATTGTAGCATTTTCAAGTGTAATTTTAATTGTGATTTATTTTGTAGTAAAAAAGTGTTTAAGGCTTATAATTAATGGGCCAATAAATATAGTTACTTTACCAATAAGAAATTGTTATTTTCCCAATTAGTGATCTGGCCAATAAAAATAGTTTTTAATCCCAATAAATTTAGTTATTCAGCCAATAGTTAAAAATTGTCAGATAAAAGAGTAATCCAAACGTTTATAGCAAATTTTATTTCACAATTGGTCTAGTCTCTCGTGGATCCTATTCCCAGAGCCTATCCTATTTGGCCAATTCTTGGAACTAATTTTCAATGGACAGCGCATAGATGGCTTCCAATTGATTAGATGTGAAGTGAAGTGAAGTGATGTTAGTAGATACGCTGACATAGTTGCGTTCGAGAAGAACACCAACAAAGCCTACAGATGCGGGTAATTTCAAACACTAGGGATGAGATCTTATTGACATGTTGACATTATTGAAATGATTTCCTGATCTATTAGATACTTATTGGGATAATAACAAAATTTGCAAATTTAAAAAATTAAAATGATTGGCCAAATCACTAATTGGAAAAATAATTATTTTTTATTGGGAAAGTGACTTATATTTATTGGCAATAAAATTATAACCCAGTGTTTATGGTGCCATAGTTAGAAAAAGAAACTTTGTAATCAATGTTCAGTGCAATGAAAAGGAATTAGACCAAATTGAGAAAAAGGAAGAAAAGTTGAAACATTCGGCTAATGTTTTGACTTTAAAAGAAAGTACAATCAATCCTTTGTATACCTCAATTATTAATTGACAATTTATTTAAATAAAGAAATGTCCATATATGATTCAACCTTTTGTATGCTTACTTTTTGCGTCGAACAATCTTTTTGGTTATATTCAAATCAATTCAACAGCCTATCTAGCAAGCGTTCAAATCACTCACAATATATATCTCAGTGAGATTATCTCACTGAATGTTTAATTTTAATTGGCGGGTGGAACCTTTGAAAAATATAAGGCACACTTTACGATGATACCTCGTATATGAATGGTCACTTGTTTTCAATGAAGCACTTGCCAGCTGTTTTGTTTCGCATGTGAGTTAGTTTATAGTTTGTTCAGGCCTGGATGATCACGCGTTTTTTGTGTCCGTACTCGATCTCTTCCTCGTCTAATTTCCACACTCAAACAATGAGCCACAAAGTTGACCAACAAGCAGACATCTGGACAAGCACCAGACACCAAATGGCCAAGTTCACTTATCGCTGGGAAATTGAGAATTTTAATTTCTATTTCAAATGTAAAGATGCAGCTAAAGAAGAGGACGATCACCCTCGGATTGAGTCGCCAAAATTTTCTCCGCCCAATGATCCAACTCTACAATTGTATCTTTCGTTGTACCCAAAAGGCGAAACTGAAGTGAGTAAAGGCTATGTTTCTTTATTTTTGGCTTTGTCTTCTTACACCAAGCCCAATGTACGAGTACAATGCAAAATGTCCATCCTCGATCAGCAGAACATCAAACAAAATACTATGGGCAAGTAGCACTAATTTCACTGGTAACAGTAAAAAAATTAATTTTTGTATTTTTCCAGTAGTTTGTTTAACAAAGCTAAGCATTTCACCTGGATGGGGATTTCCAAAATTCCTCAGCCATACAAAACTCGACGGTTTGCTGACCGATAACAAGTTGACCATATTTTGTGAGGTATGACATTTCTCTGCACTCAAACACTAAGCACTATTTCATTGCAGTTTGAAGCAATGCTTGACACAATCAACACCACCGGAAGCTCTAGTAGTCAAAAGACACGAATCGAATCGCAAATGTCGTATAACTATGGCAAACTGTTGGAGAGCCGAAAGTCGAGTGACGTTGTTTTGGTGGCTGGCGATTCGGTTAAAACCGAGCACCGAGCCCATAAGCTCATTCTCGCTGCTCGATCTCCGGTCTTTGACGCAATGTTTGAGCATGACACCACCGAGCGCAACCAGGGTCGAGTGCTGATTGGCGACATTGAAGGAGATGTGATCGAGGAGATGCTTTCTTTCATCTACACAGGAAAAGTGCACAAACTGGACGAACTCGCCGAGAAGCTTCTGATTGCTGCCGACAAGTACGAACTTGACCTGCTGAAGGACATTTGTGAGCAGCACCTGATTGCCAACCTCAACACCGAAACTGTTCTCTCCCGGTTGATCATCGCAGACAGACACTCGGCCAAGCAGCTTCGATCCAGCGCGGTCGAGTACATCAAAAGCAATATTGCTTCGCTAATCGAAACCGACAACTGGAAAGCAATTGAGGAGAGTCCAAAGTTGTACTTTGAACTGTTCAAGATTACTGTGGAGAATCTTAAATAGTGACTTCTAACTGATTTGTTACTTTTTGCTCGAATGTACAATTTACAAAATAAATTGCTGTTTTACGAATATTTTAATTATTTAAGATGTCATTTCATTTGTTTTTAATTTATTTTTACAATCTCACAGAAATCGTACGATTGTAGTAATAATCATCGGTTTAAACTTTTATTTTTATCGGTTAAATAGATTAATTAATTTTTTATTAAGTTCGCTGATATTAAAACTTTATTCGGTTAAGGTAAAGATGTTCGTTGTTATTTTAAAAGGTAAAAGATTAATAAGGATAATTGAGTTCATAACTCTCTAACCGTTTGACAAATTTCCATTTTAAATCAAATTTCTTAACTTAAGTATCGATCTCGAACAGCCAAAGTACCATATGCAATGGACCATGTTTACGTTCTAACCAAAGAGATTGCGTTTTAGTAAAACATTTACAGTATAGCATTGTTATTATAATATAAATTTCCACTTATCTTGTCACTTAAAGGGCTATTTATAATTATATTGTGATATAGTGTCATTCATAAAGGTTAAATTCAATTTATTTTTTTAATTAATTACTTTATACTATTTACCTGAGCATATTAATTATATCTCAAAGATGTATCATCTAGCTCATAAATGTGCTGTACCAAGAATTTGACTTTGACATAAAAGTCCGTGACTTTCAGTTAAATTGTCGATTTAATTATTTTTATGGTTTAAAATAATGCAAGGCAATATAAGCATTACATCTCTTTGGCCAGTTGTGTAAAAGGTTAATTATACTTAAAAGTATTTCCATTCCATGGCTCATTTTTTATTACTTTACATTTTAATTGAGATGTAATATAATCTCAAGGGTACAAGATATACATTGAATGGACTAATTTGTATAAACAGTTAATGTCATCAATTTTGTTGGTTCTACTTTTTTTTTGGCCAGAAGCAGATGAAAACTTAATCAAAATGGTTCGCATCTTAGTTTTGACTGTATCCTTGCTTGCTTCAACTATTTTTGCAAAAGGTAATTGAGCATTTTTGCCTAATGTTTTATCTAGATTAAACATATCAAATATATTATTTCTCAACTCAGATTGTGGCATAAAGTCAACGTCGAGCAAAATTGTGGGCGGAACCAATGCAAACGAGAATGAATTTCCGTGGCAAGTTTCATGGCGATTCTTAAATACAACCACACAAACTCATCGCCACATTTGTGGTGCCTCGATCATTGCCGACACCTGGCTGATCACTGCTGCTCACTGTGTGGATGTTGTGTAATTGGGTTTAGTGTTTAGTATATTTGAAATTACAATTTTTTCATTTTATTTAAAGAACTCCAATTGCACCCGAAAACTTTCTAGCAATTGTGGGAGCCCACTTACAGACGATTCCAAGTTCCAATCAGAAGATCATCAGTATCAAGGCAATCAATGTTCATCCCAATTGGGACAGTGCACAAATCACCAGCGATGTGGCCGTGGTGGAACTTGCCGATCCAATTGGACTAGACAGCTCAAATTTGAACGCAATTTGTCTTGGACGACCAACCGATTCAACCGAGAACACTAATGCTGTGATTTCTGGTTGGGGTTTGACCGAACAGGGTGCAGGACAAATTCCGGACATTTTGCAAAAGGCAACTGTTCAAGTTGTGGCTCAGGCGAGATGCAGATCGATTTAGGCACTGATTAAACCGCTGACTGATGGGGAAGTTTGTGCAGGCACTAATCCAGGGGTGAGTTTGTTTGCTTATTGAAAACAATACAAAACCTAATCCTTCAACCTAAAAGGGCTGCAACGGTGACTCTGGTGGACCACTGCAATACGAGATCAATGGTAGATGGTACTTATTGGGCGCTGCTTCATGGGTGGTCCAATGTGGTTCGACTGTTTTCCCAAGTAATTTGTTTGCTTATTTGATTATCTAATTGATATTTAATTTACTTACTTTTTCAATTTTTCAGCTGTTTGGGCTCGTGTTCCGTATTTCCTTAATTTCATCTCCAGTACCTCCGGTGTTTCTCCTCCATAAAAGTACTTATGATTTAAACAGTTGATTTTGATTATTTAAAAAAATTATTAATTGTTTTTCAATTCAACAAATTAATGGATTAAAATTGAATTCTAGTATTTTTACTTTGAACTTGAACACGATGTATCCAAGTTTTATGTGTAGAGGTAATCTTAAAGGTTTTCACAAAATTAAATTAAAAAATAATTCTTAAGTAGTGTTCATTTGAGAGCATTGTAATAAACTGTTTATTCTGATTTTTGAAAATATATTTGTTTAAAACAATGCTTTAAAAATTGTCGATTATTGAAAATACAATCAATTAGGCTTGCAGGGCCTGTTATCACTGGCATAATAATCACATCGAATTTTTAATGGTTAAATAATTAAATTCGTTATCCACAACATTCTTCTATTAATAATTTAATACACTTTTTAACATGACATATATACTAGCAAGGTTTTTAAAGGTAAATAGTTAATAACTCATTCTTTAAAATGAGTTTAGAGCCGATTTCTTTAACGATTCTCAAAATATATCTGAAAAATGTTGCACTGGAGTTAAATATGGTCAAAGTTTAAATTCAAATGTTAAATTAATCTTTATCAAAATCATATTTTTAACTAAACATCCTCTTAGCAAAGCTATTTCCAAATCTATTTTTAACTCTAAAATATGTGATCAGTCCAAAACAAACACTCTAAAATTAGACCAACGTATACGTAGATAACACAATCAAGCACCTTTGCAAGAAACACCTGCAATTCCCAACATTAAATTAGGTGATCTAAAAACATGATTGTATAGATTCCAATTGAAAATACTTTTATTTTATACATGATCACATTGTAGTCACAAGTGATTAAATTCCTTCTAAGAGTAACAATGTTATTTGCCCTTTTCTGATCACATGTGACATATTAAGATTAAATATTTTATTTTTGTGGTCTAATGACACTAATTTGTATATTCAATCAATTGACAATTGTCTTCTTTGCACTAAGCGGTATTTAATGGTATTTTCATAATTAAAATTTAAAATGTTTCAAATCAAGCTATTCGTTATTTGTCTATTTATTATCAAAATTTCGTCTTTCAATCTTCCAACCTCAAATTTATCTCGTTTTCTGCCAGTAAACCTCCAACCTTACGACACTCCATCTCAACCTTTTAACATTGTAATCAAAGAAGTGAAGAATGGGAACAAATCAAATTATTTCACTTTAAGCTGGCAATCTATCCTTCAGCCAAGTGTTGATCATTTTAAATTGACCGTTTATGAAATTGTTAGCGACAGTAAAAAACTAAATGTTTTCCACAATCCTTTGATTAATTTGACTGAATTTTGTAACGCTAAATTTTACATGTTTTCGTGTGGCATTAAAGTCGACAAGATTGCAATTAAGCCATTCACTAATTATGAATTTCAGATTTACTCATGTAGTCCATTAGACCTGTGTGCTGTACATTTGAATTCAAATTGTAAAATTCTAAGAAGCAAACCTTCAACTCCATCTCGAATGTTAAAACCCAAGATTGATAAACTCAACGAAACGAGATATCGAATCAATTTCCGTAAACCAACACATCCGAATGGAAGAATTAATCGTTATCACGTAACACAAATTGATTCATTCAATAAGAAAATGAATTACACATTTTCCGGTTCAGAATTTTACGGTGAAATTGAAGTTAACTGTGATGATTGTTTCATGAATTTTTCGAGCTACAATATTTCAATTGCTGCTTCTAATTTTGTTAATTTTTCTGAACAGAATTTATCCACAGAATTAATTGGAGAATATTCGGAAACTGAAGCAATTAATTTGTGCCACGATTTCAACGAGGCCAAAGAGTCTGTAACAGATATTCCTGATGTCAAGGTTAACGATAATCATAAACCAAATATTACAATTTTGATTATCGCGGCAATTTTCGTTTTTATTTTATTGTCAATTTCTGGAATTTATTTTATTGTAAAACGTTTCAAAAATTTAAAATTGCAAAAGGAAAATTTAATTATTAAGATTCAGTGCAATGTGGGTGAAGAGGTGCAAGACAATTGTAATTCAGCAACTAATTCTCCAAATTTAAATACAAACTTTTCAATTTCTCCAAACCATGACAATTATCTAGAAAATTCGATTGAATTAACAAAACTTCCTGAAAATCCAATTCAAACTTCTTACACACCAATCAGTGATCTTCAACAACTTCCCACTTTTGTTCAATCAAAAGGTAAAATTCAAAATGATTTATCATCAACGCCCTCAAGTCCATATGTTCAGCTTTGTGTTGATAATAAATAAATAAATGATTAATAAATTATTAAATCAAATTTTGTTTTATTTGTTTAATAATTTACTATTTGAAAACATTTAAATTTTGTACTAGTCAATCTTGATCTTCTTAAACTTCATCTAAAGAAGGGCATCCTTTGATTTTGTTTGATCTCATGTTGGTTTTGTGTAAATGACTGTCCAAATATATAAACAACTTTTGATCGAGTCTAAAAACGCTAATTATCAGCAAATGACTGGCGGCATCACGATTATGAGTCATTATTAATTTATGACTAATCACATGAAGAAAGACACGAGATAAGAATGTGACAGTCTTTGTGAGAAGATGATTGGTAGCAAATAAATCACAAAAAGTTTATATATAAGTAAAATAACAAATAAAACTCAAAAATAATCAGAAAAATATAATTTTATTTAAAGCAGCAGCATAATGTAATATAATTTCCAGTGTCTGAGTCTGTATACAGCAAATTGTAACCATTAACACGTACGTTCTCTCTTCATGTGTAAAGCAAAATTGTGAGATACATAGTGCAAAGTGAATATCAAAAAATAAATTTGAGTAAATTAAATAATAAAGAAATACGATATCAAGTATAGAAATATAATACGAGTAAATAATAGGTAAAAGTGTAGACGTGGACAGTTTAATTCCTTTCGGGTCGTATGATGCTTGAGAGGAGTCGAGAGGTTGCCACAGCTTCACAGGAACTGTTCACACCACTTGGCCAGGCATTTGTAGCAATCGCGGGCCTGCTTCGAGTTGGCCTCCACCGTCGACTCGAGCCATTTAGTGAAGCGCTTCTCGTCCTGCTCCAGCACCAGAAACTGGCCCAACACCTTGGACGCCTGTCCGTAGCCTTGATCGGCGAGTCGTTTGCCCAGTACTTCACCAATGCCGGCAATGTCCTTCGAGGGCCGTTCGCCAATCGGTTCCGAGAGGAAATTCTTGTGCTTCTGAGAGGTGGTCATCGTGATTTGAGGGGAGAGAGGTGATTCGGTTCAGACAGTAGATTTGAGCAAAAGTCTTGAGAACTTCTCGAGAGACGCAAAAAAATTCAAAGTGATGATGCTCAAACAGCGAACAACAACAACAACCGAATGAAGTCTTGTGTTTGATGTAGCGACATTTTATAGCACAAAAATGTGCTCATAAGCCAAGCTTGATCACAGGCATTAGTCAGTAACAAGTGAAGTTGAACATGAAATTCGTACATTTTGAGTCAGACAAGTACAAAGATGAGTCTAAGTACATTTGAACTCATAAAGAAGTCATTTTGACTCGTGAATGACTCAAAAACACAGTCAATTGAAGTTTAAACTTGAGTGACAAAGCAAATATGACAAATTCGCACAATCGCCTGTACGTCTCGCAATCAACCGAATGTCTCTCCATATAACCCAGCCGCACATCTAATGTTCAATTGGCGAGTGGATCTGTGCGTCACTATACATGCCTGCTCTAGTGTTTGAGAGTTGATGCAGCAGGTGGCGCCACTGGGCGCTGTTTAAACTCAATTACCTCATCTGCTCTAGTATGGTGAAGCTCGTCGCAATCTTTTTATTTGTCTTCTTCTCTAAATTTTCATAAAACTAAACATTTCATCTCAATTTCATCAGGAAGAAAAAAAGAAAAAACCCCGAATCATTGAGAATGCAATTTCTTTCAGCATATTTTTTCCTATTTATTCTATTTTTAAAAATTTCCTTAATTCAACTAGTAGTTTTTTGTCTTGTCATGTTTAAAATTATGTTTGAATCATCAACCGAATCACTCGTTGTTGCATTATTATTATCATTTATCACAGATATAATAAACAATAAATCGTATATTTATTCATTTACCGTTACAACGTAAAATGACTCAACAGAAAATTTGTTTCATCTTTTAATTGATTCATAATTCAAAGAGACAGACATTTCGGTAGGTCTTTTGAACCCGCGGGGTATTTCTTTCTGATTGCGTTCGAACCCAAACATTTATTGATGTGTCATTGACTTCAAATAGCGACAAAATGTGTGTGACAATACACAAGACTAATTGTTAAAAAAGAACAAAAGACTAAATACCAAAAATTATGACCCAAATACTTTAACATCTAAAAAGGTCATTTATGATAAATTTTATTTAGTCCCAAATTCAATCAAACTGTCAACAGTATTTGCTCATCACTTGATCCCAATTACTAATCAATCAATCAATCTCTATTACATATTACACTCTCAATAAATCAATAAACCATCTCCACCTTCCCAATACTCCTCTAAAGTCATATTATCAAGTCCATGTCAGGATCGAGTTGATTGCCATGGCAATGTGTTTGTTCCTATCAGTTGGTTTGCTAATCATTTCCTACTGCCATTGCTTTAATGGCAAACACAAAAAGTCACTCAACATCTTTATTAGTACAATTCATTTGTGATTAAACAACAAACTTTATGAATGCACCTTTTGGTTTGCACTTTATTTTTTCAGTACCAATCAGAATAGACTCCGCAATTTTATGTTATCTCATTATTATTATTGGTTATACATAGAACACTCACTTTTAGGTGGTTAACACTGCGTAGCGTCACATTTTTAGGGCTTTACGTAATATTTATTCAACACTTGACATACACACACATTAGGTCTGGTCGGTGATATGACACAAAACGACGTTTAGGTAATGCCACACTTGCACAATACCCAGGAACTAGTAGACGAAATATACGACACATCAAGATGCATTCCGTATATAAAAGCTGGGTCTGAAGGCTGACAGATGGTATTCCCATGGTGCTCTCTACCTGTGTATGTGTGGTTATTGACAACCAAACTTAATCTCGCAACTCAAAAAGAACTCAAGCTCAGAAGCAGAGAGTGGAAAAGGATTGCAACTTTTGTGCGCCCAAATCTTGTGCGCTTTTAATGTTTTTATTGTATTGGCATCGTGTTTAAGCACATCAACACACTACTACTAAGCAAACCATAATGTCGTCTACAGCCGTGAACCATAAATCGACAATTGTGATACCACTTCACCACAAACCAACAACCTACATCCATCATACCAACCATAAGGAGCATAATAATAATGATGATTATACGAGTCAGTTTAGGCAATTCTTTCAAAATGGCTATCTACAGAATCGTGTTTATGTTTCGAATGAACATTTAATCAACAATTGGTATGTTTTGATTGTCTGGTTTGGTTTATTTCTAAGATATTTTAAATAGTCAATTATTTATTTATTTTTACTTACATTCGAATTGATTTTCGTTTGGTTTTTGAAAATGGTTTTTATTGTTTGATAAATTATTTAATATTCTTTAGTTTAAAGAATCCATTCACTTATTTTTGGAAAGTTGAACTCTCAATTTAACGTGATTAATTGGTTTCATTATTATTATTCATTTATTTATTAATTCACTTTGGTTTAATAAGTCTTTTAGTACTTGAAAGTTGTTCAATGTTTTCAATTGCAGTCAAAAATTTATTCAAACAATGCAGACATTTTTAAACACGCAATTTTTTATTTCATTATTAATATTTTCACTTCTTCAGGTAAATAGGTTTAACAAATATTAATTGATTTATGATTTAAAAACTGTTCGAACTTTACTTTGCTTTATTCAGAAATATAGAAACAATCATATTTAATTTCAGAAAATCTTAGAAAATATTGATTTGCTAATTCCAATTAACATTATACTATCGAGAGAGTTCGGTCAATTTTTTTTATTGGTTTTATATTTAAATTGAATTTAAATCGATGCACTCAATCCATTTCTATTTTGATTGATGTACAATTCCAAAATTATATTTCACAATTTATTTTGCACACCTGTGAGTGACAGTCACTTGTTTAAATAATAGTTTTATTATTATGCGTTAACCCTTTCAGTACTATTTGTTGGTTTAATTATAGTGATTAGTTATTGTGGAAGAATTGAAATGGTTAATAATTAAATTTATAATAATAAACGTGTTAATTACTCGACAGGAGGAATCGTTACCGGCGCAACCTGCTCAAACAGCCACCCAACTCGGCCACTGTTCAATCACTACAAAATCAGGTTGACATTGAAATCGGCCGTGAGCCTCTACTGGCCGGTCTGGACGACTCTCGCACAATTCCAATTGGCTCGGACTATTTGTCACAGTTCATCGATCACTGGACACCGTTCTCCAGTTGGACACTCATTCGACCCAGTCCATTCTCGAGTGATATCGTTCAAGGCCTGTTGGGCAATTGTTGGTTTCTAAGTGCACTAGCACTGGTTGCGGAGAGAACCGAACTGTTGCGGAAGATATTGCCCACAAGTGTGCGAGAATTTGAACAGACCAGACGAGCCACCGTGAGACTGTTCAAACAGGGACGATGGCACTCGGTCCTGGTCGATGATGTACTGCCGGTCAACAGACAGGGCCAATTGGTCTTCTCTCAGGTGAGATGATTCTATGCATTTGTTGTTCCAATTCTGAACGCACGTACATTCTGTTGCTTAACGCCTGTACGGTTCCGCAAACATGAGAATCCCTTACTATATAAACCAATCGCACAGAATATTCTATTTGGCGGTGGATGGAACTGTGCAGCACTCACTGACGAAATGTCCTATTGGAGTGTGGAATACGAGGATGAGACAAATTAACTTTTCCCTGTCGTATTTCCCTCTGTTCCAGTGCAGCGAAGTCCATCGCCATTATTATTGTTGGCTTTTAATTTAAAACTTTTAAATTATTATATTTCTTATTTTTATTATTTGGTTTTTACCATTTTCCAGATACAATTTTAGCCATTATAGACTTTGATATTCAGATTTTCACTTTTTTATCGTGTCTCAGTATCGAATGAGTATAGAGTAATAATTTCGGTTATATTTACCCAGGTCTATTCCTAGGTCTGAGCATTTTTTTCATGATACCAAGAGTAATTTTTAAACGGTTATTTGATTAAACCCCTTATTAGCAACCTAAATCATTAGATATATTCGAATTA
Source organism: Rhizoglyphus robini (assembly GCA_023373905.1). NCBI lineage: Eukaryota > Metazoa > Arthropoda > Arachnida > Sarcoptiformes > Acaridae > Rhizoglyphus > Rhizoglyphus robini. Next base: position 2,267,687 of record JAKIJQ010000020.1, read on the forward strand.
TCGCCTGTCCGTTCCGCAAACATCCCAATGCCCCACCATATAACCGAATCGCACCATACGATCCATTTGGCGGGTGGAACTGTGCTTCACTACATGTCTGCTCTAGTGTTTAGGAATGGAGGAAGCAGATAGCGATGCGCCCAATGTCCTCTCAAGCCTCTACTCCAGTGCAGTGAAACCCGTCGCCAATATTTTTGTGTGTGTCTAATCTGGTAGCTCCTAATACATTTTCAATCACAGCAAGCCCAATGCAATGCAATCAGCAGCATCCTATCGCCTGTACGGCATGCAAACAGTCGAATGTGCCTGTATATAACTCAGCCGCATATATAATGCTGAATTGGCGGGATGAACTGTGCGTCACTACGGGGTGCGGCGAAACCTTTCGGTGGGGGGTCCCAGAAAACCCCAGCATACCAGAAATTCCAAACTATGTGCGATAATTATACTTGACCAAAACGGAATTGATTGGCCATCTCACATTTTGGAACATTCAACTTCCGCCGGAACTGGGTTCCAAATTCAATAAAATGTCACTTTAAAACAACTTTTAAAAATTCTCCCGCCCATACCACTTGAGCTAAAGTTCTCAAAATTTAACTATGCACTATCACTGACCAGTAGATTCAAATTTTCTGGTCAGGTGTTCCAATTGGAACGTTTGGGATATTTCCAAAAAAATATTTTTAGTTCATTTTTTTGCTGTTAAAGTTAGCCAAAGTTATTTCATAAAATTGCATGTAACTAATTATAAATTTTAGCCCCAATTGCGAGGTTCCAATTGGAACAAAAAAATATTTTTGGAAGTTTTCTCAATTTGGAACCCCAATTCGAGTAGGAGGAAAATAAAAAAATGTTTTGAATTAATTTTAAACATTTTTAAAACAATTTTAGAGCACTTTAAACCCAAAAAATTTAACAAGAAATATTTTTTTGGAAATATTCCAAACGTTCCAATTGGAACACCTGACCAGAAATTTTGAATCTACTGGTCAGTAATAGTGCACAGTTAAATTTTGAGAACTTTAGCTCAAGTGGTATGGGCGGGAGAATTTTTAAAAGTTGTTTTAAAATGACATTTTATTGAATTTGGAACCCAGTTCCGGCGGAAGTTGAATGTTCCAAAATGTGAGATGGCCAATCAATTCCGTTTTAGTCAAGTATAATTATCGCACATAGTTTGGAATTTCTGGTATGCTGTGGTTTTCTGGGACCCCCCACCGAAAGGTTTCGCCGCACCCCGTATATGCCTGCTCTAGTGTTTGAGAGTAGTGGTTGCAGGTTGGCGTCACCTCACGGTGTTCGCCTGTGTACATTGTCTCTAAATGCTCCTCTGCTCTAGTATGGCGAAGCCCGTCGCCAAAATATTCTTTTTGTGGGAACGATTACTAGTTCGAAGAAGGAAATTATACTAATTCCTCAATCTTCTTCTAGGCCAAACGAAATCAACTTTTTGTGCCTCTAATCGAGAAGGCCCTGGCCAAACTGTACGGTGGCTATGATCACCTCCGTGGCGGACTCACCAGTGAGGGCATGACCTCCCTCACTGGGTTTCCGTGTGAAATCCTATGGCTTCCACCAAATCGGCGGCTCAATCCCGAACAGGCTCAACTGACAACACAGGAATTGCGTACACAGATGGACGAGTACTGGATCAAGATGATCAGTTACAATTCGGCGGGCTTCTTGATGGGCGCTTCTTGTGGACGAAATTCAAATCCTGATTTGGGTTCTGCGGCGGACTATCGACAGAGGGGATTGTTGAAGGAGCATGCGTACTCGGTGTTGGATGTGGTTTGTGCGGGTGATTTGAGATTGGTCAAGTAAGTTGTGTTGTCCATTTGGTTGGATTTAAATTTTTCATTTGAAACGATTTTATTTTTAATATCAAATTTTTCCGTAGGTTACGCAATCCTTGGGGAACTCTAGTTTGGCGAGGCGATTGGTCAGACCGGAGTCCACTGTGGAACTCACGACTTCGACGAGAACTTGTGCCCGAGGGCGCAGAGGAAGGAATATTCTGGATTTCCTTTGAAGATCTGTGCCGGTACTTTGAGATGGCGATTGTGTGCAAAATTCAAACCAATTGGTACAAATATGGATTCGAGGGACGATTTCCTGCCTCACTGTCCGATCCATCCAACTGGACAGTGTATGAACTCAAAATGGATGATCGTTACATTCACGAGGCAGCATGCACTCAAGCGGAACTGTCCGCCACACTGTACCAGGACAATACCGCGAACAAGTTGGCCGTCTTTGTGGTGGTGTTCGAGTTACTCAACTCAAACTCATCGCCCGTCATTGGACCGCTGGCAGGTTCGAGTATTTGTAACATTCAAAGTGCTGTCACGTGTGAGTGTGAACTGAGAAGGGGCAAACGATATTTGCTTGGAATATTTGGTTTCAACAATTGGCACAATCCCAGTGCGGATAGTCCGTCGAATCATGGTTACGTACTCAGGTTGCACTCCTCAAAGCCAATTCAAATTGAAACATTCACACCAAACTCGATTCTACTCGGAGATATGATCACGTACTATGTGAAGGCGTCGGGCAAGCCAATTCATGTAAGTTTTGAGTGACAAGTTAATTCAAATATGGTATTTTTGCTATTTTTTCAGAGACCAAACGTAGTAACCTACCAACTGAACAACGACTGGGCGGGCTTGATTAGTGTTGTGGAAAATCGTGATCCAAACCTGTGGCTGCAAGTGTCAATGAAGACCTGTCTCAAGCCATCGATCGATCCAAATGAATTGTCCATTTCCAATCCAAACTCTGAATCGCCAAACTTTTACTCAACCACCGAATCGGTGAGTTTCAGTCACAATGTGATTCGATCAGAGGACGTGAACGGACACGATCAAACTCAACTTTGTGTCACCAATCTGGAGGACAACAATCTCAAGGCCACTACTGATCCAAGTACCAAGTGTGATAACAACAAAGATGATAATACCAATCATGATCTGCATTATTTGGCCTCGACCAGAAATACTCTCAGTACACGAGATCTTATACCACCAGGACATTGGTAAGTGTTGAATTAAAACAGATCTAAAACTAATTTTCTAATTCCACCATATAGTCAACTAATCAATGTAATCACAAACCAACGACCCATCACCGCCCAGCACATATCGATCAAACTCAACTTTCGCTTTCAGTCTTTCGAGCAGTGGTTCAAACAAAAGTTGGCCAAATCAAAAAGTACAAAAAAGTTCCACTGGGAAATGAACACTCCATGCACAAAGGAGCTGTTCCATCAGCCAACGATCAATGACTCGAGTGGCTTCATTTACGGGTTCCATTGTCCGCGCTCGAATGGTGCTAATTTGTGATACTTTTGTGATTTGTTTTAATCAAATTTTAATTTAAAAATCAGTAAAATAAGATTTTCATTTTCCAGCAAATAAACAAAACATTTAACAGTTTTAAAACTGAAAATGATTTATTCATAAGATAAGGATTGATACTTTGTGAGTGCTCTATCCGTCCATTACGCACGCGCTCATCCTTATCAGAATATAGAACATTGAGATATGAATGTTCTATTACTTCAGTTCAGTAGTTCGTGTGAGTTCATTGTTATAACTAGAGGGCGCCACTTTCTACAGGCAATTCTATTGAGATGTAAACAAAGCGAAACTGAACAGAACTTTTCTCTTTAAAGAGAATTTCCAAATCAAATTTAATTATTTTATTAACAAATTTACAATTTAAATTAATAGTAATGCCCATTAGCATCTACAATGATTCCAAAAATGTCCCAAAACACCAAAATCATCACTCTTCTACAGTGAATGCTTCGGACAAAACAGCTTCTTTTCTTTCAATTTTCCACTTTTGCGTCAATGTCGAACTGCGGTAGATATATAGAAGATCATTTTTAAGTCACAAGTCACAATGTATTAAAGATAATGGCTCTTCTTGTAATTTTGCTAGCAAAGAGACACAAGCAACAGTTTTCCGGTTTGCCTTTCTCTTTGCGGTGATGGGAATATGTGACAAATCTGTCCAGCTTTAGGACATAAGCAAGTCGCTTCATGTGACGATAAATTGTAGATAGCAAAACCAAAAGGTACTCCGCTATATGAGAGCAAGTGGATTTGTTTCGATGTAGATAATCAGGTCTTGGTAAATTTGATATGATGGGCGACCAGTTCGGACTTGATCAGAGACATAGTTCATATTGTTGGCTAAGGTAGAGTTGGGCAAGGTGTCGAGAACACATTCCATTGGAAGCATGCACTGGTCACTAATTTGAATTTTGCTTTGTTCAGGTAGTTGATTGTTCTTAGGAGTCGATTGATGCCAACCGTAAGAATGCTAAAATTGGCTTGATCAAATTGGTTGTAAAGATTGACGACGTAAGAATATAAGATAAAGTCACTGCCGTAATAGCTGGCCAGCTTTAGAATGACCATTTCGATACTCAATAGACAGTGTCATGTTTTGAAGGTAACATTTTGTCAAGTGAAAAGTGAAATCAACCAAATTGGCGGGAACTTGAACAATAATCACAGTGAAGGGAGCAAAACATAAACAAACAGAAGACTGCTGACTGTCCTGTGCAGCAGTGCACCTATTTACACATTGGACTATTTTTAACAGTATTTTGCTAAAAAATGTAATAGTGGTGACATCTAGTTATAACAATGAACTCACACGAACTATTGAACTGAAGTAATACTTGATAAGAGACAACTCGATCGAAAGTAGAAATTGGATCTGATCACATCGATCGTTTCTATTCTATCTAGCAACTGCCTTTCTTGTGTTGACATCGAACACAGTGTTTCTCTCTATCTCTCTCTGCTTATGACTGAACGATTACTTCAAAATGGATTTCAGCGAGGATGAAGAAGACAAAGATTCTAATTGCGTTTCTTCCGATGTGGAAACTGTGTCTTTTGCTGACTGGCACCAAACACGATACGATCGAGACCAATCGAAGGACGATGACATGAACGAATTTGGTGATGAATTAGAAGAAGAAGCTGGTGGACGAGAGAATCAAACAAAGAAGAAATTGAACAAACAAATGATAATCCACGAATTGAAATGTCCTCAAACTGACTGTGTCCTAAGCTTCAAATCGTTGGAACAACTATATCAACATCAGGAAACTGTCCACGGTATTAAGGCGTACAATTGTCTGGTCAGCGGATGTTCGGAACAGCACAACAACCGGTATGTTAAATTGATCAGTAGATAGATTTATGTTTTTATTATATTTTGTCATTCTAGTGCTGTGATTGGACAACACTACTCAACAGTGCATCCTCATCACACTAATTGGACCTGTCCCCATTGCGATTCCAGAAGAAACAATTCAACAAGTTTGCGCAATCACATTCGTGAATTGCATCAGTTTGGTCGCTTTGGATGTTGGTTCGATGGTTGTTCCTTTGAAGCAGATCTTAGGATGAAAGTACAAAGACATCGTTATGAAGCACATCCTCGACTCACCTGTTCGGTCAATGGATGCGGCAAAGGATTCTATTATGAAAGTATATTAAAGCACCATCAGTTTTACCATTCCAAGTTGAGTGAAAATAAAGCTAGCATGATCGAAGAAAACGATTTGAATCAGTCCGATTCCTCCGAACCGAACACTTCCGTCAAAGTTGATTCGAAGAAACGACCTAAAAAAGAAACTCATCACAAACCGGCCAAGCGACAAATGATGTATGTCGATGATGAAGCAACCAACTCGAAAATAATCATCTTAGGAGTGCAGTGTCCTCAAAGTGAGTGTGACATGATGCTCGGGACTATGTCTGAATTGCGCCAACATCAAAAGTCTGTCCACGGTGTTCTTAAGTATTCGTGTCTGGTAGCCGGTTGTTCAGAACAGTTCGACAATGGGTATGTATTCAATGTTGTACAGTAACATTACTAACTAAAATGTATTCCCAATAACAGCCCCAAGATTGGCCACCATCTATCAACTGTTCACCCTCACCAGAGTTGGGTCTGTTCCAAGTGCGATATCATATTCGTAAATCAAAGTAAACTTCGGGCTCACATTCGTGAATTTCATCTGTACGGACATTTCCAATGTGGTTATGCCGAGTGTTCATTTGAAGCAGATCTTCGATCAAAAGTACGCAATCATTACATAAGTGCACATGCTCGTTACAGTTGCCCAATTGATGGGTGCGACTTTGTGGCTTATTATGAATCCGATTTAAAGAAACATCAACAAACTTTGCATGCAACAGTTCGAGAAGTGAGCAGCCCAACTCTGTCAGAACCAATCACTTCAGTCGAAGTTGTTTCAAAGAAACGAGCCAAAACACCATCTAATCCAAAAGTAACCAAACAACCGAAGATGAACGATTATGTTGATGTCGATGATGAAATCGTCAAAAAGAAAATTGTCATCTTGGAATTGAAATGTCCTCAAAGTGAGTGCAACATAATTCTCAGTTCATACAGCCAGTTGTGCCAACACCAGCAAGATGCTTAATTGCATTCTCATGTCTTGTGGCTGGATGTTCGGAACAGTTCAGTAACCGGTACGTTAACATTTTCAATGTTGGATATGCTTAATTATTTTGTTCAATTGTAGTCGCAAAATAGGTAATCACTATTCAACTGTCCACCCTCACCACACCGATTGGACCTGTCCTCAGTGCAACGTAAAGATGAAGAATGCAACCCTTTTACGTCGACACATTCGTGACTATCACCAATTTGGTCAATTCCACTGTGCCCATCTCGTGTGCACCTTCGAAGCAGATCTTTGGTCTAAAGTACAAAAGCATATGAAGAATATGCATAATTGAATAACTCCATCCGTAGGTGTATGAGTCTTATCCTATCTTAATCTATCTTACCATTTAATTAGTTTCTATTCATAAACTCAATGTTAGATTCATTTATTATATGCTTCTTAATAAACAACATTTAATCATTAACATTACGATTTCTACTGATAAGACATGTCTTTCTAAATATGATTAGAATGGGAGGGAGCATTGATTGGATGTGTTTGTGTGTATATCAGAATGTAGAACATTGTTGGAGATATGAATGTTCTACTCGACTGATCGAAAGTAGAAATTGGACTCCTGATCAGAACAACTACGATCGTTTCTGTTCTATTAGCATCTTCCTTTCTTGTGTTGACGTCGAACACAGTGTTTCTCTCTGCTTATGAGTCTGATTGAACGAGTACTTCAACATGGATTCCTTCGAGGATGAAGAAGACAAAGATTCTAATTCCGTTTTATCTGCTACCGAAACTGTGTCTTTTAATGACTGGCAGCAAAAACTTTACGATCGAGACCAATCAAAGGATGATGACATGATGAGCGAACTTGCTGATGAATTAGAAGATGGAGATGGTGGACGAGAGAATAGAACAAACAAGAAATTGAACAAACAAGTGATAATCTACGAATTGAAATGTCCCCAAACTGACTGTAATCTGAGTCTCAAATCTTTGGAACAGCTACATCAACATCAGGAGACTGTCCACGGTATTATGGCGTACAATTGTCTCGTAACTGGATGTTCGGAACAGTACAACAACCGGTATGTTAAATTGATCAGTAGATAGATTTATATGTTTGATTATATTTTGTCATTCTAGTGCTGTGATTGGACTACACTACTCAACAGTTCATTCAAATAACACTAATTGGACTTGTCCCCACTGCGATTCCATACGAAACAATTCAACAAGTTTACTCAATCACATTCGCCATTCGCATCAGTTTGGTCGCTTTGGATGTTGGTACGATGGCTGTTCCTTTGAGGCAGATCTTAGAATTAAAGTACAAAGACATCGCTATAAAGCACATCCTCGACTCACCTGTTTGATCAATGGATGCGGCAAAGGATTCTATTATGAAAGTCAACTGAAGCAACATCAGTCTTACCATTCCAAGTTGAGTGAAAATCAAGTTGATGAGATGATCGATGAAATCGATTTGAATCAGTCCGATTCCTCCGAACCGAGCACTTCCATCAGAGTTGATTCGAAGAAACGACCTAAAAAGAAGTCACATTCCAAACCAGAGAAGCGACAAAAGATGGATGTCGATGATGAAGTAACCAACTCGAAAGTGATCCTCTTAGGAGTGAAGTGTCCTCAAAGTGAGTGTGACATGATGCTCGGAACTATGTCTGAATTGCGCCAACATAAAGAGTCTGTCCACGGTGTTCTTAAGTATCAATGTCTGATCACCGGGTGTTCGGAACAGTTCCACAATAGGTCTGTATTGAATGTAGTACATTAACATAATTAACTTTAAATGTATTTCTAATTGTAGCATCAAGATTAGCCACCACTATTCAACTGTTCACCCTCACCAGAATTGGGTCTGCTCCAAGTGCGACATCAAATTCGGAAATCAATGCAAGCTTCAATTTCACATTCGGGACTTTCATCAGTACGGATATTTCCAATGTGGCTATTCTGAGTGTACATTTGAAGCAGATCTTCGGTCAAAAGTACGCAATCATTATGTGCGTGCGCACGCTCGTTACAGTTGCCCAATTGATGGGTGCGACTTTGTGGCTTATTATGAATCCTCTTTAAATCAACATCAACAAACTTTGCATGCAAACGTCCGAGAAGGAACCAAACGACCAAAGAATAGAGATGATGTCGATGATGAAACCACCAACAAGAAAATTATCATCTTAGAATTGAAATGCCCTCAAAGTGAGTGCAACTTGGCGCTCAACTCATTTTGCCAGTTGCTCCAACACCAGCAAGATGCTCACGGTGTACTTCAATTCCCATGTCTGGTGAGTGGATGCTCGGAACAGTACAACAGCAGGTATGTTGACATTTTCAATATTGGATCTTCTTAATAATAGTTTGTTCAATTATAGTCGCAAGATTGGTCATCACTACTCAACCGTCCATCCTCGCCACACCGATTGGACCTGTCCTCAGTGCAACGTGAAGATGAAGAATGCAACTCTTTTAAGTCGACACATTTTCGATTATCACCAATTTGGTCAATTTCACTGTGCCCATCTCGTGTGCACATTCGAAGCAGATCTTCGGTCAAAAAATACGAAAGCATACAAAGAATGTTCATATTTGAATCACTCCATTCACACAGGTGTATGAGTGTTATCCTATTTTAATCTATCTTACCATTTAATTAATTTCAATTCACTAATGCAATGTCGGCTTTATTATTATTCACCTCAATAAACAATATTTAGTCTATATAGATATCATAATATATTTCTACTTATGCTAAGTCATGTTTTTCTAAATATGATTAGATTAGGAGAAAGCATAAATTCAATGAGTTGACAACGGCGTTGATATTTCAGAATGTCGTGCAGTGGTTGTCACACGGCAGTCACCCTCATGACCGTCACCCGACACGATGCCCGACACATATCAGAATGTAGAAGTTCTACATTCTACTAGAACGAAGAAGCTGATATGAATGTTCTAATTGATAAGAGACAACCCCACCTTATTTAGAAATTGGATCTGATCAGTACACGACGATCGTTTCTATTAGCATCTGCCATCTTTGTGTTGACGTAGAACACAGTGTTTCTCTCTCTCAACTTATGAGTCTGATCGAACGACTACTCCAACATGGATTTCATCGAGGAAGAAGTGGACAAAGATTCTAATTGCGTTTCTTCCGATGCAGAAAAAGTGTCTTTTGCTGACTGGCACCGAGCACTTTACGATCGAGACCAATCGAAGGATAATGACATGATGAGCGAACTTGGTGATGAATTAGAAGAAGATGGAGAAAAAGAACAAGTGATAATCTACGAATTGAAATGTCTTCAAACTGACTGTTTTCTAAGCTTCAAATCGTTAGAACAACTATATCAACATCAGGAAACTGTTCACGGTATTAAGGCGTACAATTGTCTGGTCAGTGGATGCTTGGAACAGTACAACAAATGGTATGTTAAAGCGATCAATAGATTGATTGATTTATATGCTTTATTCATTTTGTCATTCTAGTATTGCCATTGGACATCACTACTCAACAGTGCATCCGCATCACACTAATTGGACCTGTCCCCACTGCGATTCCACACTAAATAATTCACAAAGTTTGCGCAAACACATTCGTGATTTGCATCAGTTTGGGCGCTTTGGATGTTTGTTCAATGATTGTTCTTTTGAAGCAGATCTTAGGATGAAAGTACAAAGACATCGCTATAAAGCACATCCTCGGCTCACCTGTTCGATCAATGGATGCGGCAAAGAATTCTATTATGAAAGTAAACTGAAGCAACATTGTCAGTCTTATCATTCTGCCACTTCAAAACTGAGTGAATCGATTCAGAGCGAGAAGCAAGTTGGCATTATAGAAGAAAATGATTTAAATTGGTCAGAATCTACTGAACCAAGCATTTCCATAGAAGTTGATTCGAAGAAACGACCCAAAAAGAAATCACATTCCAAACGAATTAAGGGACAAAAGATTGATGTCGACATGGACGAAGAAACAACAAACTCTAAAGTGATCATCTTAGGAGTGAAATGTCCTCAAAGTGAGTGTGACATGATGCTCGGGACTATGTCTGAATTACGCCAACATCGGAAGTCTGTCCACGGTGTTCTTAAGTATCAATGTCTGATCACCGGGTGTTCTGAACAGTTCGACAATAGGTCTGTATTGAATGTAATACATTAACATCATTAACTCTGAATGTATTCCTAATTACAGCATCAAGATTAGCCACCATTATTCAACTGTTCACCCTCATCAGAATTTGATCTGTTCCAAGTGCGATATAAAATTCGTAAATCAACGCAAACTTCGATGTCACATTAGTGGCTTTCATCAGTACGGACATTTCCAATGTGGAAATTATGAGTGTACATTTGAAGCAGATCTTCGATCAAAAGTAGCCAATCATTATGTGCGTGCGCACGCTCGTTACAGTTGCCCAATTGGTGGGTGCGACTTTGTGGCTTATTATGAATGCGATTTAAAGAAACATAAAAAAACTTTGCATGCAGCAATCCGAGAAGAAAGCAGTCAAAACGACTTGAATCAAACAGAACCAACCACTTCAGTCGAAGTTGTTTCAAAGAAACGAGCCAAAACACCATCTAATCCAAAAGTAACCAAACAACCGAAGATGAACGATTATGTTGATGTCGATGATGAAATCGTCAAAAAGAAAATTGTCATCTTGGAATTGAAATGTCCTCAAAGTGAGTGCAACATAATTCTCAGTTCATACAGCCAGTTGTGCCAACACCAGCAAGATGCTCACGGTGTACTTCAATTCCCATGTCTGATGAGTGGATGTTCGGAACAGTACAACAGCAGGTATGTTCACATTTCCAATGTTGCCTTCTTTAAAGTTTGTTCAATTGTAGTCGCAAAATAGGTAATCACTATTCAACTGTCCACCCTCACCACACCGATTGGACCTGTCCTCAGTGCAACGTAAAGATGAAGAATGCAACCCTTTTACGTCGACACATTCGTGACTATCACCAATTTGGTCAATTCCACTGTGCCCATCTCGTGTGCACCTTCGAAGCAGATCTTTGGTCTAAAGTACAAAAGCATATGAAGAATATGCATAATTGAATGACTCTATCCGTAGGTGTATCCTAGTGTTATCCTATCTTAATTTATCTTACCATTTAATTAGTTTCTATTCATAAACTCAATGTTAGATTCATTTATTATATGCTTAATCCTCAATAAACAATGTGTAATCTACATTTCTACTGATAAGACATGTCTTTCTAAATATGATTAGAATGGGAGGGAGCATTGATTGGATGTGTTTGTGTGTATATCAGAATGTAGAACATAACTGCATATATGAATGTTCTACTTGATAAGTAAGTAGAAATTGGACTCCATCTGGTCAGTACACAACGATCGTTTCTATTCTATCTAGCATCTGCCTCCCTTGTGTTGACATCGAACACAGCGTTTCTCTCTGCTTATGAGTCTGATTGAACGAGTACTCCAACATGGATTCCTTCGAGGATGAAGATTCTATTGGCGTTTTCTCCGATACGGAAACTGTTCCTTTAGCTAACCGGCACAGAGCACTTTACGATCGAGACCAACTGAAGGATGACATTATGGACGAACTTGTTGAAGACGAAGAAGAAGAAAATGGTGAGCCTGAGAATCGAAAAAAGAAGAAATTGAACAAACAAGTTATAATCTTCGAATTGAAATGTCCTCAAACTGACTGTATTCTGAGCTTCAAATCTTTGGAACAACTTTATCAACATCAGGAGTCTGCCCATGGTATTATGGCGTACAGTTGTCTGGCCAGTGGATGTTCGGAGCAGTACAACATTAGGTATGTTCAAGTGAAAGATAGATTGATTTAAATCTTATGCTCTATTTATTTTTCAAGTGCCCACTTGAGGCAACACTATTCAAAAGTTCATCGCCATCATTCCAAGTGGACATGTCCCCACTGCGATGTCATACGAAACAATTCAACAAGTTTGCGCAAACACATTCGTGATTTTCATCAGTTTGGTCGCTTTGGATGTTGGTACGATGGTTGTTCCTTTGAGACAGATCTTAGGATTAAAGTACAAAGACATCGCTTTAAAGCACATCCTCAACTCATCTGTTTGATCAATGGATGCGGCAAAGGATTCTATCATGAAAGCAAACTGAAGCTACATTCTCTGTCTCATTCTGCCACTTTCAAACTGAGTGATCAAATTGGGATCGGTGAAAGCGATTTGAATCAGTTTGATTCCTCCAAACAAAGCACTTCCAAGAAACGACCTAAAAAGGAGTCTCACCCCAAACCAGCGAAGCGACAAATGATGTATGTCGATGATGAAGCAACCAACTCGAAAATAATCATCTTAGGAGTGCAGTGTCCTCAAAGTGAGTGTGACATGATGCTCGGGACTATGTCTGAATTGCGCCAACATCAAAAGTCTGTCCACGGTGTTCTTAAGTATTCGTGTCTGGTAGCCGGTTGTTCAGAACAGTTCGACAATGGGTATGTATTCAATGTTGTACAGTAACATTACTAACTAAAATGTATTCCCAATAACAGCCCCAAGATTGGCCACCATCTATCAACTGTTCACCCTCACCAGAGTTGGGTCTGTTCCAAGTGCGATATCAAATTCGTAAACCAAAGTAAACTTCGGGCTCACATTCGTGAATTTCATAATCACGGACATTTCCAATGTGGCAACGCCGAGTGTACATTTGAAGCAGATCTTCGGTCAAAAGTAAGCAATCATTATGTACATGCACATGCTCGTTACAGTTGTCCAATTGGTGGGTGCGCCTTTGTGGCTTATAATGAATCCAAGTTAAAGAAACATCAACTAACTTTGCATGCAACAGTCCGAGAAGAAAGCAGTCCAACTTCAGAACCAATCACTTCAGTCGAAGTTGCTTCAAAGAAACGAACCAAAAAGACATTTCATTCAAAAGTAACCAAACGGCCAAAAATGATGAGTGATGATGATGTCGATGATGAAACCGTCAAAAAGAAAATTATCATCTTAGAATTGAAATGTCCTCAAAGTGAGTGCAACTCGATGCTCAGTTCATTTAGCCAACTGCGCCAACACCAGCAAGATGCTCACGGTGTACTTGCATTCTCATGTCTTGTGGCTGGATGTTCGGAACAGTTCAGTAACCGGTAAATTAACATTTTTATAGTTGGATATTCTTAATAATAGTTTGTTCAATTATAGTCTCAAAATTGGTCATCACTACTCAACCGTCCACCCTCACCACACCGATTGGACCTGTCCTCAGTGCAACGTGAAGATGAAGAATGCAACTCTTTTACGTCGACACATTCGCGACTTTCACCAATTTGGTCAATTCCACTGTGCCCATCTCGTGTGCACCTTTGAAGCAGATCTTCGATCGAAAGTACGAAAGCATGCAAAGAATATGCATATTTGAATGACTCCATTCACAGGTGCATGAGTCTTATCCTATCTTAATCTATCTTACCATTTAATTAGTTTCTATTCATAAACTCAATGTTAGATTCATTTATTATATGCTTAATCCTCAATAAACAATGTGTAATCTACATTTCTACTGATAAGACATGTCTTTCTAAATATGATTAGAATGGGAGGGAGCATTGATTGGATGTGTTTGTGTGTATATCAGAATGTAGAACATAACTGCATATATGAATGTTCTACTTGATAAGTAAGTAGAAATTGGACTCCATCTGATCAGTACACAACGATCGTTTCTATTCTATCTAGCATCTGCCTCCCTTGTGTTGACATCGAACACAGCGTTTCTCTCTGCTTATGAGTCTGATTGAACGAGTACTCCAACATGGATTCCTTCGAGGATGAAGAAGACAAAGATTTTAATCGCGTTTCTTTCGATGCGGAACCTGTGTCTTTTGCTGGCTGGCGCCGAACATTTTACGATCGAGACCAACTGAAGGATGACATTATGGACGAACTTGTTGAAGACGAAGAAGAAGAAAATGGTGAGCCTGAGAATCGAACAAAGAAGAAATTGAACAAACAAGTTATAATCTTCGAATTGAAATGTCCTCAAACTGACTGTATTCTGAGCTTCAAATCTTTGGAACAACTATATCAACATCAGGAGTCTGCCCATGGTATTATGGCGTACAGTTGTCTGGCCAGTGGATGTTCGGAGCAGTACAACATTAGGTATGTTGAAGTGAAAGATAGATTGATTTAAATCTTATGCTCTATTTATTTTTCAAGTGCCCACTTGAGGCAACACTATTCAAAAGTTCATCGCCATCATTCCAAGTGGACATGTCCCCACTGCGATGTCATACGAAACAATTCAACAAGTTTGCGCAAACACATTCGTGATTTTCATCAGTTTGGTCGCTTTGGATGTTGGTACGATGGTTGTTCCTTTGAGGCAGATCTTAGGATTAAAGTACAAAGACATCGCTTTAAAGCACATCCTCAACTCATCTGTTTGATCAATGGATGCGGCAAAGGATTCTATCATGAAAGCAAACTGAAGAAACATTGTCAGTCTTGCTATTCTGTCACTTCAAAATTGAGTGAATCGATTCAGAGTGAGAATCAAGTTGGCATGATCGAAGATTTGAATTGGTCAGAATCTACCGAATCAAGCACTTTCAAGAAACGACCTAAAAAGGAGTCTCACCCCAAGCCAACGAAGCGACAAAAGATGTATGTCGATGATGAAACAACCAACTCGAAAATGATCATCTTGGGAGTGAAGTGTCCTCAAAGTGAGTGTGATATGATGCTTGGGACTATTTCTGAATTACACCAACATCAGAAGTCTGTCCATGGTGTTCTTCAGTATCCATGTTTGGTAGCCGGGTGTTCGGAACAGTTCGAGAATGGGTATGTATTTAATGAGGTACAGTAACATTACTAACTCTGAATGTATTCCCAATTACAGCCGCAAGATTGGCTACCATCTATCAATTGTTCACCCTCACCAGAGTTGGGTCTGTTCCAAGTGCGATATCAAATTCGCAAATCAAAGTAACCTTCGGACTCACATACGGGACTTTCATCAGTACGGACATTTCCAATGTGGCTATGCCGAGTGTTCATTTGAAGCAGATCGTCAGTCAAAATTAAGCAAGCATTATATAAGTTCACATGCTCGTTACAGTTGTTCAATTGGTGGGTGCGACTTTGTGGCTTATTATGAATCCTCTTTAAAGGAACATCAACAAACTTTGCATGCAGCAATCCGAGAAGAAAGCAATCAAAGCGACGTGAATCAAACTGAACCAACTACTTCAGTCGAAGTTGACTCAAAGAAACGAATCATGAACCGAATGATTGATGTCGATGATGAAAACGTCAAAAAGAAAATAGTCATCTTAGGATTGAAATGTCCTCAAAGTGAGTGCAACTTGATGCTCGAATCATTGGACCAACTGCACCGACACCAGGAAGATGCTCACGGTGTACTTGCATTCTCATGTCTTGTGGCTGGATGTTCGGAACAGTTCAGTATCCGGTACGTTAACATTTTCAATGTTGGATATTATTAATAATAGTTTGTTCAGTTCCAGTAACCAAATTGGTCATCACTATTCAACTGTCCACCCTCACCACACCGATTGGATCTGTTCACAGTGCAACGCAAAGATGAAGAATGCAACTCTTTTACGTCGACACATTCGCCACCATCATCAGTTGGGTCAATTCCACTGTGCCTATCTAGTGTGCAACTTCGAAGCAGATCTTCGGTCAAAAGTACGAAATCATTTGAAGAATGCGCACAGTTGTCGACATATTTGAATGATTCTGTCCACTAATAGGTGTATGAGTGTTATCCTATCTTAATCTATTTTATCATTTAATTAGTTTCTATTCATTAACTCAATGTTAGCTTCATTCATTATATACTCCTCAATAAACAATGTTTAATCTACATTTCTGCTTACAGTGATGACATGTTTTCTAAATATGATAAGAATAGGAGAAAGCCTGAATTGGATGTGTTCGTGTGTTTATCAGAATGTAGAACATTGCTGCTGATTGTTCTACTTGATAAGTGACAACTGATTGAAAGTTGATTTCTATAGATAACAAGATCGTTACTATATTCTTCATTGACGCGGCTGGCTTTGTTGCGTTCACATCGAAAACATTGTTTCTCTCAACTTATTAGTCAGATTGAACGAGTACTCCAATATGGATTCTTTCAAGGATGAAGAAGACAAAGAAGAGTCCAATTATGTTTTCGCCTATGTGGAAACTGTGTCTTTTGCTGACTGGTACCGAGCTCTATACGACCGAGACCAATCGAAGGATGATGACATGGTGGACAAACTTTGTGACGGCGAACAGGAAGAAGAAAGTGAAGATGGTGGTGGACTTAAGAATCGAACAAGGAAGAAATTGGGAAAACAAGTGATAGTCTTCAAATTGAAATGTCCTCAAACTGACTGTGTTCTGAGCTTCAAATCACTGGAACAGCTATATCAGCATCAAAAGGCTGTCCACGGTATTCTAGAGTACAATTGTCTCGTTACTGGATGTTCAAAACAATACACCAATTTGTATGTTAAGGTGAATCAGTTTGACTTATATCTTATACTTTTCATTTTTAAAGTGTCGCTATTGGCTATCACTATTTAACTGTCCATCGTCATCACACCAATTGGACCTGTCCCCACTGCGGTGCCATACGACATAATTCGACAAAATTGCGCGATCACATTCGCGATTCGCACCAGTTTGGTCGCTTTGGATGTTGGTACGATTGCTGTTCCTTTGAAGCAGATCTTAGGATTAAAGTACAAAGACATCGCTATGAAGCACATCCTCGGTTCACCTGTTCGATCAATGGATGCGACAAAGGATTCTATTATGAATGTCTACTGAAGCAACATATTCAGTCTTGTCATTCGGCCACTTCGAATCAGAGTGAGAATCAAGTTGGCATTATCGAAGAAAACGATTTTAATCGGTCCGATCCTTCCGAATCAAGCATTTCCATCAAAGTTGATTCAAAGAAACGACCAAAAACGAAGTCACATCCCCAACCAGAGAAGCGACAAAAGATAGTTGTCGATGATGAAGCAACCAACTCGAAAGTGATCATCTTGGGATTGAAGTGTCCTCAAAGTGAGTGCAACTTGATGCTCTATTCATTTAGCGAGCTGAGTCAACACCAGCAAGATGTACCACTTGTCAGATCTTCTTGCTAAAGTACGAAAGCATACAAAGAATATGCATAATTGAATGACTCTATTCGCTCGTGTATGAGTGTTATCTTATCTTTAATCTATCTAATCATTTGATTAGTTTCTATTCATTAACTCAATGTCAGCTTCATTCAATAATTAGTTTCCTCAATAAACAATGTTTAATCTATATTTCTACTGATAAGAAATGTTTTTCTAAATATGATTAGAATGGGGAGAGAGCATTGATTTGATGTGTTCGTGTGCATATCAGAATGAAGAACATTGCTGCTGATATGATTGTTCTACTTGATTAATAGAAAGTTGATTTCACTTTAAGGCTGTAACACGATCGTTTCTTTATTCTTCATTGACGCGGTTGTCTTTGTTGCGTTCACATTGAACATAGTGTTTCGCTCAACTTATCTGATTGAACGAATTCTCCAAAATGGATTCCATCGAGAATGAAGAGGACAAAGAAGAGTCCAATTATGTTTTCTCCAATGTGGAAACTGTATCTTTTGCTGACTGGCACCGTTCATTTTACGATCGAGAACAACCGATAGATGATGACATGATGGATGAACTTGGTGACGACGAAGTAGAAGAAAGTGGCGGTGGACTTAAGAATCGAACAAAGAAGAAATCGAGCAAACAAGTGATAGTTTTTGAATTGAAATGTCCTCAAACTGACTGTGTTCTGAGCTTCAAATCATATGAGCAACTATATCAGCATCAGAAGTCTGTCCACGGTATTTTAGCGTACAATTGTCTCGTTACTGGATGTTCGGAACAGTGCCTCAATTGGTATGTTAAAGTGAACCAGTTTTACTTATATTTTATTCTTTTCATTTTTAAAGTGTCGCTATTGGCTATCACTATTTAACTGTCCATCGTCATCACACCAATTGGACCTGTCCCCACTGCGGTGCCATACGACATAATTCGACAAAATTGCGCGATCACATTCGCGATTCGCACCAGTTTGGTCGCTTTGGATGTTGGTACGATGACTGCCACTTCGAATCAGAGTGAGAATCAAGTTGATTCAAAGAAACGACCAAAAACGAAGTCACATCTCCAACCAGAGAAGCGACAAAAGATAGTTGTCGATGATGAAGCAACCAACTCGAAAGTGATCATCTTGGGATTGAAGTGTCCTCAAAGTGATTGTGACATGATGCTCGGGGCTATGTCTGAATTACACCAACACCAGAAGTCAGTCCACGGTGTTCTTAAGTATCCGTGTTTGTTCACAGGTTGTTTGGAGCAGTTCGACAATAGGTCTGTATTGAATGTTGTACAGTAACATCATTAACTCTGAATGTACCGATATTCCCAACCACAGCATGAAGATTAGCAACCACCATTTAACTGTTCACCCTCACCAGAATTGGGTCTGTCCCAAGTGCGACATCAAATTTGCAAATCAAAACAGACTTCGATGCCACAGTTTGGAATTTCATCAGTACGGACATTTCCAATGTGGCAAGTGTACATTTGAAGAAGATCTTTGGTCAAAAGTACGCAATCATTATGTACGAGCTCACATTTGTTACAGTTGTCCAATTGGTGGGTGTGGCTATGTGACTCATTATCAATCCAAGTTAATGCAACATCAACAAACTCTGCATGCAACAGTCCGAGAAGAAAGTAGTCCAACTCTGCTAGAACCAACTACTTCAGTCGAAGTTGATTCAAAGAAACGAACCAAGAAGACATCTCATCCTAAAGTAACCAAACGACCAAAGATGAGTGATGACGATGTCTATGATGAAACAACCCACAAGAAGACGATCATCTTGGGATTGAACTGTTCTCAAAGTAAGTGCAACTTGATGCTCGAATCACGGGACCAACTGTACCGACACCAGGAAGATGCTCACGGTGTACTTGCATTTCCTTGTCTAGTGACTGGTTGTTCGGAACAATACAACAACAGGTATGTTCATGAAATGATCAACCAATAATTCTTATAATTTGTTGTATATTCTAGTTCTAGAATTGGCTATCACTACTCAACTGTCCATCCTCACCACACCGATTGGACTTGTCCCCAGTGTAACGTGAAGATGAAAAACTCGAGTCATTTGCGTCGACACATTCGCGACTTTCACCAATTTGGCCAATTTCACTGTGCCCATCTCGTGTGCACATTCGAAGCAGATCTTCGCTCAAAAGTACAGAAGCATTTGAAGAGTGTTCATATTTGAATGACTTCACGCAAGCACATCCACACTCATGTGTGTTTATCTAATGTGCATCTTATTTTTTAAATTTATCTTATCAATGAATTCAATTCTATTCTCAATGTTTAAATCTAACCTTACCTGTCAATAAACAATTTAGTTAATTAATAGTATATTCACTCGTGTTGGTAAATCTTATTTTGATATTAGTCTACTGTGGTCGTTCCATATGTTTGCTTCAATGTTGGCTTTGAAAGCTTGTGCCCGTGAGTCATATCGTGTCACATCTTATCGCAATGTAGAATAATATGATAACAAGAAAGATAAGATGCTTTGTTTCTATAAGAGTGGAATGATCGAAAGTAGAAATCATGTAAATGAGTTGTTGTGCGTTCAGTTCGTCGCTATTTCAGTAAAGTAGAATTATTTCGATTTGGTTTGATCAACTAGCGCTGGAAGCTATAATTCAAGACGAAACACAATCCAGTAAACAATTGTGTGCATCATGGAAGTGTCCACCTCATTTTCCTTCGCTGATTTTTATCAAAAATGGACAGAAGAAAACGGTCTAAATGGTTTCACCGAGGCTCAATTCACAACTGAACGAGCTACTTCTATAGTTGATTTAAAGAAACGACCTAGAAATACATCCAGTCCAACAACAGCAACAAAGCGACCAAAGATTACTTTAGAAGTCAATGAAAAAGAAAACTCGAGGGTGATCACGTTAGGATTGAAATGTCCTCAAAGTGAGTGCAACTTGAACTTGTTCGAATCATTGGGCCAACTGTATCGACATCAGGAAGATGTTCACGGTGTACTTGCATTTCCTTGTCTGGTGACTGGATGTTCGGAACAGAACAAAACTAGGTATGTATTCGCAATAAAATGATGACAAATCAATCAATCTTTTATTCGCAAACAGTCACAGCATCGGACATCACATATCCACCGCCCACCCAGGTCACACCAACTGGACCTGCGCTCAGTGCACCTTCAAATGTGCCAGTCAAGGCCAACTGCGCACTCATGTTCGCCTGTATCACCAGTTTGGTCGGTTCCGTTGCGGTCACATTGGCTGTACGTATGAAGCAAGTCTTCGGTACAAAATCACCACAATCGTGCTCATGGCCGTTTCATCTGCTCCATCGATGGCTGTAGCAAAGCTTTTGCCCGTAAACTTAATTTGGAACATCACAAACAATTATAATTAAGTGGTCCACGTCTGATGGACGCAAATCGATTCCAAATTGCCACTATTGGCTCATTATATATTGTATATATTATATATTGATCTCTTATCCACAATCATCCATAACCTCAGCATTGCAAATATCATCACCTAGTTCAATCTCATATGTACATTTGTAATATTATTTCCATTTCCACTTTTTTTTTCTTTCCTCATGTATTATACTGTAAATAGCATCACCAAAACGATTAATCTTTCTTAAAACCAAACTACCTCTGTAAACCTCTAACTCCAACTGTAATTCATAACACATTTTTGTAGCCTGTTCGCTGGCAGTCTAATCAATAAAGATACCCGGATGGGTTTTTCAAACCAAAAAAAAAAATTGGCTCATTATCATATTAAACATTCAGACTATTTATTATGTTAACAGTTAATCACATCGTTAATCTTTAAATCATGTTAACATTAAATACTTTCGTTTAGCTCACGATATCTCAATCTCTAGAAACAGAACTCAGAGTTTAAAATGAATTTTATTGTCATTTAAATGAATCGATCGGTATTTGTGTAATGTATTGTGAAATTGTGAGGTGCACGTGTAACGGGTCGCACATTTCTGTTTGGGCATCATTCAAACGAATGGAATTGTGGCCCAATGGGATGATCCTAAAGAGGACTGGCTCGTGGGCTTTGTGGAGTCACTGGAGTGAGGTAAACCGATGGCGGGCTTGGGGCAACCATTCGAGGACTTGGTGATGGTGATGGTGACAGATGGATGGTCGGCGGGCTGCGAGAACGAGGAGTGGGAGAGCGATAAAGATGACGACGACGAAGAGGAGTAGGTGCGGGAGTCGGAATATGGACGGGACGAACAGCTCTTTCGGGAGTCGGAGAACGAGGAACGAAAGTCGGAGTTGGAACCTCCAACCAAATGCCCCAGTTCGGAGTGTCATTGTGCACAGGATCACGTGGCGCCAGATTCTGCAGCTCGTACAGTTTGACCTTTTCCTCCTGTGAGATGCCAACCAGAGGCCAAATGACGAATCCGGCGTAGTCTCGACGACAGGTGGGACAACGTGCGCCACCTTGAGGCTGTGCTCGGGTCCACTGGGCCAAACAGTGGCCACAGAACAAGTGAGGACAGTCGCGTAGAAGACCAAACTGACCAGGACTTGAGGTACCGAGCGGCTCCAAGCAGATGCGACACGAGCACTCAGCGTCTTGAACCAGAAACTTGATGTAGCTTGACCAGCTCAACTGCATCCGCTCGTGCAGTTCGTAGAACAACACTGTGGTGGTGTCCTGCAGGTTGCGCTTCAAGTCGTGATCCAGTTGCGGGTGGACACCATCGGTACAGGTCGTTACTTGGTTACCAGACACCACCAGTGACAGCACGTACACAGACTTGGTGCACCGACCGAACAGATACTCGGTGCAGACAAACTTGGGCACCGGAATGAGACTTTTGGCGAAGCACCACCAGGACGACGACTGCTTGTGAGCAAAGGGACAGACTTGTTGATTGTGCTCGGCACTTGACTCGAGACCATCGCGAACGTAGGGACACTCGAAGAGGCCAAATGGGGGCGTGCTTGAACGGGAACAAGTGGAACCCATCGTAGGGAGGTGGTGGAGAGACTCGAACAAGAAAGAAAGTGTTCCACTTTTGGAAAGGACAAATATTACGGTTTAAATATTGAAAGTTATGCGATTCGAATTTGATAAAGATTGGAATGTTGAGATTTGGAACAAAATGAGTCAAATCAACAAATATGCTTACGTTGGAAAATAGCGCTAATTTGAATAGGCCAAAATTGTTCTGATGAGCAGATGGAAAATATCACAAATTAACCAATCACAATTGGCCCAAAAGTGAGCAAATTATTAGATGTTTCATTTCTTTCGGGGCTTCTTCATATATGACGTACATACGGATTTTGTTTAGTAATCAGATACAAGAAACAATGGAGTCGTATATCATACAAAATGGGACATACAATATTTTGTCTACCATAAGACAATTCATGTACTACCATTTGTACTTGTTTATATCTAAAGACTAAATTTAATGTTAACGGACCAACGGGAAGACCAAGCAGGAGAACCAAAGGGGAGACCAAGAGAGTGAGCAATCAAGAAGACCAAGTGAGCGAGCGTTGAGTGTCAGGAGAGAACGGCAATGTGTCTTCTAGTATGTAGACCGATGTACTGGTCCCGATGAACTGAGTCGAGGGACCTTTTATAGCAGAGGGCTTGTTACTTTCCCTGTGCTGCGTGAGGGTTTCATTAAGTAAGTGGATCTTTTAACTGAATCATCGAGGACGAGTGATTTTTGTTCGAGGCTCATTTCGGCCAAGTCACCATGTATTTTCTATGGAGAAAACTCGAGCGCGGCCTCGAGTCGAGGCTGATTTTGCTCGTCGAGGCCTTTTTACATTGAATTTCCAATGTATTTTAGCCTCGATCATCATTTTGAGCAAATCTGTTCGCCGAGGCCAGAATCAAGTGAAATTCACTATTTTCGACTGCCGAGGCCCATACTTCGTCTATGGGGTTTTAGTGTCGAGGTTGAGTCGACTTTTGTCTATGGACGTTTGCATTATGCTTTTGTTAAATCGGAGCTCAAATGAATTTGTATCGGCGCTCGTCTAAAAACTTATGATGATGGTCAATGTGGGGAAAATGTATCCCAATGGGGGAAAGTATCCTCGACATACGTCATGTTTGTGAGTCCCTTCATAGTGACGGTGTCATTTGAGGTTAACTTTTGAGATGGGCTATGCAGCGGGGACGACGTTGCTCGAGGGCATGAGGGTGACTTGCTGCGCGGTGACGAGTGTGTGTGCTCAGTGCAGGGAGATAAGAAGCCAGGTGTTTGCATATGCATCATTACTAATGGTACTCATTCACTCTTAATATATTAATGATAATAATTCATAATTAATAATTAATTAAAATAATTAAAATTCAGAACATAGGCATGCGATATGTCAAAATACTCGTATTAGTGAGTAGAATTAAGATGTCTATTTAATATGTTCTGTTAACGTACTTCAGGCGTACAGTATAACAATGAAATAGGTATTTTTGTGTATTTAGTGTTACTATACTCAGGCGTATAGTTTTCCTATTGATATTAAATAATGATTAAATTAACTAAATAAAGCTAAATGCTATAATTAAAAGAAAAAAATTAAAATCTATGGTTTTAAGCATTTCTAACATGCGTTCAGCATGACACGTACATTTCGAATGACCCTGAATGAGACTGGAATGTGTCTAAAGTTGAAATCTATCTGAACTCGCGGTGCCACTCAGGCTATTCTAGTCCCCAAGTAGGCTTATTTATATTTGGTTTGATCAACTAACTGAAAGTTATTGTTCGAAAGACTATTCTGCCATGGCAGCCAATTCTGCTAATCAACTTGAGATGATCGAGGGAAGTGATTTGAATAAAAAGAAGCGCTTCAAACGGCAATCGAGGAATAGTAAACCAAAGAAGCAACCAAAAATCTCTAAAACCACAAACTCGGCAGTAGTCACCTTAAGATTGCAATGTTCCCATTGTAACAAGATGTTCCCTACTTGGGAACAATTACACGAACACCACAAAAGTGTTCATTGTGCAAATGCGTTTGCTTGTTTGGTCGCGGGATGTACGAAACAGTTCGACAGTCAGTATGTTCTCTCTTAATATTTTTGTTTGTTTTAAAAATCCAAAATCAATTTTTAATATTAAAGGATAACGCTTCAGTGCCATTATTCGTCTGTCCACCCTCGCAACACCAAATGGATCTGTTCAAAGTGTGGCGTCAAGTTTCTGGACGAATCCAGACTGCGCTATCACATTCGTGAATTGCACCAGTTATGCCAATTCGGTTGTGGCCAAGTTGGGCGTGACTTTGAAGGGGATCTTTGGTCAAAGATAAAGATTAAGAATCACTATCAACGAGCTCATCCTCGCTTCACTTGCTCTATCGATGGATGTAGCAAAAAAATTTATTATGAAGCAGCTTTAAAAGGTCATCAACAACATTGTCACAAGAGTGCCTCAACGAAACGGCCAAAGAAGCAATTTGATTTTGTAGAAGATTCGAATAATACTATTTTGGCTAAATCCACCGAACCCAACACTTCTGTTGGTCCAAAGAAGCGTTCAAATAAGATGCCATCTAATGCAACAGCAACAAAACCAGCAAAGATCAGTTCGAATGTTGATGAATTAGCAACAGCAGAGCTTTTGGCCGCAAACTTACTCTGGATCGACACCAACAAGCGGTACACTTTGGCTAGTGCCAAGTCAATCAAATTACAAAATCTCTTATGACTTTAAGTCAATATTAATATGTAAAGTAATATAACATTTTAATTAATAACTATTTACAAAAGTATGAATATTTAAATTGACATCACACACACACACACACACACACACATTCCTTGTGGTTGCTTACGCATAAGTTCATACACGTTCTTCTTTTCCAAATAGATGAAATCCTCTTCCTTGTACACATTCCTTCTAAATATATGAATGTAGAATAATATATATGATATAACACAGTAGTAGTAGATTCGTTGGATTCGTACATAAAGTAATGGTAATTAGTATAATAGTAAATGCAGTTAATGCATATGATGAACTAGAAAATGTTTAAATGTAGAAAAGATAGAAGATATAATGGAATCGTTTGCTGTTGTTTTGTTGAGGATTTCTTCATCCACTGGAATACTATTCTTCAATTATTTCTAAATTGTGGTACAACTGGTCCATTGGTACAAAATTTAAGGATAATCACGCTTAAACGATATTACACAGAAGCACAACCAAACAACGCGAAAGTACTTTCTTCTTGGCCTGTTCCAAATCTTCATCACAGCCATAGGTGGACAGAATGCTCACACGATTGTATTTTGGATTTTTGGCCACAAATTCTCCAAGTACCTGAAATGATTGGGTTTTAGTTACAAGAATTACATTTGTATCGTAAGACACTAACCTGAAATTTGCCGTCCTCTCTCTTTTCGGAATAGACAGAAATGTCGTGGCCCACTTCGAGTAGTTGTTCCACCTTGAGTATCAACTTTTCCACGTCTGGCACAATATGTGAATCGTCCATGTAATCGATAATAACTTTGGTCAGGTCATTACCAAACAGTGCGTTCAGTTTGTCCATCTTCTCGTTGTCGGCAATCAGATCACGATAGAAAGAGGCCCAAATTCGGTCTTCGGTCATTTTGCCTTGATTCTTCTTGATGTTCATCAGTTCGGTGACGAGATCAAAGGAACTTTTTCCGCCTGGACCGCTTGAGCGTGGAAGTCGGTCCATCAGTTCGTCTACTTTGTCGAGATTTTCTTTACGTAATTTATTAATCATTTCCTATTAGGATTATTTAAATAAAAATAAAGTAAATAAATAGTAGCCAAACCATAAAGATTATTTCCTCACCTGAGCAGCCGCCCTTTTGGCCAACTTTTTAGACTTTCCATTACCAATCTGTTTGAGGTCCATATTTTCAATAATACACTCCACCTGAAAGACCCGCTCGTGTGGCTGTCCCTTCTCGCCCACATCCTCATACACCGGTGGGTGCCAATACTTTTTCATACATATCTCCTGTAATTTTCCAATTGGATTCACTTCTTCACTTTCCGAAGCAGCAGATGTAGGTTTGGAAGCATCCTCAGCGTCCCCACCAGCAGAAGCAGGCTCGATAGAGGTAGCATTTGGGGCAGTACCGTCAGGGGCATTTTGATTACCTTCCATCATTTTAAGCAATTTGGCATTAGTCGCCTTCTGTATGGCCAAGGCTTCCGCAATGTCCTCCTCATCGCATTTCTTCAGCACCCGTTCGATTGGCTTCTTGTCCTCAATCAAATCCGTTACAGCAAGCATTCGCTTCAACATATTTCGAGCGGCAATATGCTTCGCCTTCTTTTTACTTGCACCAGAACCTTCCTCAAGCATATCGAGTAGCTGTACCTGGTAGGTGAACACGGGAGCGTGGACACGACCTGGTGAGAAAACAAAACAAATTAATAAAAATGATCATAATAATTTTTAAATCAAAATTATTCAGAATACAAGTTAGTAATAATAGCAATTAGTAAATACAAATAAATAAATATACAAAAAATAGTAAACAAAGATAAAACCAAATACCCTACCTTCTTTAGCTATCAAGGTATAGACGGGCGTTATTTCATTTTGAGTAGCAATAATATTCAAAAT
This sequence comes from Rhizoglyphus robini, assembly GCA_023373905.1. Classification (NCBI taxonomy): domain Eukaryota; kingdom Metazoa; phylum Arthropoda; class Arachnida; order Sarcoptiformes; family Acaridae; genus Rhizoglyphus; species Rhizoglyphus robini. The sequence continues at coordinate 2,294,929 of JAKIJQ010000020.1, forward strand.
CGAAACCGGAGTTTCCGTGACCATCTTGGCAGAAGTCACTTCTTTCGCGGCAGCAGCCCTTGAGGCTTGGGATTGAATTTCACTCATAAACATGGTGAAGCCTTCGTTGTAGAAGAACCAGAATCTGAGAGAATTATTAAGAAACTTCGTTGGCAAAAAAGAAATAGAAGATCGAAATTCACTCTGAATGAGCACACAGAAAAAACTTGAATCAAAATAACACAAGCGAAAACGTGCAAGAATAATAACAAGTGACGAACGACACTATCGAGCCACCTAACGGTATTAATCGATTCTCCCCTTTGAATACGAAAATAATGTTAAAATACATTTTTATCGCTAAAACTCTTAAAAATTAGCACAAAAATAAATAAAGTTATTAATAATAGAAATTAAACAATTAATAAATCCTCAATAAGTGCAAAACAACTAAAATCAATTCTATTTCAACATAAATTGTTTGTGTACCAAACCGATTTCCACAAAAGTAAACAATCATTTTCGTTAATAAAGATCAGTGACATGTTTTGAATGGTGGGTGATGCAGCCCACTAAACTCATCGACGATGCACTATTAACAAACGCAATAACTTTGTTTTTGAATTGCCCCATAATGTGTGTTATATGCCAAATGAAATATTCTGAACACGCCATTTAAGCATTTACCAGTCATCGGCTGCAGACTGCAGTGTGTTTGTGTCTGTCAATTTGCGTGGCTTCTTCGTGTTGTTTTGCTTCTTTTTTGCTTGTCATTTTATGTTCATTTTTCTATGGTATGTAGTGAACGTTGATTTCTGGAACACCGGACACTAACCGGAAACTAACCTACGCCTTATTTATTGCCTGCCTAACCAATGCACTATTTTTGGTGGGGACACTAATCCGTACCTGTACAACTCTGAACCGAACACGCCAAACTCAAACACCGGTTTTCAGGTTTTCGGGTTTGTTAATTACGGAATGCTTTTATAATGACCTCCTATTTTCTAACGCTTACTGCCCTGTATGATCTAATCTATTTGCTATTGTTTCGAAATCTTTTTATTATTTTAAAATTATTACAATATATTAGGTATTTTCCTAAAAGCCGGACATCCTTTTATTTTTAAAAAACAAAAGGGATATCCCAGTTTTTATTAATTAATAGTATGCCCTCTATTATTATAATAACAAACCTGTACCTCATAAAATCTCTGTTAATTTCCTCAAATTGAAATTTCGGGTTTAACTAATATTGTTTTATTTTTATTTTCAGAATTATTTACTTTTCCCTCGATTGGCCACTACCACTAGATTAGTAAACCGATACACGAGTATTGATCGTCGAGGCTACGCTGCCCTTACGCAAATCAACCAATCTACCGCCAACCCTATTTTATTATCATCGCCATCATCAAGTCTATTACAACAACAACATAATCGACCGCTACCGCTACGTCGTTTATTACAATTACAACATCATCGTTTTATTACCACGACAACCGCAAGCCGAACTTTGCACTTTGGTATAAATAGTCACTCGCCGATTAATCGTGTTTATCGCTGTTTTGGTGGAAACGTCACTTTATCGTGCTCACCTTCGATTCAAAGAAGACAAACGTCAAGTTTGATCACACAAACGAAATCACAACCTGAAGTAACCGATAAGTCAACGGATATTAGCAAAATGGCCCAGTCTTCCTCGTCCGAGTATATCTACACCAATGACACTCCTGGTAAATATGATATTCTGTGTATGCCGGTATTAACTCCTTTTCTCTAGTGGTTCAACTTGATGCACAAACTGCCTTTAAGAACCTAACCTTTGATGAGCAAGTGTACGCTCATCATCTCTCAAAGGCATCCTGGTTCGGCTCCTTGGCTGTGCTGTTCCAAACATCTCCCGAATCGCCCTTGATTTTTGCACTTTTTAAACGCATTTTTGGCACGCAAACCGTGGATGAAGTCAAACAGGTTGCCTTGAAGGAGGCTTCTCTCACAGAGGAGGAATGGCGCGCACTTGTGGTCTATATTGCGGCATTCTACTCGAACATGGGCAATTACCGGGGGTTTGGCGATTCCAAGTTTGTTCCCAATTTGCCCAAGGAGAAGCTGGAAAAGTTGATCAAGTCCACTGCTGCTTACAAGAACGACCAGGCCTTCGTTGACTTTGCGTGGAAGAACGCAGAGAAGAGACTTTTCTCTCTTGACACTGATCAACTTTCGCTTGGATTTGGACCGAAAGGGACCACCACTTACTGGTCCTCGAAGATGACAGAAGAGGACTCCAAGGTGGTCAAGAAGTTCCTGGAGGCCAATGTGAGTTAGATTTTGAAGTAATTTGAACTGTTTTAACTGTTTTTTTTTATCCTAGAACATCGATGCTTACAATACACGAGCTTTGAAGGATGGTAGTGATTATGTGATTCGATTTGCCTCTGTTTTGGATACCGCCGACACCACTGATCGTGATTATCTGAACAAGATCACCAATCTGACTCTGGATAATCACAAATTCCGCCTTGAACGTGGAGACTATTCTCCAGTCATGAAGTTGTTGAACAAATATTTGGCCGAAGCTAAGAAGGCTGCCCGAAACCCGACTGAAGCTTCAATGTTGGGTGAATATATCAAACACTTCCAGAGTGGCTCATTGGATGCGCATAAGGAGGGCTCTCGTTTCTGGATCAAGGACAAAGGACCGATTGTGGAGACCTACATTGGCTTTATTGAGAATTACCGAGATCCGGCTGGTCAACGGGCCGAATTTGAGGGTTTCGTGGCTGTGGTCAACAAGGAGATGTCGAAGAAGTTTTCCTCTCTGGTTTCGAGTGCGGCCAGTTTCTTGCCAAAACTTCCCTGGAGCAAGGAGTTTGAGAAGGACCGATTCCTTCAGCCCGATTTTACCTCGCTGGATGTGTTGACCTTTTCTGGTTCGGGCATTCCTGCCGGAATTAACATTCCCAACTATGATGAAATTCGTCAGAATGAAGGTTAGTGATACTTATTCTTTATTCAAAATCCATTATAACTTTTATTTATATATCTTTAGGCTTCAAGAATGTGTCCCTTGGCAATGTGATCACAGCCTCGTTGAAAGAAACAAAACCAAACTTTTTGTCCGCTGACGATGCCAAGATTCTCAACAAGTATGAGGTTGCTTCTTTTGAGGTTCAAGTTGGTCTCCATGAATTGCTTGGACATGGAAGTGGAAAGTTGTTGCGGGCCGAAAAGGACGGAAAACTCAATTTCGACAAAGAGAAGACCATCAATCCGTTGACTAAGCAACCTGTGAGTCATTTTCATTTTATTATTCTCTATCATATTAAATTATCTGTTTATTTTAGGTAACCCAATGGTATGCCGCAACCGAATCTTATGATTCCAAATTTGGTTCACTCAGTTCTGCGTATGAGGAATGCCGGGCTGAATGTGTTGGTCTCTATTTGTCGCTTGACACTGAAGTGTTGAAGATTTTCGGTTTTCCCGATGTTGAAGAACAGAAGAACATTATCTATGCCAACTGGCTGTCAATGGTACACAAAGGCATTGAGAGTCTCAAGATGTACAATCCGGCGGTGAAGAAGTGGCTGCAGGCTCACTCACAGGCGCGTTATGTCATCACTCGAGTGCTGCTGGAGGGAGCCAAGGATTTGGTTCACATTGATCAGGTCGAGAAGAATAAGGACGACGGTGAGTTTGTAAATTATATTTTATCTATTAATGACTATAATTATCTCCCAGGCAAAGCAGATTTGCTGATCACCTTTAACCGCTCAAACGAAGCCATCCAAACCAAGGGTCGCAAGGCTATTGGTGATTTTCTGTTGAAGCTCCAAACGTACAAATCGCTTGGTGATTCTGAGTCTGCCATTAAGATGTTTGACCACTACTCGACGGTGTCCGACGATCTCGAGTATCCGTACCTCAAATTCCGTGACATTTCACTTGCCCGAAAGAAGCCTCGTCGTTTGTTTGTGGAATCTGCAACCCAACTGGTGGAAAGCACTGTTCAACTACGACAGTTTGAAAACACCCACGAAGGCCTCATTCAATCGTTCCAGGAACATTTTGGTGGAGAGGCAAACATTGAGACAATGTTGGTTGACTTGTGGAAAAAGGATTCTGTCTACTTTCCATCTGCCTAATTCAGTTTAGTCAATTTTCGGATTCGACGTTCTATCGCAGAAATATCGATATATTTTATTCAGTACCTTTTCTAATGCTTTATGCTAGTAAATGTTTTATTTTTAATAAAATATCGCATGTTACGTACATCTCTTATCTTATTACTTTTATTGTATCAGATTTTAAATTAAAAAATTACTTTTCGTAAAGAAAATTTCGTTTTGTTAGGAATCAAATATTGCCTTTCAAAAGCAACTATATCCACCAAAATCATTCAATTTTGTGTCACAATAGCTGCCCTTTGTTTACATTTGTGTACGCCGCAGTGAATGTAATCGCTGTGAATCAGCTTTTTGCCGGTTGTAGGTTTTATTGTTTGATCCTCCATTTAAATTTGATCCTATAGGATCTTATCTTTATTGCTAGTCTGTCAACAAGATAAGATCTCGATCACTAGAGCATGGCAGCTTCGGCCACTATTTTTTCTGAATACATTTACACTCACGACACTCCTGGTTTGTTTTGTTTTTGTTTTTGATTTATTTTTCTAATTTTTCCGTAATCTTTAGTGGTCTTTCTCGATGCCACCAAGTCATTCCACTCTTTAGACCCGGAGCAGCAGCTCTACGCTCATTATCTCTCGAAGGCATCATGGTTTGGCTCGTTGATAATTCTTTTTCAGACCTCACCTGAATCACCTTTAATCTTTGCATTACTTCGAAGACTGTTTACTGCACAACCTCTGGAACAGTTGAAGGCCGTTGCAAAGAATTCGGCTAGATTTAGTGATGCTGATTGGACGGTATTAAGGACAATAATGTTTTAATAAATTAATCTAATAATATTTAAAACATTTTAAGGCATTCCTGACATATTCCGCTGCATTCTACTTCAACTGCGGCAACTACCGCGGTTATGGTGATTCGAAATTTGTGCCAAATTTAACTCTCGATAAATTGGACTTGTTGGTACGGAATTCCGAAGCCTACAAAGTGGACCAGGAATTTATGCAATTTCTCTGGAGCGAAGTAGCGAAACGGATTTTGTCCCTGGAGCCAAATCAAAAGAGCCTTGGCTTTGAACCTGATGGCACGAACACCTATTTGTCGAAGAATATGTCCGAAGAGGACTCGGAGATTGTCAAGAAGTTTATGGTTGCTAATGTGAGTCCTGAATATTATTTGTAACAAAACCTTTTTTATTTTCAATATATTTTCAGAACATTGAAGCTTACAATACTCGAGCCTTCAAAGATTCTTCCACTGGGGAATACATAATCCGATTTGCATCAATTCTATCAAATTCGGACTCTACCGAACGAGATTATATCGATAATGTTACCTTGTTGACCTCCGAAGATGGTCACAAATTCCGATTGGAACGAGGCGATTACTCGTCGATACTGTCTGTTGTGAATCACTTTTTGGAAGAGGCCAAACGCCACACCTCTAATCCAACTGAAGTGTCCATGCTCGAGGAATATGTCCGACATTTCCGTTCTGGTTCACTGGATGCTCACAAGGAGGGATCACGATTCTGGATCAAGAACAAAGGACCTGCTGTCGAGACATACATTGGCTTTATTGAAAATTATCGTGACCCATCGGGGCAGAGGGCCGAATTTGAGGGCTTCGTCACCATGGTCGACCGGGAGATTAGCAAGAAATTCACCGAATTGGTGGATCGTGCACCGAACTTTCTGTCGAAACTGCCTTGGGATAGCGAATTTGAAAAGGATCGTTTCCTTCAACCCGATTTTACCTCACTGGACGTGTTGACCTTTGCTGGTTCGGGCATTCCCATTGGAATTAACATTCCCAACTATGATGAGATTCGACAAAACGAAGGTTAGTTCACGAATTTATTATTGTCTTTGTTTATTCATAATGTTCAATTTTAAAATGCACACAGGCTTCAAGAATGTAAACCTTGGTAACGTAATCCTGGCTCAATACAAGAATCGAAAGCGAAATTTTGTCAGCGAACAGGACGACAAATTCCTTGAACAGTACGCCATTCCATCGACGGAAATCATTACCGGACTACACGAACTGCTTGGTCATGGCAGTGGAAAGCTGTTCATACAGGATTCGGAGGGAAAGCTGAATTTTGACCCTCAGAAAGCATTGAATCCACTAACTGGTAAACCGGTGGACAAGTGGTACAATGGCTCGGAGACGTATGATTCCAAGTTTGGGGCACTGGGATCACCATATGAGGAGTGTCGTGCTGAGGGTATTGCTCACTTTTTGTGTTTCGAACCGAAGGTGTTGGAGATTTTTGGCTTTGTTGACCAAACCGAAATTAGCAATCTCATTTATGCCACTTATTACGAGCTGGTCCTGGCTGGCATTGAGAGTCTCAAGATGTACGATCCATCGAAAAAGAAATGGCTACAGGCACACTCACAAGGCAATTATGTTCTGTTGAGAGTGTTGATGGAGAGTGCCGAATGTAGAGAATTGATCAAAATTGATCTCATCGAGAAGGCTGACCCTGATGGTGAGTTATTTTATCTAAATTTTGATCTAAACGCTAATGTAATTTATCAAACATTTAGGCAGGCCAGACCTACAAATCAATTTCACCCGGGACCTAGGCGAAATCAAATCGAAATGTCGCAAAGCTCTCGGTGATTTTCTGCTCAAGCTTCAAGTGCACAAGTCACTGGGTGACTACGAGTCTGCGAGTGCCCTCTTTGCGCACTACTCCACCGTCAACAACCAACTCGAGTATCCATATTTGCGTATACGAGAGATTGCACTTGCCCGCAAGAAGCCTCGACGTATTTTGGTGCAATCTTCCACCAGTGTGGCCAACTCACAACAGGTTGGGCTGCAAAGTTTCGAGGAGAACTTTGAGGGCGTCATCAAGTCCTATCAGGCCCATTTCGATCATGGCCGCTCGGGTGTGGGGGCAAACATTGAGAAGGCAATTGTCGAGTTGTGGAAGAAGGACCAAAAGTACTTTTAGTTATCGAAATATTTAGTTATTATTGTGAATATTCTCTTCAACTAGTGACCCAAGTCATACGCCAATCTATCTATCTATTTATAGAATTAGCCAAAGAATTATACTGAATTCATTATCAATTATGCTTTACTTAATTTGAGTTTAAATAGAGTTTTTTAGTCTCAAATATTCTCATGTGTTGAACTGTATGCCAAAAATCTTGAGCTTGTTTGTCTTTGTTTTGATATGTTTCGATTTTTATTAAAGTGCAAAGATTTTTGAATCTATGATTTAACGTACTTTTTACCGAAATGAAGAAACAACTTTATAATGTAATTTAATTAATGTAATGTAATTACATTATAATATATTGAAAATATAGTTCTGCTGCAAAGTAATAATGGAGTTTGGAGAAGTGATCTAGTTTGTTTGTGATTAAAAAACTAATTGCTGCTGGAGATAGAAGGAGAATGAGCTCGTAGTTACATCCACCAGGTAAACGACAGTTGCCTTGCTTTCATCGAGGAATCGCAGTGTCTTTAATTCAATTAAGATTTTATCATTATGCCAAATGCATTGGTTGTAGCCGAATCGAATGCTATGGAAGTATCATCGCTGCCAGCAGGCCAATCAGTTCGACTCAGATCGGTTCGCTTAGTTGCCCAGCCGATGCGCATTGGTCCACTAGTATGTAAAGTCACCTCGAAGTAGACCATTGTCTCTTTAAAGACAATTGTTCACTTGACACACAGACCAAGTATGTTGCCAAAGTTGGGAGATAGTTTGAGGTGGAGAGACTTGTCCATTCAGGGTTCAGTGTAGATTGGCTTGCTGAAATTTCGGTGTATGGTTATGTTGTCCATAAACCATCGAGTGCACAATTCAGATTGATATAAAGCATGTTTTGATATTCCATTTTGAACTATATGATACGTGTATACGTTGAGTTGCTTTGTGCTTCAATGATCTCACAAAACCTTTTATTTTCTCGGATATTGTTTTTCGCTTATTCATCTAAATCCAAGTTTTACAAACATACGCAAACCGCAAACATGATCATTCACTCGCCATCAATGTCGCTTGTTTCAATGACAATCTCTGTGAGATATCGAATGAGCTGTTTGTACAGTTTGATCCGAGCTTTGATGTCAACGAGTACGACCAATGACGAAAGAACAATACATGTATTGTCTGCAGACGTTGCGATGGATGGCTGAAGTGTTGTTGGTCAGGTGAAGACTCAAATAAGGATAGAAAGCACTTGAATGATTAGATCGATAATTCAAAACTTCTTTGGCAGATTAGCAAATGCAACTTAAGTTGAGCAATTGCTAGAATATCTATTTGATCTCTTAGCTTGACCACTTCAATGATGGCCTGAATCATTCTGAGTTCTTCTTTATTTCCCAGCCCAATTTCGACCATTTTTTTTTGTCGAGAAGAATATCTTGTTCGATTTGTTTAGCTTTTTTATTGAATTTATTGATGACTCTTTTATTAATAAATCGCGTCTCTCTTATCCGCCCTTCAAAACACTACACATGAGCTCACATTTAATTTCTTATCAGTAACAATTACCGTAATTACAGTTATAACTTATCAAGCCTCTCTCCCTTCTCTCTCGTTAATTTGGGTTCATCACGTGTCTGTTCTTCAGCTCTTCTACTTTGTAAGTAGAATCTTTCTTAGATTTATTTTAAATTCATTTACTAATTCACTATTCTCTCGTACAGTTGCACAATGAGATTGTCATTCATCTGGTTGGTGGTGGCCACCATTTTTCTCATGTCCGGTGCTAGGCAGTTGGCCTCCATTCGGCAGAGCAAATGCTCTACAACCGAACCGGCTCCACCCCAATTTCCAAATATAAATCAACCCTCTATCATCATTTTCATTATGCCTGAATCCTCTCCCACCACTCCCACTCCAGCAGTACCAATTATCGGCTCCATTCCAACCGACTATCCCATCCTTTCATCTTCCACTCTATTTGACTCGATCATGTATGCATTCGGTTATAATTTCCGTATTGTAATGACAGGCATAACATTGGTACTCTTATGTTGTACTGTTGTTGTATAATGTTGGGCTTTACTTGTTACAATTGGCTTGCATAATCAAATGCAAAATTTTATCAATAAAAAATATTTTTATTTCAAAAATCTTATCAGTTTATTTAGCTACCCATACGCATAATCTCTTTTGTTTATGCCTAACATTTTTGGTAATGTTTTTTTAAATAATTCAAACTTTTATTTGAAATGACAAATTCTAATTTGAACTTTACCTGGAAAATTACGCTCAAGAAACTCTCCTAAACCCAAATGACAAGTTTTTGAATTATGATTTGTTAGGCGTTTTCCATTTGGAATCTCCGCAATCGAGTGATTCGACCTGTAATAACTCTTGTACTCAACCGTTATTTCCAATTGATATCTTTTTGTGTCATTTTTAGAAGCTTCGAGAAAATTACCGAATTGAACATTCGTAAGTAGATATTTGAAAGGCGTTTGACCAAAATTGAATGAACAGTTTGTTGCACAAACTTTCGAAGGAGAAATTTATTTTCTCAGGGCACTAGACTTCTTGTCCGTTGATATAGAAGACAAATCGTCGATTGTTCACATCAATCAGACAACCGATCGTATTGACTTGTCGGAATGGGCTGGAGTCCAGCAGCTGGACAGGAGATAGAATGTATTGTGCTGTTGTGATGAATGTAACATTCATCGGAACCAATCTGAAGTCCAACCGACTGCTCATCCACACCAATTCCATTCGAATTTACATTTGAATCTCTGGCGATTCACCCAAAAAGAATTTGTCCATTTGTCAACAGACTCACTTATAAGTTACTATAGCAATAAACATTCGATTTGACTGCAAATGCGGAACAAACCAAACTGAAATAGTTTTCAGTGATGTCACATCTTAGTTCGAGTTGATCTGGTGACAGTTTGAAGGTTAACGGCCAACTGTTCTTGTCCACCTCTTATCACAAATTAATCTGGTAACTAAGGTATCGTTAAATCTGGGGTTATTTGGAATGTTCTAGAAATTATCCTTGACATTGTAATAAAGTTTAAATAACGTACAAGTAACGAATACATTTTAACATTTTAATAACAATTACTGTGAAAAGTCATAAAGCTATAAGATAAGATTTTCTTACTGCGTATTTGATGTGCAGTACGAGATTAAGTATTCTTGATTAGGTAAAAAATTGACCTTAAGACCTTATTTATTTTCTAAATCAAACCTGAACTATTTCCTCATCCCACTAACCTGACTGACCCAAAGCGACCCAAACTAGATCAATCTGATATCACTCCTAATTGACCCTAATTCTATTGGGTAATTTGACCTTGATCTGTCAGGCAATTAGACATGTTGACCAATCGGAACTGGTCTAATCTGTCTGACCCCAATTTTCCCACTTTGAACCCTTTGAGCTTTGCTCTTTAATCTTTTAAAGTTCAATTCAAAAAAGGGGAGCAAAAAAACGGTAGAAACATTTATTTTTATCTGTCCAGGATGAGTCGCCATTCGAATTGGGTGGAGTTGAAGAGTTGAAGTGAGAGAAAGAAATAAAGATCAAAGATATCGACAAACAAGTGCTTAAATTTAATTTGAACTAGGTTAACCCGCTGAGTCGTTTTGGATATGTTTTCGTATTTGTGTTGTGCACAAACTAATGAGCGCACTGAAAGGGTTAAGTGCAAAATTAGATATTTTCGATGTAGTAATAAAATCAATTTTTCTCGCCCAAAAGTGACTGATGTTGCTATAATTGATTGATTGAATGATGATCTCATCTCTTTCGATGCGCTAATTCAAGGATGGCAATGAAGACGAATGCGACCGAAAACTAGTTTCTACCTCGGAACTGTCTTGTTTACTTCGTCCATTCGAATTCGAGCCTCATCTCCTCAACAAACTCGACTCTCTTGCACACATCTAACAGTAATGAGCAACATTAGCACACACGTTTGTGCATATATTAATTCGGGTGTATGTGTGTTGGTGTGTGTTCGTATGTGTTTGCATCCAAAAAACCCGCCAATCTGATTTACTTTGCTCACAGTCAGTCACTTTTTGTCAAATCTCAATTTACATCTTTCGTCAAACACACAAACACTCAACATTAAATAACCAAGTCACAAGACCTTTACCTGTCATACACAGTTACCATCACCAGTAGTGTCTCCTGTCTTGTAGTGCTGCTTGCTTTAACACTTGGAACAACTCTGAACATTCCTTTGGTTTGACAACACTTTTAAAACCGTTCGCAACTCAACCTCACTCCGGCATTCCTCAAATTGTGTTCAACTAACAAAATCATAACAAAACAAAATGCTGCCCAAAATGCATTCGATTTTACTGTTCACAATTCTTGCAGTCTTCGTTGTTTTAGGTAATTTAATATTATTCTTATTGTTTTAGAAAGGGGAAGTTCATATAGAACGTAACCTTGTATTGTGTGCAAACAAATGTTGACCATTTTTTATTTCAAATTCTTCAGAATTCACCTCCTCAATCCAGTCGGCCAAAGTGAACTGTCGTTGTGGTCAGAAGCCCTGGTCGAACAAGGACATCACCAGCCTGAATCCGAGTCGTCAGTGTTGTGAATATTTTGTCGAGTCGGGTGAGGGCAATTTCACCGAGTCGGCCGTGCTGTGTCAAATTGAGAACGAATTCATCTACAAGCGATTTCACAGTTGTTGCATTTCGTTGATTCGCAATGCATACTGCTTTCAACAGAAGCTCAGTCCCACTGGCATGCCCGTGTCGGACAGTGAGCCGGTGAGGGATCCATGGTCGAGGTATGAGAAGCTGTTTGGGCCGGGATTTTTGGGTTAAGAATTGAATCAAATCGAATTACACAATCAAATCAATAAACAAATGAAACAAATGAAATCATCAATGACGGACTTGAAGGCAACTTTCAATCGAATCAATTACGTCAACGAACACTTACACTCAACTGTGCAACTGACCCAAAGAGTATTTTCCGTTATTATTTCGAATGCTACTTCGATTTACACAATACACGGCATCTATTATTTTATTATTATTATTTCATTTAATTTATATTGCATTTTACTGATTTTATTACCAATTGCAAGGCAATTTCCAACTGTATTTCGTATTTTATATTTTATTATTCATCAAAACTGTCCTTCCTCAATATAATAATAAAAAAATAAAGTTTTGATTAATCACAAACATTTGTGCATTTGTCTGTGTGTTGCTGCATTTCCTCAAACTGATAATCGTGTGCAAATACAAATGCACAACAAGTGATACACTTTGAGGACATATTTGGTGGTCTCTGCAATGCTCAACCACTTGGAAAAACAAATTAAGATATGACGAATATGGCTAAATCTATATTCATAAGCAACTCAACGATACAATCTTGATTTTTTAAGATAGATTGATTGAAGTATAGATTGTTAATGATTTTCTCACGGTGATTTCACGCGTTTGAATCGAGCTTTAATTCATATTTAGTAGCATTCACAGACGAGAAATGTTTCCTCAATTTGTATTACTAATTAGTTACTTCTCGTCAAAGTCAGGGCGCGGGAGTCAATCAAATTCATTTATCATTCAAAACTTTTTAGATTGATTCAAAAGTAATCCATAACTCATAAAAATGATAACAAACATATCGTCGGACAATTTTATTTTGTAATTCAAATTTGGAAAACTCAACGTACGAATACTTTTCGAACCAAAACGTGTTGAAAGCCAAACACAAAAATGCGACTTAATAAGATAAAAGTTCATAAACTTAAACTGTAATCTGTGTACATTATGCATGACAATATTGTTATGTCACAATACACACACAAAAAACTTTTCCTTGATCGATTAGAATAAAATGCCAAAAACTGGTTACTTGTTTAATTGTTGGAGAGGGGGTGAAATCAGTTAAGGTAAAAAAGGTTTTATGGTTTGCAGTAAAAATAAATTGCGGTTACATTCGTTTAAAAAGAACAAACCAGCTACAATTCAGTTAGTTTTATTTGTTTTGAATTCACCAATCATCAAAATCAAAATGCATCCCAAAAGCAAATTAATTTTCACACTAATTCCATTTCTGTGTTGTTTCATTTCAATTGACATTTTTGATTCGCCAATAAGAAAATTGACTGTTGAAGCCAACTCTCAAATTCCCAACTCGCCACAACACAAAACCGAATTGGAAATATTTGAATTAATCAAAAAGCAAAAGAAAGCAAACAACAAATCTGGCGCTAAACCGACCAAGAAGCGGCACCTCAAAGTTTGCTCAATCAATGTGCTGATGCAATGTGTGGAACAGATTTTTCAGTATACTCACAAACCGAACGGAACTGGATTTTTGGAAACCGAACAAGAGTTTAATGATTTCTGTTTGTGAGTAATTTTAATTTTGATTAATTTAAATAATTTTCCATAATTTAATTTAAAATTAATTAAATATTAATTTCAGTAAATATCACGACTTCACTCCATATTGCATCAAAAAGTTTTTCTTAAAATGTTCCGCTCCTTATCAGCAGGATTTGGTGGAGAGGCTCGTGCTGGTGCCGTACAGGCAGAGTATTAAAGAGTTCTGTAAAAAAGGCGGTGAGATGAGAAAAAGTGAGTTATTTGAGTAATATCAAGATAAGATGTTAACAAATTCTCAATTTCAGTTCATCTCCAATACTCAAAGTGCGCCATCTATCAAGTGAAAACCACACTGGAGTACCGTCGAACCTGTGTTCGAGATCTTCAGGCAGGTCTCGAGTACATCCACGAGCACTACACTTCGGATCGGTCAAAACTTCTCAGTCTATTCCGTGGCTCGTGTTGTGTGTACAATCGATGGGAGAGTTGCATTCGGGCTCGGTTGAATCACAAATGTGGACCAGAGTCCGAGCAAACCATCGTAGACTTTATACATCAACCAACGATGCGGTTGATTAGTACACTTTGTCCTATGAACAGTTTTGGTCCAGGATCGGACAAATGCACAGGTCTGGTACCGGAAACTTTTGAAACACCACCTAAGGGCTTTAAAAGTAAAGCAATTGGCTCACATTTGTTCTCGTACTTTTGTCCCAATGCGGGCTATGGACTTTTAGAGGAAAATGATATTTGAGAAATTAAATGTTGTGTTATCAAATAATAATAAATATTTATTTTGACTATTTATTTTGACTAATATTTTTGATCGATATCATAAGATCTGTTGAAGATTGAATATTTGATATTCCATCTTGATTTACATTTACATCAAAGCATTTAAACATCAAACTGCACTCTATTGTTGACCTTAATCTTGGAGTAGGCAACACTCGCGTGTGACACTGGCGCCTGATCCAATTTGGACATTTTGATCACTCGACTTGGCGCTTTCAGTATTGACTTGTGATGCATCACAACCGAACTGCGACGACCAAACTCGACGCCGTCCATCTTGTCACGGGCAATTTCGATTTGGACCAGTTTTCTGTTGAATTTCAAAGCTAATTAGACAATGGACAATAAAGCATAAGCTAAACATACCCATTTTTATAGAAAGCAAATTCAGCATAAATCCAAACCATAACAACCACCAGTAAAATAATCATAAAGATCATAATGCCAAAAAGTGTGATCTTTTGTTTGATCATTATTTCGTACAATTGCTCGTTCATTTCGATCATTTTGTTGTTGTTGTTGTGGTTCAATCTTCATTGAACACTAAAAGCAAATTCAAATTTATTTCACAAATCACCAATCAAATATTCATAAATTTTAGTTATGTAAAAAAGGAAATCCTTAGCCCTCAAGGTAAACCGGCGAGTAAAAGAGTTGTCAAGCAGCAACACCATCAAATGTCATCAACAAAGTTGTCCACTAAAGTCACAATACCGTTACACTGTATACACTTGTTGATGGTATTATGCGTGATCACTCGTAAAATCTTTTTGTTTTCTGTTCATCATCATCATCATCATCGTCCAAAGTAATCGTTCAATGCGATAATTAGGTTGGTGAGCCTTTCAACGAGTGAGTGAGTGCCTCAATTGGCATTGGCACACTGTAAACATCGTGTAAAAGTCATAAATACTAGAGCACGTGATAGTGTTGTGTGTGTGTCGGTGTGTGTGTGTGTGTATGAGCTTTTTTCTTGTTATCAGTAACAAAAAGTCTTGGTAACCTAGAGACGTTGATGACTTCAAGTCTTTGTCACTTGCCGCGAACAGGACTGATAAGACAGAGACAGAGACAGAGACAGTGCAACACTGACAAATGTGTCTTTCTCATGACATTTCAAACAAAATGTCATCAACTTGAGTGAGTTCAAACGGATGCACGCACGGACTTACGACTTTACACGTTCCAATTTCAATCAAAGTAACAGAAATTAAAAATGCTAATTCAATTAAATCAATTAAGATTGAACTCACACTTTGATGATGAACACAGTCCGTGAAATGCACTCGTGATCACTCGTAATACACTTTACATTTGTAATTTTCCTGAAGTAATTTTGAATATAATGATTCAATTTACTAAATAATATATATTTATTTGTCATTTTGTCTGTTTATTAATGTGACAGTAAAGTGAACTTTTGGGTATGTGTTTGTGTGAAAGATTTTGTGCTGATTAATGACGGCTTTGGGTGTACATGTTCAACTGTGTTTAGTAAATATGTCACATTAATGACAGACATTTTGAGTTTGATATTGATGAGAGACTTTTGTTGTTAATCATGAATGTAATTGCAAAGCAAAAAAAATTTCCGTTTGTACATGAATGTATTACGATTTATCTTGACAAGTGTAAATGTATGCACCATTTTGAATTGAACAATTAATCGGTTGTTAATTAATTGATTGATTGAAGGGTAATAATTGTTTACAAGGCTATTTTGTGTACAATTTATTGAACTCATCAAGAAGTGCTCTTCAATTCATGAATCACATTCGCATTCAGACTTCAAGCACCACGAGCTGCTTAGCAATTTGCTAATACCAAACGATTAGTAATTCAATGTTCAATGTCAATATTGAAGTTTCATATTTCAATTTAAGTTTTTTTTATTGGATCTTGTAGAATAAAAACAAAATACGAATCATAATTATGGAAAAATCTTACGCAGAGTACAAACAAGCGAACACAACTACAATTGTTGAAAAATTTTCTGGCATTTCAAAAGATCAAAATTAGTTTTAATAAAATCTGTAATGTTGCAAACATCTTTTGCAATAAATAATTTCCACTCGATAATTATGAATTTATAATGAAAAATAAAATTTTGATTGCATTAGTGCATTTTAAAATAATTGAAACAGTTGAATTTGATTTAGAAATTTCAAGTTGTTTAATCATTTAATCCACACCAATAACAGAATTTATTGTCCAATTTAAACAACGATCTATAGAGATTTTGTAATCCTAAAAGTACAAACGAACGCTCGTCTTTGAATTTCCCATTCGTTCGTTCGTTCGTTTGCTCGTCCAATGATATAAACAATTTCAACAATTACATTTCATTCAATAAACACATCGACAACACTTAACACGAAAAAATATGGCATTTTATTTATCGATGGATGAGATCCTATGTATACGAAATTAATATAAGCAAATTAATGAGCAATACATAATAAGTGGCGTGTCAAACACAACCTCGCAGCATACACATTGTATTTCCAATACATTCTCAAAAGTCTCGCTTTTCATCAATGCCCCAGCCCACATTGGGACACGAGTACGAGAACAAATAGCTCACAAGACTACTACTCTTTAAGCCCTTGGGTTTATAATCAGCTGGTGGTTGAAAGGTTGCAGGATTGCACTTCTCCACATTCTTCGGATCGTATCGCGTGTAAGGACAGAAAGTCTTCAGCAGAAACATCGAACCGTGATGTATCAGGTTGGGTATCACTGCGGCGGATGGTTCACCACATTTGCGCACGAGATGCTCCTTGATGCAGTCTTCCCATTGATTGTAGGAACAGCAGAAATTTTTCACTAGCAATGGCATCACGGGTTTCGCGCTGGCTTGTTCGAAGATGAATTCTTGTGAGGCTTGTAGAGGACGGACACAGTGTTTGCGATAGGAGTCAGAGAGTTTCACTTCGTAGATTAGACAGTTCGAGTATTTGAGGAATTCTGAGGGAGGATTTAGATTATTAAGAAAAGTTTGAAACTAAAACTTTGAATTTCTCAACTTACCAGCTCGAATTGGTCCTTTGGAATTGCAGAAATCATTCATAGAGGCTTGGAATGGCTTCACAAAAAGTCGCATCAACAGCTCAACCTGCATTGGACTGCCACACCTTTGTGCCCATTGTTTCGCACAAACAGGAAAGTAATCGTGAATATTACTGAAAAAAACAAACCAAAATTAGCTCATAAACCTCCAATTTTTAAATCCAAACTTACAAACAAAACTGCTCCATCTCCGCCTCACTATTAGCAATGCCCGATCCATTGACTTGTGAGGTGAAATACGACAATGGCTCAGACAAACATTCCAACAACATATCAAATTTACAGAATTTGATACGAGATTTGTAGGGACGGGCTGAGTCGACATTGTTGGGCTGGCATGCCAACATGAGAAAGAGGAGAACAATGGAGAATGAAGACAGTGAAAGGCAGAATTGTTTGGAGGACATTTTGGTGTAAAAATATTTTAAAAATCAATAAAATGTCACAAATATTTAAAATATTTTGAATTATTGACAAAGTCATAAAACAATATTTTTGCGAACGAATCAATCAAATAGTCCAACAACGAACACAGTCAGGAAATGAGAGATGAAAGTTGTTGAACTCGAACTTTATAAAGGGGTTTAGGAAAGCGCGAGATCTTACGCCACTGTGGAATTCCACAATTAGGAAAAGTTGCCATTCCGGAGGTCCGATCAGAAAGCGATAAGCAAAGGAAGAAAAACTAGACACTGCACTCCAATCTTAAAATGCCCTGAACGAACCTAGTGCTTTTAACTTTCCATGAGTTGCCCTGCGGGTTAGGCATTAACACTTACTACGAGAGCAACCCCTATGCAAACACCTCTTTGACGAATTGCTCATGACTACAACTCATGATCTCACTACACACAATTACTACCTTCGTGTGGCAATCAAATTAATACAGGTAATTACAGGTATCGAACGAACTTAATGAGCTTTTATGAGTAAATGAGTAAGACAATGAGACGATGGGTTTGCAAGTCGAAAAAAAGGAAATCTCCTTGTGGACACTAAAGAAGCTGTCGAGATTAGTGGTGATTGGACCTGTTTGAAGGACAACCTGACGTCAGGTGGCTACTGTGAAGAGAGAGAGAGAGAGAGAGAGAGAGAGAGAGAGAGAGAGAGAGAGAGAGAGAGAGAGAGAGAGAGAGAGAGAGAGAGAGAGAGAGAGAGAGCATTCTAGAATGGCAAGCTCGTTGTACTGCCCAGCACATTAAACTCGAACATAAACAAGAATTAGATAAAAAACAGACAAGGTCAATGTTTATCTTTGGGTGGGTATGAGAGATCTTGGTTGAGCCATTCATATTAAATTATTCACTTTTCGTCATTTTTCGGACATTCTACATGTCCACTTTTGTTCATCGTGCTTAGTTCCAAAGCATTTCAACTGAATACTAATCATGTACTTTCCAATGTACTGCTTATGCACTGATTAGCATGTGCGTAAATGCTTATTGTGATCACAATCTCATTGATACAATGTTTAAACATGTCATGTTCAAATATAGAAACGAAATCATGTGAAATATAGTTTTGGTGAACTGATTTCCAATTCGGATTTCGATTACTATTATTTTTTTGTTCAAGTTCATTGCCACATTCTTTGTCTTTCTTACTTATTTGGTTACAATCCCGTCCCTCTCGTTTTCTCTCCTGATCCGAAAGTAGAGGCGAAGTCAATCATAATGTCAAACCGAACATTTGATTTACCCTCTGATTATTACCTTTTCGAACTTTCATTTTATATGTCAATTTGATTGCGCTCAGTACGCTGATTCACTTCTTGTGATACGAGAATGTGGTTTTCCGAGTTTTTCGTATCCAAAATGGTCTCTCACTTGACTTGACTTTAGTCTTGCAAAACTTGATCTAACCGGTCAGACAAGAAAAGTCGAATACGAGCACGACAAAATCGATGAATCGATGATTCTTTTCTTCAAGTAATCTTCTCTGTCTTATATCAACAGTTTGCATGAAGTAAAATCATTTTACCGAAATTCCACTATTAAAATCAAACCTTAACGAATTTTTCGGTAAGTAAATTTAAATACATTTATTATATTCATATACAAAAAAACACTTGCCAAGACATTTGCAATTCATTGATATTCAAATCGATTTTCAAACAAAAGTTGCAGTATTTTTTTTAGTATTCGATGTTTGGAGCATTTGAAATAGATTAAAAATAAATATGAAATTGATGACTAATTTTGATTATAAATTGATAATAGATGATTTTGAGCATATTTTTTTGACTGACTAATTTTACCAATCCCGTTCAGGCACAATGCCCCAGCCAACATTAGGACAACTGTACGAGAAGATGTAACTAATCAAACTACCACTGGACAGACCCTTTGGCTTGTAGTGCTCTGGCGCAATGAACTCCTCTGGATTGCACTGAGCGGGATTGTTGGGATCGTACTTGAGTGGCTTGCACAGATAGCGCAGTAGATCGAGTGAGCCTTGATGGATCAAGTAGGGGAAAACGTCCGCGGATGGCTTGCCACAGTTGGTGGTGAGATGGTCGAGAATACAGTTTTCCCACTTGTTGAAGGCACAACATGTGTTTCGCAAGAAGCTGGTAATGTTTGGCGTTTTCATGGACATGGCGCGCTCGTGGATCATTTCGCCCGCTGCTTGCAGTGGTCGGATGCACTCTTTTCGATAGGACGGAGACAGTTTCACGTCAAAGATGAGACAGTTGGAATACTTTAAAAATTCTACAAATTTTGAAAACCAATAAAATAAAAGGTAAGTTTGTTTATATAAAATAAAATTAAAACAATAATTGACTTTATTATTACCATTTCGAATGCTTCCCGAACGATCACAGAAGACCTTCATTGCAGTGCCCATTGGTTTGATGAAAATGCGATTTGCCATGTCATAGTGATTGGGACTGGCACAGCGGCCAAACCATTGCTTTGTACAGACGGGGAAATAGTCCACTTGATTACTATCGACAGTGGAAGATAATAAGGTAATCGATTATTAATATATTTCAATTTTGAATTTGATGATTTTTTGTTTGTTTAGATATTTTTCTGAATAAATTTGTAAATACTCACAAACAAAACTGTTCCATCTCGTCCTGACTGTTGACAATTCCCGATCCATTTTGGGTAGAGGTAAAGATGGTGTTTGGCTCAATGCCACACTCGAGTAACATGTCCAATTTACAGAATTTGATCTTTCTCTTGGTCTTCATCATGCTTTTATCACCAGACACTGCAGAAAGACACACCAAGGCCACCACCACAAGCACAAACACAATTGAAGATTTACAATTGAGAATCATTTTGAGATTTATTATTATTAAATAGATAGAAAGTAGATAAGATCTGTTGAGCTGAGTTGAAATAGTCGTAATCCGAACACAAAATGGCAAACGCACTTATGATAAAACTTTTCACAGAAACATCACGATAAAACAATCCAGCTGAACTCAATTGAATGTTCGTATTTAGCGATTTATGTTCTTTTATAAACTGATGATTGACTTTGTATATTCTTCCCCTAGTTGTTGGTGATCGATGGTTTAATGCCTTGTGCAAATACAAAATAAATCCCCAATTACAAACCAACGCATATAGCACTCACAAACTAGGAGACGATCTTCAGGCCATACGCAAAAGCGATCTGATGAAAACTGTTTTTCCGTGATCGAGAGACCGAGAAGAACAAGTCATGAAATTACCCTTGAATATATCTTCGGAATGTATTTGACGATGAAAATGATGATCATTTGGGAGGGATTTTTGCGATACTGATTTGATCATATTACTCGTTGATTTAACATGAACACGAACATGAACTTCAAATTAGAAAGCAAGGTTTATAATGTTGTTTAATGTTGAAAAATGCTAATCAATTCAACAACACCGATCCAGACCCCTTGACTTTTGTACGTGCAAAAGGTAGCTCAAAATTAAATGTATCTCATGGATCGATCATTAAACAGACATGCACAATCCATGGCTGATAAAGTCTCTCAAATGTCAACATTAAAATTCCGATCTGATTGGATAAGACAGTTTTGTTATAAAAATAAATAAATATACGAGACTTTTGAGTCTCTAATGTTATAAGTTCCAGTTTGGATGTATGCAACCTTGAATTTAATCAATTTTGAAATCTGATTATTAAATAATATGGAATGTTATCTCAAAATGTATTAGAGACTTCGGTTACTATGGAGCAAAAAACTGGTTCTGGATTTTCCAAGAATTTGTCAAGAATTTTGATTAGCTGTAATTTGATATAATTAACTGTAAATTTTATTCTGTTTAGAAATATTTTTTTAGTAAACTCTTTTATTAACATTTTGTGCGATTTAGCTTTGATCTTTCTAATATTTCTTTAAGTAATTCAATTCTTGTCTTTTTATCATATTTTGAACGTCTATAATTCTATTCCTGGTTTATCATTCAAAGTTATTTATAGATGCGAAAATTTTCCATTCATAATAATTTAAATCAATTTGTTATACTAAATTAATCAAACGCAATTTGTTATCTTTAGAGATTTAATTTAATTTGTGATCTACAATGTTTGCACAATTCACCATCCCAAGGCAATCCCACTGTCGTCATGATATGTTTTCATCGCGTTAATTACCTTTTGACAAAATTATTATGATTATTTGTTTAATTAGTTCATTTATTGTTCTTAGCATGTTTGTCGCATATCGCGTCATATCGCCTGCAGCCATCCATTGGTATGAAAGAACATGGTTTCGAATCCCCCCAAAAATGTTTGTACTCTCAGTAAAAACAAGTTTTCCTGTCTCTTCTCTTCTTCTCGATACGAAAGTCTTTCCTGACTTCACACACTGTACACATTTGCCAATGTGGACAGTATACATTTCAAGGCAAACACGTAAAAACGATCGCACAAACAGTCACACAAAGACGCAGTCTATAGACGCACATGATCGTGTTTGTGTCTGTGTGTAATGGCGCCAAGACTGGACATTGAAACTTTCCCTTTGAAATGTTACATCAAGTTAGAAAAACTCCAATGGATAGTAGTGAAATCATACATGAATGTATAAACATACAAGCGAGATCACTAAAAGTTTGTTACATTTGGAAAGTTTAGTATTTGCAAATGTTTGTTTCTTGTTAATTGAGATGAAACTAAATTGTGAATTCATTTTAGATTCGGTGAATTAGATTGAAATTTTGATTAAGATTTTTGGGATTTTTATAAAACGCTTTTTCTCACATTGAGATCTGCACGACAGTTTGAAAGCTCTATAAATTGTATTCGATTTGCACTTTTATTTCTCGAGGGTCACGTGTACTCGAATTCCCTGGTGGGTTGTACCCTTGACCTTGAACGTCATAGGCTGCACCTCACATTCATTACAATTGATAGCTTCTTGGCAGGTTCATTTACGTAAGTAAGTTCGAACATTTGCGCTCTCATTTGCTCGGCTTCTCTTTTTATTTTTCACAGTTTGAGTCCTCAGTGATAGAGAGTCTGTCCCACGTAAACAGTCTACCGAATCTAATCTTGATCTCTCACTCGAGTTCAGCTGTATATGTCTGGTGCATCACTTGTGCGTATTTGTGTTGTTGCTTACGTGATTGTATGTACAAAATGTGAATCATCCATTTTGGTAATTGTGAACTAACTGACAATTTGCACTGACGGACACAGGCGACATTTCACTTCCAGAAGAGTAAAACCAGTTCAATGTACCGCACTAGTCACGTACATCACATATATATGAACATGTTGCAAGTTAAAACCCCATAAAGGATTATGTACCGAACGCACTTGGAATTTGGCAGAAAATTTGTCATTTCTTAATTGTCAAATTTTCTGTCAAATTCTCTGCCAAATTTCCTTTCAAATTTTAAAATTTCTAAAACGCAAATCTAGATAACATTTAATAGTCAATTCACGGAAATGTTTTCTCCTCTCTTTGGTCAGATTGGATAACCCAATGGAAAATGTTTTGTCAATATTACTTAATCTTACATAGATCATCGAAAACAGCAATTTAAAAATAGATTTTTACCGCTTAGTAATCGAAACAACGACAACAATATTCCATTGTCCAAAGTACACACCTTGACTAGGCATAACAAATTGAGTGGCACTTGTTATTTGTTTCATCGTTAGTCTTAATGATATTAATTATAATTAGTTTGCGCTGTTGAGACGCTTGTTGTTGATCTGTGAATTCATTGGACGCTATGACGTCATGAGAGTTATAATAATCATAATCGTCTTTCCAATAAACATTCCATGTCTTTTTGCTTCTTCTTCTTTTTGTAACCATTGATAGCAGGTTTGTACGTCTCTGATATGGTCAAATGTGTGTGTGTGTGTGTGTGTGTGTGTGTGTGTGTGTGTGTGTGTGTGTGTGTGTGTGTGTGTGTGTGTGTGTGTGTGTGTGTGTGTGTGTGTGTGTGTGTGTGTGTGTGTGTGTGTGTGTGTGTGTGTGTGTGTGTGTGTGTGTGTGTGTGTGTGTGTGTGTGTGTGTGTGTGTGTGTGTGTGTGTGTGTGTGTGTGTGTGTGTGTGTGTGTGTGTGTGTGTGTGTGTGTGTGTGTGTGTGTGTGTGAGTGTGTGTTGTGGTATAGACATCACAAATAAACCAGTGACGTATTTGTTGGGCGTCAGTAGAAGTCAGAAGAAGCTTCCATTTGGGGTGTTCTCTTGCACACTGATTCTGTGTGTTGATTATTGTTGTTGAGTTGTTGTTTTCTCTGCAAAAGTCTCAGACTTGCACTTGACAGAGTAAAACATAATACGCGAGACGTAAGACCTGTTAATGCCCGTGGCCGGCAGTGACATCATCTCATGCCCTGCTGACCATTTTCAATTAGCCTATCATCAATAGAGCCAATAGCGGCCAATTCATCCGCCCATTTCTCTTCCTTTTCTCAACTTTTCTCAATCTTCCTGAACCTGTATTGCGTTCTTTGTAATTGCACCTGGACTTTCTCTTCTCTGCACTTAAAATAGAAATAATAATAATAATAATGATGATGAGAATAATAAGTAAAATGTAATAAAACTTGGGGGTAGGAACGTAACACGTAACGAGGTTTTTGATCAGTTTTGTATTTTTTTTTACATTTTGGAAACTACTATAAATAGGACAGATTCTGAGGCAGAAGAATCATTTCATCAACCGATTTCACTCGGACTTTCGAATTTGTATTCTGATCTCTGAAGTATAGATGTTCCATCTCGGGATAGTTTCTATCTGATTCGAGTGGGATTTACTACATCGATAGAACATTGTGTTTTTAAGTGATCATTTGACTTTGCCATTTTGTGTGTGATTTCTACTTTTAAGTTTTTTTCTCCTACCTCACTTTGATTTTGAAATTGTGAGGTGTTTAATTGTGATTTTTTTTCAATATAAAACAAACAACAAATACATCTTACTCCAAAAATGATGCTCAGAAAGCTATCCAAATTCTGCCTAGGCCTCTTTGCACTGGCCTTTTGTGTTTCCTCATGTTCAGTTGAGGCAAAGTACAAACGAAAATTTAAATTTTGTAAATTGGATAATTTAATCGAGTGCTTCGCTGAGCCTATTGCTCAATTTACATCTCAACCAAACGGAACCGGGATTGCTGCCAATGAACAGGAGTTTGAACAATACTGCTTGTAAGTTTGTTTTTTAGTTTAGTTCTGTAGATAACAGTTTGATCATTTTTCTGGTATTTTAAATTTATGTGAAATTAAAAACGTAGATTAGATTTGACTTTTTTTTTAATTTTCTGAATTTTTGTGCATTAAGTCAGATTTTTTAAAATTAATTTTTAAATACAAAAAAAATTAGAAGCCCCTAGAATCAATTAGCATTAGCTTCCAAAATATTTTTTTAGAGAGAAAATATAAAACAATTCCACTGACTGCACAAAACAATTGTTCAAATATAGTAAATTAGGAAAAAATTCCAGAAAAAAATATTAAGGGAAACAATTATTGTTGAGCATTTTATTTTTGCGAATAATAGTCTTTTTGTGCGCATCTTAATTGGTTCTTGTTTATTTCATCGATTTATTTTAATTCAGATTATTAAATCAATTTTTTAATCATTTCTTAAAATAGCAACAATCACGACTACCTTCCATATTGCGTGCGACAGTGGTCGAAGCGATGCGGCTCTCAAATACAAGTCGAGGTGATCAAACGCATGTTCACCGATCCAATGCAGGAGAGCATGAAACAATTCTGTGATACCAAGGGAACCATTCGACCTTGTAAGTTTGATTTTAAGATTTATTTTTAAATTAAAAAATTAAAAAAAATTGGTTTCAAAAAATATTAATCCAAAAATTCAGTTTTTCTCAAACATTCTCAATGCCTCATCTCGAATGTGAAACTCGCCACCTCTTACCGAAGTTCGTGTGTTCGTGAAATGCAAGCCAACAACGAATACATCCACGACATGCAAATGCAACATCCAAATGTGACCTCATTCGTGACCAGCTTCTGTTGTGCCTACAACAAGTGGGAACGATGCATTATGGGCTTTATGGTGGACAAGTGTGGCGAGGAATCGTCAAAGATTGTGCCCGACTTGATTCATCACACCACAATGGACCTACTCAAGGGACTCTGTCCACAGACGCGATACGATCCAACCAACCCACAGGCCTGTCCACCACAGTGGTTCGAAGCGCCCAAAGATTACCAACCAAAGGGCTACGGTAGCAACAGTCTGATCAGTTACTATTTCTCATATTTGTGTCCCAATGTGGGCTGGGGTGTGGGCAATAATGATGTCTAAATTCAATTTTTTGATTTGTCAGTCATATTTATTTGCATGTGATTTCGCTTGTATAAATGATTGAACTTTGTTGTTTATACATTCTAGTATTATTGATCCAATGTAATAGCTTTCATACCATAAAATACTCACAATTATTCTTCAAATCGGTTCGACATTGTAAATTGAATTCATCGTGGCCAAATTTTGTTTGAATTTTAATTTTTGCTTAAATATCATTTATAAATGCTCATAATAATAATAAATAATTTATTCGAAATAATAATTTGTTAATTGATTTATACTAAAGTAAAATTTAAAAACTCAAATCTACCAATCGCGTTCCGGCACAATGCCCCAGCCCACATTGGGACAGCCATACGAGAAGATGTAACTCATGAAGCTAGTGCTGTGCAGTCCTCGGGGCTTGAAACTTTCCGGTGCAATGTACTTTGACTTGTCGCACACTTTTGGATCTTCTGGATCGTACCGCAGTGGTTTGCACATTTGTCGCACAACTTCGAGTGAGGACTGATGAATGAGATAGGGGAAAACGTCCGCAGAAGGTTTGCCACAGTTGGTGGTTAAATGCTTCAGAATACAGTTCTCCCATTTGTTGTACGAGCAACAGGTGTCACGGGTAAAGTTGGCCACACTCGGTCGGGGACTGGAAAATTCACGCTCATGGATCCATTCGGCTGCAGCTTGAAGTGGACGGATACATTCTCGACGGTATTCAGGTGATAGTTTCACTTTATGGATTAGGCAGTTGGAGTACATGAGAAATTCTGTAAAAAATGAAGATTTAGCTTGGAAATAAAAATTTATCAACTTACCATTTCGAATGTGTCCATTGACATCACAAAATTCTTGCATCGAAATCTTCAATGGATCAATTGCAGCGGCAAAAACAACATCTTTGTGTACATCAGTGGCACAATGCTTGAGCCAGTGAGTGAGACATTTCGGTAAAAAATCAACGACATTGCTGAAATTAAATACAAAATTGTAAATAAAAATTATAAGAACGGTTAATTGTCACATACTAGCAATACTGTTCCATCTCCTCTTGATTTGCGGCAATGCCAGAGCCATTTTGGGTTGAGGTAAACATTAAATTTTGTTCCACGCCACACATGTTGAACACAGTGTCAAATTTGCAGTATTTGACCTTTTTCGAAAGCTTCTTCTGCTTTTGTGCGTCAACTTGGCTCGACATGAACAGCACAAAGAGGGCCACACAAATCATCAAATAACACAAGTTGAAGGAAGTGAGTTTCATTTTTGATGTGAATTTCGAGTTGAAACTTTAGTGGATTTCAAAGTCAAATATCAACAATTGATCAATGATTAGAATGAAACAAGAGACTTGCTGGATAAAGACAATGAGATTGTGTGCCGGCTTATATATGCAAATGACAATGTCATGTTGCAATTGTGTGCATTTGTCACATTTAGCGAATTTTGTGGATGTCATTTGAATGTCTTTTGCGTGCGGAAAGCTCCATTGATTAAATTGCGATCATATTTTGTGACGACAAATGTGTGGGTGAATTTTCTTTTACGGATTACCTCATTTGCTTTAAGAAGCTTTCTCAAGATTTTTTAAAAATATTTTAGCTATTGACTTTTCATTGCATCATCAGATTATTGATCAACCTATTTGATCGACATTTTCATGACATTTGTTGTATTTAGCGTTTATTTTTTCTTGAATAAAACAGAAAACATCACGAAAATTATTATATTCAAAACTTATTGTTACGAAAAACTTGGAATTTTCCAAAAGTCTTTAAGCGTCTTTCTCAACGTCTTCTGTTCTTTGCCTACGTAAACTTTTCTGATGACATAGAAAAAGTGGTCTTAACAGGTTCATGTGTTCCTGTTATACAATTTGAATTAGAATGTAAATCTTATTTTTTAAATAAGTGAAAAAGATTTAAAAACAAGAATTCGATTTTAAGCAATAAGTAATTTTATTCAAATCGACAACTTTCATCGATGCAGAAATATAAAGTAACAAAATCAATAATCTACCAATCCCGTTCAGGCACAATGCCCCAACCAACATTGGGACAGCCATACGAGAAGCCATAACTCAACAAACTTGAACTCTTCAAGCCAAGTGGTTTGAAACTTTCCGGAGCAACATAATTCTCTTCCTTACAAACAGCCTTATTAGTCACATCATACTTGAGTCGGGTGCACAAATGTTCCACCAAATTGTTTGCACTGTGACCAATCAAGTAGGGAAAGACGTCTGCCGCTGGTTGTCCACAGTTGTCGGTCAAGTGCTTCAGAATACAGTTCTCCCACTTGTTATACGCACAACAAGTGTCACGCAAATAATTGACAGTACTTGGGAACTTTGCGTTAAACTCTCGGTTGTGGATCATTTCGCCAGCTGCTTGTAGAGGACGGATGCATTCTTTGCGGTAAGAGGGAGATAGTTTCACATGATGAATTAGACAGTTGGCGTGCTTAAGAAATTCTAGACAAAACAACGAGATTCAATATGTCAATATTAAAAAATAAATATTTCATACCATTTCGGATGTATCCTTTGCGGTCACAGAACGCCTTAATGTATCCACCTTTTTCATCGATCATCAAGCGGAATATAAAATCAGAATGCAAATTAGTGGCACATCTGCTAAACCAATGACGCGCACAAGCAGGAAAGTAGTCTACGAGGTTACTGTTTGAAAACAAAATTCATTGAAACTCATTGAACAACAAAATCAATTCTTACTAGCAATACAGCTCAAGTTCCTCTTGACTATTCGCAATGCCCGAACCATTCTGGGTTGAGGTCAACAGTAGGGTTTGATCAACACCACATTTCTGGATGAAATAATCCAATTTGCAGAATTTCAATTTCTTCTTCTGTCTCGACTCAACAGGAACCGTAAGCAAACAAACACAAAACACAACCAAACCAAAAAGTACAATGATTGAAGATTTGTTGCCAGCAAATCGCATTTCGTGTAGAAAGTAGTATAACAAAATTAGACTTAAAATCTAAACATTAGCATACCTGAACAACAAAAGATGTCCGTTTTTATACATTCTCAAAGTTTGTACATGCTTAATTTGTTTGTTTGTTTGTTTGTTTGTTTGTTTCAAAGATATTTTTAGTAAAGAATAATACTTTTAAATTTAGATTGATAAATCCCCATTGAATCTGTTTTATAAATACAACTCTAGTTTGGAAATTTACAAGGTCAAATTGTTTAAGGAAGAATATGGCTTTAAATAATTTTTGTTTTTAATAGAAGATAACAATTTTATCGCTCGAGATATCTCTCGATATAAAGCTCAGGCCTCTTTGGAATTTTTAACAGAACGATTCCACTTAATTTAGGCTTTTATTTAGTAATTTAGTAATTTAGTCATTTAGTAATTTAAGTTTTTAATTATAAATTTATTAAGATCTATAATTTATTTTACATCATAATTGAATACATGTAAATAAATCAATAATCTACCAATCCCGCTCTGGCACAATTCCCCAACCAACATTAGGACAGCCATACGAGAAGCCATAACTCAATATACTACTACTATGCAGCCCAAGTGGTTTGAGACTTTCCGGAGCGACA
Organism: Rhizoglyphus robini; assembly: GCA_023373905.1. Taxonomy (NCBI): domain Eukaryota; kingdom Metazoa; phylum Arthropoda; class Arachnida; order Sarcoptiformes; family Acaridae; genus Rhizoglyphus; species Rhizoglyphus robini. The sequence goes on from JAKIJQ010000020.1 coordinate 2,324,567, forward strand.
TAATTCTCTTCCTTGCAAACTGCAGTATTGGTCACATCAAACTTGAGTCGGGTGCAAAGATGTTCGACCAAATTGTTTGCACTGTGACCAATCAAGTAGGGAAAGACGTCTGCCGCTGGTTGTCCACAGTTGTCGGTCAAGTGCTTCAAAATACAGTTCTCCCACTTGTTATACGCACAACAAGTGTCACGCAGAAAACGGCCAATGCTTGGGATCTTTGAATTCATCTCTCGGGTATGTATCATTTCGCCTGCTGCTTGTAGAGGACGGATGCATTCTTTGCGGTAAGAGGGAGATAGTTTCACATGATGAATTAGACAGTTGGCGTGCTTGAGAAATTCTTGACAAAACAACGAGATTCATTAGAACAATAAAAAATATATATATTCCATACCATTTCTGATGTATCCTTTGCGGTCACAGAACGCCTTAATGTATCCACCTTTTTCATCGATCATCACCCGGAACATAAAATCAGAATGCAAATTAGTGGCACATTTGCTAAACCAATGACGCGCACATCTTGGAAAATAGTCTACAAGATTACTGTTTGAAACAAAATCATTTAAGTATTAGAAACTTATGAACAACAAAATCGATTCTTACTAGCAATACAGCTCAAGTTCCTCTTGATTTTTAGCAATGCCCGAGCCATTCTGGGTTGAGGTCAAGAGCAGGGTTTGATCAATGCCACATTTCTGAATGAAATGATCCAATTTGCAGAATTTCAATCTCGACTTTTTCTGTCTTCTTGAATCTACTGGAACCGAGAGCAAATAGACACAAAACACAACCAAACCAAAAAGCACAATAGACGATTTGTTCACTGCAAATTTCATTTCTTATAGACTTGTTTACTTGTTCACTTGTTCTCATGTATGTTAGCTGTTGGTAGAACAATGAGAGAGAAATTGGGTTTTATACATTTTGAAAGTGCCACTTTGTGTTTAAATTCTGTCTAAAATGATATTTTTAGTAGAATATTACTTTTAAATTTAGCTGCTTGATAAATCCCCGCAAGATAAATACGTGGTATAAAATTTGCAATGTATGGTCGCTTGAGGATACATTTAGGTAAAATTTATTTTAGTTTTTAAAATATAACCATTCGAGTATCTTGTTAGACTAATATACAGTAATGGTCCCTTTAGTATTTCTACAGAACGATTCTACTCAGCTCAAGCATTCATTTAATACAATCTACAGTATTGTGAATCATTTTTCATATCCTTCAGTGATTTAAACAACTTAACTGTATGAACATTTTTATAAAATTTATAAGTTAATTTTATTAACAAGATTGTAAGATAAATAATTATTAGATAATTAAAATAATATTATCTGGCAAGCCAGGCAATGTGCGAGACTCTTTCTTTTTAATTACTTTATTTGTTTAAATTGGAATTTAAAAAACTTGGTGATTTTAGGGTCTACGGTTCTTTCAGAATATTATAAGTGACCAGAATGGGCGTCATGATCCATGGCGCCCAGTTTATGTGTGACTAGTCTATTACACATACTTCCTAGTGTATGTATGACAAATTTGGTAATTTTAGGGTCTACGGTTCTTTTCAGAATACATTTGTCACCAGAATGGGCGTCATGAATTATTGCGCCCAGTTTAGGTGTGACTAGTCTATTACACATACTCCCTAGTGTATGTATGCCAAATTTGGTAATTTTAGGGTCTACGGTTCTTTTAGAATATGGACAAAGGTTTACAGACGGACAGACGGACGGTCAGACAGACACGATGGCAATAGCATAAGCTTGCGACTCTCAGAGTCTCGCTAAAAATAAACATAAATAAATAAATCCACAGTTAGTCTACCAATCCCGTTCAGGCACAATTCCCCAGCCAACATTAGGACAGCCATACGAGAAGCCATAACTCAAGAAACTGTTACTATGATAGCCAAGTGGTTTGAGACTTTCCGGTGCGACATAATTCTCTTCTTTACAAACTGCCTTATTAGTCACATCATACTTGAGTCGGGTGCAAAGACTTTCTACCAAATTGTTTGAACTGTAGCGAATCAAGTACGGGAAAACGTCTGCCGATGGTTGTCCACAGTTGTCGGTCAAGTGCTTCAGAATACAGTTTTCCCACTTGTTATACGCACAACAAGTGTCACGAATGAAAGCACCAATACTTGGTCTCTTACTGGATATCTCTCGGTTGTGGATCATTTCGCCTGCTGCTTGAAGTGGACGGATGCATTCTTTGCGGTAAGAAGGAGATAGTTTCACATGATGAATTAAACAGTTGGAGTACTTGAGAAATTCTAAATCAAAGTAAAAACGTTGAGATTCAATGTGTCAAGAAAAATTATATAAATCATACCATTTCGGATATAGCCTTTCCGGTCACAGAACGCCTTAATGTATTTGCCCTTCTCATCGATGAATATTTTCAGCATGCCTTCTGTGTGCAAATCAGTGCCACATTTGCTCATCCAGTGGCGTGTACAGGCTGGGAAATAATCGACGAGGTTGCTGAGAGAAAATAATACTAAATTATTACAATTTATATGAGCAACACAATCGATTCATACTAGCAAAATTGATCAAGCTCTTCTTGAGTATTGGCAATGCCCGAGCCATTCTGGGTTGAGGTCAACAGCAGAGTTTGATCAACACCACACTTCTGAATGAAATGATCGAATTTGCAGAATTTCAACTTCAACTTTTTCTGTCTTCTTGAATCCACTGGAACCGAGAGCAAATAGACACAAATCACAACCAAACCAAAAAGCACAATCGACGATTTGTTGAACGCAAATATCATTTTGAATATATATTGACTTGAAAATTGAAATCAAAAGTTGATTTGAAATTAACAGAGATTGTAAATTAATCTGTTATCCTAAGACAGTGAAACAGAATTGCTTTTATACCATAAATGGTACGTTAGTGTGACTTTATTGCAAATTGACATTTGTCAGGGGGTTCATTGTAAGATATTTTTAGCAAAAAAATATTTTAAATCCCCCATTTGAGAAAAAATGTTTAAAATTAAACCTGAGACATTTGTAATACTTGTCACATTGTGATTAATGCATGAATAAATAAATTATAAGATAAGTACAATTGTAGATCCGTATTATGATTTTCAAAATTAAATTAACTCTACCAATCACGTTCAGGCACAATGCCCCAGCCCACATTGGGACAGCCATACGAGAAGACATAGCTGAGAAAGCTAGTGCTGTGCAGTCCTCGTGGCTTGAAACTTTCCGGTGCAATGTACTTTGACTTGTCGCACACTTTTGGATCCTCTGGATCGTACCGCAGTGGTTTGCACATTTGTCGCACAACTTCGAGTGAGGACTGATGAATGAGATAGGGAAAAACGTCCGCAGAAGGTTTACCACAGTTGACGGTCAAATGTCTCAGAATGCAGGCCTCCCATTTGTTGTACGAACAACAGGTGTCACGGGTGAAATTGGCCAAACTCGGACGGGGACTTGCAAATTCACGTTCATGAATCCATTCACCAGCAGCTTGAAGGGGACGGATACATTCTCGACGGTATGCAGGCGAAAGTTTCACGTGATGGATTAAGCAGTTGGAGTATTTGAGAAATTCTGTTAAAATGTAAATGTAAATTTAAAATTGAAATTTTTACTTTTAAACTCACCATTTCGAATGGGTCCATCAACATCACAAAATTGTTGCATCGAAGTTTTCAATGGATTAATCGCAGCGGTAAAAACCAAATCTTTGTGTATGTCAGTTCCACATATTTTGAACCAGCTCGTAAGACAATTTGGCAAGAAATCTACGACATTGCTACAAACAAACAAAAATTATGAGATTTGAAATCAATTTCTCATAAATCTAAATCTAAAATTATTTATTTGAAAATGACATACAAGCAGTACTGTTCCATCTCTTCTTGGCTATTGGCAATGCCTGAACCATTCTGAGTGTAGGTGAACATTAAATTGGGCTCAACACCGCACATTTGAAACAGTGTTTCGAATTTGCAGTATTTCACTCTTTTTGACAGTTTCTTCTCGGCTTCAACATTGTTGGACATTAACAACACGAAACTCATTACACATAACACCAAGCAACACAATTTAGAGAATGTTGGTTTCATTTTTGGACACAATTCTTAGAGTACTAGAAACTTTTTAAAATTCACTAAAAATATCTTTTAAATAAAGAATAAAGAAGAAAAAATCCTAACACAAAAGTCTTGAGGTATTACCTCCGGTTTATATATTGAATTTTTGTGCACCCTTTTGCATTCAAACATTTGTCACATACTTGTGATATATTTCATATGTCACTTGTGCGAAACTACACGAAAAATCCCTTGTTTAATTGTAAAATGTTTTATGACGACAAAAATATGTCGGTGAATTTGTTCGGAGAATTTTTAAACATATGTCAACTTTGGTTCAAAAATTGTCTGACCGAACAGTTTTTGATTTTTTTCTGGTAACAAAAAAGGAAAACTTAAAGAAAAATAGACATGTTTATTGAGCATTCAATTTCAGAAGTATTCCATTTTGTAGATTGAGAAAACAAAGTGAAAATTTATATATTTCATAAAATGTTTTAATTCAAACAAATAAGTTGACATCTAATTGAAAATTAATAATTCTTAGTACATTTGACCAATTCAAAAAACTAAATTTCACAAGCACCCAGTTAACATCTCTTTTCTTCTATATTCCTGAAATGATTTGTGATCCAATTGGAATTAGCGGATTTTCCCGAGTCTATATTTGTGTCATGTTTGACGTCTTTTCGAAAGCCGATGATCGGTTTTAAAATTCATTTTTAAACTACGTAAGCAAGTGCACTTTTACTTACTCAAAGGCCAATTAAAAATCATTTATCGCACATGATTTATAAACGGCAAAAACTTTCCATTCGAGTTCATTCCATTCAATTCAGACGTCAAAGCCATCAAGTGATATGTGTCATTCAATCGTCAACTCAACTCATTGCCTCAGGCTTTATCAATATTGATACAACAACAGCAACAATTGTCAATTGTCAATTGATTTCTAAGTTTACAGTTTACCACAAATGATGCAAAATTTCCAATTTAATATTTTTTAAAACTTTAATAATTTAATAACTTGTGTACTTTGTACCCATAAATTTAAAAATATTTTATCAATCTATCATCTCTATATATTACTTAAAGCTATAACTTTCCATTGCGTGAATTGAGAGAAATTACAACTACAGAGAGTTACTTCATTCGGTTGTACGAAAAAACCTTGTTAGTCATGTAATTGCACTTTACTTTAGGATATCACTCACAGGTACGGACATAACAGGGACATCTACTTGATACTATCAGGCAAGTACCTAGACCAAACAAAAAGAGAAAAAATCACTAAATTTAAATCATTGAAATGTTCGATCGCCTCTTTTATCTTGCAAAAATCATTTCAAAAATTCTTTCAACCAAAGTAATAATCAATTGAAACTGGTTTATCTTTTAGTTTTTGGTTTTGACAAAAATGTTTCAGGGATCGTAATCTTTCATTAGGTCATGGAAAAAGTTTCATTATTGTTTTAATCATATTTTCTATTCATTTGTGTTTGAATATTTTTTGTTTGACGCTTGACCTGAAGTGTCCGCAATCCGTCTGACCTTAACCCCTCGTTCGACCCAACCTTAAACTTGACCCCCTCCAACTCAGCCAATGATTACGATCATTGTTTCAAACTTGTGAGACCTCAAAGACGAGCCACATGCTCTCAACATAACTCGATTACCTGTTTTTGTACTTCACCCTTGGTTTACACACAAGACAAATGCAAACCATAAAGCAGATATGTTTAGATTGGTAAAAACCCTAACTTGTAAGCCTTAGCAAACGCAACTACGAAGAAGCAATCATTGCGACTTTGACTGATCGCGGGGAGAAGTGAAACAAGTAAAGTAACAAAAAGTCCAGAACCACCGCCAACGTTGATCAGTTAATTACGGCTTCCAATAGAGTTTATTGGTCAATGAAAGCTTTGACTAATTGAGTATTCAACTAAACAGAAATTGACACTCGAGGCACACAGGATACCACGAGATGCAAATAAAAATCCAATTAGACAAAAGATCCCGGGGGAGTAATTGTTTTATGACGATGCTATATTTTGCACGTTCAAACTGAGTGTTTGTGAACAGAGTAGGGAAATTCATTCTATCAACCATTGAGTTTACGATGTAATTGAGAGGGCTACTAATGACGCATCAGTGCACAAACGAGAGTGCACATTGTACAACAACACTCACAAACAAGCAACCGACATAACGTGCACACATGTAACGTCATACCCATCATCAAGATCATTCCAGTGTCGTGCAAACAGATGCAATAGTTCAGGGCTTATTTTTACTATCTATTTTCACTTTTAATCATTAACCCACAAAAGCCACTAATGAGAACTAAACTAACTGAAGAGTTGGGCAATTCGATTGATCTTCAAAGGGTTAACAGTCGCGCAACCACGTTGGGTCATTTTTGACCCAGAGGTGCGTTTTTTGGCTCTATTTCATTGTCCTTTTATCAAATCACACTGGATTTTTTTCTAGCTGATTCTTTTTACAAAATACACATTTTGCGCACAAATAACGCGTTATTATCTTATCAGATAATGGAGAAAAACGTGTCACTGCACAAAACTTTGACGCGACATAATTCAATAATGCCAATTAAAAATATACTATTTTATTGAGCGAATCTTTTCTTAATGATGTTATCTATCATTAAAGTTCATTTGACCATGATAACATCAGGATATGTTAACGAGATAAGAGCGCAAAGTTCGGGGACTATTCTGAATACGCAACTGCTCTACCTTTGGCTGTACAAACTTCGGCGAGCAGGAAAGCGCACATTCAGGGTGAGCATTTTGTTAACTGGCATATGCTGATAAAATTGAATTAGATGGCTTATCAACTTAGCTTATATTATCAAAATATTAACAATAAGATATAATTTGAGAAAATCAGGCAATAGTTCTCTTCCATTTGCTTAATTATAGAGATTTTGTGGCAAATTACCATTGAAAAAGGTAGTTCTATCCTATCAAGATTCTTATCAATTTATCAAGGCATGCGTATGTCGGATTTATTCCTAAAACGAATTGTATATATAGTGTAGATAATATCTAGTTTAAAAAGTAAGTTAATATCTTTAAAAATAGCCAAGTAATTCGGAATTCAATTTTGGGTCATTTTTGACCCAACGTGGTTGCGCGACCAGACCGAACCCCACGTGGGTACGCGACTGTTAACTCACTGAGCACACTACATTGCACTGTAATTGCCGCACACATTTACGAGATGGTATCAAGTTGTGTACAAACTTATACAAACTTAACTGCGTACATGTTTCGTTTAGGAAAGTTCAATTTAGATACTCAATGATTCATTAATTGATTAACTTTTGTTTAACAAATAAATTTCATTTTACTTTGCATTGTAAGCAGTCACGTTCTTTAAATAGGTAACAGAAATTATTTGTCAAAGCATATTTTCATTTAATATTTTTAAAAAATAATTTTAAATTTTTCTTATGCAAACCTTAATCTTAAAATTTTTAATTTTCTTGAACAACATTAATTTTGTTAAAAAGGTTTAATAAATATTTACAAATATCTATTTTGAAATCCTGTATTATATTCAAATCAACTCTATATTTCTTTTGAAACAAGACAATAGTAAAATTTATCTTAATTAAAACGTAAATGTTTCAGTTTTTATTAAAGGTTTCTATACAAAAGATTAAACGAAATTGTACTTTGAGTACTTTTAAATATTTATATGTCTGAACTAATTGAACTTGAACTTTGATGTTGTACCCACTAAACTTGATACGTGATTCCTGTTTGATATTTCTCGTGTTATCTTATTGTCTAGATCTCGTTGGTTTAATCGGTTTCTATAAATAGATATTTCTGATTTTACCAGGGTTTCATTCAAACGATTTATAAGCGACATTTTATTCTTTAAATACAAATTTATGCACATTTTATTATCAATTTTTCTATTGTTAGTTTGATTGAGGACATTCTAAAAAATTAAATTAATTTTTTTTTAAATAAACGTATATTTGAGTTAGATATTTCCCCAAGATAATCATTAGTTTAAATACTTAGTCTATTACGCCGCCTATGTTAACTTTATAAATGGTTAAAAAAGAAATCATAAGAAACTTGTTGTTGTTACCAGCCTTGAATCAGGTAATTGCTTTGATGGTGCATCAACAAGTTGTGTATTTCATCTCGTTCAATACGTGTAAATCCCAACTACATTAACGAAGATTAATAATTTTATGTCTTTAATTCAATTGCCACAGTAACACAATTTTTTGCTAAACCATTCTTATTCTTGTCAGATTTTAATGTTCAAATGTTTTAAATGAATCTTTTTAAAAATGCAATAAGCATGGTTATATTGTGAAAGTTGGTCAGGTTTTTATCAATTACAGAATCATTATTTTGTTGTATAACTCTTTAATAAAAATGGTAATTCAATTAATAGTTTATATATTTACAATTAATTTAAAAACAAAATGCACAATGCAAATGAGAAGAAGTCTTCAACAGAAAGCCATCCTTTTTCCCGTTTCAACTTTCCATGATACTTTGAAGGATCACAGGAAGAGTTTGTCCTTCAACTGTTTCATTAAGCTCTTGGTCAAAGAGTTTAAAAAAGACTCTTTGCAGCCATTCTTTAACGTAACGTTCTCATTATATGAGAAAATAAGTTCACAACCAAAAACGTATTTTTTCCAAAATGAAATATTCTTAATCACAATTGCAAGATCTTGCAAGAGAATAGTACCAATTTTATCATGATACAATTTATAGAATTTGCACTAAATGTTAAACGAGTTTTGTACTAAGAGTGCATAATGAATTTATGGGTCTGAACTAATTGAACTTGAACTTTGTGTGTGTAACTTTGTGCTGTACCCAACTTGATACACAATTCCGGATTATTTATTTTTTGTCTTAATTTTTTGGAATAACTTTTTTTGATTATCTTAATTTATTCGGTTTCAGTAAAAATATTTTCCTTCGTTTCTTGAATAATGGCTTATAATTTTTTACATAAATTGGTTTTAACCCAAATTTTTAACTCAAATTTATTGTTATTAAAACATTTTTAATATGAAAACATTTCATGAAATTCTTTTCAGACAATTTAAAAGGTTAAATAGATTTTGAAGACAAACATTATTGAATGCTAAATTTCCCCATAAAATAATAAAATAGACAATTTCAATGTTAGATTTAAAATAGTAGCTATAAATCCATTAATACATCTTAATCAATAAGCGTAAATCCCAACTATTAACTCAGATTATTATGTTTGATTGCAGAATAATACTAAAGTTTTCCTTCAAGTTTCAACTATTACAGTTCAATTGCTTCAATAACAAAAACTTTTTACTTCTTGTGTAAAGAATTCTTAAAAGGGTATAATGCAAGTTTGCAAAGTTTTGGTCAATTTGAATCGATTATAAAAAAACTAATGGATTTCAAACTGATATACTCGAATGCATCTCTATAACAAAATGGTTATTTTCTTTAAATTATATTAGTAAAACTTATTTTATAATTATGTTTCCAAAATATTGTGCATGAGCATTCGAAATTGTAACACTAAAACTAGTAAAAGCTGTTGCGCCATCTAAAGGATCAAAATCAAACTTTTTATTTTACAAATTTATTTAAAACTTAATAAGAGATAAATTATCGTCTTACTATTTGTTTGACAATGAGCAATTGAAGAACAAAAATTTTTAAATTTACATTTATTAATCGAAAGTTTATCTAGTGTTATCAAATAATTCAACAGCCTGAAGACGGATTCGGAATTTAGTGGCACACTGATCCAAATGTTGTCGAGTTTCACATTCTTGAATTTTCTTAAGCTGTTTTAACAAAGTGGCTCATAAAGAAATTAATAAACACTTTTTGGTCCCTAAAAAGCTTGGAGATCTGTGCTCATCGCTTTCTTCAACTGAAATACACAAGGCCTCGTCACTTAAGAGAATATCATACATTATCATGACAAAATCTAATTGCAATACAATTTCTACTTGGCGTATTTTCACTAAAGGTTAAATGAGTTTAGTAATTTGAGTTTACAATTGATTTATGTGTCTTAACATTTTGAACTTGAACTTCATGCTGTACCCAACTCAATACATAAATAAATTTTTTTGCTTTCTCATTTTTTAGCTCAAATTATTTTTAGAGGTAACTAGATTATATATTATTAATTGCTTAAATTTATTCTGTTTCTATTTTTATTTCTGTTTTTAAGTTTCAAGGTTTATCCGGTTAGTCTTTTATTGAAAATAAACTTTGCATAAATTGTTTTTAAACATATTTTGTACACAATTGTAAATTAATCAAGCTGCAATCCAATAACTTTTTTTCTACGTGTAAGTTTTTAAAAGGTTAAATTAATTTTTCAATTACAAACAATCCTAATTAATTAGATTTCCAATATAATAAATCCTTATCCTTCTGTCTGGTCTAAAAATAGTACTAGAAACTTGGGCATTTGTTGAATGAATTATAAGAACTTTTGTTGTTGTTAAACAAGTACCCAAAGTTTATTGTTTTGAATAGATGGCATCTTATTAAATGGCAATTTTCTTAAAATGATTTTTCATTTTTATAAAAATAATGTAAGCGAACATATGAAAGGCAGATATATTCACAACAAACTTTAACGCTATCTAGAGAAATAAAATAAAACTTTTTATTTCAAACATTTTTTACAAACTTAAGGTAAATTGATTCTTTATGATTTTCTCTACAATGAACTAACGAACAGCATTCAATTTTTAATAATCAATATAAAATAAATGACAATATTTACAATCAACAGTTGAAAGGTCTCATGTGTGATCAAATAGTTATTCATCAAACTGAAGCCCGATTTCGAGTTTAGTGACACACTGGCACAAATGTTGTCAAGTTTCACCTTTTCAATTGTCGATAGTTTTACGGATAATTTCTGTTTGTCATTTAGAATAGTTTTAGACAGTTGAACATTGCCGGAAACAATTGCGCCACAATTGAGAATGATTGCTGAGAGCATTCCAACATGGGCACACAGGCCAAAAGAGTAGAGCACCTTGAAATAGACAGCCAAACCAGAGAACAAAACATTGTTGACTATTAGACAAATGATGAGTACGTAAAAGAGAAACACAAAACTAATGTACGACGTCCAGAAATGATTATAATCCAACAGTTCGTCATACAGGTGAGTGTAACGTATGTTAATATTTATGAATTTTAGCCAATTTTTGTGAAATCGCAACACGCGCAAGGAAAATCTAATTTGAGTTAATATTTGTTTCTGTTTAATTCTGATATATTTTGATACCACCAAAAAAGCAATTAAATTTCCAAAAATCATTGGACAAACATGAAGCATGTAATAGACTAGTAGAATTGTCCACACCAGTGACACAAATAGGTGGTCGTGGTAGACTCCTGATTGGGCGGTAAAACAAATCATCACCACCGGACCCAGAGTCACGAATGGAAGGGTGAAAAAGTGATAAATCATCAAGGCATTCTTGCGATAGCGAGCGAATTTATAGAAATCAAGTTTGGAAAGATTGAATAAATTTGAATTGTTCACATTCATACGGAAAATAGCCAACGATTTATAATTGAGAATACACGTTTTGAGTGAATAATGTAGAAACAAATACGAAATACATGCCCAGAGGGCATAATTGGTCTCAACGTAGAAACTGTCCTTCTTCAAGTATTCGGTTCCAATCCAAATTCGCCTCTCCTTACTTGCAGTGAGACATTTGACAAATGTTATTCCAAAACAACGCAATGTGTAGAAAAGAAAATAACATTGAAGAATTTTCAAATGATTAGATTTCTTCCCGTGAGTAGACATGAGAAAGTCTGCCAATTGGGATTGATCATTGCATGGATACAATCGACGATACTGAAAGAGACAGTGTCCTTCACGTAAGTATTGGTACGTTCGACGAAATTGTTTGCGATCATAATAGATTCGATACTTGTCAATGATACACTCGTAATAGTACAGAGTGAAATAATTTGTAAGCACCAAATGCTTTAGCCAAGAAAGCGATAACATGTTTCTCGCAAAAAAATGTTCACTTTAAGGTGAAATTTCTAAAGCTTGAAATATTTATCGAAACAATTGAATGAATTAATTCCTGCCTTTTTATAAGACAAAGGCCCTTGATAGGTGGTGCTCAATTATGGATTTAGTTATAAATTACTTTTATACATTTTTGGAAACTTTTAAAAGCTTATTATTCACGAGCTAATAAAAAGTTTAATAATTTATTGGTAAAAATGATTTCCAGAAAAAAATTTATTTGATTCATCTTCGAAAATTCTTATGAAGTGTCAATGACATTCATCATTTGTGAGTTAAATTGCTTACACACTTTGATCATTTAAATGATTGATTTTGTTAGGCATAGACTAGCAAAAGTTAAATTGCAATATTGAAATATAAGCAGGCATTGTTTGAGTTAAACTTTAACCAAGACTTCAAACACGTTTGATTCTGTTGAATTTGAAACTGAGTAAAATCAATTTTTAACAATTAAAAGTCAAATTTGATGGATTTATAAATTTGACATTTTGACAGTCAATTTGCTTCAAATATAAATGAAACTTCAGATCAAGTTTAGTTTTACAGTACCACTCTGCCGCAGCAAATATTCCTAATTTTTAAAGATTTTTGTGTACCAAACAAGTCAATCAATCAACCTCTAGTATCAAATTGACAATTCCTGTTGATGTTGATGTCCAAGATTATTTATGGTTTTAAAAACATTCCATGTCATTAAAGACTGAAACAATAGATCACTTTAAAATTTAAGGTTTAAATTAATTGCTTTTCAATTTTACTAATAATTTTTATGGCCAATTCAAATGGATTTCAGCTCTTTTAAAGTTATATTTTAACAATTATTTTGAGATAGTAAAAACAAAAACTTGACTTTTGGACAGATAAAAACAATTTGCCCCAGAACACATTCATGTGCACCGGCATAGTCTTGGCCCAATTTCCACCATTTGCCACACTTGTTTTTGTTCACTATTCTTTAGGTCAATTTATTTTCATCGTTGTCTTTCATCTTGTGGCTGCAATGTTCAGTGAGCGCATTCATCACTGTAGAAAATGCCTCGTTTGGAACAGCACAGTATTGAAGGGAACGGCACTACATACAAGGGACAGATTCTGACTTGTGTTTTATATCGACAAATTTAACACAAACAAAAAGTATGGCATCACATATGACTCCTTGGGCTTGATGTCCTTTGTCTCTTTTTTGCAGATTTGTGCTGCTGTATGGAGAGTTTCTCATGTTTTGGTTTCAGAAAAAAATTCAACAAAAATATGAATTAAAATAATCTAATAATTGACCCAGATCTAAAGAATAGATGAACCCCTCGTCTTATCTTATCTTTGAGTTTTGAGTTTAATCACCTATTTATTATTTACTGTACGTCTATACACTATACCCAGAGACAGCTATTAAAAATTGAGGCAATTTGATCCCATAGACGCACTCTGAGACAAAAGTATAAAATCAATAAAGTCACCATTAAACAACAAAGTTGCAATTTCAATCAATAAATGAACTTCTGATAGAGGCGTGTTTGTGTTATCCAGCATTGTTTTCAAAGTTAAGAAAGTTAAAGTTTTAAAACGAAACTAAAGTGACGTCTTTTACGGGGAAATAAAATAAATGTGTGAATGAGAATGTCGCAAGAAAGAACTGTACATCTATCGCGATAACAATGTGAAGGTGGTCCATTCGGCAGGTAGTGGTTCATACGAGGTCATACAAGATCTTTATATGAAATGGAATTGCCGTGCACTAATTGATTTTCAGGTTTGACTTTCAAATGAAATTCTGTGTGTTTGGGTTTGTGTGTTTTGTTGCTTAGTGACTGAAAATACTGAACTATCAATTAAATTTGTTCATTTGCTTGGGTCGATTTGTTGTGTTCACATTGTGCGGTGACAAAAAACTGTCAAAACACAACCAGATTCAGTGAAGAAAGGTAGACTTGACTAAATTTCGCTTGTTGCCCACTCACTCAGTCCACCATGTTCTGTCCACTGTCACAGTTCGCATTGGCACATCGCATTTATCTGAGCAAAATCCGGACCAAACACGAAATGTGCCTCGAAGTGGACAAGATGGTCGATCGTGTCTATGACCAGGAACTGACAGACTTGCAGCAGTTCTACACATTCGATCAGAGTAAACTCAACCAACAGAGAGTGGACAAAAGTCCATCGAGGTTTCCGTTATTGCGTCACATTAAATCTGCGAATTTCATTCCACAAAATGTTACTGATTTAGTAAACGTTCCTCTATATGGAAACCAACAAACATCGATAACTCAATCGATTGTCCCAATTGTCAACCAATCGTTTAACCTAGAACCTTTCAATTGCAAAGCAATTCAAACCGAAGAACTTTACCCAACTCACTCAATCACTCCTCACTCTTTACTCATTGGTCAATCTTTCACTACGTCTCAAAATCCACCTCCACCAGTGTCCATCATCAATGTCGAATCTAACCCAATGCCAGCCCAACACGAATTTGTGGCAACTGAAATTGAATCAATGGTAACAGTTCAAGCCCAATATCCATCATCATCTTCATCAATCGTCAATGAACAATCAAACTATGAGATGACCAAACAGGTTGCCACGAGACAACCAACTGATGAAGCACAACCGAACGAAGATAGACCAGCTGAAGAAGGTGATCGAATGGGGAGTGAACAGAGTGAAGGTGAGTTTGAAATGTTGTCTTTTCATTGAAAGTATTCTCATTGTTGTTTTATTAGCTATCGACATTCTAGCAACCATCGAATACTATGATCATGATCACTACAATTCTGACGATGATATGGTGATTCAACCAGAGGAAAGGAATGCAAACAATGCAAATGGAGAGGAATCGAATGCAACTGAATTCACTACTAATCCAATTCAACCAAACCTTCACCAGCCTAATCTACATTGGCAATGTGCCCATTGTTCAAAATCATTTGCCTTTAGATCCCAATATCAGCGGCATCTTCGAGTGCACACAGGTGAACGTCCATTTCAATGTGACCAGTGTGGCAAACGCTTTCCCATGAAAGGCAGTTTAACAACACACAAACTGATACACCAAAATATAAAACCTTTTCGGTGCCATGAGTGTGACAAACGATTTACACAAAAATTCAATCTCAAAGTGCATCTACGAGGACATTATGGAGTGCGACTATTTGCATGTCTGCATTGTGACAAGTTGTTTACGCATTCGAGCGCTGTGACCAGGCACGAAAATGACATGCATCTGCATGTCAAACTATATCGCTGCACAAAATGTGGTTACACTGCCACTCAACGATCAAATGTAATCATTCACGTTCAAACGGTCCATTTTGGTTGGCCTGATACTAAGAAAAAACAACGAGCACTCAACATCATCGATCACCGAGACCCGAGAGAGTTTGTCGAACTAGTGAGAGACTAGTGTGTTACTGTGTGCTTCATTTATTTGCATTAATTAAACTATTAATTTATTGTGATTGTACGAATAAATGATTGAATAAATAATAAAATTAATAAGAGTCCAATTTATTTAGAAACATGTTTTTTCAATTATATGTGAATTAAAAATAAGCACGTTTACACTTATTTTCCTGATATTATTTTTTCTGTATGGATAGTGAAAATAAGCAAATATTTGAATGCGATTTTGGCTGCGTGACAGATTTATGTTACGGATTGTACAAATTCCAAATTAGTTTTATATCCACATGGGTGAATTCATTCTGTATGTAATATGTACAACTATGGTCTCTATTATTGTTAATTTGAATAAGCATCGATGAGCAAATCAAATCAATACAAATTTGCAAAGCTCAATGTATTCAAAACAAAACTTACTAATCATTTTCTATTTCTATTTCATTTTGGATGGAAAATCACTCAAAAACACAAATAGATATCACTTTCGTTTGTCATCAATGGCTTCATGGATCGTACATTTCATTAGACAAACAAATAGTGTTCTCAGGAAGAGTCCCTTCGATACACTTTCATGGGTTTGGTGGCTTGCTTTTGCTTTGGATTAGTACTTTGCAATTCTAAGACATGGAATATTTTTTTCTTAGCAAATTGTAGTTCCACAATATTTGGAATTCATGACTACCGAAAGAAATTTAACAATCAAGTGATTTTTCAAACTTTAAATAAATATTTGCAAACTTAACTTGTCTCAATCTTCCAAATATAACTTGCTTCATTACAAAAACTGCTATAAAATGACTATTTCCAATTGACATTCGGCATCATTTGACCTAATTCTAATCAGTTCATTTTCAGCATATTTGTTCGTGTGTTGATTAATTTTGATTATTTGTATGCTCATCATTGCTTACATTAGATAAAATGTGTTCATTCTTAAAGGGCTTTGCGGTTATCTTTTGACATTAAAAATTATTATTTTTCATGGAATTTTTATTAAGTAAAAGTTATTGTTATAAGTATCGGAATATAGTTGATTCCTCTTTATAACTGAACCAAAAAAAGCACTCCTCTCAATTTTGATTTTGTCACTCACAAGTCGCCGTTTTATTATTAAAATCATTATTCTAAATTGTCCTGCCATTAAAGTATTTTTCCACAAGAAACTTGAATCTTCACATTGCAGAAATTGTCCCACACTAAACGTTAATAGCTTATCTCGTTTTTTAAATGAAAAAGTCCAAATTTGAGGTAAACTCATTTCGGCAACTGCAAAAAAACTCCAACTCGCAGATAGCCTTATCTATAATTCACGCTATTTATTTGGAAACTTTTCAATCATTTGTTTTTTAATGACGATTTTAAGCGATTCAATGTTTTGTCAAAGGAGATAAATTTGATTAGAAATAAATTATTTATGCATTATTAATAAAATTATAATTCAATCTCACTGGTACCTGGCATTGGATTTTGACAATAACAAATACAATTTAGTATTAAGGTACTTTTTTAAATTTTTTAAAAATGTTAAATTGTTTCAAATTTTAATTCAAATTTTATAATAAAATCCACAATTGAAATCACTGTAAAATGTTTAATGAGATGTCTGTAAGTTATACAAAGTGTCACAAACTTTTCCCCCTAGAAATTCTTGATTTCTTAATTCTTTTGATGTTTTAGTGACTAAAAGTTATTCTTTATTCAGTTGCATTCAGTGCAAAGATTACAATTAAAATAAATTCCATTTGACTTTAAAGATTGGCTAGAAGATGAAAGTCAATTTTGTCTCATTTATGTTCTTATTTTATCTTTTTAAGATCTGCGAAGGGTATTTGATTTTTTCAATGTTTTTTTCTTGATGAACTTTCTTGACATCTAAGGATTTTCCAAAGGAAATAATGAATACACTAACATACTTGTAAGCTCTAGTATTTAATATATTTTCTCCCTATACTTTAACTCTAGATTAGAACTTACTTTGAGCTCATAAAATCCGACCACGTGGAACACAAGAAAAAAATTGAATGTAACAGAAAGACAACAAGAAGAAAATACTTTCCGGATAGTTAACTTGTATAATTTTAAAAGTATTTGTTTTTATATTCAATACAGTTCTTCATGGACACGTTTCACAAACCGTCGGATAATTTCCGCTCATGCGTCAAGCACCTCAAAGAGTCACTGACTACAGTGACTAGTGAGAGAAAGTGCATATCAAGCAATATAGATGAGTGAGAATTTGGGTATATATATTGTCGGCAGAATGAGACTCTGTGGCCACAGTTTCATTGCCGGCTCAATGCTGTCTACCTCATAGTAGTAAATATGCGTTCAAATTTGTGTTTGTGAACATATTTTTGTTAATCTTCAAACATCCCAATAATGCAAAAAACAAATTTTATTTGAGTGAACACGTAATTTTTTTACAAATTATTAAAATTTCCGAAACTTGAATGTAGATAATTAATTTGTGACAAACAAACATTGGACGAAAACTTTAAACTCTAATATGTATGTATTTGGTATATTTGATTTGGGATGATTAATTTATTTTATTACTGAGTTGCTAACTAAAAGAAAAATCGATCATTTCTATTATGTTTTTGACCATTTTAATCCGTACTTCAAATCGTAAACGAGTGAATCATAGTCTTGCCAAATGTTAATTCCTAAATCTATGGAAAGTGCATTGTAAGCATAATCTCATTTATTCTGTTTCTATAATTAACTTTATTTCATATTTGCTTTGCTCAACAAATGCCTCATATATTTTTTTGCTATATTATCCGCAGGCTATTCAAAGAATTTTTCCCCTATTTTACTGCTGACTAAACTTTAAGTTTTTTCAAAGAAATTTTTTTGCAGACACAAATAAAATCTAAATCAATATACTTTAAGTGAGTTAATTAAAAATGGAATTTTTTAAAATTTCGATTTCAATCTTTCAGTTTCAATTACACGAATCAATAACTCAGTTCTCTAAACTTTAATTGATTTTAATTGATTTTAATTCATTTTCAATCTAATAGAAATTGCTTTATTAAAATCCATAATAGAAAAATTGAACTATAGGAAAAAGCCCTTACGGCTTTATGTGGAAATTGAATCCACATTTTGGAAGCTATTGCAAACATTTGAATTATTTATGACCATATAATAATAAAGGAAAAATTTTAAAATTCGTGATATACCAAACACCATTTGACCAAGTATTTTGGGGGTTTGCTTCAGATTAAAAATAACAAAATTGGAAAAATTTCTTTTATTTTGTCCATGTGGCCGAAAGTACGATTGGCTGTTCCGCTAGACTGCACAAGACACGAGACTTGACTATAGATTCTATAGCATAGAATAACATTTTGCCAATGTAATCATCGAATGCTGGTTTTGTTTGTGTGTTTGCGGTCGTGTGACTATAGAGTGAATTGAGCTTATCACACAATTCAATTAATTTACACTTGCTCGTCTCTTTTTGTGTACAAATTAATGAATTACTGATTAAATAAATCGACTTGCATTTAAGTGTTTTTAGTTTGATTTATAAAATTTGTCGAATTTAATCAACATTTTTATTATATTAATAAGAAAAACACGAATATAAGGAAACTTACAATTTTTTAAATTGTTAGTGAATTCAGCTTCTGTTTCGATCATACAAACAACTGAGCGTTTTCTTCACATTTTCTTCACCAACTTTATGTCGATTTTTCCATCAATTAATCTACAACCCACAATTTTATTATATTAATGAATATGGAGAACAATGCAGAAGAAGAAGAGGAAGAAGAGTCCTACCAGCAAGATATAGAATTGCTCATTAGTGATCAGTATGGTTTGAGTGAACTTTACGCCATACTTGCCCAACTTGTCATTGGACTTTTGTTGAACAGTGTCATTCTGTGTTCGATTTCTCACAATTGGATTCAAATCAAACGTAATAGTGGCTCAATAGGGACCACTACGGCCAACCAATCCAGTGCGTCCTATTCGAGTGACAAACATCGCAAGACACCCGTGATTGATATTATTGTGGCTACACTAAGTGGCACTGCTCTGCTTCGCCTTCTTGCAAGAAGTGCACTTCAACTCTTCTGCCTCTATGGTAAGTGTAATTTGATTAACGCAAAGTTGATTTTGATTATTATTGGTCTCACGAGCAGTAAAATATCATTATTTTTGCAAACAAATTCAATTTATATTTACGATACTGCTATTTTTATGAATGTCAATTTATGGTTATTTTTATCATGATGCTCACACGTGAACCGTCCCTCCGTGAATCAAGTTTAAAATAATTTTTATAAAATAAAAATCCAACAAAGAATTTAACGGAATTGCTAAAAATGTCCTAAAAATCATTATAAAAATTCTTTTGAATAGAAAATTTTCTACTTGAATGCCTTCATTATGAATAGAACTAAAAATTTAGTGCGTCAAATGCAGTTCATTTGAAATGGAAAATTTTCGGAAGCATCTTTTCTACGGTAAAATAATACTAAAATGATTTCGACATTCTTTTCCGGTCATATAACTAGAAATTTGAATACACGAATACTTCTAAATACTTAAAAAGTACAATTTGCAATAGAATTTTTAAGTTTAACAATTTAAGTTAACATTTGAAAAAGTAATTTCAAAGAAATGATATCTTAGGAATTAAATAAATTTTGCGTTTTTTTTGTTAGGTTTAGAATGCAATTAAACAAACAAAATTAACTCTCACCAAAAAAGAAACTTCAGGAAAGTAATTCATAGCACACTTTCAAACTTCTTAACATTGAATTGAAGGTTTGAACAAAATAATGAAACAAATAACTGATGAAAAAAATAATCAAAACTTTCCACTCGTGACGCTTGTATTTACTCTTAGTATCTACTCTTATATTTATAAAACCTAGCGTGACCAGAATTTATATGACTTTTCTAGATAAAGCTGCTCTGGCTTTTCTTAAAATGAATCCACAACAGTACAATTGCAGTGTAGTTAGAATTAAATCGATTTTTTCTGATAAAAATTTTGGCTTTTAAATTTAATTCTCATATAATTGGAAATATTGATTTTCATAGATTTCTGTTAATGGTATTTATTTATTTAAACAAAGAAATGAATTTGAAACAACAATGAAATTGTAATTGAATTTTTATTTTGGTTTAGTACGTAAATATATTTAACCACTAACCACAACCACGTTTCTTCATTTAAAAATTTATTTTGAGTTTTCGGAACATGTGCACATTTTTACACAAGTGTTTTTTTTGTCCAGAATAATGTTTTTTGCTTGTCTCACTTCAAATACAATTAATCAAAAAGCATTCTCTGTATAGTAATTGACAATTTGTTTATTTTTATTTGCATAATTAGGTACCTGTTGGACCACCTCCGAAACACTGTGCTACTTTCACGGTTTTGTCAATTCCTTTTTGCATTATCTATTCTTGTGGACAATGATGCTATTTGCTCAAGACCGGTAAGTCAATAGTAATCATAATTTTATGAGCCCAATATGGAATGCTGAATAATGGAATTATTGAAGGAAATAAATAAAATTATTCAGGTAGAAACTCAGATCTAATATTCAGGGCAAACTAGTTGTCAGACCACAAAGTTTATGGCATAAACTTAAATGAGCTTTTTGACCGATTGACACAAAATTTAAGACAATTTACATAGAAAAAGTCATCAAATCATTAAAATAAAAACAAAAGTACTCACCTAATGACATTTACTATGGTATACTTTAATATATTTTCTCTTGTGTAAATAAATGTAGCAATAAACTATAGAAAATATCCTTTTTGCGCTGATATTGCAAGACTTTGAAATGCACTCTTGGGAAGTATATTCAAAGAAATACGATATATTTGTTCGAACATGATCACAAGTTTGCTTGTGCTTGTACAGTTTCATTGGTGCAAAAGTAGTCAGAAAGTGCATGTGACAGCTTGGTGATTGGGAAAATTCCACATTAGTTTGAGAAGTTTTTCTAGCTGATTCGTTGGGGGTGATCGGCCAATTCAATAAATTATTTTGTTGCTGCACTCATCTAATATGGATCATTGGATTTGTGAATTACTATTGAACTGTGTCTATTCTTCGAATATTGAGGAATTATCAATAATATTCCATCTTTGCAATTATTGTTTTTTTTGTTTTTAAATCTCAAAATGCATATTTGTACGTATTATATTTATTCACCTAAATTCCTTTTCAGATATATGGCCCACTACAAGCAGTACGACTACATCTGCAAGTGCAGCCACTTTGTGCTCTACATCACACTTATCGGTGCCGCTTTTCTCACTTCACTGCACATCAGTGGGCCCATTTATGGATTTTCCAGCTATCGCTTCGTAATCGGTAATCTCTTACAAGAGCTCTCAATAAAAACACACAATTTGATATTATACAAATAAGTTTAAAAATTGGAATTTTTTATTGACCTGAGGAATAAATTTAGATTTAAATTCACGACAATTTAGTAGTGCAAGCTTTCTTTTCGACCTCAAAAAGTCGTGACCCGAGAGCATGATTATAATTCTAACATTGAGAAACATATTTCTTTTTGTGATAAGATAATTTTGAGTTCTAAAAATACTTTTCACAAGAATTTCTTTGTCTCCAAAGTTCCTCGTGCAATATTAAAATATAAATAATGTTATGCCGGGAAGATAACTTTCAGGGACAACCCGAATAATAAATTAACAAATTTAATCTTTTTTTCTATCCTTTACAGAAGAACTAACGTGCACGGTGGATTGGTTGTCTCGTTACAGTTGTCCGTACTTAATTTTTTCGACCTTACTTGTCTCTGGACCGGCTTATGTGCCACTGCTATATTGGACTAGCAAAATTACGTTCAAACATTTTGCATCGTGCAGCTTATTTTCGTGTACGTGTGTGTTCAAACAGACCAAACCGCAAACAAACATCAAACATGATCGAAGTCAAACTCAACCAAAATCATCATCGACTTTATTTCGTAATTATTATCGATCATTTAAACGGTTACATTTAATGAATTGTTGTGCGAATCAATTGAGCACAAATCAAACATGTTCAACAAGTAAAACGACCAACTTTGAAATGCAAAACATATCAACTAATGATAGTAATAATAATGATTTGC
The DNA here is from genome assembly GCA_023373905.1 of Rhizoglyphus robini. Classification (NCBI taxonomy): domain Eukaryota; kingdom Metazoa; phylum Arthropoda; class Arachnida; order Sarcoptiformes; family Acaridae; genus Rhizoglyphus; species Rhizoglyphus robini. The sequence continues at coordinate 2,347,250 of JAKIJQ010000020.1, forward strand.
CTAAACAGAAATCATTTCAAACAAAATCACTCGAACCGAAATTGAAATTTAAAACAAATTCCAAGAAACGTTCAACTAAAAGTTGCAACAATGTGCGAGTGACTTTTGAAACTCGCTGCAGCACTAGCAGTGAATTAATGTTTAGCTCAGATGTTGAGAGGTCAAAAGTCAATTCTTATCGAAGCAAATCTCATCTATTGACAGAATCAAATGAAATTCCCACAGCGGTCATTTGTTGTTGGATATTCATTTTGAGCTATACACCGAAAATGTTGGACAACGCCTGTAAGGCCTGTCTCGAGCCAGTTCGAAGTGAAATCAATGTTCAAGCAATAATCAACGAAACGGAACATCGCAACCAAACTTTTGAATGGGACCAACAGTCCGTTGCACCACCAATTACAATGTCGACCACGATTTATTCTTCCACAAATTATCAATACAACTTTTACCTCACTTACTGGGACGAAACAGTGGCCTGTGTGCTCATACCACTGACACTTGTGCTGCTGCACTCAAAATTGTGTTCCATTCTGATCATAATGTCCATTTGTGTTAGATCAAAGAAGAAACACAATTCAACTAATTTGTAAAATAAAATAAAATAAAAAATTATTTAATTTTGTTCATTTTGTCTGTTATTTTACCATTTGCCTTCTACAAAGAGTTAAGCTCTCTCGCTTAGCTCAAAAAGCATGAAAAAATAAATAAAAGTGATGATTAATAATTTAACCATTAAAAGTTTGTACAAACGTAAATGAAATGGACCAAACAACCGAAAAAGTTTTTCACCTTCATGAATAATCAACTCACAATGTAATGCTGAACTATTCCCATAATTTTTTCCACTTCAACAAGAAAATTTATAGTAATTGCCTTATATATGTAGTGAGTGTAAAAAGCAATCAAGGTGCTTGTTTGTCTGGTTTGAAATTGTAATTGATTATTAACAGTATTTTTATTTTTATTTTTCATGGTAAAGTATTAGATAAAGCAGACAATAAGAATTAATCGAGTTAGCGTAAAAAAGCAGGCAAGTAGAAAAAGTCATGGTTAATAAATGAATTCAATTATTTACCTAACCTGGGCACAACCAAAGTAGGTCATGAACAGAAACATTTATCCATAGACTCTAGAAATCCAAGCACCTCAACAAATTCATAATATAAAAATCGTTAACGTTAATGAACCATTTCATGAGTGTCTGTGCAGAATTCTTTATTTCAAATAATTCAAATTCTATACAACATTCAGCGTTCAATATTAACAAAATATTTCCGTATATAACATTAATTTTGAATAAATTCATTGAAATTCTAAATAGTTTGAATTGGTTGAATTTAGTAATTTTAAAATAAACAAACCCCATTTTTAATTCCCTTTCAAACGGTAATGGTATGACAAATATTTAAAAAACTTTAACAACTTTTAAACTTAAACAAAGGCTCACTGTGAGTTCTAATTTCATAAAACCGGCCAGAAAACTCAAATGAATTGGTGATTTTTCCGCTTTTGCATATACAGGTTATATCGTTTAAATGAAAATGAATAGCCATTAAATTCCATGCATGGCCACGTGATGTATTACACGAATCTATTACAAAAATAACGCAATAGAAATATTCCACATCAACGCAGATTTATAATATCATTTAACTTTTCAGAGTGCAATAGTTGTATAAATGTGAGCTGATATAATATGAAATGTCACTGGAATAAACTTGGAATTATTAATTGGACAATAACATTGTGTGGTTGAAGTGGGATTGTTGAAATTATGTGTGACAAATGTAAGCATTCATAAAATTCATTCTATTCTGGACATAAGAGGACAAAAGTCAAGTTCATTGAAAAATGTCTATAAATCAGCTTGAAATTGTAAATTCCTCTGTTACACTCTCACTTCCTCGTTCCCTTCAATCGTTTGGCCAATTAATTGAGAACTGGAAATTTCAAATTAAATTTAGGTTTTGTCCCATTGTTCGTTTTATTTAAAAATTCCTGAATTTTATTATTCGAATTTATTTACAAATATTGATTTTGAATAGGTAATTCTTATAAAAAGTTTTATTTTTTAAATATCAATGTTTTTCATATAGAGATTTTATTTACGAAAACATTTACAATTCCTAACTTTATTCGAATACGATTTGTGAATTCGAAATATTTTATTGGCTATAAAATGTTGCTATTTCTTTTGAACTTTCTAAGTGAACGTCGACTTTCAAGTTTGCTCTACTTTTGTGCAAGTCACCTCCCCTCTCATGTACCTCCACTTGTTCGTATCGTTGGTGTTCCTCAGCTCTGTGGTCTGTCCCGTCTCTCAAGCCGAAGCAGAACTGCGAGCTCGCTGGAAGAATTACGACCTGAAAGTACTCAAACAGAAGCAGCAACAAGTGAAGGATGACATTGCGCAGGCAGACGCCTACCTCGGAAGTTCCAAAGCTGAGCTACTGAGCATTGTGGACGAGGACTCACAAGACTACAAGTCCATTCTGAAGAGGAGAACCAAGGCGAAAGAAAGACTCGTACTGCTCAAGCAAGTTCACGATCTCTTTCCTGCTACGGAGACTGCTTTCAAAAGGTGGCAGGACGCAATTATGAGTGGTAGTGCAGTCGAGGATGCCAAGGCGACGGCCAAGGCCGAAGCGACCAAACTTGATGCTGCTTATAAACAACTGTAAGTATGAGGGTCGGTACAAATTGGAACCTAATGTTGTCTATTCTAGGGCCGGCATCAAGTGGCATCAGCATGGATGGGGTCGTGCCGGAGTCGGCGCTGGGTCTCTCATTCTCGGTGGTGGACTTGCTTCCCTGTACCATCACTGGCCTTCGCTGAAGCAGTACGCGCAAACAAAGTGGAATAGTCTATTCTCATCTGAGAATCCATCCAGCTCTGCACCACTGTCACCCATCGTCACTATTCCACCCAACAGCATCAACAACAAAAACTGGGTCAATTCATTTACTCTCAGCCCGAGCCAGAAGGGAAAGTCAACTTCGAATTACACAGTTTGGATGGTTGGTGCTGTTCTGCTGCTTGGCACTGCCGGTGGACTCGTCTACATGTTCGGTGGGTGCTTTGATGAACAGGAAGAAGAGGCTGGGGACGAGGACGCGAGACGAGCGCGCCGCAGACGAAAACGCCGAAAACATTCTCGAAAGCGAAATCGTGCTACGAAACGTGCTCCCACCAATGAGGAGAATGAATCTCAGGTCTGAGTGCGTGCGCGAGTATTTATGTCAAAAACCTATTTGCAGTTATTATTAAAATCTTAAGTCACAACTCTAATTCACACGCTGAGATTTTTACTTTTTCGTTTTGTGCCTCGAATTCTTTTTTATCTGAACACAATAATTAGTAGACAAGCACTCGACTTTGCATATACCACTTGTGTGTTCTTTTCACTTTTTCCTAAGGTTTCGTAATGTCTTCTTGCCTAAATAAGTCATCTTTGGCTATATTGACTCTGGTTATGGCTTCTTCTAATTAATAATTAAATTTAAGTTTACAGTTATACCGTTGAATGTTCACATCATTTTTTAAAAGGTTATATTTTAAAATAATAGTCTTTTTATTAAAGATTACAAATCTGATTGTTTGTGTAAATCTAGAGTAAAATAGAGTTTTATTCAGTATTTTTTTTATAATCGTATCAACATTATTTGAATATTCACTCATTTCAGAATGCTTTTTGCAGGAATGCACTGAAAGAAACCTAATGTTAACCAACGAAACTGAGCGCGTCACAATTTTATTATTCGAATTTATTTACAAATATTGATTATTAAATTCAATTATAAAATTAATTAATTAATTAGCTTTTATTTACAAAATTGAATTTTATTCAATTATAAAATTAATTAATTATCTGGAAAATTTCTGTCAAAAGCAGAAAAATTTAAACAATAAAATTCAATTTTGGCATACAAATAAGCGGAATATGCCGTAATGGAGCCACGTTTTATATGCCAATCTACCAAAAACATCATTTGTTTGTAAAATTGTGAAAAATTAAAATATTATTAATTTTCTTAACAATGATATTTCAAGGGTCAAAATCCATAAGAATTTTAAATGTACCTAGTACATTTCATATTCCAGAAATTTTTCCTTTTCAGTAAATTCTTTTCAGTATTTTTTACAAATCACAAATATTGATGAAATTTGCCTGTTTGACAGCAGCGTACGTGCGTGAAGATAGTAGAAAACTTTCCATATTAGCTTGAAAGCCTACTTTGGGTTAACTCAGAATTAATAAATATGAACTAGTTCAGAATATATTAGTTTGATCAAATCGATGATGATCGAATCGAATCAACCCAAAAAGCTTGTGTATTCACAAAGCAAGACTTATTACTACTAATATTTTTTTGGTAGCTTTTTGGCGGAAATTTCCAAATCACTTTTTTATATACGATTTATATTTATATTTTTATATTTGTCATTATTTATTTCGAAAAGATAGTCAATCGTCATTGATACAAATGGTCCATTACCTCATGTCAATTTATACATTCTAATTTGATCTTATTGAATATTTTGTTCTCTTGTCAGTTTCATGTCCAATTTGTCCATCTAATCACAAGGTTTTTAACAAGAACAATTTGTCTGCACAACTCCGTTCCTGATTGACGGGTGTCGTTAATTTTGTCTTACAAATGTTAATTAAAAGAAGGAATGTCAAATTGCAAAATCAAACAAACAAACAGAATGAATACAAACGATTTGATTATTTGCCAAGGGGACAGAATGTGCGTGTTTGTGGAAAATTAAATCACAAATTGATTAGTTCAATTTAGTACAATACTTTACACATTCGACAAGTTGGTTACACTTAAACACAAAAAGAGAAGAGACGAACTATTGAGAATGTATTGACAAAACGCGTTGACACAATTCGGAAACAATAAATACAGCCATTGTCGGTTACATTAAGTGAGTAAGTGAGTTACTTGCTGACTCTCCGATAATGGTCAACTCATGGCAAAGTAAATACTAATCAAACATACAAACCGAATCATATTTGACTCAAGAGCAATATTGTTTGGTTTAGCAAGAAAATCGTTTTCTTTTCAATGGAATATTTTGACATTAACCATAAATCTCATATATGAGTGGGTGCTTTATCTATCTATTTGTTAATAATAATTACTTGATCTTCTTAATGGGACACAGTTTTGTTAAATGCAATTGCAATCACTTTTGTAATGGAAATTTTGGCTCAAATATAAAAGTACACATATTGAAAATAAACTGAAAACCAATGGCAAAACATGATTGATTTATTTCTAAAGTGTATATGTCTTAATAATAATGGTGGATGGAAAAATTTAATTGATTTTCCAATAAGACTGCCATTGTGCACCGAATGCACTGATAAAACACAATTGATATTTCCATTTGACAATAGGAACAAATGGAAGTTATTCTTTTATAATGGAATATATTTTTTCTAGTGTTTTAGTTTAGAATCAATTTTAATTTTTTAATGTCACCAATTACACTCAACTATTAGCAAGATTCCAATTTTTGAGACGTTATGACTTTCAAAAATAATACCAAATGCTTATATTTAACACCCCTGGGGTTCACTAGTATAAACATGTTTTTAAACGAAGCACTCGATATCATTTTGAGTAACATATTCCCACTTGGCGTTTATTTCCATGAATTAGATATGTCACGTGAGCAAAGACTTGAGATCGTGACAGACAAATAGTTTTGTAAATCATTTGTCAATTTACTTTTAGACAATTGAAACATTCTAATTAAAATAAATAAATTCACTTAAAAATTTACCCAATTAAATTCTTAAGGTCTTAATTTAAATCCAATTTGATTCCCTTTTGGCAGTGAATTAAAAGTGAACCACAGAAATTGATTTCATCTCATTTAATATGGAGAAATTTTCTTCTTTTAAATATTATAAATATCTTATTTAGGTTACTCGGGGCTTCTATTAACTATTAACTAAAAATTCCACAATATTTGCAATAAAAAATTTAACATATTGCCTCCATTAAGTAATTGAATTCATTTGGTTAATGAAAGTTGACATGAATATTACATTTCAATAATTATTCTTTAAACTTCTCTTACATTTAAGTGAATAACTATTTTGGAACAATTAGGGAAAATGTTATTTATTTCTCTAAATTAAATCAAGATGAGTTTGAAATCAAACAAATACTAAAAACATTTTATCCTGCAGTATTTTGGCCTAAACGTGTGTGGTTTGATTCTTTCTCAAATGCTCTTTCGGTTCAAACTCACCAGACACGTGACTTTTCGCGTGACTAGAATGTAAATTCTTTTTATATAAAAATGAATCAATTTGTGTGCATACTAAAGTAACTTGTAACAATGTTTATGATATTACTATAATAGTTGAATTAATGGGTTTGCTTATGTTTTGAAGCCCTAAAATGGAAAAATTGCACCATTTGGTAGGCAAAATGTGTTTTTGAAGCTATTATCTTTAATTTATTAAAATCACGTTATTCATTTTTTGTCGGATGGGTTTTGGAATAATAAAATTCATTTAGGAGCGCTGTAAACAGAGCAATATGAGAGTGCAATATGGAATTTTTATAATTTCATTAAATCGAGAGATTAAGGTCAGATTTTTAAAGAAATCTTTAAAAATGCCCAATTACTTGAAATTAAGCTTTCGAAAAATAACAAATAAAGCGAAAAAGTAACCCAGACTCATATTTAGTACAAGTAGTCACCATTTTTATGCTTTTCATTTTAGTTTTTAATTTAAAATATTTTACTTTTTAGTATGTACTCCTTAGACTTGAAGCTTATGGTATATAACCATTGTTCTAAGAAAACAATTCACTTTAGAATTGCCAATTTTAGAGCATACCAAACAAGATAAACATACTTAATTGAATGGTTGTACCAAACATTTATGCTTTATGAATCGTGACATCGAGACATTATGTCTAAAATTCTGTATATATCTCGTTTATAAAATTTATATATATGTTTTTGGTTTATTCCAGGTGTTTGCTTTACTGAAATAAAAAAGGCTCTTCTGTTTTTATTACTGGTAATTTGTTAATAATGTTTTTTATGTTTGCCAATTCATGTGTAATGGGAAAATGATGCTATTTGATTAGAACCAGTAAGTCCAATGACAATTAGGTTGTTTTATTATAATTTAATCTCAATTAATGTGATGCATGAAAAGATCGTCCACTCATTAAGGTTAAATTTGGGGTCTCATTATTCTGTTCATAATGGTCAAATAAGTAATAATAACAGTCTTTTAATTATTGGTACATGTAAATCGATTTGTTCAAAGCCAATTCTAATTGTAGCAAATATTATCTTATCGTAATTATTGTCTGATTCCAGCCAAATTTAATAAAAATACAGTCGAGTAGTTCTTTGTTGTTGTATTTTAATCTTAAACTTTATACCAAAAATGTTTCATGATTTCTTGAACCAGCTTTACTTTTATAAAAAAAGTAAAATAATAATAATATTATAATAACCAGAAATATTACAAGAAATATTCCCAACTTTGTTTTTGGAGAGTTTTGTTTAGCCGAAAACAAACCAAAAAAACACATGACACTCATCATTAATTCCTCACACGTGTCGTCCATTTATAGTTGATGGGATAAATTAAATATTTTCACGACTCATTAAATTTTTTTTCTATTCATAAAATTAATATTTAAATAAATTATTTTATAATGCTAAATTCTTGAAAAGTTTTCACTATAGTAAATTACTCGAAGCTGTAATCTGTTTTATTAATTATGCAAACAGACATTGTTTGCAATAATTTATTCATATAAAATTTTCCACTTAAAAATTTATTCAAATCTGTTGATTACAGAAGTATAATTAATTTCTTTATATTTGGTTTAAATTTGTAAATGTCAACAACAATTTTCAGTCTAATTTCTGTGAATTCATCAGTTGTTGCACAAATTTTCCACTTCAACATGGATTTATATCAGAATTTGTGTTATCGGTGCCCAAGTGCAGATGATGTGGAATGTCAAGACTTGATTTGGAATTATTAATTTGTCATCTACTACTCTGCGCTGAACCAGAGGAAAGCCCCAAATGGCACAACAAAAGTTCTACTAAATGAATTTATATTGTAGCCAAAAAGTACAACGCACTGCAATTTGATCACTTGCAAATGGAAAAGTCCGATTGAATGTAATTCTATTTATGATTATGGCTTTGGTTAATTTATCTTTGTCTTGACTTTGTCTACACATTTGCAATTCCTGGAACACCACAATTTAGAGGTTTTGTTTTATATATTCAAAAATAATAATTTAGTCCAGTTACTTTTTAATGGCTTTATATGTATGAGAAATTCCATAAAATATTCCATAATATTTAAGCTATTTTTAGAACTTTGAAGCTTGATGATGAAATGATCATTACGAGAAAAGGTTAATTCTAAAAAATATTAATCATACACCTAAACTTTCAATTGTTTGATTAAAAATAAACGAAATTAACCTGATCCTATTATATCTTAAAATTAATTTTATTTGGAAAAATATTAATTCCCAGAGCAAACGACATTTTGACAAAGAGATATTTAGCAAAAAAATTAGTTTTTTGCAATCAATAAAGGAAGAAGGAATATTCCATCTTGGTCCATAATTAAAGACCCCGTCAACAGAAGTGACAACTTTCTAAGACAAAATTAAAACAAAAAAAATTTGTGGAAAATATTAAAAATTAATCTACGTACTATCAAGACAATAACTCCAAGAATAAATCAAAAATTAATTATTTTATTAAATTCACTTTTAATTTGCATATTAATTTTAATAACTGAGTGTCTGTGAGCTTATTGTTATTTTTGTTGCAGCACCGGCTGTTGCTGCTAATTATGGCTGTCTATGTTGTCGAGATGGGAAAAAGAATTCTTCATAGTAAAAGTAAGTAAAAGAATTTGAATCAAACCGCGAAAGTAGCGCAATCTATTGCCAACAATAACAAACACATTGACACATTATCTTAAAAGTCGAACCAATTTGTGACTTTGTTTTCTCGATAGAATTGTCAATAATGGTCAAACCAAAATCGATCTCACAACCAAATAATTTCGAATAATAATTTTCTATTTTTCGATTTCTGTTGATTATCACGAGTCATATTTAGTATAACAGTTCTCTCCCTCCTTCACCCAAGTTCATTTTCTGTTGAGGTCTCCTTTGGAACAGTCACTCCTAGACCTCCCTCCCTCAATGAGCACGTTCTGGCTTGTGTTGCTTCTACTTGTGGTGGGACTGATTGTGCTCGGTGTTTGTTGCTTCTTCTGGCCTCACATCAAGACCTTCTTCTTCGGTGGACGGGATAAAAAACGGAGGAACAAGAGGGACAAGATGGGAACGGACGAATCTGAAGAGTTTTCGACAAAGCGCAAGTCAAAGTTCGAGTTTGGCTCTACTGGAACATCTGGTCAAGATAGTGACATGCCGCCTCCAAAGTAAGTTCTTCTGATTTGTTTTGAGGATAATCCTTCTTATGGGTTACTTTTAGAAAGAAGAGGAAGGCCTGTGCGACTGTGTCTACTGGAACAAATAAGTCTTCACAAGGGACATCGCCACAAGAAACGTCTTCAAAAGGGACCACGTCAAAAGGAACGTCGTCACAAGGAACGTCATCAAAAGGGACCACGTCAAAAGGAACGTCGTCACAAGGAACGTCATCAAAAGGGACCACGTCAAAAGGAACGTCGTCACAAGGAACGTCATCAAAAGGGACCACGTCAAAAGGAACGTCGTCACAAGGAACGTCATCAAAAGGGACCACGTCAAAAGGAACGTCGTCACCATACATATGGTCTCCATCTTTTCCGTGGAATCCATTACAAACAAAGCCATCAAAAGGAACGTCTTCAAAAGGGACGACATCAAAAGGAACATCTTCACAGGGACAATCGCCTCAAGGCTCATCCACTCAAGGAACATCTTCAACGGCAAACTCTTCCACCCACTCTGTCAGAATGAAAGCAAACGCCCGAAGAAGCACGACCGTAGCAACTGCCAATCCATACCCCAACCCTTACTACGACAATCGCTATCAACCACCACAACCCTACCCGAATCCTTACCTCAATCCTAATATGACCTATCCTTACCAAAGCCCTTACCAAACGCCTTACCAAAGCCCTTACCAACAATATCCACTGCAATATCCTGACCGTTACACAACCAACTACCCAACTCGACCTCAAGCCACAAGTCCTCGTCCATCGTACAATCAACCACAACCACAACGTCAAATCTACTCTCCCGCATTGAACAATCAGCCCAACATTTTCAAGAAAGCGTACAAACCCAAAAATCCTTTTAAGTGGTTCAAAACAAGCAAGAAAGAGAAGTATCAAGTGCCGCCAGAGGCTCCCGAGGACCCGATTTCAACGTACGTTTATCCGAACAATCAACCAAGACCACAGAATGATGGCACCAAGAAGAAAAAGGGAGGATTCATGGGCCTCTTTAAATGGAAGAAGAAATCCGGCAAGATAGACAAGATGTACCCGACGAGTCCAGAAAATGACCAAATGATGGACCAGGCTCAGCCCAAGAAAAAGAGAAAGTGGTGGCAGTTAAAGAAAAAATCCGGCAAGATAGACAAGATGTACCCGATGAGTCCAGAAAACGGCCAAACGATGGACCAGGATCAGCCCAAGAAAAAGAGAAAGTGGTGGAAGTTAAAGAAGAAATCCCCCAAAATGCCCGTCGATACTGGTCAGGAGAACCGCGATACATTAATGACCAATACCAAGGACTCTCCCACAAACAAAAAGAGTCCAGCCAATGTAACTCCGAGGCCCAGGATAAAGGGAACCTATCAAGTGGGCGAGATTCCAGCTTTTAGGAAGGCTCAAGTGCCCGAACCGCAAACACCCAAAAAGACTGTTCGAGACAGTCAATCACCGAGAGAAGTCCAAGTGCCCCAAGGTCAAACACCGAGAGATGTTCAAATGCCTCAAGGTCATCCCCAGCGAGCTGACCAAGTGCCTCAAGTTCAACCCTCGCCAGTTGACCAAATCCAAAACCAAATCCAAATGATCGAAGATCTTATGCCTACGCCCGAATTCTCCTTCGCATCGCATCGAGAAGACCCCTTCGCAGAGTTCTATCAAAGGCCATACACGCCACCCCACAACCCGAACTTCAGGTTCAACTGTCCGTGTCCTCGCTGTCTCCACTTGACTCAGCTGCTCGAACAGAACATTTTCACTGTACCACTCTGTCCGAAGCACTTACTGCACAACGTCACCAATGGATGTCTCGAATGTAGGTCCTTCTACCGCAAGCTCACCACTGGCTATGCACTGAAGCACATCGATTGGCCCAGGGTGGAAAACTGTGGCAACATCTGTGATATACACGAAAAGTTTGCATGCAGAGCCCACAGTTATCAAATGGAGCCAAATGTTTGCGAGACATGCAGTGATCTGCAGACCAAAATGAACAATGGCGTCTATCTGTGCACCTGCTTTGAGATGTGTCTTCAATGTCATGTTCTCCAGAAGAATCATTTTCACCTCAGGAAGACCTGTTGCAATGCCTGTCTAATATTCAACTGTAACGTTACCGCGATTGGTAACGAATTCCCATGTCGAGCACACAGAACTCATATTGATCCAGAAAACTGTCTCGAATGCAAAGAATTTTTGAACAAGGGCGGTGTAGGCGATTGCAGAGATCCGCTCCTCCTGGATGACGTCGTGATTCCGCAAAGACTGTTCCAAGTCAACCCTGGGATTTGAAAATTCTGCAAGACGAGCCTTTATTATTAATATTATTTTACTTTTTAATGTTGATCATTAAAATTTGACTTTTACATTAATCCAATAGCATGTTCTTTTGTGGAAGTGTAGTGTCTTGTGGTATATGACCAAAAAGGTAATGTCCACCCTCAAATAAGACAAATATTTTATTTTTCCAAAATTGCTGACACTTGTGTCTTTCGTGTGTGCTTTCGTGATAAGTATTTTACTTGTACGAGTAAGTGCAATTTTAAAGACCAAGAGTTTAAGCCAAATTTAGGTTTAATTGTTCGATTTAATAAAGGTTTAATAGGTTCGATTGTTAAGAACTTTTTACTAAAAATTCGGTTTTCAAAGTATTCTATCAATTAACGGTTACTGACAATAACGCGTTGACATTACAATAAACAATTCTATTCTTCTATGTAGTCTAAAAATTATTTCATTATTGTGCGCCTAGATGGCACAACAGCTCTTATTAACAGTTAATAATTAGCTTTAGGTATTTTGAATGCTATTACACTAGAAGGAGGATATACAGAAAGAGATAATTTCTATTTAAAAGTTTTGTTGTAGTTAAAGTTAAAGTATTTAATGTATTTTATTAAATGGGTTAACTATTTTAAAAATTGGCCTCTTTCATAAATCATTTAAATTCAAATATTAAAATCGTGTGCAGTTTAAATATATTTATGATTGTAATTGAATTTATTATTAACAAACTTAATTTTCTTTTGTTTTTCTTTTATTTTGGTCTGTTTAATTTACAGGTAACACAAGTACCATTTTGTCTAAATAATTATTTTGATAATCTTTTGATCTTTTTAAATAATTTTTATGTACTTTTCTTTTCTTCTGGTATATTTTCAGAGAAGTGCAATTCTCAACTATTGATTCATATTAATGTTTATATTAATCCAATTTCTTCAATAACAGAAACATTTGCTTATTGACAAATTTATGTGTACAAATATAAATGAATTTTTAAAATGGTAAAACTTACTATTCAAACTTGGCCAGGTTTAATCGATTATAAAAATTGTATACAATTTCGTTGAGCTATATGCAGGATCACCGAAATGATAATTTTTCTTAATCATTCTTTGTAAAAATTTAATTTCAATAATTTCAAAGCAAGAAATATTGGTAACACGTCGCGGCGGCCATTTAATGAAAGTTGTCATACTGATGATTTGAGACTGTATGATTATTTTTTTGCACTATTCTGAGCAATTCTAGCCAAAACAATCCATAACTTCATCGGGTAGTTTTCGAGTAAAACTGTTCCAAAGATCGATTTTGTGTCATTTTTGGGAATTTTTGAGATGCTATATAATCGTCATATAATTTTTTGTTGGTAACCAAAATGTATCAATTCCATAGATGATATCATTGAGCATGCTGTGCCAAAAAATAAATTTCCAAACTCAAATGGATATCAAGATCTATGCAATTGAAGTTGTACTGTTTTGGTGTTTGTTTTCTCTTTTCGCACTAGCAAAAATGCAGACTTGGTCGGCCATAAAGTGAAGCAGACTACTCAGGGGCAAACAGCATAAAGCAACCACAAACTTATGAATCTTGAATCGGCTAGAACTCGAGATCCGATTGGTAGAAACATTTAATTTTTTGACATGGTAATCTTAAAGATTTTATCTTTGGAATTGATACATTTTGGTTACCAACAAAAAATTATATGACGATTATATAACATCTCAAAAATTCCCAAAAATGACACAAAATCGATCTTTGGAACAGTATTACTCGAAAACTATTCGATAAAGGTGGGAACTTTTTTAGCCAGTTCTATTTAGGTAAATCTAAAGAAAATTTTGACATCGCTATATTTCCAGTACGAATTTGGTCGGCGCGACGTGTAAATTATAAATGTATCAAGGTATTATTAAAATATGTTGCGCCATCTTGAGGAACAAAATCAAACGGTTCATCTTAAATATTATATTTTGCAGACTTAATGAAGATTAATTTGGTTTATATTTGTCATGTACTTTTGTTTACTACATACATAGGTTTAATTGCTTGATTTTAGTTGCGAATTTTCACACTCAATTTCGCGAATTACACTCGAAACACTCGCACAACAACTCACAATTGAACGTCAATTGTGTCCACTGGTGTAGAACATGTCAATAGTGTTGGTTATTTTTAGTAAGCAGCACAACATTCTAATAATTCAGTGAACATTATTTGGTTCCACATTAAACAAACAGTGGAACAGTCCACCCCAAATCGAGTCCACCACCACCCCTCGATCCGGCCAGTTGCACTCACTCACACACTGCACACACTGTTCAATCATTACGGTACGACGTATATTGCTCGTATACACGCTCGTTAGTTAGTTAAGCAGCCCAAGTGACACTTCACCAACCAAATCATTAATTATCGTATGTCACTTTTGGGTGAATGGTGAAAACTGTCCGTTCCTTTCTATATCAATTAACACTAATTTGATTTTTTGTCCCAGTTGAAGGAAAATGTTTTTATTTAAAGGAATTGTATTTCAGAATATTTTTAAAGAAAATTAAATACTACGCAGCTAAGCATTCACAATGGTTATAATTTGTTTACAAAATTCATATTTATATTTATTTTAATTTATTATTTGTTTTTATAATTATACTATTTAATTTTTCTTAAATTTGTTAATTTTGTTTGTTTTCTAATAAATAAATGAATTCAAATTAATTGAGTAACAGGCATTATGTAAAAAGGTTAACTTTTTAAATTTAATTTAAAATTTATTAATACAATCTACTATTCCACCTTTTTCTCAGTGAACTTTTTGTTAGATTTATTCCTGATTACAACAAAATAGACCTCTTCCATTACTTCCTCCCGAACCGTATTGATGGAAGTCAACGTTCGCCTCAACTGTTCACTGTATCGATCAATGAACTGTCGATAAGTTGGATTCGATAATTTTGGTTCCAGCTTCAAACTTCTACTTTGAATGTCTTTCAGTTCACTCGAAATGTACTGCGTTAGGTTGAGCATTGCAGGTGATTTGGTGTCGGATGTAATGGCCAGTAAGCGATTGGTCAGTTGGGCCAGTGAGTTGATTGTTTGACTGATGAAGCGGACGATTGGTGTGAGGATGGCTCGGGCTCGAATGGTGTTGGCGTTGACTATAAAATATGTTTGATTAATGAAATATTTAATTACTTCGTTGTATGGCTTAATACTTAAAGGTTATCATTCACTAATTTAATTTTAAATTTCATAAAATTCATAAAACTCACCTCTACTCGAATAATCATCCACAAATTCAATCAACAACTCGACAATGTTCACCTCAAAATCGAAAATCCTCTTGCCCAGTCCAATGGCCAGTTCCATAGTCTCATTATTATTACTTTCCACCCCAACCATAACGTCCATTGTCTTGCCAGCAATATCTAAAAAGTTCTGCGAAACAATCTTCAGTGGGCTCAACATTAAATTCACCGTTAATGGCCGCACTAAGTTGCACAGGAATCTATCTTGGAAAATGTCGTTGATGAAATCTTCGATTGGTTCAATGATTTTCATGACCAACTCGTATACGATGGGTAGATTTTCCTGCGTGAAACCATGATTGTACAGAGCGCGTAGTTTGGTGATTGATTCGTGCAGTGGGTCGAGTAGCTTTTTGAAACGAATCGTTAGTTCCAAATCTGGAGCATCACAAATTTCAAGTAATTTATAAAGGTTATTCAATTATAATTACAATTAACTTTACCTGTTTTATTTTGTTTTTGCTCATACGAAACAAATGGATTCAACGATCTTAACCAAGTGCCACGCTCGGGTCTAGCTTCCACAATTGTACAACTGTCATTCAAAATGTTTAACACAAAAATGCAAAGTAAAATCATGCATATCGACTTCATTTTTTAATTTAAAAATAAGTTTTCAATAAAATCGTATCAAATATTTTAATAAAAGGTTTAAAGATTTTAACAGTTAATCTCTTTTTATAGATTATATTTGAATTCAACTATTAAAATCATGTACATTATTTATTGAAATTCCATATAAATTTATTTTATTATTAATTTCGAATCGTTTTGACTGCAATGTAAATGGTTAAATTCGTGTTTAAATAAATTTAAAAATAGATTTATGAATGATTTTTACCTGTTTAATTTTTAGTTTTTAATTTTTGTTTTAATTTTAGTTTGATTTTTGTAAAAATTTAAATGGTCTCACAAATTTAATAAAGAGAAATCTAATCTAATTAATTTTAATAATAATTTAACAATCAATAATACCAGTCCATTTATCAATTTTCATTTTATCTTTTTTCCTGAGGTTTAAATATCTAAGAAATTAGGAGATGAAGTAGTGATTGAAGTAGTTGTAGTTCCACTTGAAGGCAAAGTATTTCGATTCGAAATCTGTTGAATCATTCCTTCCAATCTTCTGACCAGTCCATTCAATGTGTTTGTCAGTGTTTGACTGTTGGTTCCATTGGACACATTGCCCAGAATACCTCGAACATCCTTCAAGGTAGAGTCGAGAGTGTCATTAATGCTACTCAAAACACCGTTCAACATGCTGTTTACGTTTTGAGGCAAATTTGGTGCCGACAAAAGGTTTACAGTTTTTTCTGCAACACTTCCAAGGGATTGGACTACTTCGTTGAGAAGTTGAGCAAGAGGAGTGGCTTCATTTCGAATGCTTTGATCTTTCAATATTCCAGTAATGGAATTGGTCAAGTAATTGGTCAGCGTTCCAACATTGTCGGTCAGACCTCGAGCAAGTCCTCCAACATTGTTCAACAAGGTTGGAACTCGTACACCAGTTTGATTGGACAATGCACCAACCAAGTCAAGCATTGCAAGGTCTAGTCCGAGAGTCAAATCCGACAGCGGTGCAATGACAGCAGTGAGCAGCGATCCAACACCATTCAGTGATCCGATTAACTGTCCCAAAGCTCCTCCCACCAAATTGGGCATCAATTGAAGCAGAGTTCCCAGTCGAGTCACAAGTGCATTTTGAGTCGAATCAACCAGCAGAACTGTGTTGGCAATCTGTGCTTCGAGTGGAAGGGTGAGACCTGATTGGTTTACACTTGCAGTCAAATTGGTTACTGTGTTCAACAGTTGGCTTGAGGTTCTATCGATGGTCTCTTTTAAAGCTGTTTAAAGATCTATTAAAAAATGAAATCACATGAAATAAAACTCACGATGAAGCAAACTATACAACAGTCCACCCTCCTCTGCTTCGGATTCATTTCGCGTAAATTGAGCATCGCTCAAAGCAATAAAGTAAAATACTGCGAAAGTAATTGTAACTGATTTGAACAAATTGAAACTCATTTTCCTTGTCTCAAAATAAAAGGTTTAATAATAACAATCACTTTTACTAATATTTGTGAATACATGTTTTTATATATGAAATCTAGTTACTAGTAGAGTTAAATCCAAACTGCAGCTGTTTTACTTTGATAAATTGACATTTCCCTTCTGATACAAATTGGTTTATACATAATTTTAATTGGATTCATTTCAACCATTTAACTTGTAGTTTTCCATTCCTATCAAATTCACTGTATTTTAACTGAATCTTCAACTTAATGTAAACTCACACTTGGATTTTTAAAATGGTAACTTCTCATTTTTCCAATGAGATTCATTGGGTTAAGAAAATGAAAAGACATATTTCATCAGACTAACTATTTCCTAGTACTATTTTAATTAGCTCGTAGCTTTAGAATTAGCTTTTTCTAGTTTGAATAGGCAAAGTCTAATCTCGATCACATGTATGATGTGTCATGCCAAAAAAGGAAAATTCCCAGCCATTTGTGCATTTGCAATATTCAATGTCAAACTGCAGGTGTAGGACAACATTGTGGACATGTTGCGTTACTACTTCAAATGTCAGTTGTAATCGTTGGCATGGTTTAGTTAGTTTGAAATTAGTTTGATGTTTATGTTTTGTTTATTTATGGATTTGATAAAGTGGAAACGAATGAATGTGACAGTGATCGCGAATTGACGTAATATGAGTGAGTGCAATTACACCTGTGCAATGCAATGACGCACATGCACTGAGCAGAATGTTTGGGGGGCAAGATTCGTTTTGTAATTGATTTTTTATTTAGTTCAATTCTTTTTGATGCAATTGGAATTTAAAATGGTTAACCACGTGAATACTTAATAGCTCTTAATAAAAAAATTTTATAATAAAATAGTTTAATTGATTAATTCATTTTTTCCAATTCCAGGTATACGATTGAGAAGCATTTTTTAATAGGTTATAAACAAACATGAATTTTATTAATGAAATATAATTTAAGAAATTGTTTATCTTGATTTTGATTTGATTCTATCGACTGAGCATTTTACAAAGGTAATAATATCAACTCTAAATTGCAATTCCAGTGCAACGAATTTTTAACAGAATTGGTTTTAAAAGCTCTAAACACTTAACTTTCAACTTTATGCTCTAAATTCTCAACAAATTTCTGAATGTTTGTCACTATTTTTGCAAAGAGTACTTTTGGTTGTCAAACAATTGTTCAATCAATTCGCAGCTTGATGGTTGTCACAATTGGTAAACCAAATTGAATTAACTTTCGAAATATTTATACTCAAAATTTTCATTGATTCTGTTAATTACTTTACTTTGACAGTCCATTTTAGACCGGTTACTTCCTTTATTTATAAATAGACTTGCACCTGTTGCAATTTGTTGCATATAAATGTCAAATAAAATTTCCATGTAGGAAAGTTACATGATTAGAAAATGCTGCTGTAATGTTAACTGTATTGCCCAATTTGATGATGTAAATGTCATTGCCAAATTGTCATGCATTGTCTTGGAAATAAGTGGATTGGAATGCAAAGTAATTCTTCAAATGCCCGTAATGTTCTCATGTAACTGGTAAATTAATTATTATTTTTAAATTTAAATTCAAAATTTAAATTTTATTTAGTTTTATAAGAATAGTACTAATAATTTAAAAAATGATTTGCAGGGATGTTAAAAGGTTTTTATTTTAACTCATAATTAAGTTAAGCTTTTGTTTCTTTCCATAGTATCTTTGTGAATCTTGGGTTACTTAATAAAATTTGCAATAATTCTCTGTCATGGGACTTGTCATAATTAATCCCAAACGATTAACAACTTACAAAATGGTATATAACCTAATGTACGATACCCCGAAAAGGTACATTCACTTATTTTGTTTTCTTATCAACCAACAATTGATCAATAAACCGATTTTAACATGACAAAACTTATCAACCCGAAAACAGCCCTTTTGGTGCTTTTCATTGGAATGGCATTACTCGGCACCGATCATCACGTGTCCAGTCAACCAAGCATTGGTGGCTCATTTGGTGGAAGCTTTTTGGTTGGCATTTCGAATGGAATTCTTAATTTCTTTCAGATGTTGGCCTCGACCTTTATCAATATGATCAAAAGTGGCACAGAGAGTGTTCAAAGTGGTGTCGCTGGACTTGGGGCAGTGTTGAATGTTTTGTCTAGTTTCTCGCAGTTGTTGGTTCAAACTGCTAATTCGTTGAATGATGCTGGTAATTTTTTAATTTTAAAATTATTTTATTCAATGACAAGTTTTTTAATTTTATAAAAGGCAAACTCACAACCTCCCAACTGTCTACTTTACTTCAAATTCTAAATCAAATCGTCAAAGTCTACACGAGCATCATAAGTCAACTGTCCTCAGTGAGCTCTACCGCAGGCGTCAGTGAACTACTGAACAGTGCACAGTCTCAGCTTCAAAGTCTGGCTCAGCAGATCCAAGATTTGATCAGCAAATTGCCCAATCAAATACTGTCGAGCCTAACTGGCGTATTGAACAATTTGCTTTCAAGTCTAAATGGACTTTCGGGTTTGCTTCCAGGGGTGAGCATTCCCACACTACCGACAATTCCCGGCATCGTACTTCCAACTCTTCCAGGTATTAATATTCCTTCGATTCCGACTATTCCACCCAATGGAATACAGAATCCTATTCCAAACATTCCAGGAATACCTATTTTTGGTTGATCAGATTAAATTGAAATTTTAATGTTTTCCCAACACTTCTTTTTAGCTGGTTTTATATTTTAAATTCATTTACTTATTGAATTTTTCAAAAATAATCAAGATTGTATTAATTAATAAAATGTTTATCATAAAGAGTACTACGTTTGAACGTAAAACAGTAACAATACGTGATCGTTTACTTGTTTAACACATTTATAATTGAATAAATTGAGTAATTTATGATTCTCGACAGATTATCGAGTATTTTTACTTTTTTTATTAGCGTGAGAAATGCGTGAAATATTTTAACATGTTGTTTCATGACTCGAGTATAAATTCATAAGTTTTCTCTAGGTTTGTTTAAAAAAAGGTTTACTAATTCTCATAATTTAAATGAATTGAATTTAAATTTTCATTAAAAATACAATTCTTATTAATCCTTTTCTTTCAATTGTTGTCACAATCAATGGTCAATCATGCAGCAACGAGAATCCTCAATCTCGTGTCGATTGTGGCTTTGTTGGCATTGCCAAAAGTCAATGAGAGTCTTTCAACTGTTGCTTCGATGATAAGGTGCTCAATGCTATAAATTGCTTTAAGAAGAAACCAAAATGTGGTTATTGAGTTAAAAATTAGTTTACGATTACTGATATTTTATTATAAAAGGTCATTCATTTAATCTAGTCAATTTTATTATGGGGTTTTAATAATAAACAGATTTGTTTATTAAATTATTTAAAATTTAAAATAAATTGAAATCTTTCAATAATTTAATAAACCTTCTAAATTATTATTTCAATTATTTTCAAATGCTTTTTACTTCGCACATGCTTCAAGAGATTAAACGGTTTATGTAAATTTCAACATAACAAATGTTTACTAACGTTTATTTATTTATTATTTAAAATATTAAATGTCTAAATATAATATGTAGATTACTCAACTTATTGTAAATGTCACATTCACTAGCAAGAATTTATAATTTGTATTCATAATCTTTTACTAATACTTTTGTAAATATTTCAAAACACAATGGAATTTGAGTCAAATTTGGGTACAAAAGGAAATTAACTTCAGGTACAATTTGTACACATTTTTAAAAGATATTATTATTATTAAACATTTACATATTACAATTATCAGGTATATAAACATGTCAAATCGACAATCAACAATCAACAAACTTTCAAACATGAAAACTTTAATTATTTTAGCAATTGCAATCTTTGGTTCATCGGAGCACCAAGTGAGTGCTCAACTTCCTAGTTCTGCTGAAATTATCGCATTTGGTTACGTGCAAGGCCTGGCTAGTGCCTACACTCAACTGACTCATGGAATTTACAATCAAACTGTCAACTTGGTGCGATTGTACGCTTTTGCGAATGGAACTGCTGAATTGGCGAAAGCGGCTCCTAATTTCTCGAGCAAAACTATCAAACTTATACTCAACAATCGACAGAACAGTTTGTCTGTCATCTCAAATGAATTAGTCGATCAAATCAATGAAATTCTTGATTCAGGTATTTTTTAAAATTTTCAAGCTATTTTTTATTAATAATTTTATTTTTATTATTTAGGAATTACCAAAATTCAAAGTCCACTTCTGGATACATTGATCGAAGTGATGCGTGCTCTTCTCTACATTGGTGGCACTTTTGATGAAGTGATCAACGATCCACTGGTGAACGATCGTGACTTGAAGAAAGTGCTCAAATCACTTAAAGCGGCAAACAACCGAAAAGTGGAAAAGATTTCGGCAGATTTCAACGCAATCATTGCTAAGACTGAAAGTATCATCAATGGACCGAGCAGTACCACTGTGGCTAGTGCTAATTAGTTGCTAATTGGTGATTTTATTTGACAATTTAGATTAGACAAGTCAAACATATTTTGAATTGTTTTTATTATTTCTTGTTCTGAAGTAGTTAAACAAATAAAGCGCTTTATTTAATAATGCTTATTAATCAATTTAATTGTTATTGATTCAATTACATTACAACGTACATTAATCTTGACTTAAGATTCTTGAACACTTCAATATTAATGGTAAAATATTAATTGAACGATAAAATTGTTCTCAGTTTTTCAAATAACAATACAACTCAAATTTGTTTATGAATTGTTTTATTAAATCATATTCAACCATTAGTATTTTTTATTAACTTCTTTTCCCGGCAGGAATCAATGAAATGGTTATTTATGAAAATACTTAATTTTCAAACCTTCTCCTACCAAAAACAATTACAATATAGTTTGCAACATTTCTATTTCATAATCAAACCAAATGTCCAATTGCACAATTTTATATTTATTGAAATTAAAATTTCCATTGAATATTTCTAAATAAGGTCTTTATTGATTTACAATTATAAATGTCAATGCAATTCATCATCATTGTTTGCAAACTAATTTATTGCTTCACTTTAAATATTTATTTTTTCCAGTAGACTTGAATGGAATGTTTGAATGTTATTTAGTACACAATTTTGATAATGATTTCCATCTTGATTGTTTCAATATTGCAAAGTATATTGAGAAGATATATGAAAGATGATTTGAAAATACAATATTTTCCATTTATTTAAAATTTTGTATAAATAGATTTTTTAATGTTATTATTTTATATTATCTGATTTAATTTAATTGATTTAAATCGAAGAAATTAAAATGGCAAAACTGTACGTCTCCGCAATTTTGGTGGCTTGTATTGGAGTCTATCTAATGCTCGCTTGCTTTGGTCCGCAAGTTTCTGAAGCTGTTTCCCAAGAACAAGATGATTTGCCCAAATTCGGTTATGGAGCTAGAATTTTGGAAAATGCTTTAAATCGTGTGTTTTTTCTGTTTATGGATTTTATTTATTTTTAATATCAATTTATAAATTTATTTAGCTGTCATGTCAAAGATGATTCGAGCTGGAATGGACTTGGTCACCGAGTTGACTCAAATTGCTAGTTCTTTGTCTAAAAATGAAATTACTAAAGAAGTGGAGGAAAAGCTGATGAAATCACTTGAATCGATTGATGCCGGTGCCAAGACTGTCAAATTGCAGTATTCGCTTCTTTTGGGCATTCTTCTTTGGCCTTTGGCCCTGCTAATTTGCCCAATTGGATGTTGTCTCGCTTGTTTGGTGTGTTGTATTGTCGGAACTGTCACGGTTGTTGTGGTTGGACTGTTACTCATTGTGGGCACAATTCTGTATTCGGGTCCAATGGCTGGAATGTTGCCACATGAGGCAACTCATGTTGTTGGATCTCTGGTTGACACTCTCGCATCGGTTTCCAATGAAACACTGGATGCGGTTAATGTTTTGATTGGACAAGGTAAAATGCTTACTTTTTTGTGAATTCTAAATTTTAAATTTACAATTTACAATCTTCAGGACACTCTACACAAGCAGCTCCAGTGGTCGAAGTGATGCAACTGGTGGTTAGTGCATTTGGTGGAATTGGCCACCAACTCAAGCAGGTTCTGGCTCATCCAAATCTTTCCGGTGATCTTTCAAAAGAAGTTTACTCTGTGCTGGTACAAGTTTACGATCAACTCAATGCGCTTGGAGTGCAAACTGAGAGTCTGGTGAAGAGCATTCCAGTTAGCTGCAACTGTGATGGCTTAAATGCCACTTTGGCTCACCTGGGAATGCACATTAAGGATGTGGTTTTCAAGCTCAATTATTAACTATTTATGGTCACATAAGTTTCCTAAACTTTAAAACAAAACTGAAATTACAACAATTTCTTTTAATTTTTAATTTGATTAATTAACATAAATAAACTGATTGGTGCAAATACATGAAAAGTTTCAATTTATAAAGTTTTGATAGATATCACTTTTGGTTTTATGCATTTTCAAATGTGATTTATGAATTGGTTACAAAAGGTACTTAAAGTAAAATGTATATAAACGTTTTTATTTTATAATTTAAAGTTTAAAGTTTATAGTTTAAACTAGTAAAACTTTACATCTCCTCTTTTTTAGCGGCTTGCATTGGAGTCCATCTAATGCTCGCTTTTTTGAATTCACAATTTTCCGAAGCTGTCAAACAAAAGAATTAAAAAGCGAGATTTTATGGTTTTGCTTCTAAGATTTTGGAAAACGATTTCAATCAGATGATTTTTATGTTATATATTTTATATATTTTAATTTGATTAATGTGTCGATGCATTTTGTTGAATAATAATTGAGAAAAGGTTAAAATTTAATTTATTAAAGTAATTTTTTTAATAAACATTCATAAATTTGTAAAAGACCACTTTACACAAGCAACTCCAGTCCTGGTATCAGTATTGCAACTAACGGTTAACACTTTTGACAAAATTGGTTTACAATTGAAACAACTTCTCGCAAATCCAAATATCTCAACTGACTTGTCCAACAAAGTAAACATTGTACTGAAACAAGTGCTCCATCAAGTCAACATTCTCGGATGTTTGGAAAACTTCAAGTGGCCGCTCAAAGTTTGTTTACAAAGCTTGTCTGATTTAAAAAGGTTGTATTTATAATTAAGTATTATATTTTGTTAAATATTCTGAAATTCCGAATTTATTTTGTTTATTAATAAAGTAATTGCACGAACACCTTGAATACATAAGAAAATGGTAAAAATTCAATTTTAAAATTAAATCTAAAAATTGTCCCAATTGCACTTTGCACCAATAAGTCAAACAAGTAAGTAAGTGGAACATTACATAATTTGGCATTTATTTTAGGAAATTTTAGTTAAATAAAATACAGATCATCTCGTGATTTATGTTTACTCAAAACATTTAAATATCAACTTCCACAAATATCAATTCAACCAAAATTTCCGCACTATTAATGGCAATACGTGTTTAAATGTTTATAAATTAAATTGCATTGTTTGTCTTAATTGAAAATGTCATATTGCTAATACGATATTGGTGCAATTAAGCTTTATTCAACATTGATTTGTTGTGTTAGACAGAAATTAAATGGTCAACATCAATATTTAAATTTTTCAAAATATATAAAAAGAGCTTTAATTTCTCATTTCCTCATTATCACAAATATTGAATTTAAAATTGTAAAATCAAACTTATTGACTAAATTATTTTAAGATGGCCAAACTATACATCTCTTCCATTTTGGTTGGTTGCATTGGGATCTATTTGATTCTTGCCTGTACCTCACTCAATTCGGGTGAGGCAGTTCAAAGTGCGCCAACAGATTTTGGTTATGGCGCTCGCATTCTCGAAAATTCTTTCAATCGTACGTTTTTATCAAATTGGTTTTTAAATCTTATTTAATTATTACTAATTTTATTAAATAGCAATTGTCAAACAAATGATTGGAGCGTCCTTGGAATTGTTCAGTCAAATGACCCAAATTGCCCACTCCCTTTCCACCTCTGGTCTCACACCTGAAGTAACTGATAAAATTTCCGACACTTTGCAAACAATTGATACAAATGCAAAGACACTGAAACTGCAATATTCTCTTTTGCTTGGATTAATTCTCTGGCCTTTGGCATTCCTCATCTTGCCTGTCGGTTGCTGTTTGGCTGTGATCCTGTGCTGTGTGGTGGCAGTTGTGGTCGGTCTAGTTGTGGGACTGCTCTTAATTGTGGGCACCATCCTGTATTCGGGTCCACTTGCAGGCAATATCCCACAAGAGGCCACTCATGTTGTGGGAACGTTGGTTGAGACACTGGCTTCCGTTTCGAATGAGACCCTCGACGCAGTTTCAAGTATGGTTTTGCAGGGGCACTCGGGCCAGGCAGTGCCAGTGCTCAACACAATGCAACACATGGTCACCGCTTTTGGTAGCATTGCTGGTCAACTTCAAATGGTGCTCATTCATCCACAGATCAGTGCCGAACTCACTGAGTCGGTGAATAGAGTTCTGACCAGTGTTTCAAGCTATTTGGCTTGTATGGGCGTTCAGACAAGTCAACTGGCAGCTCAGCTTCCAATTGCTGCCGCTGGCATCAATGCCACTATTCACAGTTTGATTGAACACATTGAGCAAGTGCATTCTAAGCTTGCTTAAACACGATTGGTTTGATTTAAACATTTAAAAAGTCTTAAAGACATCGAATAAACATTGTTAATTAAAAGGTTAAATTATTAATAAAAAATATTTGGGGTTAATATGAATATTTATTTTTATTTATAAATTTTAAATTTTAAACCATTTTGCACTCTATTCAAACTTTATTTATTTGTCATGTAAATTGTCCAATAAAAACTGGTAAAACTAATGCATCAGTGACAAACATATCATAAAATAAGGCGAAAAAGTGAGCAACCAAAATGTGATAAGTGAAAGTTTTATATCACAGAAACAGAGTTCAAATTGTAAGGAAATATGGCGGAAGATAAGAAATGTTGGGCGAGTTATCATAAGCAAAGTCATAAATAATCACTTATATCACATTTGGGTTTCATGATCTAAAGGCAATTTTGCTTGAGAATTAGTCTCTTACTAAGTAATTCCACTGTTTTTATGTTTGTCAGGAAAAAATGTACGACTTTAGTTTGTGTATAATATAAAATGTCAAGTCAAGGTTTAAAGGAAAGTGTTACTCATCTAAATTCTTGTGAAATGTAAAAAAAATTATCTTGACAACCACAAACGTGCCCTCCAACTTATATTGACTTGTTGACAGTGTCATGTGTGTACTACTTTCTTTTTAGGTTTTTACAATTTTGTACGACATCATAAAACTTTAATTATGTGACCTTTTGGATTCTACTGACGTTCGAAGCATACAACATGTGATCTGTATACGACATTTCATGTACAATTAACCATCACATGCATGTTGACTTGATTATTTAAATCTTTTTTGTTTTGTTGATTATTTTTAGGCTGTCCCAACTGGTTAATTAAACTTTTAATTGTGTTCATAAACATATTAATCTACATCTTAAGTTTAATTGACATGAATACGTGACTTCCAACGGTTTCTCTGGTAATAAAAAGCCTATTTAAATCTTGGATCTTTTGATTCATTTGTCAACTGATGAAAAGCAACATTTGACTATTTTTCAACTTTCAATTCAACAAATCAATTTAAAATGATGAAAGCTAATAATATTCAAATTTACATTTTGTTGATTTTATTTGTTGGATTTGGATTTTCATCAGTAGAATCGCTGTCTATAGAAAAGGTAACAAAACATACAACTCAAGTTGTTGATGTCAACTCGAAAATTATTGAAAATTTGCTTGGTGGTAAGTTTTTTTTTGTTTATTTAATTTATTTATAAATTTAGTAAAATTTAATTATTTGTTTTGTAAAGTCATTGGAGCACAGCAGACAACCCTAGCCACACTCTCAGACAACATTATCGCAGATGTCACGACCCTGATTCACGAAGGAAAATATGAACAAGCGAACGATCTTCTGCTTAAACTCGAACCAATTTATCGTAGCTTTGAAGCCATTGGCCAAAAACTAGGTCAAATACCAGAATTGTATCAATCTAATTTGGCACAGGAAAATATCGACGATCTTTATGGTCTGTTGAGTGTTGTGAAGCACTACTTGAGTACACTCAGGGTACAAGCTCAATCTTTGAGAGACAATTTACCGACAAATGATGTCGGAACGCCTTATTCGGGTCTGCAGGAAACGTTGGACACACTTGTGAGTTATATTCAGGATGTGATGGATGTTATTGAGTAATTTGGTTTATCTATTTCATATAGTAAATTTCAGTCAATTTTATTACGCACAATTAATAATCAAATAAAGGTCAAGGTCTTATTGAGTAAACTGATCTAGAAATTCAACAGTTTTATCATACACATAATGACCCGCATTGTGACCAAACACAAAATCCAAATGTCCCCAAACTGTTGACGGTATTTGATACTGGATAACATTGTCACCCAATTTAGGTTGTAGATAATTGAAGGAACGAGCGACATCTATCGGCGTCATGCACCAATCAGTTTGACCATTCATTAGAATGATCTTTGCACTCGGTGGTATGTTTTCAATTGGATACGCAGGGGGCCGGTCCTGTCCGTAGTGTTCCTGGTTGATCTGTTTAGAGCCAAAATCAAATTTTTGCAATCTTCCCGATGCAACAAGTTGAAGTATGTGAACCATCTCCCAGTTGGATCCGTGCGATGTGGACCGTGCATAGACGGGCCATCGAGTGTAGTTCCAGGCAAGATTCGGTCCAAATACCCACTCAAAGGTTCGTGAGCAGATTCGACTCCGAATGGGCCCTCGACAGTAGGCCTGCAGAAATCGACTGCTAATTGGAATGTAAGGTCCACCGAGTCGTCTCAAGAAAGGAGACAAATTTCTGGTAAAACGTTTCATATTTGGACCATCGCCCATGAACAGTCCCGGTGCCCACGCAATAAAGGGCTGAATCACGTCCGCATATTGAGGTTGTTCCGAAAGTAGTGCAAACATCATGACAGTGCCTTGTGAGTAGCCAACAT
This sequence comes from Rhizoglyphus robini, assembly GCA_023373905.1. Classification (NCBI taxonomy): domain Eukaryota; kingdom Metazoa; phylum Arthropoda; class Arachnida; order Sarcoptiformes; family Acaridae; genus Rhizoglyphus; species Rhizoglyphus robini. The sequence goes on from JAKIJQ010000020.1 coordinate 2,375,446, forward strand.
AGCCAACCTTCTCGTGTTGAGTCACATTCTGCACCAACTCAATCACTGCAGGCAAATCAAACTGAGCCTTCTGTTGAAACGAGAATTCCCAATACTTTCGCCTCCAAATGCTCAAATTCGTATGCTTCAAACTGTATTTATTGCCACGAAAATTAGGCAACCACACATCGTACTTGCCCTGTTTGGCCAAACAAAAACCAAAATTGTCACCACATTTGGACGAATTCGAATCCAGGAAAGGACTGTTCACAAAGTACATGTGAGACGAACAGTAGATGCAGTGACCGACGATGACAGGTTTGCGTTCAAGGGAATAGTCTGGTGACATGACCAGAGGCACAACTCGATGAACACCAAGAATGTAGCCATCTTTAGTCGTAACTGAATATTCCTGTAGAGAAAAACCACGTGATTCAACAAGCTGAGCAAGAGAACGATCTTCGTCGGGATCACGTGAACCCCAGCCCAACACACTCTGACAAGGGAACCCACTAATGAAACACAAAATCACAATTAAAAAACTGAAAATTTTGTTTTTCTTCATTTTGAATTGACACAGATAAACCAGATCAATTTGAAAACAATTCAATTTATGCAATCCAAAAACAAGTATGTCAATTATTTAACACATTTGCACTTCCGTTTGGGTTCGAAATTGTAATTGAGAAATCCGAGTTTAAAAATGGAGCTCAAGGTTACAACAAATTTCCATTCAATTTTACAAAAATGCAAAATTGAATAAATGAAAAAATCCTCAACTCTTTAAATATTAAGCGAAAAGTTCAAATTGAGTACTCTTAAACCAAATATTGATAACAAAATGGACGTACCAAAAAAATGTTGCGTTGACATAAATCAATCAATTTGCATATGAAAGGTTGGACTTTTTCTTATAAAAACTGAAATGTACCTTAAGGACAATTAGGCACGCATGTTATACAAAAATCTCACTGTATCAATGAACCAATACTATATTCCTAATTTGACCTTTGACCTCGTCCATTATAAGTACCCGAAAAGCACACAATTTATCAATTATTCTCAATTATCTCTCTATTTCTTCCCAAACCATAAAATTCTCCGGAAAATGATTAAAATCTAATGTATTGTGTAGTATTGCGAAATTCATCGATTCAGCCTCACCTTGGGTTAGTATAGTAGTGCACCACACCCAAAGCACATTTAACCGTTACCTTTACCCCTCAGTGTGCTAATAGATTCTAAATTGAGCGGGCGTGTGTGTCAGACGTGTGCCTATGTCCCAAACTGACACAAAGTATAGGGTGTCCAGGTTATAACTATATTAAATTCTATTAAGTAATTAATTGATTAATTAATCACGCGAGCAAAGAAGGAGGTGCCCGTGAACGTTACACGAACAGTCAACCTAATTTATGTGCAATTTAAATTAATAATTCATTCAAATTAGTCCCCAAACAAACCGAACGGAAAAATCTTACATTTATAATAGCCTTATTAATGATCTTCGCCCACAACATTTTTTGGCTGGTACGTATGAAATTATAGTTTTTAATTATTTTAATGTACGACGTAGTGCAAAACTATCCAGTTTTGTGTGTATTTAATTTACTATTTTTGCACGCAATCACATTTATCGTACAAATATTTCTATTTATCTAGTGCAATCTTATTTTTAAATATAAGAAAGTAATATTTTTTAATTCACTAGTTAGTGTCAAATTTTCTCGCGATATTTTTCTAAAGGTCTTAATAAAACTTTTTAAATTTCATATGTTAATCATGTAATATTTTTGTATTAAATAATTTAATCACGAATTCCATTATTATCGTACCTTATCGTGATTTTATTAAATAGATTATTCTGTTTTGTATAATTACAAGTTTATTTCTAATTATAGGTTGAGTAGTATGAACTAACTTTTTCTTAAAGGTTATTTGAACTTCAATTTCTTAAGATTTTGACTGATCTTTCTACCTCTAATCTAATTTAAATTATATTATTTAATGTTTTCAAATTGAATTTTTATATTTAAATTTTATAAGTGTTTTTGTTCTTAGATTATATAAAAGGTCAAGTCAGTCTTTATCAAGTCAATAATCTAATGATTGTCATAACGTCACTAGTATCCGCTGAACCTTTTTATTATCTTATTTATTAATTAATTGACAATCTTATTTACTGAAGTTTTTCCCTTTACATAAATATAAAGTGTTAACAAATCAAATTATCAAGAATTAGTTTTAATGTGATTGTCGAGGCAAAATTTTGTGATCAATGCAAGGTTTCTTGAATGTCAGCTTAAGGCAAGTCGCGGCTCAATTTTTCGTTAAAAATTTCAAATTATTTTAATATCTTAAGTTATCAGTTATCTCATTATTTATCATCTTACAAAAAATTAGAACAATATTCCGACGAAAAGTCACAAAAAATCCACATTTCAGCTTTAAACGGTAGGCAATGGTAACTTGAAAGTATTGTCATTGAATTTATCATGAGGTTAAAGAATTAATTTGCCTCTACACCAACAACTATAATTTCCGGTATACTCAAATTGACAAATTTAACTAATTTTGAAAGTTGAAAGTTTACTTTTGAACATTTCTCAGATTGAGTGTAAACTTAAATGTTCTGTTCGACTTGTTCGTATCATTTGGCATCATTTGAAAGGTCATTGAAAATCAATCCCAACATTATTAATTTTGAGATTTCAAAATAATTAAGGCAAGACAAAATGCATTTTAGTGGAAATAGCCACCCTACTCATTTCAATGGAATAAAATCGTTTTACATAGATACCTATAGCACCAGATTCCCTGGACCAATTTTGACGTTGGATACGGATTATTAAAGGTAAAGACATAGGCTTGAAAAATCTCAGAGCACAATTTCCGATTTGGACTTTGTTTAGTCATAATACATCGAAATGTGCGCAAAAACCGAAATTTTTGACTTTGAGATAAACCCAAACCAAAACAAAGTCCAAATCGGAAATTGTGCTCTGAGATTTTTTAAGCCTATGTCTTTACCTTTAATAATCCGTATCCAACGTCAAAATTGGTCCAGGGAATCTGGTGCTATAGGTATCTATGTAAAACGATTTTATTCCATTGAAATGAGTAGGGTGGCTATTTCCACTAAAATGCATTTTGTCTTGCCTTAAAGCTGTTTTCCTTGCACTATAAGTCAAAGTAGTCAATATTCTTCAAATTCAATTTCATTTGTAAACATGAGAAAATAGTGATATGATTCTTTTATTTTTGCGTATTCAACAATGACGTCGTTTTAATGGTCTCTCTCAAAACTTTTATAAATCCATTCAAAATATCTGATTTGATCAAATCATGGCTTTCCTGAATGTCGACTTCTCTGTGTAGATAATGCCTTTTCAACTCTAAGTTTTTAATAAATTTATTGAAAACTAAACCAGAGATAAAAAAATCAAAAAAGGTTATTGTATCACAAACTTTTAAATTTACTATTTTAATTTATTCACAATTTCTGATAGAAAGTTGACTTATGAGCATTTGTCTTATTGTGTTAATAAAGTTAGGAAGTATCTGGACCAACATTTAATTCTAAAAGGTCAACTAAACTCATGCACTATTATTTTAGTGATTTCAAAATGTGTTTTTATTAAATTTTTAGCAATTTAAATTATGTTTTCTTTTGTCACTCTATTTAAAGGTTAAACCAATTCAAATTTATCTAGCCTTAAGATAAAAAGAATTAGTAAATATATACGAATGATTGCTTTAGGAACAATAACAACAACAACAACGCAAATTCATCTTCCAAATCAAAACTTTGTTTTCAAAAGGCAAGCCCCAAACGAGAATCCCCAAAGTGTAACCACATGAGTCTACATTAACTTAACTCAACTCTATAGTCTAGATTGGTTTGAGCACACAATCTGTAAGTTTAAACGCAGTAACGATAACGAAGAAGAAAAGAAGAAAGATTTTGCAGTATCACGCAAAGAGCCAAATAGTGTGTCATTATACTTTCGGTCGGTGTAGTAATAATCTGTCTGGTGAGGGACACCGCGTGACCACCGAAGCAGCAGTGGACACACCAAATTGAGTGGGTAAGTGACACAGACAGGCCCAGTGACCAGTGGCCATTTTCTATTAACATAAGTGCCTATTAAGTCCTGTGTGAGTCAATTTGTCGCGCCGCCAACTTCTCTCATTCCTTCTCTTCTTCTTGGTGCAGTCCTCAAGCTTTTCCACTACACTCTCAACTACTACTATCTGTGTGTACAATCTTTATTGCAACATCAAACCAATTTGTGTCCTAAGATTTATATTTCGCTCCAAGAGTAAGTCAACTTAAGGTCTTTCTCCAAGTAAAGGAAAAGAACAACATTTCCAATATAAATCTCTTTTCTCAAAATTTCTGCAGATGACAATTTTTTAAATTTAGAAAAATATCTGTTTTATTAGCTTTGTTATAAAAATTAATTAAAATATACTTTTTTAAACGGTCAACCTAAAAATTATTTATATTTATAAATAACAATTGTCTTTATATTTCCTTTTTTAAAATAATTAATTAATTTTACCGAAATAAATAAATAAATATCATTTACTAAATAACAAAATATATCTTTCGGTTCATTTGGGTAATTAATTCAGTTAATTAGCAAATTATTTATTACTCGTAATTAGTACAGGGAAAAAATCATTTCAGAGATGTACAAATTTGTTAGGATTGCAGTATTTGTTTGCTTTGGTTAATTACACCAAAAAGCTAAAGAAATGGTCAGTTAACTTATGAGGTCTGATTTGGGTGCAATTGTAGCATCTTTCGGAAAGAATTTTCGTTGTTGGAGCGTAGTTTAGTATAAATGGACTAGAAATAGTAAGATTTATTTTGTAATCCAATTTTCTCTCTACATTTGTAGTGCATTTTACAATAATGTTACATTTGCATTTGTACGAATAGTTTAGTTGAAATTAATTACTGGCAAGAGTTTAGTATGAATCTGTTTTCTCCTTTTTTCCTGCCCAACCAGAACCAGAACTGCCCACTCTGATGATCATTGATTTAAATAAACAAACACACAGCGAAAATTTTCCTTCAAAAAATAACATTTCAGATTTTTCCTCTGTATCTCTCACTCGACTTTTCCACTCGTCCCAAATTACTCCCTGAGGTATAATCGGTCACTCTCGTTTGGCTCGTTCGTTTCTTTTTTTGCTGCAGTCTCAGTTTCAAACTCACAGTTCAGTTGAAGTTGAGATAGATAATCTATTGAACAAACACAAAAATCTCTAGTTTCATTGAGATAAATTTACTCGAGAGTTTTCAGTTTTACAAAAACAGAAAAAAATAATTCTTAGGAAATTTAGATTTTTACTAATAAATTGCTCTGCTTATTCGATATCTGTTAAGTATTCCTGGTGCAGCAGCACTGCAGTGACCTTGGGGGATTCAAATTCTGGACCACTTTTTACGATTTAAATATAAATTTCAAATTAAAAAATAAAAAGCAATTTAATTAAATTTATTAATCATTATTACATTATATTTTGTTTGTCCCGGATATTAAAAATATTACTAACAACCAAATTTTACATACAATTTATAATGCGAGGAAAAAACTAAACCAGGTCAAAAGTGTCACAAGATTTTGCGTTTTGTCGTTTTGTGTATGTTTTCAATGTTTTCGGTGTACTCCAAAAGTGACATTTATGCAATTAATGTAATGGATTCATGTCCAGAGTCGAGCTTTAGCCAGCTTTTGATGATTGTCCACTTGATTAGGTTATGAAGTAGGAAAATACATATACACTTGCACTTGTTTGTTGGTGCACAGTTTTGGTTTATTATTACACATTGTAATACACAATTTGGTTTACAATTTTTAATTTGGAACCATTTTTCCCTTGTTTTAAAAGGTCACAAATTGATTCAATAATGTTCGAATTTTGTCAATTTAATCTAATCTCAATCTAGGTTTCTGAATGTTAACATTTTAGCCTTGTTGTGAATTCTTTTTCAATTTCATTGAGTATTTCATTTTAATGTGGCATTTTTTAACTAAAAAAATCTTTCATTTTTAATTAGTTTTCATGAAACGTTGCGCTTTTCATAATAAAAAGGTAAAAATAATTTTTCAACAAATTTCTATTGTCAATCAGTAATTTTTTGTGTTGTACTTTTTAATTTACTTTAAAAATTAATTTTCACCCGAGTGAGTTATCGAAAGGTAAATAATAATAAAACAATTGACTCAATTAAATTAATTTTAATAGATTTTTTCAATTTTCAATCCCCACCTAGACTTCATTCATATTCATTGGATTCATTGTTGTCAAGACTTTTCTCGTGGCCGGAATGTGTCATGTTGTTCAAATGTATTGATAATAGCTTTGCAATTTATTTTATTTATTTTTGTCTGCACACACACATACGAACACATTTCTTTCTTTTCTGTATACACATTTGTGTAGTGTCATTCCGAAGGTCTAATCTAATCCAAATGTACACTTGTACAAGTGTGTGTGTGTGGACTCGAAGTGTGTGTAGCGATATGTTGTTGTTGCAACTGGGCTCATATGCATTATTATTTAATACCTCCAGACAAATTGTCCGTATGTCCATGCTAAATGTCTCTCTCCCCACCAAATATCTTCATATTATACCTCTTGGCCAAAATGTACGTCTCTATCATCTCGTTTCGTTTTACCTAAAAGGTTTCTTCTTCGGTTTGGTTGGTTGATTCGATTCACTTGATTGTATATACCAGAGCGAGGAGACACATTAAAGTCCATTTGTGGTGCCCAGTGAGTGTGTCCCTAGTCCCGTACAGATAGATACATTTTGTCACAATCTCACAAACACTCATAATCTTGTGCTATTTGCAAATGTATTATTCATAGTGCAATTTTGTATATATTTCGTGTTGTGCTCCAAGACTGAAAACAATTTTGGTCTGTTTGTTGCAATATGTTCTTCGTTTTCATTGTCTTGAATTGGTTGTGTGTGTCCTTGTCGTCGTTAGATTATTATTACACTTTACTAAATTGTTATGTGTGTGTGTGTCCGCAATTGTTACGCAGTGGGACGAATATTCCACTCGCGAATTCAATTGTGTCTAGACTCGGCCAATGTAGTAGATCAAACAAATTAATTACACTTGTCTATATTCGTTTATGTATGTGCTAATGGCTGTTTTGTTCACATGCAAATATTATTCGACCGGGTTTAAATTAGGTCAGCATTTTTATGAGATTTTTGAAAGGTAAAAGATTTATTGTTAAAGCACAATCAGATTTTGACATATTTAAAGTAATAAATTTAATAATATGTTAAATTTGATTTTTATTTATAATTATAAAATATTCGCATACAAGACAAGATTTAAAAAATAGATATCGGTAATGTCAATTTAAACGGTCAAAATCAAGTTAAAACTCAAAATGTGCTCAAGTCTTTCTTTAGCTATTACTTTGACGCAATTATACTTCAAATATGTTTGATAAATATTATAAAAATTTGTGGCAATCACATTCACATTGAAGATGAATGTTTGGTCAAGAAAGGAGGGAGGTTTTAAAAAGGTAAAATTCACAGATTATATCTCTTATATTTAATAAAGCGTTAGTTCACTTCTCTGCGTAAAAACAACAATTTTCAAATCCAATTTCACTTGAACAATTTCATTGTTCCACAATCAAGGATATTCAAATGGTAAAAATCAATTAAACCCCTAACAAATCCTTTTATGAAGTGCAATCTCCATTCAATTCGACAGTTAAATTGACACATTCACATTCATAATTGTGAGACAAAACACAACTAAAATACGACGTAAATATTAATAAATTATGAACACAAATATAAATAAATTTTGTCCGAGTGTGTGTGTGTGTGTTGATTAATTTAGTGCAATTTATTATCACCCAAAACAGTTCTACAAATTATTATCATTTTATTACTATTAATATTACTTGTCGGTGTTATTAATTGATTTTGTTGTACGTTTGTTTGTTTGTTTTTTTGTATGTTCTTTTTAATAATAATTTTCTTTCGGACACTTCCAGGGTAGACAAGAAAAGACAGAGAAAATTTGTTCGTATATACGAGAAAGCATGTTTTAATTGTGATAATTTTGACAGGCAATAAATGGACTCTTTCTCGCTGTACTCTGTTGTACACTGCAGTCAAAATATCCAGCCATTCAAGTGGAAATTTGCTTGTTTCGTGCAAATAGATAACAACAAATACGAAAATGTTAGAAAAATTGATTGATTTTCTATTTTTTCTATTACTGATACTTGAAAATGAGAGAAAGGTTATTTTTAGATTTATTCGAAATTTAATAAAAAATCAAATATTATTAATAATTTTAATTTTTTAAATGAAATCTTCTATTAGAATGCTTTGGTATGCTAGGTTTTTGAAAGGTAACTCAACATTCAAAATGTCGGAGCCAGAGGACCCAGTTTGTCACTTTACGCCATGAGTGCGGAGACTTTTTGGTAGAAAGTCCACCCTGTTACCTTGGTAGTTCAAAAAATAGTGGACTTTTTAGGATCAAAAGTGGACCGAGGTCCACGGTCTCCGCACCCATGCTTTACGCATCAATTTAAAGTTGTTTTCTCTTTCTTTCTTTTTCCCTTTTAAAACTTTTTTACAGTTTCAAAAATGTTCCAAACAATTCCACCGTTATTTTATATATTCATATGCAACTAATAGGACCAGTGGTTGCATGATTGCCTGGGTAATTAATGACCGTTTTATTGTTTCGGACTTTTCCGGCCTATTCGTCTCACTCTCTCTCTCTCTCTCTCTCTCTCTCTCTCTCTCTCTCTCTCTCTCTCTCTCTCTCCCTCCCTCCTCAAGCCTCAATATTTTTGAACTCAATTTATATTTTACTATAGTCTATTTTAAAGATTAACCTTTTCATGTCCTGAATTAAAAGTTTTAACCAGAAAATACTGTAACATGACACTGAGAGGGTTAAGCCGGATCGAAGCTACTTTTGTTGTTATTCTCTCTCTGAGTTTGTCGTCGATTATAAATTAAATTAATTGAAAGTTTCCCCTTTGAGCTTCTGTGAGTCCGGAAAATAAGCTTCCACCAGTATACAGGGTTGAACGTATTAATAATAATATTATTAGGCACACACATACACAAGGCAAACTGTTAATATTTTCTCGTGTTCATGAACACAACACAACACAAATGCCCAATTTGTCCACAAATATGTTCACTGCCAGCAGCAGTACTGGTGCACTTTAGGTCAACCGTTAAGTTATCGTTACAAATTCAAAACAATTTGATTGATCCAAAATACGGAGACTTTTGCTCTAACCTTAGTACGCGTAGTAGTTTAACTCGAGTTTAAATTGAGTCTCGAAACTATTTTTGGTAGTAGACATCGAAACAGCACAGCAGCAACAACAACAACAAAGTGTCACTTGTGTGTGTCCAAAGTGTTTGGAAAGTTTGTTGGACACACACACACACACAAGTTGAGGACTAATAAATAAATTGAGTTACATTATTATTAATTGATTCATAAATGTATGGAAAAGAACGACACACACAATTCCGGTTTGGTGAAAATTATATAAAGTTGAAGATAAAATTTGAGAAATTGTCAAATGTTTTTGAATTTTGAATACAAATTCTATTCATCACCATCCTCCTCATAATCTTCATTAAAGGTTACTAAATAAAATCAGTCTTGCTTCAATTTTTTAATTTCCAGGAAAATTACAACAAAGTTTACAAATACAATGTAGAATGAATTTGAATGACCACTCTGTCTCTGTGTGTGCCAGAAAAAAGTCAGTAGGCGTTGTTGCAGTTGACTCCAACGCCATTAAATTAGATTCAAATGGAAATTTTTCTGGCTATTGGTTATTTTGGGAAAATTTTCATATATATGTTTCGTATATACTTTAAAACAACAGCCCCTGCACACACACACACACACAAATGTCCCATGCAGCAGCTTATTTTGACACATGATCCATTAATGGATCAATTGTTTCGTTGTGTTGTTCCACGAATTGTTCTCTCTACCCTGCCAAAACAACAACAACAACAACACAAATTACGCACAGGAAGTTTTAAAATTGACTTTCATTTATTTCTGTGCCAAATTGTTTCCGTTTTGTTCACTAATATGCAAATTGGCTGACTATACTTTTCAAGGGAGTTTCACTACTTCCTGTTATGCGAATAATATTGCTTGTCCATTTATGGAATTTTAATTCTGTCTTTATAACACTCACTGCTCCGACTTCTCAATAGTGGCACCACCTACAGGATAATCAGATTAAAATATAAACAAATTATATTTTTTTGATAGCAATTTACGATAAAATCGGTTCTCAATTTATATTTAAAGGTCATGTTTACATATTTCAAGTGATAGACATTTTGTTGTTTTAGCACTTTTTTCTGGCTCTTCTTTCCAATACAAAATTGATCCTGACCGGTGGGGTTGAATGTTCTACGACTACTAATACTACTACTTACACATGTGTTTGCTTGTTGGATCAGAATATATCAATTTGTATGTTTTACCGTGCTGTGATTGTATGCCGAACGGATCGATGCCGGTTTAATGACAAAATGACGCCTGCAAGTGACATTTTATACTAAATGCTGTTGTTTGCATTTTTGCTTTAGGTTTTTGGTCTTTTCATTATTAGCCTGTCAGATTAATAAATTGAGCTAAAGGTTTATTTAAAAGATTTTAAAGGGTTTCAATTTAATTTTTTAAATTAAATAAACTAAAGTTTTAATTAAATTTTATTTAAACTTATCGTCAAACAGTAATAATTTATTTTGAAAATTGCGTTTTTTATTTTATTAATAAGTGTTATGCAATATTTATAAATGGTAAATTTAGTTTGTTTCACAATTTTGTGATTTTATTTTTTCTCTCACCTGTTTATCTAGATTTTCTATTATTATCGGTTACTTTTGTAGTTGCTGTCTTTATTTTTACAGGTCACACTCCAAATAAATTCATAGCTTTTTTTTCAGAACGGGTGGATTCGATTCTAATGTTTGGTTCGTGCATTTGACCCGCATTTCAACTTTAGCATAATTATTACAAAGAAAACGATAATCATCATAAAAGGTTATCTGCATGCGTTTATACAAAAATTGTCAACATTAATCGCTATATCAATTTTTTAATTTATAATTAATGATTTATTATATTCTCAAACACGTGTAGATTTGACAAAGGCATTGATAACTGAATGTAATCAAGATTCTAGCTGTTTAAATATTCTTAATTTTTAATCCATTCTTAAAATGGAAAAATCTTTTAGGGGTTTTATTAAAATAGTTTCCATCATTTATCGGATCTTTTTTATGTTAAAAGGTCATTTATTCTATATTTCAATATTTTTAAATTCATGTTTCCAAGTTACAGTAAAGTGCCTATAATTCGATTTTTTTGCTGCCAACTTTTGATTTTGATTTCGAATTACGAATTATGGGAGTAGGCTATTTTAACTCAAACTGTACATTCTAGGTTAAAATAACCTGATAAAATATCATATTTTTCTCGAACAGTTAAGGTTTTCATTACGGGTAATGTTAAAATTCAATAAGGACTATCAGAAATTGAAAATGTGAAAATTGAAATCACGGCCGGCGGAGGTTTGTCAACCACCATAGGTGGCAGGTTCAGTCCACTGAATTTGTAGAAGAGGGGACTCTTATACAGTTTTTTCATTTTCAATAATTTTATTTCGAATTAACCCTGTAAGATCATTTCGAAATACGAATTATGGGAGGTTTTTCGATTTATGAGGACCTTTTTGTACAGCAATAGGTACCGAAATATAGGAGTTTTTGACTATTTTTGTTACGAATTACGAATTATGGGAGAATTCGAAATAAGGGAGGCACGAATTATGGGCACTTTACTGTAGTTTAATTTTCAAATGTTTCACAAGTCTTTACAGGTGATTTCATTTTCTATAAATTCAATAACTTGCAGTTACAATTGCTAAAAAGACAGTTTTGATAAATGTTCATAAAGAATGTATTTTCGTAGATACCTAAGTTATCCCCTTAAAAGGTTACTTCAATTTTTCTTAATATAATTTAAATTCTTAAAATTCATATTTATAAATCAGTTTTAATAATCAAATGAGTCACAAACATTAACTATTTTTAATTTTATTTTCTACTATAAATGTAAATCTAATAACTTTTCCATTACAGAGATTGCAGCTTAACAAAAAATTTTAATAAATCTCTACCAAGATTTCGTTTCGACGTTTTCCAAGATTGGTTCTTTAAAAGGTTAATCTATTTTCAAATTCTTCTACATTTCATTTAAATTCTTAAAATTATTTATTTAAAGATAGTTTTGATAAATGTTCATAAAGAATTTATTTTCATATATTCCTAAGTTGTCGCCTTAAAAGGTTATTCAAAAAATTTTAAATTTTTTTAAAATATTATTTAAATTCTTAAAATTTATATTTTTAAATTAGTTTTAATCAAATTCGTCTCAATTATTGAATAGGAATTTCATTTTCAACTATAAATGTAAATCTAAAAACTTTTCCGTTACAGAGATTGCAGATTAAAAGAAATTTTTAATAAATGTTTACCAAGATTTCATTTTCATGTTCTCCGAGATTGTCTCTTTAAAAGGTTAACCCATTTTCCAGTTTTTCTATATTTTATTTAAATTCTTAAAATTATTTATTTAAAAATAGTTTTGAAAAAGTTTATAAGGAATTAATTTTCATATATGCCCAAATTATCCCTTTTAAAAGGTTACTTTAATTTTCAAATTTTTCTAAATATCATTTATATTCTTAAAATCATATTTATAAATTTGTTTTAATCAAATGAGTCTCAAGTATTAAATAGGAATTTTATTTTCAACTATAAATGTAAATCTAAAAACGTTACAGAGATTGCAGATTAAAAGAAATTTTTAATAAATGTTTACCAAGATTTCATTTTCATCCTCTCCCATGTTGTTAAAAGGTCAATCCATTTTTTGAATTTTTCTATATTTTATTTAAATTCTTAAAATTATTTATTTAACTCTTTCAATCCTGACGACCACTAATTAAAAATAGTTTTGAAAAAGTTTATAAGGAATTAATTTTCATATATGCCCAAATTATCCCTTTTAAAAGGTTACTTTAATTTTCTAAAATTTTATTTAAATTCTCAAAATTGTTTATTAGCTTGTTGACATGTCTTGAACTAACTGTCAAGCCGATAGCAATCTCTCTGACCCACAAATCCCAACCATAAATATCTGGTCAATTCAGTAATACGTTCAAGCATATACGTTCAACACATGTCAGTTCACAATTTATCTAATCGTCTGGTCGAATCAGTCAGTCCATCCCTCTCTGCCTCAGTCACAAGTTTGGTCACAAGTCAATTTATCAAGTCACATTAGTAGTAGTGTACAGTCTCTATCAGTAGACAATTAATGAGTGTGATAATTTTAGCCTTCACGGTCAACCACCAAGCACGACCATTTGCACAGTACACCAATTGGTTTGAAGTGAGTGTGTGTTTGTGAGTTCAGTCGCCCCACACTAATTCAGCAAAAAATTACCCTCCAGACAAGTTGAGAGAGTGTTAGTGAGTGAGTCTCGTGTGTGCAAACAGACCGAAACACTCGTAAACACACAACACTCACTGTACACTGCAGTGCATAGCTCGAAATAATATTCTCTCTCTCCGCTAGCTGACCCCTCACCGTTATGTGTTGCGACCAAGTCTAATGCTCTACTCTACTCTGCTCTCTGTATTGGACGGTAACGGGCAAAGGCGCACAACTGTCACGCCCCTTCTCCGCGAGTGTCGAAAAACGCGATCGCGTGAAAACGCATGACAATTTCCGCTGTTTTAATGTTGTGCGTGGCTCTTCGGTTCTGTCTGTTCGCGTGTGTGTCAGTATGAGTTAGTACGAGTCTCCGTACAAAGTGTCTCGCGACTTTCGCTTTCGTCTTCAAACGTTTGAACGTGTGCTCGCATTGTGTGTTTGAAATTGCCCGCGTGCTTTCAAAATTCCCATTCGTCTCATAAACTGTTCATTCAATTTGTTACGTTCTTCAAACAATCGGTTAAAATATTCCAAAATTTTTCTTCAATCAAAACGTACTACTAACTAAATTCCATAAAATTAAACTTGAACTTGAACATTTTAAATTCCAACAATAACAAAGAACTGTCAATCATCGATAAAATTCTATTGTTAAATTCTTAGAAAATATTTTGTGCGTATTATGACATAAGCAAAACGGTTACTTTTGATCTTTTTCTATTGGTATTTTTCATTTAAGGCTAATACTTTTGACCTATTACGTGAATGAGTGTGTATGTGGGTGATCGTGACCACCGGTTTTCAATTACACAAATGGCCTTTGACCTCTCCTTACCGCAGCTGTTTTAAATTCTATTCAACTAGAACGTATCGTGCGTATAAAAAGGTTTCAAATAAAATTTTTCTTTGAATTATAAATTTTTAAAATTGCATAATATTCTGGTGAATTTTATTTATAATTTTATTTATTTGATTTATTAATTAATTTAATTACGCTTATCAACAAATCAACAGAATTTTTTTCATCACTTTTAATTTGGTAATCTATTTTTCTGTCTATCATCGGTTATCAAAATATATATTTATTTACGTCATTTTTGTTTTTTCATATTTATTAAATTTATTAAATTAATTCAATCAAAAGCCCGAATTCTTCCACTCAATTAGTTTTTCTTTCAAGTCGCACTTCATCAATTATTCATAATATATACTCTCTCTCCCAACCAATTTGTGTGTTGTCCAATCAGAATCGAGCCTCGTGTGTGTTTTGTGTTGTATCTTTCTGGACCATTCAAACATTGAACAATGACGCCCAACAATATCTCATCCACTCAATTATCGATTACCAATCGTCGATTAGTATCATCAATTTGTAGCCAATCGCATGATGCATCACTACATGCACCCCCATCCTCAATTTCTTCACCCTCTTTAACTGGTGTATTATCCTCAAGTGAAATCAATTCACATTACTCAAATGAATCGTCTGCCTCTTCAACGGACTCGAGACCACTTCATCATCATCGTAATCGATTGAAACATCAAACAGACAACATCAGCAGCAGAAAACTCTGCTCCAGTTCAGATGAGCATCACCTTTTACCGAGCCTCAATTGTTCTCGATGGTTGTCTCAATCGTTGTTCGTCTCATCGCTCTTCACTGGTCCCACAATGATCCATCATTCATCGACACCATCACCACCACCATCAGCATCATCGTCGCATGTATGTTCGAGCGTTATTCCACGATCATCACATCGATCTTGTAGCAGCATCAGTAAAGCAAAGACAGATTCCTTATCGGGCGGTTGTTGTTGCATTTTATCACGTCGACCAAACAGCAAATCAGCCAGTTCAGCACTTTTTCCTGCGTCATCAATTTCATTCAATTCGGCCTCACTGCTACTTGGCCTGTGTTGCTGCTTGCTTTTGACACAATTTGTTTCAGGTGAGTGAGATTTTTTAAAGAGATTATTTTTTCAAATAAAACAAATTCTAAATATAATTTTAAGGTCTTTTCTATGTCTTTAATGTTTTTAATGTTTTATTATATTAAATATGCTTTTTCAAATCATTTGAGTTTATTATTTAAAAAGGTAGACAAGAAATTAAAAAAAAACTTATCTAATCATCTTATCTTCATAATATCGAGTTTTCTTATTTTAATTACTTTAGAATATAAAGAATTGGGGATGTTGAGTTTTGTTTCTCTTAATCGATCTATAATTGAAAACAATTTGTATTGAAATTATCTCTTTAGAACTACCTGGAACATGTTGCCTGGATATTTTCTTGTCTAATTGATACGAATTTTACACTCAATCCTTTTGATTAAAAGGTTACAAAATTATATTTAGTTTATCTCCAATTTGATTTATTAATCATAAAAATGACACAATTCTTTTTGTTAGTATTAGAAGAGATGAATTATTTGTCTCGTCAACTATCATTGATATTAAAAGGTTTCTCACTTTTTGCACTTTCAGTGATTTTTTAAAGATTGTTAAAAAGAATGTCAATATACTAATAATTCTAATAATTTGTTTACAATTATGATTATAATTATGATTGTCTCGTAGCTTAGTTTGTTTCAAAAGGTTTCCCAAACATTTGTTTTTTTTCATCCTGTTTCTTTCCTAATAAGTTGGCAATATTTATATTTGAAAGAGCATTTGCACACTCGAGCATTGTTTATTTATACAGTATTTATTGGACATTTGGGTGCATTTAGTGTGTTTGTATGTGTGCTTGTTAGAAGTCGTCGCACTCTCGTGTATTGTGTCATCATGTAAGTACATTTACACAGAAGTGTGCAATTGCAATCAAATCACACTTTCCAATAGTTGCAAGTTAGATGTTATAATGTTTGATACAAAATGTGTGTTTGCATACACAAACTCGAACTGGTGGAACTGATCGCTCAATTGATGTGATGTGAAAGTCACTGTCTGACCAGTCTTCTTCGTCACTTCTGAAACTACCAAAACATACATAAATAACCAAACAGTGTGTGGGGACGTGAATGGTTTTGTGTGTGCGTTCGAATTTGCAAGTGGCATTAGCCATTAGCTGAATCATCATTGAGGAGAGAGGTTACACGAAGTACCCAAAGTAGACCATCACTGCCAAAGCTGAGGGAGATGATCTGTCTCGAGAGTGAGACTCGAATAAAGTCTGAGTAATTTATGTTGTTGTTACGAGCGCACTTGGACTTTGTTTTCACGAGAATTCTTCTTGCCCTTTTTCGAAATGCTTATACCCAAAAAGTACTTGTCGCATGCGTCACTCATCCTGAACCATTTCAAAATTGTGTGGCCCTTTTACTTCATCTTCTTCTTTTTCGTCTTCTTTTTCAGTGTGCAATCGTAAAGAAAGTAGTGATGAAATTCTTCATCTGTGCGCTTTAAAACAGCAAAAACACTTTAAATGGATTGCCCAATTCGAGTCTCGGACCGAATTGTGTCGATTGATGTGTGTAGTACTGCAAAAAGGGATTTGTGGATGGATGGATGGATTGATGAGGGACTGAGTGAAGTGAGCGAGAGGGGAAAAGAGAGGAAAGCCCACATTTTTAGATATATTTGTTTGTTGTTGTTAAATATAACTCAAAACATATGCGACCATACATGTTAAACGTGCAGTTGCATGAAGCTAAAAGCGAGTTACACAGTTAGGACTTGTCGTTATGACCAGATGGGGTCTTTACAAAAAAATGACGAGGTTAATATTACGTTATGATCATTTAAGTCTTATTTAAAGGTAAACACAAAAAGTTTCTGTATCAATCCATTAATTGTCACAATTACCGAAAACAAGCAAACTTTTATCGTGACCTAACCGATAAAACTTAAATCCAAGGCTTAATCATTTTTGTCCGTGACTTTTTATCATTTTATCTAGCATAATTCTTACATAATAATTTTTTATTGTTTCTATTCCTGCACTATACACATCAAGTAGTATGACTAATCATTCAAGGAAAATTGTGTGTCTTCTTCTTCCTGGAAATTCAAACCGTTTCTCTTCTATTGTCTTCTTCTTCCTCCTCGTACTATGACTTTGATTCTAATCTTAATTTTAGCAGGAAAACGTTTAAGATGGAAGCGTCTATCTTGGCCTGATCTGTCACAATTCTGTCTGTCAAACTTGTCTGTCAACAAGTGTGGTTGGAAGTGAATGGAGGGAGACGGAAGGAGGAAAGTTGTTTTCTTCTTCTCAATGAATATTCACAATTTTTTTGTGTTATTTTATTTTTGTTATAAAATTTTGCAAAACACCGATAAGGTTTTAAAAGGTTAATTAAATATAAATTTAATTTGTCCATTAATTGAGCATTTAGAGATTCCTAAAACAATAGTATACTACTTTATAAAAACCCATAATCAAGTTAGCAATCTTCGTTTATTTGTCATAATTCTAAGGTTAAATAATTTTTAGTAAATTTATTTATTATTTATTTCTGTCCATTTCGTATCTGTTCGTATTGTAACAGGTAAAATAAACTTAAATAACTTTAATTTAAATCTATATATAAAAAATTATTGGATCATGCTAATTCATCACCAATTTCTCTCTACCCCGAAACTTTTAATCTAAACCCGTCAGTGTCTAGACCGCTTGTGAGCCCAAAAGTTCATGCCCAATTGTGTGTGTCCCAACAACAGAGCAGCACTTTACTAAACAAACAAAACATGTAGATAACATCTTTCGAGTGTAAAGTATAGGTTTTGGGGTGTGCAAAGTGTACAGAAGTGTGAAGAAGAGAGAAACTCAAAGTGTCGTGTTTGACAGGGAGAAATTTGTCTTTGTCCACGCTGGCCAACATTGAATGTTGAATGTGTGTGCTCGAAAGTGCACTTCTTGTCACTTGTCAGACACTTTCCAAGAAGAAGAGGGAATCGTTCGTAAAGTGTGTGAGAATGCAAATTCAGCGTAAAATTACTTTTGTCGGACGATCGCGAGAGAGCGACCCTCCTGTCCATTTCTATCTATCCCTAGAAATGGAAACAACGTATCGAAAGATATGTTTGAACACTCACTCTCTCGTTGTGTTGCATTCGTTTGTTTGTTTGAACACCCAAAAAAGTACAACAACACGATCAAGTCCTATTGTTTGTTTATATGTTCAAATGTACGAAAAAGAGAGAAATGGATAGAGATATCAACAAACATTGAGAATGTGTGAACCGAATGGACATTGCGATTTATTATTAGTATGCACCACTTTGTTCATTAAGTAAAATGACCAATCAAAACAATATTAATCTCTAGTTTTAACTTCAGTTCTGCAATGGTAAATTTAATGGTTAACAAATTTATTGAACAACCGAAACATACTCGGGTACACATTTGCATTTCCTTTAAATTAAGTCATTCAAACGCAAATTATCTCTCAAAGACACTTAAAACGCGCTAATTTCTTTATTTTCTAACTTTTTATTCTTCTTAGCTATTCGATAATTACTCGGCTATTAATGAAAATGACTTTTAGCATTGCTAATTCGGCGAATTTCTTCTTTTCTCCGTCTTCTTCTTCTTTAAAGATTTTGAAAGTTGTTTTCGAAAGACTATTTGATGAATGCAAATGACCGTGTGTGTGTGTGTGTGTGTGTGTGGTTCTGTTTTGCAATTTATTGCCTGTGTTCTGTGGTTGGCCTGTCAAACCAGAAGGCACAATTTCGCGGAACGACAACGCAATCTAAACCCGAAAAGCAAGAGCGAACGAGAAAGCTAATTAGTCTAATTAAGTGAGAAGCAAACTTGGCGAGCGATGAAAACTGCACTACTAACGACTCTAATGAACTTTGACTGAGAATGTATGTGCAAATGAGAGATAGAGAGAGAGAGAGAGAGAGAGAGAGAGAGAGAGAGAGAGAGAGAGAGAGATAGAGAGAGAGACTTTTGTGCCTTTTGGTTTGTTCATTTCTATTAAAAATTTAAAATTATCTTGAGAAAAGTTGCCAACAACGAGATAATGAGAAAGTCAATATTTGGGCATGTGATATTCGGGTGAAACGCACTTTAAAATCATTTCAAATTCCGTCCAACTTTGAAAGATAATTTTTGGTCTGTCAGTTAATTAGCAATTTGTGTTAATTAACCAGAGAAGAGGTTTCTTGGAAAGCTCGACAACACAAACAGCAATAAATAATTTTGACTTTTGACATTTTACTGCGGAAGTGTAGATTTTACTTATTCTTTGATTTCGAAAACAGCTTTTAATTTTAATTATTCAATTGATTTGATTTGTTATCTTTAATTTTCTTAATAGTTTCAAAAAGGTTTTCATATTTTCAATTGTTTTAATTCAATTTCAATACCAGTCTTTAATGTATTATTGTTTTCACAAATTCCCTTAATTAATATAACACAATTAATTAACTTCAATTTAGATAAACATTTTTCTTTTTAAATTAGCAAAATAGATTTCAAGGAATGGTCTTATGTCGTTTAAAATGGTTATATTCTTAAAAATTGTCATTTTCAAGTTAAAAATGGCAATATTTTTACTCACTCACTCATTTACTAATTTACTGTTGAGAATTTTTCTACAGGGTTTATTATTACATAATTACTTTTCCTTCTCAATCTTATGAATTTCGTCACATTTCATATGACATATTTTAGCCATTTCATAATCAAGTTCATTAAGTTAATAATTCACTGAAAAATCTAGGTCTTAATTCAATAATATTCTGACACAAATGTGTGTTAAGAGATGGTTACAAAATTTATTACACTTAAAAATAAAAGTTTTCTCTATATTCTTGACAAACTTCTACATATTTTAATGAATTAATAGAATTACGTAATTAATTAAATGATTTGAACGATACTTGAAAGATAGATACTTTGTAGCATTTTGAGCGCTTTCTCCTGTCCAACTGCATTGAAAATGGTCTCTCTATTAAACGAAAATTTTATTTAAGAATTTCTCAAATAAATTATTGATGATATCGTTTTATTTTATTTTTGCAAAGAAATTGTTTAAAGATTTATTTTATTTGTGAGACATAAATAATGGTTTATAAATTGATGTACATTTGAACAAAAAATACATTGTTCAACTCAGTCAAGAGAAGCAAAAACATTAATGGATAGTTTAGTGCAAAAATTCTCAAATTGCTCACAATAATCGTTAAAAGCATTGGAAAATTTCAAGTGCGAGAAATAGTAAAAATAATAGAATAAATAAAATTCAAATGTTTTCTCAAATTTAATGATACCTGAAGAAGAAAAAAAGGGGGCAATACGGACTGCCGACCTCAAAAACTGCGCCGACAGCAGCGCCACTTGCAAGCAGATTTGGTGCGGCGGCAAAATTACGAACTAAAAGCCAAAACGGGAGTCAAATGCACTGTCAAAGGCGCGTTTTTTACATTTTTGAGTATATATTCTTCCGTTTAAGTGACAATCATGGTGAAAAACGGGTATGTTATTGGAATAGCATTGTATCATCGAAATATGTAACAATAATGGTTACTAGCGATGAGATTTAAGAGAATATGCCAAAATTGTCAAAATTTCTCCCGTTTTGTACCTTTGACAGTGCATTCGACTCCCGTTCATATTTTAGTTCTAAAACTGCCGCTACAGGGCGCTGATGATAAGTCGGCAGTCCGTATTGGGATTGTGGAAAGTTTTGTTTCAAAGAAAAGGGGAAAATGTTTTACATGTAGGATACAGATTTGTCACACAAAATTTAAGCCAATTTGCCCCGTACCCACGATTTAAATTCTCGAGCAAACTTGTTCTTGTTTGTTGAACACTTTGTGCCTTACACACTTTTAATTTGTTTTATTGCATTTTGTTTTGGGACACTTTTTGTGGCTAACAAATTGCCCTGTCTGGTCTAGTCTAGCCAGTGTTGTGTGCTCCTATTGTCTTGTACTAAGGGAGTGAGAGAGATTCAGAGGAAATATATTCAAAAAGACAAAACGGTTCGTGTTTGTAGTTTGTGCAAAGGGAGGGTAAAAGTGTTTGTGTGCCACATTCACGCAACACTTTCACTTGTGTGACAATTTTTCATTTTGTGTACGTATAACCCAAAAACTTGAGCAACAAAACAAACACAAAGACAATTTTAGCATGCATAACATAAAGTTCAAAATGAGTTAAGGTTTAAGTGAACGCTAGGCAAAAACTGGTCGCTTATGTATACGAGTTATTAGTTGGCTTTTTAGTATAATTTTGTTATTCTTTTAGGGAGAGAAAGTCTTGTTTGTTTAATGTGCTGTATACGAGTCGCCCCTCCTGCATGTGCACTCTGGCCCTGTACTCTACTCTACTCTCTACTCTACCCTGTCACTGTCATCATGATCATTTATTATAATTTGTACACACTTTTTCGGGATTTTCTTTTTTGTTTTTATACTTTTCCCTCTTGCTGCGTTTGTTCCCTCTTCTAATTTGGACGATTCATAGTTCGGTGGTAATTCATTCAAAATGTGCCCGCGACCCTCTCCCATGATCTGTTTTAAAAGTCCCGTATGTTAGCATTCTCTTTTCCCATTCTCTCTTTTACACCCCCAAACACATTTAAATCCATTTACCCCGGTGTGTTCCTGTGTGCACAACCCGCGTGTGGCTCGTTTATTAAATGGATCACCACCACCACACTACACAACTGTGAGAGTGAGAGTAGTAAAAGAAGAAGAACATTTACAACTATTAGCCAGCGACGATGACTATCTCTACTGACTGACTGAACAACTAAAAGATATTATTCTGAAACAGAATGAGAAGAAGAAGGAATCTGTCCAAATTAACATCATCCTAAGTAACACTCTCTTTTCACTTTTTCCCTGGGTAAAAAATGTGAGTGAGTGTGTGCTAATTTGTTCAATGAATGGGAGAGATACGAGGAATCGTGTTGGTACTTCGAGAAGTAAAAGAAGAAGGCAAAAGTGCAAACCAGGAAACCCTCTTCATGAACTCGTTTTTCATTTTTCAATTTTTGCTTTATCTTTTTTATCTGACTCAAAAATATAGAAAATTATTATAGTCGATAAAGATTGTTGATAACTGTTGGTCATTTACTTTAAAATTTTCTTAGTCTCTTTTAAAATAAGAATTAAATTTTGCTTACTTGTATGCTCCATTAAGATCTTTAGAATCTTTAAATCCTCTTCAATCTTGTGCAAAAGGTCATTTTGATTAATTATAAAAATAATTAATTTTAAAATTCAGAACAATTTATATGATAATTCAAATCTCAATTATTCTTTAGATTATTATTATTCCTTAAATGCAGATTAAGAAATTATTAAATGATATCGTATTTGAAGATTCAATTTTCGTGTTTTTAAACAATTTTGTTGAACAGCCAAATTGCGTTTCTCTCCCCTCTTGTTAGATCCAACTGAACGGCCATTTCTCATCTCTCTAAATGAGCACTCAGATTTGTCTCTTTGGAAAATTGTTTTTTGCCTTTCGCTCACTTTTCAGAGTAAAAACACGAATTACGAAACAAGCTCTCACTCACCCTCACCCCCACCCCTGAACAATATAAATTTGCCAATATTAATCTTTTCGTATATATTAATGATAATGCTTCAGAGTTATTAGTTCCTAGGTTTGTTCGTAAAACTGGTCAATTTCCCAATGTAAAAATTTCTTCAATTTTTTCAAAACTTAAACTAAACAAGGATTAAAACAATCTTTTCTTTCCTTTTTAATAGAATCCTTGATTTCATCTCTACTTTCAGATACTTCTAGTACACTTTCAGGACAAATGAGGGCAAGGGGACTCAATGCACACACAACAACACAACAACAACACTGAGCACTAATTGGATTTGGGCTATTTATTTTGGTCCTGATTTCACTTTATATTATATGTTGTTGAAGTGATTCTCTCTTGTGCTTGTTGTTTTAAATTAATTCTTTATATAATTTAAAATAATCTAAAACGTTTCCTTGTTGTTTTTAACTTTTTCTTTCTTTCTTTATCAAAGAGAAAGATTTATTAGAAGCTATTTGCTTTAACTAAAATATCTCAAAAGAAATGTTTTGATATTTTTAATTTTTGAAACAAAACTAGAATCGTAATTTGTTAGTTTGTTTTTACATAATTTTTCATGAACAAGAGGTAGGTTTATTGTTGATCCATAAATTTTTGGAATGATTTATAAAGGTAATTGAAAATTTAAATAATCTTATCATATTAATTTAATCTTAATTCATTTAATAAACAGAATTTCATGCTTATTTTTATGGTTTTTTCTTGAATTTCTACACAAAAATATAAATTTTCTATTAATCTCACGAAAATTGGCAATCAAACTTTGCTTCTCTTTGAAATCTTTGAAATCAAATTGAAAGATTTTCCAACACTTTTATTTTTAATATAAAAAAATACTATAAAATTCTACCAAATTGGCAATTTGTCCGCTTTCTTCGGTTTCTTTTCAATTCGCTCTAAAAATGGTATTAAATATTGATCCAATCGAAATTCAATCTTAAATCGAAATCTTCTCCGAACAATGATTGTATAGTAGTTGCAAGTAAAGTGAGCAAGGCTCAAACATAACCCAAACCAAGCGAACCAAACCGACCAAACCACACACTTTTTCGCTGATCTAATGATAGCCTATCTATTGGATCTGCGTGTTGAGACTGAAAAAGGAACACAATTTGCCCACGAACACACACACACAGATTGATTCAATTCAGATTCGCAAATTCCTATAAAAGAGTTGTAATCGAGTGCAATTTTCTCTCACTCACTCAACCCTCAAATTCAATAGAAAACTTGAAAAACTCGTAAAAGTGGAGATTTTAGATTAGTAGCTTTGTGTGCTCAGATTTACAAGCAAATTCAAAAGGTTTCTTTTATTTTCTAAACTAAATTCAATAGTTACATAAGAATAAAAACTTTTTCTTTTACCTAGCACAACCTAACACAAAGTACACACTTTTGCAGTACATTTATTGTACAAAGAGTGACAATTTCATGACCAACAATTCACAATCGCAGAATATAAGAATACTAAAAGAGCAAGCG